>OX387961.1:13827137-15077137 GCA_947578425.1 Eugnorisma glareosa | reverse complement strand
AGGCAAATTGTTATTGGGTTTATCTATGAGGAATTTCCCAGTAGCAGCCACGGCGTTTGGATTTGTGCCCGCTGCCCGGTTGATGGCAATAGGCTCGCTCTCTATTACATGGGACTTGAACTTAGCTGGTGAAATGTGGGTGTACTATTAGGTACAGCTCTGCCTAACTCTTCAGGTGTTACAGGCGTGATGTAATGTAATGTAACCCCGAAATTTCAGAAGGGTTAGACAGATAAATGGTGTAACAAGACGCTTAACGAAGCCGAAAGGTACTTGTTCTCCCCGTCATTGTGATAATTTTTTTGTTCTAGATCATACCGGGGAACCTTCCAGTTACGGAGATGTTGTGGGTCAAAGTTCCAACTTTCTCACAAGTTTTTTCTTAATTAAATGTTTTTAATGGATCATTTTTACTTTGAACACCTCCACGACGCCGTACTATTCAATGCATCCATCAGCACAATTTTTTGAGTGCGTTACATTGAGTCTTACCGTAAAACGTGATTTTACACCCAACAAAAAAAAGTCGTTTCCCAGCAATAATTTTTGCGTAAAGTTACTTAGTTTGATGTACAGAATGCTTGGTTGCCGGCTTCGTGAAGAGTCTTGTTACAACCTTAGACCACCCACATTTCCCAGTTATGTTAAAGTCCCATGTAACAGACTGGGCTCGTATGAACCTGCCTTGAACTGACACACACATGCAAAAACTGTAAGTACATGAGGTAGATGACGCAAAAACTGTCCGTACGAGACTCTGAAATGCAATAAACGCTGAAATTCCTGATTCCTGAACTTCTGAAGTCCTGACTTCATTGAACGTTGGATGTTGAATTATTTTTCATTGGCTATTGGCCGCCACCCAAGTTAGCTTTTACGATTATACAGATTTTATGGTTTCCTCAATATAACTGTTTGACGTTGTAATTTCGAACAAATGTACGGCATAAGGGATGCCAATTTTGATGGATGGGTTGGGTTGGGTCATTCATCTCTGTGTCGGTAGATATCTTTAGTTCTAGTGGCGGTATGGTTGTATGAATTTCAGTTGTAGTGTGGTTCTTTCGTTGCTTTTTTTGCGTACTCGTTTAATATATCGACTGCTCTGACGGAATATCTATTGCCAAGGTTGCTTCTTCTTTAATATTCATACTTATCTATACAAATAAGTGAAATTGAAGTGGCTGTTTGTAGTTTTGTCTGTTTGTTCCGGCTCATCTCCGAAATGGCTGGACCGATTTCGACGGCACTTTTACTTTCTGATAGAATGCGGAGCAACTTAGGCTATTTTTATTTTAGAAAAAAGATTAGGGTTCCGTACAAAAACAATTAAAACCATTGCAATTGTTAACAAACTTCGATTCAAATGGAAAGTAATATTTTTAAAAATAATTTCATGCGGACGAAGATCGCGGGCATCAGCTAATATTGTGAATATATGAAGTTTCTTTGATATAGTGATTCCTACAAGCTTTTAAAAGGAGGATCGCCATCTTCTTTCCTACCTCGGAAAGTTCTAGCCATTAATATAAATTATTTGTAATTACACTATCAACCTACATGGAGGATTATGTTGCTTCCCGACACCCACATGTAGCGGAAGGCGGTAAATGAACTATTTATAAGTAAATGGCTAAGATCGTCCTTTATTTTGTTGTCTCGGCCTTGACCAACCTTAATTATTATCTACCGAAGGTTTACTTTTCTGTGTTATTTTGTAGAAACTGCGGGGTAGTACATCGTCTGACATCGAGTCTTACCAAAGAGTACCGTATTAACCAGTACTAACTGGGTTGTGGAGGTCAGATAGGCAGCCACTCCATGTAAAAACCGGTATTCAGCTGCCTCCGGTTAGACTGGAAACCAACCCCAACATGGTTACATCGCAACTAATAGAAATAATTTATTGATGATGCACATGGAATGTATGTTGTTTTTCCCATGGGGGTAGGCAGAAACCACATAACGCCACATGGGGGCCTAAAAAGGAAGCTTTATCAGAATCATAAATGAATCACGTTAAAAAATTAAAATTCTTAAAATGGTCTTTATGGTTATGACCACAAAGTCCATTTTAAGAGTGTTACATTTTTAACGTGAGTCGTGTTATGATTCTGATAAAGTGGCCATTTTAGGCCCCCTGCTACAATCCTTACATACCGTATTTTCGCCTCGTCCAAGTTAATACAATCTGACATAATGAACGCACGCCTGTGGCATCATAGCCATATTCGTTTGAAAATGAAAAGAGTATTAATTAAAAAAAAAACAAGTCTATTAAAATAAAATGAAAAATGGTTTTATATATCAAAATTTAACGCGTGTACAAAGCTTCGTGTCCATGCTATTAACTGCGAGTTCAGTCGCGTGGAGATGATCCTGGCTGCAGGTCATGTCTGTCATAAAAATGTGTTGTCACCAGAATCAAGAGTGTGTGCAAAATTTCAGCTCAATCAGTTGGAGGGAACTGGTTTAAAATTCAGTCGCAAGATTTGACCAATACATACTAACAAAGCAAGTTAAATAAAGTTTAGAAAAAAAAAACAAGTTTTCTGGTTTTTATTGAAATACTCTACTCTGACCCTTCGGGGATAATGGGGGTGAAGGTCTGTTATGTTAATCTTCTTTAGAAGATGTCATTAATTCATCACTGTTGTGCTGTGTCTGACTCCTGTAACACAGGTCTCACCTAGCACAGGAGTCAGGGTTTCAAATGGAAATGTATAATTTTTCTTTGTGTCAATAAAAATATTTATTATTATTGTTCCCTTTATTTAACTTTTGTACAAATTATTTACATTTTGTAATATTTCTTATAAAAACAATATAAAAACATTAAAAAAAAAAAAAAAAAAAAATATTATTATTATTTTTACTGTTATCATTGTTCTAGTAAACAAATCCAAAATGAGACGCACATTTTGAGAAAGATACACACGGCTACACATCAAACTATACATTTGCAATAAAACATGGCCTCGCTTTGTAAAGATTTCCCGTGCAGTGAGAGATCCGCACAAACTGGTTTTTATAGCTTGAGTGGCCGTCGTGCGTACCTATTGTGTCGCGATCGAAAAGATGACAAGCTATATAAGAGGTATAATTTAGAGAAAATCATCTGTGTGTCACAATAACAAGCAAGATCATAGAAAGTCAGCTCAAACTCCCGTTACACGCTTTTTAACCGATTTGATGACTCGAGAACAATTGAAAGTCTCTGAGTCAACAAACAAAATGGCCACAGTTTACGTTTTAACCCATTTCTTTTGAAAGTACATCGCATTTCGCAAACGTTAACGCTGTCGTAACAAATCCCTTGTATTTATTTTATGTCAGAAAAAATTATCGTTAAACTCCGTTAATAAAGCGTCTGAAACTAACGATGACTATTAAAATATATATTAAATTCAAGTTATTATTTTTGCGCGGCAACACTTTGTAGACGTTCTAAATCTTATTTTGTTAGCATAAATACGGAGTGGAAAGGACACCCATACGAAAACTGTAACCACGCATTCAGTACATAATTCTTAGCCCTCTCCACATATAAATTTTTCACCGGTTATTAAAACAAAAAACTCCTGTTTCCTACAAAAGAGCAATAACTACACGGTCAAAATGTGTGGAACAGCAGTTTTTTTTATAACCGATGAACAATAACCTTCTGGCCACAACCAAGCGCGGCGCGGATTGCGGCGCGGCGTGAGGCGCGGCAAGCGGTGAGCGGCGTAAACAAATGGTAGACAATGTCACTAGCACAATTAACATACGCATCAAAGTCAAGACACACGAACAAGCGCACTAGGTTTAACACGATTTCTATGTGGGAGAATATAATGGATTACAATAAAATAATTTAAATGAATATTAATTTGTAATAATTAATTGAAAGTGGATTTAAATACTTTAAATGTAATTTAGGTGGTATAATATATAAAATTGAGAACCTATCTATGTCCCGCCGCTAGGCATACAAAACGCTCCTCCAGTCGGGTACATACAATCAAATTGCTTCAAAAAATATGAATAAAAATAAATCGTAAATTAACACAATATAAAAAAAAAAACAAACGGCAACATTACACAATATTCTATGTAGCTATTTCAATATTAAAATCACATGTATCAAATGTCAGACTAAGTCAATATAAGTAAAAATGTAGATGTATTATTAATAAAATGATTAGCATAGCATAAGCATAATCAGCCTTTAATGTTCCCACTGCTGGGACCAGTCAGCCTCAGAGGGAATGGGCTATAATCCACCACGCGGGCCCAGTGCGGGTTGATAGATGTCACATGTCTTCGAATTTTTGGTTCTAAGACATGCCGGTTTCCTCACGATGTTTTCCTTCACCGTTTTGAGAGCAGTGGTGATGAAATAAATTACACAAAGTAATGCGCCTAACTGGGTTCGAACCCACGACTTATTGTTCGTAAGTTGGGGCCGCCACTACTGGGCCACCACTGCATAAAATGATTAAAAATTAAAATATGTACGTACATATTGCCCGTCGCTTTCATATATGGGGGCTCAGAACGATGTACTGAATACGAGGTAGCCGTTTTCGCGTAGGTGTGCCTTTCACCCTGTATAATCAGTCTGTTCTTCTTCCATTATCTCCTGTGAAGTCTGTCAGGAAAGAATAGAAGAAGAAACGTGTTGCGCCGACCCCTAGTCCCCTAGTCGAATGGGACAGGGGCACAAAGATGATGAAATATAATCAGCTTTTATAACGCCCCAGTGCTCCCACTTTTAAGAAAAATTACTGCTATCGATTAAGAGGCCCAGTGCTGCTTGATGCATGTCCACATAGTTTCGATCTTTTGAATCTCAGACATGTCCGTACGCGAGCATTACTGAAAAAAATGCTTCCTATTTGGTTACAGTCAAAACTTATCCGTAAAGATTTCTAGTTCAGCGCTCTCTTGCCCTTAACCCAATTCAATTAGGATTAAAGATCTCAAGTTTTCAATTTGTCTATTAAAATCGTAAATCCGTTAAGATCTCAAGTTGTCCATTAAAATTCAGTAAACATAAAAAATATCTCCACAAGTATACAAACGTCCAAACGTCTTTTTCTATGCCAGATTGCCACTTGAAGTTTTTTTTAGCCTTTAGCTAGACTAAAAGATTTCGAAGCTAAGATATTTCCACCTGGAGCGACTTCGAGTCGAGAGCTTTTCCACCGCGCATATCCTTTCATTTCATTGGAATCTGTGCCAATGCTTTGTTTACGCATACCAGTACACTTGAAATATTACTCGGTCTAAATACTGGAATTGATTTACTGGAATGAATCGATTGTGTGCGTGCAGTGTTTTGGGTTAAATGAATTTCTATGTTGTTCTTAATGCGTTATTTAATTTTACTGAAATAAACGGCTACTTCTGAGAATCCTTGTGAATTAGTTTATGTAGTGTAAATATACCATCATTTATTTTTCTGTTAGCGCCATGATGTGAACTAGTAAGTATTTATTAGCTAATATATAAACTGATGATGATAGTTAATATTTTCAACGAATTAGGTTTACTGTGCTCCACCCGAACCGTTTGAAATTGTAATGTGCTGAAAAATTTACTTGTCTGAAAACATAACATATAAAAACGTTTCATATTTAAGACGTAGACGGTTCTTATAATATTTCCACAACAAAAATCAAAACTAAGTAATTTAAGCAACTACTTCACACATTAAAACTAAAACAGCACCAGTAAACCAGCAAGTCAAGTACCTATCCAAACGCGGCCTCACATTCCGAGGGTTTTCCGTGCCACCACTTCCTAATGGTGTCGGAGGCCCCCAGCCCGCCCTAACATATTGAATCTTCATTTAATATGTCCTTTCGTAACATCACATCGTAAAAACTGAATTCACGTAACTTACGAACACGACAATATATTTTTTTGTGAACAACTATTGGATGTGTTGTACTGTGATTTATGATGTTAGAAACTTATTTTCTGGATGTATTTTGTTCGGTAATTTTTATTTAACCACGCAATAAAACGTTTTTCTTCCTCTATTAAGAAATAAGACAGTTATTTTCCGAGTACGTAAGTCTCATAAAATATTTATGAGACAACGTTTTCCTGAATCAAAAAGAATCAGAATTGGCAATATCATCGTATTGCTTGTTATTTTCCGCCAACAAGGAAGTGGTGTGTGCCAAACATTTTGATGAGCACTTAACCCGTTGTCTGCCCCGTCGATTTTATCTAACCATTTACTTACTACTCGATCAAGCTTTGATCAATCGTAGCCACCCAAATGCAGTATAAACTAACACTAAAACTGCATACAAAACAACAAAGTAACATCCGTTAGATTCGTTCTATTGTACAGAGCAGTAAAGTGAAACACAATGGCAACTAATTCTCGAGGCGGCAAATATAAGTTTGTCGCCGTCTGTGCCAAAACCGTAAACTGGTAAAATTTACAACCAACTGAATGAAACGAGAAACTAATATTAGTTTGCGAGGGTTGTCAGGTCACACGCCCACTACCCAACTATTCGTGATAATAAATATGAAACGATTCTGCGATCTGCGACAGTCCGTGTCATCCATGTTTTAGTTAATACAATTTATTTTTGCCTGCCTGGCTTTAATGCAGCTTTGCCCGCTTGCATGACGAAACTTATACGATCATTTTGCTACAACTGTGATAAAAAGTATGCTTTTCCTACTCCTTGTCATGGACTACTTGTGTGCCATGACAAGGAGTACCTAGTGTGAAATATCTGCATTGTGCATCCGTTACGGCATGAAAATATACGAGACGGACAAACAGAGTTATCTGAGCATTTTACTTTATCGTGTGGTTAGTGCCTAACCTGGTGTCAGAGTTCTTATGCCGTCCATGGGCCTCTGACTTGGCTTTACATGCTGTCAAAAATATCTCTCAAGCATTCAGGTTTCCTCGCGATGCTTCCCTTAACCGGAGCAAGTGATAATTATACAATACGCACATGAATCCGAAAAATCAGAGGCGCGTGCCTTGGGTTCGAACTTGAGACCTATGACTTGGCAGTCCAACGGTTACACCACTAGGCTTTAACTGCTGTCTGCGCATTTATAATACTACTACCAAAAACGCCACTTACCGGGTCTAGCTATAGCTAAGAACCATCCAGGTGAAACCATAAGTACAAAAAAGACATCCAAGTAGATTTAGGAGGAGAACAATTACAAACACATGCACACTGGAATTTTATCCATACGAGTACATATAAAGACGCTACCTCAACGGAACATTCGCCTGTAATACAACAATCCAAGATTCCATTTGCATAAAAAAAGTGATTATTACAAATTGTATCGTTGAAGGTTGCACACTGTAATGCTCGCCACTACGCCATCACTATAATTATATAATGTCCGAATCTGAACTGTTACATTACAGACAAATGGTCACAGTGAGGGGGCACCTTAATGATATTTTATAGATCACGACTGCTTGACATCAGGCCCGCGGGCCCCAATAATTCCCGCCACCGCATTTGAATTGACCCGCCAATAGTGGTCTACCGTCTTTTGAAAACAGATTCGGGATATAAAACCAAAAGCGAAAGAGATGGCATTAGACGACCTGTATAGCTGTCTCTTTCCCACACTGGAATTACTTCTGCTTTAAAACGTCATAGTGACCCCTCTGATCAAAAAAAAAACATGTTTCTCGTTATAAATAAGCCCATACTCTTTACATCTGTTTAAATTTTTTTATTTTTTTGGGAAGTATACTTACCGCCACAGCAGTCATAAAAATTGGTTTAAAAAGTTACAATAGAAAAGTTTTATTTACTAGATTGCCCGCAGGTTGACACGGAATAAAATTTTTGGCCCCCCTTCAAAATAAGTTGAGCAGCAACGGGATGATCATCTATAACAATATAGATGATCATCCCGTTCGCATTCATGGACGGTCACTGTTCCGTACTTAATTATAGGATCCGATGTAAATTGTCTAAAGTTAAGATGTCGGTGACAATTCTAATTACTTTGTGATGCCAACTGCTGTTATTGATCTTATATACGACAATATTGACCGGGAAACGTCTGGAATTGCAATGTAATTATGATTTGTTTAGAGGTTCGTTAATCATGCTAGCAAGAAAGGAATTATACAATGAGAAGTGAAATAATTTGGTCACTGAAGAAAATCTAGAACTACTTCAGAAGGAATGCTGTAGGTATTTGAAGAAACTATCGATGTCACTCAACGAGCGCTATTTCAACATTGGTGCGACAAAGACAACTGCGGATCCGATAAGTAAAAAGTCATAATTCGAGGTTTGGCTCTCGACTATTTCCTCCTCCGATATTCGACCAATTTAAAAGATATTTCATAAATTGAATAAGAAAGATATATACTGTGTCTGTATGTATTTTTATTTCATGATCAGTCTTGGACTAGGCAGTGATCCGAAAGTATGACAACCGTACCAACGGGTATCGTATTACCCAGTACTAACTGGGTTGTGTAGGTCAGATAGGCAGTCGCTCCATGTAAAATACTGGTATTCAGCTGCATCCAGTGAGACAGGAAGCCGACCCCAACATAGAGGGGAAAAGGCTCGGTAGATGCTGATCAGTCTATGATGTCTCACTGCTGGCGCACAGATCTCCTCTGTGAAAGGTGGACCATTATCCACCACACTTTTACTTGTGTATTTCCTCTGGTCAATCGAGAAGGTTGTCGTCTGCTTAACTGGACTATCCCGTGGGTGCGTTGAGGGTAAGGCCTCTAGCCAGGGACTTTAAAAGTAAGCGACAGGGCACCTCCTGCGGGGTAGGAGCCTTGGCTTAGGACGTAACTGAGGGAAGACAGCATATCCATCACACGGGCCCTGTGCGCGTTATTACCCGTCTTCTATTCCCGACCAAGTGATCTTTCACATAACCGTTTCTTTGGTATACATATACAGAACATCATGCTTGTAATTCCCGAAGGATTAGGCAGAGGTGTACCCAATAGTACACCCACATTTCTCCAGTTATGTCTTTAGTCCTATGTAACAGGGGCTGCCTTGCAAACTCCGTGAGAAATTCCTGATGGAAAAACCTAATAACACTTTGTCCGACCCGGGAATCGAACCTGTTACTTCATGCTTAGCAATCGCACTTGCGACCATTAGACCAACGAGGCAGTCAATTTCTTTCTTTCAAAATAATTTCTTTGGTATTTCTACCCATAATCATATTTAACACAAATCAAGAAGATCTAGTACGAATTCGACGTTGTTATTGCCTTCTATTTCCACTTTCTTCGTACAAAGGGCCTCTCCTCAATATATTCGTATCTTTATCTTCTAAAGCTGTCATATTTGTTACAATATGATACAGCTGGTGTCTGGTTTCACGCAATGTCGTCTAACCTCCTTACAATAACCGTACTTTGGTTCTTGTTACTAAATACATCATCTTGTATTTAGTAGGTGCCACTGCACCGTCCCTAGCGGAATTTTTTGCCGGTACGGTGAACTGTCCATGACTGAAAATTCAGCAATTGGTCAATTTCGTTACTCTGTTCCAAATATTCGTACATAATTCAATTTTCGAGCATTGCCAGACAGCTCAACCGGTAGAGAATCCATTACGTAATTAAATTTGCCATACACTCAATGCCACAAACCTATACTGGTTGCAAGGTTGACTGTTGAGCATGATGGTATTCAGGGTGGGCAAGGGGTTTTTGGGAGTTTCTGTTAGAGGCTTGCGTTTCCGGTTGATGGAAATAAGCTCATCACTACATATTACAAGCTTAAGTATGGCTTCGTGGCACACTCGGAAAATGAAAAGTTATATAAGCAAAGTATTTGCCACTAGCTGTTATCCGCGGGTTTTCTCGCGTTTTGTCGGAAATTATCCCACGGGCACGTTGTAAATATTCAAATTAAAATTCATTTATTTTGTGAACACGTAAACAGTAGGTGGTATAATAAATAAAATTGAGAACCTATCTATATGTATATATAATAAACAACATGTCAACATTACAAACGTTTGTCATTTAGAAATTCGTTAACAGATTATTATACTTTGTCTATCAATAATTGTGAACGTTCGTTTTTAAATTAATTGTGGCTTTTACACTCTTTAATTTGTTTAGGTATTTTACTGTACAATTTGGGTGCCATTGCAAATACACTTTTATACATAAAGTCTGTTTTTGTAGGCAAAGTGTGCAATTTATCTGAGCGACGTAAACTTTCAACAGACTTAAACAAGTACAATATAGCCTATGACACTCAGGGATAATGTAGCTTCATATAATTGAAAGAATTTTCATAATTGACAACTTGACTAACTCACAAACTTTACCTATTTATAATATTAGTATAGATTAACCACAAAACCACATCTTCCCAAACAAACCTAAAACAGATCCACAGAATAGATAGAAAAACCGGACTCGTGCATGAAGGGCATCGTAGTATAGACGAAGCCCTTTATAGCGGCAACAGAACTACATTTTCTGCTCACTCAGATCCAGCCTGTCCCTTTACTGCCCCCCCCAGCGACGCCCTAAGCCGAGGCCCGTACCCCACAGGGGGTGCCCTTAGCGAGTGGTCGCTTAGTTTTTAAGTATAGTTTTAAGCCCCTGGCTGGAGGCCTTAGATTCATTTTTAAGGCATCCACAGGGAATTGCCCGGTTAAGCAGTAGCCAGCCTCAGAGGCTGAACTGCGAGAGGCCATAGCCAAAAAAAAAGAAACGTTTTCTGGTAAAATTTTTAACTGTCTACCTATTACGGATGATGAGATACAGCCCGCTGACAGACAGAGCACGGACAGCGAAGTCTTAGTAATAGAGTCACGTTGGTTACCCTTCGGAACGGAACCCTAAATTTCGTGTGTCAGACAATGTTATTCTTTCATTAAAAATATAGAATGAAATCTAGCACTAAATCCTACATAAATAGAACTAAGGGCTAACTTTTCTCCTTAATCCGTCACTGTCTCGGACTATAGAAGCAACTGAATGTGGCAATGAAGGGCTTGTCGCCGTGGTATGCTCAAAGTGGGCATAAAGACTATTACGCCTTTTTTTTTACCGATGGGAAATCATCAAATAACCCCTCCCGCTCTGGGCTGAGCAGGATGGAGTGTCAGACTTTTACTGAATAAAACCCATCCATGTTCCTTCCTTTGCCCTTTGTTTCTTTCGAACAGTCCCACAACCCTGGCAGGAAGACTATTACGCCTAAGGTCTATTTCATCATTATCTGTCTACTTATTTTCCCGATCGCCTATCGCTCTCCTATCTCCGATTTTATCTTTCTGATGTTGTGGCCGGGCTCCAGTCTACCCGGATGCACCATATAGCAAGACAGGTTATAACTTCTAATGTATCTTTAATAATGGTGTGTCGTAAAGCGTGTTGAATTGTTGTAATCAAGACACATAAATATATTGTATTTAATTGACGTGAAGCATAACTCAATGCTTGTCAATTAATGATCATAAACCTATATAAGTCTAGAGTTCGTGACACTAACAAAGAACCTCAAGCAGTTAGCTTCACTATTACAAATTTTATAGAAACTAATGTTTCTATAAAATTCGTGAAAGTTAAATTAACACAATAAACAAAGGGTAATTTTACCGAAATTAATTGTATTTCTTGGTACAGTCAAACCTGTCATGTAACCAATCATGTCTGAAGTCAAATTTCAAAATTTCAACGGTTCTGATAAATAATTAGTTGCTAATAAATGTGAACTAGCTGTAGACTTCATGCGAAATCCTCATCGCATAAAGTCTACAGCTAGTTCACATTTGAGAAGCACTTGAAAGTGATAGTGAGTGACGTAAAATGGTTACTGGGTTATAGCTTTGGCACAGCACCTAGCCTGGGGCCTTAGTCTGCTATTGCAATAGTGTCAAAATGGTCTATCATTGATTTAATAAGGCCCCGCGCAGACGAATTACGCTTTGTACGCATGTCAAACGAGTTTCGAACGCGCTTCAATACGCCGTGGGCTAGGGGCCTTATTAAATCAATTATAAACCATTCTGACACTATTGCAATAGCAGACTAAGGCCCCTGATCTTATTTCTTACTAATATTATAAATACGAAAGTAAGTTTGTTTCTTACCTTTTCACGCCTAAAACACGGAACCGACCCAAGTAACACAGAAAGCATTCTAACAAACGAATAGCAAACTTGTGTAGAACTTAAGGTCCTTATAAACTCATAAATAAGTTCACCGAGCATCTTGACGCTTTATATTGGTATTTCAAAACCATTAGGATGCTTTACACTGTATAACGGTTGGATAATAGCATATCAAAATGCTTTTGTAAACCCTTTAGTTTTAGTGCAGCAAACCACAAAGCAGCTGAACGGCTTTCAGCAGTTTTTAGTGCATTTGGAATTACAATAGCATTTTAAGTAGTAAATAAATGCTTAATGCCGTTTAACAGCACAAATATGAACCATTATAATGCCACGTAAATCCGCACGTAAAAACAGCTGAAAGTTGTATACAACTTTCAGCTGTTTTTATTGCCTTAGGTTCTACAATAGCATTTTTAAGTAGTAAGATAATGCCTAATGCTGTTTAAAAGCTTAAACTTTTACCGTTATAATGCTCCGTAAAACCGTTATACAGCTTTGAGCTGTCTTAAGTGCCCTTTGTTGTGTAATAGCACTTTTGAGTGGTAAGTAAAAGCCTAGTATTGTTGAACAGCATAAACGTGAATCAATGTAATGCTTGCGTTTTTTAAGATCAACTTAGCTGTGTTGTACAGCTAGCAGCTCTTTAATCAAATATACGTGAGTTATTGTAATGCGTAAAACTTTTATTTATTCTTTTTTTTATACATTCATTTTACTGTAATCGTAGAACCTTTTGTCGGACATATTGGGGAAAAGCACATATTAAATGATCAATAAAACAACAGCAATTTTTATGGTTGATTTTTATTTTCATTACTTCTTGATTTTGAATTATTGTCGTCCAGGGTGCAAACGTGCCTGTGTCATTCGCGTCTGTGTCTGAATGTTCTTCCATGAATGATAATTCAGCTTCGGCAAGCTCATATGTTCAAATATTGTTCATTTTAAAATAGCACTCCTATAATGTCCATTCTTTTTATTGGGCTTGGATTGCTCATCTTTCATTAATTTGTAATGTGTCTTTTTAGGCGGCCACCACAATTTACCAATTTCTTCCCACAAAGACTACCTCGTATTGTTTTTCTTTTCTCTCTATCATCTGTTCCATTTTGTACGGCATTGTATGGTTGGTATAAAAATCACTGAAAATAAGAAAACAATATTTTTTAAAAGCATCACCCATAAAATATATTATTGCGTTTTCTGAAAAGTTTGGCCATTTTAAAGTGTACAGGTATATTTGATGGCTACTGTACCTGACTACGTACTACACTACACCGGGTATGAAATAAATAACGGTCCTTTCTATAAAATAGTTACGGAAAAATATCTTAATGACGCCTTTTTATCAACTTGGCAAACGAATCAAATTGTATAAATTCTGAAATGGGTTTAATTGTTTTGCTCAAGGATCCCCAAAATTGCGTTCAAGTAATGGCACTACTTCAGTCTACATCAAAACTACTGGTATACCGGTGAACCCATATAGACCTACTTTATAGACAATGCCACTACAGTGGTTCATCAAAAGCCTTCTCTCTTGCCTCTGGCTTAATAATGGTTCACGTGTGAGTATTTATACAGCTGGCAGCATTAATTAGCCTTGTTAAAGGCTCACCGGCCTACTATACCCCGACACCATTTTGTAAATATTTTATAACCAAAAAAATTATCATTCGGACCTATTTATGAAAGCAAAAGATCTTTAACATAATGATATAACTTGGTTTAATACTGCCCAACCAATACTATTATTTTAATTAAGCAAAATTCGTTCTATACTAGGAATACACAATTGTTTTGATGATTTCACACATATTTTAATATGACATTTTCTATCAAAACCACAAAATATCGAAGGCGCGTGAAAATTTTCAATGAAACTTATATAGACATTTACAGTAAACTACATTGCGAATAATATTTGAAGGCATGAAGTAACAAAAGAGTCAAAAACTTACCCAGTAAATTTTGTTTTGATGCAAACAAATATGGTGGCACTCACTCAGTTTTGACAGTCTTCGTCCATATTATATTCCACGTTAATTGTATTATGACATTTGTGCCGTGGTATTAGAGATGTTTTTGCAATGATGTAGGGTTTATTTAAGTTCTAACTGTGAACACTTAAAAAGCTCCAATCATTCTTTTACTACATTCAAATGCTAGTCTAATGCTTTTGTAATGCAAACAACATCTTCATTATCAATAATATTGCTAGTATAATGCTTCTGTAATGCCATTGGTACGTTCTTTGGCCAGAATAATGCTAATATAATGCGCCTGTAATGCAACTAAACAACTATTGTGAACATATTTAGGATCTAAAGCCGTATAATTTGTGCCCAAATAAGCATTACCGTAGCCGTATAAACGTTTGTAATGCTACTATAAAACTAACTCAAAATGCGAAAACGATACAGAAATGCTATAAGTCGGCCGTTATACTGCTTTGATGTGTTACTTGGGGATCATCCTGAAATTGTGCATATACCTTGTCAAGTGTACAGAAACGGACAAGGTACTTTTCATCCCGAAAAAAAGTACTGTTCCCGAGGAAAACAACAATAACATACTCATGATAATAGATGGCGCCACGTGTCTTTCGAATCATGGTTGAATTATTACAAGCAGATTACAACCTGAATTGATTGTCAAATTTGAATAAACGTGAGCAAAGCTGCGGGCAAAAACTAGTCTTTAGTATTTGTCAGCGTTAGATGATTCCTTTAATGTTGTATAGACAGGCTACCCGAAACTGACAAATTTTTCCAATCAACCTTGAACCTTAATACTATAGCGATAAAGTTGCAAATCTATTGAAGAAATTTGACAGATTGTAGTAGCTTGATGTGCTGGCGTCTGTACATAATTTGATTCAACAAACACTGTTCTAACCTAAGCCAAATGATTCACCAACAATAGGAGGGATCTAGCTTTAATGGACACTGTACGTGGATCTGTATGTGAATGGTTACTGTAGATTGTAAAACAAAATTGTTTAGAAGAGAGGAGTAAAAGATGCCGTGACGTCTGACAGCGGAGAATGGAAGAAGAAAACGTGGTGCGCCGACCTCAAGTAGAATGGGACAAGGACAGAAACATGATGATGTTATTGTAAAACAAGCGAAGAGATAAATTAAGATGCTTCGGAGAGGCTATTAGAAGCAATGGCATAGATAAACTGTTATACCTTGTCACATAAAACTGCAAGCATTACATGATTGACAAGGTTGATACGTTGCTCTTGTACCGACGCTAACGAGATTGTGATGATATTCGCTTTGACCCGTCTCTCGTAAGTTAATATATTTAGATATATTTGGAAACAAGACATATTCCCATAGTGACAATAAAAACGAGTAGAACAAACATGTTTGTAGTGTTCGATGGATTTCAGAAAACGAGTGCTTGTTACTTAAATAAGTGTGAACGAGTTTGATGTTGCACATTTGTCCGAACAGAATTCAGATAGAGGAATTGTTTGCACAGAAACGTAATTAACTGCACTGAGAATAGTACACAAAGCAGTAACAAATTAACTCAGATCAAACGGTTTGTTCATCAAGCTGATGAAAACGTGGCTCAAACACAACCGACCACGAGAATTAAGTGCCTGTCAATACATCAACTGTCAACTTTGACGTTCAAATGTCAAATTCAAATTCCGAATAACCCTTTGAAGCTTACGGGCTAATGTACGGTGATGACGTATCCACGCAGACTTTGATTCGTCGATCCGCACCGCACTCGTAATAGCCAAACTAAACTGAGCATACCATAACAATTCAAATGCGATCTCGTTTACAAACGGCGCTGCGTGTGACGTCACTCGCTAGTTGCATTATTTATGTTCCCGTTTTGTGTTGTCAGAATAGGGACTCGACTGGGACTGGAACTCGTGAATTGAGATTATATTTTACTTGAATAATTCATATGGGATGTTAAGGATTTTGTGAGTGGCGACTTTGTAGCCGACAGACATTTTACTTGCTCAGAGACCCAGATTATTTGTGTCAAAACTTGACTAGGGTTTAATTTCTTTAGTGATTCATTCAACGAGTCAGATTTCGACCTCTTTCGTTTCGTCTTCCTCAACTATAAATGTACACGTGTTAGGTTTGATTATAAAACCGAGTACTTTGTGTATCTATCACCTTTTCAAGTCATTTAAAATTAAAACAGAGTCTTTCATCTCTGGTGGCCATTCAAGATGTGGAGCATTGAAAACGGCACAATTGTCTGAGACCTTGAGCTCTGAAATCGCGTATCGTCCTATTATAATGTCCCCCATTTGTGTATGACGCGCTCGTCCGATGCCGCGGGCTGGGTAGCAACACAGATGTATGTTCTTTGGAAGGGTCTTTTGAATTAGATAATTTTCTTTGGAAGATGATCTGCCATTATGTATAGATGTGGAATGGTAACACGTGTACGTACTTAACAATCTGGTAGTATTATATTAGGTAGGTCTATAATATCAATCGTGTTTTAGACATTTCATGCAACTGTCAAACAATGACAACTGTGATTTGTATATACGGACCATTCATTCAACGACTCGACTACCAAAGTCGAGTCGTTTTACATTTAATTTCCCTGACTTTATGTTAACAGCTAGGGAATTTAAATATTATACAACGTGTAACAGAAAGGGTATAATCATATAGAATACTGTGGTACGGACCATCAAACTGAACAACTTTCTCTATGGGACCACATCGAAATCGTAAAAAAAATAATCAGCTGTCCCATAGAAAAATTCAATACCTACTCGACCCAAATGTATAGGACAGCTGATTATTTTTTTACGATTTCTATGGTGGTCCCATAGAGAAAGTTATTCAGTTTGATGGTCCGTACCACAGTATTCCATATGATTATACCCTTTCTGTTACACGTTGTATACATGTTAAGTATGACTGTGGTATGACTAAACACTTTCCTACTTAATCTATTAGAAGTTAAGTTCCTATTGAAGTATTCAAATCTTCAAAAAAAAAAAAAGAGAAAAAAAATATCTTCAAATCCTTTAACACTAGTTGCTTACCTAGGTCTACCTACCTATTTTCAATTTCCTGAAGCCGCATGAAATTAGAAATAAACTCGTGAGGATCCGAAGTTATTTATTTTCTTGCTTCTTTTCCTCATCATATTTTTCTTAGCAACAGCAGAATTATTTTGGTTGTAAATGAAAAATAACACTTGTCCATTAGTCTTTACTCTTGCGAGCAGCTGTAACCTATCGGGTTTGTATTCATTGCTGAGAAGACACTAGAAAAAAATATGACTTACGTTCTTATTTTATTTTTGTCAATGTTAGTGTTTGTCATTTTAAAAACATGTTTCTAACATACAAATCCTCTCGTAGGTCGAAATGTAATACAGATACTTATTTTAAAAACACAATTTATCAGAATTTATTTTCATGTGACATTTTATTTACATCACGCTGAATTTTTATTCACTACTGTATTTGTTACATCTCACCCAACACCTAGCGCCAGAGAAAAATTATCCACGCTTTAACATTATAAATGCGAAAGTAACTCCCTCTCTGTCTGTCTCTGTTACCTTTCCACACCTTAAACTGCTGAACGGCATAAGCATGGCATAATCAGCCCATAATGTTCCCACTGCTGGGACACACGGCCTCCTCTCTATGGGAGGGAATGAACAGGGAATGAATGAATTGGTGAAATTCGTCACATGAATTGGCCATGACAATTAGGACACAAGATGATTTTATCACGGTAGTATGGGCTTAGTAGGCGTTTCGGCCGCTGAGTTTCGTCCGATCCGGTCGAAACAGGAATTTCATTATTATTAATTGGGATAACCACACCACAAGGGCAAAGCCGCTAACAAAAGCTAGTTTAGTATAAACAAATACAAATCTTGATTCATTTACTAACACCCAAGTGACATATCTCAATTTTTGGTGTGCCAATGAATATATGAAGCGTGAAAATGCCTCTCCCGAAGCTAGTACGCTCACGCTCTTCCAGTACCTTATTTTGTCTATGGCAGTTGAAGTTCCGTCTAAAGGCCTATTCAGACAGAGCTACACACACACTAATGGTTTCGACATGTGATGTGCATTATGGTGTCTACGGCAAACTATTCTGGCGGTTGATAATAATATTATTTGAGGGGCTTCTTCTAAAAGTAGGTAGAGGAATAATTATATTTTTATAATTCCGTAGTAGGGTGTGGCTAATACTAACTTATTACGGAATAGCTTCTGTCCATGGCTTTGTCCGCGTGGAGGTCGGAAATTATCCCATGGGATAAAAAGTATCCTATGTCCTAATCCACCTAAAAGGTGTGATAATTATCTAAATCTGTTTAAGCGTAAAATGTCCCAGGACTTACAAACAGACACATAGTTCGATTTTTTTAAATACCTACCTAATATTCTTAGTATGGCTTACTGTAAGTAAATAGTGAGATTATTACAGATTCTGTACTCGATTCGCCTGATAGTCATCGGTTATTATCTAAAACACATGTTAGACGTACTATTTACGGAGCTATAAAATAACAAACCATATTTTTCTTATTAAGCTCTGTAGATATTATCGGATGCTCTATTAAATAGAGGTAATAAAAGTTGGTATCGGTAACGATAAAGCAGTAGGCGAGAGAGATAGATTAGCTAATGGAGTAGCAGCATGCTGTGCTAGGGCAAGACATGTGTCACAGAGTGTCCAAGAACAATGTGACAAAACGTGACACTTGTCACAGTTAACCTCAGCTTACCTCCATTCCTTCTAATCACGAGGTCACAAAACAGTAGTTTTGCTTAAAACAAGGAACTTGTATACCGTGAATGAAAGTCCGCTTTGTTTGAAGAAACTGGGCGTACGGTTACTAATGAGCTCATTAACAATCGCACGACTAGGTGCACCCTTTGTAAAGGCAACCCCACCAAGTTGTAACATGCTGTATAACATGATACAGAACGGCTACACTGTCATGTTATAAGATTTATGTTTGTTTCATGTTCAAGACGGCGTGGTTTGATTATTCAGTGTAGAGCCCACACATGCCATCAACATACACAATTTTATCGTTAATTACCAACTTTCCATGCGTCATTATTATTCTTATCCGTCCCAAGCCCAACAATACCGCCTATTCACACCTACAGGAACCACGACACTGGAATACCCACCCACTTAATATTCATAACACTAATAATATCAATTTTATATTCTCCTCTCGTTCAAGTCGACTCGTCCGCGTGAACGAGGCACGGTGCCGGCGGTAAGCGACCAATGCGTTCGCTGCAAACTGTTTACAATGGGTACGGATGCGTGTATGAGTGACGTCAGTGTACCGTTGTGATTTACTGGCACTTGAACTGCATATTTGTGTCTAGGCGCGTCTGGTCTTCGAGTCTTCATTGACGCATTCCATGTAAGTGCGGTTAAAGCCTATGCTTATTGGTTGGCGAATGGATATTTGTTCATGTGTAGTCTGCATCGTAATGGCAGGCGATAAAAGACGAATGCATTCCGTCTAAAATGTTTAGTATACATGTGGCTGAGAATGATGTGTACCGTTGTGAATGTTGAACAGTTTGCGGTCACAGGCTCGGAATAGTTTCACCCTTGGTTTTCTTTATGTAGCTAGGCTGTTTCATGGGTAAGCTGAGTAAGACATTATTATCTCTTTGTATGAGTATCATATCTATAAATGCATGCATGCATGCATGCATGAATGAATTGAATTAAGTTAATTAAATTGTCATGAATTGATTGATTGCGACTCTAAGAGTGTATTATTTCTATTATGAGTCAGTGATATTAGTTTTTTTTTTATAAACTCTTAACCATCTAACATTTCCTGAACCGACAGTTCTAAAATCAAATGTCTTGTCCTGCCTAATATTTGAATTACTGAAAGTTCATAAAAAGAACTTTCGTTTTGTTATGAGACATGAAAAAATATTGTCCCAAAATTGTACATCGCAGCAGTGAATCAAAATGGGCCTATAACCTCCCCACTACTGGCATTTAGACCTCATCTCAGTAAAATGGACTGGGATAGTGTTAGTGGATCGTGTGGATTTGTTTCTTGGACATCCCTCACAATGTTTTCCTTCACCGTTTTTGGGAGCCGTGGTCCAAACTCACACCCTACCTACAAGTTGTACATTAACTTTAAAACGTGCATAAACTGCTCAGAAGTAAATAAAAACGTGCAACTCTAATAAACATTGATGTACCAGTCCAAAATGCGTCAGACACAGCATTGAGAGAGCTTTCGCATTACATTGAACACTAGGGACTTAAAGCTCCTTGATTTACATTCGCTCCAGTCTACAATTCTGCATTGTAATTCTTTAGTCGATAAAAGACAATGCATTTGCAAATTGTTCGCAATAAGTACAGATGCGCGCGAGTGGGGATCGACTGAGAGAGTTTTAATGCTTAGAACATGTAAATACACTAATAACTAAATACACAATATAACAGAACTAGGGAGTAAATACATGGTATATGGCACTTGAAGCTTTAGAAAGCCAGATAAAGTCTATCATGTAACGCAGGTGCGATTATTCAGAAAGATACAGACGAAGGTATATCCCAACTATGTTGGGGTCAGCTTCCAGTCTAACCTGATGCAGCTGAATACCAGTATTTTACAGAGGGGCGACTGCCTATCTGACCTCCACAACCCAGTTAGTACTGGGTAGTAAGATACTCTTCGAAGAAGAAAACAATTACTACAATGCTGAACTAAAATTCATTTGTACCACTTTATAGGCCGTACTGAATACTGTACTTCATACTCGTAGTTACATTACTGAGAGGTCTGTGAGAAGGCTTTCATGCCATAAAGAGCTTCCGATGTCAAAGCTTATAGCTATAAAAACAGCTTATATTTCGCTGCATTGATGTTATGCTGGAAGGTGTGTCAAACAACGAACTATCGGAATACGTAGATATCTCACGTCGGTATCACAGTCTGTAGATAAACATGTACGAGTAGTTCGAAGTTTCTCGTAAGATTTTTTAGTTTCCATATACAAAAATGGATGACGAGAAGCTTATTGTGTTATTGGTCATAATAACATAACACTTGACAATACCTGCAGGCAAAATGCTATCCTAAGAAAACGTACAAATAATCCTGGGGGTCTAAAATGGCTGCTTTATCAGAATCATAATATGAATCACGTTAAAAATTTAAAACTATTAAAATGGACTTTGTGGTCATAACCAGAAAGACCATTTTAAGAATTTTAAATTTTTAACGTGTTTCATATTAATATTATGATTCTGATTTGAAGCCCCCTGGCTGACTTAACACAAACATATTTTCTGCACTATTATGGTCGTCAAAAGTGCGAATACGAACCAAAACCATTGGAAGCTTTAAATAAACTGGATTGTTTCTAACCAATGGTTTCACCTTTTACGGCAAGAACAATCATAATAATAATATTACGTACAGATTTCACCATTATTCTCTTATCCCAATTTATTTGGGGTCTTCTTCCATATTTCTCTCTCTATTACTCCACCTCAGCAGTCACCTAGCCATATCGTCGTAACTAACATTGTCGTATGTACGAAAAAAGCAAAAATGAGATTTCGCGGCTATAGGAAGGTGATTGTGATTGGCGTCGACCCGTATGACATTTTTTTGAATAGACCAAAAGGAAGAGTAGTATATCAAAAATAACAATACCGCGGATCATTCGACGAACAAGTTACGACACGAAAGCCGCGTATCCGCGCCCATTTGTATTAGTAAATCTGCTTCAAAATGATTTTTAATTTGTTAACTCCAAAGGTATTAATAATAGAAGACTGTTTCTAGATTTTTTAGTTAAAAGCGATAATTTTGAGACTGATGTCATCAGCTCATTCTTAGTTGCTAAATAAGTTTTATTTTATTCAATAATTATATTTTTATTTGATTTTCCAAAATGGTCCTGCGTTATTTGATAATTGCAGTTTATAAGCTGTTAGTTTATAGAAGAAATACTCTTTATTACTTTTGATAATTTTTCATACTTGTTGTTTTTTTAAAAAAAATCACGTCTTGGATAATTTAGTGTATTATAACCATATAATATTTATGATTAAACTTAATCATTTAAATAATTAATACTATTAAATAAATGTTGATTTAGATTGTGTTTCTTTTATTATTTTTTTCACAATTTCGCGTAAGTACTGTCTATGATCCAGAATCGTTTGAAACTATACCGCGTAAGTAACTTTGTAAATAAAGTAATGGGAATATTAACTTTAAAAATAGTACATTAGATTAAAGAGAACGAAACGGTCCTATAATCAAGTTCGTTCAAAGTTCGGCCGTTTAGTTTTTTAGAAAATTAGTTTTTTGGCCCTCCTGTAAAATCAGCGAAAGTGCACATCCGCGGTATTTAACAATGTTAGTTACGCGGAATTGGACTATCAACGACGATATCATCCTTCACACAGTTGACGCACCGTTTCTTTGGTCTTCCTCTTAGAGATTTAACTCTTATTGATATTACGTCATGTAAAATCTAGCCCACTGTGCTTATTCACAGCTTTCGCCATCAGCAGGAAGTAACATGGCTCCATTCTAAAGCCACAAACGGTAATGTTATGTCTAAGCCTCCGCTTGTTCATGCCCATTCGCCATAAAACTTTATAGACTTGTCCCACTGTCTTAAGTAGTTGCTTTGTGGTCTTACGATGTGTCATACGAGGCTGTAACTATGTATCTTTCGGTCCTGTCTAGAGTTCAAAGTACAGCTTAGCTATTGGATTTAATCTTCTTGGTTTCAAATTTTGAGATAAGGATTTAAGTCTTATTATCTAGACGCTACTGTGGTAATGATGCTAGTATCATCAGCTAATCTAAAGTCTATGACGAAACTGATTCATCGACTACCAAGCGATCTGGACGCTCTTAATGTGCACGTCTTTCTACATCGTTCTCACATAAACTTAAATTATAATCTCAACATGAATGATGTAACCAAGATCTTGTAACAATATTTTGATTGAAAAGAGTGTCCATGGAGTTTCTTGCCCATTCTTCTCCATAGAGATCTACGCTTTGTTTATGTGTGCTTATGGAACTGACGTCAAATAAACTTTATTCTTTCTTTTTTTCTTTCCTTTGGAATGGGCAACTACAGTACTTTCAGAAGTTATTATGCCTTGTGTCTGTGACTGTAGCTTCGCCTTTGTTTTTCTGACATTCAAAAGTGCCTGCTATGGTCTAATTGAAATAAATGCTTTGAGTTTATTTCCCACCTATGTTGGGGTCGGCTTCCGTCCAGTCTAACCGGATGCAACTGAATACATCTGGCGACTGCATACAGCTCACAAAACTTAATTTAACTCTTTGTAAGACTGGATATTACAGTTCGGGCACAGATTAAGTAAGGTTCGGGTGTCTGGCTCCCCAAACGACTGTCATAGATCTATGAAAGATAGCCAGGATCGACTGCTGAACTATTTTCCGAGGCACGGAAGATTCTCTGCATGTTATCAATTGCCTTTACTTATTTATAACACGAAAAATAACATTAATAGAAGAAATTAAGTCATATTTGTGGTTCTTAATGAAGTTATTATTTAAAATAACGATAGGAAAATCGCCTTAGCCTCTATAAACGCCATTTAAAAGATGATTCATACGACCAGTTCTTTACATAGTCGTGTTATGTACAGTAGTATATATTATTACAAGTAGTTGTCTGCGACGAGGCAATACATTGCAATTGGGTGTAAATTGCACGGGTGACGCAGATGTACCGTTGAGAATACTGTAATGTGTATTAGTGTCTCGAGGTGCGTCTGTCTGTCTGTGAAGACTGTTATGTATTATAGTTGCTATGTTACGTTCTATACAGTCATGTATAAAGAACTTTTTATGTCGGAAATACGATACCTGCATAGAATTAGTGCCTAATCAGCCTATAATGTTCCCACTGCTGGGACACTCGGCCTCCTCTCTATGAGAGGGAATGGGCTATAATCCACCACGCGGGCCCAGTGCGGGTTGGTAGATGTCACATGTCTTCAAATTTTTGGTTCTAAGACATGCCGGTTTCCTCACGATGTTTTTCATTCACCGTTTATGGGAGAATTAGTGATGTATATTATACATACAAACATACTTAAGTACAGTATCACAAACTGCAGAACACCATCTGCTACGATCAAAAAACAACAACGATAACAACATTTAAGCAACAGCAACATTTTAAGGGCTTCAATCAAGTTATTACTACAACAACACAACTTAGCCTATCGCATTCAGGTCTTACGTCCACTGCTGGATATAGACACTGGAGATATCTAAGCAGCACCATGCAACTCCAACACTTAATTACTTCGTCTAAATTTTTTATATTACTCGTACCTTCTATCAAAAAGTATAAAGGGTGTAGCAAGACCCTTAACGAAGACGAAAGGCACTTGGTCTCACCGTCATTGTGATCATTTTTTTTGTTCTAGGCCATACCTGGGAACCTTCTAGTTACGGACATATTGAGGGTCAAAGTCCCAACTTTTCAAAAGTCTTTTTTTAAATACCACTTTTTTATGTAAGATTTTTACTTTAAACACCTCCACGATCCCCATACTATTCAATCCATCCATCAGCACATGTTTTAAGTCCTACCGTAAAACGTGATTTTTCACCTCAAAAAAAGTCGTTTCCCAGCAATAAATTTTGCGTAAAGTTACTTAGTTTGATGTAATATAATAATTGGTTGACGGCTTCGTTAAGGCTCTTGTTAAACCCTGTATTATCACTACCACAATCACTACTAATCAAAAGCTGGCTGCAATACTAACTGCAAGATAAACTTAGCTAAATATTTTGAATAAATAAATTAATAGTCGAGCCCAGACACCTATTAAATTTACTACTTTTCACAAAATTATAATGCAAAGCACGCATTCTTCTTTTATTACCATTGACACGACATCTAACACGTCGTCGCTTCTAGAATAAAAATGGTAAATGAATACAGACTTAAATACATTGCACATAGGTGTAAGATAGGTTTTTACTATGTAGCATCAATCATAGGTTCTCGACTTCTTTGCTTTGTTCAACAAAATACTTTAAAACTTATCTTAAATACTTTTAATCTTTGACGACCCGTATGGCGCAGCGGTAGTGAGGCTGCCTTAATTTCTAAGGGTCCCGGGTTCGAATCCCGGTAGGAGCAAATGTTTGTGTGATGAGCATGGACATTTGTTTCCGAGTCATGGATGTTTATATGTATAATAAGTATGTATTTACAAACAAAAAGTATCTATGTATCTATCAACTATCTGGTGTCCACGACACAAGCCTCGTTGCTTAGTGTGGCACCCAGATGGCGCTGTGTGTATTGTCCAGCGATATATTTATTTATATTTACACTTTTTATTCGCACCTATTCTTCTAGGACGACTGATGAACATGTTCATTAACTTTATCGCCATAAATTAAATGTGTAGTGCTGCAGTTTCTTTTTCACGTATATTCTCAGAGTTAACGCCCGCCGCCACCTTGTTTTTTCAATACAATTTCTACAGATTATTTGACACGTTACGATTACCAATGGCACTCTCCTGTCAATTTCATATAAGTGCCAAAAGAACCATGCAGGATTGTACGAGTACCTACTGGGTGTAAAAATGCCTATAACCAAGCCGAAAGGCACTTGTTCTCCCCGTCATCATTGCGATATTTTTTTTGTTCTAGACCATACCTGGGGACCTTCTAGTTACGGAAATATTAGGGGTCAAAGTTCCAACTTTTTCCCAACTTTTATTTTCAATATAAGTTTTCAGTGTCATAAATGTACTTTAATAACCTCCACGACCCCCGTACTATTCAATGCATCCACCAGCACAATGTTTTAGTGAATGAGTCGTAATAAAAACATGGTTAGTCAGCCGAAAAAAAAATCCCTTCCTGGCAACAATTTTTGCGTACTTGAAGTTACTAATTTGATGTACAGAACGCTTGGTTGACGGCTTCTTGAAGGTTTGGTTTACACCTTGTACGCTGTTAGTTACACTAATGGAGTTGGAGTCATTGACCCTTCAAGAGTCGGTATTCAAAATCAGTAAGTACCACACCACTATGACGCATCAATGCATTTGGAATAAAAGCAGAGAGTAAATATTTGATGGAGGGATGACGCGGCCGGACGGACGTATGTTGACTAGAATATTAATTACTCATGTTCCTATAGAGCTTTTGCTGTTTTCGAGCCAAAATGTTACTCATTTTTTCGCGTTGCACCGGAAACGACGCGTGAACTGTGAACTACAAAATTTGTATGCGCAAAAGCCTATTTTAATTATTTATTTCTCTTTGTTTACAGGTATACCGAGCAAAAAGTTAACTTTAGTGTAAGTAAAGTTGTTTCGAAGCGAAAAAACCAACTTGAACTTTGAAAACTTTAGTCTACTCTGTGTTCCGCCCGTTGCCGAGGCGCTGGTGTCGACATTCAACGTTCCGAGCAGATGGTTTGTATCTAGGCTGACACGCAACTCCACCATGACGCGAGTTCGGTCGAAATTGCACAGATGGCGTTGTTATAAATTTAATAACTCATTTTGTTTTCAAATTATTTGCAGACCGATTTCTCGTTACTTTCGGCTGTTCAATGGACACCCTAATATTTATGAAATAATCAAGATATACATCGTAAAAAAAAACTATAGGTAACTAAACAATTGCTTTACAAAATCCTTTAAATTATAAAAACCTGTTGTAGATACAACATAAGTTAAACAAATGTAAGTAATGTTAATGTAAGTAGTGAAATGTTAAGTTTAATGATATTGTAGTGCGATTTATGTTTTTATAATTTATCTCTTTCTTTCTACGTTGGATTAATAATGCCGTCTTCGGTGTACCTCGTTATAATCGCGAGCCTGCTCGTAAACGAAATTATTAAAAAATACAAAGTTATTCTACAAAATGTCAGCTTTAGAGGGAAGGAGGACAAACATTGTTTCAGAAAAGCTAATTTAATTAGATCTTTCTTTCATTTTATATTTAGTAAATAAAGATCTAAAGCTTTAAAGATAAGTATTTCTTATCTTTAAAGCGACTTATGTAAACCTAATTTATTTCCTTAAAACTTAAAACACGGTCACAGGTATTTTAACTTTCATTGCAATTCGACCCCTTTTTTAATCGTTCGTCAGTGTAGGACTAATTAAAGTTTACATGAACATTAGGATTATATGACCGGAGTTAGTTCAAATAGATTCAGATTTGCGTCGCGAAATACCTAGGTACGAGACACACGGTTCCATTTCTCAAATTTATAATAAATATCAGTGCTCATCTCCAAACAAAAAACAATTAATATTCATCTTTTATACTTTTCGTTGCGATTGTTGAATTCTTATATATCCGTGTATTCTGCGACCTTATACATATCTTATGATGCCCGACTCAGAAAGCTTTTGAGACAAATGTACAGCCATTTAAATGGAATATTCAGTATTGTAGCATCCATTGTAGAAATTTCTTATTCACTGTTTAAGGAATACTTGAACTGCGTGGGGAGTTTCAGTATTTGTTACATGATAGCTAGAATTGACTATGTAGGTAGATGGATTTTATTGGAACGCTGAAGAGTGAATGTATGTTTTTGAGCTATGGATTAAGGTCTAGACTTGAATAACATATTAGTACCTTAAGCGAGATTTCTAGGCGCCAGTTTCACCGATGAGATAGAACGCAATTAGCCGTTTTTACCACTCGAATGTCGAGTATATAGACACAATTAAAAACCTATTGTGTCTCGCGTAGATCTAAGTTCCGGCAGACGAAAGGTTAAACCATGTTCAAGAGCTGCCATTGTCGATATTCTACAACAAAGCTGACAGCCCTCCGCTAATCGTGTTTAGTAGTTTCTTTGGTGAAATTCATTCTAAAGCCTCTGTGTTTATCGAATCCGCATCATGCAGTGATTCCCATTACACGCAAATTAGCTAGTTCATCGACACAGATTTGCTAAGTTAGCTGTAAGACAAAAGATCCAACACCATAGGACGCCACATAACGCGAAACGTCACGTTTGAGGTAGTGCTCTACTTAAACACTTCAAGGCCAAACAATTTCCTGGCCTTAAAATGACTCTAGTACGTTCATATTTCATTAATAGGATGATATGAGTAA
Organism: Eugnorisma glareosa; assembly: GCA_947578425.1. Lineage (NCBI taxonomy): Eukaryota > Metazoa > Arthropoda > Insecta > Lepidoptera > Noctuidae > Eugnorisma > Eugnorisma glareosa. Next base: position 15,048,847 of record OX387961.1, on the reverse strand, counting down.
AATACTTGAGAAAAGTTACTATAGTTTTATCCTAATCCGTGTGGTTTAAAAAAAAATATCTTTGTTAAATTAAATGAGTGTTACGAGGCGTGCACATTTGCATTTTCCAAATGTTTTTAGCCTTTTTCGAAATTAAGGTAACATAACAATAGCAAACAAACTTTCAATATTTTCGCAACTATTTTAGTACACACGCAATCTGCATTCAAACTAACCTAACTACTTACTAATACACAATACAATACAATACAAAACACGACACATCAACATAAATATGATTTATCTTCTTCACCAACCACGCATTGTGCATTCATACTGAACTGAAACTTTCCCCACATCTATTTAGAAAGCCATTCAAACATTGCTACATCAAACCCAATTAGAATAAAAACCACCACCGTCTCCAAGAATCTGTAAAAGTAAAAACTGCAGATCAGAGCTCAAGATTGCATTTAAATGTTTTATTTAAGTCGTCCAATGGCTTGGAAACCGTTGAGGGAAAACCTTCGGGGGCATTAAAATATGTAACGGGCAAAAATAACAGATGGTCTCAGTAAGGTAACGAACTGTAAGAGGTAGGTACCTCTCCTCCTCACAAAAGAGGGCCCGTGGGCTCCCCACAATGTTAGCTCCGGGATATATAAGTTGTTTGCCTAAAATATTGTTATTTACTTATCATTTTTGTGGCAAATCTGCGGATAATCGAGGTTTGCTTGCGAAACAAAAGTGTCCTTTGAAGGGACAAAGGAAAAGCTTTATGTATGTTTCATGTGTGTTTAGTATAAGTTATAGCTAAATGTGGTATTGGGCATGTTTTAGTCATGTGGCTTGTTTGTTAGTTACGTGACTTTATTCATTATAAATATGAAAGTACTTCAGGAAAGTATTACACAGTATACAGCCTGTAACAGAAAGGGTATAATCATATGGAATACTGTGGTATGAACCATCAAACTGAACAACTTTGTCTATGGGACCACCATCGAAATCGTAAAAAAATAATCAGCTGTCCCTTACATTTGGGTCGAGTAGGTATTGAAATTTTGTATAGGACAGCTGATTATTTTTTTACGATTTCGATGGTGGTCCCATAGAGAAAGTTGTTCAGTTTGATGGTCCATACCACAGTATTCCATATGATTATACCCTTTCTGTTACACGCTGTATAGTCAATAATATTCAGCTGATGAATGAATACGTTTTATAAATTGTTATCAGTGATACAAATATCAATTAATTAGAAAATATGGTTTGATTTTTCTTTGAATTTTGGGTGAAAACTATACGTTAATGAAAAGATATATATGTATGTGCTGAGGAGCTAGTAGCCAAATAATAAAAGCCGCTCGGGTAGATTGCCGCGGCTTAACCTAAAGAGGTTAAGCCGCGCTTGCCTAGGTTAGTCCGTGGATGGGTGACCGCCCATTACATACCGAGTTTCCTCCGTGCCTCGGGAAGCACGTAAAGCCGTTGGTCGTGGCTGTCAATTGTAGATCTTTGACAGTCGTTACCGGTAGTCAGTGGCCCGAAAGTCTGACAACCTGTCTTACAGGTATTACTCAGTTACTAACTGGGTTGTGGAGGTCAGATAGGGAGTCACTCCACGTAAAATAAATCCGGTTATAGGTACTGGAAACCGACCTAAACATAGTTGGGACAAGGCTAGGCAGATGGATGATGAAAGTTCATAATGTTCAGTCGATGAATGATTAAGTCTATAATAATGATCTATTCTCGTTATAATTAGGATTCTAATATCGAAAAACTGACTTAAAAAAAACACATTAAAAAAAAGAAAAACAAAAATAACAAACCAAAACACAAAAAAGTGAAAAATAACTTTAGCTTCAGAAGCCGGTGGCAAAATCACCAAATAAATTAAACAAAGGTCAAGCTTCAGAAGCCGGTAACAAAAACACCAAATTAATCAAACAAAGAAGCTTCGAAGTCGGTTTGTCAAACTTTGTTTGATTGATTTTGTGTTTTTGTCACCGACTTCTGAAGCTTGACTTTTGTTTGATTGATTTGGTGTTTTTGTCATTTAAACATAAAAAATAAAAAAATACATACACACGAAAATATAACCTCCTCCTGTTTTGAAGTCGGTTAAAAATAAAGGTCAGAACTTCAGCTGGTGTATAGTCAGGTTTTGACTTTAATGCACTCTGAAAAACACAATCGAAAATTTTACGACTGTAATTAGTCTTCAAATTTAACTCGACCCTTTAGTTTGGCAGCTATCATTTTAATCAAGTTAGATTTTATGGACTATACCTGGTGGTAATACGAAAACCCTCTGTCACCCACATCATTCACACCCAACTAACGCCAAACACCATATCAGAGACACATACCCAAAGATCATTACTCAAAGAAGACCCTGACAAATCGTTTCTAGTTCATTGAATGATTGATTCATTCGTTCAATATTAGGGCTAGCAGCCAACAGGTGAACGATGAACGTTGAACGTCTGATTTACTCACTCTTAATGCTTTTCCAAATCACTCGAGCCTAATTCTTTGGCTTTTCCCTTTTCAAAATCATGTGACGGGGGTCTTGTCCAAATGTGAATTGGGTCCGTTGAGACGTTTTAGGGCTTAAGTCGATGGGAGATAAAAGGGAGCTGGGTTCCGATGATTGATTTTTAGAGGAGCTGCTTCGTTGATTTATTGTTGTTAATGATATGTGACGAAAACCTAAAATTGGAACATAAACTAATGCCTCTGGAATGTTTTTGAAGGGTTGAAACTACATTCTGCCAGTCTTCTTAGCGTATAGATGGCAAAAAGTTCAAATTTGTTAGACCAAAACTCACAAAATTTCTACACGAACTCTGCTCACTGATGCAGCAAAGCATCTAGTGCGCAGATGTTAAGGCCTGGTAAGGGTGACTTTTTTTTTTTGGTTATTTATGGGGTTAAAAATCACATTTTACGGTAGGACTCAATGTAAGGCACTCAAAACATTGTGCTGATGGATGGATTGAATAGTACGGGGGTCGTGGAGGTGTTTACAAATCTTACGTTAAAAACATTTATTTAAAAAAAAAACTTCTGAGAAAGTTAGAACTTTGACCCCCAATATCTCCGTAACCAGAAGGTTCCCAGGTATGTTCACAAAAACGGTGGTGGTACGTGAAAGAAAAAAAATATCGCAATGACGGGGAGAATAAGTATCTTTCAGCTTCGTTAAGGGTATTGTTTACACCCTTTAGAGGGAGCCTATGGCCATCACCTTGCACATCTCCAGGTTTCGGACTGCTCCTAAGAAATCCCTAATATAAAAATCAAACAAACACTTCATACAATCGGGAACTGAATCCAGGAACAACAGGCGTGCTGCGATCACTAAAGCCTCGTAACCTATTAGGGCTCTCCCCGGTCACGACTGGTCCTGGTCATACTACATCCTCGTCTGCCTATTTCCAACAGTGTTGGGTTCGACTTCCAATTTAAGCAGATGCAGCTGAATACCAGTAATAAATTATAATGGAGCGACTGTCTATCTGACATCCACAATCCAGTTAGTACTCGGTAATACGATACACCTTACTAAGACTGGTTGTCAGACTTTCGGGCCACTGACTACCTTTAACTACTGACAAAGATCTACAATTGAAAGCCGGTTTCAACGGCTTTACGTGCTTTTTGAGGCACGGAGGAAAGTCGATATGTTATGGGTGGTCACCCATCCACGGACCAACCTAGGCAAGCGCAACTTAACCTGAAGATCGAACGAGCGTCTGTTATTATTTAACCACGAGATCCTCCCTGATCACATTACAATTTCATGTTCCTCCTCCGCATCAAAAACTCTTCAAACCTTAAAGTTTAATTAATAAAGCTTTAATTGCTTTACAATTGTTTATTGACCATGGAACTTTCATAATTAGTTTGCTTTCTTTAATTAAGAACGTGTATTTACGAACTTCCCGTTTAACTTAATATTCATAGTTTCATTACGTAGTTAAACAAGTCGCCATGTTTTACTGAAAAAGAAAAAAAAAACAACTCGCTGTATATAGTAAAACTATGTTCTTTATTATATACTAAGTACATAGTTTACGAATGAATGGTTTGTTATATACTTTAAGTTTTCTGACGCAAGTGTTTAGTTGGTGCACTGCTTAGAACATTATTGGTAATTATTTCACTACAATATGCATTATTCTTATTCTTTATTGCACTCAAAATTTAAAGTAGCACACACAAAATTGTAATATAACAAGACCCTTGACGAAGCCGTGAATCAAGCATTCTGTATATCAAACTAAGTAACTTTACGTAAACATTATTGCTGGGAAACTTTTTTTTTTTGGGGTGAAATAACGCGTTTTACGGTAGAACTCAATGTAACGCACTCAAAACATTGTTTTGATGGATGGATTGAATAGGGCGGGGACGTGGAGGTGTTTAAAGTAAAAATCTTACATTAAAAATGAATTAAAAAAAAAAAAAAACTTGTGAAAAAGTTGGAACTTTGACCCCCAATATCATGGGTTATGGTTTTGTGACCGAATTCTGTTGATAATACTATCTTCTGCCCGCGGATTCGCTCGCATTATGGTCGAAAATTATCTCACTGGAATATTTTAAATATATGCCTATGACACTCGGGGATAGTGTAACTTCCCATTACTGAAATAATTTTCAGAGTCGGATCAGTGGTTCCGTAGATTACTCCCTACATACAAACTTACAAACATTGCCTCTTTATATTACTACTAGCTGTTGCCCGTGACTTCGCTCGCGTATTGGTCGGAAATTATTCCACGGGCACGTTGTAAATATAGCCTATAGCACTCGGGGATAATGTAGCTTCATATTAGTGAAAGAATTTTTAAAATCGGTTCAGTAGATCCAGAGATTACCCCCTACACACAAACTTACAAACAAATTTTACCTCTTTATAATATTAGTATAGATACTAGTATAGACTTCTACGTAGAATTTATCCTAGATGTGTGAGTAATATTAATGTGGCTCTCCCCTCGTAAGAAGCTTTCATAGGAAAAGATTGTGTGCCATAAACTATGATTCTTCTCTATGAATATTATGGCAGTTGAGTGCTGAAGACAAAAAGCCCGAGAGGGACAAATAAATTGCTCTATTGTCTATTCATAACCTTTTCTTGTTACGCACTATTTGATTTTTGCCCTTCTTTTCTGTTTTGATGGTTTTGTGTAATATGGCTGAATAATAAATGAGTGTTACGTTGTTTTAATATTGGGTTAGGATTTCGGATTTAGTCCTTAGCATAAGTCTTATCTAATCAGTCTGTAATGTAAACAGTGATGGTGGTGTGACCGTTGGACTACCAAATCATAGGGGGTTCTCAAGTTCGAACCCAAGAAACGCACCTCTGATTTTTCGAATTCATGTGTGTATTGCTTCGGTGAAGGAAAACATTGCGAGACATTTCTCGACGGCATGTAAAGGCAAGTCAGAGGCCCATGGGCGGCATAAATATTCTGACACCAGGTTATAGGCGCTAACCACGCGATAAAGAAAGAAAGAAGTCTGTAATGTTCCCCATGCTGGGATACAGAACTCCACTCTATGAAAGTTAGTGGGCTGTCAATCCGTCAACCACTACGTGGGCCCTTTGCGGATTAGCAGGCAATCAATAGTCAATAGATCAATAATCTTCAAAAAATTTAGTTTTAAGACATTCCAGCTTCCTCTTGATGGTTATCTTCTCCATTCTGGCAGAATAGGAGATGACATGTCGAAGAGAAAAATAAATTCTCCCTAAAATAGTTTTAGTGGTCAGTGTCAAAAGTTACTCGTAAGTTCCATTTGGATAAATACTTACCTGTAGCATTAAATATAGTCATTCGCAACGCGTGGTTTCCCTGGCTGGAGGCCTTACATTCAAGGCGTCCACAGGATAGTCCGGTTAAGCAGAAGCCAGCCTCATAGGTCGACCAGCGAGATGCCATTCCAAAAAAAAATGCTACTCGTGGTAAGATAATAATATGAACAAATCCCATTTGTGTATCTCATTCTGATTGCCAAAAATACATTAAGTAAATCTTTCCCTGACATAACCCCTCAAACATACTTTCACATTACCCACCTAAGGTCACAGAGACACACGTTACAAAAACAGAACTTATTACAACTTTATCCGACTAATCCCAGTCTTTATTCTTCGTTGCCCAAATCCTAATGTTCGCTAAGCCTTGTCTTATTCTCACCAATAATAAGTGTGTCCCTTATTTGGGACATTGGGACGTTAGTTGAATTCTTGGCAGGGGTGAGGCTGCGGGTGGGTGTGGTGGACGTGGTGGTACATCTGCATAAATACGTAAAGCGGTCACGTTCGAGCCGACGACCACGCGTTTAACTTGTATCGTCTATGGACAAGGCGGGTGCGTTTGAACGGGTGAGTTGGGAGAGGCGAGTAGCTGGCACCGGTTTAGTTTTGTTGCTGAATTCTTGAAGTTTCAAGTTTGCCAACAGCACTTCTTAATTGAAAGACAAAACAGGGCCTGCATAAATTTCACAACTCAATATACTTCGCTATAAACAGATATTGGCTTGAAACATAAAAATAAGATGACAGTAAATTATATTAGAAATGATGGATGGGTTTCACCTAATTTTTTTATCACTAGCGGATTGTATCTCATGAAACGAAAAACTGTCCATTTGATATTACGTTAGCGTTAGACACGTACACTGTCATATTGCATCGATAAAAGCCTTCGAGTATAGACTGAATTATGAATGGGCATGGAAAACTGTTTCCATGCCCCGAAGCCGCATGCGTGTTCGACACACTGACAACTTGACGTCGATCTTTACGTATCATGTCGTATCTGTCGCAGCAAATGTGGTAATGTATTTAATTTGATTGCGAATCGATACAGCCTATCTAGTATTTAGCGTAATAACCTAATTGACTCTAAAACTAATTCGACACAGATCTACATAAATATTAGCTAGTATGTGTTTAGTTAAGTTAATCTGTTTATTTTATGTTGTTATGGAAACTGATAAAGATTAGACTGGTTTTGGGTTTTCGCAAACATCTATTCTGTTTTAACGAACTTGTACAGTTGAATTATTATTATTTTGAATAATTTAATTATGATTTAATTTATGGTTCGTTATTTAGTTATTAAAATTGGTTTTCTACCGTTTTCTTTAAATAAATTATAAATAGTCATACTATTGGTGGAAAATTATGGTAACATTGTAGTAAAAGATGCTGTGTGTTATTTCACGGGATTATTTCTTTTCAGTGAAGTCATTTCTTTCCTTTCTTTCGTTAACACAATTATTTCCTTCTGCATTACCTACTCAAGTTTGCATATCAATTTAAACGAATGACGACTTGAAAAATGTTAGATTATCGAAAAAAAAGACTTCCGCCAACATTGACCCAGTTTGGTTTAGTCCAGGCAAGACAACTTGCCTTACTGAACGCCCCCACGCCCGTGTCACGGCGCCTTTATTTTCTATTTCCAAGGCGGCGCGGCCAGAGAAACACCACGGCTAATCGTCCGCCCGTTTCCCGCCCCGCCCCACTAGGGTTGTGCCTTGCTACGTCTCCGTCTACGATAGGGCTTAGGAAGTTTTGCCGTACAGATTCAGTAGTATAGTATGACCTTAAAAAACGGCATGGGTGTGAAAGATGGAGAACCTTGTGTTTAGCGCATTCTGGGAGCGGTTACACATGTCAAGAAGTGGTTAACTATAAGCTGAGTTGATTGAGTATGGCATCATAGCGTCTGTGTAGCTTATCGGTGGGGGTTTTTGTCGTTTTTCCAAGAGAATAATATTTCGAGTGATATTTTTTGTTAGTAACTGTCTGTTTCAAATGTTGACCCACAGAACCGTGAAATGTGGCTGAAGAAAAAGGAGGCCTATACACAGCAGTTGGTGATTCCAAGCTGATAAATATTAATCGCATAATCCCAAATTCATAAATTCTTTTTTTTTTTATTAAATGGCGCTGAAACTATTGATCGTTCGTTTAGAAATATTTTTTTATCCACATGTCCAAACAAAAGAACTTCCTTAAACCATCTATCGATATATCGATATATCGACATCTCCCAACCCTAACTGCCTTGATGTGTCCCGGCAAGTAACGTGTTCTTTTAGTGGTTTGTCCTACGCTTTTCTACCTGCTTCTAACAGATCAGTTTACTTACGTACTTACTTCTATACATATTGTATGGATATACAGGGTGAATTTTTGAAGTGGGCGTGGATTGGCCAAATCTGAATCTATGAGGTATAGCGAAAAATACTCAAAGGAGTCTAGAGCTCAATTTTGATGAAAACTAAAACGGCATCATTAGATTTTTGAAAAATCAATATTCCTAGCCAGGAATCCAATAGTTAAGATAGTCTCGCTAATAAGGATCAAATTCTGGAAAATAATGACATACGGCAAATTACAGGAAAGAGTTCATTTTTGATAAAACATAACATTAAGCCAACAGTTAGTAGTAATCTACGAAACGTCGAACAAAATCACTATTGGCGCCAACTCACTTTTTAAGTTCTAATTTCAATTGTTTAAGATTTTTTTCTTTCACCAAAGAGTCAATAAAATTGAAATTAGAACATACTGTTGTGAAGATCGACTGCGCAGCGGGTGTCATCAATCAAGGACATATTAAAACAATTTAAAGTATGAAAAAATCAAAAACTTAATATTTTTCTTAGATTTGTCGTATGCCATTACTTCGCAGAATTTGATCCTTATTAGCGACACTATCGAATAATGTAATAATACAGTGTGTTTTTTTTTTCAAAATGAATGGGTTCGATTGCTGGGTAGAAATATTGTTTTTTCAAAAATGTAACGATGCTGTTTTAGTTTTCATCAAAATCGGGCTCGACTAATTTGTGTATTTTTCGCTATTCCTCATAGTTTCGGATTTGGCCATTCACGCGCACTTGAAAAATTCAGCCTGTATATGTATCAGTGGTATACATGTGTGTGTGAGATTAGGTATTACGGCTCTTTATGAATTTTCTAACAAATAAAAACTCCTGTATCTACCTCCAGTTTTATAATGAAAGTTTCATCTTTATTCAGAATACGAGCTACGAGTAATAATTACTATGAGATTGTTTTGCTTTTAATAGTAAAATAGAGCTAATTACTTTGTATCAAATTCCTATTGTTTTATTACGTTTTAATTAAGGTAATTTACGAGTATTTCATCTCGTCGGTGAATATTAAAATGTTAGGTAATTTATTTGATCTCTATTCTAGTTTTTATTGTAAAGTTTGAAATTATGGGTACTGGGAAATAAAATGGCCAATTGATATTGTGTTCCACAAAAACAATGTCAGCCTGTGATTCGCCCACGTCTGGGCAACAATAAATAACCTTTGATACAAACGGATTATGTACAAGAGAAAGACTGGCATTAATTTTTTTTTTTTTTCACGTATTAATCTATTCTATTCTATTCAAAGGATCGTTGTGTTCGTCTATTTGATTACGAAACCATATTTGAGAAGAAGTAACGAAGTGGCATTCTGTCTTTGCGCAGAGATCGTACGTTTTTTTTGACGGTATTCTCACTTTAGTCGGTTGCTGTGACCGAGCCCGGTCTAATCAAAGCCAATCTGTGATCAATAAATACTAATAGGTACATTAGTCCCCGCACTGCAAAAAAATTATCTCTGATTTTTTCGGATTCATGTGCGTATTGTCTAATTATCACTTGCTTCAGTGAAAGAAAACATCGTGAGGAAACCAGCAAGCCTGAGACATATTTCTTGACGGCATGTAAAGCCAAGTCAGAGGCCCAGGGGCGTAATAGCTCTGACACAAGGTTAGGCACTAACCACACGATAAAGAAAGACTGCGAAAAAAGCTTTTGTGATTTCACGAACAAGTTTGCAAATTCATTTCGCATTTTTAAATTTGCAACGTAGTGTGAGATAGCCTCACGAGTATCGAAAAGTGAAAAATGTATTGAATTGACATATGCTACCGAAAAACTTCTGTCAGTCCCCTTGACAGTCGGGAGAAACACGAATCGCTTCGAATACAATAGGGTAGATGACTAAAAAAAAAATAGTCCGTCAGATAGATTTCCAAAAAATATTGTATACATATTTTTTCTTTTTTGACTTAAACAAAAACTGAAGACGATACAATGCGTCGAAAACTCGCGCGACGCCACTAGTATATGCACACTTTTTACGTAAAGTGGACGTCACAAGCCCCACTTCGATTATTTGATGCGTTATATAACTTCGTCATTTTTTATTGATTTGATAAAACAAAAATACATATCCTATTTTTTTCGATAATCTAACTGACGGACTAAATATAATCATAGTATTTTTACTCAGGAATCATCCCTATTGTCAATCATCTAAACCGTCAGCTTACTTTATACTTAGAACATATGACCCACTTCTGTTTCCCAACAAACGCAAAACACTGTATCAAAAACTTGGGTGATCATCACCAAAGTAAGTAAGCACCCAGGTAGATGGAGTACCCATTGTGTACCTACTATCCTGATTTATGTATTGCCGAGAGACCGACCGCACCACCTGCTCCCCTTAGCTAAATATTCATTTGTCAGACTCGAATGTTACTTAAAAAGGATTGCTAATATCTTAGATGGGGTTCGCTGGTTCGCTTCATACTTAAAGTTTTGTTTACGGTTAGAACTCGGATTTGAGGGCTTGTGAGGATACTGCTTTAATTATAAATGGTTTAAGGTATGGTTTTATGGTGTAATGTATTTATTTGTTGGATAAGGTGGGGCGTAATTAGTACTGGATTTGCGCTTGACTGGTATATGGAACTGGATTTTATGTATATATAAATAAGGTCCGTAAAAATGGAAAATTTAGTGAGTAAAATGGTGAGTATAAATGTAGATGGCTATAAGAGTATGAAGACCAAAGAAACGAGGGATGGACTGTGTGATATGGCTAGAAAGGAGGTGACTGCTGAGAGGACTAGCCGACCCCAAATAAATTGGGTTATGGGCAGGAGAATGATGATGATTATCTTTGAATAGCGTAAGCAGAGATAGATCTTACGTCTTGTATAGTTCCACGCGTTAAGAACTAGATTATTTTTGTATCTGGGTGTCTAAATAGGCCAGCTTATTGTCATTGTGTTGAAGGCCTCTGTGGTAGCAGTCTTCGTACTACTCTAAATCTCGATTGGTATTTCAAATTCAAATGCGGTAAAATTGTCTAAAAAAAAAGTCGTTAGCTTTTTTTGTTTAATTTGTTGTTTAAAATGAATTGTGTTTTGTTTGTTTGTTTTTTGTTGGTTGTGTGTGTTTATTTTTTGTTGTAGTATTGTTGTAGTTGTGAATTTACTGTTTAGTTGCATTTAGTTGTAATTTAAAATTTTATTAGCTTTATATTGCTACTTATGCAATAATATTATCTTGCTGTAATATCAGAAGGGATAGGAAAAGGTGAACCTGTAGTAGGCTCATATAGCCGCTTCTGTTTAAGTCTTATTTTAATAGTCAGGCAAATTCAGATTCTGCTATACTGAAAAAAAATGGTAGATAGAAACCTAGTCACACTTTACCTGACCTAAGAATCGAACCTAGGATCCCTTAATAAGTAGAAGCGCTTTCGACTACTAGACCGACGAGACAGTCAATATATCCATAACCTATCACCATACCATTTTTTTTTTTTTTTATCGATGGTAAATCATTATATATCCCGTCCCGCTCTGGGCTGAGCAGGAGGGAGGGTCAGACTTTTACTGACTAAAACCGATCCATGTTCCTTCCTTTGCCCTTTGTGTTCCAGGGCCGCGGTATCTCTTTCGAACAGTCCCGCAACCATCTCCATACCCTGGAGCGGACTTTAAGTAAATAAACAGATGAAGTTTCAGTATCCAATATTCATAATAACCTGTCACAAATATTGGGAGCTTTGGAAATGTCAATGTTCTGTTTCCCGTATTGACAAGTTGTGGGTTCCGCCTTTCGGATAGCGGGATAGCGAGCTAGCGGGAAGCGGGCCGATACTAATAAATATTTGAGTGACATAGTTCTGCTTGTTATGTTTACATACTAATGATTCGTTTCGAAATATTAGACGGTGATGTTTTGTTTGGTTTGAATGTAATTGATTTTTAAGCGACTCCTAAAAAGGAAGTTCTCAATTCGGCTTTATTTTTTTTAATTTATTTTTATAGAAAGCTCATATTTAAACGAATGGTGGATAATAAGAATAAGTATATAAAAATGTGAATAATTTGTAAAAAAATAAATAAAGGAAACAGTATATCTGGAAAAAAATAAGGGTTACACAGTTAAAAAAATGGTTTTCAAAGACAAAATAACACTGAAACAGTTATTTCTAAAGATTTCGTGCACTAGTCTAAGGCTGTGTTTTTTTAAAAGGTGCTGTGGTCCAACTATTTTTAAAGTTGGACCACTGCCCCTAGTAAAGACCCATGGTCCAACTAGTTGGACGGAGCAGTTGGACCACTGCCCCGCACTGGTTTTTTTTTTATAAAATTAAAATTTAATGCAGAATGTCACAATACTTACTACATGTATTTTAACATTGAATTTCTGCTAATAAATTCAGATATTTATTAGGTATGTCCTGAAAATGTATACTTACATTAAAACAAACTTAGCCTGATGAAGTATTTGCTACTAAGTTTCAGTTAAACTTGTATAATAAATAAGAAAAAACGTTTTGTTTGATAGTTTTGTGAAAGCGAGACGAGTAAATGAAACTTTTTGCATGCAGCTTTTGAAACTTGTAAAAGCTGCTCAAAGTTTGCGAAGTAATGGGTGCAAAAATATTCTGAATGAAGCTGTTCGTTAACTTGTTCTCTCTGTCATTGCGATTTTTTTTATGTTCTAGACCATACCTGAGAACCTTCTAGTTACGGAGATATCGAAGGTCAAAGATCCAACTGTCTCGCAAGTTTTAATGTTCAAGATTTTTTGTTTGTTTGTACCGAATAAGCTCCGAAATTACTGGACCGATTTTAACCATTTATTCACCAATAGAAAGCTAAATTATCAGGAAGTAACATAGGCTATAAACTATATTTATATATAATGCAAATTAGCCGAGCGATCACGATTTTTGCGGACGAACTCGCGGGTGAAGTGTTAGTCTTGTTTATATCAATACCAATATTATCACTATATTATTTATTAATTGTTTGGTTTGATATTATTTGATGATATAGAAGAGTACAGCAAGTATTGCTAATGTTGCTATTTTTAGACTTTTCAGTTAAAGTTATTGGAAATGCTCAGGTTACTATTAACTGAATCGGTCGCAAATTTTAAGTATTTATAAAACTTCTGGGATTTTTAAAATACCGAGAAATATAAAGTTCGCTAGTTAAATCGAACTGGATGTTACGCGTTTTTTTTTTAAAGCAACTTCAATCAGGGAAACCTGCTACTAGGCAGTAGCTGATTTGCTTTTAATAAACAGCTTAAAGTTACCATTAGGTTACCTTTCCTTAAGCCCATTACCCCTGCCTAACCCTTCGGGCATTACTGGCGTGATGTTATGTTATTGACCAAGTATAATGACGGATAGATTAATGATGACTGATAAATGACGACTTAGAGGAGTTTGTGAGAGATTGGCCGCAGAAAACCGCAAAGAGAGATGAGTGGAAGGCTATGCGGGAGGCTTTTGCCCAGCGGTGGGATAATATAGGCTAAGGAAAACAACACAGTAGGTAGACAGAATCAAGGCCTCGTCTAAAAGTAAAGTGTTATAGAAATCCAATACATTAGAAGATTTTAAATAACCAATACGCGCACCGCTGTAATTGAAATGCCATCTCAAAAGACTTCTTCTTACAAAGAAAAGAATCCTATTACCTACTTATCCATTTTCCCGATGCACCTGTGCTTAGAGGAAATAGAAAAGCAGCTTGTTAGTGAATTACGGAAACTCATATAATATAATGCTTGCATCCATCTATTATGCGAGAACGAATGACGAAGTGATTTCCGCCAACTACCCACCTAATTGGGCTTGACAAAGTCGGGATGTGGTTACACCGTCATGTACTAAAAAAGGGGACAGGTAGGTAAAGGATGTTAAAAAAAGAAAATCATATATTAAAAGAGTGTCGTTCATTTTGTTTGTAATAAATACTTCATTGCTGTATGCATATAATTCCTGCACCCTATTTGCTGGTGACCTGCAATTCAGGTTTTCAATGTGAATTTATTTTTTAGTTCCAATCTGTTAAGTTTATTTATTTTCTCTAATTGTCCCGTTGTGAGAGAAAATAAATAAACTTATTTTTATTAATAATATCTACCTACACATAATTAGTTAAATCTGATAAATCTATAATAGTTTGTTTACTAAACACACAATTTGTTTTATTTCAACAAAAATTGATTCACTAGTTTCGTAAAACTGTGCCTATTAGGTATTTGACTTAAATTATAACTTTGGGTAGTGCGTAATATTGAATTAATAAAATTCGTCCTACCACCCGCACCACACTCCTAAATTCGAGAAGGAATAAACAGTAGGAAGAATTTGATCCATTTCCAAGGAACCACTCGTTCAATTTATACATGAATAATTAATTTTAATTACATCTATGTGCGTATCCCTCTTACTTTTCCTTCTTGCGAGGGGAGAGGGGAGTAACAAACGCCTCCGAGTAACACGAGATGGGTTTTGCGCCTTTTGGACAGACTTCTAAATTATAAAGTAAGGGCACCTTAAATGTATTATCTTCCACTCTTATTTTGGAGAAAGTACTGAAAATAAACAAAGGTAATTAAGGATTAGACGGCTAGTATGCAGTTACGAATTCAAAGCGATAATAATAACATGTAAAAAAAATACATATTCAATAATATCATTCTTCTCATTCTGGCAACGTTCTAATTTCAAATACCTACATCCAATCTTAACAAAAACTGAAGTCTATAACTTGAAAATTATTTCAAACAAATAAACACCACCAATATTTACTATCGACATGCGATATAAATGAATATCGTAGCCACGCTACGCCGCTACGCGTATTATCGTAGGCGCTTCGGTGTAAGAGGCGGCCGGTCTCTATTGTGACCGCTACGCCATAATAAGTATTATTCCATGTTTTGCGATGGCTCCTATCTACCTTTCAGCGAAGAAATAAAGCTCTTTAATACCAAATCGATGCTTTGTTCTCTTCTTATTTTTGTACCTTTTGTTAATGTTATATAAATAAGTAAAGAGTGAGGGACGAATTCACGTGGGCAAAGTGTACTTAATGACAAAAAAACTGATGAGTCCTAAAGATATTGAAATTTTACCCGTATCTTTTATTATGAACCAGTATTATTCTCTTTTCATAAATCTTAAGATATACCTTTTCATTACGGAGATATAATACCAAATGGATTTTAATAAAATACAGGTTGTTGTTCATTTTGTCAAAAATGTGGAGTGTGATTTCATAAACTTTGCTATTTCACTTAAGCGACCTAAATTACTTTAACATAAACACATAAAACTTCACCGCTACATAAATCGACAAAAACCGAACAAAAGAAACTTGAAAAATAAGTCAAAGAAAGCCATCAACAGTTTTAAATAACACGAAAGAAAGAACCTTGCGAAGTTCGCGGGGAGTGAAGTAAACTAAGGAACAATTTGCATTGCCTGGCTTCAGTCTTCGGCATACGTTCGGCAACAGGTCGCCGATTTATCCGACTAACTGACACGATGTCGGCTAATGGAAAAATGTGACATTAAGCCGGCTGTTTTTAAGCCACCGTTCAATCGGATGAGTTATGGAGTTGGAACCGATGATCGAAGATGGAAATTTGACGGTTCGTTGATTTTATAAGATTTATTTTATTTTTCTTTGCGTGACATTTGAGCAGCGGGGAAAATTTCTTATGTGCATTTGCTAAATGTCGAAGTCGTACGAGACTTGACTTAAATGAGACGGCAATTAGTAAAACTAAATGAATTTAATAACATTTGTGTACCAATCTATGTACATTACCTTCATGGAAATATGACCAAACCGTCCATGAAACTATTTTGAACCTTGGGCGAAAGTTCATGGAAATTCTATCAGTCGAAATTGGCTGCATAGTGCATATTGATTGCTAATTCACTCTTTATTCTGGAGGATCTATTCCAATTCCAACAGGCCTTTGTTTAGCATAATCAGCCTTTAATGTTCCTACTGCTGGGATACTCGGCCTCCTCCATGAGAGGGAATGGGCTATAATCCACCACGCGGGCCCAGTGCGGGTTGGTAGATGTCACATGTCTTCGAATTTTTGGTTCTAGGACATGCCGGTTTCCTCACGATGTTTTCCTTCACCGTTTTTTAGAGCAGTGGTGATGAAATAAACTACACAAAGTAATGCGCTTGCCTGGGTTCGAACCCACGACTTACTGTTCGTAAGTCGGGGCCGCAACCACTGAGCAACCGCTGCTCTCCTTTGTTTGGAAGAGGCTTATTACTAAACATTGAAACTCACCGGCGTATCTTTGTATAAGTGTCGCATCATAATCTGCTGAGCCTTTTGTTAACTACATTGGTATCGGCTTCAAGTCTCACCATGCAGCTGAATATCAGTATTTAACATGGAGCGACTGCATATCTGACGTCCACAACCCAGTTAGTACCCAGAGAAATCAGCGGGGAAGTCAGAAAAAAAAACGTGGCGGCGCTGTCACCATCATGTCTGCATCTTACTCTTATAAATGCATCATGCAGCATGCATATACGGAGATACCTATAAATAACCATGCGCAAGTAGGTACATACGTACATAGTAAGGCGATGATGGAGCAGCAAATATCCTCTCATCGCCAACAATTCGACCTGGGGGCCTAAAATGGAAGCTTTATCAGAATTATAATAATAATCATGTTATATAATATGACGAGAACCTCGTGAAAGCTGAGAAAGAGAAACAAATAAAGTATCTCGACTTGGCACACGAGGTTGTCGACATGTGGAATGTGAACTCGGCTATCATTGTGCCGATTGTCGTGACGGCCAATGGCCTTATAGCCAAGAGCCTCGACGAACATCTTTCGAGGCTCTCCTTAGGCAGTTGGATCAAGGGCCTGATTCAGAAGGCAGTACTCCTCGATACGGCTCGCATTGTGAGAAGGTTCCCGTCTCTGGAGCCCTAACCACCGGAAGCTTGGACCCTGCTCCCGACACCGGCGGAAACCTATTTTTTTATATTTTTAAATGTTTTTTTTTGTGTTTTGAAATATATATGTAAAAATATAAAGACTATGAATAAAAATGAATAAACGAGAATTATCATGTTAAAAATTTAAAATTCTTCAAGTGGTTTTTATGGTTATGTCCACAAAGTCCATATTAAGAGTTTTAAATTTTTAACGTGATTCGTATTTGATTCTGATAAAGGAGCCATTTTAGGCCCCCTGCTCTTGTTAACGTAATCGTCGATAATTAAACTAATTGTGCGATACTATACAGTATAGTTTCAGATAATTTCAACATTTTAATTAAGAACATGCGTAATGACCATAATCGTTATTAATTTTCAAGTATCGGTTACGGTTTTATTTATTTAATTATCCGATGAGTGGTTATTTTATGCAGTGGAATTTTTGATGTTTAAAAGTAGTGATTAATTTATGCACTTGTTCATTTTGTTTTAAAACGGTAGCCAATAACATTCTATGTGCGATTTCCGATGGAAAAGTAAAAAAAAACATAGGACTGAAAATCTTATTTGGATCCCGTTGATTGTCTGTGTATTTGTTCATTTAATCTACGCAACCTGGTTTTGATGTAGCCTTCATTATCATTTAACGAATTTATTCCGAAATGTTTACGTGCATCTATCAATGATAAAATAAAAATAAAAAACTCTCGATTCCGATATTGTTACTGCAATGAAACACATGACAGAGAAGCGACGAATATCGCTACGCAGCCACACAGCCTCAAACATCTCCAAACAAAGCCACTCGGCCCATCTTACAGTAATTGAGACTCATCGGCATTCGACAATCGCGATGTCCGTCATCCCTTCATTGTCCACTGTATATACGCCGGCGCCCATTGTATGGCCGATTGATTACAATTCCCATTCACCATGTTGTATACTAATGGTAATGGTTCAAACACAGGTGTATGATGAACGTATGTAATTACATGGAGAGCTGATCCGATTAATATCGCTTATGGTATGTGGTATTGCGTATAAGAATCGGTTTGATGTGTCGGGATCTTTATCTTGGTTGTGTACTGATATTTTGTTTCACGTTCAATGGCGATTTGTAAAATAATTGTTGAATCATTTATTTTCAAAGGCAGTTTTGAATGTCCTATTTTCCAAGGGAATATAATTGATTCTGTTTGCCCCAAAGGTTGTTTCGTGACAGAGAAATGGTCAAAAAGCTCCGTAGTTATTAGCAGTGAAGCAGGTTTATCCGACTTGACTGATACATTTATTAAGCATGGGTATAAGTTAAACATTGAGTCACGATGACCCAGAACAGACAATATCCCACTTGCAGGAGGGTCCGAAGTGCCCAATACTTGCAATTCAGAGGCCCTAGAATTACCACAGACGCAGCATTAACGTGGCCAAACAGTGGGCCAAAAAATTTAAACAAATCATACCATCGCGGCATCGACACGAAAGAAAAACAAGTTAAACATTCTTAGTCGGAGCTTTTCCAATAACGCATAAGACGCAGAATGATCACACTTGGCATAAAACTTGGTGATCATGATGACATTCTAACATGAATGATAGAACAGAGGCAAGGGGCAACCCCTTTTTTTAGCGTTTAGTTTCAACTTCGACATACCTACCTAATGTTCATTCGCTACATTTCTTTATGTTAAAATGCCTCTTTGTCAAAGCCCTCAGGCTCAGGTAAAGTAGTTTAATCAATCGTTTTAACCGTATAGTGTAGATATCTATTACCTTTCCCAAAAACAAAAGACACCCGAAGACAACTTTAAAAGTTACACCACAAAATACATTTACGTTAATATTATTTCTCGACGAAAAACAAATACCCAAAGAGGGGAGTCCAGAGAGTATTCATGCAAAAATGTGTCTTGTCATCTAATGTACTTTGTCCACTCCCGCTTTTACCTAATGTGTGACAGTTTTCAAGTATTTACTTCACTTACGTGTGGAGTTTTGTCTCGCTGATGTTTTGCGGAGGTCACGCAGTCACCTTTGTGACTTTGAATTCGGGTCTTTGGATTAACAAAAAGTGGTGACGTTTTAAAATGTGATTATAGAAATAAAGATTTTTGGCTCTTAGATGACATTGATAGGCGGCGTCATTGGCAAACAATGAGGGCTATCGTTTTTGAGCTCACCAGATTGCGCCACTGTCGAGTAAGATCATATAAATAATTCTATTTTATACTATAAAGTACCAATAACTTCATAAAAAGTTTATTTTATTACGTATAACAACATAGTGTAAACTTCAGATACATATTTACAATATTCTCCTAAAATTATTGTTGTAAAAGTATTATTGTGTTTTATTGAAAAAACAAGATGGTGCATATACGAGTAGTTTGGATTGGGACATTCTTCAAAATATCTTTGTATCCTTTAAGTGAATGTTTTGGGGTACTGATTACCTATTTTTAGAGAGGTGAACTTGTTTTAATGAAATTGTTGATAGGGGTGGATAATAATTATTGAATATTGATCTTACGTGTTAAGTTTTGTGCCGCTGATGTTTTGCGGAGGTGACCCAGTCACCTTTGTGACTTTGAATTTGGCCCCTTTGAAGTGTCAAAAGGCAGTGACGTTTTAAAATGTGATAATATGATTTGGGACCGTTTTTTAGGATCTCCTTAGAAGCTTTGTCAGTGTCCATCAATCAGCCTTTTGTAGCGTACTGCTGTCCAATGCATGCATTTTTAGTAGAGAGCCTTAATTGTAAGTATTTTTTTTAATAATGACAATGTTTTTACGTATGTTGTATGCCGAACGAGATTGAAACCATAGGATAGAGATGAACTATCTAATGTACCTACTACTAAATGAAACAGCAACAGATCTTAGTATAATAGATAGGTACATATTGTTAGAGCTGATTAAGTGATTGTATTCAATAAGTACATTGCAACTGATATCCATCAGTTTAGTGATAAGATCGATATACTTGAAGGCTGGTAAGAGGATATTAATGCTGTACGGATTGTGAACCACTGATAATGTATGCCATAAAATTTATGAGAGGAGCTCGTGGCTGAATAATAACCGATCGACGATCTTCAGGTTAAGCCGCGCTTGCCTAGGTTGATCCGTGGATGGGTGACCACCTATTACATACCAAGTTTCCTCCGTGCCTCGGAAAGCACTTTAAGCCGTTTGTAGATCTTCGACAGTCGTTATATTTAGCCAGTGGTCCGAAAGTATGACAACCAGTCTTAATTACCTAGGAATATCGTGTTACATCCATAACTATTTGGGTTTTAGATGTAAGATAAGCAGTCGTTCCATGCATCCGGCTACACTAAAAGCCGACCAAAAAATACTTGGGATAAGGCTAGGTAAATGATCACAATTTATGGCAATAGATAGATTTGTCACCCAAATTAAATGGTTATGATATCAGCTGAAGGTTTTTTAAAAAGATAATGTTTTAATCGCGCATCGGTCACCCACCACCTCCCGATTTAAACCCCAGGAGCATTTACTTCCAGGACATGATCTGCAATGGCCTGGGGGTCTAAAATGATGAAGAGTTAGAACGCGCTCAAAGAGCGATACTGAAGGTGATGTACTTCAAAAAACGAATATTCTCCACTGAAAAGCTTTACAAATTATGTAATTTGCTGTCAGTGAGAAAATTGTACATCCTTCTTATCATCCTCAAAACGCACAAAGAGATACCATATGATCCTAATATACTAGAAAAGAGAAAGAAACACTGTATAGTAAACGTTCCCTCAACTAAAACTGAATTTGCCAGTAGACAATATAAAAAATGGTCCGCCTATTTATACAATGTAATTAATAAACTAATATATATTTATGATAAAAAAAATATAAATGCAAAAAAAAGCTAGCAATATGGTTACACAATTTAAATTATGATGACACAGAGTTACTTTTGCAACGTGTGACTTAATAATAAATAATATAGTGATGTTATTTGCTTAGGTAGACACATTATGTACACTCAAAATCTCTCTTTCGCACACTCACACACACACACACATACGGGCGCACACACGCTTATACAATTTATCGTACTTTGTATAGTTTTTTTTTTTTTCTCTTTTTGTTAATTGCCTATTTATTTTGTATCTTTAAGATGTATGGGAAGAGCGGAGCCTTCAACTACAGGCATTTTCTATGCCTAAATGGAGACTCCTTGACATGCTATGTAACCCAAATTTATACGCAATAAAATTATTTTTTATTTTATTTTTTATAAAATGGCCGCTTTAGCAGAATCATAATAGGATAAATAATATAAATTACGTTGCAGTTCGGAAAATGGTCACAAAGTGAAAAATTATAATATTAACTGTGATTCTTATTATTATCATAGTATGATAAAGCGGCCATTTTAGACCCCCTGTTTGAAAAGCACTTAACTGATTGGGCACCCAAGTAGGCCGTTGTAAACACCATTAGGCAAAATGGGGAATCAAAGATCCTTTCGACACACAGTGTGAATGCCAACCAGATGATGTCCCACTTTCTGGTCAGTGTCCCAACACCTGCATTTTAGAAGATCTAAAAGATGCCACAGACGCCGCTACGTTAACGTGGCCACATACTGGGCCCAAGAAATAGAATAACCTAAGTCGTACCATCGACAAGAAAGAAGAAGAAGACACATCGAACGTGAAGTTTGAAATGTTGAATCGATATTCGTATCGATTATTGATATCATTATACCTAATCCAGAACTCACGGATACTCAATGATGTTAATTAAGACAAAGTACCTACCCATACGATTAGGAAAGTTCAACCATTGTAAACGATAAAGGAACTGCTTGATTTCAGTTCAATCTAAGATTAAATAAATAAAGAACACTTTAACTCTAACGGAAGAACAATATCAAATTAGAACCGTTATTAATTTAATTGACTGAGTTTTACTGCTTATCTTGGGGCATTAAGTATCCAACAGTGATACTTAAATGCCTAGCAATAAGAACTATTATTGTGATGTTTAAATTTTTATCTATGTTTTCTATTAAGTATGAAGAGCCTAGTAATTCCATGTATTATCATCATCAGTGACCTTTTCCATCTACTGCTGGCTATAGTACTCCTCTTTTTCTCCATGATTACCTGGTATGCGCGAACCCCATCCGTTCTCCGCGATCTTCAGTAGTTTTCCACTATGAATGTTTATTTAGTCATAATGTCGTCGGATAATTTCCGAAAGTTGTATAAACGTGTTTTGAAGCGCGATGAGGTTACTACTAAGCCAAAAACCGTGATGCTTAAATCAATCCACTTTCATACGATCATATCCGAAGATATACTCCAACGTAAAAATCCCGTGAAATGACTGACAACTTTGTCAGTACCGTCATACTATCACGGAAAATTGTAACGAAGATAACCAGAGAGGCGTATATCACATAAAAATAAAATTTATATACGCTCTACCTGCAAAGAACGCCTACAAACAATGTTAGGGAAAATTCAATCTCGCAAAATAGAAAATATTTTTACGGTCAATGAATACCAAAGTGTGGATATGGCGGGTATATAACGGTGGGCTTTATGTTGTCTACGGCAGTGTTTCCCAAACTAGGCCAGTTTTACGCACCCTTCCTAAGCTCCTATTCCTGGAGAACATTTTCTTATGCCCCAAAATTTGGAAATGGTGGATTATTTTCTGATGAGCGGATTATTTGTATGGGAAATGTAAAAATCAACGCCTAAACCACGGTTTTTGAAGTTTAGTATTGGCTTGTTATCTCAGCTAGTGGATTTTGTTGCTGTGCATGAGGTCTCGAGTTTGATTTTCTTGTCGGACAAATGGGTTTTTCCACCAGTCAGGCTATGTGTACGATTTATGGTAATATGATCGCCCCGTACTTTGTATGGCTTAAACATACTGACGATATGTGGATGTATCTACAGTAGGACCCTCTGTATAAGCCTTCGGGGAAACCAGGCTTAAAGTTTATTTCGTTTCCTTGTTTGTTCTTTCGATTTCTTGTTTGTTTTTCGTTTTCTTGTTTGTTCTTTCGTCTCCCAATTAGTGTGGAAGTGGGTCGTTCTGCCCACCATCTTGAGAAACACTGATCTGCCATACCACGCGGAAGGTACGTACTGCTCATGTAAGTGGTCGAGTAGTTTTCCTTGTAATCCTTATTTGAGCACAAAATACATAGTTTATGAACTCCTTGATTCCTGAAACAAAGTAGATAGTTGCATTCTAAACTTATTGTATAGACGCCACAAGCTAGCTACTACAATCTGTCAAATTTCTTTAATAGATTTTCAACTTTATCGCTAAAACATTTGACAGTTTCGGATAGCTTGATGTGCGGGCATCTGTACATACTTTATCGCATAAATCCCTCAACATCATCTGTCAACGCACAGCTTTTTCCCAACTATGTTAGGGTCGGCTTCCATCCTAACCACATGCAGCTGAACACCAATATTTTACAGCGGAGCGACTGCCTATATGACCTCCACAACCCGGATAGTACTGGGCAATATGATACCTCTTGGTGAAACTGGTTTTAATAGACTTTTGAGTAACTCCACCCATACATTTATTATAATTATTGTATGTTTCTGTTGCTGCTTAAATCTTTTGAGCTACAAAATTAATATTGTAGCGGGTGTCATAATTTAAAACGAAATGTTTAGAACTACATGTTAATGTGGAAGGAAGGTTTACGTGTATAATCCATTCGTTAATAATTAATTTAGGTTTAGTAGAAACATCTCTTTGCTTTTCATGTCGCGATTGTAACTGTGCAAAGCAGTGACACACATGACAAATCAATAGTATCTTATTGTTAGCAGTGGATGACGGTAATCTGACTAATTTATAACAACAAATTTGCTCTTTTTCGGAGATGATGTCGATTTATGTCGATTACATCGCTCTCGTGATGGCCCAGAGGCGTACGTCGCGATGACCCTTTGCACCTTCAAATCAAATCAAAAATCAAAATCAAAAATGTTTTATTTCATTATTACACGTTGTACATAACACAGTTGGTGGCGTCTCCTTTTAAGCATATAATGCCTGTACCAGGAGGCGCCGCTCTTTTATATTTTACAATTTCTTAGTGCAACATGCTACTAAACAAAATTTTATGAACTTATAAAATATTTTTTTTGTTTTTTTAATTTATTTATAAATTTTTAATAGTTTTTTTTCTTATCATTAGTCTGTGTGAGTATGAGTGTGTGTGTGTGTATGTATGTGCGTGTGTATGTTTGTTTGTGTGTGTGTGTATGTATGCGCGTGTGTATGTTTGTTTGTGTGTGTGGGAGTATGTGTATGTGCGTGTAGTATAGTTTAATACGGAAGCGGTTTTACTTTATATTTAATAGAAGATTCTCTACTTCATCGTAGCATAACTTGTTTATCCACTTAATCAGCAATGATTTGCATTCTTTAAACGGTTTAGTATGTATATCGATTTGTTTATTTACTTTATTATTTATGAAAGACGAGCGTTGTCTTATACTGAATATTCGCAAATTCTGTTTTTACAAGAGAGGTGGAAGCAATATTGTGTTTCCTTCTTCTACATTAGGAGCTAATGGTAGGGTTTTATATATTTTTTAAACTATGTGTATAATATACAATTTTCTGACTGGTAATAACTTTTTATTTGGTATAGCTCATAGGCGGGAAAGGTCCTTTTTTTGAAGTACATAACTTTTATTAATGTCCGTTGCGCTCTTTCAACTCCAAGGAAACGTGTTTTACTCGCCCCGCCCAGATGGAGATACAATATATTATTACGGATTGAACTAGCGAGATATACACACCATTTAGAAGATTTTTTGCTAAGCCACTCCTTGGATATGTCGTAATGTTTTAAAAATCCAAATAATTTTTCGTATTCTAGCAGTAATTTGTTCGATTTGAGGATACCAAGACAGGCTTGCAGGTCCAACATTATACCTAAGTACTTGACGTGGTTAACTTTACTAATGGTTGTACAATTGCAGTCGTGATCAACCGTTTTCCTACACTCAAGTATTTTAATGTTGAAATTAGGTTCTGGTTGGACATTTTTATAAATTGAGAAGCAGATATAATTAGCTTTGCTCGTGTTTAACGTTAGGAGATTTGTTTTTAGCCATGAAGCCCCTTGTAACATCCCTTTCTCTGTGTTGGTTTTGGTTTCAGCCCAGGTTGAGCCAGTGAAGACGATTGCGGTGTCGTCGGCATACGAAAATATTTTTGCTTTATCGATTGTCATATTACATAAGTCGTTTATGTATATTAGGAAAAGACTAGAACCCAGAACGCTTCCCTGAGGTACGCCGCATGTTACTTCAACGTCCTCGCTGACAATATTATATATATTTAATAGGTAAATATGAATAGTTGTTTATCTCTAATACCAACTTTTCTAATTTTTGGACAAGACAAGACACCTTGAAAACGAAGGTTCCAATTTTCAGATTATAGTATTAATTGCCTCCAGAACACGTCATTCACGCCCGAATAGTTGCAGCCTTTGATCATTGCAGTGATTAATACCTATCTATATAATAGCCCAAAGTAACCCCTGTGTATGCTGTCCAAGTCTATCCTACCGTCGTCGCTTTACATCAAAGCTCAATAGTTAGAGACCTCCATTAAAGGACCACTCACTAATTACTAATCCATCTATACGATTCGGACGCATTGAATATATATGTATGTAGAAGACTATGTATATGTTGGACAGATTGCATCCTCTATTAGTATTGATAATCGGAATCCGATGGCTTTGCAATCGGAGGTAGGTACGGAAGCAATATGTATGTTCATTCTATTGTTCAGTTTGTATGTATATGTTAAAACTATTTCTGGTTTGGGGGTTTTTCTTTTGTAGGTTCTTAGGTACGTAGGCTCAACTACTTATGTATATAGTTCGAAAATTTTGGTTTTTCCAAAAAGCTGACACAATGCGTACTATAGGATACCGTAACTATTGTAATTGATGTTAAATGTTACCTTGTAGATTTTGCAAAAAATAGGCTCTTTTTGCGTGATTTATTTATAGATATTACGAGTATTATATGATACCTGTCTGTTACCCGTATTTACAGTATAATGGATGTTAAAGTACCCTTAACGAAGCCGAAAGGCACTTGTTCTCCCCATCATTGCCATCATTTTTTTGTTCTAGACCATACCTGGGAACCTCCTATATACGGAGATATTGGTTTTTGTAGTTATATACAACTTTTTTTAAAATATAATATTTTAATGTTATAACTTTAAATACCTCCACGAACCTCGCACTATTCAATGTATCTATCAGCACAATGTTTTGAGTGTGTCACATTGAGCCCTACCGTAAAACGTGAGTTTTCACCCAAAACTACTCTTCATAGCAATTATTTTTGCGTAATTAAGTACTTAGTTTGATGTTCAGAATACTTGGTTGACGTCTTCCTGAAGGTTACATCTTATATACTGCTTATTAGTCTTAGCACAGATACATCGAGCTCAAAACCACTCTCATTCTTTCATTCAGAAGACAATCGTAAACAACGAAACAAAAATCACGGCCCCTCCCCATATCCCCAATAAATAATTTATCACAAATAATTATGAAAACCCCATGTTCCAGATACGTTGAATCCAAGTATTAACCGCTTTTGTTGTTTGGTTCTTTCAAGGAAAATTTTAAATCGATTCCCAGGCGCTTTCTTCGCTGAGAAACCAATCCCCGAGTACAATAAGTCCGTTTACAATGGCGGCTGTTATACCGCGATGACGAGACTTGCGACGATGCTTACAGCCCTTATGGCAAGGATTACGCTATTTACGTATCGCATACCTCGGTTGCGTACCCCTGGTGTGTACTGGGGTTATTTTCATGAACGATTCTTGACTGCTGAACTAGTTTTTATTGAATTGGTTTAAGTTGATTGACTGACGAGAATTACATAGCGAAAACGATAGTTTTAGTTTGTAAACAGGCCTTAAATAAAGCTTTACCAAGTAATTTATCATTAACACTAGAAACGTGATAATTATATTTACCATGTTTAGGTACTGTTGGTTTTGAGTTCCCGACATTTCGGCGCTGTTACAATTACCGTGATCACGGATAAACCAAGACCCACCAACCAACACCACCACCACCTTCAACTTTACCATGTCTTTAACTAGCCACTTCATCGTCACCATTAACCTAGCCTATTCCCAACAAACCGTTCTTATCGTATCTTTCTTTTAGTGTTGCATTATCATCTGCTTAGCCTTTTCTCGTCTACGTTCCAGTCTAACCAGATGCAGCTGAATACCAGTATTTTACATGGAGGGACTGCCTATCTAAACTAGGTACTTATTTTGCTTATTTATTCATGCGCCGTATACCATAAAACATTAAGCGCGTTGGTAGCTACCCAGTAGAAAATGTTAATAATTACTGGCTTAAATCGGGTGTCCATATCCCAATGATATTCTCAAAAAGTATTTGTTGGTCTAGTGGTCACAAGCGCGAGTGCTGAGCATTAGGTCCTGGGTTCGATTCCCATGTCGGGCAAAGTGTTATTGTGTTTTTCCATTAGGAATTTCTCAGTAGCAGCCACGGAGTTGGGATTTATGTCCGGTTGATGGCAATAGGTTCGCCCCCTATTACGTGTGACTTCAACATAACTGGTGAAATGTGGGTGTACTATTGGGGACACCTCTGCCTAATCGTTCGGTGATTGCAGGCTTGAATCTTGATGTTATGTGTAGGTATAAAAAAACAATCGACGGCGGCGACCTCTCGCGTCCGGCCCTGGTTCAATCCATGGTCCGGAGCGAGACGGAATGGGACGCCGTCACCTCCTTCTGCGAAGCAGTCATGCTAGCGAAGGAGGTGGTGGGACGTGAGAGGGAGAGAACCTCACGTCCCAGCCGCCGCGGGACACGCACCGCGCGTCGGGGGCCACGTGGTGGCCCCCGGCCACCGTAGACGCGGGCCTGTGGACGGTGAGCTATGGGCTAGCTCGCCGTCCGTCCGTCTTATGACGACAGGCCGTGTCGACGGCGCGTTCGTGTTCCACGCGCGCCTCAAAGAGAGTCAGCAAACAGGAAGGGGTCCGTAAGGGCCGACGCCTGCCAGGGTTGCGGGACTGTTCGAAAGAGATACCGCGGCCCTGGAACACAAAGGGCAAAGGAAGGAACATGGATGGGTTTTAGTCAGTAGAAGTCTGACACTCCCTCCTGCTCAGCCCAGAGCGGGAGGGGTTATTTGATGATTTCCAATCGGTAAAAAAAAAAAAAAAGGTATAAAAAACAGTCCTTTGCATTAAAAATGAAAACGTCAAAGACTGCCTCCCTGACAATACGACGATGGATATCCATTTTTAACTTAAATTCTTGACACCATTCTGCGTTCTGTATTCATGTTCAGTATGCTGGTCTTTGTTTGTCGCGAATTTCATGCGAAGCTATGCGCTTGTCCATTTTCCATTTGTCGTGTTCAGTTTTTGTCACTCTTGTACGATTTGACCTATATCCTGTATTAAATACCTTTGTCGGCCTGATATTGAAAAGGTAGTTTCAATCTCGACATAGATGAATCAAATATGGTGTACTCGTAGAATAACTAGCGGAAGTAGGAGCAGGTTAAACTTAAAAGTTATTCATTCCAAATATCGTTTTCTTTTTCTGAAATTCCATTTTCATCGGATCTTTTTAGGAACAAAAAGAGTAAAACAGAATACACCCGATATTCTGTTTTGCTCTTTTAATAATAGAGTGCGATTTCCAACCAGCTTGATAGAGTAGTTGTTGATAATAACGATTATGATAGGCAGTATACAGGGTCTAACAAGACCTTTAACGAAGCCGTCAACCAAGCATTATGTACGTGAAACTAAGTAACTTTACGCAAAAATTATTGCTGGGAAACGATTTTTTTTGGGGTGAAAAATCACCTCGACTCAATGTAACGGACTCAAAACATTGTGGTGATGGATGGATTGAATAGTACGGGGGTCGTGGAGGTTTACAGTAAAAATCTTACATTAAAAGCATGTACAAAACAAACAAAAAATGTGAGAAAGTTGGAACTTTGACGCCCAATATCTCCGTAACTAGAAGGTTCCCAGGTATGGTCTAGAACAAAAAACTGATCGCAATGACTGGGAGAACAAAGTGCCTATCGGCTTCGTTAAGGGTCTTGTTACACCCTTTATACTTACATATTGTATGATAGGTTTAGGTTTATATAAAGAGTTTATTTATACATTTAAGAAACGGAGAAAAGCATGTTCGACTATGAATGTTTCTGAATCAAAATGAACCGATCAAGGCCGATTGTCACGCGCAGCCGGTCATACATTTTCCAAAGAGTTTTGTATATTACAACCAATGCGTACACGCACATGTCACGCGCCACGTATTCGATCTGCTCCGACCTTCAGCGCTATCGAAATAATTGACAGATACTATAAGTATAAAAGCATTCACGGTTCAAATAATACGTATTCGCGCATACAAGGAACTAATGAAACGAAAAAAATATTGATACGCACAGCCATTTAGTTGATTCACGTTAACCTCCCATAAATGTCATTGAATTTCCGCCGACTGTTCATAAAGCCACCCCAGCATAATTACTTTAACTTATTTATTAAATTACACCGTCATGATTGTCGCGTCCATTCATCACAAGATTTAACAAGAGTAAGTAGGTATTTTAAATTGATTTCGGCGAGTTTCGTCACGGATCATTTCGGGTGGGCCGGCGCCCATTGTGCTCTTAACGACATTACAGCCTCAGACTCCAATGGATTGAATAACCTCAATATAACTTATCTTCTAATTTAAAAAAAGAGTTTTTTTTTCTCGTTAAAAAATCGCTTTGTCGAACCGGTTTTTCTCATTGGAAAAGGGAAGACTTGATTCGTTGATAAAATACAAAGGTTTCAACGATATTTATCTTGTATTATTTCTGTCTTTCTTCGAATCATCTTCCGTTTTTAACGAACGGAGTAGATCTGGATATCTATTTGGTTTAACTCTTTCCAGGATATTATGGTTTTTTTACATTTTCATTGGAGGGGAAATCGTTCAGTTTTATTTTGGAAATGGTTCCTACACTATGCTGAAGTTATAAATAGTATGGAGGGAGTCGATTGTTTTAAGTTCTGTTTTTCTGTATGGTTGTAACCTTTTCATAGCTGCATTGAACCTTTTTTTAACAAATGCGAAGTAAACTATCTTATTGCCTTTGTACTGCAATTCCGATCCTGGCAAATCCTGGTTTCATCGTCTTCACTTTTGGATCCGCATCTTGATGATGCAACATAAGAGACCATGTCCTAATGCCATTCGCGACATCGCGTCGACAGAGAGCGCGTTCAGGTTTTCGAAAAAAATGATCGTGCTATCACTCATTAGCACACGGGACTTGAGGTATCGTTCAATAAAATAAGTAGTGACAAGATCTGAAATATTAAACCATCTTCGAGTAATTGTATATATATAACTGTGTCTGTTTCTGAAAGTTATGTCTTAAAACAAATAGATCAGTATTCAAATTCATCCAGTAAATTTCACTTGGTAATTTAACTTTTTAAGCATTTCTAAATAAGCAGCCGTTCCAACTGAGCGCGTGAAGCCCTAACTAAACACGGATAATAGACTGTCAGAAAGAGGACTTTTAAAGATATTTTCTATCGTGTGGTTAGAGGCCAACCAGGTGTAGTTTTATGCCTCTGTTTTTGGCCTCTGATGTGGTTTTACATGCCGTCAAGAAATATGTCTCAGGCATGCTGGATTCCTCAGGACGCTTTCCTTTACCGAAGCAAGTGATAGTTATACAATACGCGCATAAATCCAAAAATCAGAGGTGCGTGCCTTGGGTTCGAACTAGAAACCTATGACTCGGCAGCCCGACGGTCACACCACTAGACTATCACTGCTAGATATTAAAGCTAAGTTTTTCGTTAGTTTTAAAGACATTTTTTTTTTAATAAATAGACAGAGTGAAAAAAAGGATCGCGAAGGCAGCGACCGCAGTTGTGGGCGACCCTCCATGACCACGACCAATCTGTCAAGAGTAAAGGACTAAGAAATAGACAGAGTCAAGGATAGCCAAGTTTTGTCTTTCCTTACCTTATTCACTGCATTGCATTAATATCTAGATACCTCTATATATTATGATATGATGATATATGATAATATGTTTTAGTATCTAGACGTACTTATAGAATAACCACATTTTACCAGTTTTGCTTAAGACCCACGTAACAGGGGCAGAGCCTATTGCCACCAAATGGGCACAAAAACAGCACAATACTAATCTGTAGTACACTACCACTTAATTGTTGAACGTGCCTGGGAAAGTGACTGATCACAACACTAGTTACTGAGCAGTCGCACGTTTTTATAAAAAAAAATAACTGACTTCCAAAAAAAAAAACAATAAATTGGAAAATCACTTTATTTTCGGAAGTCGGTAACTTTTGTTTGTTTCATTGACTTTTTTGCCATAAAGGACAAGTCATCACGGAGAAATCGGTGAACACACATGGAGAAAAAGTATGCTGGTGGAATACATAATCTGCTTCTTCTAAACGATTTAAAAAAAATCCCTTCTCCATGCAAAATTCAAGCCACTAACACATCCAGGACCCATACATCAACATCGCCAGAGTAGTAACAAATCAAACCGTAAAAACTTCTCCAAAGGATCCTGATAAACGAGCGACTCGAACAACTTTCCGTCTGTGTACTTATTTGTACTTCATCCCGGTACCGATCGATTTGTTTGCGGTACGAGTACCGGTACACCGGTAAACCGCGAAGAGTTATGATGAGTCTACGGTCAATATGATATTACTTGAGTTGGAGGCTAATTAATTGGAAATGGAGAATCTTTGAGTTTCTTGCAAATATTACTGGGAGTTGCGGTGTAGATATAATGGCTTTTTAATAGATTGCTGCAAATATGAGGTCTACACAGCTTGTGTTACGAGTATGAGCAACAATAGGTTGCTGTACTGTAGTAAATTAAAACTTCACCAAGGGTGGACGAATGTTTGTCACCCTTTTACGCAAAAACTTATTTACGGATTTGGATGGAATTTAGCTTTTTTTTTTTTCGGATGGGTATTCATCAAATGACGTCCCACTCTTGGCGGAGCAGAAGGGAGTGTCAGACTTGTACTGACTAAAACCCATCCATGTTCCTTCTTTTGCCTTTTGTGTGTGATAGTATATAATCTGGATAACCACAGAATACTTTTTGGGACTTTGTGGGACAATTACCGAATTACACGCGGGCGGAGCCACGGACATAAGCTATAGTAATAAATAAAGACTACGGTCCCTATAAAACATATTAGTGCACTCGTTTGTATCTCGAGAACCACTAAACCGATTAATATTATTTTGGAATATTTCCCTGGCTATTAGATTATTTCATATCTTTTTTTTATTTTCAAAAGAAGCTCCCTTTCGTCCTTGTCTATTCAAAAGAAGCCTTTGATAAATCTAGACTTGTATGAATAAGCTACTAAAATACTTTGTTTAATCTATTCACGGTACTTTTAGTACCTATAAAGCCATATACACATATATTCTTATGAATCAGGAAACGTGATACGCTGTTCATAATTCATTCGACGACTTGAGACATCTTCGGAATTTATATTTTAGCTAATCCGAAGGATGGGGACGAGAGATTGCTGTATATGGTGTTGTTTTTATTAGATATTAATAAAAGTAAAGATTTTGAAACACGAAACTTAAAGTGATTCTAATGATATTCTTTCTTATGTAAATAAATAGTTTAAATGTGGATGGAGAGGGAGACAAAGACCAAAGAAAATGAAGAATGGATTGTGTGAGGAATAATTTGAAGGAAAAAGGTTGACGATAGCGTGACGATTGACAGGGGAGAATGGAAGAATAAAAAGGTATTGAGCCGACCCCAAATAACATGGGATAAGGGCATAAAGATGATGGTGAATTACAGTCCTGGTTACTATGACGTCTTAAGAAGTAATTCCAGTGAGGGAAAGAGACAGAGCTATACAAGTCGCCTAGCGCCATCTCTTTCCTACACTAGAATTACTCCTTCTTTAAGACGTCATGGTAGGGCACCTGATCAGAAAGAGGCCATCTTATTTGATGTTCTCGTTCAGTAATAATAAAGTCATAAAACTTAATGTAAGAAAAAGGCAAACTAGTTTATAGGCAATGATTATAAAATAAGGCAACCGTTCCAAAAAAAAAGATGTCAAAAATGAGATTACATTACAATTGTATAATCTACTCAGAGCATTAAGTCACTTACCTCGTACCTTTCATTACATTTCGTTATCTAACTCGGTTTTCAACTTTTGCGACAAAATTATTTACAGTTCCTACTTCAGTAAATACATACTTACTTAAGTAGACAACGGAAATATTATGTGGGAGTATAAGGTTTCTGTCAAACATACGCTAAATGAACGTAATATCTAATACATCTACTCCAAACCAATCTATATTTATTATTATTTCATGTTACTCTTTATTCATATATGTATATACGTATAAATAACATTTTATTTTACTCTTTTATTTTTACTGCAATGTTATTTTGTTTTTCGATTCTCTGCATGATAATATTTTTACGATACTCAACACAGCCCTTGCGTTTTCCAATATTTTGAAACGGACCGTGCTTTTGTTTTTTTTAATTTCGTGTGAAATATTTTTAATGGGTTATTCTAAAACAATCGGGTGTAAACGAATTGTATATAAACTAACGATGCATTCACGCTGTTTTATTTGCTAGAGTTATTTTTGTTATTTTTGTTGTGGCATGTGTACGAAACGTGTTTACACCCTGTAGTTGCACAATGAGTCTGTGGAATCCTCCCCGCCCGTAAACCAGAACAAAAGGAGATGGGTAATAAAATTTGTAAACGTTGGAATGATACGCGCGCTTAACCCCGACTGTGCTCTTTGGTGACACGGAATATAATGAGAACGAGGTAATTCGTCTCGTACGGCTGAGCCGCCCCACGAAAAATCGCCGAGGAAATTGTAAATTACACTCTTTGTACCACCCCCAGAATCTAGGCAAGAATTTTAAGCTGACTGTCGGCCTACCTTCATCCAACGAAAATATGAGCTCCGACTTAACTTTATTCGCCTTAATTACAAGCGTTGTTTATCTAATTAAAAACCTTGCCTTGCTTTTAGAGCTATAATGATAGAAAAAGTTAACTCTGTGAGTATTTAATCTTTAATAAGATGTTGGAAAAAACTGGATAGTCATGACACAAACCCGTTAAAAGTTGAGAGATTTGGAAGAGACCTATATTCCACATTGGATGGCCAAAGGTCGAAGAAGAAGAAGAACATGTTGTTTTCTTTGTAGAATAACAGAACCACGAAGTTTAAAACTGTCCAAAGTGAAAATCATTTAAGTGCAGCGTAGCGGACTAGCGAGACAGCTACGATCGTGCGCTCGTAGCCTCGTAGCACACCCCGTAGCAGCGTAGAGGCTTAGTTGGCTGCTCGCCAGCCTACCTGTTGTTACTGTCATGTTCTTAAGCCTGCTCGTAGGCCTCCTCGGCTAACTGTTGCATGCGTTTGACTTCGAGGAAAATGCCGAGAAAATTACACGAACCATTACACAAATAACAAGATTCTATTATCTAGCGAGCATCAACCGCAATTACCTGAGCAGCTACGACGGTAATAAGTCTGGAGACAATTTAGAACATGTACAATGTACATGTATGATTATATTATTCTTTAGTTGACTGCAACTCGGTTTATTCGAGTTTATTAGTAAGAAAAATAGCAAGAAAGAGAATTTGAATAATTCAACGTGACTTCATAGTGCAGCGACTGTTTAAAGAACTTCGTATAATTCCAACATTTCAGGTGAAACAGTGTTGTATGAAAAATTCAATTGTAAATTGTTCCTTTAGAGAGAACATGAGGGAGTGAGACGTCTTTGTCATTGTCTTAACGTAAAGCGCGATGTTCAACTCAAATAATGAGTCAACTGTTCTTGAATCAAGAAGTACTGAGGCCGGAAAATGCTTTGTGCTTGATTTAAACTTAGATAGACAGTTTATTTGCTTTGTGGGTTTAAATAAGGCTACTTAGAACTGTAAACTTGAAATTAGATGACTGAGCAATTCTCTGCTCTGTTGATATAATCCTTGAGTCGTCTTTTCAACTATTTTGGACGAATAGGTCCCTTGTCAAGACTCACCAATGCGTCTGGCAAGCAGGATGACGTGTTTTTGTCTCAATAAATAAAACAATATGTTGTATTTATGTAAACTTTATATAGGTAGGTACAATAGTGGTACATAGGCAGACTTAATGCCACAAGGCATCCTCTACCAGTCAGTTTTTGGGTTAAATAGGACCACATTGTGATTAGGTACAAAATAAAATAAAAAAATAAAAATAAGGTCTACCACCGCAGATAGTTTATTTACGTAAAGTATTAATTTCGAGATTCCGTTTATAACTTGTTGATATGTCATGTTTGTAGAGTTTCGCAATCGTATTTAAATAGATCTTATACAAGTACCTAGACAAAATTGTGGCCTTCCAACAAACAATTTAGTACCAAACATCCAGCACAAAACACATCATAATACACTCCGGTCAGCACTGCATCCTAGAGATAGTAGTACACTCTAAGTCTAAACCGCAGCCTCCCAAGATTAACACGTCAACCGTCATCCCTCGAATTCTTCTAACCCCAAGACATTTTATTTGAACTACTAAGTACCCTTTACCGCAAAGTGCTGCCAGGTATAAATCCCATATGCCGAAATATAAATTTTGTACACTCGTGCGAGATTTAAACTCGGTTCTCGAGGGAGATCCCTCCGTCAATATAATGGTAGGTGAAACAAAACATGGTTATAACAACTTACTATTATTAGATTTTTGGTGTTATATAATGTGAGTGGCGACAAAAGAAAGAAAGAAAGAAAACATATTTATTTGGCACAAGCCACAAGTACACATAACAAAAAATAAAATTAAAAACTTAAGGCTATAAACAAAAAAAATAAATTAAAAAACAAGACAAGCAAGACAAGACAAGAGATAGTTGTGTGTCTCACGGCTGCACCAGTTCAGCAAACTGCCGAGCAGCTAGTGCCCGACGCTGGTTTTCAACTGGACCTGAGATGGTGATGTGACGGACGTAAAATAGTTTGTGTTACTGCTAAATTATGTATGAATAGGTACGTAAATAGAATAAATGTGTGTACAATGATAGCAAATATAGTTACATATTAATAATAAAAAAATATAAATTGAGGTAAGTGTCAGCCAAAACAAAATAAAACCAAATAAATGAAACGTACGCATAGAAACGTAAACTTGTGTGTTTCGCACGTTCCAACGTTCTGTTCGTTTCAACTTGCAAACGCATAATATTAAATGGATTACAAGCCCCGTAAAACTAAAAGAAAGTAAATTACGAAATTACTACTACTGTTCCTACTTTTAAGAAAATGTCCTATCCTATTTATTCTAATAGTACCTTCATTACAAAAAAAATGGGTAAGTTATAGAATCTTGCCCATCAGTCTAGCCCCCTCCCCCCAGATTATAAATACATCGGTGATAAAAAAACTGCTGTACCTAACATAAGAAATTAATTACACAACAGATTTTTTTTGCCGGTTTTAAAACCAGCAGCACAGAGCACACATCATAATTGTACATATCGACAAAATAATCCGAGGTCTAAATATACCTCCTACAGAGTGCCAAAACAAAACCCAAAAACATTAGTTCTCCCACAAAGTAAAAATAAAAAAAAACTATCGACACTGAGTTTGCATTAAAAATCTTTCAGAATAACTGCAACTCGTATTGTTTGCGATCGATGGACAAACACTTTATTTGACTGTGGGCAAATGGATTCAGTACTAGTTCGGTAATCTAGAGCTTGATCCAGTACCGTGTTTGCAAACATTTCAACGAGGGATTTTTAGTTTTAACATATTTTTTAGGGAGTTACTTCGATTGAATATTCGTATAGAATTGGGTCAATCGCGGATAAAGGATCAACTGTACGTGTTTCTTGTTTACCTAAACATTTTAAAATGAGTCTGTCTTTGTGCCCGGTTGATGGCAATAGCCTCGCGATATTAAATGGGACTTAAAACAGAACTAGGAACACCTCCTAACCCTTTGGCGATTACAGGCGTGATGATAGGTATGTAAAAAAAAAAGAGGTTCTATATTGGTCTGAGAACCGACTCGTGGATGGCTTCTCTAGTAGTCTGTTTAAGTGACGTCATTTGCGATCGCTGACTACTGAACGATACGACATCCCCAGGACACTGTGTACTCTTGGCTGTTTGTACAGTTGGTTGATGATCAATTTTAACCGCTGTACCCATGGCCGTGAAACCCGATAAAATTAAACGAACAAGTATTATTTATTTAAAAAAAAATAACAATATTTAATTACTTTTTATTTTATTTCACGAAACTTTTATCTAGCGTATGTCCTAATGATATTTCATTGTTTATTAGTTGTAATGAGTCACATCAACATTTCAAAATATTACTAAAAAAGAAACAATAAGCTAAACAACAATTAAGAGAAACAATTATAGCTAAAAAAAAAAAGTAAATTCACCAATTTATTAGACGATTTGAAAAATTTAATATTTCTTTGTGAAATGGAGTATTTAGTGGACTGTATAGAAGATGCTGGATATCGTCTCGGGGAATCGAACAAGCGACAATTTGGATAGGTGGAAAAGCTCACGTACCTTCGAGCCACGTGTCTGCTTCAATGCTGCGGTCAACGATTTTTTCTTGACGCACGCTGTGATGGTCTTCTGATGCACCAGGTCGGAGATGGACCCCGGGGCCGCTAATATGAACGATTCCGGCGGAAAGCGGTTTCAACCTGCAGCTACGCCGGCGTAGTTGGGTTTTTGTGCGAACGGTTTCTTGTGATGATCATTAGGCGAGCTCAATAAAGGAGGGAAAGAGATGGGCATATATCGTCGCTTGTTTCTATGATCTACGTCATATGAAGTAATCAATGGATCAGAGGTAGAACTATGTGTAAGACGACTAGATGGCGTCACCTGTAGCAAAGTCGCACAAGCTACCAGGAGATCAGAATCGTGAAGGAGGTATTGTATATTGTTAATAGGAATCTCTTAATCAAATCTATATGCAATTCGATTATCATGCATCATGCTACCAGTTAATGAGCCTATTACGTTTTCGCTGCTGTGACAAGCCTCCTCGCTATATAAGTGAGTGGGTCATAACCCACCAGGCCGGCAAAATGTGGCTAGTAAAATATCTTCCAAAACCTACACAAATTTTAATTTCATTTATGAGCAAAACCCACACTACATGAAAAACTCTCATCGTACAAATGGTCCTTAGGAGTCCATAATATTCAATAGCTTGCTAGATAAGCCAGTTCGTTCCAAGCTGTGTTGGCTAGCTGCCAGGGTCACCTGTTGACTGGCTCGGATTTAAATGAGAACTATTTTATTTTTAAGAAAAAAAAAGTGCCGTATGTGGCCTTTTGTCTGGTCATGAAGATGCGAGAACGTATGTGGAGGTTTTAGGAAGCTTTGATTTTTTTTTCTTTCGTTTTTGTCGAGGTGATTATACATTTGGGTGCATTTGGATCGCATGATACCCTGTTTCATGTTTACGGATTAACTGTGGGCAACTTAAAACTTTACGCGGTTTCTAAATCATCTCCGGGATCATCGTCGCCTCAATGCGAGCCGTTCGGGATGCTTACTCTAAAACTCCGTACTACAACACTCACTGTTAAGGATCGTAGCGTCACAGCCTCGGATCTGGATCTGGTGCAGTGCTCATAAGTGTGCATTCATGCATAAATCATGCCTGCCAGGGATGCGGGACTGTACGAAAAAGATACCGCGGCCCTGGAACACAAAGGGCAAAAGAAGGAACATGGATGGGTTTTAGTCAGTACAAGTCTGACACTCCCTTCAGCTCCGCCCAGAGTGGGAGGGGTTATTTGATGATTTCCCATGTGAAAAAAAAAATGCATAAATCATTCATGGATGTTTTCAGTGTTGTTTAAACTGCTTAAATATAAATAATTATTTCATCTTCTGCTTAGCCAATCGGATGCAGCTGAATACCCGTATTTTACATGGTGCGACTGCCTATCTGACCTCCACAACCCAGTTAGTACTAGGTAATACGATACCCCTTGGTAAGACTCGTGTCAGACTTTCGGGCCACTGAACCTGTAACGAGTGTCAAAGATCTACAAATGAGAGTCGGGACCAAAGGCTTAAAAGTGCTTTCTAAGGCACGGAGGAAACTCGGTATGTAATCTCGGTATGGAATGGGCGGTCATGGAATCGGTATGGAATGGGCGGTCACCCATTCACGGACCAACCTCTCCCAGGTTAACCTAAAAATCGACTCGAGCAGCTGTTATTAATTATTATTATAATTTTTTAAGTAAAGGAGCTGGCCCTTAACTTTTTTCATCATCTATTTTTCTATTGTATCTTTTTCATTTCAAATTAACATTTTGATTATTTTGTTTCAGGTAAAGTACAACAAACGAAGCAGACAACATACTTAACCTTCGTCACTGTCCTTCTTATTTAAAATTCAGTAGGTACTTATTATAATATACATTGTTCTATAATTAATGAGAAATGAGAGCATTTCTCGGTGCTTGTGTTTGCGAAGCTTAAGGGAGTTGTCGTGGTCTCTTTTAAGAAGCTGTTTACAATAGTCACTTCTTACTTCAACCACTTTATTTTATTGGCTAGTCAAGGAGCCATTGAATTTTGTTTTCAACCATCTTAAAGATAGGTTTTACAATGCATTGGTAAGCAAAAACAAGCACAAGTTGCCCTTTACTTTGTTAAAAGTAAACTTAAAATTTTCATTTGACCACAAGTCACTAGTCGCTTGTACCTTGTAGCTACAAGCTACAAAGAATGCAGCTTAAACAGAACAAGCTGAAGTAACTTGTAAATACAAAGCAAGCTGTATTCTTCTGCAAAAGAAAAATACATATAAGTCAGTAGTTTAGTCAGTCCCTCAATCAGTCACAAAAAGACAATATCTTATTGCTTAGCTCCAAGGTACGTAAAAATCTCCGAAATTGTACCTCCTCGCTTTAGTGCAGTTATTAACAATTTTATGTCATGCCCCAACCAACGAACGAGCTCCGAAAAAAATGTTATATAATTCGAAAAATTCTAATTAAGGTGGCAGCTGGCGTTCTGCTTTTTTTTAATTTTCCCGTCGAACTACGCCGTCAGATGACGCCAAAGATGTTTCAGGCTCTAAAGTAACAACAAAGTTGTGACCTCCTTTATCTCGTGTCACATCCCCCTTATTTTTATTCATCGTTCATACCGCCGTGTTTACGAAATTTAACCAAAAAACAACTTGGAAAAGGAAGCTTCTGGCTCCAAAATTAATCACCACATCGATGTCGTCATATCCACCATTTTCAGTTTCTGTTTTACATAAAACATGTGAAAGTTCATACAATTTTTTTGCAAAGAAACGAATTATACCTGCGGAATAACACTGAACCACGAATAAACATAGTTTGTTATTTAAAATCCGAACAGGGATGGATGTAACATGGTGAATAAAATAAATATTAACCCGTTCGGTACCTACTTCCATTTGATATTTAAATTTAAAATATTGACATAGCTCCCATTGCGCGTATTCGATTACCGGTTTTCAATTCGTTTATA
The DNA here is from genome assembly GCA_947578425.1 of Eugnorisma glareosa. Taxonomy (NCBI): domain Eukaryota; kingdom Metazoa; phylum Arthropoda; class Insecta; order Lepidoptera; family Noctuidae; genus Eugnorisma; species Eugnorisma glareosa. The sequence goes on along the minus strand of OX387961.1, from coordinate 15,007,973 downwards.
CACAGCTACAGCTTGGCCGGAGGGCTCGCAGAGAGCATACAGTTCATAATTTACGAGATTCACGAGCGGAAACAATGTCCCAAACAAAATTGATAATGAAAACAATTTTACATCAGAAATTTAATCGAATTACAAAGTTTAAAAATGGGATCTCGCATTCCCGATCAGTATTACGGATACAAAAAGAATTTATTGGCACCGTGAGCGACTTGATTAATTTTTAAAATTAATTAACTCCCCTTTGCGTACGTAAAACTATAGTCTCGGATTTTATTTAATATCTTGTCGGCTCATTGAATTTTAATCTCCAATGTTCCAAAAAGTAGGTAGAGTTGGTTTAAAAGAGACCCATATCTTCTTAATTAAATCTACTCAGTAGGGTGCCTTCGGGCGGTCGCTCGCGTCTTCTTAGCCTGCTTTTATAAATGCTGCCGAATTTCAGATATAGGCAAGCTTTTAATTTAAACTTGACTTAAAGGGCGCTTAAAAGTATTCGTGTTTATTTAGCCACGTATTATATTAATAGCTAGTATACAAGTACAAAAGATTTTCTCGTGTCCTTTGCAAAATTTTCTAAGGAATGTCGAGTTCTCCGTTATTAGTTATCGTTCATTAAAGCTGTACATTTAATGTTTACTCTGTCTAAAGCTGGGAATTAAACGATACCTGTTTGTTAAGACAAATTTAATTACTGCTGTTTATTATAACATTGTTTGTTTTGTCTTCTTAATAAATGTCAATTGTTGTTTTTCAATCAAATTAATGATCATCTGCTTAGCCTTTTTCCAAATATGTTTGAGTCGGCTTCAATTCTTACCAGATGCAGAGAGCTGAGTACCAGTATTTCACATGCGGAGTGACTGCCTGTCTGATCTCCACAACCCAGTTAGTCGTACGATATCCCTTAGTAAGACTGGTTTGCAGAGTTTCGGGCCACTGCCTACTTGTAACGACTGTCAAAGATCTACAAATCTCAGCCGGGACCAACGGCTTAACGTGCTTTCCGAGGCACGGGGGAAACTCGGTATGTAATGGGTGGTCACCCATCTACGGACCAACCTAGGCAAGCGCGACTTAACCTGAAGATTGATCCGAGCGGCTGTTATTCTTTAGCCAGGAACTCCTCTTTGTAATTAAATTAATGATATATTAATTAATGCCAAAGCGACCGACGCTGAGGCTGAATCACTTAATAATAAGAACTACCTACATTTCAGATCACCAACATTACCTGCTTAATGCAAAGAAGACTGAGTAAGGCTATAACAATATAACATGGAGAAATGTAGACTGTCTTTATTAAACAAAGAAATACCTACCTCTAAAAATTCGACGTATTTATAAAGTAAATGTTCAGCTAATATAAAGGGGAAAACATAGAAGAAAGAGCGTTAACAAAGCGATAGATAACCGTATTAAAACCCTTTGTTAGACCGATCTGACCGAGAGCCGGTCTGACCGTCTGATGGATCGGCTCCTCGATTATGTAGAGATTAAAATTCATTAGCCATATGAGATGTGAGGACCGTGATAGGGTATCAATATACCCTTAATGAACTTGTAATTTATAATGTTGGGGATTTTGGGTTTTGAAGCACTCTGCCTGTACGATTATATGAGTCAGGTTTGTATGAAATGAGAATGTGGGTACAAAGATCTTTTGGCGCATGGCTTAAATCTATACAGATAAAAAAAAATGGACTGTCTGTCTTAAACTACTTTTATTTAAGAAAAAAAGATTTCGATTCCGTGCAAAAAAAATAAAACCTATGAAAAACAAAATCAGATTCAAATTGGGAACTAGTATTGTTAAAATAATTTCACACGGACGAAGCTTGCGGGCAACATCTAGATTCATTAAGTTTGTATGTAGGGGGTAATCTTCGGAACTACTGATCCGATTCCGAAAATTCTTTCACTAATGGGAAGCTACATTATCCCCGAGTGTCATAATTTACATTTAAAACGTTCCGGTGGGGTAATTTCCTTACATAACTGGAGCAAAGCCGCGAGCAAAAGCTAGTGTTTTATAAAAATCTCTCACGTGTAAAATGTTTTTTTCTCATTTTGATAACTCATCATCGTCATCTGGCTAGCCTTTTCCCAACTATGTTGTGGTCGGCTTCCAGTCTAACTGGATACAGCTGAATACCAGAATTTTACATGGAGCGACTACCTATCTGACCTCCACAACCCTGTTAGTACTGGGTAATACGACACCCCTTGGTAAGACTGTCGTCAGACTTTTTGGGTCACTGACTATCTGTAATAACTGTCAAAGATCTACAATTGACAGCCAGGACCAACAGCTTAGCGTGCTTTCCGAGGTACGGGGAAAACTCGGTATGCAATGGGCGGTCACCCATCCACAGACCAACCTAGGCAAGGGCGGCTTAACTTACAGATCGACCTGAGCGTCTGTTATTATTTTACCACGAGCTCTCATTTTGATGACTACTCGTATATACTATTAATCCCGCGTTTAGGTTTAACATGAAATATAAATCCCTCTGGTAAAGTACTGTCAACAGTTAGCCATTTTTACTACGTTTAATAAATTTAAAGTTTACATAAAGTTTACAAAGTCAAAATGAAAAAAAAAACAGTTCTAGTTCGGACGTACTGTCAGTGTGTGGTATGTTTTAATATTAAATATCTGTTTAATCGTCGAACACGAATCCTCTGTGCCACGTATGTCGCAAAACTTGTTGATTTTTGATATTCCTTTTTGATGCGATATGCAATCGTTTGAAGTAAATATGAAACAGAATTTATTATTTCATTTTTATTTACTGCTTTACATCGGAAGCTGACGATGGGTAACATTCGGCGTATTTATGTAAAGCGGAGATTTTCCCATGAAAACATTCATCCAGTTTTGTGTAAAGAAGAATAAATATTGCGATATTAAAGTAAATATGTTTTCGGAATGGCTGGAATCCGTATTATGTAACGTACGCCATTTAACGTTTAATGTATTAAATACCTTGGTACTGTAATTATTGATGCTATTTGCAATACAGTAGAGTTGTTTAGCAACGTTATAAAAATCTATGAAAATTGTGAATGATCCCAGACCCAGTGTATAATTATATACTCTGTGAGACTGTGATCCCAGACCCAGTGTGATTGTATTGTGGCGATTTAAGGTACTAATTATTTGCAAAGTTTAATAATAGACACTTGAATTATTTAACAAAAAAAAAAACTAAATACAGACCAGTTTAAGATATAATTAAAAAATACCTACTGACAGGAAAGCCTACTAAAATATTAATGAATTTTTAAATAACAAATCGCTATTAATATATTACCTGAATCTATTCTGTTTATTTTAAATTGCATGACTATTTACCTAATATTTTGATTTAATATTAACTGTTGATTTATTTGTATTATTATTCTTTGTATTTTTATGTTTTTTAAATCATAAGGTCTTTCGACCTAATTTGTACACCAGCTATGGTCAAGCATGTTGAGCCAAAGAATAACCTTGTAGCACCTCTGATAAGATGTATATTATCTACACAAATTTTTGCAAATAAATGAATTTGAATTTACTTCACATTCCCTAAAAACTTTTAAAAGTCTTTTTAAGTCGTACTAATAAGGATGTACCTTTTTCGTACGACTTAAAATTACCGAATGGAACCTAACTCTAAATGCGTTTAATGCTAAACATAAAACGAATGAGAAAACCAGAAATCGTTCATTCGACATCAGTACTTTTTTGAACAACAAAATTACATAAACAATCTCCCGAAACGGTCGCCCTTCGCCACTTCTGACTCCAATTCTTCCGTTTTAGCTGGGAAGAAAAGTGTCGGATTAAACTCTCGAAAAACACACCAGGAGTAATTCCAGTGTGGGAAAGAGACAGAGCTATACAGGACGTCTGGCACCATCTCTTTCCCACACTGGAATTACTCCTGTTTTAAGACGTCATGGTAGGCCACCTGATCTAAAATTGATATTAACTTGAGAGAAATAGAAAGATATTTTTGTTCCGTTTACCACTAAACCCATTCAGACATTACTGCTGAAAAAAGGGGGCTTAAAATGGCCGATTTAGCAGAATCACGTTAAAATTCTAAAAATTGTCACAGACACATTAATATCAAAATAGTAAATTAATATTGCGGGACTGTTCGAAAGAGGTACCGCGCCCCTTGAACACAAAGGGCAAAAGACGGAACATGGATGGGTTTTAGTCGGTACAAGTCTGACACTCCCTTCCGCTTTGGGGAACCCTTATTATTTGATGATTTCCCACCCAAAAATAAAAAAAAACAGTCACGTTAAAATTCTGCAGTTAATATTATGAACTGTCACTTTGTGACCATTTAACGGATTGTAACGTAATTCGTATTATTATCCTATTATTATTCTGCTATAGTAGTAGTAGCAGGCAGTCGCTGGATGCAGATGGCATTGGACCGGACACGTTAGAAATCGATTGGGGAGGCCTATGTTTAGCAGTGGACAACAACGGGCTGAAATAACCACCATTTCATTCTGTTATAGCGGCCATTTTAGTGCCCCAGGTCTTAATAATTGGTACCAGTCCGAAACTCAGTCTACACATAATAAAAGTTCGTATTTTGTTGAATGTTTAGAAGAACCTGATATTATTAAAATTTTATCTGGACAGAAACAGACCCGTTTTAAACAGGTTTTGATCTAAACGCATTTAGTGGGCCTAAATCGCTATCATCCCAGAACTTGGCCTACACATAAAAGAAGTTCGTTTTTGGTTGTTTGTTTGCCAGCCCGCATACCGCGACCGACCTCGTCACCCGCTTGTTTATGATTAACACCGCATTTTATTGTGCTCGTTATGACAATACACATTGTATACAATGTTATGTAAGGTTTGTTACGGAAGAAAATGTAAATAAAACGGCCTCCTGAAGTCGGGTTGCGACTCTGACATTTTTTGTTCTTTCATATTAAGTGTGATGTGGATATCTGATTTTAGTCAATTCTTTTAAATGTATTGCCTTACAGAGTATATTTTCTTTAGTTTTGATCTGTATATGTAAAAAGTTTTTTTTAAACCACACTGAAAAAAAAAAAGTGGTTGCCACAATCAAGATTTTGTTTAGATTGATTAAGTAACTTGTTTGCATCTGAGCCTATCAAGCACAATGATCACAGCTACTACTTTTATTTGATTGAGATTTTAAACGGGATCTTGATTGGAGTTATCACAAAACCTATTTACAGCAATCAAGTCACATAGTAATAAACACAACCAAGGAACTTATTTAGCGCAAACACTTAGCGCAAGATTTGATCAAGTTGTATGATTAATACAATTAATTTCATTGATAGATTGACAACAGACAATAGATTGAAAATGCTTGATTGACACAACTAACTTAATTTGTTACAGTTAATTTTTTTTTAACTTGTCTCTTTTTTAACTCATTTACAATGATGTCATGATGTAAGGGTAATCGAGAAACTTGTTTGACCGTTCAATCATTTGAACTAGTATTGCTGCAATCATGTCGTGATGATCAACTAAACTATGATTTGGATTAATCTAAACAAGATATCGTCAATGAAGCTAAAAAGTCACTTGATTGGAGTGCATTTTTTTCAGTGCAACACTTACCGTACACAACCCTTTAAGTCGGCACCTTCATTGACTCGATTTCTAAATTATTTAATTTACTCCAATCATTTGAATTCGTAATAATACTTAGTATCTGGGCGACCGACCTCTGCTCGGGTTAAAATAGAGAAAACGAATTTTCCCAGATTCTTTAGAGTTTTCGCGTCCGTAAACCCCTAGTATGCAACTTTCATCGAAATCGTTCGAGCCGTTTTCGAGAACTTGATTACAAATATACCTAAGTACATATATTGATAGATATATAGATAAACCGTTTATTTAGTGCACACAAAAGACATAGCACAACACACAGAAGCACAATTAAATGACACAATTTACATGAATATATATATATATATATATATGTATACCTTTAGAAAAACAAGGTGCCAATACACAAAAAGGAAAAAATATTTTCGAAAGAAGTATAGTAACACCATGACAAACTTCAAATTTCATGCGCGGAGTGAAATTGTGTAAGTACGAGTATGTATACTCTCAATTTAAATTAAGTATTTTACAGTAAGTTTAGTTTACTCCATTAGAAACGATCTTGTTCATTGATTTGTGTTCTAATACTTGAGCATTTATTAGGTTAGATGTCTATAAGTTCCCATTAAAATAGATAGACAAATTTTAGCACAGAGATCAGTACGTCTAACCAAAGATATCCAAGCAAAAAAAAAACATTGAATAAAGTGATTTTATTTTGACCGGATGTGTTTATTCTAGAGTACCGCCGGCAATTGATTAGTTTAGGTCAAAATAAAATCACTTTAATCAGTGTTTTTTTTAGTTTGGATATCATTGGTTAGACGTACTGAACGCTGTGTAAAATTTGTCCATCTATTTTAATGGGACCTTAAATATATTCGTATAAATGTAAATATATATATTTCTCATTTGATAGTTAGCATGTGACCGAAAAAAAAATCGTTGAAAGGGTTACAAAAATCCATCAGCATCAGCACACTACGGCTTAATCCATCTGTCAACATTCTCAGTGACATTTTAAAGAAATTAGAGCCTTTAATACTTCGAAAAGGGTTATATATCGAAGAGCACTCTAATTTTCGTATTATAAGTAAATTAAATGGACACATTACAGTTCTCCGGTAAATGTGCCCCGGGCAAGAGACGGTACAAAGGGATGGACCCGGCTCTATTATTGAAAAGGGAGTGATCAAAGCCATGCGATACGTTTTTCATATATTGTAGTCCTTTTTTCTATTTCTGTTTGTACAGGTGGATACCGTCCACGTTCAGATCTAAAGCTACAAAACTGATGTGCGTTCGTTTGTATGTCAACAAAATAAACAGTTTTAAAAAGCATGAATACATCATTGTTTGGTATTCGCTGTGAAAACATTGTTCGTAACATGGTAAAGTGTGTTGTTCCAACTTTTTATGCAACGTTATTACTTACGAGTCTCTCAAAGAGAGCTTTCGTTTAAGCCTTTACCTAGCTGAAGGCTGCTTTAACGTAGGTAATGTAAATGTATAAAATAAATGGCGCAGAAAATATGTAGCTTGCATAACTAGGCCAACTGAAAAATTTATCTGAATGCTAGTTTAAATTGGCTGAATTAAATCCTTAATCTCCTAGCGTGAATAATATTAATGGACGTTACATTAATAACGATAAATAAATGGTATTTTATTACATGAATATTAGTAAATTCATGAAATACATGGAATACATAAAGGGAAAATGGAATACATGTTCCGGTTAAATATAAAACACCCGCGAGCCTATGGCCGCGCCTCAAGTTATAGGCGAGCGGACTTCTATATTTTTACCACCGGACTTCTATATTTTTCCAGACCAGATTTTCTTCTTTTTAGATTTTAATGATCAATACAATTAGGAGAGGTCTCTGTCCAGCAAGAGGCTAGAACAGCGTTAAAGTGAGTTAATTTGATCAATATAATTTTTAAATATTCAACATACGCAACTTTCTTTGCTTTTCTTATGGGGACGGCAGATTAAAGCTGATTGTAGATGGCGTGCCCATAGCTTAGTCCCAATCTGACCAATGAGGTCATGCTATTTTGAACTATAAAATGACATTGACACATTTTCAACCAATGACGATGATTGGTACATGCTATGCTAGAGCGATTTAAAGTTGCCTTCTGCATTGCGGATGGTAAAACACGGAGCTGAGTGAATCTATCAACAAGGCATGAAATGTGTGCCTGGGGGTCTAAAACGGCCTAAATAAACGAATCATAATAGGAAAATAATATGAATTACGTTAAAATTCGTAAAATGGTCACAAAGTGACAATTCATAACATTAACTGCGTCTATGAATATTTTAAGATTTTTAAAGTAATTTATATTATGATCCTACTATGATTCTGCTAAAGTGGCCATTTTAGGCCCCCTGTGCTTGTCCTGGCTGGCTACTTTGTCCGATCCCTGACGTCCTCAACGGTTCACGATCCTCCCGTCATTGAGAATAGTCTATCCTTTTCCCATATGTGTTAGGGTCCGCTTCCAGTCTAACCGTATGCAGATAAATACTCGTATTTTATATGCAGCGACTGCCTATCTGACTTTTAAAGTTAAACTGTGTAAATTGGCAAGACTGGCTGTGCAATTTTCGTGCTTGTGCCCGTAAATACTGTCAAAAATCGTAAAATGACAGCCGACAACTTATCTGTGCAGTCGGCAAAACACAGAACTAAAATAAATGCACCGAGTTTGATATATCGGTGCGAATTTTCTTGACAAGCAGCGCCACCTTGAACTGCCAAACCAACATTACTAATGGGTATCGCGTATGAATTCGCCGCTAGAGGCGCAAGTGTAGCGCGAGGTCACCGAAATGTCAGCTGCCATATATTGTTCGCGCGTTGCGTGCTTTTTAATCTCGTGTTTTACTAATATTTACGATTCTAGTCGAGTTTGAGCCATTCCTGAATAATTATGACTTGAAGATTTTAAGTAGCAACTTAGAATCTTATTTGTTAGTACTTGGAGGTAAAAAAATATTTTTAAATATTTCATGCTTGCTAATTTTAGGGAGAATATTTTTAATATGTATCTGAAGCTTACACTATGTTGTTGTACGTAATAAAATAAACTTTTTTATGAAGTTATTGGTACTTTATAGTATAACATAGAATTATTGACATGACCTTACTCGACAGTAGCGCCATCTGGTGAAATCAAAAACGATAGCCCTCCTTAGCTAATAGTTATACGTATTGTTTATAGTTTTTATCGCCACCGGAGTTAGTTAGACTTGCATACTTTCGCTTACATTAAAATATCAGAACTCAATAAAATATGTAGATTCATTCGCTTATAAATTAATCCGTTCACCTGTACGGCCATTGGTTTTCGTATTACCGTATGCTGCAACATAAATAAATACATACTATTAATATGCTGTACATTCGATTTTTCTCTGGAATGACAGAGAAATATTACACGGAGTATACAAGCTTCGTTATTCAGAAAACCTTCCCGTGCATCCAATTAATTTGATTTTTTTAACTGTTGTAATGCAATTAAGAGGAATATTTTAAAAGGCTTCTGTGTCAAAACCGTCGTACCTGATACAAAATTTTTATAAAAAATATTTTGTATTTTTTTTCTTAATTGATCGTGAATGTGGGTTTTATTATGTTCTTCTCTTATTTATTTAAGGACTAGCTGTTGCCCGCAACCTTCGTCGTATTTAAATAGAATTACCTGCCTTTGCAACACTATTAGTACTCACGGATTAGTCTGAAATCCGAGCCACACACCGACAAATCTACGCATAGCTGCTCGAAGGCACATACGTCAATAATAGTAGGCATGTACTTGGCATTTGCATTAGGAGCCATACCTTCGAAACTATTGAAGTAGGTAGATACAGCAGAAATCATAAGGTGTACCTAATTGTACGTATGCAGGTCTATCTACCTCATTAGCTACCTAGCCTTTTCCCAATTATGTTGAGGCATCCAGTCTTACCGGATTCAGCTGAATACCAGTATTTTACATGGAGCGGCTGCCTATCTGACCTCCACGACCCAGGTAGTACGGTAATATCCCGTGGTAAAACTGGCTGTCAGACTAGGTAGGTATCTACTTGTTCGGACAAATATCATTGCGGACATATTAGTTGGAATGCAATTCGTAATACTTGAGATATACCTAATCTTATTTTTTTTTCAAATGTCATCTAAAGTAATCTCTTTGTGTAAGGAGTTATAGAGAACTTTTTGAACTGATCTAGTATGCGACAATCTTAATCTTTGTCTTATAGATCGATTCCAGCTCTTTTCCATGAAAAAAGTGGAAAAGATTCCTAAGAAAAATTCCAAAAGTTATCTTTCGCACTTCTAAAAGTCAAACGTATTTATGAACATCGAAAATCATCGCTATCAAACAAAACCAGAATAAAATCAATAAGTAAAAACAGTTTGTAAATACAATCCGCCAAAAAAAAGGAAAAAAAAAACAATATTGCCCTATCTACATCTCTACAAGTTAACTCAATGTTATCCTTTAATTCTGTGTTCGACATGTAACAGTGATTTCAGCGAAACCAAATGGCTCAGTTAGTAGTGGTACCTCACGGGTTTATTTACTCGCTTCGAGCGAATGGTCAATATATTCCGGACTGTTTTTGTTTCAAACTACGTTTCATATGCAAATATTCGATTTTTTGTTGTTTACTTTGGTTTTTATGTATTATATTGAACCCACTTCCAGCTGTCTACAAAAAAAAAATGTCCAAAAGAAAATGTGACAGAATCTCTTCAATAGATATTACCCGTAAAGCTATGCCAGTAAGTGCGAAAGAAAATAGACTATCATAATAAAATCTTAACATTTTTTCCATGTAGCAAAGTTTGGTAGAATCACCTTCCACTATGAAATCTAGCAGAAGTTTATGGCAAATGAAGAAAAATTGTGAACGGCGCCGAAGGTCGTGTTGTCGACGAAAATAGAGGAGAAAACTTATAGGAGCCACTACATCACATTCTTTCCGACAGCGAATATTCACTTTGTTTTATAATAAAATGCTCTTCCGCAGGTAAAATTTATAGAACCTCTTACTGAAATAGCAAAGTGCCTTCTTTAAAGCAGCAACCAACATTACTAAGTCCATAATACTAAACATAAGAACAAGGGAACACCACATCATATAGCCAAATGATGGATCGATCAAACAACAATGAAAACTGCCAAAATAAACAAACAATATACAAACTCGAAGAAGTTACCACTCAATAACGTTAAAAATGAGCTTTCAAATAGCAAGAAAATTGTTTTTCAACCCACCATCGCGCGCGGTACATCGGCAAAATGAAAAGTTTCCCTATCAGCTCACTGACACATCGATTGGCGTTTACATCTTTGTAAAAGAAATTGGTCGAGATCATGCAAAGCAACATGAACCTTAAGCCGAGGAACGAAGCCTAAATACGTGTTTAAAGTCGATTTTTCTATGTTGATGGAGTAGACGTTTGCGAGCTGCCATCCGGCTATTGGTAAGCAATCCATCATTCAAGAGCGTGAAAGGAACAAAAGCTATATAGGATAACACCACATCTAAATATGAGATAGTACTTAGGCCTGCCACGCAACTAGTTCGTGGTTTGGTTATATTCTTTTAATATTGTTCGAGCAAGACAACATACATGTGAGATTTTCGTTCAATAAGATTGATTTACGAAGTAGCAGGATTAGAGAATACTAGAACTACTAGCGCTGTGGGTGGTAATTACGAGTATCCGAAGGGACTGTTTTAAATATAGCTAACACTTGAGAATAACATAGTGAAACAATTTTCGGAATCGGATCAGTTGTTCCGAAGATTACGCCCTACATTCGAACTTTCAAACTGTATATGTATAGAAATACATCAATCGCCACGACTGATTGCGAACGCTGAGCATGAGGTCCTGGGTTCGATTCCATCAGGAATTTCTCAGTAGCAGCCACGGAGTCTGGATTCGTGCCCGGTTGATGGCAACAGGCTCCCGCCTATTAAATGGGACTTAAACGTAACTGGCCAAAATGTGGGTGTACTAATGGGTACACCTCTGCCTGACCCTTCGGTGATCACAGGCGTGATGTTATGTTACGTAAATACATCGATAAAATAATCGATTAAAATGAGGAGCATGAAACTTAACGAGTAATAGGTTGTAGGCACGGCTAGGTGTGGAGTGCAAGTAATTGCTTTCATTGACATACCAGAGATGCTAGCCGCTCTGAGAATGCCTGTGCAATTAATCGGACACAAACGTAGGGAACCCGTTTATGGAGTGATCCACCACGTGGAGAGCTGCAGTGTTGACGTTCCTCCCTCAGCATTGTACCTTAATAGCTCCTTTAACGTCAGACATGTGTTACATGCTGGAACGTGCAATAGCTATACTAATATTATAAAGAGGTAAAATTTGTAAGTTTGTATGTTTGTATTTAGGGGGTAATCTCTGTATCTACTGAACCGATTTTGAAAATTCTTTCACTAATACGAAGCTACGTTATCTCCGAGTGCCAAAGGCTATATTTCAACGTGACAAAAACGCGAGCGAAGCTGCGGGCAACAGCTAGTTGACAATATTTGTGCGGTTTTGGCGCTTCAAAATTGATCGATTCCCCGTCTGGCTGTTTTGGCAAAACACTGGATACGCTTTTGGTGAACGGCATTTTCCGTTTGAGTTCGGAAGCAAAGTATTTTTTTTTTCATTACCGTATAACTAAAGTAGGACAGGAAGGGGAACTCCTGGCTTAGTAATAACAGCCGCTCAGGTTGATCGGGAGGTTAAGCCGCGTTTGCCTAGGTTGGTCCGTGGAGGGGCAGATGAGCACCTTCAATAAAAAAAAAAGAAAAAAACTTTTCACTGTATTCATGTTAGTTTTGTTTAGCCTGCGCACATACTTATTATCTTTTAGTGTTCTTTATATTATAATTCAAGTAGGTACTGTTTGTTTTATCTTATTTAATGTAATTCAATATTTATGCTGTCTTGGCTTCCGTACGTTTTTTCACGGGTGACCACTGAATGAATACCAACGCTGTGCTGTGGGCCCCCCATAGCACAGCATCATGCTGAGCGGTAACCTGCTTGTCGCAGTCATGACGTGCAAGCTGTTAATTTTCAATTTATTTTTCTTTGTACCTATATGTCCTGTGTATTTATAATATTTGTTATGTGTTGAATGATTATTGTTAATTTATTTCTTGTACGCACGTCATGTACCTGCGACAAATAAACATATTTTCTTTCTTTCTTCTTTCTTTCAGTAGTTAGGTAGGTAGAAGTCTGGTACTTGTTTTTTGGAATTGGCCTATTCTATGGAAGAAAACATCGTGAAGAAACCGGCATGTCCTAGAACAAAAAAAATCGAAGACATGTGACATCTACCAATCCGCACTGGGCCCGCGTGGTGGATTATAGCCCAGTCCCTCCTATAGAGAGGAGGCCGTGTGTCCCAACAGTGGGGAAATTATAGGCTGATTATGCTTAAGCTTATATGCTTATATTGTCCCACTGCTGGGCGAAGGCCTCCGCCATTCCTTTCCAACTCTCCCGGTGTTTTGCCTTCTCTGGCCAACTAATCTGGAACGTGTTCAAATCGTCACGCTAGCGTTTCTTTATATACTAATATACCTATTTGGTATACCAAGAAAAAAACATTGTGAAACCTGGTCAGATAGTGAGATTATAAAGGTTCGGTTTTTTCTTCTATGATCGAAAGCCGAAATTTCCAAAAATAACCTATCCTAGTAGGTTAAGACTCAGAAACTGTACTGCCCAAACCACCAACATTCGTTTTATCACCTCCCTAAGGCTGGGTTAGACACTTCATAGGTATAAAATGTTTGATGGCAGGCTAAAACGCTAGCCTGTGGTTTATAGGCACTGTCAGAGATGTCAATATTTATTAAATGCCCCGCTTGCTGAAAGTAAGCCGTTCACATGTTTTTCTTTGACATTTTCTTTGTCTTTATTCAGAATACTTTGATACTTTATTCATAATACTTGCCAGATATAAACAATGTCCATTTGAAAGGAATACAAAGCATTATTTTATATTTTTAACCCTCTATCACTCAAGAAAGTGGATTTTTCTAATTTTTTGGATCTGAGTTTTTAACGACAAAATAAAATACACGTGTTTCAGTATTTTTCATTTATTAAAATATTTTAGAAAGTATTTTAAAAAAAGGGGAGTGTTGCTTTTAAGCAACACTGGGCCATAAGACTAAAAATGTATGTTTGGCGAATATGAATTACTTTAGAAACCTTTTTCAAAAAATTATGATAGGTGAAAATTTCTGAAACAATTCTTAGTTTTGGTATAACACAGTGCTACCCCACATTTCTCACACATAGTATACGTAAATCCAACACACTTTGGAAGCTTGCATCTCATTTTTTTTTCAGACCATTGCGGCCAGTGGCCTATCTGGTCTTGGCGTACCGCCATTGGCGGTACGTATTGCGCAGGTCCTTTGCGCTTTTTGGCCTGAATCTGGATCTCCAGCGAACGCCGGCCAGACATACCAGACTTTGTACCCATTTTACATAAGGTCACTGCAACCTCCTGACGAAAATCTGCTGATGATAAAATGCTTGATGCTGAAACATTTTTGTATTTTGAGACTCTTTTATAAAGTAACCATGCATTAGCCATCGTGAGGTCTAGATAATGGTAGAACAAGCGCACCTGCCATCGTTTACTACGTAGCCTTATCTTGTAGATGCCCATGATGCTGTCGATGAGGTCGACCCCACCCATGTGGCGATTGTACTCTCCAACTACATAGGGTCGCTTTATAGTCACATACTTTGACTTTTGTTTGTCCCATCTTCGAACATCAGATTCAGGTTTTTGTCCAGCAAAAGTTGAAGCCAGGACGACTATTTTGTTATCCTTCCAAGCAACAGTCGACACATTGATTCCGTTGACGTCAGCTACGTATTCTTCTGAATAACCACGTTCTTTTTTCATAATTTCCTTTTCTGTTTGCAACTTACAATCTGGTATTCTATTCCTTCTCATTGTACCAAGACCGTGGATACCTTCTTTAGCCAGATACTCCAACAAACGAAGAGAGGTAAAATAATTGTCAAAGTAAAGCTGGAAACTCTGGTGTCTTGGAATTATGCGCGCTAGTCTTGTGACGACGTTGGATGATGCACCCAAATCAGGCTCTTCTTGTAGGACAACATTCTCCTTACCAGTTTCAATTTCAGTTTTATAGGCGAATCCAGAAACGCCACTCAACACGAAGATTTTGTAACCCCATTTGTGTGGTTTGTTGGGATTGTATCTCTTCAATGTATTTCGTGCTTTAGTGGAGCACATTTGCTCGTCAACGCAAAGGTGCTCTTCCAATGGAACTTTTCTGTAGATCTCATTCAAAGAGTCCACCACTGGTCTTATTTTGAAAATTCGGTCATGTTCAGGGTTGTTTCTGGGAAGGTCCTTGCTGTTATCATTGAAATGTAAAGTCTGGCGAATTTTCTCAAATTTATTCAACGGCATAGTTTCTTGAATTAGTGTTGTACCTAGTATTGGGCTCCAATGATTGGTAACTCTAGGTAACTGGATAAGAGACATTACATATACCACACCTATGAATTGCCTGACATCCATTTCTGTCATACGTGAAGTGCTATTGGGATCCTTTTGAATTCGGTAAAGGTTTGTCTCTTCTGCAATCTTTTGGATGAGTTCTTGTGGAAACAGGTATAAAAAGAACTGTATGGGAGTATCAAGTTCTAGAAGATCAGGACCCAAGGTCTTGTTTCCCTTGAACATGAGCTGCTCGGCATTCAACTCAAGATTTTTCTTCTTCCAGCGTAATATCAACTTGGTGGGCTTTTTCTTACCTTGGGATTGTTCATTGCTTATTTGTTGGTTGTCTTGAGCTGGAGAAAGCTGAGGAGCACTTACGTTTGATGGGACAATTTCTGCGCTAGTCGATGGGTTTTCATGGTCATCTTCTAAAGTTTCGATTAGAGAATCCATGTCAATGTCTAACGCCACATTTTCTTCTTCAAATGTTTCCAGTTCGGGTATAAAATCAGGGTCCGCAAGGCTGTCATCGTCAAAATCTAACCCATCCTCACTATCCGCACCATCTTCCAGCGCTGCAGCAATGTACTCGTCCGCAAGAGATTGCTTCCGAGCCCTCCTAGAACATAAAAAAGCTCCTACAAACACTTTCACTCTCATACAGAACTACTCATAATAAATACTCCTTTTCGATCAATGTAGCCTACGAGCAACAAACAAGAATTTGAAAAAATAAACAAAACAAGACAATATTTACGTAAAGATAACTTTAGATATTAAAATTCAGACACTTACCTATCCATGTTTCCAAAATAACACCAAAACACATCCAAAAACGAATTATTTACTATTTTTCAAATCGAAGCACGCACGCACTTGTTCAAATTACCAACAACTGACAAATGAAGTTTGATTCGCGACATGTAACGCCATCTAGTAAGATTTATTAGTACTACTTCTTTACTTCGGTTTGTAGACCACTGACTACAGTGCAGTAAGACGACAAAAAATGAACCATTTACATTTTATGGGAGATCAAACGGTATGTTGCTTAGAGTCTACAACATGCTACAGAGGGTTAAGGCTTTATTCACATCTCCGAACTCACATGTTTTAGCATGAAAATCGGAACGCTATAACGTATTTATTTATGAAATGTCTTTGATACAAAACATATTTTTAAGGTGTGACTGAGCTAGTGAATATCAAAATGCACTTTTTATATGTCAAGTTTTATGTATTTTGGGTTGGATTTAGTTTTCGTTCGCTCGGTAAAGAACATTCTAATTTATATTAAATCAGAACGTTAATAGACTGTTGTTAAATTTTACACCGAATACATAAAAATACCTAGATTTACTCGTAGCTTTGGGCGTTGTCATTCGGTGTTTTTACCGCTTTTTATATGCTTGTGAAGTTTCGATTAAACCCCTTCGTATAAAAACAAAATATACTACGGTTCAACAGTTTAGTTACAGGGTAATATTTTTTTGTTACGTTTCATTACGATGAAAAAACTTACGTACGATTAAATTATGAATTCGAATATACAATTTTTTTTTGTCTTTTGACGGTAATTTATTTATTTCTACAGTAACACATTACATAAAATATGAACCTGATGAGATCCCACGATAGATCGAACGCTTCGTTGTTGACACCGGATACGACCAACTTACATTTTTAATTCACACCACGGTCCTCGACTAAATGTCAAGCTAAAAATATTCCAATAATTTATCGACACATGTTCCAGAATTTATTACTCCTGGATTATGAGTTAGATGCGCCTGGGGACAACCGACGAGTGGTCACGACTTGTTTGTCGATCTGATGAAGTATCCAATGGGTTAAATAAAAAACCGTGGATATATTAGTAGGCATCCTTGTTGGTATATTTTTTATAAGCTGACAGTTGTGGACGTGATCCAAATTTTTTTTGGCCATCAAGCAAGCGGAATAGTAATTTGCCCCAAGAGCCTGATCATCATCCACAGCCCAACTGCACTCACTGCTGGTTATAGGTCTCTCTTTGCTTGTGCCAAGCTCAACGCTCTTGTGCCAGCCTCATGAGGATATTCCTGCAATGGCAACAATGTCGTCTGCCCATCTCGCCGCCGGACGACCAACACTGTTCTTTCCAGTCCTTGGACGCAACTCAGTCACAGCTTTACTACACCTGCCAACACCACGCCTTGCTAGGTACCCTGC
This sequence comes from Eugnorisma glareosa, assembly GCA_947578425.1. Lineage (NCBI taxonomy): Eukaryota > Metazoa > Arthropoda > Insecta > Lepidoptera > Noctuidae > Eugnorisma > Eugnorisma glareosa. The sequence continues at coordinate 14,990,596 of OX387961.1, read as the reverse complement.
CCAACTTCACTTGAGTTCCATAACGCGATTGCCAATATGACCCTTATACGACACCTATTAAATTATTATTTTTTTTAAAACAAAGTAATTCATTCATACCTATACTTTTATCTTTAAGTCAAGTATTTAAGTGAGGAGAAGGACTTACGTCCATTTTCCCAACACTATGTAAGTGACGATAAAACGGATTTTAAACACTCTGCTAAGCTCCGAGTGTTGAAATTTAAACAATCCATTTTTTTTTCCATTCGTTAATGTGTTTTCTAGTGTAAGTGAAATTGGGCAATGATGCCTTTTCACTGCCTCGATGGTCGAGTGGTCGCAAGGGCGAATGCTGAGCATGAGGTCCTGGGTTCGATTCTCAGGGTGGGCAATGTTTATTGGGTTTTTTCTATCAGGAATTTCTCAGTAGCAGCCACGCAGTCTGGTTTTGTGTCCGGTTGATTGCAATAGGCTCGATTCCTATTAGATGGGACTTAAAACATAACCAGTGAAATGTGGGTGTCTATTAGATACACCTCTGCCATACCCTTTGGGGATGACAGGCGTGATGTTATGTTACGTAATATTGTTATAAACCTGAAATCGAACGACACATATGAATATCTCTGTTCACATCTACCTATTCAAAAACTCATTTACTTCAATTGTACATGAATAGCAATAGCAAGTTTGCGAATTGTTTCTATTTACTTGGTCTGAGATGGCTGAGTCAGTTTGCGGAGTCTGCTGAGCCCCCGGGTGTATGTTGGTTTAAACTCAATGTCGTCATAAGCCCGGGTAATGTTAGTTTTCCGTTTGTCTTCCTCACTACAGTTCACGTGAGCTCAAACTTGCTCAAACACGTTTTGGAGACTGCAAGTCACCTCCTGTTTGTCTTGGTAAAGAATTGTGGAAATTGTTTCGCTGAACAGGTAGGGGATTTGTGTGACTTTGGCGTTTTTGGATAATTTCTCAGTGGCAGTCCATATTCTGGATTTGTGCCCAGGTTCGCCCCCTTTTACATCGCCATCATCGGCCTAGACTCTACCCAACTTTGTCGGGGTCGGCTTCCTGTCTAACCGAATGCAGTTGAATACCAGTATTTTATATGGAGCAACTATCTGACCTCTACAACCCAGTTTGTACTGGGTAATACGATACCCCTTGGTAAGACTGGCTGTCAGACTTTCAGACCACTGATTCCCTGTAACGACTGTCTTAGATCTAAAAAATACAGCTGGGACCAGCAGATTTACGCGCAGTCCTAGGCAGGGAAGAAACTCGGTATGTGAGTGGTCACCCATCCACCTACCAACCTAAGCAAGCGTGGCTTAATAATAATAATAATAATAATAATTCTTTATTTATCGGACAAAAATAATCCATTGTGTTAGTAAGCAATACAAAATAACTTATTTCTAGTGTTAGTAGCTGAGATACATTATAAAAGGCCAACTAAAAAAAAAATAAAGGCTATAACTAATAGTATTGTGAAAAGGGCATCCCCAGATTAATGTTCTGTGATTGTCCTTCTCACTAAACTTTTAATAATCGGAGAGTCAATACTATCCGAAATAGTTTTTAGGATGCTGTTGCCACTCGCCCGCAACCTTGACAACAGCGACGCGGTTTTCTTACGAATGACGGCGTGGAAGCCGTCAGTTCGGTTTTGCGCAAACATAGCAGAAGCGTTGCACCATCGCGGCAGTCCCAACAGCATCCTAAAAATATTATTGTATTGTACGCGTAGGTCATCCAACGTTCTTTTTGTATAGTTGACCCAAAGATTCCCCGTGTAAAAACACTGGCAATATGCCTTAAACAGTGTTAATTTTACTAAATTGCTACACCGAGCGAATCTTCGGGCCAACATGTTATCTCGGACCGCCAGTGCCCTACGCTCTCTTTCAATATCAACATTGTCCTTAAGGTCGTCAGCGAGAAGATGTCCTAGATATTTGAACCTTAACCTGTTATTATTTAGCTACGAGCTCTTCAACATCCCCCTTCTTTGCTTCCCCCTTCTGCTTAACCGGACTATGACCTTCTTTGCCCCCTTTTACAATGGACTTAAATACTACTGGTAGATTGGTACTAGTGGTACTGGTTTGCCTAACACTTCTGATATGACAGGTGTAATGTCATGTTTGTAAGTCTTATTTATATTATTCGAGATGAATTTGAATGAAAGAGGTGAGGAATGGACTTCTACCTCACCTAGAACATTGACCAGTTAATCTAAGTTCACAAAGTATGTCCTAGTGCTTCATCTGTTTTGACCGTGCTCCGAGATTTCCTTTGCCGTTTGATAAAGAGGAAGAAAAACCGGTCTAGTACTAGTCTGACTCGCGCATGAAGGGGGGAACCCTTTAATTTTTAATTTATTTTTATTTAGTATCTTTCAAAAATAGGCAAGAAAGAGAAATCAATCGCCGAGTCGAAAATGCCTGGAAAAGCTACTGGTCCATGAAGACGCTAATGAAGGGTGATCTTCCGATCTCTCTGAAGTGCAAGCTCATCTTCATGTGCATCCTGCCCGTCCTAACCTACAGTGCTCAGACTTGGTCGCTTACCGAGTCTCAGAAGTTCCGCCTTGGAGTTTGCCAAAGGGCAATGGGTGTCAAAAGACAAGACAGGGTTCGAAACACCACGCTGCGTTCCAAAACGGGCATAGTGGACGTTGGCAAAAAGGCTGCTAGGCTAAAGTGGGATTGGGCGGGTCACGTCAGTCGCATGCACGATGACCGCTGGGGAAAATATCTCCTCAAGATGGTTGCTGGAAAACGGACGGCGCCGCCGAGGCCGGCCCAGAAAGAGGTGGCGAGACGATTTGGACGCGTACCGCGAGGGCTGGTCCGAGGTGGCACGGGAAATGAGCACATGGCAGGAATTGGGGGAGGCCTTTGCCCAGCAGTGGGACAGTACACGATAATAAAAAAAAAAAACTTATTGCGGCAACAGAAGTACACATTCAGTGAAAATTTCAACTGTCTACCTATTATGGATCATGGAATACAAGCTGACAGACAGACGGACGGACGGACGCACAGCGGACCTACCCTTTGTGTACGGTACCCTAAAAAAGAGGGAAAAAAACAATTTGTAAACTGACTTTATTATTACATTTTTATTCAATTTCCGAAAGTGGTTTCTCAAAAGAAAGACAAAATATTTAATTTCCTTGGTTTTATGAAAAGAAAAGCAGAGATTCAAATTCTCAGCATAAATCTCCTTTCAGAACATAATTCTTATATCTGTCAAGGATACTTTGAAACAATTACAACTTGCGGTTGCAACGGAACAAAAAACAATAATATAAGAAGGGTGCGTCATATACAGGGGGTGGCCAAATTGAAAAGCGTATGACATTGGAGTTGGAGCTTCTTACACCGCAATTTAACTTGCCAAATTAATTTATGACAACCACTTAATGGATATAGATGAGAAAGATGCAACGGGGGATGAAATTAAATAAATATTTATGTCTTTTTCAAAAGAAAGAGTTTTACATCTAATTTTTCCAAAATATGGTTAACAAACTGAGTGTGTCCTTGCTTATGCAAATGTAGATAGATAAGTTAGTAACTTTTGAAGCATGACTGCTTCAATTTTTGTTTTCATTGAGATTATTTAATGAGATTATTTTGTAGTAATTTTCAGATAGATTTTCACACTTATTTAAACCAGTGACTAGTACTAGAAGTAGATTAGTAACTACTTCAAACATCACTTCTGATATTAATCTCATTAAAAAATTATCATCTTCTTGCCATTGTCTTCTTCCATTCTGCACTACCAGACGTCACGGCATCATTTACTCTTTACTCATTTCTCTTCAATATCATTCCACACACAATCCATCCATCAACATTAATATCCATCTCTTTTTAAGTAACATCCCTCATTACATGCCCATAACTTTTCTTTAAAAAAACTCACTTAAAACTAAACAAAAATGTAACAAACGATTCACCAACTGTGCAATTGACCCGTAATCGTATTAAATCACGAACAAATCCAGTTCAAAGCTAAAATCCGAGCGATTCATCTTCATTAACCCGCTGGCAAGACAAAATCTGTTAACAAAGCAACATTTTACTCTGTGCCACTGTTTTTGTTTCTTCCGAGACTCGCCCGATAAACTTTTAATGCGTTTTTCACTTCGTTATGGAATATTTCAATCGACTTAATTAGTTGAGAAAAGGCGGCAAAGGTCTCGTTGCTAGGAGGTGCTTAGGGCCGATTTCAACATTAAATCTGATCGCGATCAACATGAACTTGATCAAGAGCTGTCCGAGTCATAATTTTTCTAAAATAGTGAAACTTTTGGGTTTTGAGCGCGTTATAGACTTGCTGATTATTTAGTAAGCATATTTATTACAACAATACAGGGTGTAACAAGACCCTTCACGAAGCCGTCAACCAAGCATTCTGTACATTAAAATAAGTAACTTTACGCAAAAATGTTTTCTGGGACTTTTTTTTTGCGGGTGAAAAAACACGTTTTGCGGTAGGACTCATTGTAACGCACTCAAAACATTGTACTGATGAATGCATTGAATAAAAATATTACATTATTATCATGTATATAAGAAAAAAGTTGAAACTTTGACCCCCAATATCTCCGTAACTAGAAGGTTCCCAGGTATCGTCTAGAACAAAAAAATGATCGCAATGAGAACAAGTGGCTTCCGGCTTCGTTAAGGGTCTTGTTAGTTACACCCTTTATAATTAGTCACCTAATAATTAACTGCCTCACTAGTCTAGCGGTCCCAAGAGTGACTGCTGAGCTGGTCTTGGGTTCGATTGCCACGTCGGGCAGTGTTATTTTTTCCTCAGTAGCAGAATTATTACAAAAATAATTAGGGGTGTGAATATTTCAGGTCGAAACTTTTAGTATCTGTTTTTTTTATTATAATGAGCCTGATGTGTCCCACTGTAGAGCAAAGGCCTCCCTTCCCTCTTTCTAATTATCTCTGTCTTTGGCTATTTAGGCCCAATCCTTTTGATAAGAGTCCAGGTCGTCACGCCATCTCCTTCTGGTCCTACCGCGTCGCCGGGTTCTGTTGTTCGGATCCCAATCTGTTGCCACTTTGGCCCAATTTTGATGCGACATTTATATGCGGCAGATGTGGCCTGCCCAGTTCCATTTTAATTTGGCGTTGCATACGTCTGCGATTTGGTTCTTGGATCGAAGTATACTGTTCCGTAGTCGGTCAGAAATTTTGACTCATAGTATACTTCGTTCCATGGCTCGCTGGCAGACCCCAAGTGCGGACTTCTGACGCTTCGTTAATGTCAACGTTTGCCCTCCATAGGTGAGGGTGGGAAGGATGCGCGTGTCCAAGAGTTTCCTTTTGAGGGAAAGTGAAAATGTTCTTTCATGAAGTATCTGGTATTACTATTTGCGTATATTATTCGTGTTGAAAAGAAACGAAATGAAAAATTAATAAAAAATTGAAAATTGAAAATTCCGTGATAAAATAAAGAATAATAATAATAATAAATGACTTACTACTAACCTTATAATAAAAGCAAGCCATTCAAGACTGACAAGTTTCACTCACTCAAATACAAAAAGCTTTATCATCGGTGAGTTATACATTAGCTTTCTCTACTGGTACTAAAAATATTCGGTAGTAACTGAGTAATGTAAAGCTTGTCAAATTTCTACTTTAAATAAAAATCGGCCAAGTGTGACTCGGACTCGCGCACGAAAGGTTCCGTACAATTATCAAAAAAAATCATCTTAATTGGCGTTAATTATGTATGTATTATGCCCTTTAATATTCAAGTTTTTTATTTTTTTCTAAGTTTTCCTTTATTTGTGTTGTCAGGCCTTGGCCTTTTTTTGCCAAATTTCATGGTTCTAGGTTAAAGGAAAGTGCCGTATAGGTTTGATTCGCTTGAAAAATGGCATAATATGCGACACAAACAGTCATATCTAATGATCGCGTTGACTTACAAGTTTGAGTATTCATTGCTCCAAGGGGTATAATAGCAGACCTGAGTATTTGATATTAATTTCAGCTTGATACCGCCACGCATTCCTGAGAAAAAGGGTCTTGACCGACAGACAGACGGACGGTAAAGTGATCCTGTTTGGGTTCCGTTTTGCCAATTGAGGTACAGAATCCTAAAATTAGGTAGTTACTATTTAATTTATACAAGGATTTTATGAAAAATAATTTTTAAAATCTTGTGTTTGAAACATGCCAGCATGGAAGCTTGCAGTACTCAAACATTAACACGCGTGAAAGCTTTTTTAGTACACTGCAATTAATAATTAATGTAAAATACTTACTAAATCATGCAGCTCTCTTATTCAGTTATACACAATCATGTTTTAATCATGTATATCTCATTATAATGTAATTATATTCGTGTCATTACACATTAACATCTGAATACACGCGGAATGAGTATTGATATTAATTTGTGATAGATTTATGCGAAAAATATACCTGGACAATCACAAGCATAAGTAAGTAGACACGTAAAGTTTATCAACGATTTTCTCCGGAATTTATGTTAAAAAATTTTACAAATACAGTAACCTATATATTTTTTGACCATTTTTTCTTCCGGACGGGAAATCATCAAATAACTTCTCCCGCTCTGGGCTGAGCAGGAGGGAGTGTCAGACTTTTACTGACTGAAACCCATCCATGTTCCTTCATCGCCCTTTGTGTTCCGGGGCCACGGTATCTCTTTCGAACAGTCCCGCAGCCCCGGCAGATATTTTTAGACCCTTAGGTCATCATCATCTGCCTAGCCTTTTCCCAACTATGTTATCCCACGGCTTCCAGTCTAACTGGATGCAGCTGAATACCAGTATTTTACAAGGAACGACTGACTATCTGGCTACTGACTAACTTATTTTACATGGAGCGACTACCTATCTGACCTCCACAACCCATTTAATACCGGGTAATACGATACCCCTTGGTAAGACTGGTTGTCAGACTTTATGGGTCACTTTACAGCGATTGTCAAAGATCTACAGATGACAGCATGGACCAACGGCTTATCGTGCTATCCGGGGCAGATACTTGCTTAGGTAGATACTTTATAAAACAATAGATAGGTACTATCAGTAAATAAATTAATAACAATATTTTCACGAGCAAATCGTTTTTGTTACTGCATGCGATGTCGCCGGTATCTGAACCGCCTTTTTCAGAAAATACTGTTACCCTAGATAGAATGAAGTTCCTGGTAAATGACATTTCTGCTAAGTAGCACTCATATTGATGCTCGTCTCTATACAGGTAATATAAAGACACTTAGCAGCTTTTAAAAGTGTGCTCCTCTACAGTTTTTATTGTAACTGCATGTTGTTACGAAAATAGTATTTTTGAAACTATAATATTATGAAATAGATGTCATCTCATAGAGGAGCTCGTGGTGTAAAAAACAACAGCCGCTCAGGTCGATCATCAGGTTAAGCGACGCTTACCTAGGTTGGTCCGTGGACCGAGTTTCCTCCGTCCCTGAGAAAGCACGTTAAGCCGCTGTCCCGGCTGCCATTAGTAGATTTTTGGTAGTTGCTACAGGTAGTCAGTGGCCCAAAAGTCTGACAGCCAGCCTTACCAAGGGGTATCATAGTACCCAGCACCAACTGGGTTGCCGAGTAGAAAACTTGTGCTCGTATTGATGTGTCGTCTGCGACTGTACGTGATATTTTATTCTGTTTGAACGTATAAAATGAATCCAAGGACAGTGAGATTACACTTTTCGACTCCATTAGTGTTATTAATTAATAAATGGGTAATTTTAAGTCACAGTGGTATTAAACATTTAATTTCTCTTGCCGAACATGTGTCAAAGGTCATTTTTGGATCAAAAATAAGAGCCGTAAGCTTATAATTACGATGAAGTAAGTTTTTTTTTTGTTTTCATGGTGATACGTTACCTACCGTGGCTAGATGAGTCAGTCAGAGAGAGAGAGAGACAGAGAGTAAGGTTGGTTGTGGAGTTGTGGACAGGGTGATGTGGTGCAGCATATGAGAGGTCTATGTAGGTCTTGTATTTTAACGCCCAGAATGCTGCGTTCCATGGCTCTTTGGCAGACCCCAAAACGGATTCTTTGCGACCCGTTGAGCGACCAGGTCTGAGCAGGAAATAACCAATTAGATAGCTGTGCGCAAGAACAGTTCCCATATCTTAATAAAAAGTTGTCAAATGGGCCGAAGGAAGTAGCAGTTATAACGCCAACATTTTAAAATTCCGACAACCCTTTGACAACTTACCACAAAACCATAATGCACACATCGTCTCATCATGCAAATTGAATACGTTAACAAACATGCAACATAATTGCAGAAACTTATTGAAACAACAAACGTAACTTAGTTTCGAATTGACTTGGCACAATGCGAGTTGCGTCCGCTTGTTTACACTAACTTAGCGCAGCACTGCGCCGCCGTGATTGCAACTTAATCGCTAACTTAGCGTTTAGCACAAGTTTTAATTCTTAAGGTATTGTACAAACTTATTGTTTGCTCACGAATACCCCAGCATTGTTAGCCGCGGTTGCAATTAGTCGCGGTCGCTGCAATTTACCTTATCACTCGAGTTATGTGCTAGATTAGAAGAACTTATTCCGTGTGTAAGATGGAGAAAATTGCTGGAATCTTTTTCTTAGTTCTGTAGGAGCTGAGGTAAGATGTAGCCGTAATAGGATATATTAGGATGACGAACAAAGTCAAGCTAGTTTTGCTTTTGAGGTACATTTCCTTAGCTGTAAGATATTTTAAAAATCTCTCCGTCTGAGATACGGAGTGGCATTAGTACACTTTTTGTTACGTTTTTCTAGGAATTTTGAGGAACTCGGGGTAGTTTTAACGAGCGCTTGAAGCTAAAATGTCGTTTTTATACTGTTCAGTAAGATTCTTATGGATCTACCGAATACAACTGCTAAAGAACAAACGTCTGAAGGTCGGTATTTAATTAATCCTACTGAAATGATTGTCAAATTTGTTGTGCTCCTGAAAGAATTTGTTCGAATGTAGTCTAAGTTTAAATGCGATATTCAGTTTGCATGAAATCTGGCCAGTCTTCTTTAAAAAAAAATAAAACAATAGGAGTAAAAAATCTATTCATTTAAAAGGAATTGTTTGCAACAATATGCTATAATATTCTTTAGGTATTCATCTCAATTATTCGCAACAACATCCGCCATTCCCCGCACTATTTTTCAAATCATTTATCATTCTAAAACTGCACGCTGACGGCGGCGCTGACGTACCACATTTATATCTCACTACAGAGCATCCGGCTGGCACTGTACCACGTCAGTTCACGTCAGCCGTGACGTCAGGCCGCATTCACGTCATTTCCCCTAAAAATAATAACTACACATCATTCAGGACCGTTTTGCGAGCCAAGCTTTGTGAATGTGAATTATGAGTAAGAAGAGTTGTAATAAATTAACAGTGGTTTCTATTTTCTACGTCGTGGAAATGTACGGACGGATATGATATCGTGTTGCGCATACGCTAGTTCATGTGAAGGCGGATTTAGAACACCCTCTTTAATCGAATTTTAATTGTAAAGGTCAATTATTATCATGAATCTTATTCTTCTTTTGTGTCGATGGTATGACTACGGTTAAATTTTCTCGGTCCCAGTATGTGGCCATGTTAATCGCGTCTGTGGCGTTTTGCATGTCCTCTAAACTACAGGTGTTGGGACACTTCGGACACTCCAGCAAGTCGGACATCGTCTGGAGCACCGCATTCACACTGTATTATTCTTCAATACTCAATCACTTATTCTTTAATACTTTATCACACTTTACCATGAATTAATACCGTATTTTCATTAAGACATCGTATTTAATTCCTAGTCACTACAATTTGTATGTCAGGCCTACACTGAAAAGATCTGCCAGTTAGCACTGATGGTCCAGGTTGTATCGCAATCCCAAATAATCACGACTGATTAATAAAAACTGTACACTTATTCAGTTTTTTTCTGAATTATTTTAGTTTTAAGTAAAGAATAAAGTATACTATGTACATTATATACAAACTTTTTAAGGAAATATCTTGCCGACTGATCGACACTTCGCGTGACCAGAGGGCTGGCTCTTTCCTTGGTCAAAGAATTAGCATTGCCCTTCAACGTGGCAATGCTGCCAGTCTTCTGGGCACGTTTCCGGACGACATCGATGGGGATGAGTACTTTGACGCCTAAGTGACCTATTATCGTCGTTGTATATATGTAGGAATTTACTTTTAGTCTTCTTTTTAGCATTATTTTAGTTCTAAAAGATATTCAAAGTAATACAATGCTGTACAAATAAACTGGTCGTTCAATTTCGTTCATATCACGCCAAATGCAATGACAAGAGTCATAAAAACTGTGACATACTTGAGAGTACAGTCAAAATAATTTTATGCCAAGCAAGACGCAATGAAACGGATTTGTATGAAACCCATACATTTTATTGGATATTAATCAACCGTATGATTGGTAAAGTAATATCTTTTGTACCTACAAACTTTACTGTTACTTTATGGCTATGTAAAGGTGAATTTAAACAGTGTTTTTTAGCGAAAACACGCCGCTGTAGTATTATCTTACAATTGACACGTTAATTATGTATGTGACTAATTGTTTGCAAACTGGCAGCAGAAAAAATATTTTTATACTACACCTGCTTGGAAAGTACCTTGATACTGTATCAAATTTACGGTAGAAAGTACGTCATTTCATAACGAACAAATATGCGGGGAGAAAAAGCATCTGAGCGGGAGAGAAAAGTGTATGAAAATCCATTTCGTACGTGGTTTTTCTTTTTTAATTATGGGTAAGACTATGCGCCGGTAACCTAAATATCAAAAGGCAAAAAGTTTTTACAGTGAGTTTTTATCTTCAAGTTCGCAAAATGACACTGGCCACTAGCTGTGTGTTGGATGGTGTCGGGCTGGCAGTGCGACCCTGCGGCGGCAGGATAAACAATTTGAAAAAAGAACATGTGAAAATTGCAGACGCCGGAAAAAGTGTTACATTAAGCTTCACTAATTGCAACAATTTCAATATAAATTTCAATTAGTAGAGATTTAGTTTTTTATTTTCCTCGAAGGTGTAGTGTAAAGCACTATGTATCACTCGAGAGAAAGTGCGATTCCCGATCTCGGGTGTTTTAAAGCCCTCGCCTACGGCTCGGGCTTCAAACGACACCCTCGACGGTAATCGGTCACTTTCTCCTCTCGGTGAACAATGTACTATGGTGTTGTTTATGTTTTTCCCTGATATTTATAATTTTCGATCTATCCAAAGTGCGCCTGAGGTCTGTCATATCAACCATAAAATATCGGGTAAATAGAAATACGGGTTAGGCATAGGTGAACCGAACCTGGGTTTAGGACCAGGACCAGGACTTCATGCTATTGCCAACACATTCGGTAGTTTGTTATTTTAATTCTTCACACCAGCTTTGTTTGACTTCACCAGGCTTTATTATGAAGATCGGAAGGTTTTGCCGAAAGGAATGATCTATACTTATTCTTATTCTTTATTGCACACAAAATATAAAAGTAGGACACACAAAATTACAATATATAACTCAGTCTGAGTCAGATCTGCAGTCTATTTTAAATTTGTTTTTCCTTCAAAGCAATCATGAAAAAACTTCCCAACTTACTCAAAAAGTCAACTGCTTAGCTCATAGCCGACTTAATACAGTAAAGAACATTGTAAAAGAGCCGTTAAACAAACACTGTTTCCTTTTTAAACCGTGCAAATTACTTTCAAAATGTCGTTACCACAGATTTGGCGCGTAACTCTAATTTAGTAACAAAACGACTAAGGCCTATCGTGCACGAAGCTACTCAAAAACAAAATTACCACGTTACAAACTGAAATCTCCGAGGAGTAGCCAATTTAACACTAGTATTTTACACTGCTGCGCTCTGAAACAGGAATTCCAGGCGTAGGCAAAAATGCTGCCAGGCTCAAATGGGATTGGCCAGGTCATGTGAGGTGCATGCATAACGACCGCTGGGCACAGGTCTTAACACAATGTGTGGCTGAGTATGGGCGGCGCCGCCGAGGCCGGCCTAGAAAGAGGTGGCGAGATGATCAGGACGCACATTACAAAGGCCGGTTCGAGGTGGTCAGTTGAAGAGTACGATATATGGTCCTTTGCCCATCAGTGGGACATAAAAAACTACAAAAAAAAAGCGAGTCACGAGTACCCAGAATTATATTGCACCAGTATTTCAATGGCGGTCCGTCAATAACGCAACCAATCTCATTAGTTCAGAAGCCCTCGTACGTACGAGCGATTTTTGTTGAAAATTCAACAATGTGCGTTTTGACGCGTTTTGTTGAGCTCTGTTGGATTCTCAATGCTGGGCTGACAACCAAGAGTTACAAAATCTGTTTAAAAATTCGTCACTGAAGAAATCGCCCTTGAGTGCAAGGGCTAAAGACGCGTCGTGTACAGAGCGCTCTTGAAATAAGTGCTGTGACATTCTGACTCCTCATTAGTCTTCTTTATCGTGTGGTTAGTGCCTAACCTTGTGTCAGAGCTATTATGCCCCCATGGGCATAATAGCTCTCTGACTTGGCTTTACATGCCGTCGAGAAATATCTCTCAGGCATGCTGGTTTCCTCACGATGTTTTCTTTCATCGAAGCAACTGATAATTATACAATACGCAGTATGAATCCGAAAAAACAGAGGTGCGTGTCTTGGGTTCGAACTTGATACATATGACGTGACAGTCCGACTGTCACACCACTAGGCTATCACTGCGCCCGTAGTTCAAACATCGTGAGGAAACCAGCATGCCATTTTTTTTTTTTTACCAATGGGACGTCATCAAATAACCCCTCCCGCTCTGGGCTGAGCAGGAGGGAGTGTCAGACTTTTACTGACTAAAACCCATCCATGTTCCTTCCTTTGCCCTTTGTATTCCAGGGCCGCGGTATCTCTTTCGAACAGTCCCGCAACCCTGGCAGGCATCGGTCCTTACGGACCCCTTCCTGTTTGCTGACTCTCTTTGAGGCGCGCGTGGAACACGAATGTGCCGTCGACACGGCCTGTCGTCATAAGACGGACGGACGGCGAGCTAGCCCATATCTCACCGTCCACAGGCCCGCGAGCACTTTTTAGCTAACGGGGGACAACATTTTGGCCAACGGTGGTTACAATGTCATGTACTAAATTAATTACTGGCTCAAATAGAATTAGGCCCGCCTGAGAGATATTTCCTGACGGCATATAAAGCCAAGTCAGAGGCCCATGGGCGGCATAAAATCTCTGACACCAGGTTAGGCACTAACCACACGATAAGGAGAAAGAGACTGCTTACTCATTAGTGATTTTTAAAACACTTGAACATTTGAGTAGCGTCGTGAACGATAAGCCTAACAGTGAGGCAATGCCATGAATCATCGCATTCCCGTCCCCCCTCTTATTTACGATAAACTTTAGTCATGTTAATCATACCGTTATGATCTTACCGCCATTATAATTTGAGCAAGAAACTTTGTCTACCACTCGAAAGAATAAATTTGCCGGAGCCGAGATGATTTAATTAAACCAATAGTTAATTAATTAATTTCGGGAGTATCCAGCGTTCGGGAAGAAGCGATAAAATAATTGGATCCGTCAAAATTATAGAAAGCCAATTGGTCCCCCTCGAATTGATTATATATTTAAGAACGGGAGGTTTTAAAAAGTCATTATTAATGCTCAAGGCTGGCCTTATTAATTGTTTAATGTTTTAACGGGTAGGTATTAAACAAAGTTCCGGACGGTGAAATAAGAACTTAAGCAATTTGAGAGGCGTTGCAAGTACTTGGCTAGGTAACTATTATGTATTGCATTTTGATTTTTAGGGTTTATTACGTATCTAGTTGACGTATATAGGGTGACTGGTAATTAGTAACCGATACTTAATCACGTGATTAATATGAAATAAAGTAAATTGATGTATACAATAATTATTTATACTTAGCTCGATTTTTATATTATTTCTATTTTAAGTTTTATTATTAATATGCAGTTATATTTGTTATCATTACACACACATTTATTGCCTACTTAGACACATACCATAACAGTAACACGAACTTCAAAACTGATTTATATCCGTTACATCACCATCTCAGGTCCAGTTGAAAACCAGCGTCGGGCACTGGCTGCTCGGCAGTTTGCTGAACTGCGCCTATTTGGCGCAGCCCTGAGACACACAATTATCTCTTGTTTTTTCTTGTTTAGATTTAAGCTCTTTTTATGTAATTTTTTGTTGTGTGCACTTGTGGCGTGTGCCAAATAAATATGTTTTCTTTCTTTCTTTCTTTCTTTGATTGTACTCATGATAACAAACAACTTTCTCAAAGAAACATTTTTTTTTAAACGGATAACAGGTCAGCTGATAGGTCAAAGGCGTGCGCGTGCGAATTTCATTCAGCTGTTGGTTGTGTTATTGTGATAAAAGTGTGTGTATAAAAAATGTGTCTTTGTGAAAGTTGTTAGTTATCATGAGAACAATCACGTGTTTAAGTATCGGTCACTAATTACTAGTACTTTCCTAAAGTACTTGAGAGCCTGACAGACTCGTCATCGTTTTTGCAGTACTCATCATCGTATTTGCGGTTGACACAGCATATCCTCTTAATCATCATCATCCATCATCTTTTCTATTAGAACAGCATCATAATGAGTGTTAACCTGCTTGTCGCAATCACAACGTACACGCTGTTTTTTTTTTTTTTGTATTTATAAATATTTGTATGTTTGTTGTCTTTTTTAACCCACTTTCTTCAAAAAAGAGGAGGTTCTCAATTCGGCTGTATTTTTTTATTTGTTTTTGTTTGTTACCTCATAATTCCGTCATTTATGAACCTACTGGTTTTTTTTTTGTGATTGGATAATATGTTTCCCGTTTGGTCCAATAGAAATTTTATCAAAATCGGTTCAGTTATTTGTTTTTGTTTTCCTTTAATACGTTTTTTTTTTCTTCTTGGGCTATATTGACGACATGATGGTTCGTTAATAACTCCTAGTTAAACAACTAACTAACTACAACTAAAAAGGGAAAAATAAAAAATAAAAACTGTCAATTTTTTTCGCAGAAAGCTTTTTTATCATTTTTCTATGCACGTGATGTCTCTGCGACAAAAAAATGTTAGTTTTTTTTTTTCATATTAAATTGACCGTCATCTCCTCTTATCTTGTAAAATAAGACTAGGTCATTATCCTAAAACACCATTCCCAAAAAACCGACTAGCTAAAACATTCTAAAAACCATATAAGACCCCACTTTTCAACCAACTAGCAAACTAACCTAAGTACAATTTTTATTTTATCTAGCAAAAAGGATTTCACGTTGGCTGTCAGCCCGAGGCATAGTTAGCCAACTCTATATTAATGCATTCATTAATATAATTAATGGAGTTAGGTAACTGTCATAATAACAACTTCCCTCGACTCGTGAATAGTTGAAGAGCGCGGTTTTCCTCCGGTGGAAATGTGGCACGGTCAATGTACGGCCGGCGTTTATCATTGTTCGTCGTTCATCAGTTTGTTACGAGGAGTATGTTACTGTGTTGGCAGTTTAATGGATGTTTAATAGAATTCCCTCTAATATTTTTTTTTCGGTTCGGGAAAATTGTTATTTGGTTTTCCATCACGAATTTTTCAGTAGCAGCCACGGACTCTGGATTTGTGCCCGGTTGATAGCAATAGGTTCGTCCTCTATAAAAGGGGACTTAAAAATATAACTAGCGAAATGTGGGTATAGTCGCAAGCATTAATATGTCACTTTCACTTTTCTTTTTTTTTCTTTTAAGGTAGAATCCAATTAGTATTTATACCCATAGTGTTTAAGGCCATATTGTAAATAATAATAAAATTTAATAAATATCGCCGGACATTACACACATCGCCATCTAGGTGCCACACTAAGCAACGAGGCTTGTGTCGTGGACACCAGATAGTTGATAATACTACATAGATACTTTTTGTTTGTAAATGCATACTTATTATACATAGAAACATCCATGACTCGGAAACAAATGTCCATGCTCATCACACAAACATTTGCTCCTACCGGGATTCGAACCCGGGACCCTAAGAACGTAAGGCAGCCTCAGTACCGCTGCGCCATTCGGGTCGTCAAAATATTTTTCTTATTCAATTATTTCAATAAACAATTTCTTTTCTTTCTTTCCTAAATTTTAAAGCAATTTTTGCGAGACATACGATTGTAACTTGGAAATAGGATCTTTTTCATAAAATATGAGTTCTAAAATACTATGTTCGTAATGACATGAAATTTTAAGCGGAACAGGAGGCGAAACATACTTTTAAAAGTTGTTAAGTGTTTACATATAGGTGACTGTACTAGGTACACCTCTACCTAACCCCTCGGGGATTACAGGCGTGATATGGGTAAGCAGAGGTGTACTTAACCACATTTTGCCAGTTATGTTTAAATTCCATGTAATAGGGGGCGAGCCTATTGCCACCAATCGGGCACAAATCCAGAGTCCGTGGCTGCTACTGACAAATTCCTAATTGAAAAACCCAATATCACTTTGTCCGACCCGGGAATCGAACCGGGACCTCAGCAGTCGCGCTTGCAACAACTAGACCAACGAGGCAGTCTACTATTAAGTTACAAAAAGCAAAACTTGAAACTGAGTTCCCAATATAGCATAACCGATATTCTTATACTTAGAAGTCGACTCCGATACGCCGAATTGATCGCAAAATAACAGTTTAAATGGCTCTTAAGAAAATTAATTAAACGTTTCTCTCTCAACCCCGTCTTATTCCGAACTAGCTGTTGCCCGCGGCTTCGCTCGCGTTTTGGTCGGAAATTATCTCACGGGCACGTTGTAGATATAGCCTATGGCTCTCGGGGATAATGTAGCTTCCTATTAGTGAAAGAATTTTCAAAATCGGTTCATTAGATCCAGAGATTACCCCCTAAAACCTCACAAACTCACAAACTTTACCTTTTTAATATTAGTATAGAATATTCAAAAATGACTCATATTCTTCGTTCAATACTTGGCAATACGAAACTTAACTATAAAATAAATTTTCTATTGATGTGAAGCCCTTTATTATCAAAAACAGTTCTCACAGTTAATTCGTTTTGTGTCATTCAATTAGTATAGTTAATTAATTTATTGTAACGAGACACCCCTAGGGATGGCTCGATACAACCGCTCGACATTTCGATTAAAACTTCGCGTCCTTCTCGATTCATATTAACATTGTACCGTTTGTTTGATTTTGTTTATATATTCCAATCTCTATTATGTGGTTTTGGTAAAGTCTCTGCCATTTTGAATTTTACTGATGACTTTTCTGGCTATACGTACTTTTCACGAGTATTGGCACATTTTCAACGGAAAAACCACAAAAAAAAATGAATTTCTATTTATTTAATCCAAATAGCTTGTTAAATCAAGCCTTCATAAACACAAATAACCAGAACCTTTACAGAAAACCACTTTAATGGAAACCCAATATCAATTCATACCAGGAAAATGTCAGGATCTGTTATTTGATCGCTTCCTCAGAGCCTAATTCGGCTAAATTCCACCGTATTGCCATATCGTCTGTCGCCATCGTCAGTCAATTGGTTTGATAAATCTCTAAACTGTGTTCAGCGATATGTTCTGATTCTAGTAAAGGAAGGCGAAGTGAACTCGAAACGGTCGGACGGATCCGATTCGTATAGTTTTGGCGTAAGGGTGACACGGCAATTCAAAACCGGGAGTTTCGTGTTGCCAGACTCGGCAAAAAGGGACACACGGCATGCTGTGTTACAATTTTAATCATTCAGGGTTAATACATTTTCAGTTGATATGACTTAAGTCTTTACATACTAAGTATAAAACAAAGTCGCTCCCGCTGTTTGTACGCTTAAATCTTTTAAACTTCGCAATGGATTTTAATGCAGTTTTCAGCAATAGAGTGATTCAAGAGGAAGGTTTTTATGTATATTTCACCCGCGAAGCCGGGGTGGGTCGCTAGTATATAATATTAATGTAATATTTTTAAACCAGATGAAAGAAATTAAAAAAAACTCTCATACACCTAAAAAAATTACCAAAGAACTTTGAAATAATTCTCCATGCATAGTTAACTTACTGATCAATTATTGCAATCAATCAGAAATTCACCAACTAATACTGGCACGCAATCAAACAAATGTTTTTCATCATCTACATAAAATATAGTTGTATCGCGCTGTCGGTCCGTTCACCGCTTATATTCGTCACAGCGCAACCCATATTGAGTCGTAATGCGGACTGATCTCCCGCGACCGGCCGTGCATTCGCGCCAATATATTATTCATATCGTTTTCAACGGCCCCAGCATCCCACACGGAATATTAGAGAGGCATATCTAGCGAGTTGATCCCGGCTTCACGAATACATTCGCTAACTAAATTGTTTTCGATGTTTCCCATCCCTATTCGTGTATCGATGTATGACGAAATTATGATTCGGATTCTTAATGGTGCTCGCAGATGTTGGTGATTAAAACTGTCGGGAACTTTTTTAGGCCGCTCTCCTTAATCGTGGGTTTAAATTAATCGTGCAATTTTATGTTTTGTTTAATTAGATCGTACTATTCCGCTTTCAACTATATATGTAGGTAACACTTTCCAGTCTTATGCCCTGAGTAATAAGGTTGCGAAATGGTCGACTGACAATGACCGCGGTAGTTGGTACCTATTTGGCATTTGTTGTAATGTTCCTAGAAGTATTATAATCACGATTTTAGAGGTACAGTGAACCTATTAAAAAGGGCTATGGTCCGTTCATGGTAGTCCCGAACCGACTTGCGACTCAAGCGGCACGTGCGCACGTCACTTGCTTCCTTCGCGCGAGTACCTGCCGTCCGCGTCGTTGCTCTGCAAGTCGCGTACTGTTTGAACCTCATCTGGCAGCATGGAATCGCACTTTTCCATGCTGCTATCCTTTTCCAACGCTCAGGATCGTCATTTGCTGGACCGGGCAGCAGGGCAGGAATACTATCGCACGCTGCAGAGTTGACGATGCCATCCATGCGAAAAATACTTGTTTAGTTCCTTGAACGTGTACTTTTGGTTAAGGAGTTATTAACCAAGGAAATAAGTCTTATTACACCACGAGGCCACGAGGGCCGAATAGTTCTCGAGTGGTGACCGCAAAACGGAAGACGTTGCGTTGGAAAGCCTCCCACTAGGTGGTCCGTTGACCTGGTGAAGGTTACGGGATCCGCTGGATTCGAGTCGCACGGGACAGGTCAATGTGACACTTGGGTGAGGCCTATGTCCAACAGTGGACGTCTTTCGGCTGAAATGATGATGATGACACCACAGATATATATATCGATATAAGTATCGGAGTATTGCACCTACATGTTCTAACAACATTTGTACAACCATTGGCTCCAATACTAAAGCCTATCATTATTTGTTGGCAGGTTGGCGCAGCTATGATGTCCTGTCCTCTTCCACTGCCGCTCCTGCCGGCACTTCATCCACAACCTGCATTAGCATCAGACTTCCCTATCCATATTGGAATAAAGGTAAGCTAGCTTTTAAATAGTATGGTGTTATATGTTTATCAATGTCACATGTAGTGTTTGTATGCTATGGTTTAACCTGTCGTTGTGTTTTCTTTATTTTCCGTGGTGCTGTTTATCTAACAAACTATTAGGGAGTTACCACACCAATCGACGTGGAATAAGCTTGAGGTGATCAGAAAGAGCTTCGTGCTTTACAATAAAAGCGAATAGTCCGACGCGGTGTCCAGTCACGTTGTCCGAACTGAAATGCGTCGAATGATGTATTTTTCGGCTTCTTTTGACCGACTGAAAATTATTACGCGTCGATAATGTGGTCACTCCATGTTTGTGTGTTCAAGTATGTCTTATAAATGTAACTTACCTTGGGACGAGGTGTGATATAAGATAACTGACACTGTTAAAAGTTTTTTTCTCTAGCCTTCTCTGTCCCACTCCTGGGCAAAATCCTCCCTTCACTCCTACTATTTCTCTCTCTTCAACGTTTAATTAAAAATTAAAATAAACTATTTTGTTAAACTACGTACTTACTAAATAATCAACAAACACTAAACCATTTTCATCTAGATACATAAATCCTAATCACTTGTAGATCCAGACAATCACAAAATACAATATCCATCCAGATTTTCGGCGCTCTACATTAATCTCCACTCTAACCTCCTATATTTACAGTAAAAAGTCGTTCGCTTTCGTTGGTAAGTAGGAAAAAATTGTAATTTAATCTGTTCGCTCTCCAACGAGTTTCAGGCAACTTAAATTGCGAATATATCAAAGCTTAAATAATATGAAGTAGGCGAAAGAATATAAGAGAACTTTTGAGACTGTTGACGCTTGGTTCCTTAGGGCTTGTGTACATGGGACGCGAGTTACAATGCGAAAATATAATGACAAGTTGAATTTTTGACCGTACTTCAGAGAGTCATCTTGGACTTTCAATTATCTACCAGTGGCGAAGATTGCATACAACTCGATTCCTACCGGATTCCCTTTGAAAATGGCACAGTCAGTATTCTGTAGACAACTAATATAATCACATTAAAGATATGTACTCCGGCTTACCTCTTACAAAAATTGACCCTTCGCTACTGTTGTCTACAGTGGACTGGCTAGGAATCAGTGTCGTGCCTAGAGGCCAACAATACGGCAAGCCTCTAGCGCAAGCAGACTGTCCAGAAACCCTAACATCATGAAGAGATTAGGTTTTATGGGCAAGCCATGGTTTAAGGCTTGTTTGAAAGTACCGATAATAAGTGAGAACCGATGTTCTGGTTACTGTATTACCTGGTCAATAAACTATTTTCTATTTTTATTAAGCACTAGCTGTTGCCCGCGGCTTCGCTCGCGTTTTGGTCGGAAACTATCCCACGGGCACGTTGTAAATATAGCCTATGGCACTCGGGGATAATGTAGCTTGCTATTAGTGAAAGATTTTTTAAATCAGTTCAGTAGATCCAGGTAGTCAGTGGCCCAAAAAGTCTGACAACCACTCTTACCAAGGGGCATTGTATTACCCAGTACAAACTGGGTTGTAGAGGTCAGATAGGCAGTCGCTCCGTGTTAAATACTGGTATTCAGCTGCATCTGGTTAGACAGGAAGCCAACCAGTTGGGAAAAGGCTAGGCAGATGATGATTTTAGTAGATCCAGAGATTACCCCCAAAGACCACACAAACTCACAAACTTTATCTCTTTACAATATTTTATAGATAGAATAGTATAGATTAACACAAGATCAAACCTTTTAGTTAAACAGAACGACAATAAATCACAAAAGATGCCTCCAGACTCATTCGAAATCTCGAATTCATACAAACATATCAACGTATAAAACCATCCAACAACATTAAACTCTCGTTATAACTATGTGACTGCAATCATGAATATGGACACCGGTCAAATAAATGAGCTATATTTGATAACCGTCCATAATCGGCTTATGGCAACACCTGAACAAAAACAAACTATTAGCCAAATTAATGCGCAACGAAACGCTACGAGATTACCAAATGTTGCCAATACGATAAATTGATGCGACATGACTCTGAATAGTGAGATGAAGTGATGCGTGTGTTTGTGGTTTAGTTAGTATTTTGGACCGGATTGGTTAAAAGGCTAACTTGTAGTTGGGAGTTCGATACCCATGCAGTTTCTTGCCCGTTCTTCTCAATAGAGATCTACGCTTTGGAATGGGCAACTACAGTACTATCACAATTTTTATGCCTTGTGACTGGGACTGTAGCTACATTTCGTTGTTGTCTTTGTTTCAACAGTTCAAAAGCGCCTGTAACTGGCCTACTTGAAATGAATGCTTTAATTTTGATTTTGACTCGTATGGAAAATATTTGAAATGCATCTAAAGATGTTCTAGAAGATAATGCCATCAGCGATAAAGCCGCCATTGTACCCATGGAATAAATAAATAAATATCGCTGGACATTACACACAGCGCCATCTAGGTGCCACACTAAGCAACGAGGCTTGTGTCGTGGACACCAGATAGTTGATACTACTACATAGATACTTTTTTGTTTGTAAATACATATAAACACAGTGGCGTGCAGTGCTTCCCGACGGCGGGTAGGCCACGCATACGGATACCCAAAAAAAAAACTCGCAACATCACAGCGTCGCTCTACTTAGGATGACCCTCAAAGTAGTCACATCTATTGATATATTCACTCACCCTTCCGGGCCCCCGCATCTGCCCCTGGTGTTTTTAGTAAGTGTATGAGAAACAACGCCATCTAGCTTAAATATAAGGAATTTCAATGGTATTCTGTCAATATTAGAACGAAGGATGTCGCTTCGTTACAAAAAATTCTAAAAAATAAAACAGAGTGCGCTGTAAACAAAAAAAATATAGTTTAGTTTTCGTTCCGTACCCAATTTTGAGCGTCTGACCGGAATATTTGAAAAACAAACATTGAAAATAAGCCTGTAAAAACCAAAGTTATAAATACAAGAACTCACCACATTAATCAAGGTTCAAATCACGATTTTCTGACAATGCAAACAGAAGAAAGATTCATTTGAAGTACCGAGTACGAGATGAATTTTGGGTTAACTCTCGTAATTCGGGTACCTACACATACCTTACCATACCTTTAGACACAACTTGAATCTTAACATCAAACAATCGTGAATACTTATTGTTTTTAACTTCTGACAAACACATTATCAGCGCAAACTTCACAACAGAACACCATTTTTAAGTAAATAAACAAATACAACAAATAATATTTACACTACTGTACGTTTCAAAACGAATTACAACCGTCAGATATTATTTTAAACAAAACATTCAAGATCACGAAATAAATTTTGCTTGTCACATGAAACAAATATGGCTTCTAAGAAAAATACAATTGTTATTTTGTCAATGAAAAAAACACTACCAAATATAATTGCATCACCGCATACCGTTTTAGCCGGATAATACTTTGCGGGGCAGCCAATCAGTGGCCAGCTACACTCGCAGGAGTTTACGCCCCTAATCTAGCATGTATGCCGTGTGCTTAAATTTATCAATGGAAATTAGGCCGGCTGGGGCCTTGCCTAGACGGCCGGTAGCGAGCGTCGTAGTATTATTACCTGCTACGTCACACGGCCGCGACAAGTTGCTTT
This sequence comes from Eugnorisma glareosa, assembly GCA_947578425.1. NCBI lineage: Eukaryota > Metazoa > Arthropoda > Insecta > Lepidoptera > Noctuidae > Eugnorisma > Eugnorisma glareosa. The sequence continues at coordinate 14,967,434 of OX387961.1, read as the reverse complement.
AAGTATTATAACAGGCGTTTTATTTTTTTATTTTTGATTAATATAATAAATGCATTTGTTGCGTTGTTGGTAGGAATGGTAGGGTAGGCTAGGCCTAATTGCATCTATGGACGGCACGCCCCTGACATGACTCGGAAACAAATGTTCATGCTCATCACACAAACATTTGCTCCTACCGGGATTCGAACCCGGGACCCTATGAACGTAAGGCAGCCTCACTACCGCTGCGCCAGGGTCGTCGCTTCGGGTCGTCGGTCGTCGAATAAGCAATATTGTTAAAGGGCTGCCTGGTTGATCTAGTGGTCGAAGGCGCGACTGCTAAGCATGAGGTCCTGGGTTCGTTTCCCAGGTCGGGCAAAGTGTTATTGGTTTTTTTTTTATCTCAGTAGCAGCCACGGAGTCTGGATTTGTGCCCGATTGATACTATTCCTATTACTATAGGCTCACCCCCTATTTCATGTGACTTAAACATAACTGGCGAAATGTGGGTGTACTATTAGGTACACCTCTGCCTAACCCGTCGGGAATTACAGGCGTAATGTTATGTTATAGAACTTTATTACTATATTAGTTTACAATGAAGTTTATTATACATATCTTTCTATCTAGCTTCCAGAGCATGAACAATCTAGCGATTATTCAAACATAATGACTTCTATTTTCTTTAGAATATCTATACTTAATATTATAAAGAGATTTGTGAGGTTGTATATAGGAAGTAATCTCTGGATCTACCGAACGGTTTTTTAAAATTCTTTCACTAATAGCTACATTATCCTTCAGTGCCATAGGATATATTTACAATGAGCCCGTGGGATAATGTCCGACCAAAACGCGAGTAAAGCCGCGGGTAACAGCTAGTAAATAATAAAAATGAACCCACTTGAAAATTAAAAGCTTACAAAAATTCCAAAGATAAACCTAATTAAACGAAAAATAACCGCTTAAGTTAAACTAAATTATTTAACTTCAATATTATAACAGGCAGATCAAACGAACCGTGCCCACAACGTAAGATTCCTTTTCGCCAAACGTTTAACTATAAATATTTAACGTAATCCAGCGGTTCCAGTGAATAATTAAAATAACTCATTTATCAATCGCTATGAAGATATATATTTGTCTAATCTCTACTTATTTAAGTTCATCAAGATTTATTTATCCAGGAAACCGGTTTTAAAAGTTCAATAAGTTACTGAAAATATTAAGTTCATACTAGTCATCACCTGCCTAGCTTTATCCCAACTATGCTGGGTTCGACTTCCAGTCTAACCGGAGGTAGCTAAATACCAGTATTTTTACATGGAGCGACTGTCTATCTGACCTCCACAACCCAGTTAGTACTGGGTAATGCGTAACCCTTTGGTAAACTTCTTGTTTGACTTTCGGACCACTGACTACCTGTAATGTCTGTCAAAGATCTACAAATGAAGGCCGGGACCAACTTTTTAACGTGCCTCCCGAGGCACGGTGGAAACCCGGTTTGTAATGGGTGGTCACCCATCCACAGACTAGGCAAGTGCGGCTTAACCCGAAGATTGATCCGAGCGGCTGTTAGCCTCGAGCTCCTCACTACTAGTAGTGTCACATACAAATTCGAACGCCTGTCTTCAACAAAGCGCTTACACTTGATCGTTTTATCAAGCCAATAAAAATCAATCACAGAAATGACACCCAATATTTTTTAAAGGCACATTTTCATGGTTTCCCCCGCTTTTGTACAAATCGTTAAATTCATAAACTTTGAAAACGACTTGATTCATTGTTCACAGTGTTAATACAAAGAATGAATGAGCAAGGACAGTTCCCCGTTAACAATTCACTGTCTACGAATAACGATGAGTCGGAAGTGTAAACTGCGCCTTAAAGAATTACTGCCTCAGCTTTCGTCGTCATTCCAGTGTCAATATTTGAGATGAACTTTTGCCCAATTACCTTTGGAAGTTAAACCGTCTTAATTTATAAGTATTGATTCGTACCTCCCGACTTTAATTAGTTTCCAGCTTTGAGACACTCGCCTCATTTATTATCTGTTAGATCTGTTGGTACAGTACAATTGTACAATATAATTTTTGCCGAAATATATTATTTATGATACGAAATAAATGATTATTTGTCTAAAAACTCAAGGATAAACGCTGAATCCAATTCGCTGTTTCTTCCTTTGTCTTACCGGTTATAAAATTAGGTAAAGTTGATTAAGCATATTTACAAAAATACTAGCAGGAAAACACGCCGTTTCAAATCCCCCAATTTGTACAAAACAGCGGAGTCGCCGTGCCACCGCATTACCAAATAAAATTTAACAAACAAAACGGTTTATGGAAAGTTCAAAGTATTTATACCGACTCGAGCACGCTCAATTTTGCACCGGGCGAAGTCATCAAAAAACTATTAAGCTGCAACTTTAACACACGTGCAATTTTCTAAACGTACCTTATTTACAAAAAAAAACTAAGATTAGCACACGCTACGTTGCATAAGTTTAGTCATTAAACACCAATTTCGCCAAACGTCAGGAGAGCAAAATATGAAAAATTTGTTGTTCGCAGTTCTCTGCTTGAAGGCGAACTTTATGAAGAATACTTTGAATAATGCCACGAGAGCACTTTCTTAAGTTACGCTTCTTATTCAACTAAAAGAGTTCATATTTCAAACACTATTACTGCGCCTGTCAACTTAATTTACCCTGTTGATTCAATTTTCGTCCACGAGTGCCATATTTCAGTAGTCGTGGAGATTTCAATTCATACATATTTGAATAAATAAATATGCATGAAACCAATTTATAGAGGCCGCCTGAGTCGGCCGCCGGCTGAGCGGTACAATATCAGTGCCCTCATTAGATGTATCCCGCTGCTACGGCGTAGTCGCCTACGAGTTTTGCTACGGAAGCGCCACGTAGACCGCTACGATACAGCTTTGTCGTTTATTGTCTCATATTCGCGGCGCGGGCGGCCTTATTATGTGGTTTGTTTTGTAATATCCCACTTTTTTCATTTATATTTCTGAAATTTATATTGTAGGTATTGAAAGCGCTTTATGAAAACCTATTCAAAAGCATAATGAACATTAAATTGAGATTTAAAAATTGTTTTGTATCAGATTATGTCTACGTGGATTATAAGCGCTGAACGCTGAAAACATCGACAAATATGAAATTCAATTAAGTATATCCCACAATAATCTGAACTAGTTCTGTAGCTATATTTATGGATTATCTAATCAGGATTTCATGAAATGATTAGTAGGTATTATTATTGCTATTATTATTTTACAACTAAGTTGCATTGATGTAAGATTGTTTTACACTTTGTGTATCATCAACAAAAAGATATGTAAAATACAGGGTATAACAAGACCCTTCACGAAGCCGTCAACCAAGCATTCTTTACATCAAGCTAAGTAACTTTACGCAAAAATTATTGCTGGGAAACGGCTCTTTTTTTTTTTGGTGTTAAAAATCACGTTTTACGTTAGGACTCAATGTAACGCACTTAAAACATTGTGCTGAAGTATGCATTGAATAGTACGGGTGTCGTAGAGGTGCTTAAAGTAAAAATCTTACAATAAATACATGTATTTATGAAAAAAACTTGTGAAAAAGTTGGAACTTTGACCCCCAATATCTCCGTATCTAGAAGGTTCCCAGGTATGGTGTAGAACAAAAAAATTATCGCAATGACGGTGAAAACAAGTGCCTTTCGGCTTCGTGAAGGGTCTTGTAACTGCCTTTAGACAGCAGCAGGTCAACTCTGAAAATACAAAGCAGATAATCCCAAAGCCATCTACCGCATTAAGTATCATAACACACACACGGAGTCTATATTTCTGATCCAATTTTCCTCTCGCAGGTCTACTGGAAGAAATTTCTTATGAAATAAGCAGTACCTTTGTAATCTTCTATCTCAATGTAATGTCCTATTAAGTATTTTGTTTGTACATCAATAAATAATAATAAAATCCACGGCTAATGCTGATTATATCCCAGTTCCGTAAAACAATGACCTAAAAGTGCTATCCAGCATTCTTTGATCAACACTAGATACGCCGTCATAGCACGTCATACCACGTTCAATTTGTCATCAAAGGTACACATACCATTTACGCATTGCCTGCTACATTCATTTCATGTCAATTCCATAGATTTGATAACTTTGTGCGTCTGCTTTAGGATGGTTCACAAACGAGAATATAGTAGTGAGGGTAGAATGTCGATCACCGATTTGCGACGGGGATTTATTGAAAACATTGACTTTCGTGTTTATTAAAATAATTGTCTGGAAGACTTTTAATTAAAAACTAAAATGTATTCTTAAAAGTCTTTTATTTACGAGTATCTTGTCGGGTAGCATACTATAACTGTAGTTTGTCGACAGTAAAGCGGCATGTAAAGCTAAGTCAGAGGCCCATGGGCGGCATAAAAACTCTGACACCAGGTTAGGCACTAAACACACGATAAAGAGGAAGCATATTAGGCCTAATATTTCAAGTCCTCCTTCAAGTATTTTCAGTACTCCAGTCAGTATCTTTCGATGAGTGATTAAAATCGGAAGTATCTATACCATCTAAATTTTTCAATCCAGGTCTCGAACCAAAAGGTCGTCGTCTGTCAAAGTCATTCAAACGCCAAAATATCCTTGTAGCACTGTAATTTTTCTAAAACTACAGATACCGTTTCTACGAAGGACATATTTTTTCAAAAAGCTGCTTTATTTGTAGTCTGCATTCTTCTTTTTGCACGTATAATTTGCTACGAACATAATGCTGTAGAACATAAAGTTCAGTTTCTGTCATAATCTTTCACTTTGTCGCAGCAAACAACCGTAATGTCTTTGTCATGCATGCTTTGGTATTATGAAACGTTAGATGGAAATATTCAGTTCAATTTTTAATTACATAATATATGTCCTACGCACCAGTTCCAGTAATATGCGACCTACGTACCAGTCTACCCACACCACAGCGTGCTTTCTACAGAGCCGTGATGGTGGCAACTCTGAGCCAGGACGACAGTCAGTGTCTGATTGCGGCGGAGTTTAGACCTCTTGGAACTGTTCCCGATTCATTGTGCCCCGTGTTATTGTGTTAAGTTGTAATCTCAAGTAAATCGTTAGTTTTGCAAGAAATAGTGTAGCTCTCAGTGTCATTTCATAGCACGAAACCCATCGTCTGCTCACATGATGTAGAAGCCTAGCGGAATAAATCCTGACATCTCCGACATCTTTAGCTTATTAGGAATGTAGTCCTGGTGATGTGATGTTTGTAGTGTATTAATTAGTCTTTTGTGATGACAAAATAGGGACAAAACTGTTTAAGTTATACTGTTCATAATACATATTTTGTTCAACTCGGTATGTTTTAATGAGTTGAGGATATAAGACTACAGTCAGGGATGTCAATTTACCGTATTATAGGCATTTCATACATCATCATAAAACAAAAATACAAAACATTTCATATAAAACTGTCAAAGAGAGAAAGTTGTTTGACGGCACGGTTGGCGCAGTGGCTGAGCGATGGGCCGCTGTGCTGCGTGTCGCGGGGTCGATTCTCTCATGGAACAAATATTTGAATGACTTTTTACACCCATCATTTTGAGTAACTTAAGTGTCCATAATAGTTAGCTAAAGTAGTTCCTAAGTAATATCAGTAATATAATGGGTACTTTTATTTATTTGAAATATATTTACACTAATCAAGTATTACATTTATTAATTAAAATAACCTAAAGTAAATAACCTAGCAACAAACTTAAAAAATGGCGTCAAAAAACTCCTCCTCAACGCTGTCAACTGGTAATGTACCCAAGAGACTGGCGGCGTTGCCACGTTGTATGGCAACACTAAGCCTTTGGCCAAGGTAAAAGCCAGCCCTTGGATCACGGGAAGTGTCAACTAAACGCTTAGAAATATCCTTGAAAAGGCTGTGAGCGCTCGGACCCCACGGTCCTAGAGTTTCAACCCCAAACGGCTCGAAAATATAGTTACCAATGAGGTTACTATATTTACGCCGCTTGAGGTTCTCTGCAGCAGAACTAATATAATTAGTTCTATCATAATCTATTTCACCAAACTGTCTCTAAAACAATAAACGAATCTTATTTACCATTTATCTAAAACTCCTTTGTCATACACTTACCGGTTCCTGTAGCAGTTAAGTATTAAGCAAAGACCGGGAATTAAATCAGATGCTTGTTATGTAACTTGTTACCAAGACTTATAAAGTTATAACTAATACCTCTCTGTAAGTTGTAGTTAAGCAACATGTTGCGGGCTGTATAAGAAGTGGTTTTTTCTCGATGCACTTTGCAAAGATGTGATGTATTTTTATTTTGTTTGAATGAGAAATTGATACTGTTTATTTATTTTAGGTATGTGCTTTATGTATGGGGATATCTTGAGCATTTTCAACTAGTCAACCTTTGTATGATGCTGAGACATTTAATTAGATATTGTTTTGTGCAGGATGTTTGTGGCACAATAAAAATGCGATGTTGGAAATAAAACTTGTGTAATGGAAGTTAGAAAGTAAAGAAATTGATTAAATAGTGTTGATGGCGCAGTGTAAAAATTCACAATGGCGGGGGCCGGGCGGCCGCACCGCGCGAATCTCGCGCTGGTTCCAAGCGTGTCTAGCCTTACTTCAGTCCGCTCGATCGCCCACAGACTATGTATTGTTATAAATATCATCATTTGGATATCATAATTAACTTATAACGGTCCCACTGTTGAGACAAAAGCTTCACCTCTGAATGAAAGTGGACCGATCCGGGCCAAATGTGGGTTGGTAGAAACACATGTCCTCGAATTTTCATTCTAAGGGCATACTGATTACTCAACAACTATGCACAATGATAATTTCTATGAGTTTTATAACCAACACACATCACTCATCTTCCAGCTCTTGTCCCATTCTACTTGGGGTCGGCAACACGTTTTCTTCGTCGACGTCACGGCATCATTTACTCCTTTCTCTTTCATATCATTCCTCACACAATCCATGACCCTTTTCTTTGGCTTTCCTCCCCCTATCTCCTAATAAGAATCAACAATTCGTCCCTGGCACACCCATCCTACTTCACAATGTTACACTGCATGTAATAGATATACCCATTATAAAAAGAAGTGGCTCCAAAACCAACTTGACGTTAACGTATTATTTCTATACTCCAAACTGCCACCTGCGAGCACCTCTAAAACTTGCATGGAATGTAAATTTTTCAATGCTAACATATTAAACGAGACAGTTAAGAAAATGTATAGTGTGAAGTCATGGAGGAGCCGCACTTTAACAATGTGTTTTAAAAAGGAAGGAATTTCACAAGCCAATGTACTTGTGTGAGATATTACGGCTTGTCTAGTTTCTCAGTGTGATTTCTATAAGATTAGGATGGTAGGAAAATTGAGAACAAGAGTGCTTTTGGGTGAAATTCGGTCCCTACTTGAAACCACAGATTAACAGTCTTAAGAAGCCGTCCGCCTTCAGAGTAGTCAATGGTCGGGAAGAGCAATCTTCTTCGTAGAGGATTTCTTTATTTTATACGCCTTTGTGGTATCAAGCTTTTTTTTTGTTAACTTTTCAAGTGTCCCTCTGCTGTCCCCTTTCTCGTTCCGAACCTCTCTACCTTGTGAGATCTCTGGCCATGCTGTAATATTTATTGCAATATCTCAGTAGCAGCCACGGGGTCTGTCTGATAACTGGCGAAATGTAGGTGTACTATTAGGTACACCTCTGCCTATCCCTTCCGGGATTACAAGCATGATGTTATGTTATTTACAGCAAAGTTACCCATTTAAGCCTAGGCATAATTTCCGTAGGAATTATCAGTATTTTTGTTTGCAACCTGCAGCTAGAATCTACGAACATTATACAATATTATTACTAGCTGTTGCAAGTGGGTTCGCTCGCATTTTGGTCGGAAATTATCCCACGGGCACTTTGTAAATATAGCCTATGGCACTTGGGGATAATGTAGCTTCTTATTTTTTTTATTTAGCCTATATTATCCCACTGCTGGGCAAAGGCCTCCGCCATAGCCTTTCACTCTTCTCTACAAGCTGAGAAGAGTGGAAGGCCTAGAAAACGCTGGAGTGACGACTCACAGGCGTTTGTGACAGTTTGGCCTGAGAAAGCTTCCTATCAGTGAAAGAATTTTCAAAATCGGTTCAGTAGATCCAGAGATTACCTCCTACAACCTCACAAACTTTACCTCTTTATAATATTAGTATGGATGAAAATAATAGTACAAAATACCTGAATTGACCAAAATAATGGTACAAAATCATATCTAGGAAAACCGACACCTCCTAAGTAGGTGGAGCCGCAAATACGGCTCTTAATATAAATAACTTTGATTGGCGTCGTATTACTTCTACCGGGGCCGAGGAAGGAAAGTAGAAAGTATCTCAATGCCCAGCTGTTTGCGATAAAACAAATTGCAACTTAAAGAGAAGAGCCGGCATTTCAGTCTCTCTTATTGAGAATCAATAACTACTATAACCAGTAATAGATAAATAAAGTAAGCCGAGGTGTTATTTTGCGAGAGTGAGTGGTGTCGGAAGTATTGATTTTTCATTTCTTTTTACAAATGGAGTTTTCACTGTTATTGCAATACTGTATCACAATTGCAAGAACTAGGAATGTAAGTAAGAAAGTAGATTGAAAGTGTCGACATATCGAGAGAATCTCTGTTTATTATCTCAAGATCCAATTGTTTTATAAAACATAGTAACCCCGAAAATTATTAAGGTATTGGGCGGCTTTTAACTGTCACATTGAATATAAATTTACCCACCACATCACCACCACATCAGTCGAAACTCATCCATTGGTAGATAAGACCCGCAGGAGTCACCACGTCGAAAGGTCTAACGCTCTCTTATTTTTTTTGTTGCACATCAAAATATTTAAATTAAACACTAAATAAAACATTCCTAATTACAACAAAAGTTACCTTATTAAGTGCGCCAAAGAACTTAAATGCCTAGTTTATGCCTTAGGCTATAGATAAGATAGGCTTAAAGAAATCCGAACTCTAAGTAAGCGATGAAATATGAGATCTAGAACTTCGTTAACTTTTAGTTCAGACCAGTCAATTCTAGGAGTATCGGAAAGTTGACACTGGTTGGAGGATACAGTTTTATTAGCAGGTTTACTAACACGGCCACGTGGTGGCCCCCGGCCACCGTAGGCGCGGGCCTGTGGACGGTGAGCTATGGGCTAGCTCGCCGTCCGTCCGTCTTATGACGACGGGCCGTGTCGACGGCGCGTTCGTGTTCCACGCGCACCTCAAGGAGAGTCAGCAAACAGGGAGGGGTCCGTAAGGACCGACGCCTGCCAGGGTTGCGGGTCTGTTCGAAAGAGATACCGCGGCCCTGGAACACAAAGGGCAAAGGAAGGAACATGGATGGGTTTTAGTCAGTAAAAGTCTGACACTCCCTCCTGCTCAGCCCAGAGCGGGAGGGGTTATTTGATGATTTCCCATCGGTAAAAAAAAAAAAAAGGTTTACTAACAAGAATTTTTAGTACTTACTTACCTTTTTAGTACTTTATTCTTGTTAGTGGATATAATGTAAGTGATGGATTCGGGTGTGCGCGGTGTCTGGGTAGAGTAAATCTTGTATTTTATGTTAATTTTGTTGCTTTTTTATGAAGAGGTGTTTTTTCTTGTTAAATAATATAAGTACTGAAGTTACAACTCGGGTTCCTCTGTCAAATATCATTTCAGTCGGCTTGGTTGCTGTTATGTAGTCTTACTAAAACACTACAACTAACATGAGATTCGTCTCCAGATTTAATTTTACTGATGAGGGGTTGGTTTGTCAAGTTTTATAAATCAGCAGGTAAAGTAACATTGCAGACGATTTGCAGCACATCCCCTTTTTAAATTAGCTCTGTACGAAACTTTTATGCACACTGTAACTCTCAACTTTTACTAGTTTAATCTTTCAGCACCTAATTATAAAATTGGCCACTAAAAATTCTACAACGTTTCATAAAAAAGTGTAATTCATGAAACTTCGCTCCTACCGACTAGAATATTCTATAAAGCAAATCTAATTACAAAACGCACATTATAACCGAGACAGCTATTACAAAAGACATTTAAATAAAAACCAGTGTTGCACCTTCAGAAAAACCTTCATAAACTCGGATAATGGCAAAAATTATAAAAAAGGAAGATCATTTCAATGTAAATGATGCGACGGTACATCAGCCCGTCTAACAAGGAGAGACGGGTACAAAAAACGGGTGAATATTAGTGTTGTGCTAAATAACCGGGTATTATCTGAGGAACAATATAAACGTCGCGGGCAACGCAATAAGCGTTCGCTGGTTAATGGTGGCCCGTCCGTCATCGCTTGAGCCTCGCCTTTGTCGATATCGATATTTATATTATGTCGATATTTATATATATCGACCAGCTGAAATACTGTTCATGCTCGTCATGGCGGCTGTTTGAAGTTGAAGCTTGAAGAAGGTAATAAAATGGAGCGATGCTTTGAAAATGGTGAACAGGATGCGTTAAGAGAGTTGGTTTAAGTTTAAGTTATTTCCGTTTTGTTTAGGTACAAGACAAGACAAGAATATTTGTGTTTTCATTTATGTCATGAAAAATTGGTAATGTTTTGTTCTTAGGCAGAATAGTGATTGACTTTAGGCCGGTAAAAAGTCTTAAAAACCCCGTGTACTAAGACAAAGTATGTGAACGTAAGTACCGACACGTTTTGCTAAATTATCGACATTGCATAGTCAGTTTTTCCTTTCTAGACGTAGATATCTTCAAACAAAGTCTGTGAGATATTTAAAACCATCCCGTTTCTCGCAGCTGTTACAGGTCGAGCGCTACAATAAGCTGACATTATGTTTTTATTTCCCAGGTCACCATACAAATTAATCCTATTTCTAATAAAAAGTTGCGCGTATCGCCTGGGACACCTCGCTATGTCTAGACTTATGAGAAGTTTCTTCATAACTTCTCTAACATAGTGGCATACTTAGTCTTTCATCTTTCTTTTGTATAATAGTTTTCTTAGGTCTAATGTTTTTTTCTTCTTAGAGTCAATGGCAGTCTTAATTAGACCGATTTGGCCACGAGCGCCTTCAGTAGCGTCCATCAGTTTTTTTTTAACTTGCAGTACACAACAGTAAACGTAGGTCACGATATGAAGTGTCTTATCGTTTGTGGAATGGCCTTTCGGGGCAGAGTCATCAATAACACTGGTATTCTTAGTCGTGGATTGAACTTAAGTCGGACTTGACACGCCTACATTCTGCCCCATTAGACATATTGACAGCTACAGTTTGTTTATAATTTGACATAAACGCCTTTGAAAAGCGGGATTATAAACAAAAATTGTAGCTGTCAATATGTCTAATGGGGCGGAATGTAGGCGTGTCAAGTCCGACTTAAGTTCAATCCACGACTAAGAATACCGGTGTTAATCTCTGCCTGATTTTCTTGCTTCAGTTCAGCCAACCTAAGTCCAAAATCTGTTTAGAGACTTTCAGGTTAGCCAAGGTCACCGTTTTAGTCTTTACCAGCCCGACGTACAGACTGATAATTATCATAAAAATAACGACACATCCAGTAAATAAATTTCCATTTTTCTATCATTACCTATTTATTACTCAAATATTATAGTTCCAGTTCCCTTTGGCAATCAATCCGATTGGTTAATCAAAGAGCACAGAGTAAATAATGTATTTGCACACGCGGCTTTTTAATACACCGTTTCCATATATTAAACGGATGCATCCGGTTTTTGCTCCGTGCAAAATAAATACTGCTCGGAAACGATACTGTGATATGTGCTTGTTATTTTCCAACGTTATTTCTACCGACGAATGCTCTTCATTTGTTTTCAAATAGTTATTTTATTAGGAAGAGCATCTCAATTACATTACAGTTTTTCCGAAAAACCAGTGTTGTTGTTTTTTGACGTACAAAATTGGAAACGGATTTTTTTTCCGAGTGAAATAAAACTAGGTGGTTTTTAGAGGTTTTATAAACCTTTCATTTATTTTTCAAACGTGCATCTGTTTCCATATTTTGTTTTTCTATAATTCGGGCAAAGTTTACATATTTAAAAAAAAAATGCCCCAGCTTTCATGTTCCAGTTTCATGGTTTATATATCGTCGCCTGTTTGTCGACTTGTGGCTAAATAATATCAGCCGCTCGTGTCGATCTTTTGGTTAAGCCGCACTTGCCTAGGTTGGTCCAATCTACAAATGATAGACGTCGGTCCCGTCATTTGAAGATCATAATTGTTACAGGTAATCAGTGGCCAGAATGAGTGACAACCAGTCTTACCAGGGGGTATCGTATTACAAAGTACTAACTGGGTTGTGGAGGTCAGATTGTCAGATTGCAGTCGCTCCATGTAAAATTCTGGTATTCAGCTCTATCCGGTTAGACTGGAAGCCGACCCCAACATAGTTGGGAAGAGGCTAGGCAGATCATGACGTTTCATTCGCTATCAGTTTGTTTGCTTATGTTAGTTAATTTAATAATAAATAAATAAATAAATATCGCTGGACATTACACACAGCGCCATCTAGGTGCCACACTAAGCAACGAGGCTTGTGTCGTGGACACCAGATAGTTGATAATACTACATAGATACTTTTTGTTTGTAAATACATACTTATCATACATATAAACATCCATGACTCGGAAACAAATGTACATGCTCATCACACAAACATATGCTCCTACCGGGATTCGAACCCGGGACCCGAAGAACGTAAGGCAGCCTCACTACCGCTGCGCCATTCGGGTCGTCAATAATTTCTAGTTAACTGGTCCAAGCTAGTAGCTTTCCTTGAAATTAGACACATAAGGTATTGACAGGTTAATTTACAAGCTTACAATTTATTGTAATATACTCTATCTGTAGCTGACATGTTGAATGTCAAAAGAAGACCAAGGTCTGGTCTGACATTGCCTACGTAATTTCCTCGTAGACCGTCTTAATTAATATCTATTTAATCTTATTCATTATAACGTCGCTATTGTCAACATAATAAACGTAAGAGTAAGACGCTGCGCGCCATAATCGTAGGTTTATAATGCGACAAAAAGCATACTGTGACATAACGGTGAGGTGTCACACTTATATCATCGTCCTCGGACGAATCACCTGGCGTAGGGCTGTGGTTATTTGGCTAGCTTTGAACGTATTGTTGGCTAAGAAATGGACAGAGATGTAGGTAAGTTAGATGGTTTGTGTGGATCATGTTACTTTATTGTAATTTTGAAGATTTTGGAAAGAAGTCTCACACGTTTTTATTAACTGTGTTGTTAAAGAAACTCAGGACAATCATCCCCATGTTTTAAAAGAACTACAATCTCACCTTTTCTCCAAATAAAGGCCCAAATCCACCAACAATAAACAATCAAACTTTAACACTCGGCCAGTCAATTCCTGCCTAACTACCGGCCGTACAAACTCCAGTTTATTCCAATCGAACGCCACTAAGCTTACTCGTTCATAGTGACCTATCGTTAACTTTAATCCTCCGTTAGTCCAGCCATTATGTCTTATTTGTATCACGTACCGCAGCTTTATTTTTCCATGCCGTTCTATGTTAGAAGTTTTCTAATAAAGGGCTCCGCCAATCGGTAAGTTTGTGTCGTTTTCTCTTATTGGCTACAGGTGACAATTGATGGCGATAGCTCTTTTTAACTGACTTCGAAGAGAAAGTTTTTTCTAACCAACAACACTTAACGGGAAGATATTGTGATAATATTATACATTATATCTGAGGAACATTCTGTGGGGTCGCTAGAGAACTGTTTGTAGGATTACGGTGAGGGGAAGTGGTATAACGAAGAAGATTTCTGCTTCCTATTTCAAGTTGGAGCTTTTGAAAGGAATGAAGTTTAAAAATACATAAGCTGCTTGAAGACTTAGCTTACCTGCAGAGCTATTGCGTATCTCTGTTGACAGTTCATAGTGATCATCACTTGGCGAGTTTTGATATGCAATAACAGTTCTGCACGGGTAGCGACAGTTGAAACCAACAAGATCGGTCATTTTATATCAAGTCACTATGACCTGTCAACAGAGATACGCAATAGCCCTGCTGAACAGGTAAGCTGACGGTAACTGGCCACTGAGAACGAGTTGCTATTTCAAATATCGAACTCTTTTTTTTGTCAATGGTTGGTATATATTTGCTTATGTGAAACACTCCACACCCGTCTTCAGGTATACCTACATGTTGTGCAATGCATTCATTTTGGTAGGTGTACTTGTTGCCTTTTTAACCGACTTCAAAAAAGGAGTAGGTTCTCAATTCGGTTGTATTTTTTAAAACAATTCCACTTCACATCTCTGTCATTTATAAAACGATTTGAATTTTTTTTTTATGCGAAGAGATTACTATACTAGATACTTTCCGATTGGTCCCAAAGAAATTTCATCAAATGCGGTTCCGTAGTTTTTTTTTTTTTCTTCTTGGTCGTACCCTTATTTTTAAAACTTTGAGTGAGACTTTTCGTGATTTTTTGGAAGTCATTTTTTTTTGCAACAAATTTATTGATCTAATGTCACTCATGCACGAGACTTTTAAGCCTAACACATCAGTGATATAATTCAGCAACAAGTCGCAATCAGTTTCAATTTTAAACATAATATCTAGTTATGTTCTCCCAATCCTTTGATAGAAACCTAATTATTTCTGCCCGTCAACCAACAGTTAACATGCTAAACTAACATACAACTAACTGACGTAACATGATAGTGGTATTAGTTAAACGCTTGAATACGCGACATAAATCAAAAACTATCCAATCCGCGCTCGTCATTTTATAGATGACGGTAATCCATTTCTGTTTTGATTCTAATAGTTGGGTAACAATGTTGGGTAAAAAGAGCGATGTATAACGTTTTAGGGTGGTTGTAGTTAGTTAAAAGGGCGAGGTAATATATAAATTAATTTTTAACACTACGCTCCCTGTAATTGGGCGTTTGCGTGTCAGTAATGCTTCACGCACACTTCATACGCGCCTTTTTGAGAGTTAGGGTGCTTGCATAAAGACACGGTTTTCCGAACCCGATTTGTCTAGTGGTCGTGAGCATGACTGCTGGAGATGAGAGCCTGAGATCGATTCCCAGGTCGAGCAAAGTGAGATTGGGTTTTTATATCAATAAATTTCTTAGTAACCGCCACATTTGTGCCCGGTTGAAAACAATAGGCGCGCCCTTGTTACATTGGACTAAAACATAATTGGTTTAATGGGGGTATTCTGTCTAATCCGTTGTGGTAGTCTACAATGGATTAGACGTGATGTTATGTCGTTAAACAAAAAACTATTTTAGCGCCCTTTTCTGTGTGCGAGCGCATATAGAAATTATAGGACTTTTCTATTCGCACCGATCTGACCGATCTGTTCTGACTTGTCTGAACTGAGAATTTGTATATTTAGACCCTAACTCCACCAAAATTGAGATGAGTGGTGCTGTGCGGAGAAGTGTAAGATTCAACCAATCACAGGAGAGACGATGTGCATTTCAACGAATGTGTTTGCTTGTTTCCCGCCAGTATCCGTTCCGCTCCGCTCGTCTTTGGTGGAGTCCAGGCATTATGCAAGCACCCTTACCCACTACCTCGGGTGTTGTGAATTGGGAAAAAACAAATGAATGTATCCTACTATATTACTGTCGCCGCCAATTAAAATTTTCGTTTTTTTTGTCAGCCGCTGTCGTGGAAAAATGCTTTATTACCTGTACTGTTACTGAAAGTTTCACAATGCGTGATATGGACCCCTTGGCGATAATGTGAACGTGCTGCTAAACAAGTTACTCGAAACTTTTTGTTTACATAATTTTAGGTCACTCACTTTTTAATTATTTATATTCTATTGAAGCAATCGTGGTGTTCAATGCTCGTGCCTTCTCTGTTTGAAAAGAGGCCTTTGCCTTACAGTGGGACAGTAATCAGAATCAGCCTACAGCAGTCCACGGCTGGACATAGGCCTCTTCAATCCCACGTCACCCAACTCGATTCTCGGCAACTCTCATCACATCACACACTAGCTACCATACCTTGCGAAGATCGTTGCTCCACTGAGCCTGGGCATCCCACCTTACGGTTGGCGATTTGCGGTCTCCACTCAAGAATACGTCTACCCTAACGGTCATCAGTTCTGCGGCTAATATGGCCGACGACCCATTGCCACTTCAGTTTACTTATTCTGTGAGCTATGTCGACAAGTCCGGTTCTTGTCATGAGACAGTAGGCTGGTAATATTATTATTATATTCTATTGCAATAAAAATAATAGTAGGAATAGCTTTAAAATTGCTTCATCACCATCATCGTATTAGTCCGGAATCACCAACTATGCAAGTGTTTCCCGCGACTTAGAGCATATTCTAACCCAACGCATTTATGGACGGCCCTGGTTTCGTCTTGGTCCAACTTTGGCCACCATTCGGTCAGAACTTTTTTTTAAGCTTTTCGCCACTTTAGAAATTTCTCCTGCATGCGTGAGTGCGTTTATACCATCGACGCTTATCTATCTGTAATATCTTTCCCAAACAGACTATTGCAAAACTTTGTTTCCTGATCAAAGCATGTATTTGTGGTTTCATTGATCCAATCTTGGCCACCATGCGGACAGCACATTTTTTTTTTTTACTTTTCCCCCACTAGGAATTTCTCCTGGACCGTAGGTGCGTTTACTCCATCGGCGCTAAAGTGCTTAACTATCTGTAATGTGATAATGTCTTTACCAACCTGACTATAACAAAACTGTGTTTCCTGATCGAAGCATATATTTCCAGTTACAAATCTTATCAGGCATTGAATATTAGTACCAATGTCTAAGCACATTGAAACTTAAAGACGTTACCGGTCTATACGCGTGGCACCGTTGCTGTTCGGAAGCCGCTCGGCGGCAAGACATCCGGCAATTCTAACTAGGAACGGCGCGGGCAGCGCATTTCCGGCCACCGGAATGACTTAATCCCCTGTGTTTAACTACAAAGATTGCCAGCGATAAAACGTATTGTTCGTTTTATCGGTTAAACGATATTATTAACTTGTTAATCTAATAAAACCATAAGCTGCTATTAAACTAGGAAGCAGTTTGGTATTTATGAACTGCTGAAACTTGACTGCCTTATTGATATGGTTGCACAACCTAGTGCTGAGCATGAGGTCCTGGCTTCGACTCCCAGGTCGGTCAAAGTGTTATTGGGTATTGTTCATTAAGAATTTGTCAGTATCAGGGTCTTTTTTTTTTCTTTTTTTCGGGTTGGAAATCATCAAATAACTCCTTCTGCTCTGGGCGGAGCAGGAGGGGCAGGGTCTGGGCCCGGTTGATTGCAATAGGCTTGTCATCTATTACTAGGGATTTAAATACATCACAAACGAAATTTATATTATTTGAAACTTGGAAATCAATTCAAGAACTGCTGAAATATACGTGTTGTTTATCCCTAAACCTTGAAAATAAAGCAATGTGTTAACATCTTTTAACAAAAAATCTTGCGAGAAATGCTTGTCACGCTTCAGTCTCACTTTCCCGCCGTTCCGGGACGTTCCGGGAAGTCTTCCGGCAATTTTGACTAAAACCGGCCGGGACGCTTGCCGGGTCAAGACGACTTAATCCCTCCCTGATTAAATACCACGGCGGAAAGTCGACTAAGTATAAATATTTTCGTAAGACTTGCTTATTCGTTGATTTTTAGTGGCTGAATCTATGAAAGAAATAATATTGTTCCATATAAAGTGAAATAGAAATTTAGATATCCTGCCCTAAATAAAATAATTATTTAGGGCAGGATATCTAAATTTCTATTTGCGACAATTATTATAAAATACACCAGGTTACTATTAGGTATATCTCTGCCTAAACCTGCGGGGATTACAGGTGTGATGTGAGTGAGTGAGTGAGGCTGCCTTACGTTCTTAGGGTCCCGGGTTCAAATCCCGGTAGGAGCAAATGTTTGTGTGATGAGCATGGACATTAGTTTCCGAGTCATGGATGTTTATATGTATATTAAGTATGTATTTACAAACAAAAAGTATTTATGTATCTATCAACTATCTGGTGTCCACGACACAAGCCTCGTTGCTTAGTGTGGCACCCAGATGGCGCTGTGTGTAATGTCCAGCGATATATTTATTTATTTATTTATTTAATTATATTTAATGAACACATAAATAACGTCAATAAATCTATCGAAAAAATAATTCCTGCAAATCGACAGACTATATTCGCGTTATTAAAAAAATATATATATGGTCGAGAGTAAAATTGTTGTTTTAAATGAACGTATTTATAGGTAGGTTATTTTTTTAGGGTATAGCATTAGTGTAACATATTTTTATTTCTCTGACTCTAAATACTTTTGGTATGAAATGTTCCTGTAAACAAACATATCAGCTTTTACAATGAAAATCCATTTCTGATCTAAAATTCACGGGAACATTGAAATATTTCATCCACTGCCCGCGAAACGACGAGAAAATTCACAACCATATTTTAATATTTAAATTCAGTAACAATAAAGAGGATATACTCACACGAGATGGCAACACTCCCAGTGTTACCATCTTACCTTTACTTCACTAACTACACAGACCCACGAAATTTAATAATTTACACAATAATTTCCTCAAAACTTTGCTCAGTAAGAAAATTGTGTTGACATATCTATATACGCTTTGCTAAAATCATACATTTTGAAGGAAACATGTTTTACTAATTTAAATTCTTTGAAGAAGTTGGGTTTGTAAGGTGTCGGTGAGTTGCGTCAGAGTTGAGGAAATCGAGGAAAAACGTTGAGTTTGTCTGGTTTCCTCTAACTTATGTGTTTGACTGTTGTATTTCCACAGGCGACATCTATTTTCGAAGAAACTTTACGTGTGCTATTATTTTAGTGTTCCAACAAATTCAACTAACAGACGGGAATTTAGAAATTATAATTTTGCTTTTCCTTTACTTTAGACAGGACTTTGTCTAATAATACCTTTCCAGCTGGCTGGCTAACGCTGACGTTTCCATTTTCAAATATTTTAAGTCTAAAATATAATTTTCGAAAATGGAAACGAATTAAAATGACAGACACATGTTGTTTGAATAGTCTAAGTACCAAGTCTTTCCGAGTCTTTGTAGTACACAACAAAGACCGAAGTCAAACTTAAAACCCCATTGTGTACACTCACGTGCCAAAATTCATAATCAACTTAGTATTTCCCTTTATGAGGAAAACACGCCCACAATGTAGAAACTTGACAAACATAATAATGGTACTTAGAAGACTTCCTTTTATTATTTTTTCACAGCTTCTTAGGGCTTGCACGAATTCTAATTTGCACAAACTGACGTCAAGATATCAAAACTGATATCGTGCATTATCAAGTAGACATTGTTCAATTGCACCAGGCTTTATAAATAAATACAACATAAATGTTCGCGTATGGCCGACTGACATGTTTTTTTTTTTAAATAAATCTATTCTATCCCACTGCTGGGCAAAAGGGCTCCACTTCCTCTTCATTCCTTTCCAGTTCTGCTTGTGTTTTTTTCTCATATGTGAAGTTGGAGAAAATATATTTGAAGACCCTGCGGCGGTGGCGTTGCAATTTTTCTTGAGTATAATTACTGGGTTTTTGTCATTTACGGGTTCAAAGAAATCTCAGAAAACATTCCCCTAATGAAGTTGTTGAGCTACAACGGGAACACACTGATACATTGTTATATTAAGCAAAGAAATTAGTTTTCAAATAAATTGTACTTAGGAGATGTAAATTAAGACAGCGTATTGCGTCAGTAGAGAAATATTTAAATTAAACGACTTCAATTTCAGCTGTTACAGTGACAGATTGAAAGTATATTTTACCGCGAATTTAGAAAAAATATAGATGTTATTTTTTTAAAGAAGTCTAGACCGGTTTTTGCAATTTACAGTAACAAATAAATTGAAAAAAAAATGAAATACACATACTATCTACCTACATAAAAAAAATATATATATTAATGAAGTTTTCACCTGGAAAACCTTTAAACTACGCATATTTTTAATACGAAAATTAAATTCTCAAATATAATACTTTAATTTGAATACTTGCGATTCACGTGATACCTACGAGTATTACAGTATTAAATCTTTTATAATAATATAATACTTTTAATATGAAGAAGTGTTTAAAGTCTGGTTGTAGCTTCGTAAATATATATGTAATTAAAATGTTTATATAATAATAAGAAAACGTGAGTCATATTCTTCGAAACCCCAACGGTTTCAGTTTTACATAATATTTTAGTTTCTTAAAATCGTCTATTACAAAGAATAAACTAGCAATGGATTTTGTTCTAAGGTCAAAATTTGGACAAATTTATTCACGAATTTATTACTCAACTAGGATAATTTAAGCTAGATGGTGCACGTAATATCTACATATGTATGTATGTGCCTGCTGCCTCGTTGGTCTAGTGGACGCAATTGCGACTGCTGAGCATGAGGTCCTGGGTTCGATTCCCGGGTCGGGCAAATTATGATTGGGCTTTTCCGTCAGGAATTTCTCAGTGGCAGTCATGAGAGTCTGGATTTGTGCCCGGGTGACGGCAATAGGCTCACCCCCTATTACATGAGACTTAAACATAACTGGCGAAATGTGAGTGTACTATTAAATACACCTCTGCCTAACTCATCGGGGATTACAGGCGTGATGTTTGTAATAAAAAAGGAGGTATCGCATAATGATTCCATTCAAATGCCTGAATAAGCCTTACCTCGTGACAATGAACAATTCCTGGGAAACATATCTGTGGTCACCAAGCCCTGTGTGGTTTCTGTGGCTAGTACCTAATCAAGGAAGATTAGGTACTAGCCTTCCTTCACGGAGTCAGTAAAGTTATTGAAGAGAATTCACCGAGTTGAATGAAAGATAAAGTTGGCAGACGCGTCACACAAATACTTTGTCGTTTTTCTTCATTTATGTTGTTTATTTTTATCTTTCTTTACTTTGTATATTTTGTTTGTATGTATGTATATATGTATTTATTATTATAATTTGTCTTCGCAATTTTCTATACTGTTGCACCTACTGTTTTGTCTCTGCATCACCCTAAGGTAGACTGGTAGAAAATGCCCAAGGCATTAAGTCCGCCTTCGTACATTATGTGCATAAAGTTTTAACAAATAAATAAATGCTGTCTGGTGATCATGTTGGTTGTTAAACAACTTCCACGGGTAATGCTTTTGATAGGTTTTGAAAAAAAAAATGGTGTAAAATAGTCTAATCCCAAAAGTTCACTATTTTGACATTTAAAACGGGTGATATATAGTAGATTATACAACAAGTGAAAAAAGGGGAATTTAATACGAGGGACTAAGTTGGATCCCGAGAGAGATTAAAAAGTAGAATACAAAACTCGTGAAAAAAGAAAACTTGGTTCTTGTATCCCTCGCTCCGCCCAGGATTCTACTCTAGAATCCCTTGCTACACTCGGGATTCTACTCGATAATCCTTCGCTGCTTTCGGGATCCAACTTAGTCCCTCGAATTAAAATCGCCCTTTTTTCACTTTTTGTATAATCTACTATTCTGTCCAATTACAATATTCGCACTAAACATGTTCGGGTTACATACTCACTTATACTTTACTCTACATAAAACAAAATGCAAATAATTAGCAAATATTAAGATTCAGGTTATTGAACCTACACACCTATTGAGGTGTGTATTTGCTACTTTTTGACCTGAAATTCTTGTTATAATTATCAAAACTCGAACCTCGGATCGCTTTCACGAGTTCAGCAGATCTGAAGATATGATAGATATATATGATTTAATAAGTTGACTTCATTAAATAGCTGTTAAAACATTTTTCACGAACTAAATGGATAATCTATGGCATAAGCAAGTTAAGGTGCACGTGTTTATGTAATTTTCCTCAATTTTATTTTCTTGGAACTTTTGCAATACATATACGTTTTATCTAAAGGACCAAGGTCAGTTAAACGAATATAAGAACCGTGGTTATTTAGAAAGAACTTCAAATCCCCGGCATTTTGTAAGTTTGTTGTTATGTTAGTTACTTTAGTTTATTTTAATTTATAAATGTATATAATATTTAGCTAATAATAAATAAAGGATTCAATCCTCGTCTTCCTATATTGGACTGATTTATTTTTTCTCAAGTGATTTTTACTTATATTACTCTGTACTGTCTCTTAAGATACAGGATGTTTAAGAGATAGAGTTTAATCTATTGTGTACAGATTTCTGAAGCATCAAAATGTTTAATGTAAGTGTTCTATACCACTAATTCAAAATTGTAAACTTAAAGTACAATTATCTGTGTTTTTGGGAAATAAAAATATTTATTATACTTAGATTGGGAGATCATAACCAACCCTAAAAGTGATACTTGTGTGGTACACAAGTCTCATCACTTTTTCAAGGTATTTCATATATTCACGTCGACATTAAACAGTCAGACAGTATTCACGTACGCTTTTCAATCTAAAATATCATCAATCAATTTAGAATACATTTTAGACCTTTCCATCATTGTTATTGCTGTCCGCCGCTGAATGTCACTTTGTTCATAGGCTGTTCGGTATTACATTTAGTGGTGATTGGTAACTACGCTATGACTGTTTTTTTTTTTTTAACCGTCGATTCTCAAATAAATACTCTTACTTCCATACTAGCCTCTTCAATATTTTTCTGTACCTACTTGTCCCAAGTTACATAAGACATGTTTTTATACTTCTATTCTTCCCTTTCATTATAATTAAGCTATCATTTCTGGCGGACATACTAGTCCGAGCGTCTATACAAATCTTAACAAGACATGTAATAAACCAATTATAATCTCCAAGAACACGTAGTCAGTGGCCTGAGAGATTGCCAACCAGTCTTATCAAGGTGTATCGTATTATCCAGTACTTACTCGGATGTGGAGGTCAGATAGGCAGTCACTCCATGTAAAATACTAGTATTCAGCTGCATCTAATTAGACAGGAAGCCGACCCCTACATAGTTGGGAAAAGGTTTGGCTGATGATGATGAATCTCCAAGAACATGCAAAAGCTAGCATAACGCAATAACACTCAAAGAAGCATACCAGGAATTAAAAATACCTGGGTACCATTGCTTAACTTTTTCAAAGGAATATCCGATCAAACGGCGATGCAAAACTAATTCCGGAGAGCAAATCCGAAACTCGCTTAAAAGTAAAAAAAGAGGTTTTCTAGCATCCGCACCGGGGCTAGTAAATTGGTTAGCTATTACACTGTCGATTTAAGGTCGTGTCGTTTATCTCTCAAAGAGTACACTGGAAGCGCTGGAAACATCATAACGTACAGTTATACTACGAAGTTTCGTTGAATGGAAGGTTAGTTACTAACCTGGTCGGCCGTTTGGTCAATTGAATTTTCTATCGGCAAAAATAACTAACTTACGTAGATACTTTCATGCTCAAGTAAACCACATAAAATAAATAAATAAATAAATAAAGACGCGGTTTTTAATAGTCGTTTGCCGTGTCCCACAGCTGGGCAAAGGCCCTTTCTCCTTCCAAACCTCTCTGTTATGCGCAATTTCGCGAACATGATTAAGTAGATCCTGCCTTGGTAGTTACTTTTGTTTATTGTATAATGAAAAATCGCAAGCTTCTAGACCCAGCGGTTAAATAAGTAAATAATACTGCGGACCTATGATTTACTATCTTTTGTTAATTCCTAATAAAGAATGTAATTAAACTTCACTTTCATCATATTTGTACTAAAATACGGTCGACTAATACGCTTCACATTAAAATTTAAGTATCGCTAAGTAAAAGTAGATTTTCTTTTAACAATTTTGTAGTAAAACAACTAAGCTAACTGATAGCAAAAGATATTCGTGTACACAAACTTAAATTACCTAGCCACCTCCACTTATTCAAAGTTGCGTACTGCATCTGATATTCAAATAAAATTAATTCTCCCAAACTATTGTGGCAGCTGAGACAAGCATTCTGTTTTCATAACTTTATGTAAACAGTAAAGTTGATTAGTTTACTTACTAACGTTTCGAATTAATTTTCAGGGCCCGCTATTATCCTGAACTGCGCTGAAGACTGTAGAAAAGTTTCATAGACTAGTGTATATAAAATTAAAGTGCCTACCGTAAAGTATATAAGTGAGGGTTTGGTCCTGGGGTTTGGTCCTGGCATCTTCCTACGCAAGCGGCAGACGGTCGCATTACGTGCAATGGTCAAGGTAATACCTAAAATATATATGAATAATTCACCGCTCTCAATTTACGCCACGCTAACCCTCTTATGTGTTTGGGGCTTCACTTTGTAAATACATTTCTAAATCACTCACTCACTGGCCGCTAAACAAAATCAAATATACGTTTTAGGTGCGTAGAATGTACGAATTTTTGTTTAGAATTTCAAATTGTGTGTCGCACTTTTTTTACCTCACTTATTAAGCTGGCTTTCCACTTCTGGGCGTAGCGTTAGCTGCTGGAATGCGTTGGTAGGTACTAAATGGGATAAACAGGCTTAATTTTTTCAAGGGCCAAAGTAACTACGAGTAAGCATTGTAGTTTGAAGCATGAAAAAAACAATTATAAGACCGAAAAAACCAGTTCTTCAATAGCAAAACATTGGTTTTGTATTTTTTTGGGAATAATCAATTTCTCCAGCATTTACATATTCTTATAAATCTCCTGTAAGTTAATCTGTTTCTACTAGAACCCGTTCACCGTCAGTAACTTACAATACAGAAAGTGAACGCAAAACGCTTTCCAACAACGCAGCACTTTTCAAATATCCATACACGAAATTACACAAAAGTACAGCATTCTCGTTGGCTGGCGCTACGCTAAACTCTGTGTGTAGTCAGGTTTCTCAATGTTTAACATTTCACATAACATACATTGTGTTCTGCCTAGTTTTGTGCAAGTTTCAGTAAATATTTCAATTCTCTGATTGTTCTGCTCCGGTGTTTGCCAACCGTAGAACACTCTAGCTGTTTAATTTTTCCCTTTTGTTTTCGAATATGGAATGTTATTTCAAGGCACTAATTAACTCAATGTTTTACTTGTATATGTGTTGTTTTAATACTAAATGTTTCCTGTACTGTGATCGTTTTGTTTAAACTCTGACGTAACACAAATGAAAAATTCAGGCTTTGAACTGAATGGAGTTTCGGAAAAATAAAATACATAATTTTATAAAACCGTTAATTATCTATTACCAAACTTAAAATAATAATAAATATATTGTATAACAGGACCCTTCACAAAGCCGTCAACCAAGCATTAAGTACATCAAACTAAGTAACTTTAGGCAAAAATTATTGCTTGGAAACAACTTTTTTTTGGGGAGTAAAATCACGTTTTACGGTAGAACTCGATGTAACGCACTCAAAATATTATACTGATGATGGATTGAATAGTACGGGGGCCATGGAGGTGTTTAAAAATCTTACATTAAAAAAGTGAGTTAAAAAAACCTTCAACTTATTTATTAAAATAAAAACACTCATTTAAAAAAAAAAAAAAAAACCCTATAATGTCCGTCGGGGGCTGCCATGAAATGAAGTTAGGTTTGCAATGTTCAGCCCTCGATGACTATTCATGGGTTTTTTATTATTTTTTTAAGTCGGGTAAATAAGTTGGGGGTTTTTTAATTATTTTATTCTTTTTCAATTACTTTTTAACCGTCGTGGGTTTTTCAAAATTTTTAATTTTGCTTTTTTTGATGCTTTTTTAAACTTTTTAGAGAGCATACAGAGCATAGATATTATGTTTATGAACAAAACTCGCCGCTCCGGGCATTCACCCGAATGAATGACCCCTTTAATATGTAGTAACTAATATAAAATATACTACTGCAACGCCCTTTAGTGAGATACGACCGTAACATCTATTTAAGAACCCTTACTAATCAACCACAAACTGCATCAAAACCGGACTAGTAGTTTTGGTTATACACAAACAAATGTTTACTGCAGCGCCCCCTGGTGAGTTGCCAGCATAACACCTATCTAAGAACGTGCACCAATCAAACCTGAACCCATAACTGAAAACTGCATTAATGTCGGACTAGTACTTTTGGAGAAAAATGGCAACATGTATTTGCACAAACAAACAAACATCCTCTCACCCCAAATGCATACACCGTCTCCGTTCCGTCGTGGGTAAAAAAAAAACTTGCAAAAAATAACAACTGTTTTTTGGCTTCGTTAAGGGTCTTGTTACACCCTTATATATGTATAATGTACATATAGAAAAGACGAAAAGCATTAATGGGCGTCAACAAATGGTACACGTCGCTGTCAACAGCAATAGCGCCAAGAAGGCTGTCAGCTGGCAGCTGATTCTTTGACCAAAAGGCCAGCCCTCTGGTCACGGGAAGAATCGACCAACTGCTTGGCGATGTCCGGGAAGACTAAACGTGTAGTTTCCCTAGTGTTCTAAACGTTCATATTATCATTAACACTGAAAACGCTTAGGCGAACACTTTCACTTTCATATTATTTGTCAGTTTAAAAACTTCTATCGTTCATATTGTGTGTGTTCACTCTGTTTATTTTTCTTTTATTCATATTGACTTAAATTAAATTCACCTATGACTGAGTATTTTTGACGTGTGCATTGTTTCGATCTGCGCGAATTTCAATCGTTGTTAATAACATTGGAGTATTTCCGTCGATATTAAATATTTGGGTGGTCCAGCGGTAGTGAATGTAGAGGTGGAGTATGTAGAGAATATTTTCATATCAAATGATCATTTTGTGGTGAGGTCGTATATTAATTCTGCACTATGTAAAAGCTCATTACAAATGAGGTTGGTGGGCGAGCGGTTTGTTCTGTGTCTTATTTTAATCCGCTGTGTTTGACAGGTTCAATTTAATGCGGTCGGCAAATAATTTTAGTAACAGAGTAAGTTTTATTAATATTTACCTTTTGTTTGATTATCCGGCTGTAATGTGTGTGGAATTAGGTCGGCCATAATTGACGGTTTGTGCAATGTGCAATTCGCACATTCTGGATTTTCCGGAATGGTTGATTATCTGCTAGCTATGATTCATAACAAGCCACCAATCCATGATTAAAAATGTAAAACAAAAACAATAATGGAAAAGCATTTCTATTTAAAGAGAAAAAGACCTGATTAGAACCTGAATTTATTTATAAAATCAATGTTTCTTCTTATTTATCGTGTGGTTAATCTTGTTTTCGGAGTGATGCTGCCCATAGGACTTGGCTTTACATGCCGTCGAGAAATATCTCTTACCAAAGCAAGTGATAATTATACAATACGCATATAAATCCGAAAAAACAAAGGTGCGTATCTTGGGTTCGAACTCGAGACCTATGACTGGGCAGTTCGACGGACACACCGCTAGGCTATCACTGCTATATAAAATCCATAAACAACTCAAACAGATTATCTACTCCAATCCAAGAGCGTGTTCAACACAAAAACATAACAATATTTATTCATGCATTGCAAGTACACGGCAACATAGCTCAAACAAAAGATTTATATTCAAAAGTAACACATCATTGGCTGTTACGACGTTTTTTTCTTCTGGCGCCACCCTCCCCCCTGTTCCACCTCGTATCACTTCTCGCAAACGCGTTCTTTATCCAATTATCCGAAGATAAATCTCACCTGCGACTGCAAAGGAAATAACGTAGGAAAACGTTGTGTTAGGGAAAAGTTATATTTTCACAAATCCAAGATTTTTTTCTCAACGCTCGACTTACAGCGGCTACGTCACGTCCTGTTTGTTACAGATTTGTTTTGAATTTAATTATTGTTACGTGTTCATCTTTGATATGCGGTCATTGATTGAAATTATAACAATATGTGTTTTGTAAACTTGTATAACATCGTCATTTGACTAAATAGAGTATTATTGATTCAATGCCTCGTTGGTCTAGTGGCCGCAAGCGCGACTGCTAAGCATCAGCTTCTAGGTTCGATTCCCGGGTCGAGCAACGTGATATTGGGTTTTTCCATCAGGAATATCTCAGTAGCAGTCACGGAGTCTGGATTTGTGCCCGGTTGATGGCAATAGGCTCGCTCCCTATCACATAGGACTGAAACAAAACGAAATGTGCGTGTAATATTAGGTACACCTCTGCCAACTCTTCGGGGATTACAGGCGAGATGCTATGCTATTGATTCATTCATCATCTAGTGCGAGTGTGATGTTCCTGATCAAACTACGCATCTGAACCCGCAATAGAAGAAATAAAGTAAGAAAAAGTATTTATTTGTCTTAGGGACATGACGTGCATACAAAAAATAAATTAACAATAATCATACAACGCTAAATATGTATTATAATAAATAGGACAAAAACAAGTTAACAGTTTGCACGTCGTGACTGTAACAGGCAGGTTAACGTGACCACATACTGGGCCAAAAAAGAACATATTCTAAGATGTACCGTCAATAGGAAAAGAAGGAGAATTGAGTAATACTGGCGGTGTGCGAATTTTCAGAACCTGTAACCTCACTCACACATCCACAGACCACAAGTTCCTGCGAAACTGTGGCTCGTCTTTTTCTAAATAAATCTGCTCGCCAAAAAAACCAACATCACCCAGATCTTCCCGTATACGACCTGGATTTAACTTATACCGTTACTAGGTCGAACCCTCGCCCAGAGGTCAATCCTGCGAATCTGTTATCATAAAACAGAAAGTGCTGGATCAAATCATCAAAACAAAACCTTCATAAAGCACAAAACAATGTAAAGACTATTTATAAACAATTTAAGGAAATGCAAGAAGACATAAATAACGACTTTGCTAATTACCTATTAATCAGGGAAGCAATACCTTTCGGCCTCTCTTGTTTATGAGTGGATCGTTTTTCATCGACAATTTTGACGACAATCTTTAATCATTTAAGTCCCTATCAAATGTTGTTTTTGTCACTTTTTTGTATGATACCCTCTTCGGACGAACGACCCCTGGTTTTCGCGATAAGGTGTTCAAGTGGCTCGCAGGGGACTCGTAGTACCTAGTAATTAGCTTGTTAGTTATTTGGAAGATAGGTTCCCTGAAAGTCTATCCAGCATCTGTGACTCCATTCAAAATTAATTAAATGTTGCAGTCCAGTCTATTCACGTCCATTTCACTACTAAAAGTCTACACGTTCTGACGCATCTGTAAGTAAATTCAAAGCCATATCACATTTCCTGACAAGACAGTAATGTCTCAGAAAATTCTCAGTATTATCGAACACCATCTTCGGTGAAGCGAACCGATTAAATTTCATATGCTTCCACGATTCGGCAAATTAGATCGGCACTCGAAACGGTCAAAAGTCGACACCGGGCCCTCCACCGTGATATGACGCTATCCGTCCTCTTTACAATCATGAGGAAATTTAAAAAGCAAGCCAGACGGGTAATCTGTTTGTACGCGCTGGTTCAGTACTTGAAAATGGTATTAAGATTAACAGTATTTGTACGAGTAAACGATTCTTTAATTTGGCTTTGGTTATTTACGTTTAGATGATTTGAGTTGTGGCTATCAGAGTTTATTTTATTTGAATCCTGTAACTGATCGATGTACAGCACAAGAAATAATCGCATTCCCTCCAACTCCACAAAGAAAAACACTTTTATTTTAAAATTGACTTCCCCACTTCACTTACGGGCTGCATTGAATATAACATCGTTACATTTGTTTTGTTTGGGAGGTCCACACGGCGCAACCGACAGTTAAATATTGGGCCAAGATTAATAGCGTTCCGGACCACTGCCCGCGGTACCCAGAAAATGGGAAGGAGATTTTCTCCCTTTCCACGCGGATCGGAAGCAGATCCCATTTCCTCCGACTACATCAAAGTGAGATAGCAATCGGTTTTTTTATTCGAATCAGCAATATTTTGAACGACGTCAACTAGTTAGTGGCTTGTGGCTTGATCGGGTTCCTCCGATAGGTAAATACTCCGACCCTCCGGGACTCAATTTGCATCGAGTCTTATTGGGGAAAACGTTTATGTTTATTACCTGACTAGCGGGGATTACTTTCTACACTAGTGTTTATGCACAGATTCTGTAGGTTCGCGGCAATTAGGTGCCGTAAGTCTCGTGAAATAGTGGGTGAGTGGCTGGATTTGTAGTGGAATGTTTGTTAGTTTTGTCAATTAGTATTCTGTTTTTATTAGGTGGTTGAGGTTATAGAACAGTTTATTCAGAGTAGAGGGAGTACACGTATTCTTAGGAGGGCTTGGGGAAGCATGCTTAGCCGTTGGCCCCGGTTGTCAAATTTAGATTCTTGAAAGTCTGACAAACAGTCTTACCAGGTGGTATCGCGTTACGTTGTAACAAAGTTTTGGTTAGTCGCTACTTGTATTCAGCTGCATCTGATTAGGCTATAAGCTGATCCCAACATATACTTGAGAAAAGGCTAGGAATCCTGAAATAGCAGGAAAAAACACTAATTAATCGCTATCCGAAAAACTCCAGTTAAAAGAAACCTTACCAAGTCTGATTGCATTTTATTAACTTGACATTTACCACATTCTTTTAACACGTAACCTATGTAAAAGAATTACGCTTTTTTGACCAACACATGTAATTGGCGAAGTTGATTGCTGCCCTCAATCGGGTGCCAACAAGTAAATTCAATTGACTTTTAATGACGAATTTTTTTGAATGTCATTAAGAGAGTTGTCGTCGCCGCGTTTCGTGTTGATCAAAAGCATTGTTTAATCAACGGCCAGTGACGATGTTTATTGAAAATGTTTGTGAAGGCTTAAAAGGTTAAGTATCTACTTATTTCATTAATCAGAATTCATTCTGTAGCGCGTTTGTGTGTTCAAAAGTATTACGGTTTAGCAAAATTGATGTTGTAAAGACACTCGTTAATTGTTTTTGGTTTTTGTTTTATACACGGATTCAGGGAAGTTGACGGGCAACGTTACCTAAATTCAGTTCAGATGCACATGTAATAATTTTTTCTTCTTTAAAAGAAAAAAATTGGCTGTTCCGTGCATTTTTATCGCGTACGTATTGCCTTTGTATAAAACAGCAGATTGAATATAATAACCGCCATTTTTTTCGCTGTTGTGTCTAGAAATTGTAGTGAATTTCTGGTAACACTTACCGTCGATGTGTTGTTGATTGGTGTAGCTACACCAATCACCACCAATAATGCACCAATAGTGCTTCTTGCATTTGTATGATAATACTCCAAAAAACCAACCAAAATCCGTTAACGAAAACAAACAAGAAAAAATCCAATAACTTTAAAATATTCGGAACTACCATCTCACCTGGTAAATTATCCGCCAATACCCTTGGGCTTGGTGTAAAGTTTACATTTAACAGGGGCGGTACGCATGCGCCAGGGCCGTCTCGGGTGACTAAGTGATGTATGGCCCCCGGGTTCCCCGCGATGCGCCGGAGCGGAACCGCTCACACGGCCCGCAAGATCCATTCCACTTTTACCCTCAAACTCGTGTAGGTAGGCCGTCATTTTCAGCAGGTAGAAAGGGTTAATACTGGCCGTATAAATCTCAAGCTTTAATTTTCCAACTAGGTTTTGCTTTTTCCGCGGCTTCGCTAGCATTTAGGTCGTGAAATATCCTACGGGAATATACTATATGGAATAAAAAGCATCCTTTATACTAATCCAGGTCATGACCTACCTGTGTGTCAAAGAAGAGTGCTCAAATATACACCTGGACGGGCAAAAAACCCGTATGATAAAAAAGAGGGTACTCGTAATTGCAGATGTGTACCTGTGACAACTATATAGGGTATATTTTTTGGTACTAATTTCAAATTTGATGCAATCTAAGTACTAGATTCCAACGTTAAATACCCTCGAACCATTCTATAGATATCTTTTTTTAATAGACACGTGGTTTTTTTGTATTCTTTTTGAAGAAGAAGAAAGAAATTAAACGCACTAACATTGCTGCTCCGAAACTGAAATTCAGGGGAAATTAGAACTTGATTCTTTAAAATAGAGGCGGAATAGGATTGCTAGGCGTGAAAAGGTAACGGACAGACAGAGTCACTTTCGTATTTTCTAATATTAGTATGGATTTCATCTACCTAAAGGTGTCTTTACCAGTCTTGGGTCTTCTCCATCTAATCATCTGTCGCTGGTTTTAGATATTATTAGAATCTGTCGTGGTACTTTTTCCTTGAATTGAACTTAAGCTAGGGAAGCATCAAGGATAACCTTGCTTACTCGTGTATGCAGATAGAAGTAAGAACTATCGTCTGCAGTAAAAATTATTTATCAACATTACCCAATATTTTTTTACTCCCATTTCTCTAGTTATGTTTAAGTCCGAAGTAATAGCGGGCGAGCCTATTGCCATCAACCGGACACAAATCCAGACTCCGTGGCTGCTACTGAAAAACTCCTGATGGAAAAATCCAATAACACTTTACCCGACTTGAGAATCGAACCCAAGACCTCATGCTCAGCAGTCGCGCTTGCGGCCACTAGACCAACGAGGCAGTCACATAGAATTATTTATAGTTTTCATGATTAAAGTCTGAGTACATAA
This sequence comes from Eugnorisma glareosa, assembly GCA_947578425.1. Lineage (NCBI taxonomy): Eukaryota > Metazoa > Arthropoda > Insecta > Lepidoptera > Noctuidae > Eugnorisma > Eugnorisma glareosa. The sequence goes on along the minus strand of OX387961.1, from coordinate 14,934,908 downwards.
ATATTTAATTTTATAGTTCCACCAAAGGTCATAATGTCATAAATTTTCTACATCGGTCTTGACTTCAATCTAAATTCTTGGTTGTGCTGAAGATTAATGATAAAATTTACATAGTCGTTTAGACATCAATGTAACAGCTGTTTACATCGTTTTGCGCTAGTTGTAAGGCTAGATACACACTGGGCATCCAGATTATGTCAATGCCAATATGTCCGTAACTAGAAGGTTCCCATGCGTGGTCTAGAACATAACAAATGACAAGAACAACAACAATAACAACAACAATGACGAGGAGAACAACTGCCTTTCAGCTTCGTTATGGGTCTTGTTACACCCTTTAGAGCGACCTTTCCTCTACAAAATGCATGAAATTATTTACCTATGCCACACAAATCAAAACAGAAACTGTAATGAACGTAAATAAATTGGTGTAGAGATTCCATTAGTTGAGTTTCATTTTAAAACGTAGTGTACTTGATAAATCTTACTACCTACTATTATACTCGTAAATGCGGAAGTTTATTCCTCTTTCACGCAAAAACGGTTAAACGGATTTGGGTGAAATTTGGCACACAAATACTTTATAACCGGAGTTAAAATATAGGATACTTTAGACTACCGGGTCGTTCGATTCTGTGGGAAAATTACCTAACTCGGCGCTGGCGAAGCCGCGGACATAAGCTAGTAATAAATAATACGTGAAATTACTAGACCTGTTAACACTATTCTTGTATATATAGTGTACATAGTGTAGTGTATGTAGTGTTGTACAATTGTCAATTGCTTCGGTGAAGGAAAACATCGTGAGGAAACTAGCTTTCCTGAGAGATATTTATTGACGACATGTAAAGCTGTGACACCAGGTTAGGCACTAACCACACGATAAAGAAAGATCACTATTCTAATTATATTTTCGAATAACTTTACAAAACCGTCAAGTATTAATATCTAGGCTTCGTTCTAGATATTCTTTAGTAGTCATTACTCGTGGTTGAGGGAGGAAACTGCCGTTGTATATTGTGAATGGGCTATACACGAGAAATTTGTGTTCTACCTACTCAACCGTGAGTTTAAATGTACTTATCATAATTTCACACTCGCATCCACTGTTTCACACTTTTTTCACAACTTTGCATGTAACGAAACATGTAGTTTATGCAAACATTATGTACACTAAAAGAAGATTGACACAGAAAACGATTCGCAACGTTTACTTTCCCTAAAGACCACCGATCTGATTCCCTCAATAAACAAGTTTAATTAAAAGGTTAACCAGATTTTAACTGATGGTCTTAATGCAAAATTAAATTACTCCTCGGAAGATCCCAAAATTAGTTTGACCTAGACAATGGTGGAGTGAGGGTGAATGTTCAAATATTTGTAGATTTAGTCAGGCGGCCGTCGTAAACCAGAGATATTGCCGTAGTATTGTCTCAAAGAGATTAGTTTCCTTACGTTTCTGTGTTGCGGATAATGTTTGGAATCCGCGCTTTATGAGTTGTCCGGGATTTGCTTTTGATAGTTTATTAGTTTTAGTCTAGTTCTTTGAAGAACTATGCAGGAGTAATTTACTAAATTAGCTTTGACTAAGGAACAATATCTTACAAAATATAAGTTTAAAGTTGTATACAACCCGCGACTTCGTGTGCTTTGACGAAACATTATGGCAATCAGTAATATTATAGCTTTCCACTACTGAAAATCGGGTGAGTAATTTTATTTATTTTCTTTCTTTCTAATTTCGAAGATTGCCTCTTACAAATAAAAATACAAACTTTACCTCTTTATCAATACGCTTCTATTAGCTTCATCTGTAACTATAACTAATAATGTAAGAAAATCTTAGAAGTTGAATTTGATCCACTCAATTTGTCACTTTGCATCTATGTTTAATTTGGATGACAACGCATGGTTAGCTAAGTGAAGTCATTCTAAATAATTTTTATTTTATTTTTAGGCATTGCCCTTTATATGGGTATCAAATTAAAGGGTTGGCTGAGAAGAATACGATAAATAAAATGACGTCACATTAAAGCCGGTTTTTCAAACTATACCTAATATTCTATTTATTAGTACGAGCAGACAAATTGATTAATATCAAATAACATGTCGAAATGACGGGCTGACCGCTATAATATGCGGTCTGTCACTACAACAAGCTTCAATAATATGGAGCTAATTAACTAATTAGCCGACACGCTGCAGTTTGGGCTACATTTCTAAAGTTTAACCATCTCCTAATTATATTTGAGCTAGTAATTAATTTAGTACATAGACATGACATTGTAACCACCGTTGGCCAAAATGTTGACCCCCGTAAGCTAAAAAGCACTAACTCAACATTTTTTTTTTCCAATGCGGGGATGCAGGAACTAGAGAGGCCACCAGCTACGATCCTTACATATTCCTTTCGCCTCGTACACGTTCATACAAATCTATGTTTCGAAAAAATAGGGTACATACATGTGAAAATTGATCTCTCTTTTTCTGTACAAAAAATGATATGCTTATAGGGTGTAAAAAGACCTATAACGAAGCGGAAAGGCACTGGTTTTCTCGGTCATTGCAATCTTTTTTGTTGTTCTGGACCATACCTTCAACCTTCTACGGAGATATTCAAGGTCAAATTTCCAAGTTTTTCTTTAGTTTTTTTTAAAATAGTAGTTTTTTAGGTTATAAGTTTATTTTAAATACCTTCAAAGCCCGTTTACTATTCAATGCATCCATCAGCACAATGTTTTGAGTGCGATACATTGAATGCTTGGTTGACGGTTTCTTGAAAGATTCGTTTACACCTAGTATTTTCCCTGCTTTTTTTTTTTAATGCTCCAATAAAGTTACAGTTATTATCATTGATTCCAGCCGTCAAGCTGTCAGATGACAGAAAAAAAAATTTTTGGATACCGGCTTAGGCTTACCAGGGCATAATCATTTTTGTCATAATCCGCACATCGGCTGCGACTCCGTCAACCCGCATCGTTATACAAGTTCGCGTTGATTAAAGATATCAGTTTCGTGAACCTTTCATTAGGATTGGCACAAAGGCGAACGCAATTACATCTTGGGTGACATCTGGTGGCCTTATCGCGAAAGGGCTGCATCTTAAGTTGCCGAATTGGACGGTGAAGTCTTGGTACAGACGGGAGATAAGAATCTGAGATGTATATTTATGTCTGTACCTGTCTTTGGTGAAGTTGAATTTGATGTAGAATTATTTTATCAATGTGCAAGAAAGCAAGAATGTGTGCAAGAATCTTGAACTCTTTGGTATATATATTCTAGAAAGTGACTCGAAAATGGATCTTGATCCAAATAGTGTGTCATAGGTACAAATCTATTCTCAAATCTGGAAATTAAGAAAATGTATTTATTTGACTCATTACCCTTTATTTCGTACCGGTACCTACTGATAAAATTCACGTACTTGTTGATTAAAATATTATTTAATCTTTTTTTGTTAACTGTAATTTAACTTCTTTCTTCTTGTGGTCCCAAAATACTACTCAAAAATAATTATTGCATGAAAAGGTGGAATCCGGGACCGCGGTCTCGATCTCAAAAGCCCCACGACCCACTCGTAGACAACAAAACAAAATTAAATAAAAGAAAAAAATCTAATTAAAATTAAGACATACTTTAACTAAAGGTCCTGTACGAGGCTAAAAGGACCATCTCAGCTTGGTGCTGGTATACATTAAAAAGCAAATTGTATTATTTTTCTTTTCTATCTCTACATTGTGCTCACATATAGAAGCAACAATATTGTAACCCAAGACTATTGTAATATCTAACTTGATTTGAAAAGAGTGTCCATGGAGTTTCTTTCCCATTCTTCTCCATGAGATCTACTGTTTTTGAATGGGCAACTACAGTCCATTCACAGTTATTATGCCTGTAGCTGGACTGTAGGTAGCTTATTTTTGACATTGCAAAAGTGCCTGTCACGGGCCTATTTGAAATAAATGCTTTGAGTTGAGTTGAAATGTCACAGCGCTGGTAAATCTAGTTTTCAAATCAAGATTCATACTTCAAACATTGTTCTAGCAAAGGGACGTTAGGTACTTAAAAATTAAGTGACTTTAAATACCGTCAAACTTAAATTCTCTGCGGACTTGTCCAATTTAATTAAACGTCTTTTCTTAATCTTACCTTTCCTTATTTTACAAGAGATGTAATTAGATAATTAAATAATTATTTTTTTATCAGCAGTCTCATGTAACTAGCCAAGAATTTCGAATAAGAATCTTAAGAATCAATGTTGTCCTATTTAACCCAAAGGATGTAGTTTAAATAAATAATATGAAACTAAATATAAATAGGATCATTAATATTCATATTCCTATTTACTTTTACCTAAGGTATATTATGATAGAGGATCATTGTTCCATACGTAATCACAATTATTGAGCAAATAAGAATTCTGATCCTAAACACACATTGGTGAATGGTGGAGCAAATATAAGATTTTGAGTCCTAAGCTGAATCCTATCCCAACAATGTAATGTTGATCTTTGACCACATGTGCCTACTTATATCTTTAGAAAAGAATAGCCTAAGCATAATAACCCGTTTATTTGTAACTACGCATTGGCCGCGACCTTCGTTCGCGTGAAGTTATTATAAAAATATTGCTTCCCGATTTAAATCGGATTTTGTAAACAATTTCAAGGGTTTCAGTTTTTACTCTTTTTTTTTCTAAAAAAAGTTACTCCTTATGACATCAGCTATCTGCCAGTAAAAGTCCCATCAAAATCGGTCCCCCGTTTCGGAGATTAGTCGGAACAAACAGGCCGTAGCGTAAATACTTTCAAATGCATTCAGTAAAAAGCTGTTAATTTGAAATTACAAATAAACATTTCAATTTTATTTATTTGTACTACTATATATGATACTGGACATTTACTGTCTTTTCAGATCATCGACCTTTGGTGAAGATGCTACGAGGGTGGATTCTAAAGGGGTTATTTTATTCATGTCGATCTAGAAGGGTTGTTTTTTAAATCACTGAACGCAAAAATCAACATAATTACGGCTGAGATACCATATTTTTTTGAAGAACATAAAATATACAAAATCAAAATCAAAGCATTTATTTCAAGTAGGCCAGTTACAGGCACTTTTGAACTGTCGAAACAAAGATAACAATGAAATGGAGCTACAGTCCCAGTCACAAGGCATAAAAACTGTGAAAGTACTGTAGTTGCCCATTCCCTAGCGTAGATCTCTATGGAGAAGAACGGGCAAGAAACTCCATGGACACTCTTTTAAATCAGCATATTGTTACAAAACCTTGGTTACATCATTCATATTGAGATGGTACATTATGTGAGAACGATGTAGCAAGATGTGCACGTTAAAAGTGTCCATAGTAAACACAAAAAAGACAATTAAAAAAAAATTAAAATAATTCAAATAAGCCGTGGCAACTAAGAGATGACCAGTCACAACTGACAGCGCCCGTTCACGAACATGACGCATGGATCAGCACCATTCAACTCAACCATTTTGAAGGGAACTAAATGATCCGACACACGCGCCACCATCAGCGAGACATTGAGTGAGCATGACATACTCTCAACCGCCAGGGCACATTCAAGTCGGGAAAGGACGTAGGTTTCCAGTGAACGATAGCTCTTTAGTACATAGCACTCACACAATATGGGCTTTATATAATACTAAAGATATTGAATCTATACAATGCAAAGATAGTTGTACAATCTTCAGCAGCTCCAACAATACTATTTAATGTTATCAATTTATGCGTCCCTGTCCTTGTGGAGCAGGACCGGCATTGAGCCAAGCATTTTTGTCAGCGATATAATCGTCCAACTTGTAATATGCTTGCTTACATAGTGTGCGTTTAATGCATGTTTTAAATTTCGTCTCATTGAGTTCAAGAATACTTTGTGGAATTTTATTATAGCATCTCAAACCCCAAGTACCCCATGAATGATGAATCTACTTTAGCGAGTCTGAAGCCCGGCTGAACTAATTGGTCTCTATTTCTAGTACTGTAACTGTGTCTGTCACCTCTTTTACTAAAAAGATGCAGATTTTTTCTTACGTACATTATGTTTTCGTAGATGTATTGACAATGTACCGTCATGATGTTAATGTCCTTAAACAGTTCCCTTAGAGAATCGCACCTACGAAGATTATATATAGCTCTGATGGCTCTTTTTTGCAGAATAAATATTGACTGAATGTCTGCAGCTCGTCCCCATAACAAAATGCCATAAGACATTATACTATGAAAGTAACTAAAATAGACCAGTCTAGCGGTATCAACATCTGTAAATTGACGGATTTTTCTAATAGCATATGCTGCTGAACTTAGCCGCCCGGCAAGAGACGTTAAATGAGAACTCCATTGTAGCCTTGAATCAAGCTTAATCCCCAGGAAAACCGTTTTATCTACGAATTCAAGTTTCTCTTTATTCAATATTATATCACAATCACTACTTTTAACATTCGGTAAAGCAAATCTAATGCATTTGGTCTTTTTTTCGTTTAATACTAAATTGTTTGCTGTGAACCAATTTTGAACCTGAAGTAGGGCATTATTCACGTCATCTAGAATTTGGGCCCGTCTATTTATCTTAAAAATTAGAGAAGTGTCATCAGCAAATAACACCATATTTTGAGGTTGGTTTTTCAGTAAATAAGGTAGATCATTTATGTATACTAGAAAGAGGAAAGGACCCAATATTGAGCCTTGCGGAACCCCCATTTTTACTTTTAAACCCTGTGAATTGATACCATTTATTTGAACATGTTGAGGTCTATCACTCAAATAAGATTTTACCAAACTAAGTGCAAGTTTTCCTAGTCCGTAATGCTCAAGTTTCAAAAGTAATGTGTCGTGATTTACGCAATCAAACGCTTTGGAGAGATCACAAAAAATTCCTATGGCGTCTTGGGACTCTTCCCATGCAGTAAATATGTGCTTTAATAAGGTTACACCGGCGTCAGTCGTACAACGTCCCTTGGTGAAACCATACTGTTGATCGTGTAGGATTTTGTTGGTGTTAAAATGATTAAGCATTTGATTCAGCATTACCTTTTCAAAAACCTTGCTAAAAACTGGCAACACGGATACAGGTCTATAATTATTAGTATCTTTACTATCCCCGGATTTGAAAAGTGGTATGACTTTACTGTATTTCATTAAATCAGGGAAAGCTCCTTGGTCTACACACAAATTAAAAATTAAAGTTAAGTAAGGTGTTATAGTCTCAACTATGGATGTACAAACTTTGATAGACATTCCCCATAGATCTTCGGTCACTTTGATTTTTATTTGCCGGAAAGCTTTGATAACTATCACAGGGTTTATGTGTTTAAATTTAAATTCAGCCGGGCATCCAGACACGTTGGCCCTTAATAAACCAATTGAGACTTCAGGTGAGGAATTTAGAGCTTCCGTAGTTTTTAACGGGATATCGGTAAAGAAGTTTACAAATTCTTGAGCTACTTCCAAATTAGAGCTTTTAGGACCACATGCTGTATCTAATGTGTAGCTAGTGTTACGTATTTTCTTCCTGTTTGTCTCGTTATTTATGACTTTCCAAACGGTCTTTATTTTATTTTCTGCTGTTTTGAACTTGTTGCTAATGTGCAGGGCTTTAGCAACCTTGCATGTATTTCTAAAAATGTTTGAATACTTAGCAACATACTTGTTGAAAGTTTCAGTGTTTATGTAAGGCCTAAGGCCATAAAGCTCAAATAGTCTTTCCCTACTTTTCCTGATACCTTTAGTAGCCCAATCACTAAATATAAATTTAGGGCAAATACTTTTTGTCTTCTTTTCAAATGTTTTGTTGAATTCAGTTCGAACTATTGAAAAGAAATTATCATACAATTGATTTATATTAATATCGTCCATATGATGGCTCATAACATTTAACTTGTTCTGTAGGGAAATATTATACCTATTTAATTTGCTAGTAGTTATAGGTCTAAATTTAATCAGAACTTTTTGCAATGGTGTGTTACACCTAAAAGTTACAGTTTGTCCACTGTGGTCAGACGGGAGACAATTTAATATGGCTTTATCTAAGTAATCACAATCGCAGAAAACATTATCTATACAAGTAGCAGAAGATGGAGTGACTGTAGTAGGTTCTATAAAAATATTGGTCAGGTCAAATGATTTAAAAAGATTTAATAACCGACTGCTATTGGAATTTTCTTCTAAAATATTGATATTGAAATCACCACAAACAATTGCAGATTTATTACTGGCTGAAAGTTTTGCCAGGACATCTTCCATTATTGATTCAAATAAGGAAAAGTTTTGATAATTTGGGGGTCTGTACACACACATAATTACATGCTTATCCAGCTCAACACAGGACAGTTCGACGCAATGTTCAACCGAGAGACCTACTATGTCATTACGTTGCTTATATTTAACACATTTTTTTAATAATATTAGGGAACCTCCACGCAGCATAGATTTACGGTTAAAGCAGCTACCCACCGTATAGTTATCATAATTAATAAGCATTTGGTAATCCTTTAGCCAATGTTCAGTAAAACAAGTAATATCAAACATACTTTTTTCTAAAAACAATTCAATTTCTAATAATTTCGAAGAAATGCCTTGGATATTTTGGTGGAATAATTTTAAGGTGTTCTGCTGAGGCCCTTTTTTACTAACCAAATACATAATTAGTCGGAGGTAGGTAGGTACTTACTGATTACGACTTTTGATATCGGGTTCTTACTATATTTACTTCGATCGTTTTTTTTTTTTTAATACATATTTCTTGAAACTGCAAAACAATATTATTTATTTTGCAGTTACTCTCTTTGTTGTACTTAAATACGTATAAGCCGTCGAAACATGAACAAATTTGGTATTTTAAAACAAAATAAAAGTGGATTTTTAGCGAAAAATGCAAAGTATATTTCGACCTAAATAATAGATCATATTCATTACATAGATGGGGCCACTCGATTTTGTTTTTTCAATGGAATAGTTTTTAAACAATAGGTGTTCATAAGTGAAAAGGTTTTGCTAAAATATTTTTCCAACTATTGTTGAATCACGGAGAAATTAGATGTTTTTGTTGTGCAGGTGTGAAAAATAAAATAAATGTTTCGAGTATAATACCAGGTTCAGATTGGTGTAACGTAACATGACGTGTAACACAAATGACGCACCCAAACGTCAAAGATGCAACGTAACACAGCAACTATGTGAATTTGTTTCAAACAGTGCTACATTTCATGTTACGTTCCAACAATCGGTACCGTTGTTTGCAAGTGGTAGATATTTATAAGTGTTTAAAAATGTAAATGCAAAACATTTGTGAATATATTTTCTCCTAGACATAACCAAACATCACGCCTGTAACCCCCGAAGGGTTCGGCATAGGTGTACCTACCTAATAGTACACCCATATTTGGCCAGTTATGGGGGCGAGCCTATTACCATTAACCGGGCACTGATCTAGACTCCGTGGCTGCTACTAAGAAATTCGAATAAACTTAACGAACGAAAATATCGAACCCTGGACATCTTTCTCTTTTCTCCTAGATTAGCTGAAATAATACTATAATTCAATGAATACCGATTAAGTTCGTATTTGTGTTGTTCTATTTTACACAAATAATGCAATGGATGTTGAAAATGACATTGCTCATTAAATCAGAATTAGGTACGTTCAGAGTACTCAACAAACTCAAAATGATCATGCTTGTACAAGATCTTTTGAGCTACATTTGTGGACGAAATTCTGTTAAGAGTTTACTCAGTACATTTCATTTAGAGGGTGATCAAATAAATTCGTTGTTCTAAGGCTTCGTGCACACTCTACTTTATTCATTTTAATTAAGATTTTTTTTTTCACCAAATATTTTAATGTCCTAACACGTTTTTTATTAAATGGTGCTTTTATGTTATTAATAAAGTATTCAGAAGAGAATTTTCCTAGCAATAATAAAAGCATAATAACGAATTACTCACAAAATAGCACAAAGCGCTCCAACACTCATTGAAATTACTTGAAGCAGATCAAGATTCAAAACGATATAATTTGTACAAAATCAAATTCTGTGTCAAAGCATCGTCTGTTTTGCATTACGTGAAGACAAAGCCTTAATCTTTCCCCCGAAGCGAGATCTCTTGTTTAAATGTTGGTATAAAAGCCCCGCTGTTAGCTCTTGCCACATTGCAAACAGTGTGTGCTATACCGAATATTGACGGCGACTCTTTGCAAAGATAAAGATTTGTTTTTTGCTATAAAGATACGTGTGTGTATGTATCGTCACGGATTTCTTCAGCGTTAAAAATGTGACAGGAGCCTGTCTGAATATGTTGGTAAAAGCGTTGTTTTTTTGTTTGTTAAACGTTATGGGATTTGACGGCAGTCGCTGAGAGGTTGAACGAGTGCCATTTTTTGGTGAATTATCTGATGGTGTGAGACTACCTGACCTTAAAATTGCGCATTCAGCAAACACCATTGTTCGTCACCGCTGAACATGCTTTTATGTCACCATGCTTGGCAAACAGATTATCTTTTGATACCATTAGGTATGTTTGCACTAAGAAAGATACCTAGCGTCTTGACATAACCGTACAGTCAGGAAAAAAAGGCGTTTTAAAGTTAGCAAAGAACTAAAAGTGCATACTTCCTAAAAGTTTATTTTAACATCAACACAAAAAAGTTGCAAGGAATTTTCAGTGTATTACGGATCTAAAATCAAAATAAGTCCCGATGGGTATGCAGAATTAATTATTTTGCAATGAATATTAAAATTGTTTCGAGCTTTAACCACAAAACCGATTCAGCGAAATATGCTCATATTACTAAAATTTGATAACAAATGCAGCATTTGATGGTTAAATATTGCCATGGAATTTGCGTTCCTGTATTTATTAAACGTGCTGTTCAAATTAAAGGCCGTAGGCATGTTCGAAACTAAACAAACTTTTGATGCATGCATGCTTTGGTTAATGCTAAAACACCACATACAAAATGAGATTTCATCAATAATTTGGACGGAATGGAAGAGATTTAGTATTCGAATACAATAAAAAAAAAAATGTTATTAAAAATTTATTTAAGTAAGTTACATTTTTTTTTGCTAACCGTACTTTCAAGTGACAGTTGACAGATAGAGGTCATTGACGTTCCAATTATTATCTGAATTGCATTATAAAATTCGACGAAAAAGAATGCAGCTAAATGGTACCAAAATGTACCGATTAACGTTTTCAGGTAAGTGGGAAACTTAATAAATGGTATTAACTAAGTTTGATGGTTTTGTTAAGTATAACTAAAAGTGCACTGAGTGTGTATTAACTTTATTTTAGTACTAAAACTGTTACTTATGTGTGTATTTAACGTTCTTTTTTTATGTGGCATATATGTTTTTTTGACTTATAATGATACTGATTTATTATCATGCCCTTCATGGATGATGGAACTGTATAAAGTACCTACACACGATTGAATAACTATGCATGACTGATGCAAAAGGGTTAGTCCTAGGGTTCAACTACCCCCTTCCCTAGCGCATCAAAAATAGGCATTATGACATTTACCTATCCTGTCATCGATTTATAAAAATTGGAAATTGTTTCTCCTGTGGTTCCACTTGCGAGATAGTAGCATACTTAGTTACTTTTTATTTTACAGATATTGTATAAAAATCAATGTTAATTAACAAATAACAGATACATACAAAAAGTCCGCATTTATAATATTGAAGAGGAAAAGAAAATGTTGAATAATATTAAAATGGTAAAATAACTGGTACATAAAAACATCCTGTATTTGCGATTCAGTCATTACAATTTCGTACAAATCCGAGTATTTACCAACATCAGTTACATTTCGTAATTTTCGCTTTGGGTCTGCGTTTTGCGTTTTTGAACTTTGTTTTTCGTTTGTTGCAGGTAAGCTGGACTCCATATTTGTTCACGTAATGGATGTGGGGCTATTTAAATATTGCCTACTATTAACAGAGTAAATATTGCATCGCATCATGACGAGGAAGTTTCTGTAAGTTGCGTCTATAGTTAAACCTTTAATTTGGACCTGGATACTGTCGGACTGTTTCAGGGATGTTTATTTGTATTTTACAAATCGACGGTTGAAATTTTAAATGCCGTAAGGGACTTTGACATCACAGTTAAATTTGCAATGTACGTTTCAGCATCGAAAGTTTAAAATCTAATGGAACACTCAATGTTCCTTGCGTTATTTAAAAGTTCCATCGTCCAAATGTACTTTTGAAACGAGTACTGGAAAATTAAGTTACTTTTGTAGGTGTATAATCTAAACTAAAATAGTTTGCAAGTTTACCCATACCTATTAAATGCAAGCTAAGCTGCAACATTCCTAATTAAATATTTCCCACACCAATAAATTATTCTTTGAAAATTAGCTCGCTAAACACACCGGTCGGTTTCCGTTGCGTACGGGCGGCACGTTCGATAAATAATTAACCAATTTTAGTTTTCGCTTAATCGGCTTTTTAGAAAACTCATTTGACTGGCAAATTATTTTACGTGTCCAAGCTAAATGAATATTCAGAGGTAATGTTGGGCGCCACTCTATTATGTGGCCGCCATGTTTTTTTAGGTGTACTGAAAGCAAACAATTACACTGACAACGCAGGTTTTAAACTAGCGTGGAAAAAGTAGTACAGTAGCTTTTTTTTTCGGATGATTGTCAGACTTGTACTGACTAAAACTCATCCATGTTCCTTCATCGCCCTTTGTGTTCCGGGGCCACGGTATCTCTTTCGAACAGTCCCGCAGACCGTAGTCGAGTAGCTATGGTTTTATTATTTACTAGCTGTTGCCCACGGCTTCGCTCGCGTTCTGGTCGGAAATTATCCCACGGGCACGTTGTAAATATAAGTAAATATAGCCTGTGGCACTCGGGGATAATGTAGCTTCCTATTAGTGAAAGAATTTTCAAAATCGGTTCAGTAGATCCAGAGATTTCACAAACTCACAAACTTTACCTCTCTAAAATATTAGTAGGTATAGATTAATTATTGTACAAAAAAAAAATAGTAGTTTCTAACATAGTGGAAAAAGGCAAAGCAGACGATGACCAAAAAAATTGAGTCTCCTACTGGCGCGTCTATCGTCGACGCGAGCATGGTAAAAAAGCTTGTTGTTTCATCCAGAGCCTCAGCGTTAATTTTTTTTCAACTCCCCCCCCCCCCGTCTTACCCCTTTTCTTTCTTTATTTTACAGTATATGAGAATATTATGAACGGCCAAAGTTCAAGTAAAATTTGTGCAAAACAGCAATTTTTAGAGACTTATACTGAATTTGTTTCTACTTCTTTTTATTTTTTGCAACCATAGAAATCTAGATATAGTGCACAAAATACCTATTACTTGAAAAAATTCAAAGATAGATGTGTGACAACGGCATAATCACGTACGAGCGTTTGTATGAAAAGTATGACGGGTTGGCCGCTCTTAATTCACGTTCTTTCCGTATAGTCACGACCGATGCGAATGACTCATGCCTAAAAAAATATAACAACACTGGATGCTACACGATTTAATTTTCCAAAGGAGTATTTAAACAAACTTAAAAGCAGAATACACTCGAAAGTCTCCACAAAAAGTAATGCTCTAACATAAAAATATGTCCACATCCAATTAACTATTAAATAAACCGTACAACAGACTCAACCGCGAACCGGAAAACGTAAACCGAGTCCAGTACAGTGACGAGCAACCTTATGAGTTCCGCGGCAGCCTTTAGATGCAAGCCGAGCTTGCAGTGCAGCTGGGAAGCTTACGCCAAAACGATGACATCTTCCGGAACGACGAATTATTAAAACGTGGAGATCACAACGTTTTGGCTGTTGTTGGAAATTACAGAAGCTTTTGGGGTGATAAGAAATATAGGAGGTTGGCTAGGGCAAGAATTTGATAAAACTTAATTTTTCAACAGGAAAAGCGACGGAACACCTCTAATTCCTGAAAAGTTAGGCAGATGTGTAAATACTATGGACCCACATTTGGCTCAGTTAATTGTATAAGCCAAAACTAATATGATTAAAAAATGTTTAGCACCACTGAAAGTAAAGCTTGTTTAAAAAATCCAACAATGCACTTGAAACAGAATATATCTGATTATAATATAAAGGATGTAACAAGACCCTTAAAGAAGCGAAAGGTACTTGTTCTCCCAATCATTGCGATCATTTTTTTGTTCTGGACTCACTTCTGCCTGGGAACCTTCTAGTCACGGAGACATTGGAGGTCAAGGTTACAACTTTCTCACAAGTTTCTTTTTTTTAAATACATGTTACACAACGTAAGATTATTACACCTCCACGACCCCCGTACTATCCAATCCATCCATCAGCACAATGTTTTGAGTGCGTTACATTGAGTCCTACCGTAAAACGTGATTTTTCACCCCAAAAAAAAAGTCTTTTCCCAGTAATAATTTTTGCGTAAAGTTACTTAGTTTGATGTACATATGTGGTTGACGGCTTCGATAAGGGTCTTGTTACACCCTGTACACAGACACCACAATATCATTCGATAAACTCGCTAAAGTCCATTTTTAATTAGTGAAACCAAATACTACGAGTTCGTTATTTTCCACTTCTGCAATGATTTTTTGCTGCACTACATAGCCTCCAGCTTACAGGCAGTCTAATGGTGTATACATCAAATTCATACGCAGAGTTTCGTCCATTTAGGGAACATGCCTGGCTTGAGTTACCAATTACAGTACATTGGCTTAAGCCTAGGCAGGTAAATCGGTGTACGTGTACGGTAAGCCGCATGAAACTCGAGAACTGTCTGAGAAGAGATTAGTATAGATGTGCCGAAAGCTATCTTTGGAGGATGTGCAGCGATGGGTTGAGTTCAAATTCGTGGAAAATTTCTACCTAGTTTCTTGAAAAAATAGATCTAGACCAAGATTTTTTTTAGTTTTTCTTAGTAACTTTATTGAAATAATTTTTCAGGCTATGTATTTTTTTAATTTGTTTTATATGGCCCAGTACTGGACACGTGAGCATTTATCGGATGAAAATCAACAAATCGAGTGTCATAGAAAAAAAAAACTTAGGTATGTGATCAACTGAAATTTATCAACTTTTTTGGCATAGTAATTATAAGTGTTGCTATGAAAATTATTCTCGTATCTATCAATATATTATGCATGTATAAAATAGTTAAAATATTTGGTACAAACGCCACGTAAAACTCCATATGAGTGACCCCTCCCGCTCAAACTCCTTAATAATGTATTTCTTCGGTTACCTTCCTAAATTTTTATTTTTACGGCTTCTTTAAAACACCTGATACCCAAGTAATATCTTGGCAAAAACAGAAATAGAATCTTAATCAATTATTGTTAATTAGTCTCTGCGCTGTCAGTTTAGGATCTCAAGTTAAAAAAAGATTTTTAGCTAGGTGTAGTTGTTCGAGTATTATAGTAGATACAGTATTTGCGTCATCTATACTAATATTATAAAGAGGTAAAATTTGTTTGTATGTTTGTATGTAGAGGGTAATCTCTGGAAAATTCTTTCACTAATACGAAGCTACATTATCCCCGAGTGCCATAGGCTATATTTACAACGTGCCCGTGGGATAATTTCCGACAAAAACGCAAGCGAAGCCGCGGGCAACTGCTTGTAGTCTATACAAGGTGTAACAAAATCCTTCACGAATCCGCCAATCAAGCATTATGTACATCAAACTAAATAACTTTTCGCAAAAATTATTGCTGGGAAACGACTTTTTTATTGGGGTGAAAAACCACGTTTTACCAAACATTGTGTTGATGGATGGATTTTGTAGTGCGGGGGTCGTGGAGGAGTTTAAAGTTTAAAAATCTTGCATTTTAAACATTAATTTAAAAAAAAAACTTGTGAAAAAGTTGGAACTTTGACCCCTAATATTTCTGTAACTAGAAGGTATGGCCTAGAACAAAAAAATGATCGCAATGATGAGGAGCCTTAGAACAAGTGCCTTTCGGCTTCGTTAAGGGTCCTTGTTACACCCTTTATTTACACGTCTAATGTATGAAACTTGGAAACGTGGAATTCACTGCCGGCCATGTTTCCCGATCATTATAATCTGTATCCCTTCAAAGTTCGAGTGAATCGGTTTCTTCTGGGCAAGCGTGCGTCACCCTAGGCTGCGTCGATTTCGTAGCACGATGCCTACTTTCGCACTATGACTACTTTATTGTACTTTCAAGTAATCGGTAGCACGATGCCAACATTTTGAAACCACCATACATTAGATCGCACGATGCCTACTTTTTAATTTTTGTTTCAGTTACATCGCAGTTTGCCAACTTTATGAACAATTTAATCTGACCATAGCATTATGTCTACTTTTGTACAGTCAAACAAAAAATATTTCTTACCAATTAGTTTTTCCACTTAAAGTGACATAAGTTAGTAGTAAATTTAGGTTACGTTACCTATTGGCATGGACGATGATTTTTAAATAAAATAATAAAGACGTCAATTCTCCTGACATTCAATCACAGAGTCACAAAAAACATTTTAAAACAATAACAAAAAAAAATCGTTTAGAGAAGTAAGAAGATTCGGAGATTTTATTTTATTAGTGGCATTACGCACTTGTAGGAATTTGCAACTTTTATTTAATATTCATACGTTAGTACCTACTAATAATGAAAATACTGGGTTTCAGTAGTAAGCAACAGGGATATTTGGCAATCTCTGGAGGAGGCCTTCACCTCCTTCTTGCTCACAATTATTTGATTTTGTATTAATTTAATTACATTTAAAATTAAAATAAAATAATTTTTATAATGTAACTTAATTTAATAAAAGTCGAGTTAATCTAAAGTCTAATAATATAATGTAACAATAAAATCTAATAATAATATAACGATATAATTAAATTTAACAATGTAATCTTTTTATAATTTTAATTTATGTACTTAATTTAACTGGCAAGAAATAAAAGGCTTTTTTTATTATATTTATTTATTTAGTACTAATAAAATGACCGATTGATTTTATGTTTAATTTGTTTTTACCCACCCATTTAATTTTACCATCACACATACTTGTGTTTACGAAACACTCAAAGTAAAACAAATTTTGTGTTTGACTGTACATATTGTAGGCCTCTTACATATAAAAAGTACTGACGATATCAGAAGTAGGCATGCTGCGATTAGAACAATGTATTAAGATATTTTTTGTCATAATGCGATTGTTGGCATCACGCGCATCAGGCGTGTTGCGGCCAAACCCAAGCCTATTTAGTGTGAAAAAACAACGTAATTATCTATCGCAAATCTTCACATAGTCAGACTGCCACAGCTGGGAAACATACCTGCTCACTGTGGGTCCATAACGCGCGCTCAGAGCATTGATGATCCAATGTATGATAGCAAATATCATAATATAACAAATAATAGATGACTATCTCGTTGGTCTAGCTAGTGCGACTGCTGAGCATGAGGTCCTGGGCTCGATTCCTGGAATTATAGAATACAATAGTACCTATTACTTAAATTACTTTGCAGATGTGGGAACGTGGGAAAACACAAAATTAAACTTTCTATAAAAATTACAATCGAAAAATATTACATTCTTAATAACTATGCAAGGGATGAGTACCTACGTGAGACAGAGTCGCCACAGGTCAGACAAAGTATAATTTTTCCAACAGGAATTTCTCAATAGCATTCATGGAGTCTGGATTTGTGCCCGGTTGATGGCAATAGGCTCGCCCCCTATTACATGGGTCTTAAAATATAATTGGCAAAATATGGGTGTACTATTAGCTACACCTGTGCCTAACCTTTCAGGCATTACACGCGTGATGATGTTATAAAATATCACATTTTAAACTCAAAATCGACACTAAACCTGTGAACCAAACGGAAAAATCCAATAACAACTCCTAAAAATGAACAAAAATGCTTCCAATTTTCTAAGTCGCAGTACATATTGTATTATATATCTTTTATCCTTTAGTCCGCGCATCAAATGCATCCTTAGAAAATAAGCGACTACAATACTGTATTACATGAGAACTTATGTTGGAAAAATGTTCGTTCACGGAATTGAATTTCACGTTGAAACTCGGCTCTTTGTTAGAGAAAGTAAGAAAACAAAGTATTTTTAAATACGCTGATATCTATTCTGTCTTTACTGTTTGTCTGACGGTACCTGCGACGGTTTTTGCATTTTTTTCTGATGTTTTTTAACTTAATGTTGTTTAAGGCCTGGTCAGACCAGATGCGTGGCGTGACGTACACGTGTAAACGCGCGTGGTGACGCGCGTAAACCCCTGACACATCGGGTTACGCATACGTGGTACGCACGCAACGCACCGGTCCTTTGCGTACCCAGCAATTCTTGTGCACGATGTCTGAAGAAGATTGGGTAAATGGACCAAGTATGTCATCTGATGAAGAAGAAGCAATATTACTGTTATTGTGACAGAATATTCCTGGGTGTGCCAAAAAACAATGGGTTCAAGTTTTACATGACATATTTTTTACTCTTTGTTTTTTGTGTTGTACAAACAATTAGTTTTTCTTTAATTTCATTATTCATCATTAAAACTGAAACAAAACATCACTTACTATCAGTAAAACTTGAAAACAAATACAACTGAATGTGTAAGTCACGCGCGTAGTCACGCGCAGCAAAGATACGTGCGTGTTCAAACTTTTTCGGTGTGACGTCCAATACGGAATGTCACTGACTACAACGTCATTACTGCACGCATCAATGTGACGTTGCTGTTCCGCTCTGCGTAGGTACGCAGCAAGTTTGACACATGGCAGCTGCAATGCGTAGCGTTACGCATGTAGTCTACGCGCACGTGTACGTCACGCAAGCGGTGTGCCATGTCTCTATAAAGTTCCATATATTACAACGTCATGGTAAGTGCACGTGCGAGTGCACGTCTACGTGTACGGATCCGGTGTGTTTCGGCCTTTATTCATAACACTGTTTTCTGTTTCTTTGTTGTTTAATAATGTTGAGGGAAGTAACATTCTGCGAGGTATTTCCAGTTATTGTGTTCGTATTAAAAATTTTGAAGGAAAATATAACATTTTAAGTACCTTCGTACTTAAATACCTCTTTCTTTTCTTTACGGAAGTTATAAATGTAGAAATAGACATGTCTTTCGATGAAAAAAAAAAATAAAAATAATACTAGTCTAGTTTATTACTGTCCCACTGCTGGACAAAGGTCTCATCTCATACAAAGAGAGTGATCTATGAAGGCGGGTTGGTGATTTCAGACGAACATTAATTACATATTCAGGTTCCCTTAAGAAGTATTTCTTCACCTATGAAAAAATTAGCTTACGGAAAGCTAAGAAAAAGTATTTTCGACAAAACACCAAAGTAAATGAACAACAAACTACCCCAATAAGGCCTAAAACACATTAATTTAGATAAGAAATTTTCTACTTACAATTAACGAAACAAGGGGGTGTCTCAATCCAATTTACGCTATAATTATGACGTCATCGGAGAAGGATTTAATTAAAGACCTTTTAGAGGCCTCCGAGGTAATTGGTGTTCAATGAGTCTTTAGTAGTCCGAGCTACAAACACCGGACCGTCTGATTATGTTACAGTGTATTTAAAAATCTTTGTTTCGCTTATTTCTGTACTGCTTTTGAGATTTTCATGCCGTTTCGCTGCTGAAATTTTGAGTAGATGTTAAAAGTTGAGGATTAAGAATTTTAAAAGTTAAAAAAAAATACGACGATGAAGTTTTTTTTAATTAAAAAATTGATTCTTTAAGAGGAGGAGTCACGACGCATAACTTATCTTTTTAAATACGACATACTTTTTAAAAATCTGATGAATAAGAAAAGTTTTGCTTTAAAAAAATATCCTGTACAGTTGATTCGTTTTGCAAGTTATACTTTACACTTCATGAAAATAATCAGACACGATTAAACTAACTATCAAACGCCTTGAAGACGATACTAAGTATTAATTAATTTAGCTGATAAAATACTAAATATAATATTATAATTTAAAAAAAAACTATAATACACATACCTATTGTATTTAGAATGACGCCACTTAGCTAACCATGCATTTTCGTTCTAACTAAACATTTATTTACTGCTGTAAGCAGGATTTCGAAGAACTCATCTTTTATACATGAAGATATAAAATAGAAAACCTAGTTGGAATACAAGAATTAAAATATTTTTCATACAAAAACTACTTTTCTTATATTTATCTATATAATAAACACGTCTTCCTGAAAGTTTATGTAGTTATGAACATTGTTTAATTATAATAATAATATACAGTCCTTAGGGGATCAAGGGCCTGATTCAGAAGGCAGTACTCCTCGATACGGCTCGCATTGTGAGGAGGTTCCTGTCTCTGGAGACCTGACCACCGGTAGCTTGGACCCCCGGCCCGGCGGAAACCTATTTTTTATATTTTTAAATGTTTTTGAATTTGTTTTTTGAAAAAAAAAATGTAAAATATAATATAATATAAATGAATAAACGATAATAATAATCATTTTATTATCAGGCATTTAGAGCCCATAGATAAAATTCACAAATATACACAATAATAAACTACTATATATTCTAAACCATATGAAACTATAACATAACACATGTGACTATGATCTATGGTACCCAGAATGGTTTCTTTTCCTTTTTTTTATTAAAAATCTAACCGTGCGGTTTAAACCGCAACACCAGAGCAACTGACAAACCTGCGGGCAAATGAAATGAAATTCAAGTTGATTTTCATTTGCAACGGAAGCACGAGACAATATCTCACCGTTAGTTTTGTTCTTCGAAGGATATAAGGGTTTATATATCAGTACATATGTATGAAATTTTCCAGGCAACTGACCACTGTTCAAAGCTCCACTTTAGTATGCAACAACGACTCAATGTAAATTTTTACTTTGTCACCTTTGTGCGGGGCTTTGCACAAACCTCCCAATGTTTTTCTTACACCGTTTCGAATTAAATGCTTTTAAATTAACATATGTAGACAATGTTGAGTGAATGTGAGTTCCTGCTACTATTTTAGTAAAAGATGTAGTTGTATTATTTTACTTTTAAAACTCGCCTTAGTAACAGACGGATAGGTACTTAATTCTATGTTATTTAATTCATCACCTCTGCTCTCACAAATGGTGAAGCAAAATATTTTAAGACCAAGAATAACCAACTCGCTCTGGGGCCGTGGTATGTGGACGTGTTGTTTTAACCAGCGCTAACTGGGTTGTGGAGGTCAGATAGGCAGTCGCTCCATGTAAAATACTGGTATTCAGCTGCATCCATTCATATACAGGGTGTAACAAGACCCTTAACGAAGCCTTCAACCAAGCATTATGTACATCTAACTAAATAACTTGACACAAAAATTATTGTTGGGAATCGACCTTTTTTTGGCGTGAAAAATCACATTTTACGGTAAAACTCAATGTAACGCAGTCAAAACATTGTGCTGATGGATAGATTAAATAGCACTGGGGTCGTGGAAGTGTTTCCAGTAAAATCTTGCTTCAAAATCAGGTATTTAAAAAAAAAAAAATTGAGCGTTTGACCCCCAATATCTCCGTAACTAGAAGGTTCCCAGATATGGTCTAGAACAAAAAATAATCGCAATAACGGGGAAAACAAGTACCTTTTAGCTTTAAGGGTCTTGTTACCCCCTGTATAATTTCACATTTAACCCAACTTTTTTCAGTCAGTGATACGCAAATAATATGACAGCCCAATGAAATAGCAACCAACAAGGGTCATAATCATTTTCAATATACTATAGAAACCAGGCCTGTTTAAATAATATGTTGCTAAGCTCAGTGTAAGCCCATAATTGAAAACTGTTTGTATCAGATTAATTTATTAATTAGTTCTCATACCCCACACAATATTCCTTTATTAACAAAACAGAAGTGCCCCGGAGTTACAACATAAAACTAGAGCGTTGTGTTATTATGAACCATTATTTTCAAGGGCTAAGGATAAGTTTTAACGCATTGCCTATAGAATGAAGTTGGTTTTAATGGGAAGCGATATATATCTTTCTAGACTTGGATAGATTTATGGTAGACCAGTTTATGCCCGCGGCTGCGCCCGTATGAAGTTCTGTAACTGTCCCATGGGATCATACTACGGGGATAAAAAGTATCCTATATTTTAATTCAGGTTATAAACTATCTATGTGCCAAATTTCATCCAAATCCGCTCAGTAGTTATTGCGTGAAAGGGTAACAAACATCCATCCATCCATGCATCCTCACAAACTTTCGCATTAATAATAATTAAATTATGTATGTTGGATTCTCAGGATTTATTCCGTTAGGCTCGTACATCATGTGGGCAGACGATGGATTTCTTGCAATAAAAATACACTGGATGCGATACACTGTTTCTGTGAAACTAACTAATTACCTACTTGAAATTACAACTTAACACAATAACACGGGGCAGCAATGAATCGGGTACAGTTCCAAGAGGTCTCAACTCCGCTGTGATCAGACCTTGAATGTCGTCCGTAGCACGAGCTTAAAACATCTCGGCTCTGTAGAAGCACGCTGTGGTGTGGGTAGACTTGTAAGTAGGTCGCGTGATGTCACCGCTACTTATGTACTTGCGATTCATTCCGAGTCCGTACTAATGATCGGATCTGACATATATATTCAAAGGAAGAAGTGTTTTTTTTTTTAAGTCGGTACTAATTATATTACGTACAAAATAAATTGCAAACGTGATGGGTATCTCACACGAAAAAAATAAAATATGTCTTTTTAGGGTCTACGAACTCATTTACGGTAATTACTTGAAGTATGATTTAAGAAAATAAATTCTTGTCATTCACGTCACGAGGAGTTCTGTCAGCTAATTTAATGAGACCATCCAAATAAAAATAGTGAACCATTTGGACACAATACCTACCCGTGAACAAATGAGAACATCAAAGTAATGCAACAAAAAGCGAGTCGAGGGACTTGGAGTAAACTAAGAAAAATCTAGAAGGTATTTTAATCCGAGGGTTTCAAGTGAGATAAATACAAAGCCAACCCGGTCTATGGCGTTCGCTTACACATATTTAAATTTAATTAACTATCAAGAGCACATCTTCTTTGTGCTTCAGTCTAAGGAAGGGAAATATATACAGGGGAAATGACTGGCCGTTTACTTTTTGTACCGCATAATATTAAACATATTTTTTCACGCTTTCACTGCACTTATCAGCAAAAAATGGCGGAGTTGGTAATTCATAATTATTTAAGTATCAATAATATAGCTTTGTTTAATTTTATTTTGCACAGGATTTGGTTTAAAAAAACGTAGCCGCACCTTAGGAATTTCTCCTGTATCGTAGGTGCGTTTACTAACATTTAAACTCACATACACAAACATCCAGATCCGGAACAACTACCTGTAAGGCTGTAAACCATACAAATATTTGTTTCGTGCGGGATTCGAACCCGCGACACGAACACACTGTTTTCTGTATGTCACTTAGCCCCTCAAGGTTCATTGGAAGACCAGCGTCAGACAGCCTCACCTGTCTGGCATTAATGCTGAAATGGACCTTTTTGGCGCAGCCGTGAGGCACACAGTACAGTCATACTATGTATTTTCTCTTTTTTGTAACTTTTTTTTAATATTATTGTGTGTGCCTGATGTACTGACGTCGAATAAACATTTTTCTTTCTTTTTTCTTTCTTTTAAGCACAGTAACGAATCGCTTAGCCACTGCACCAACTGTGCTGCCCATTTTCCGTCCATCTTGTGCCGTGTCAAAGACAAAGCATTGTTTTGGTTGATGTTGTGGTTTTGATTGATTTCACTGCTTTGAATAATACATCTAGTAGTCTTTATTCATTTAATTTGGGAGTATATTTTGCGTTCGTATTTTGCTTTTGCAATTGCAAACATATTCTTGTTGTTCAGTTAATTTCAGTACCATACGTTCTATGCTCCAAGTCTAAGACTGCCTCGTGGGTCCAGTGGTCATAAGCGCGACTGCTAAGCATGAGGTTCTGGGTTCGATTCCCAGGACGGGTAGTGTGGTTGGGTTTTTCATCAAGAATTTCTCAGTTACAGCCACCGATTCTAGATTTGGGCCCGGCTGATGGCAATAGGCTCGCTCCTTATTACATAGGACTAAAACATAACTGGCGAAATGTGGATTTAACATTAAGTACACCTCTGCCTAACCCTTCGGGACAACAGGCGTGATGTTTTGTTTATAAGTAATCTCCCAACCAATACGGGCGAAGTTACCGGCTCCCTAGTTAAGGTAGTCACTACTTGCGCCATAGTGATCATTACGGCAATACATTGTAGCTGAATGAAGCTTAAGGACTATCATCTCGACTAAAGTTAGTACTGTTATCTTCTACTTATCGTGTAGTTGAAAAAGGGGCACTTACAAAGAGTGTTGTTTTTGTTTACAGTTATATACAGGGTGTAACAAGATCCTTAACGAAGCCTTCAACCAAGCATTATGTACATCAAACTATGTAACTTTACGCAAAATTTATTGCTGGGAAATGACTTTTTTTTAACAATCACGTTTTACACGGTGGGAGTCAATGTTACGGACTCAAAACATTTTGCTGATGGATGGATTGAATAGTACGGGAGTTGTGGAGGTGTTTAAAGGAAAAATCTTACATAAATAAATCTGCTGGTCCGGACAAGCTCCCGCCGGTTTTCATATCAAACTGTACTGCAAGTCTCTCGGTTCCTCTTACAATCTTATTCAGACGATCTCTGAATACCGGGGTTATGCCCGCTATTTGGAAATCGGCTTATATTACTCCTGTTCACAAAAAGGGACCGAGAAACTACGTGGACAACTACAGACCGATATCCAAGTTATGCGTGTTTGCTAAAATATTAGAAAAAATTGTGTACAGGCAAGTTTACTCTGCTCTCAGGCTCAGTTTCAGCGAACACCAGCATGGATTCTTGGGTGGTCGGTCAACAACTACAAACCTCGTTCTCTGTAGTGACTTTTTGTCAGAGGCTATGTCTAATCGGTCCCAAATAGACATCATTTACACAGACTACGCCAAATGTTTCGACAGAATAGATCACGTAGTTCTCATGCGTAAACTTCTATCGATGGGCATTAGGGGTAATCTTTTCCGTTGGTTTAAGTCGTATGTGGAGGACAGGTGTCAGACTATTGTGCTGAATGGGTATTCATCAAGATCAATGCGTATTCCATCTGGAGTTCCTCAAGGATCTTTATTGGGGCCGTTCTTATTCAATTTATTCGTCAATGATATTGATTCCTGCTTCCTTCACTCTAAAATACTTCTATACGCGGATGATATGAAAATTATGTCTAAGATATCCACCTTGTCTGATGCTCTATCACTGCAAGAGGACCTGGATAGGTTTCAGTCCTACTGCATCACTAACAAGCTCCATTTAAATGTCTCCAAGTGTTACGTGTGCTCCTTCACTAGGAAGCCCGTACCTATCATAGTAGACTATAAACTTTTAGACAGATCCCTAGCTAGGGTTAACACAGTCAAAGACTTGGGAGTAGTATTTGATTCAAAACTATTATTTGATCAACACGTGGATTAAATCATTAATAAAGCATCAAAATCACTAGGGTTCATCTTGAGAGTCTCGTCCGAGTTCAGGAGCATCAAAACCATTAAAATTCTCTATTGTACTTTTGTTCGCAGTCATCTCGAGTATGCCTCTCAAGTTTGGAATCCCAATTACAACTTATACATTAATCGATTGGAAGGCATACAAAGAAAATTTTTGAGGTATATTCAATTCCGGTCTAAGACTTACTCTCCCACTTATCTCCTACGCTGTAAAAGATTCCATATACTTCCTCTTTCTGAACGTAGAAGAATTGCAGACTTGGTGCTTTTATTTAGAATCGCTAACGGTTCAACCGAGCTTCCCGAACTGTTGAGCAAAATTGGACTGCGAAGTCCTTCTACTTTTCGGCGCAATACCCGTCTATTGCATACTCCTGTTGTAGGAACGAAATACAGACGAAACTCATACTTAATAAGAGCGAGTCATACGTATAATGCGATTGGCCAGGGCGTGGACATCGATATTTTCAGTACTAGCATCTCAAAATTAAAAAGGACACTTAGTAATTTCTTTTTTGAAAACATAACTAAGTAAATGCAATTTGCGCTGTTTCAAACACATTTTTACTTATACTATGATAATACTGTCTTTACAAACCCTTTTGTTTTTGTTTATTAGCTCTTTTCTACCTGTGAAAACTTTTAATTGGCCTTATTTTTGTTACTCATAATCATGTATAAATTTTTAGCTGTAAGTTTTCCTAAAACTGTAAAATAAAATAAAATAAAATAAAAAAACCTGTATTAAAAAAAAAAAAAAACTTGTGAAAAAGTTGCAACTTTGACCCCCAATATCTTTGTAACTAGAAGGTTCCCAGGTATGGTCTAGAACAAAAAAAATATCGCAATAACCCATGATGATTGCTTTCGTCGTTAAGGGTCTTGTTACACCCTTAGTGGTTCTTCTTTAAGTTCAGTTCAGTTATTGTTAATTAATTTTCTAGTGTATTATGTGAACGTATTTTTTTGTTGAGGCACTGTTTATGAGATCTTGATATTCGATTCTAGAAACCGGTGAAATATTTATTCTAAGCATGTAAAACATTCTTAGAAGTTTAATTTTACCTATTTACCGGTTTCTTACTGAACTGATGTTGTGCATACATTGTTTAGTTACTTCATGCTCTTTATTAATACTTGAGAAATACGAGAACACGTCGTCAACGAAGTTAAATAATCCGGATGAACAGCAGAAAAATATTTCAGTAGGTTTATCAAGTTCTAGGTAAGATCTTGCATTTCTTTTGCGGAATTAGGTAAAGGCTTTTGTATGGAGAACCTGAGAGCATTCAATTTAATATCTATACTCATCCAAATGTACGATGTATGCTAATAATATCATGAATGATGAAACACACGGTCGAAACTGCGGGAAAGCGATAGTTTTTCCGAATGTTACATCCTTTAAGCTAATGAAACGTCATTTAAGCACAACATCAGACTTCACTACTTATTATAAAACAAAGTCGCTTCCCGCTGTCTGTCTGTCCCTATGTATGCTTAGATCTTTATGACTACGCAATGGATTTTGATGTGGTTTTTTTTTAATAGACAGAGTGATTCAAGAGGAAGGTTTATATGTATGACATTACACCCGAGCGAAGTCGGGGCGGGTCGCTACTCTATACTAATATTATAAAGAGGAAAGATTTGTATTTTTGTGTGTATGTTTTTAATGAATAAACTCCAAAACTACTGCGCCGATTTCAAAATTTCTTTCACCATTAGAAAGCTACATTCATCCTGAGTAACATAGGCACCCGTGCGAAGCCGGGACTGGCCGCTAGTATTTTATAAACTGAAAAAAATATCTGTGCCTGTCATAACTAGATTAATGAAAGTTTTCGAACTATGTATCCGATTATTAAGAGTGCCCGGATAAGAGCTAGTTAGTTACGCAGAATAAAATGATGACGAAGAACCCGCTGTTTTAAGGCAGACAGGCAGAGATGCTAAAAATAAAAACTATAATCTAGATACCAGTTTATTTTTTAGGTTTATTTTTCTAGTTTTAGTTTTTTTTTGGCATCCATCCAAAAAACACATCCATCCTCATAAACTTTCGATAATTCAAAAATTACTGAAAGGATTTGGATGAAATTATTTGGCACATGGATAGATAACCTGGATGAACACATAGGAGTCTTTTTATCCCGGTAGTATGATCCCATGGGACAGTTACCGTGCTTCACGCGGGCGAAGCCACGGGCTTAAGCTAGTATGCCATAAAATCGATGAAAAGTTTTGACTTACTAAATCATCAAATGGATTTAGTAAGTAATAAGTCATGTAGTCATAGGTCTTGAGTTCGAAACCAAGACACGCACTCTGATTTTTCGGATTCATGTGCGTATTGTATAATTATCACTTGCTCCGGTGAAGGGAAACATCGTGAGGAAACCAGCTTGCCTGAGAGATATTTATTGACGGCATGTAAAGCTGTGACACCAGGTCAGGCACTAACCCCACTGCTGGGCAAGGGCCTCTCCCCATGACTTCTAAATCTTTCGATCTTGGGCTAATGTGGACCACTGGTCATTAGCTCTGCCCAGCTCGGCCTGCCATCTCCTGCGAGGTCTACCGTGTCACCTTTTGGCTGCGGCAGGGCTCCACATGGTGGTTATTTTGGTCCGTAGCTCGTCGGGCATACGACAGACATAGCCAGCCCACTTGAGCTATTAAAAATAAAAAATCCTTAAGATTACTTGGGGCCTTTTAAAGGCATCATCATTGGGTGACATTTACCCTCTGATTGATAAAATGTTAAAGACCATCTAACCCTTTTGAATTAACAAAGTCGTTACATTTAATTTATTCCATTGTTTGGACAGGCGACAATTTATTGGCTATAACACTCCGTCGAAAAATTAACTTTAACGTTCTGAATTTTAAAACTACCTAGCGAGCGAGTAAACGGTCTATATTTTAATTAAACCAATTAAATTCGATAGCTTTCCGCTTTATTGACTTTTTACGGTTACATATTGTAAATAAAGTGCATTCGGGTTCCGTGTACCGAGATCCCCCTGTATAAGCTCCACCGCAATTAAATAACCGAGCCGCCCAGTGTTATTGGATAAAAAGCTATTATTGAAAATTCAAGTGTAATGTACCGTTAATTACTACGCTATAATTAATTTTGTCAAACAATTATTAATTTGAACAATTGATTTTAACTGATTATAGGATTGTTAACAACTGACCTGTAGGCTAGCGGTGAATGTAAAGCGTATTTCGACATGCTTTACTAATTCGAAAACACATTGTGGGCTTAAATCCTAAATTCGGGGTATACCGAATTTAGTTTTGTGACAATTATAAAGCCTTAATGTATGAAATCTAATCACCCTACTTTATTAAAGGGCACTTCACACGTTACAGACGACATTTTAACTTGTCTTATAATATAACATCTCTTAAAATATGTGCACTATCTTTGTGTAAAATATTACCTTAAACCGTCTATTCCACTAAAGATAATAGTTTCGTTAGCGAACAAAACAGAGATGCTTCTCAATATTAACAGGTAAAACTATTTAATAAGGCACAGCAGGCATGCCAGCGCTGTCTCGACATTTAGATTGCTAAGTTCCTTAGACTGCGAAGACTGGACCTCAAAATCTAATCTATTGGGCAAAGTTCAGACTGCAAGCGTTGAACGCGCGTTTTGCCAAGACACGCTGAAACTGTAGATATTTAGATAGAGACGCTATTGACGGTGGTCTTGCCAACACGCGCGACAACCGCATCCAATCTGGACATACCTTTACCCAATTATTATGACTAATATTCTCAGGTATTTTAACAGAAATCAATGTTGCTGTTATTCTCAACAACATTTTAGAATGAAGCTGCATATCAATTTAAAGCCAATTTGTGGTTCCGTATCAAATAATTTCCCAGAATTCTGCTTGGATAATAATAGCGAGATACCTCGGTTTTGCAGAATATTTGCTGTAGTTATTAAGGCAATTGCAGTAACAAGGGGGGTTCGGGTGTCCGGCAACTAAACGAAGCCTCAAATTGGCTCACGTGAACCTTATTCCTCTATATTGAAGGAAGGTCGAGTGATACTTTAATTATAGGTGCAGACTACGGTGCATGGATGAAACAATTATGATCTCCGAGTAAATAAAGTTTTCATGTAAGGTTGAAGAACAATGGATTAATCTTTTTATTTATTGTTATTGAGGGTTGGATTATTTAAATTGAATGATGCATATGAAAATGTGCATGTAATGATTTCTTATACACTTATTTTTTTTTGTTTAAACTTATATTAAGACTAGTATTTGCGTGTTGCGCGAGGTGCAAGCACCTCGCGTGCTTTGTCTTTGGTAGATGTTTCACTTTTAAAACCCATTAGTAAAAATGTCAAACATAACCTTATAGTCTTTCACTTTTCAAAGTCTAGTGAAATTCCAAATAAAGCCCAAAAGGACCCGAAAGGTTTCCACTTGATTAAGCTTTTAAATGTAGTAAAAGTCCAGAGAAAGCCTAGGAAAACCTATTATTGTTGTTTGAATGAACTTATACAATTAACTAAAACTTAAAAATGATGTGAGTATTATGTGCCATACGACCATCGAAAAGCGATACTCATGGTGAAAAAAATCGTTAATTTTTGTAGTCACCATCTTGGATTTTGATTTTAACCTCACTAACGGCTTTAGCATCCCCGAAAACCATGAAAACGACTCCCATGATGAAAAATTAGAAAATTATTGTAGCCGCCATCTTGCGATTTTGAGTTTAACCTCACTATCGGCTTTAGCATCCCAGAAAACCATGAAAACGACTCCTTTTATGAAAAATTAGAAAATAATCGCAGCCGCCATCTTGGATTTTGAGTTTAACCTCACTATCGGCTTTAGCATCCCCGAAAACCATGAAAACGACTCCCATGACGAAAAATTTGAAAAATTTTGCCGTCGTCATCTTAGATTTTGATTTTAACCTTACTATCGGCTTTAGCATCCCAGAAAACCATGAAAACGAAATCCATGATGAAAAGTTTGAAAATTACAGCAACGGCCATCTTGGATTTTTATTTTGATCTCACTATCGGCTTTAGCATACTCGAAAACCATGAAAACGACTCCCATGATGAAAAAATAGAAAATAATCGCAGTCACCATTTTGGATTTTGATGTTGACCTCACTATCGACTTTAGAATCCTCGAAAACCATGAAAACGACTCCCATGACGAAAAATTAGAAAATTTTTGCCGTCGCCATCTTGGATTTTGATTTTAACCTCAATATCAGCTTTAGCATCCCAGAAAACCATGGAAACGACTTCCATGATGAAAACTTAGTAAATAATCGCAGCCGCCATCTTGGATTTTGATTTAGACCTCACTATCGGCTTTAGCGTCCTCGGAAACCTTGAAAACGACTCCCGTGATAAGAAAAAAAAAAGTAATCGAATACGCCATATTGGGTTTTGATTTGGACCTCACTATCGCCTTTAGCATCCTCGAAAACCATGAAAACGACTCCCATGATGAAAAATTAGAAAATAATCGCAGCCGCCATCTTGGATTTTGATTTTGACCTCACTACCGGCTTTAGCATCCTCGAAAACTATGAAAACGACACCCCTGATGAAAGTTTGTAAATTATCAAAGCCGCCATCTTGGATTTTGATTTTAACCTCACTTTCGGCTTCAGCATACTCGAAAACAATAAAAACGACTACCATGATGAAAAATTAGAGTGTTATCGCAGTCGCCATCTTGGATTTTGATTTTGACCCCAGTTCTGTAATCAGCGACCACCAAAACCATGAAAATTACACCCATGTCGAAAATAAAATAAAAAACAAAGCAGGAGCGCGTACACTCTAGATAAAAACTTTGATGTTGACCTATTAACGACTTAGTTTGTGAACTTCACAATACAAAAGCTAAAGAATTTTAAAATCCATTTAAGCACTTTAAAGATGTTGAAACCCCTTTAAGAACCCCTAATACAATCTAAAACCTTATTTGAAAACTGACCTGTTCCCATTAAGAATAGGGTGTTATTTAAATGGTTAGCATAGTATTCGTATTTTTGTGAGCAGAAAAATATAATCTATGAGCAGAAATAGCAAATTGATCAGCAACTCATGACCAGCAAACATTCTAAAATCAATCACCAATTTATGTCATTCGGGATGGCTGTAATTATTTTTGTACAGCATATTAATTATATAAGCTGCAATGAGCTGCTCCTGTTTAATAAAATTTTGGTAAGTACTCAGAGGGTAAGCAAAAAAATTCATTGTGAGCTGCATATAAAAGTAGCAAAAATAATTTACATGTCTAAAAATAGAAATTACGCTGAACAGATGATCGGATCGGGCGTAAATAAAAAAAAAGCTGCCGCCCTATCTCCCGTCAGCCATGTCGTCGGAGCTCCGCCGGCCTTCGGCCTACGCTCCTCATGTCCCAAAATCGGACTTTTGGGACCAATTAGTTATTTTGCTCACCATGTTTTATAATTATATGCATACCAATCAAATATACTGCTTATAGACATGTTTTCTCTGCTGATCAATCATGAAATCTTGCTGATCAAGTAGTTTTTTTGCGGACTGAATGTTTATTATGCAAACTCATGTTATTGTAAAATTATTTGTGGAACAATGATTGCTGCCTGATTTTTTAAATGTAAATGACATCTTTGTATGTCGACCAAATTATTTAAATGATTTTTTTTTCTGGATCACCAAATTTTATAATTGCTAAACATTTAATTACTTTCTTTAAACAAAAAAGTTACCTAACCTAAAGTTTGCTTGTCGTCGCCCCTTTTTTTTTTT
This sequence comes from Eugnorisma glareosa, assembly GCA_947578425.1. Classification (NCBI taxonomy): domain Eukaryota; kingdom Metazoa; phylum Arthropoda; class Insecta; order Lepidoptera; family Noctuidae; genus Eugnorisma; species Eugnorisma glareosa. The sequence goes on along the minus strand of OX387961.1, from coordinate 14,902,497 downwards.
TTTTTTCGGATGGGAAATCATCAAATGATTCCTCCCGCTCTGGGCTGAGCAGGAGGGAGTGTCAGACTTTTACTGACTAAAACCCATCCATGTTCCTTCATCGCCCTTTGTGTTCCGGGGCCACGGTATCTCTTTCGAATAGTCCCGCAGCCCCGGCAGGCATCAGCCCTTGCGGACCCCTTCCTGACTTACGCTTCAATCACTCAACCGTCGTTACGCTACGGAGGTCGCCGGTTCGGATCGCTCGCCACCGCCCCCTTTGCTGCACTCAGCCTTATCTCTACTACCACCGGACAGGATTCGACGCCTACTATAATATTTGTTCAAACACATAATGGCTATCTCTAACAGTTCCGAAGTTACAGCCATTTTAATTTAATGGGAGGTTGGGGAGGGGAGTGGAGGGGAGGGTATAGAAATTTCAACGCCCCTCTAAAATAAAAATAGTTAAAAAATCAAAAAGCTGCTATGAGTTTTACAAAATTATTTTGACCAACTCTGGGCCCCTTTTTATGAATCTGAAAAAAAAATGTTCAGTCTCTTAACTTCTCAAGGGGGGCAATTCTGAAAAATGTTTTTTACTTTTCCGAGCTTCCTCTATATGCATTCGTAAAAAACACAACACGGGTCTCTTAGTTTACGAGCTATGATAGGCAGGGGGGAAAAAGGTGGGGTTTGGCGCTTCTTAATTCAGTGAAAAACCCTTCAAGCCCCTAAAATATCCTAAAATTCGAAACAAACTCATACACCTCAGTCGGATGAATCGTTTGAACGACCTCAATCGGTAAATTTTTGGGAAACCGGAAGTAACGTGGCCGCCATTTTGAATCACAGCCGTCAGCCAAGAAAATAATTATTCTGCAAAGACCTAAAAACCAAAATTTGACACAAACTTATATCCCGCCGCAGTGGGATGGACCGCTTGAACGACCCCAGGACAAGGTTTCGGAAACCGGAAATGGCACGGCCGCCATCTTGAAATTCTGAAATGTCACAATTTTTCTAATGTAACCAGGATACAAGCTACCTGTCAGTATAAAAACGGTGGCTGTTCGTTGACTTTGGTAGACCAAAAGAACTCGACAAAGTCGGGTCTGACCCGAAAATTCAAGCCCAATGGACTTTAAAGATTTTGAAACCCCTTATGAACCCCTAATTCAATCTTTACCCACTATTAAAACGTTACCCTAAAGTTTACTTGTCGTCGCCCCTGAGTTACGCTTCACCCACTCAACCTTCGTTACGCTACGGAGGTCGCCGGCTCGCTTCGCTCGCCACCTCCCCCCTTCGCCCCACTCGGTCCGGCAGGTTCGCTCCGCTCAGCCATATCCCTACCACCACCGGACAGGTTTTGACGGCTACTATAATATTTGTTCAAACACATAATGGTTATCTCTAACCGTTACGAAGTAACAGCCCTTTCAATTTTAAGGGAGGTTGGGGAGGGGAGGGTATACAAATTTCAACGCAGCTCAAAAATAAAAAGGAATAAGAAAATCAAAAAGCTGCTACGTGTCCTAGTTTCCGAGATACGGTAGGGGGAGGTTTGAAGGGGGGAGAGGGGGGTGTTCTGAAAAATGATTTTGACCAACTCTGGGGCACTTTTTACGAATCTGAAAAAAAAAATATTCAAAATCTCTTAACTTCCGAGATGCGCCTGAAGGGGATAGAGTAGGGGGCAAGGGGGGCAATTTTGAAAAATGGTTTTTACTTTTCCAAGCGTCCTCTATACGAATCCGTATCAAAACAGAACACTGGTCTCTTTGTTTCTGAGATACTATAGGAAAGGGGGGGAAGGGGGTGAAAAGGAGGGGTCTGGCATTTTTCCCCTATTCGCGAGAGTTACTTGTTTCCGAATCTATCAAAATATACCCCCTTCCCCCTCCACCATCTGGGAGAACAATTATGTCAGTCAGTGGTAATCGAGAAACCGGAAATGGCAAGGCCGCCATCTTGATTTCCTGAAATGTCGCAATTTTTCTAAAGTAACCAGGATACAAGCTACCTGTCATTATAAAAACGGTGGCTGTACGTTGACTTTGGTAGAACAAAAGAACTCGCCAACGTCAGGTCTGACCTGAAAATTCAAGCCCAATGGACTTTAAAGATTTTGAAACCCCTTATGAACCCCTAATTAAATCTTTACACACTATTAAAACGTTACCCTAAAGTTTACTTGTCGTCGGCCCTGAGTTACGCTTCACCCACTCAACCTTCGTTACGCTTCGCCCCAATCGGTCCGACAGGTTCGCTCCGCTCAGCCATATCCCTACCACCACCGGACAGGTTTCGACGCCTACTATAGTATTTGTTCAAACACATTGTTACTATCTTTAACCGTTACGAAGTTACAGCCCTTTCAATTTTAGGGGAGGTTGGGGAGGGCAGGGTATACAAATTTCAACGCCCCTTAATAATAAAGAACAGTAGTAAAAATCAAAAAGCTGCTACGTGTCCTGCTTTTCGAGATAAAATGGCGGTAGGGGTGAAGGGGGGAGAGGGGGGAGTTCTGAAAAATGATTTTGACCAACTCTGGGCCCCTTTTTACGAATCTGAAAAAAAAAATGTTCAAAGTCTCTTAACTTCCGAGATCCGCCTGAAGGGGGTGGAGTAGGGGGCAAGGGGGGCAATTTTTAAAATAGGTTTTTACTTTTCCAAGCGTCTTCTATACGAATCCGTATTAAAACAGAACACTGGTCTCTTCGTTTCCGAGATACTATAGGGAGTGGAGGGAGGGGAGCAAAAAGGGGGGGGTTTGGCACTTTTTCCCTACTCGTGAGAGTTACTTGTTTACGAATCTGTCAAAATATACCCCCCTCCCCCTTCACCATCTGAGAGAACAATTATGTCAGTCAGTGGTAATCGAGAAACCGGAAATGGCACGGCCGCCATCTTGATTTTCTGAAACGTCACAATTTTCCTAAAGTAACCAGGATACAAGCTACCTGTCAGTAAAAAAACGGTGGCTGTACGTTGACATTGGTAGAACAAAGGAACTCGCCAAAGTCGGGTCTTACCTGAAAATTCAAGCCCCAATGGCTCTCGGGGTTGCCAGCTGAAAGTGATGAAAATGGTCAAATGTCATTTGGGGGACCCCAATGTTGCCGGCTAGTCAAAGTCTCTATTCAAAATGTCATTACTTCTACTTTTCATGTATTTGGGGAAAATCGGGAAAAATACCCTAGAAATGGGGAAAATTTTTGCACCAGGCAATACTCCTCGACAAAACACACGAACGGTTCATACAACACAATCCAGTCTGGGGATGCCAGCTGTCCCATTTATCCTGTCGAAAATTGGGATTTTTCGTCGTTTTTACAAGATGGCCGCCACACCGTCCGCCATTTTGTTTTTTTGAAAAGTCATAATTTTCCTGAAATCTCAAGGATATAGGCCTCGGACCGGTGTACTTGATGTTGCCAACTTTTGAGTTTGGTAAAACAAAAGAACTCGCCAAAGTCGGGTCTGACCCGAAAATTCAAGCCCCAATGGCTCTCGGGGTTGCCAGTTGAAAGTGATGAAAATGGTCAAATGTCATTCGGGGGACCCCAATATTGCCGGCTAGTCAAAGTTTCCTATTGAATTGTCGTTATTTCTACTTTTCATGTTTTTGGGGAAAATCGGGAAAAATACCCTAGAAATGGGATTTTTTTTTGCATCAGGCAACACTCCTCGACGAAACACACGACCGGTTCATACAACACAATCCAGTCGGGGGATGCCAGCTGTCCCATTTATCGCGTCGAAAATTGGGATTTTTCGTCGTTTTTACAAGATGGCCACCACACTGTCCGCCATCTTGTTTTTTTGAAAAGTCATAATTTTCCTGAAATCTCAAGGATATAGGCCACCGACCGGTGAACTCGGTGTTGCTAACTTTTGAGTTTGGTAGAACAAAAGAACTCGCCAAAGTCAAAAAGTCCCAAAAATTAAAATATTCAATGGCTCTCGGGGTTGCCAATTAAAACGAACCAAAATGGTCAAATGTCATTCGCGGGACCCCAATGTTGCCGGCTAGTCAAAGTCTCCATTCAAAATGTCAATATTTCTACTTTTCATGTTTTTGGGGAAAATCGGGAAAAATACCCTAGAAATGGGGAAAAATTTCGCACCAGGCAACACTCCTCGATGAAACACACGACCGCTCGGTACAACTCGAACGCGTCGGATGTTGCCGACTACCCGAAAAATCGTTTTGAAAAAAGTCTAAAATTCCAACGGTTCACAAAATGGCCGCTACATCGTCCGCCATCTTGGATTTTCAAAATGTCATAATTTTTCTAGATTGCCATGGATATTACCTACAATTCGTCAACGTCGAAATTGGCGACTTTGGAATTCGGTAGAACGAACCAATTCGTCAAAGTCGAGTGAGAAAAGTCGAAAATTTCAAAACGTCTTGGCGCAGCCGCCATCTTGTTTTTTTTTTTTTTTTTACTTTTTTTTGAAATCATTCTACATCTACTATAGGACCTGCTAGTCGAAATTCGTCCAAGTCTTTTCCCCACCGAAACCGGAAGTGGACCCGGCCGCCATCTTGGATTTGAATCTCCTCTATAATTTTCCTCTACTCATACTCAACTATGATAACGACTCCCATGATAAAAAAAAGTAATTGCAGCCGCCATCTTGCATTTTGATTTTGACCTCATTAACGGCTTTAGCATCCCAGAAAACCATGAAAACGATTCTCATGGCGAAAAATTAGAAAATAATCGCAGCCGTCATCTTTGATTTTGATTTTAACCTCACTATCGGCTTTAGCATCCCCGAAAACCATGAAAACGATTCTCATGGCGAAAAATTAGAAAATAATCGCAGCCGTCATCTTTGATTTTGATTTTAACCTCACTATCGGCTTTAGCATCCCCGAAAACCATGAAAACGAAACCCATGATGAAAAGTTTGAAAATTACAGCAACGGCCATCTTGGATTTTTATTTTGATCTCAGTATCGGCTTAAGCATACTCGAAAACCATGACAACGACTGGCATGATGAAAAATTACAAAATCTATCGCAGCTGCCATCTTGGATTTTGATTTCGACCTCACTATCGGCTTTGGCATCCTCGAAAACCATGAAAACGACTCCCATGATGAAAAATTAGTCCCAGAAAACCATGAAAACGATTCTCATGGCGAAAAATTAGAAAATAATCGCAGCCGTCATCTTTGATTTTGATTTTAACCTCACTATCGGCTTTAGCATCCCCGTAAACCATGAAAACGAAACCCATGATGAAAAGTTTGAAAATTACAGCAACGGCCATCTTGGATTTTTATTTTGATCTCAGTATCGGCTTAAGCATACTCGGAAACCATGAAAACGACTCCCATGATAAAAAAATAGAAAATAATCGCAGTCACCATTTTGGATTTTGATGTTGACCTCACTATCGGCTTTAGAATCCTCGAAAACCATGACAACGACTGGCATGATGAAAAATTAGAAAATTTTTGCCGTCGCCATCTTGGATTTTGATTTTGACCTCACTATCGGCTTTAGCATCCCAGAAAACCATGGAAACGACTTCCATGATGAAAACTTAGAAAATAATCGCAGCCGCCATCTTGGATTTTTATTTTAACCTCACTATCGGCTTTAGCATCCTCGAAAACTATGACAACGACTGGCATGATGAAAAATTACAAAATCTATCGCAGCTGCCATCTTGGATTTTGATTTCGACCTCACTATCGGTTTTGGCATCCTCGAAAACCATGAAAACGACTCCCATGATGAAAAATTAGAAATTTTTTGCCGTCGCCATCTTTGATTTTGATTTTAACCTCAATATCGGCTTTAGCATCCCAGAAAACCATGGAAACGACTTCCATGATGAAAACTTAGAAAGTAATCGCAGCCGCCATCTTGGATTTTGATTTTAACCTCACTATCGGCTTTGGCATCCTCGAAAACCATGAAAACGACTCCCATGATGAAAAATTAGAAAATTATCACATCCGCCATCTTGGATTTTGATTTTGACCCCAGTCCTGTAATCAGCGACTACGAAAACCATGAAAATGACACCCATGTCGAAAATAAATAAAAAACAAAGCAGGAGCGCGTACACTCTAGTTAAAAACTTTGATGTTGACCTATTATTGACTTTGTTTGTGAAAATCACAATAAAATAAAATGAATAATTTTAAAATCCTTATGAACCCCTAATACAATCTAAAACCTTATTTAAAAACTGACCTGTTCCCATTAAGAAAAGGGTGTTATTTAAATGGTTAGCAAAGTATTCGTATTTTTGTGAGCAGAAAAATATAATCTGCGAGCAGAAATAGCTAATTGATCAGCAACTCATGGCCAGCAAACATTCCAAAATCAATCACCAATCTAAGTCATTCTGGATGGCTGTAATTATTTTTGTACAGCATATTAATTATATAAGCTGCAATGAGCTGCTCCTGTTTAATACAATTTTTGTAAGCGCTCAGAGGGTAAGCAAAAAAATTCATTTTGAGCTGCATATAAAAGTAGCAAAAATAATTTACTTCTCTAAAAATAGAAATTACGCTGAACAGATAATCGGATCGGGCGCAAATAAAAAAAAAGCTGCCGCCCTATCTCCCGTCAGCCATGTCGTCGGAGCTCCGCCGGCCTTCGGCCTACGCTCCTCATGTCCCAAAATCGGACTTTTGGGACCAATTAGTTATTTTGCTCACCATGTTTTAAATATGCATACCAATCAAATATACTGCTTATAGACATGTTTTATCTGCTGATCTATCATGAAATCTTGCTGATCAAGTAGTGTTTTTGCGGACTGAATGTTTATTATGCAAACTCATGTTATTGTAAAATTATTTGTGGAACAAGGATTGCTGCCTGATTTTTTAATTGTAATTTGAAATCTTTGTATGTCGACCAAATTATTTATATGCTGTTTTTTTGTGGCTCACCATATTTTATAATTGCTAAACCCTACCCTAAAGTCTGCTTGTCGTCGCCCCTGACTTACGCTTCAATCACTCAACCTTCGTTACGCTACGGAGGTCGCCGAGTCGGTTCGCTCGCCACCGGGCGGCCACCCTTTGCTGCACTCAGTCTTAATTCTACTACCACCGGACAGGATTCGACGCCTACTATAATATTTGTTCAAACACATAATGGCTATCTCTAACAGTTCCGAAGTTACAGCCATTTTAATTTTAGGGGAGGTTGGGGAGGGTCGGGGAGGGTATACAAATTTCAACGCCCGTCTAAAATAAAAATAGTAAAAAAATCAAAAAGCTGCTGACTTTTTAAAAATTATTTGGACCAACTCTGGGCCCTTTTTATGAATCTGAAACAAAATGTTCAGTCTCTTAACTTTCGTTATCCGCCGCCTAAAGGGGGGACAAGGAGGGCAATTTTGAAAAACAGTTTTTAATTTTCCGAGCCTCCTTTATACGAATCCGTAAAAAAACAGAATACGGGTCTCTTAATTTCTGAGATACGATATCGAGGTGGGGAGAGGGGCAAGGAGGGCAATTCTGAAAAATGTTTTTTACTTTTCCGAACTTCCTCTATAAACATCCGTAAAAAAACACAACACGGGTCTCTTAGTTTCCGAGATACGATAGGGAGGGGGGAAAAGGTGGGGTTTGGCGCCTCTTAATCCAGTGAAAACCCTTCAAGCCCCTAAAATGTCCTAAAATTCGAAACAAACTCATACACCTCAGTCGGATGAATCGTTTGTACGACCTCAATCGATAAATTTTTGGGAAACCGGAAGTAACGTGGCCGCCATTTTGAATCACAGCCGTCAGTCAAGTAAATTATTATTCTTCAAAGACCTGAACACCTAAAATTCGACACAAACTCATTTCCCGCAGCAGTGGGATGGACCGCTTGAACGACCCCAGGACAAGGTTTCGGAAACCGGAAATGGCACGGCCGCCATCTTGAATTTCTGAAATGTCACAATTTTTCTAAAGTAACCAGGATACAAGCTACCTGTCAGTATAGAAATGGTGGCTGTACGTTGAGTTTGGTAGAACAAAAGAACTCGCCAAAGTCGGGTCTGACCCGAAAATTCAAGCCCAATGGACTTTTAAGATTTTGAAACCCCTTAAGAACCCCTAATTCAATCTAAAACCTTTTTTAAAAACTTAGCCCTTTACCCAATATAAAAACGTTACCCTAAACTTTACTTGTCGTCGCCCCTGAGTTACGCTTCACCCACTCAACCTTCGTTACGCTACGGAGGTCGACGGCTCGCTTTGCTCGCCACCTCCCCTTTTGTTCCACTTGGTTTCGCAGGTACGCTCTACTCAGCCTTATCCCTACCACCACCGGACAGGTTTCGACACCTGCTATAATATTTGTTCAAACACATAATGGCTATTTCTAACCGTTATGAAGTTACAGACCTTTCAATTTTAGGGGAGGTTGGGGAGGGGAGGGGAGGGTATACAAATTTTAACGCCCCTTAATAATAAAGAACAGTAGTAAAAATCAAAAAGCCGCTACGTGTCCTGTTTTCCGAGATAAAATAGCAGGAGGGGTGAAGGGGGGGAGAGGGGGGAGTTTTAAAAAATGATTTCGTCCAATTCTGGGCCCCTTTTTACGAATCTGAAAAAAAAATTGTTCAAAGCCTCTTAACTTCCAAGATTCGCCTAAAGGGGGGGGAGTAGGGGGGCAAGGGAAAAATTTTGAAAAACGGTTTTTACTTTTCCGAGCCTCTTCTATACGAATCCGTAAAAAAACAGAACACGGGTCTCTGTAGTTTCGGAGATACAATAGGGAGGGGGAGGGAAGGGAGCAAAAAGGGGGGGCTTGGCACTTTAACCCTACTCGTGGGAGTTACTTGTTTACGAATCTGTCAAAATATACCCCCCTCCCCCTCCACCATCTGGGAGAACAATTATGTCAGTCAGTGAGTGAGCGGAAACCGGAAATGGCACGGCCGCCATCTTGAATTTCTGAAATGTCACAATTTTTCTAAAGTAATCAGGATACAAGCTTCCTGTCAGTAAAAAACGGTGGCTATACGTTGACTTTGGTAGAACAAAAGATCTCGCCAAAATCGGGTCTGTCCCGAAAATTCAAGCCCCAATGGCTCCCGGGGTTGCCAGCTGAAAGTGATGACAATGGTCAAATGTCATTTCAGGGACTCCAATGTTGGCGGCAAGTCAAAGTCTCCACTCAAAATGACAATATTTCTACTTTTCATGTTTTTGGGGAAAATCGGGAAAAATACCCTAGAAATGGGGATTTTTTTTGCACCAGGCAACACTCCTCAACTAAACACACGACCGGTTCATACAACACAATCCAGTCGGGGGATGCCAGCTCTCCCATTTATCGCGTCGAAAATTGGGATTTTTCGTCGTTTTTACAAGATGGCCACCACACTGTCCGCCATCTTGTTTTTTTGAAATGTCATAATTTTCCTGAAATCTCAAGGATATAGGCCACCGATCGGTGTACTTGGTGTTGCCAACGTTTGAGTTTGGTAGAACAAAAGAACTCGCCAAAGTCGGGTCTGACCCGAAAATTCAAACCCCAATGGCTCTCGGGGTTGCCAGCTGAAATTGATGAAAATGGTCAAATGTCATTTGGGGGACCCCAAGGTTGCCGGGTCGTCAAAGTCTCTTTTCGAAATATCGTTATTTCTACTTTTCATGTTTTTGGGGAAAATCGGGAAATATACCCCAGAAATGGGGAATTTTTTTGCACCAGGCAACACTCCTTGTTGAAACACACGACCGGTTCATACAACATAATCCAGTCCGGGGATGCCAGCTGTCCCATTTATCGCGTCGAAATTTGTGATTTTTCGTCGTTTTTACAAGATGGCCGCCACACTGTCCACCATTTTGTTTTTTTGAAAAGTCATAATTTTCCTGAAATCTCAAAGATATAGGCCACCGACCGGTGAACTCGGTGTTGCAAACTTTTAAGTTTGGTAGAACAAAAGAACTCGCCAAAGTCAAAAAGTCCCAAAAATGAAAATATTCAATGGCTCTCGGGGTTGCCAATTAAAACGAACCAAAATGGTCAAATGTCATTTGGGGGACCCCAATGTTGCCAGCTAGACAAAGTGTCCATTCAAAATGTCAATATATCTACTTTTCATGTTTTTGGGGAAAATCGGGGTAAATACCCTAGAAATGGGTAATTTTTTTACATCAGGCAACACTACTTAACAAAACACACGACCGCTCGGTACAACTCGAACCCGTCGGATGTTGCCGACTACCCGAAAAATCGTTTTGAAAAAAGTCTAAAATTCCAACGGTTCACAAAATGGCCGCTACATCGTCCGCCATCTTGGATTTCCAAAATGTCATAATTTTTCTTGATTGCCATGGATATTACCTACAATTCGTCAACGTCGAAATTGGCGACTTTGGAATTCGGTAGAACGAACCAATTCGTCAAAGTCGAGTGAGAAAAGTCGAAAATTTCAAAACGTCTTGGCGCAGCCGCCATCTTGTTTTTTTTTTTTTTTTTCCTTTTTTCATAAATCATTCTACATCTACTATAGGACCTGCGAGTCGAAACCCGTCCAAGTCTTTTCCCCACCGAAACCGGAAGTGGACCCGGCCGCCATCTTGGATTTGAATCTCCTCTATAATTTTCCTCTACTCACCTGGTAGAGTTGCACATAATTGCAAAACATACCCCTGACCCATCTCCCACCCATTCCGAGAAACGACATGTCAATCAGTCAGTGAGTGAGTGAGTGGCTTTGTAGTTTTATATAATATAAATAAACTTTGTAGTTTTATATAATATAAATAAATAAACTAGTATTTGCGTGTTGCGCGAGGTGCAAGCACCTCGCGTGCTTTGTAATTGTAGATTTTTCACTTTTAAAACCCATTAGTAAAAATGTCAAACATAACCTTATAGTCTTTCACTTTTCAAAGTCTAGTGAAATGCCAAATAAAGCCCAAAAGGACCCGAAAGGTTTCCACTTGATTAAGCTTTTAAATGTAGTTAAAGTCCAGAGAAAGCCTAGGAAAACCTACTATTGTTGTTGGAATGAACTTGTACAATTAACTAAAACTTAAAAATGATGTGAGTATTATATACTTTAGCACCATCGAAAAACGATACTCATGATGAAAAAAATCGTTAATTTTTGCAGTCACCATCTTGGATTTTGATTTTAACCTCACTAACGGCTTTAGCATCCCCAAAAACCATGAAAACGGCTCCCATGATGAAAAAATAGAAAATAATCGCAGTCACCATTTTGGATTTTGATGTTGACCTCACTATCGGCTTTAGAATCCTCGAAAACCATGAAAACGACTCCTATGACGACAAATTTGAATTTTTTTGCCGTCGCCATCTTGAGTTTGATTTTAACCTCAAAATCGGCCTTAGCATCCCAGAAAACCATGAAAACGACTTCCATGATGAAAACTTAGAAAATAATCGCAGCCGCTATTTTGGATTTTGATTTTAACCTCACTATCGGCTTTAGCATCCCCGAAAAACATTAAAACGACTCCCATGACGAAAAATTAGAAAATAATTGCACCCGCGTCTTGGATTTTGATTTTGACCTCACTATCGGATTTAGGATCCTCGAAAACCATGACAACGACTCGCATGATGAAAAATTAGAAAATTATCGCAGCCGCCATCTTGGATTTTGATTTCGACCTCACTATCGGCTTTGGCATCCTCGAAAACCATGAAAACAACTCCCATGATGAAAAATTAGAAAATTATCACAGCCGCCATCTTGGATTTTGATTTTGACCCCAGTTCTGTAATCAGCGACCACGAAAACCATGAAAATGACACCCATGTCGAAAATAAATAAAAAACAAAGCAGGAGCGCGTACACTCTAGTTAAAAACTTTGATGTTGACCTATCATTGACTTTGTTTGTGAAAATCACAATAAAATAAAATAAATAATTTTATAATCCATTTGAGCACTTTAAAGATTTTGAAACCCCTTAAGAACCCCTAATACAATCTAAAACCTTATTTAAAAACTGACCTGTTCCCATTAAGAAAAGGGTGTTATTTAAATGGTTAGCAGTTAGTATTCGTATTTTTGTGAGCAGAAAAATATAATCTGCGAGCAGAAATAGCTAATCGACCAGCAACTCATGGCCAGCAAACATTCCAAAATCAATCACCAATCTAAGTCATTCTGGATGGCTGTAATTATTTTTGTATAGCATATTAATTATATAAGCTGCAATGAGCTGCTCCTGTTTAATAAAATTTTGGTAAGTACTCAGAGGGTAAGCAAAAAAATTCATTGTGAGCTGCATATAAAAGTAGCAAAAATAATTTACATGTCTAAAAATAGAAATTACGCTGAACAGATGATCGGATCGGGCGTAAATAAAAAAAAAGCTGCCGCCCTATCTCCCGTCAGCCATGTCGTCGGAGCTCCGCCGGCCTTCGGCCTACGCTCCTCATGTCCCAAAATCGGACTTTTGGGACCAATTAGTTATTTTGCTCACCATGTTTTATAATTATATGCATACCAATCAAATATACTGCTTATAGACATGTTTTCTCTGCTGATCAATCATGAAATCTTGCTGATCAAGTAGTGCGGACTGAATGTTTATTATGCAAACTCATGTTATTGTAAAATTATTTGTGGAACAATGATTGCTGCCTGATTTTTTAAATGTAAATGACATCTTTGTATGTCGACCAAATTATTTAAATGATTTTTTTTTCTGGATCACCAAATTTTATAATTGCTAAACATTTAATTACTTTCTTTAAACAAAAAAGTTACCTAACCTAAAGTTTGCTTGTCGTCGCCCCTTTTTTTTTTTTTTTTTCGGATGGGAAATCATCAAATGATTCCTCCCGCTCTGGGCTGAGCAGGAGGGAGTGTCAGACTTTTACTGACTAAAACCCATCCATGTTCCTTCATCGCCCTTTGTGTTCCGGGGCCACGGTATCTCTTTCGAATAGTCCCGCAGCCCCGGCAGGCATCAGCCCTTGCGGACCCCTTCCTGACTTACGCTTCAATCACTCAACCGTCGTTACGCTACGGAGGTCGCCGGTTCGGATCGCTCGCCACCGCCCCCTTTGCTGCACTCAGCCTTATCTCTACTACCACCGGACAGGATTCGACGCCTACTATAATATTTGTTCAAACACATAATGGCTATCTCTAACAGTTCCGAAGTTACAGCCATTTTAATTTAATGGGAGGTTGGGGAGGGGAGTGGAGGGGAGGGTATAGAAATTTCAACGCCCCTCTAAAATAAAAATAGTTAAAAAATCAAAAAGCTGCTATGAGTTTTACAAAATTATTTTGACCAACTCTGGGCCCCTTTTTATGAATCTGAAAAAAAAATGTTCAGTCTCTTAACTTCTCAAGGGGGGCAATTCTGAAAAATGTTTTTTACTTTTCCGAGCTTCCTCTATATGCATTCGTAAAAAACACAACACGGGTCTCTTAGTTTACGAGCTATGATAGGCAGGGGGGAAAAAGGTGGGGTTTGGCGCTTCTTAATTCAGTGAAAAACCCTTCAAGCCCCTAAAATATCCTAAAATTCGAAACAAACTCATACACCTCAGTCGGATGAATCGTTTGAACGACCTCAATCGGTAAATTTTTGGGAAACCGGAAGTAACGTGGCCGCCATTTTGAATCACAGCCGTCAGCCAAGAAAATAATTATTCTGCAAAGACCTAAAAACCAAAATTTGACACAAACTTATATCCCGCCGCAGTGGGATGGACCGCTTGAACGACCCCAGGACAAGGTTTCGGAAACCGGAAATGGCACGGCCGCCATCTTGAAATTCTGAAATGTCACAATTTTTCTAATGTAACCAGGATACAAGCTACCTGTCAGTATAAAAACGGTGGCTGTTCGTTGACTTTGGTAGACCAAAAGAACTCGACAAAGTCGGGTCTGACCCGAAAATTCAAGCCCAATGGACTTTAAAGATTTTGAAACCCCTTATGAACCCCTAATTCAATCTTTACCCACTATTAAAACGTTACCCTAAAGTTTACTTGTCGTCGCCCCTGAGTTACGCTTCACCCACTCAACCTTCGTTACGCTACGGAGGTCGCCGGCTCGCTTCGCTCGCCACCTCCCCCCTTCGCCCCACTCGGTCCGGCAGGTTCGCTCCGCTCAGCCATATCCCTACCACCACCGGACAGGTTTTGACGGCTACTATAATATTTGTTCAAACACATAATGGTTATCTCTAACCGTTACGAAGTAACAGCCCTTTCAATTTTAAGGGAGGTTGGGGAGGGGAGGGTATACAAATTTCAACGCAGCTCAAAAATAAAAAGGAATAAGAAAATCAAAAAGCTGCTACGTGTCCTAGTTTCCGAGATACGGTAGGGGGAGGTTTGAAGGGGGGAGAGGGGGGTGTTCTGAAAAATGATTTTGACCAACTCTGGGGCACTTTTTACGAATCTGAAAAAAAAAATATTCAAAATCTCTTAACTTCCGAGATGCGCCTGAAGGGGATAGAGTAGGGGGCAAGGGGGGCAATTTTGAAAAATGGTTTTTACTTTTCCAAGCGTCCTCTATACGAATCCGTATCAAAACAGAACACTGGTCTCTTTGTTTCTGAGATACTATAGGAAAGGGGGGGAAGGGGGTGAAAAGGAGGGGTCTGGCATTTTTCCCCTATTCGCGAGAGTTACTTGTTTCCGAATCTATCAAAATATACCCCCTTCCCCCTCCACCATCTGGGAGAACAATTATGTCAGTCAGTGGTAATCGAGAAACCGGAAATGGCAAGGCCGCCATCTTGATTTCCTGAAATGTCGCAATTTTTCTAAAGTAACCAGGATACAAGCTACCTGTCATTATAAAAACGGTGGCTGTACGTTGACTTTGGTAGAACAAAAGAACTCGCCAACGTCAGGTCTGACCTGAAAATTCAAGCCCAATGGACTTTAAAGATTTTGAAACCCCTTATGAACCCCTAATTAAATCTTTACACACTATTAAAACGTTACCCTAAAGTTTACTTGTCGTCGGCCCTGAGTTACGCTTCACCCACTCAACCTTCGTTACGCTTCGCCCCAATCGGTCCGACAGGTTCGCTCCGCTCAGCCATATCCCTACCACCACCGGACAGGTTTCGACGCCTACTATAGTATTTGTTCAAACACATTGTTACTATCTTTAACCGTTACGAAGTTACAGCCCTTTCAATTTTAGGGGAGGTTGGGGAGGGCAGGGTATACAAATTTCAACGCCCCTTAATAATAAAGAACAGTAGTAAAAATCAAAAAGCTGCTACGTGTCCTGCTTTTCGAGATAAAATGGCGGTAGGGGTGAAGGGGGGAGAGGGGGGAGTTCTGAAAAATGATTTTGACCAACTCTGGGCCCCTTTTTACGAATCTGAAAAAAAAAATGTTCAAAGTCTCTTAACTTCCGAGATCCGCCTGAAGGGGGTGGAGTAGGGGGCAAGGGGGGCAATTTTTAAAATAGGTTTTTACTTTTCCAAGCGTCTTCTATACGAATCCGTATTAAAACAGAACACTGGTCTCTTCGTTTCCGAGATACTATAGGGAGTGGAGGGAGGGGAGCAAAAAGGGGGGGGTTTGGCACTTTTTCCCTACTCGTGAGAGTTACTTGTTTACGAATCTGTCAAAATATACCCCCCTCCCCCTTCACCATCTGAGAGAACAATTATGTCAGTCAGTGGTAATCGAGAAACCGGAAATGGCACGGCCGCCATCTTGATTTTCTGAAACGTCACAATTTTCCTAAAGTAACCAGGATACAAGCTACCTGTCAGTAAAAAAACGGTGGCTGTACGTTGACATTGGTAGAACAAAGGAACTCGCCAAAGTCGGGTCTTACCTGAAAATTCAAGCCCCAATGGCTCTCGGGGTTGCCAGCTGAAAGTGATGAAAATGGTCAAATGTCATTTGGGGGACCCCAATGTTGCCGGCTAGTCAAAGTCTCTATTCAAAATGTCATTACTTCTACTTTTCATGTATTTGGGGAAAATCGGGAAAAATACCCTAGAAATGGGGAAAATTTTTGCACCAGGCAATACTCCTCGACAAAACACACGAACGGTTCATACAACACAATCCAGTCTGGGGATGCCAGCTGTCCCATTTATCCTGTCGAAAATTGGGATTTTTCGTCGTTTTTACAAGATGGCCGCCACACCGTCCGCCATTTTGTTTTTTTGAAAAGTCATAATTTTCCTGAAATCTCAAGGATATAGGCCTCGGACCGGTGTACTTGATGTTGCCAACTTTTGAGTTTGGTAAAACAAAAGAACTCGCCAAAGTCGGGTCTGACCCGAAAATTCAAGCCCCAATGGCTCTCGGGGTTGCCAGTTGAAAGTGATGAAAATGGTCAAATGTCATTCGGGGGACCCCAATATTGCCGGCTAGTCAAAGTTTCCTATTGAATTGTCGTTATTTCTACTTTTCATGTTTTTGGGGAAAATCGGGAAAAATACCCTAGAAATGGGATTTTTTTTTGCATCAGGCAACACTCCTCGACGAAACACACGACCGGTTCATACAACACAATCCAGTCGGGGGATGCCAGCTGTCCCATTTATCGCGTCGAAAATTGGGATTTTTCGTCGTTTTTACAAGATGGCCACCACACTGTCCGCCATCTTGTTTTTTTGAAAAGTCATAATTTTCCTGAAATCTCAAGGATATAGGCCACCGACCGGTGAACTCGGTGTTGCTAACTTTTGAGTTTGGTAGAACAAAAGAACTCGCCAAAGTCAAAAAGTCCCAAAAATTAAAATATTCAATGGCTCTCGGGGTTGCCAATTAAAACGAACCAAAATGGTCAAATGTCATTCGCGGGACCCCAATGTTGCCGGCTAGTCAAAGTCTCCATTCAAAATGTCAATATTTCTACTTTTCATGTTTTTGGGGAAAATCGGGAAAAATACCCTATAAATTGGGATTTTTTTGGCACCAGGCAACACTCCTTAACAAAACACACGACCGCTCGGTACAACTCGAACCCGTCGGGTGTTGCCGACTACCCGAAAAATCGTTTTGAAAAAAGTCGAAAATTCCAACGGTTCACAAAATGGCCGCTACATCGTCCGCCATCTTGGATTTTCAAAATGTCATAATTTTTCTTGATTGCCATGGATATTACCTACAATTCGTCGACGTCAAAATTGGCGACTTCAAAAATCGATAAAACAAAACAATTGGTCAAAGTCGAGTGAGAAAAGTCGAAAATTTCAAAACGTCTTGGCGCAGCCGCCATCTTGTTTTTTTTTTTTTTTTTCCTTTTTTCATAAATCATTCTACATCTACTATAGGACCTGCGAGTCGAAACCCGTCCAAGTCTTTTCCCCACCGAAACCGGAAGTGGACCCGGCCGCCATCTTGGATTTGAATCTCCTCTATAATTTTCCTCTACTCACATAATGGAGTTGCACATAATCGCAAAACATACCCCTGACCCATCTCTCACCCATTCCGAGAAACGACATGTCAATCAGTGAGTGAGTCAGTGGCTTTGTAGTTTTATATAATATAAACTAGTATTTGCGTGTTGCGCGAGGTGCAAGCACCTCGCGTGCTTTGTCCTTGTAGATTTTTCACTTTTAAAACCCCTAAATGTAGTAAAAATGTCAAACATTCCGTTAGTCTTTTATTTTTCAAACTCTAGTGAAGTGCCAAATAAAGTCCAAAATGACCCAAAAGGTTTCCACTGCCCATAATAAATGTAGTACCTAAAAGCCCAGAGAAAGCCTGTTAATGTTGTTTAAATCAACTCGTATAATTAGCGCCATCTATCGAGGTCTTGGGAACTATTATTTTATTATGAAAAGCAAATTCGTCATTGTTGTAGTAAATCAATTGGGTAGGCACTAACCTATCTCAAATGCATAGTTCTTACCTATAGTAAGCTAGCAAGACATTTCGAGATTAAAGCAAAGAACAAGGCTCACGGTCCATACAAAATGAACCCACGTCTTACAACAGAGAAATATCACAAAAGAAATATAAAAATTAGTATAACAACCGACTTCAAAAACCCAAAAAAGTAAAAAAAATACTTTAGTTTCAGAAGTCGGTGACTTTTTCTAGTTAGTTTTTTTTTTTTGTCACCGACTTCTGAAGCTAGTTATTTTTTACTTTTTTGTGTTTTAAGCAAATGTGTAACCTTTACAGACATAAGATTTCAGCAATACCAGTCCATTTGCTATTATGTATTGAGGAGTTCCGTTGCCTATCTCAGAAGTTCTTCATCAGATCTTCACCAAATTGAAATGGATCCACTCCGAGAAAGTACTCTTCCAAAAACTACCCAAATCGCTTCCTCCTTTTTGAAGTCGGTTAAAAAGATGGCATACTTCCAATCGCCGCCATCCTTACAGTCCAACATATAAAAAAATCTAAGAAACTTTGTTCAAGGGCAATTATAGGTACCTACAAGAATAAAAGTACATAAATACGTGACTGTAAGGATGGCGATCAGAAATATGCCATCTTTATACTATTGTTTTATAGATAAGTACCTACTTTTCTTACTGTAGGACGTGGTGAATTTTGAGCCTTGTACTTTAGAACCTGCTACGACTCCATGACGCGCGCTCGCTTCGCTCGCATATTACATAACACTAATATCTTCTGTCCCCGAAGTGCCGGGCCTCCGCCGGCCTCCTTCGTCGGCCTACGGCCCGGTGCCCATGCCGCCCATAAAGTCGTATATACCGTATACGGTGGGTCTGCACCTCCTAGGTACTTGGTTGGCTACAAGCATTGAATTAAATAGTTTAATAAATGACTACATACAGATATGGTATTGGATCCAATATACCAATTGATCGATCTTGGACAGATAGACACAAACGGAACATTGCGTACCTTACCTACTTACACGATCATAGGAGGGGAGAGAAATTGGGTTCAACGGTGCTTCTGGTCTATCCATCTACTATTGCTCGATGTCATAAAAATGATAACCAAACGATTGAAAAATGGTATGCTTGCTATTAACATTATCTTCATAGCTCGTGAGCAACAAGGCCTACTTCGTATCGTAATAATTAACTACTTCAATAGGTAGGTATTCTTACTCAATTTGAAACTCACTTTTGTTTCAACGGAATAGACTCCTCCATTTCCTTCGGTGGATCGTAAGAAACAACTATCAGCATTTATCTGAGTAGGTACATACCTTATTAGGTACACCAATACGCCTGCCAAGCGTGGTAATATGAGGTGAAGGGGTTTATCATGGGGGCCTCATTGAAGGAGGCTTACGTACCTACATAGTGCGGATTTTAAAGGCTGATGATGGTACATAATGATAAATAAGTTTTAGAGGGTCGGTACCACGGATACGGTAGTCGGTAGGTGTCATCACGTTTGGCGAAAGCTAAAAGGACTCTTCAAAATCTTAAAAACAGTTTGCGAACCTCACAGGCCCCGGCCTCGCTCTATATGAGTGTGAATTATATAATGTGTGTAGTACTTACCTACAAAGTAAGTACCTAAGTTAGGGATGATAATGTATAAGTGATTAACATAAGAAATTCGCAGATATTTGTGTAAAACTTTATTTAATCTTGTGCATTGGGTATGGTAAATAACACATAAGGTTTTTTTAATATAACTTTGTTTGAGAAGCACATTAAATACTTTGAAAATTTTATTTAAAATAATTAGCTAAGGAATCTTATTCAACAATCAAACATTTTGTATCTGTTATTGAGATCTACAGCATAGGTATTTGTCATTATTATCATACTCATTAATACCTACTTAAAAAATATCTATCACAATTTAGACCTACCTAAATGTATTTAATTCTAAGGCATACATAGTAAAACCTATTATGAATCGAGTGAAAGAAATTATAAGTAGCTACATTTGTACATTAATTTCTTAATTATTGATAAAAAGTAATTTTACTATTTAGACATGTAATACTATTTATTACATGGTTGTTGTGCCAAATTGTAAGGCAGGCTGCCTTTAACAATATGTCCAAAATAGGTGTTGATTAATATTGAGCTGTGTTTTGTTTTACTGTAATGCCGGCTGACTGCTCTGCCAGCTACATCGGCTGCTGACTCTGGACTGCATTGTCTGGAAAAAACACCAGATAATTTGAGTACATTATTTATATTTCACTGGGTACATTGAACTTGTCAAATGATCACTTTGGAAATGTCTATCCAGTTTTGAAATAATTTGTCAACTATCTCAAACCCATGACAGTTCACTTCAGTTTTGTATGGTGTTTTTAGTGAGTGGATTTGTAATGGAATACGCTTTCTATCGCTGATTGAGTAAAAGATCAATTATGTTAGTATAGTAGGTACTAACTATTGTGTTAGTTCTGTTAGCTGGAAAAGCTTTGATGTTACCAGTGAAACCTGTAAACTGTATGGTGGGAAAAACTCATTGTTTGACAATGTTACAGGTGGTGCAATATTATAACAGTGTAACAGAAAGTGGTTTAGCCCTCTGCAAACTGCACACCGAAAGTGAAATTTGCATTTCCCTTATGTGTATGTACCCCTCAACATATTATATGATGAACTTCATGCATTCAACCGTTGGTTGGTAGCATTTGAAAAGTTTTGCAAGTGTACAATTTGTGGCTATACTTACAGCAGTAGCTGTATGATAGCTGGTCTGCCGTCTCCTGAAGTTGTGATGAGCGCAGTTACCCTTGTAGCTGGCTGTGGTGGCTCAGCATTCTCCAATGCTGGTGCTCGCCGCTCCAAATACTCCTCCAGGCTCAGTGGTCCATTTATATCTCTATCAAGCTGGTTGGCCTTTGATGTGTACGCATCTAATTTGCAGGACAGAAAACAATAATAGAGTAACATCAACAACAGTAGAGGTTCACGACTTCTTAACACAGACAATCAGCAACCACTGACACAATATTTTTTAAACTACTGGCTGTGTATGTTTTATAACTACTTAGGTAGGTACCTACTTACTATTATTATTATTACTTTTATCAATCATGCAAAATCCCTATAGCCTTATCATAGCTGGCTTCTGTGATGGGCAGGTTTTTGATCAAAGCATAGGGTTTGTTTCTATTGAAGGTAATAGAATTTTTGTACTATATTCATCTGTGTCTATCATTGATTTATGAATGGAATATAAGTAAGTATTCTGTAAATTTACCTTTTAATTATTTATTTTCTATGGGCGGGAACTTTGTTTTGGCTGTTTTCTGGCAAGTTGGCTGTCTTTGTAATCGTTGCGTGAGCTTTAAACTAAAATCAAATTTCGCTAGGACCTTGAAGTATGTTTTCTCTACCGTCCCTAATTCCTTTGCAGCTGCCGAGTCCAGGGAAGTTATTTCTTTGTTGTAATCCTCATCATACACACTTGCTTTCGTACACAAACGCCTCAGAGCGTTGACACGACGATGAAGCAAGATGACAATGATGGTGTGTTTACTCGCGCGACGTGCAGCCCGGCACCGCATGTAGCCTGCCTCGTAGGTCGTGGCCGACTGGCAGCTGGTCTTGGGACGCAGGGCAGGTATGATTGGTGGCGCCCACGCGCGCTCTCGTTCGCACTCGCACGCACCCAGCCAGGATCGGTGAAACAGCGCCAACGTGCTGATAAATATTTGCAGCGGATTAGGTAGGTAGGTATGCCTACAACACTTCTAGAATTATTGAAAACAACTACAGCTAACTACTCGTTATTAGGTAGTTAAAGAGTTCTAAAACCACTTTCCGCGCTACCAGAAGATATGGTTCCTGTTACGTTTTATTTCAAGGTATCCCCTACAGGCGTATCCCATTAGAGGCCTAAACCACTCGATTTCCATAATACTAAATCATAACTAAACTACCTACATCTATATTAAATAATGTATATCCAAAACTACAGATAACTACAAACCTTTTTCCACACCACCTGGAGAGGTAAGGTTTCAGGCGCGTTTTTTTTTATGTGGTATCCCCCCGAAGAGGCCTAATCCACCTAAACTACGTCTACGTACCTACATATACATGATTATACCTACTTACTACACTTTTCTAAAATCAAAGTAGCCTAATAATACGTATACATGATTATACTAAACTTTTCTAAAATCAAAGTAGCCTAATTACATTAAAATATATTTACTTAATATTAATAAATAAACTGAATTAAATATATATTATGTTAGTGTGGGTGTGTTAGATTTTAATAACAAATAATATATTTCCACTTAAACATAACTCTCTCTAATCATCTTATTTTCATTCATTTTCGTTCACGCAGTAGGTAGGTATACTTACATATATTATTACTATTAGGTAAGATAACAAATTATTGTAAATATTGTTACATAGAAAATAATTACGAGCTTGATCATAATAATAAATCGAAAATAAAAGAAATAATAGTAATACCTAAAAATAAATAATCTGTGTGTCAGTGTCATTGATAAGTGTGATATAGTATGTTACATGAAAAACGTTATACAATTACATTCAAATATATTCTTAAACTATTACTTACAAGTCCACAAATTTCACAACGTACTTCTACAAAGTTCTCTTATCATTCTTCTTTTCACATATACACACACATATACTTCCCCTTGACTTCATTCATAACCCTTTTAATCAACATTTTACACACTAATTGCTAGCAATTTCACATATACACACATACATACTTCCTCTTGACTTCATTCATAACTCTTTTAATCAACATTTTACACACTAATTGATAGCAATTTCACATATACACACATACATACTTCCTCTTGACTTCATTCATAACTCTTTCAATCAACATTTTACATACCAATTGCTAGCAATAGACATAATACGGACTAAGTGCGTGCAAAGTGAATGTGTACATGAAAAATAAATAAATATAAATCTATGATTATAACAAATTGTCATTGATAATCATGGCAAACAAACACTCCAACCTAAACTATCCTTCTTAATTATAAATAAATAAAACGGAACGTGAGGTAGTTTAAGATGAATACGTAACAATGCGCGATCGTTATTGAACCATGTTACTGGTCAGTAGAAAATCTGACCGACTGTAGAAAGGGAACGGTTGGTTGCCCGATCAACTGTCCGATCTGTAAGTAGTTGGGCTTTGGATTCTGATCAGAGTCGGCTTACTGCCGAGAACATGCTCTGGTTGGTGATGAAGCCAATAGAACCGAGTGATTGCGAATTCGTCGTTGAGGTGAGTTGCCCCACCGATGCTGGAGCTCAGTAAAGTGTGGTCGGTGTCGTCTAATTGCTGGGATGTCTTGCGTTCTCTGTGGCGCAAAAGTCAGGATTGGAGTCGATGTCTAGTTGTGGATGCTATCTGACTTGCGGTGGTGGATCGGTAGGGAGGGATGATATGTTCGTTAATATGGGTAAATGTTGTTGTTTTATCAGCAATGAGTCGTAGTGTGCAAAGGTGTAGGTAGAGTCATTGTACTGGTTGAATGAGTTCTATGGCATGGAATTATTTATTTATTAAAACTTTATGCAAATAATGTACAAAGGCGGACTTAATGCCTTGGGCATTTTCTACCAGTCTACCTTAGGGTGATGCAGAGACAAAACAGTAGGTGCAATAGTACAGAAAATTGCGAAGACGAAATATAATAATATATACATACATACAAACAAAATATACAAAGTAAAGAAAGATAAAGTTAAAAAAACATGGAGAAAAACAACAAATGAATGTAAGTGTTATGTACTATGTAATGTACTTATGTAAGTGTTTGCGAGCTTTTACCATAAATCTGAACCGTCTGGTTATGTAAGTTCGATATGAGTTATGATATGACACATATGGCAGATAAATATCTTGGTTACTTTTTACTAAAAAGTAAAAAATAAAACGCCGTGGACTGCCATGTAACTGTAAAGTAAAAAATAAAGAACCCGGGACCGCTGCAGTATGCGAGAGTGTGAATGCGAATGGCAGATACCCAATGTCTTAGTTACTTTTTACTAAAAAGTAAAAAATAAAAAGCCGTGGATTGCCATGTAACTGTATTGTAAGAAAAAAAAAAGCCGAGGACTATTGAAGTACACGAGAGTGTGAATGGGAATGGCAGATACCTAATGTCTTAGTTACTTTTTACTAAAAAGTAAAAAATAAAAAGCCGTGGACTGCCATGTAACTGTAATATAAAAAAAAGCCGGGGACTATTGAAATACACGAGAGTGTAAATGGGAATGGCAGATACCTAATGTCTTAGTTACTTTTTACTAAAAAGTAAAAAATAAAAAGCCGTGGACTGCCATGTAACTGTAATGTAAAAAAAAAGCCGGGGACTATTGAAGTACACGAGAGTGTGAATGGGAATGGCAGATACCTAATGTCTTAGTTACTTTTTACTAAAAAGTAAAAAATAAAAAGCCGTGGACTGCCATGTAACTGTAATATAAAAAAAAAGCCGGGGACTGCTGTAGAACGCGAGAGTGTGAATTGGAATGGCAGATACCTAATGTCTTAGTTACTTTTTACTAAAAAGTAAAAAATAAAAAGCCGTGGACTGCCATGTAACTGTTAAGTAAAAAATAAAGAGCCGGGGACTGCTGTAGAACGCGAGAGTGTGAATTGGAATGGCAGAAACCAAAATATGTCTTAGTTACTTTTTACTAAAAAGTAAAAAATAAAAAGCCGTGGACTGCCATGTAACTGTATTGTAAGAAAAAAAAAAGCCGGGGACTATTGAAGTACACGAGAGTGTGAATGGGAATAGCAGATACCTAATGTCTTAGTTACTTTTTACTAAAAAGTAAAAAATAAAAAGCCGTGGACTGCCATGTAACTGTAATGTAAAAAAAAAAAGCCGGGGACTATTGAAGTACACGAGAGTGTGAATGGGAATGGCAGATACCTAATGTCTTAGTTACTGTTTACTAAAAAGTAAAAAATAAAAAGCCGTGGACTGCCATGTAACTGTTAAGTAAAAAATAAAGAGCCGGGGACTGCTGTAGAACGCGAGAGTGTGAATTGGAATGGCAGATACCTAATGTCTTAGTTACTTTTTACTAAAAAGTAAAAAATAAAAAGCCGTGGACTGCCATGTAACTGTTAAGTAAAAAATAAAGAGCCGGGGACTGCTGTAGAACGCGAGAGTGTGAATTGGAATGGCAGAAACCAAAATATGTCTTAGTTACTTTTTACTAAAAAGTAAAAAATAAAAAGCCGTGGACTGCCATGTAACTGTAATATAAAAAAAAAGCCGGGGACTGCTGTAGAACGCGAGAGTGTGAATTGGAATGGCAGATACCTAATGTCTTAGTTACTTTTTACTAAAAAGTAAAAAATAAAAAGCCGTGGACTGCCACGTAACTGTAATGTAAAAAAAAAAAAGCCGGGGACTATTGAAGTACACGAGAGTGTGAATGGGAATGGCAGATACCTAATGTCTTAGTTACTTTTTACTAAAAAGTAAAAAATAAAAAGCCGTGGACTGCCATGTAACTGATAAGTAAAAAATAAAGAGCCGGGGACTGCTGTAGAACGCGAGAGTGTGAATTGGAATGGCAGAAACCAAAATATGTCTTAGTTACTTTTTACTAAAAAGTAAAAAATAAAAAGCCGTGGACTGCTGTGTAACTGGAAAGTAAAAAAAATAAAGAGCCGGGGACTGCTGTAGAACGCGAGAGTGTGAATGGGAATGGCAGATATCAAATGTCTTAGTTACTTTTACCAGATAAAGAGACATAGACTGCTTTGGCGCGTAAGAATTAAAAAACCGAATGTCTCGGTTACTATTAACATAATGAAAAAACAAAAGTGATATTACATTGCAATAAAATAGGTGTTAACTGTGTGTGTTAAATAACAAGCGTTAATTGTAACACAAAACGGACATTACGGCTATTGTAATGGAAGCTAATACTGGTAAGGTACCAAGGTAAACTGTTAATCAGCTGCTATATAGTAGGTACTTGTGTGTTACTTGGGCGGGGGTGCTTGTAGATGTTAGTGTTTGTTATTACATTCTGATTCGTTTAATAAAGTTGTAATAAAATAGAAAATTATTTTGTCATATTGGTATGAATCAAAATGTAGCTGTTTTCAGTACCATGCGAGGACAAGTGCTGCAATATGTAATTCTTTTTCTTTTTATAAGTAAGTTCTCTAATAGTATAAGTTTTGTAGGTTCCGTTCCAAGATATAGGTAAATTTAAAAAACATGACCTGTCTCAATTCAAAAGGCATTTTCTCTTTGACTCGGCTTGGAAACTTTTCTTTAAATCTGAATCTGATTTACATTATGCTTTCTATTTCTTGACTACATAATTATCTACAATTTAACATGTATTATAGTTCAAATTTTTAAATAGCAATATCTTATTCATATAGATTATAATAACTAAGAATAGTGTTTTTTACACACATGCCTTTTTTTTTGCCTGTAATTTTGTTTTGTTTTTATACATGCTCTTTTTTTTGCATGCTATTTTTTTGTTTTTGTACATGACCTTTTTTTTTGCATGTTTTTTATATATTTTTTAGTTTGTTTTACTTTTTTTTTGCATTATATATATATTTTTAATAATAAAAATATTAAAAAATACAATTCATGAATAAAAAAACCTATCAAGTACTCACTCTCCGGAGGAAATAAAGGAAGAGGATTAGAATGTAGTACTTGGGCGACGACTGTCGACGAGAAGATCAACTCCGCAGTTTTTTTTTTCCGGGTTCTATCTACAATCAGTCCTCGGACTATGAGCGGATGAGTTCCGTGTTGCTTGTAGTGTAGAGTGTGGCTTCCAATGATGCCATCTACTCGCAGGTGTTACGGCTTTACAGCCAGTCTTCTAGTGCCATGATACTGTGGCGCTTCAAGCGGAGTACGTAGTCTCGTTGTGTCAACTGACGAGCCAGCTCATTTGGATGAATGGCTAGTCGTGCTTTATATTTCCCTGCTACATTCCGAATCTCCTCATTAACTGTGGGAATGGCTAGTTGTTGGTGGATTTCAGCGTTTGTAGTAAAAGCCATGCCATTAGAAATTGGCTATTGTGCGTAGTATTTTGTTTTGTTGACGCTGCAAGATGGCTGCATTGGAGTTGCTTGCGCTTCCTCAGAGCTGTATCACATCCAAACGGCCTTCAGTACTACTTTGTATACTAAAAGCTTGTTGTCTAGTGATAGTCTGGAGTTGCGGCCCAGTAACCAGTGAAGAATTTTTAATCTGTATGAGAGGTCCTCTTTTTGGCTTTGAATTGTTGTTGCCAGGTCAATTGGCGGTCCAAATGCATTTAACAATACTTTTATGTGGTAGGTTGGTATTTCCGAGTTTAATCGGTGGGTAGTCCTCTTTTAACGGTATTTCAAACTACGAGATTAATAGCATGCTTGAAATTAAATGAAAGTAAAAAACTGAGAGTATACAAAAAAAAATTGGCTACGAATAAATATTAGTTAAGGTGGATGCGCAAGGGTAGCCCGCGATATTTAAAATTTCTTACGTTTATTGCAATTTGCAGGTCAGTGTCAGGTTGTATGTTAATGAAAATATGAATCGCGCCAGTAACACGTATGGAGTTACAGAATTGTTATCATTTAAATCATCAATACAACCCTCCAAGTTCATATAATCCCATTCAATAGCTATTTCATGAAAAAGTCACTCTTTGAGATTATACGTATTTGGAGGGTTGTATTGATGATTTAAATGATTATAATTCTGTAACTCCATACGTGTTACTGGCGCGATTCATATTTTCATCAACATACAACCTGACACTGACCTGCAAATTGCAATAAACGTAAGAAATTTTAAATATCGCAGGCTACCCTTGAGCATCCACCTTAAGTCAACAAAGTTGTATTTAAAATTTCCTATGAAGCAGAGACGGTTACTGAAAACTACGGTATTAATTAACAGATTCAACGTAATGTACTTTGAAACAAACTAAGATAATTATGATAAAAATTCATTATTATCTTTGTTCTTCATTTACACTAAAATTTAAAAGCTAATAGTTGGGGTTAAAACTGGAGTTAGTTAAGAGTGAAAGTTTAAATGAGAGTCTAATGAAAGTTTTTGGGCTTCTTTCATGCGCAGCTTAAGAGTGAAAATAGAAGCGGCAGTTAGAGTAACAGTAAGAGACAGAGCGAAAAGATTGAGTGCGCCTTTTTAGGCTCTTTTCATGCACGCGGTAAGAGAGAAAATAGTGAGAGGTAAAGTAATAGTAAAAGTAAAAGACAGAGAAAGTCACTCTGACTGCCATTTTATACACTCTCTTTCTAATTTTCACCCGTTTTTTTCAAATTCAACCTTTTTGTTAACATGAACCTTTAAGCAAATCATATTTTGTCCGTCTCTTCGAATTGAAATAATTTCATAAAAATCTTTAAATCAATTAATCAAAATTTGTCTTTTAATAAATACTCAAAACATAAATAATTAAACAAAAAATTTAGAGTGTAGTTATTCTAAAAAGATTTTAAACTGAGACGATTCACTATCATAATGACGAATACATCACAAGAAACTGATTTTAAAATAATCTTGTTCAAAGAAAAAGAATTGCATATTGATGAAAATACTTTTCGCATGGTAATTAAAACAAACAAACACGTCATAGGTACCAAGTAGTACATACATCGCATTTCATTTACATCCCATCATCTTCATGGGACATAAATAAAGATGTTGGGTAGGATGAAGTACAAAGAAAATAACCCATTGAATGAATGAATGAATGAATGAAACTGTGACTTTACCTACACCTTTTCACACTACGACTCATTACTGATAGTGATAACAACTTTTACCCATGTCAACGGACATAACATCCGTCCCTACCGATCCACCACCACAAATCAGATAGCATTTTAATTTTTACTTTTTAGTAAAAAGTAACTTAGACATTTGGTATCAGCCATTACCATTCACACTCTCGCGTTCTACAGCGGTCCCTGGCTCTTTATTTTTTACTTTACAGTTACTTATGAGTTTTTACAGGTACTTATGAGGCTTTTTATTTTTTACTTTTTAGTAAAAACTAACTAAGACATTTATCTGCCATATAACTCATAACTGACTAACATAACCAGTCGGTTCACATTTAAGGTAAAAGCTCGCGAAAACTTACATAAG
Source organism: Eugnorisma glareosa (assembly GCA_947578425.1). Lineage (NCBI taxonomy): Eukaryota > Metazoa > Arthropoda > Insecta > Lepidoptera > Noctuidae > Eugnorisma > Eugnorisma glareosa. The sequence goes on along the minus strand of OX387961.1, from coordinate 14,873,497 downwards.
AAGTTGGCAGACTCGTCACACAATTAATTTGTTGTTTTTCTCCATCTATGTTTTTTTATCCTTAATTTTGTATATTTTGTTTGTATGTATGTATACAAAGTTGATAGGACAGAGGGGCTTTCCTTTGAACTGCCTATACTATGTACCATTTCAAGCTCTGTACCAAAAATCAATTAAATAGGAGCAGTAGTTTAGTCGCAAATGATTTTTTAAGTTTTTGCCCCATTTGAACACAATGTATCTTTCCTATCAGCTGATTATGTCGCCGCCGCCCGCCCGTTTTGTCACGAGATAACAGACGCTGCTCCGCGCTCCGGCGCGTGCGACGTTGCCGATTTTTTACCTAGGTATCTAAGCTCAGTTAAATTTATTTACAAAGGATGGTTGCGTTTTACTCTGATTTGTAAGCTACTTAGTTTGTTTGAAAAAAAAAAATCATTTTTGGTGCTTTTTATTTTTATACCGTATCGAATTAACACTAAACACGTATGGTATAAATAGTGTAATTTAATGCCCATATTTCGTCTTTGCAATTTTATGTACTATTGCACCTACTGTTTTGTCTCTGCATCACCCTAAGGTAGACTGGTAGAAAATGCCCAAAGCATTATAAGTCCGCCTTTCTATATTATGTGTATAAATAAAGTTTTAATTAATAAATAACTCCATGCCATATAACTCATTCAACCAATACAATGACTCCACCTACACCTTTGCACACTACGATTCATAAGACTGATAAGTAAGACAACAACATTTTCCCATATTAACGGACATACCATCCCTCCCTACCGATCCACCACCGCAAGTCAGATAGCATCCACAACTTGACATCGACTCCCATCCTGACTTTCGCGCCACAGACAACGCAAGACATCCCAGCAATCAGCCGACACCGACCACACTTTACTGACCCCCAATCATCGGTACGACAACTTATCTCAACGACGAATTCGCAATCCCTCGGTTCTATCGACTTCATCACCAACCAGAGCATGTTCTCGGCAGTAAGCCGAATCTGATCAGAATCCAATGCCCAACTACTTACAGATCGGACAGTTAACCCGGCAATTATCCGCTTCCGATCTACAATCGGAAAGATTCCCACAGACCAGCATGGTTCAACCGATTTCACACTGAGACGCATATCACCAAAAACTAACCTCTTTGATCCGTTAATTTATTTATAATTATAAACAGCTTAGACCAGAGTTATTATTCGACATGACGCTCAATGTATATTTGCTACAAACACAGGTTATAAAATATTTATTAGTGTAATGTAAATAATATATATACCAATATAATGTGATATTACATTAATATAAAAAAGCAAAAACAAATTAAATAAAAAACGCTCATTGAATAGCAATGTCAACATGATTTAATGATTATTAACTTAGAGAGGCCGCCCCACCCAAATAGGGGTGATTTAAAAAAATTACAACAATAATTGCGGAATAACGACATTATTTACAAGCGGTTTATTATTGACTACACGATTTTTATTGAGCAATAGCTTTAAATCCCGTCGGTTACGAACCCTACCTATCGCGACGTACAACTGTCCGTGGCTAAAGACATCGGATCTTAAATCTATCCCCACTTTTGAAATTGTTTGGCCCTGACTTTTGTGTATTGTCATCGCGTAACAAATTTGTAAAGGAAATTGCCGACGGATCATTTCTATGGGGCTATTTGAATCGATCGGTGCTTTAAAAGTTATGCGCGGAATGAAGTAATCTTCATTATCGTCCGGTTTTCGTACCCTAATCAGACGCGGCGAATGACCTACTACTATAACTTTAGTGCCGTTTACTAAGCGATCCGAGAAACTAAGGTTTCGCATAATCATGCAAACGCATCCTACCTTTAGTTGTAAATCATGCTCGGGGACGCCTTTCGGTTGCATTCTATTAAGAGTGTCCGATCCTAAGAATAATTCGTCCGCGTCATCGGTTGCCGTTTGATCTACCGAATAGAAATGTATTAATTCACCGGGTACGCGATCTAAAATGTTTGCATTTATTTCCTTTACGTTCATATTATAGTTGCACAAAATTGCTCTGTGGCAGCAAACGTCTGGTTCGTCTAAAACGTCTGAAAAAACAAAGTCTATTAAATCATCGAGATCTGTGACAAATTCAATGGGCGACACGTCGATTAGGTTTTGTGTGACTCTACCGGTTTGGACTGGAACTGAGACTATTGAATTAGAGCCGATGTTCAATAGCTGTTCCGAGAATTCTTCGTCTTCCCTAGATCTTTGCGCGGTTGATAATTTAAAGATTTTAATCTGTTGCCAAATCCAAGACGTTTTCACAGAGCAATTGACTACGTCGGCATTATTTCGCGCGTTCGGTACCACCGGTGGAATTTGACGGAAATCTCCTGCAAAAATGACTATTTTACCGCCGAAAAGTTCATCAGTTTGCATCAAATCGCGTAACGAACGGTCGAGCAAGTGAATTAGATATTTATGAGCCATCGGGGCTTCGTCATAAATGATAACCGAAGCGTGGCGTATCAACTCTGCGCGTTGGGAACCGTTCGTTATATTCCAATACCCGTGATCGTCCACAAGATCTAACGGAAATTTAAACATACTGTGAGCCGTAGTACCGCCTTCGTAATTCTGAGCCGCGATGCCAGATGTTGCCGTACACAAAACTACATTATTACGCGAGCCACGGACATGTGCTGCGACCACGTTGAGTAAAAGCGTTTTTCCCGTACCGGCAGGGCCATCTATGAAAATGGAACTGTTGTTTGCACGTTTAAAGACCGGGTCTTCTACAAGTTTGTCGACAAACTCGAACACTGCGCGCTGATCGGAAGATAAGCGAGGCTGCCATGTTTCGACGTACGCATTTAACCTGCCCGCACTGAATTCGATCTGCTCTCGACCCAACTCGGTGGTATCGTCGCGGATATTGGGCAGCCCCTGCTCTACAAGACTGGTCCCGTGTTTACGCAAAAGTCTGTCGATTTGGATGAGACTCATTTTATAGGCCCTGTCGGTATCATTTGGCATACGTTCGAGGTAATCTTCGCTTATTTGGTTTTTGAATTTATCCCACAATAAGCCGACTGGAGCGCCGTTTACGGCCAAGAGGACGAAAAATCTACGAAGTCGCGGTCCCGTTAGAAAATTCGCGGCTTCCTCGAGAGCTCTCTCGTATTCAATTTCATCATTCGCGATGCCTACATTTCGAGCGACTTCCTGAAACGTTCGACAATTCAATCCTCCGACTTTCAAAAGATCACTATAGCCGCGGCACGGATATAAAGCCAATAGCATTCGTAAATAAAATTGTTCACCCCTATTTGGCGCTATCCAAAAAAGACGCGCTACATTGACTCCCCGCTGCCTTTTTGTGACGAATTTGTTTTTTAATTGGTGGACTTCCACATTTTTTGTAGTTGGGCGTTTTGAATGTACAATATATTTTTCGTAAAAGTCCAAGTACGTCAGGTTTTCGAACTCTTCTCCGGCCGGCCGGTTAAAATAATCTAAAAGAGCTGAACTACCGCTCTGAGCGGCGTCAGCTACCGAATCTTGCCTAAAGAACACGCTTTGGTAGTTTTCGAGGTGGACTGGCAGTTGTTGGACAGCGGGTTCGCGCATCGTCAAATCGTACTCAAAAACTCGCCACGCGGCATCGCAAGCACCTATGTATCGCTTCGTAACGTACTGCTCTACTTCGTTGTTCCTATCTTCCTCGGCAACTATCGTGACACGCGCCTCGTCTTTACCTTTGGTCATGTATTTGAATAGGTACTTGACGATTTTTCGAGCCGAGGAAGCTTCTAAATTTGCATGACAATCGTACTTCAAGAGGATGGCGGCGTTGTAAGGAACTACCCACAGATCGTTGACAGTAACTTCGCGGTTTCTGAATTTAATTATTGCCTCGTTGTTACTGCTTCTGCGGAGGTGGATGAACCCCTTGTCGTCATGGTGCGTTACTTCGGTTTCGCGTTTTGGAAAGTACTTGGAGCACTTCTCCTTAGTACTATCCCAACATGGAAGGTCGGTCCTGTGAGGCGGCCCACAGGGACCGTGTATCATATGATTTATGACCATTTGGCGCAACTTGCCTTCGGCTTCGGTTGCGTTCGGGATATCGGCCCTGACAAATTTGTCTATGTCTGAATTCTGTACGGGTCCCCCACCTTCCACGCGGAAACAAATATGGGCGTGGGGTAAGCCTCGTTTTTGAAATTCGATCACATAAATTATATACACGTGCTTACCGAACCATGCGCCCGATCGCAGGTCTTTCAGCACTTGTGCTAATTTTAAGTTAAACACCCGTGCGCATAGACTCGCATGTGGCTTTTGCCCCGGTAATAAGGATTGTTGAATTTCCATCCATTTTGGATTACATGTGATCGTTAGGAAAAATGATGGTGTACCTAGTCTATTAACTAACGCGATCGCATCCATGTATTTCGTTTTCATGTAACGCGGCCCCCCCGTAAACGTGTTTGGTAAGTAAATGCGACCTGGAACGACTCCACCCTCTCCTTGTACAGTTTCGTCTGTGCTTATTTGGCGCGCCGATTCGACATTGTCTTGCAGCTCATGCAGAGGTGCCAATCTCATCGAAGATTGATTCTGCATGTTACTGACGTAGCGCAATCGTTCTTCCTCGATACGACAATACATATCCACTAACCATTCCTCTGACAGTTTACCGAAATCGTGAAAGCGCGGCTCTGACAACAGCAAACAGCGAATGTATTTGTTTTGAGTCAATTTCGCGTTTTTGTTGTCTACTTTGTTTATGTACCACCCCGCGGTGGCGTGCGGGTACAATAGCGGGTATTGAAACGTTTCATACAACGGATGAAAGACGTCGACCGTGTGGGGTTTATTCGCGCCCGTTTTCCAAATGGCAATACACCGTGGGAGAAACCGTTCCCTTTCCGTGCTAATAATCGCGGCAATCTCGTTTCCTAATGGCATATCACCGAGAATATTACCGTGAGTTTGACGCGTTGTACGTTCGAACCTTAAATGCGCCTCTTGAGATGTTTCGTTATGCAACCTTTTGAAACAGCCAATCAAGGGATTGACTTCGTGCAAGAAATGATTGATTTCCGTGACGATTTGACGATCTAACCGCAGACCTGCCGCGAGTCTCTGGCGTTCTTCGTTGTCCTCTATATAAAGACCGATAGGATTAGTTGTGTCCGTGTAACCCAAATCAAAAACGCGGTGGTATATTCTACCTTGAATTTTGATAAACGCCAGACCGGTATTGGGATGTTGGAAACCGTGCGAGACTCCTAAAGCGCTGAAGGCAAACAAGTTATTGTACGCGCGAGGACACTTGTTGAAAGAGTCACTGTTATAAAAACTTTCCGTCAACGGGGGAAAGTTTTGAACGTTATAAGACCCGCTGCCACAACACCACTGGGTTCGCGATTTTTCTTCGAAAAACAGACACGTACCACAATGCAAACATTTAAAAACGTCATCGGCTTTTAACGACGGTTTGCGCAAACCATACAAACGTACCGCATTTAATTCGTCCCCACTTTTAACCGCAATTAAATTTTTTGAATTTCGCAAAGATGGGTCGATATTTCGAACAGCTCGATGACGTTCAGTGGCAAGTCTATTGACACCCGGGTTAGTTTGCGCGTATCTGGCGACCGATTGTCGGTTTATTTCTGGATGAGTCTGCGTGTATCTAACGACCGAATCTCGGTTCACTTCCGGGTGAACTTGCGTATATCGAGCGACCGATTCGCGGTTTATATCTGGATGAAGAGCCGTATAACGCTCTACGGCTTGTCTGTGCACTTCCGGATGTAGAGCCGTATAACGCTCTACGGCTTGTCTGTGCACTTCCGGATGTGTTTTATTGTATTTTTCGACCGCTTTTTGATGTGAATTATCATTTGCCCCGATTTGTTTTTTAGGTCGTCCAACCGATTTTTTTTGTATCCGCGAATTTGCAGCGATTTTCTCTAAGACAACCACCGGCCTTTTCGCGTTTAATTTTGGGTCGCTTTCAATTATTTTTCTTTTCAATGTCGAATTTAGCGGCATTTTTTCTACAACAACAACTGGTTTTAACGTGGAGAATTTGGGGTCATTCTGGGCTACGCTGGGAACCGACGCAATTACAAGTGGGGGAATTTGTGGGTTTTCGATATTGAGTACTGTAAGTCGATGTATGCTGTACTCGCCTTGATCGAATTGAGCGCTTACAAACAAAAGTTGTGCTAAAGCATTTATATCGAGACATTGAAATAAACGTGCTACATTTATATTCGGATTTTGGTGGTTGTTTTTGCCGGAGGCGTCAACAGCATGACTGTTAAATAGGAAATACCTATTATTGCTCTTCCAAAAGGACACGGTGGAATTTTGACCAGTGAACAGGAAGTTCATGGTATTTTCGACGTATTCCGGATTAAAACACGTTAACAAATTAGTTTTTAGATTTTCTATGGCATCAAAAAGTGTTTGTTGATTTGATGGATAAAGTCCATTTGTTACCCACGTTATATTTATATTTGCCGAATAATTTTGAATTTCAACATGGGGAGGCAACTCTTCGGGGTCCAAAAAAACCTCTCCCGTCGGACGTGGGGTATTGCAATATAGAATATCGCCACATGGGAGGATAATGTCATCAATATCAGACGTTGTGAATGTCTCGCGGTTCTTTACACATGAATAAGTGGATGCAATACACGACATTGCGACGCACTGGACGCCCTTACCCTTGAACCTTATTCCACCTTGATGAGTTGTCCCTGCTGCAATGCACTTCACTCCCGACGCTCCATCGGCAGCATCCGCTGAGGGTGGAATGAGATTCGCACTTACCTGACCCGATGTGGAGGCGCTGCTAGTGCGTTGACCCCGACGTACCTTCTTCGGACGACCGACGTTGCGAACCATGACGATGATGACGAAATTTCTATAGATAAAATTAGTTAATTAAAATACGTTTACAAAATTTCATATTTGTGCTGTTGACGATTGAAGAGTTTCATTAATTGGACGAAACTCTGAATATGCATTCAAATTATGCTTGTCATATTAAAAAAAAAAACTATAATCAGACTACAAAAAAATCATGTTCTAAAAGTAAATAAAAGGAACTTTATTTATGAAGGTTTTAACTATTTAACATGAAATTTTTATTAGCTAAAAAAATATTATATACATTTATAAATTAAAATAACCTAAAGAGACTAACTTAAAATAAACTTAACAAATGGCGTAAAGTAAATTCGTTTGGTTTATGCGTAATTTTAGAAATTAGTCCCAGTTATCGAGAGAGCGAGCAAACCCGCACGCAAAAGCTAACAATATGAAATACGCTAGTTAAGCAGTACCCAACACAACAACAACATTTTTTGTTAACCAGCGAACTATCAAGACTCTTCTATCAACACCTCATTTGTTAAATTCCGAAGTTATAAAGTTCTCCTAAATTAAATTAAAGTTGTTGTTAAACGGCTGTCAGCCTCTTAAATGATGTTGCCTCAGAAACTGCAGTAAGTACCAGAGTTATTTGATAGCTCATGTGTGTCTGCTAAAAATATTGGGATTACGAACTAAACACTAATGTTTATCAGGATAAGACATACCTTAAGGCATTCTAAATGGGTGTTATTTAAATGGTTAGCATAGTATTCGTATTTTTGTGAGCAAAAAACTATAATCTGTGAGCAGAAATAGCTAATTGAACAGCAACTCATGGCCAGCAAACATTCCAAAATCAATCATCAATTTATGTCATTCTGGATGGCTGTAATTATTTTTGTACAGCATATTAATTATTGCTGCAATGAGCTGCTCCTGTTTAATAAAATTTTGGTAGGCACTCAGAGGGTAAGCAAAAAAATTCATTTTGAGCTGCATATAAAAGTAGCAAAAATACTTTACTTTACCGCACGCAAAATACGCGCTTAGACGTGGAGTTGCGGACACCAGCCCGCTATACAATACAATACTTTACTTGACTAAAAATAGAAATAACGCTGAACAGATGGTCGGATCGGGCATAAATAAAAAAAAAAGCTGCCGCCCTATCTCCCGTCAGCCATGTCGTCGGAGCTCCGCCGGCCTTCGGCCTACGCTCCTCATGTCCCAAAATCGGACTTTTGGGACCAATTAGTTATTTTGCTCACCATGTTTTAAATATGCATACCAATCAAATACACTGCTGATCAATCATGAAATCTTGCTGATCAAATAGTTATTTTGCGGACTGAATGTATAATATGCAAAGTCATGTTATTGTAAGCTGCCTATTTATGATTTAATTTTTGACATTATCAAAATTATTTGCGGAACAAGGATTGCTGGCTGGTTTTTTTAATTTTGTGGCTCACCATTTTATAATTGCTAAACATTTAATTTACTTCTATTCTAAATTAGTCAACTTATAACAAACAGAAATGATTTTTTAAATCAATCTAGTGATTTTGATGATATTTCCATCACCAGCTATATTTCAGTACATCGCCCTGCCTAGAATGCAAGTGATGACGTTAAAGCAATAGCAGGCGGCTTCAAGTTTTCAAATTAGAAAATGGAAATGGAAAGTTTTTTAAGAAATCAGGATAATTTATTCACAGACATTTTAGTTTTAATTTATCTATAAATATTCAAATCTATTAATCTATCAAAGTATGTAAAAAAAAAGCCTCATTGTTCTCTAACGACAATAAATGTAAAAAAAAAAACTCTGGCTACAGAAAGGAAATACGCTAAGGAGGTGGACCATAAGTGTGCTTGAAAAGGTTGAATTCTAAATTTCATAGTGATGGCGCCATTTTAGATACAATTTAGTGAAAACTGATGAAAACATATTTGAAGTCCAGAACAAAAGGTTTTTAGCAAGAACCATCAAAATCAGTTAGGTTGACTTTGTTTTGCAATTGATTTTTTCAGTTCCTCTAATTAGAATTTTTGCTTTTTCCAACAATATTTTGTTTCTCTTTCCCTCTGCTAATGCAGTTTTTTTTTTATTTGTTCAACTTCCAACTGTAAAATAAAATGTATACATATTATGCAATAAACATAATAATAACCCATTACATAGGCTGATGGAATTCATAGTTAGGTTAATAAACTGTGTTTTCAATATTTGCATTTTCAACTTTTTCTTATTTTCTAGTAAATTTATTTGCATCACAGCTTCCCGTCGAATGTAGTCTGTAGGTCTACGCACTTGGTCTCTGCTCTTGATAACTGAATTTACAACAGTGCAATCAAAAATACAAAGACAAATACAATATGTTCGAAGACATGTGACATCTACCAATCCGCACTGGGCCTGCGTGGTGGATTATAGCCCACTCCGGAGGCCATGTCCCAGCAGTGGGAATATTATAGGCTGATGATGAATCAAAACTATAAATAAAAGGTTTTAGTATAAAGCTACATATTATATAAATTGTATATATAGCATAAGTACAATACCTGTGCTATTTTTGATGAATATCATCAATTTGGGTGCTGTTATTGTCCGGGACTTCATGTTTTCATCAATTTTATTGCCCTGGACTTCAAACACTTTCACCATTTTTTTCTTTGTCCATAACATCTGAAAAACAAACTTGAATAGTTAACTTCTTAAAAGCTAGTTATAATAAATATATTATTTAATATATGGGTGAACAAAACATTTTTGTATATTCAAATACATACCTAAGGTGTCAATCAATTCAGAATAGTTTGGTTTGTTATCAATTTTATCTAAAATGGTGCCATCAATATCAAATGTATTTTTGATTATTATCATCATCCCAGGTGCAGCCTGATAAGTAATAATTGAAAATTAGAAGAAAGCTTTGACATAATAATTAGATAATATTTAATATATTCTGTGAGTAATATATCAATAATAATTAAATTGAGCCACACAATGGTTTCTGAGCAATTTAGAGGAAAATTTATTATGATGCCAACCTCTTCAACCATACTTATTATGGTTTCATGTTGTGGTGGTGGTGGAGATGCATGCGGTCCACCCCCATTTTTTAGCATATTCCCTCTTTCTGTACCCCAAGTTTTATGTGTCAATGCTTTCATGTTAATCCATGCTCTTCATAAAGTCTTAAGCTGAAATAAACAGTATGAAAAATACTATTAGTAAATCATTCATAGCAGTAAATATATTTCATCAACAACAGTGACTATCCTACCTTGTGTACATTGACATAACAGTTGAACTCTTGGGTAATTGCATCCCATCAAATCCCATGCTGCTTGTTTCTTTGCGACCGACTTGCCATCCGTGATTGTAGATTCCACGATTGGTGTCTTTTTAATTAGCTGAGACAGTATTGCCTTTTCATCGGTGGTGAAATTGGCCACTCTTATACGTGGTGTCTGCTTGTAGATTCTCTTAAATTGAAACAGAAATATGAATGGAAGTTCTTCGATTACACAGGGTGTGTGTCGTTGAATTTTATTGTTATCATATCACATTTGCACTGAAAGTACATATATACTTACCCTATGTTTTATTAATTCAGTATTTCACAAGTACAACACAAACAAAACTTTCCCGCCCGGTAAATATGATTTGACTTTAACAGCAGTGATGCCATAGAAAAAAGTCATTTATTTATTTAAACTGCATGTACAATAGTGGTACATAGGCGGACTTAATGCCTCAACCAGGCATCCTCTACTTCTACCAGTCAACCAAAAGTAACCAGTCAAAAAGATCGCAATCGCTATAAGGTGGAAGCGCAAGGGAAGCCCGCGAAATTTAATTTTTCTTACGTTTATTGCAATTTGCAGGTCAGTGTCAGGTTGTATGTTGATGAAAATATAAATCGCGCCAGTAACACGTATGGAGTTATAGAATTATAATAATTAAAATCACCGATACAAACCTCCCAGTTCATTTAACCCGCGGATTGAATTTCGCGGGCTACCCTTACGCTTCCATTTCAATGAAAATAGCTTTTCCCCTTTGCAATTTACTAAAAACTTACAGTAAAAGAACTGATTATCATTTATATTACCATGAATAATAGTTTTCAGCGTTTCTAAATATTCTAATAAGTTAATTAATATCAACACATTTTAAAATGGTGGGAAAAAGCAATTCGAAATTCAAACCAACGAATAAAAAGTTGGCGTCCTAAGATTTTTATCATTAAAAACAGTAATTTGTTTTAAATTTGTAGATTAAAATCATCTAATTGCTAATTACTATCGTACTAATCTATTTTTGGCTGCTATCGATTAATTAAACATAAAATAAAAATTTATAAAAATATGCCTCACTCACCTGAAACAATTCTCAAAATAATGATACAAAAAAAGATTCAGTGTGACCAGATTAGACGAAAATACCGAAGAAAAAAAACCTAAATATTACCATTAGATTTTAAAATGGAAAATGGATGATGATGGATGGATGTTTTTTTTAAGGTGAATGCTCCAACCAACCCACGAGAATTATATCATTAGAATATAATTCTGTAACTACATATGTCTTACAGCCGCGAATAATACACACATCAAAAGTGTCTAGGGATCAAGCATTTTTATGTGGATTTCTTGAGATTGAGATGTGGCTTTGTAATAAATTTATGATTTTATAAATTTATATGGATCCTTTTTGGTGCATTATTAATTTGAATCAGGAACTGTGAATCAAATTCGAGTAAAAGATGAAAATCAGCTGTCAATATTTTCCCTATAAAAACATACAACGCATTGAAGACATTATTAGTGCTACTGTTTCCCTACTACTGATTAACACCAACGTTATTATGGAGCGGCGACGTCATTTAAGCAGGGAAGAAATGCTCAGAGCCGTGGGAATGATAGAAGCTGGTTCCCGGCAACGTACTGTGGCTTTAGCTCTGAATACAAGTCAGAGTGTTATCAGTCGACTTTGGACACGTTACCGAAGCACTGGTACCGTGGCTGAGCGCCATGGAGGACGGTATCGCTGCACCACACGGAGACAAGACCGATACATTCAAATCTTAACTCGAAGAGCTCCAACAATAACCGCCATGATGTTAGCCGTGAGGCTTCATCACTCTTCAGGGAACTTAATTAGCGACCAAACAGTCAGAAACCGCTTGCATGAAGTGAACCTTCATTCCCGAAGACCGCTACGGGTACCACCTATAGCAATGCACAATCGTAGGATACGATATCAATGGGCTCTTGAACACAGAAATTGGGCAGAAGAACAATGGCGTTTCGTGTGCTTTTCTGATGAGTCTCGTTTTGGTATGAGACCGGATACAAGACGTATACGACACTGGAGAACCCCTGGACGCCAACAGCGATTAAAATCCTGCCAGGAAGTCCATCCTTATAGTGGTGGAACCATCATGGTATGGGCGGGTATTTGGATCGGCGGAAGAACTGAGTTGATTTGGATCAGAGGCAACCTCAACGCTCAAATTTATGCTGAGACGATTGTATCAGACGTCATCGTTCCTCTACAAGTGCAAATCGGTCCCTTATTTCAGTTAATGCATGATAATGCACGACCGCACACCGCAAGAGTTGTAAGACAGACTCTCGCCGCAGCTAACATCAATGTCCTGCCCTGGCCTGCTCAGTCGCCAGACTTGAATCCGATTGAGCATGCATGGGATATGCTACAGAGAAGAGCTCTGCCGAATATGGAGGGTATCCAGTCGCAAGAAGACCTTTTTTTGTTGTTGCAACGAACATGGGCGGCCATTCCACAGCGTGATTTGGATGAACTCATTTTGAGTATGCCAAACCGATGTTCTTGTGTTGTTAGTGTTCGCGGTAGAAACACGGATTATTAATTGTTTAAGTTACCCAATAAAATTTTAAAGAAAACTGTTATTTCAGTCTTTTTTTCGAACTTTTGTGTTAGTGGTTCAAATGTCAAAAATCCCTTTATTAGGAAAATGGCAAATTTCTTTATTAATGCAAAGGTGACTTGGTTTATCGTTACTGTGACAAACGAAAACACTTTATTTGATGAATCCTTAAAGAAAATTTTAATTAATATCAATCAGGAGAAAAGTTATTGCAAAAATATATGTTGATCCCTAGACACTTTTGATGTGTGTATTTTAATCAACATACAATTTTCAAAAAACGTAAGAGAATTTGAAGTTCGCGGGTCACCCTGGAGCAATCGCCTTATTACACTTATTCAATAATCATCATCAAAATAAATGTTTGACAAGGATTTTTACATTCCGCGTATGTGTTCAAACCTGTAGAGATCACGAGTGGATCACACGCTTTTCACATTGTTTAACGGAATTAGGCAATTAGGTAGATAAGTCAAATGAATATTGTATTCAATCTATACACGACGAACAGACGCAAATCTTGCAAAGTTCATTGATTTGTAAAAATATATTTTGATAATGGCGCGTTGAAACTGTACAACTTTCGCGACAGAAGCGCTGAGTGCTTAGTCACATAGTTTTTGCTTTGTCTATATTTTTGCCATATTTTGCTTTGTCCAAATCACTGTGCCTACTGGATTGCTATATTTTTCGAATGACGAATATTTTCACACTGCCATGTTACTTTATATATTTTATCATGAGCGGAAAATCCAGTTCACCATGTAGTTTGACATCTCATGAAAATGGAAAATCCAAGTTATTTTAGTGAGAGTGTCAACTGTTTGTATAACGAATTTCATTTATGCAAAGTTTTGGTCGAAGGGTGTCGTTTAAAATGGCTTCCGAGACCACCTGCGAGACACCGAGACACTTTGGATACGGCACAGACAATTTGTGTCAGTTAAAAATGTTATAATTAACCAATATATACCCAGAATTCTAAACTTTCGGAAAAATACCAAAAAAAAATACCGTTATAGTATTAAAATACTGAAACTGGTCACACTCGGTTGCCGCCAATCCCGTTCTTGACATAGACAAGTAATTAGACAGGGTTGGAATCAGACTCTAAAAAGTTATTGTCTGTGGTACTCTCTGAATACTATTTTTCACCAAAATATACTTAGATAAGTTTTCATCAATTTTTTACTTCGATTTGATCTACAAACATTAAAAAAACAAAACTACCATCGCAACAAAAACATGTAACATATTGTCACTCTAGTGAAATGCCAATTATAGCCCAAAAGTACAGAGAAAGCCCCAAGAAAACCTAATAATGTTGTTTGAATGAACTCGTACAATTTCTTTTAGCGCCATCTATCGAGGTCTTGGGAACTATTATGTTATTATGAAAAGAAAATTCGTCATTGTTATATCATTATGGTAGGCACTTACCTATCTCAAATGCTTAGTTCTTACCCACTTCGACTTCGAAATAATTATAAGTAAAGTACAAGGCGCACGGCCCATAGAAAATGAACCCACGTTCTACAACAAAGAAAAGTATCTAAAAAAAATGATAAAAATTAGTATAAAAGATTCCGATCGCCATCCTTACAGTCTAACATATACAAAATTCTATGAAACTTTGTTCAAGGGCAGAATATAAAAGTACAATATTGAGAAATACGTGACTGTAAGGATGCTGATCGGAAATATGTCATCTTTTTATACGTAGGACGTAGTGAAGTTTGACCCTTCTTCTTTAGAACCTGCTACGACTCCATGACGCGCGCTCGCTTCGCTCGCATATTACATAACACTAATATCTTCTGTCCCCGAAGTGCCGGGCCTCCGCCGGCCTCCTTCGTCGGCCTACGGCCCGGTGCCCATGCCGCCCTTATAGGATACTGTCGCGAGACGGTTGTCAACTGTCTCGCGCCAGTGTCTTATACAGCGTGTAACAGAAAGGGTATAGTCATATGGATGTGTGTGGTACGGACCATCAAACTGAAAAACTTTCTCTATGGGACCACCATCGTAATCAAAAAAAAAATAAAATCAACTGCCTCATACAAAATTTCAATACCTACTCGACCCAAATGTATGGGAGAGCCGATTATTTTTTTACGATTACGATGTTGGTCCCATAGAGAAACTTGTTCAGTTTGATGGTCCGTACCACACTCTTCCATATGACTATACCCTTTCTATTACACGTTGTATTATATACCTACGGTGGGTCTGCATCTCGTACTTAGTTGGCTACAAGCATTGAATTAAATAGTTCAATAAATGACTACTAAGATATGGTATGGGATCCAATAAACCAACGTGTTGATCGATCTTGGACATAAACGGAACATTGCGTAGGTATAGGTACCATATCTATCGACTATTGTTCGATGTCATAAAAATGTCCCAAAAATGAGAACTAAACGATTCAACAATAGGACACTTATTTTGTTAACTATACTTGCTATTAACATTATCTTCATAGCTCGTGAGCAACAAGGCCTACTTCGTATCGTTATAATTAACTACTTCAATAGGTATACTATACCTTCTTACTCAATTTGAAACTCACTTTTGTTTCAATAGAATAGACTCCTCCATTTCCTTCTCGAACGTAAGAAGCAACTAAACAATTACATCAGGGAATGGGCATCGACATTTATCTGAGTAGGTCCATATCTTATTAGATACACCAATAGGTAAGTTAGCCAGTTTAGTAATTAGTTTAGTCTTATGATATTATTAATAGTTATTATAAGTTTAAGAGGGTCGGTACCACGGATACGGCAGTAGGTAGCTATCATCACGTTTGAGGAAAGCTAAAAGGACTCTTCAAAATCTTAAAAACAGTTCACAATTTAAAACTATATAATACATGGTTGTTGTGTAAGGCAGGCTGCCTTTAACAATATGTCCAAAATAGGTGTTGATTAATATTGAGCTGTGATTTGTTTTGCTGTAATGATTATGTGCTGGCTGACTGCTCTGCCAGCTTCATCGGCTGCTGACTCTGGACTGCATTGTCTGGAAAAACACAAGCTAATTTGAGTACATTATTTATATATTTCACTGGGTACCTACATTGAACTTGTGAACAATGCGATGTTAAAGGGTACCTATGATAACTCTGGAAATGTCTATCCTGTTTTGAAATAATTTGTCAATTAAGTATCTCAACCCCATGACAGTTCACTTCACTTTTGTATGGTGTTTTCAGTGAGTGGATTTGTAATGGAATACCATACTTTGTATCGCTGATTGGGCCAAAGATCACTATGTTAGTATATTAGGTACTAACCATTGTGTTTTTGTGTTAGATCTGTTAGCTGAAAAAGCTTTGATGTTACCCGTGAAACCTGTAATCTGCAGTCCATTAAATTTAATAAAATTGTATGGTGGGACAAACACATTGTTTGTCAATGTTACAGGTGGTGCAATATTTTGTATCAGAAAGTTGGTTGGCCCTCTGCAAACTGCACACCGAAATGTGCCCCTCAACAAATTATATTATGATGAACTTCATGCATTCAACTGATTGTCGGCAGCATTTGAAAAGTTTTGCAAGTGTACTATTTGTGGCTATACTTACAGCAGTAGCTGTATGATGGCTGGTCTCCCGTCTCCTGTGTTGAAGTTGTGATGAGTGCAGTTAGCCGTGTATCTGGATGTGGTTGCTCAGCATTCTCCAATGCCGGTGGCTTAGTAGTGCATTTATTGCAATTTGCAGATAGCTCAACTGTTTCATGTATGTTTCGTACATGGTAGGTACTTGTATTCTTACTAAGTTTTTTTGTAAATAAAGTTATTTGATTAAGTACTTATTTTCACATTCTCTGAGTAATGCTATCCGTCAAGTAAAATTCATGTTATTGAAGAATCTAAAGCAGAGATGAAAATATTCTCCTATGTGACGGATAACGACCGTGAAATAAGCCCTTAAGGCTAGGCTAAGGACTATAGAAGCCCTAAGGGCTACCTACCTAATATTAATATTATTGCTTTTTATTTCCACTTAATGTAAAGATACATTTCAAACACAGTTCACTTCATATTTAGTTATGTAGGTGTATTTCAAACGTGTGTTGGGAATTTTTTGTTTTTGCTTACCATTATGTACCTATCTATTAGTTTATAGTGTGGATCTCTTGCGGGTAAAAGTCTCCTCCAAGTTTGTCCACATAACTCTATTATGTGCGGTGATCATCAACCTGCATCATCCACAACAAACAGCGTAAAAGGCAGGTTTCTTATCAATTGAGCCGTAACGCCTGACTGTAGTACTAAGCAAGGATGCATTAGCATCAATTGTAGATGAAATAATAAATTTCATGATTTCAGCATACGTATTAATTATGTCCCATGCACACCCAATCAATTAACTATTAAATTTCATGTAAATACAAATCCTCATTCGGTCGAAACCGTTAGAAGGTAACGAATCGGAAACTATCGTTTTGCGTGCAGCCCGAGCTGCAAGCAGCTCTAAATCCAGTGACGATCCCTTCAAGCTCCTATAATATCCTAAAATTCGAAACATACTCATTTACCTCAGTCGGATGAATCGTTTGAACGACCTCAATCAGTAAATTTTTGGGTAACCGGAAGTAACGCGGCCGCCATTTTGAATCAAAGCCGCCAGTCAAGTAAATAATTATCCTTCAAAGACCTGAAAAACCTAAAATTCGATACAAACTCATACCCCACCGCAGTGGGATGAACCACTTGAACGACCCCAATCAGACAAGGTTTCGGATACCGGAAATGGCACGGCTGCCATCTTGAATTTCTGAAATGTCACAATTTTACTAAAGTAACCAGTATACAAGCTACCTGTCAGTAAAAAAAAAACGGTTGACTTTGGTAGAACAAAAGAATTCGCCAAAGTCGGGTCCAACCCGAAAATTAAAGCCCCAATGGACTTTTAAGATTTTGAAACCCCTTAAGAGCCCTTAATTCAATCCAAACCTTGTTTAAAAACTCTGACATTTTGCCAATAAAAAATCATTAACATAAAGTTTGCTTGTCGTCGCCCCAGAGTTTCGTTTCACCCACTCAACCTTCGTTACGCTACGGAGGTCACCGGCCACCTCCCCCCTTTGCTCCACTCGGTCTCGCAGGTTCACTCCACTCAGCCTTATTCCTACTACCACCGGACAGGTTTCGACGCCTACTATAATATTTGTTCAAACAGATAATGGCTATCTCTAACCGTTACGAAGTTACAGCCCTTTCAATTTTTGGGGAGGTTGGGGAGGGGAGGGTATACAAATTTCAACGCCCCTCAAAAATAAAAGTATTTAAAAAATCAAAAAGCTGCTACGTGTCCTAGTTTCCGGGAAACGGTGGGGGGAGGTTTGAGGGGGGGAGAAGGGGGAGTTCTGAAAAAAGATTTTGACCAACTCTGGGCCCCTTTTTACGAATCTGAAAAAAAAATGTTCAAAGTCTCTTAACTTCCGAGATCCGCCTAAAGGGGGTGGAGTAGGGGGCAGGAGGGGCAATTTTTAAAACCGGTTTTTACTTTTCCAGGCGTCCTCTATACGAATCCGTATTAAAACAGAACACTGGTCTCTTTGTTTCCGAGACACTATAGGGAAGGGGGTGGAAGGGGGTGAAAAGGAGGGGTCTGGCATTTTTCCCCTATTCGCGAGAGTTACTTGTTTACGAATCTATCAAAATATACCCCCTTCCCCCTCCACCATCTAGGAGAACATTATGTCAGTCAGTGGTAATCGAGAAACCGGAAATGGCTCGGCCGCCATCTTGAATTTCTGAAATGTCACAATTTTCCTAAAGTAACCAGGATACAAGTTACCTGTCAGTAAAAAAACGGTGGCTGTACCTTGACTTTGGTAGAACAAAAGAACTCGCCAAAGTTGGGTCTGACCCTAAAATTCAAGCCCCAATGGCTCTCGGGGTTGCCAGTTGAAAGTGATGAAAATGGTCAAATGTCATTTGAGGGACCCCAATGTTGCCGGCTAGTCAAAGTCTCTTTCCGAAATGTCGTTATTTCTACTTTTCATGTTTTTGGGGAAAATCGGGAAAAATACCCTAGAAATGGGGATTTTTTTTGCACCAGGCAACACTCCTTGACGAAGCACACGACCGGTTCATACAACACAATCCAGTCGGGGGATGCCAGCTGTCCCATTTATCGCGTCGAAAATTGGGATTTTTCGTCGTTTTTACAAGATGGCCGCCACACTGTCCGCCATTTTGTTTTTTTGAAAAGTCATAATTTTCCTGAAATCTCAAGGATATAGGCCACCGACCGGTGTACTTGGTGTTGCCAACTTTTGAGTTTGGTAGAACAAAAGAACTCGCCAAAGTCGGGTCTGACCCGAAAATTCAAGCCCCAATAGCTTTCGGGGTTGCCAGTTGAAAGTGATGAAAATGGTCAAATGTCATTCGGGGGACCCCAATATTGCCGGCTAGTCAAAGTTTCCTATTGAATTGTCGTTATTTCTACTTTTCATGTTTTTGGGGAAAATCGGGAAAAATACCCTAGAAATGGGAATTTTTTTTGCATCAGGCAACACTCCTCGACGAAACACACGACCGGTTCATACAACACAATCCAGTCGGGGGATGCCAGCTGTCCCATTTATCGCGTCGAAAATTGGGATTTTTCGTCGTTTTTACAAGATGGCCACCACACTGTCCGCCATCTTGTTTTTTTGAATAGTCATAATTTTCCTGAAATCTCAAGGATATAGGCCACCGACCGGTGTACTCGGTGTTGCCAACTTTTGAGTTTGGTAGAACAAAAGAACTCGCCAAAGTCAAAAAGTCCCAAAAATTAAAATATTCAATGGCTCTCGGGGTTGCCAATTAAAACGAACCAAAATGGTCAAATGTCATTTGGGGGACCTCAATGTTACCGGCTAGTCAAAGTCTCCATTCAAAATGTCGTTATTTCTACTTTTCATGTTTTTGGGGAAAATCGGGAAAAATACCCTAGAAAAGGGGAAAATTTTCACAACAGGCAACACTCCTCGATGAAACACACGACCGCTCGGTACAACTTGAACCCGTCGGATGTTGCCGACTACCCGAAAAATCGTTTTGAAAAAAGTCGAAAATTCCAACGGTTCACAAAATGGCCGCTACATCGTCCGCCATCTTGGATTTCCAAAATGTCATAATTTTTCTTGATTGCCATGGATATTACCTACAATTCGTCAACGTCGAAATTGGCGACTTTGGAATTCGGTAGAACGAACCAATTCGTCAAAGTCGAGTGAGAAAAGTCGAAAATTTCAAAACGTCTTGGCGCAGCCGCCATCTTGTTTTTTTTTTTTTTTTTCCTTTTTTCATAAATCATTCTACATCTACTATAGGACCTGCGAGTCGAAACCCGTCCAAGTCTTTTCCCCACCGAAACCGGAAGTGGACCCGGCCGCCATCTTGGATTTGAATCTCCTCTATAATTTTCCTCTACTCACCTGGTAGAGTTGCACATAATTGCAAAACATACCCCTGACCCATCTCCCACCCATTCCGAGAAACGACATGTCAATCAGTCAGTGAGTGAGTGAGTGGCTTTGTAGTTTTATATAATATAAACTAGTATTTGCGTGTTGCGCGAGGTGCAAGCACCTCGCGTGCTTTGTAATTGTAGATTTTTCACTTTTAAAACCCATTAGTAAAAATGTCAAACATAACCTTATAGTCTTTCACTTTTCAAAGTCTAGTGAAATGCCAAATAAAGCCCAAAAGGACCCGAAAGGTTTCCACTTGATTAAGCTTTTAAATGTAGTTAAAGTCCAGAGAAAGCCTAGGAAAACCTACTATTGTTGTTGGAATGAACTTGTACAATTAACTAAAACTTAAAAATGATGTGAGTATTATATACTTTAGCACCATCGAAAAACGATACTCATGATGAAAAAAATCGTTAATTTTTGCAGTCACCATCTTGGATTTTGATTTTAACCTCACTAACGGCTTTAGCATCCCCAAAAACCATGAAAACGGCTCCCATGATGAAAAAATAGAAAATAATCGCAGTCACCATTTTGGATTTTGATGTTGACCTCACTATCGGCTTTAGAATCCTCGAAAACCATGAAAACGACTCCTATGACGACAAATTTGAATTTTTTTGCCGTCGCCATCTTGAGTTTGATTTTAACCTCAAAATCGGCCTTAGCATCCCAGAAAACCATGAAAACGACTTCCATGATGAAAACTTAGAAAATAATCGCAGCCGCTATTTTGGATTTTGATTTTAACCTCACTATCGGCTTTAGCATCCCCGAAAAACATTAAAACGACTCCCATGACGAAAAATTAGAAAATAATTGCACCCGCGTCTTGGATTTTGATTTTGACCTCACTATCGGATTTAGGATCCTCGAAAACCATGACAACGACTCGCATGATGAAAAATTAGAAAATTATCGCAGCCGCCATCTTGGATTTTGATTTCGACCTCACTATCGGCTTTGGCATCCTCGAAAACCATGAAAACAACTCCCATGATGAAAAATTAGAAAATTATCACAGCCGCCATCTTGGATTTTGATTTTGACCCCAGTTCTGTAATCAGCGACCACGAAAACCATGAAAATGACACCCATGTCGAAAATAAATAAAAAACAAAGCAGGAGCGCGTACACTCTAGTTAAAAACTTTGATGTTGACCTATCATTGACTTTGTTTGTGAAAATCACAATAAAATAAAATAAATAATTTTATAATCCATTTGAGCACTTTAAAGATTTTGAAACCCCTTAAGAACCCCTAATACAATCTAAAACCTTATTTAAAAACTGACCTGTTCCCATTAAGAAAAGGGTGTTATTTAAATGGTTAGCAGTTAGTATTCGTATTTTTGTGAGCAGAAAAATATAATCTGCGAGCAGAAATAGCTAATCGACCAGCAACTCATGGCCAGCAAACATTCCAAAATCAATCACCAATCTAAGTCATTCTGGATGGCTGTAATTATTTTTGTATAGCATATTAATTATATAAGCTGCAATGAGCTGCTCCTGTTTAATAAAATTTTGGTAAGTACTCAGAGGGTAAGCAAAAAAATTCATTGTGAGCTGCATATAAAAGTAGCAAAAATAATTTACATGTCTAAAAATAGAAATTACGCTGAACAGATGATCGGATCGGGCGTAAATAAAAAAAAAGCTGCCGCCCTATCTCCCGTCAGCCATGTCGTCGGAGCTCCGCCGGCCTTCGGCCTACGCTCCTCATGTCCCAAAATCGGACTTTTGGGACCAATTAGTTATTTTGCTCACCATGTTTTATAATTATATGCATACCAATCAAATATACTGCTTATAGACATGTTTTCTCTGCTGATCAATCATGAAATCTTGCTGATCAAGTAGTGCGGACTGAATGTTTATTATGCAAACTCATGTTATTGTAAAATTATTTGTGGAACAATGATTGCTGCCTGATTTTTTAAATGTAAATGACATCTTTGTATGTCGACCAAATTATTTAAATGATTTTTTTTTCTGGATCACCAAATTTTATAATTGCTAAACATTTAATTACTTTCTTTAAACAAAAAAGTTACCTAACCTAAAGTTTGCTTGTCGTCGCCCCTTTTTTTTTTTTTTTTTCGGATGGGAAATCATCAAATGATTCCTCCCGCTCTGGGCTGAGCAGGAGGGAGTGTCAGACTTTTACTGACTAAAACCCATCCATGTTCCTTCATCGCCCTTTGTGTTCCGGGGCCACGGTATCTCTTTCGAATAGTCCCGCAGCCCCGGCAGGCATCAGCCCTTGCGGACCCCTTCCTGACTTACGCTTCAATCACTCAACCGTCGTTACGCTACGGAGGTCGCCGGTTCGGATCGCTCGCCACCGCCCCCTTTGCTGCACTCAGCCTTATCTCTACTACCACCGGACAGGATTCGACGCCTACTATAATATTTGTTCAAACACATAATGGCTATCTCTAACAGTTCCGAAGTTACAGCCATTTTAATTTAATGGGAGGTTGGGGAGGGGAGTGGAGGGGAGGGTATAGAAATTTCAACGCCCCTCTAAAATAAAAATAGTTAAAAAATCAAAAAGCTGCTATGAGTTTTACAAAATTATTTTGACCAACTCTGGGCCCCTTTTTATGAATCTGAAAAAAAAATGTTCAGTCTCTTAACTTCTCAAGGGGGGCAATTCTGAAAAATGTTTTTTACTTTTCCGAGCTTCCTCTATATGCATTCGTAAAAAACACAACACGGGTCTCTTAGTTTACGAGCTATGATAGGCAGGGGGGAAAAAGGTGGGGTTTGGCGCTTCTTAATTCAGTGAAAAACCCTTCAAGCCCCTAAAATATCCTAAAATTCGAAACAAACTCATACACCTCAGTCGGATGAATCGTTTGAACGACCTCAATCGGTAAATTTTTGGGAAACCGGAAGTAACGTGGCCGCCATTTTGAATCACAGCCGTCAGCCAAGAAAATAATTATTCTGCAAAGACCTAAAAACCAAAATTTGACACAAACTTATATCCCGCCGCAGTGGGATGGACCGCTTGAACGACCCCAGGACAAGGTTTCGGAAACCGGAAATGGCACGGCCGCCATCTTGAAATTCTGAAATGTCACAATTTTTCTAATGTAACCAGGATACAAGCTACCTGTCAGTATAAAAACGGTGGCTGTTCGTTGACTTTGGTAGACCAAAAGAACTCGACAAAGTCGGGTCTGACCCGAAAATTCAAGCCCAATGGACTTTAAAGATTTTGAAACCCCTTATGAACCCCTAATTCAATCTTTACCCACTATTAAAACGTTACCCTAAAGTTTACTTGTCGTCGCCCCTGAGTTACGCTTCACCCACTCAACCTTCGTTACGCTACGGAGGTCGCCGGCTCGCTTCGCTCGCCACCTCCCCCCTTCGCCCCACTCGGTCCGGCAGGTTCGCTCCGCTCAGCCATATCCCTACCACCACCGGACAGGTTTTGACGGCTACTATAATATTTGTTCAAACACATAATGGTTATCTCTAACCGTTACGAAGTAACAGCCCTTTCAATTTTAAGGGAGGTTGGGGAGGGGAGGGTATACAAATTTCAACGCAGCTCAAAAATAAAAAGGAATAAGAAAATCAAAAAGCTGCTACGTGTCCTAGTTTCCGAGATACGGTAGGGGGAGGTTTGAAGGGGGGAGAGGGGGGTGTTCTGAAAAATGATTTTGACCAACTCTGGGGCACTTTTTACGAATCTGAAAAAAAAAATATTCAAAATCTCTTAACTTCCGAGATGCGCCTGAAGGGGATAGAGTAGGGGGCAAGGGGGGCAATTTTGAAAAATGGTTTTTACTTTTCCAAGCGTCCTCTATACGAATCCGTATCAAAACAGAACACTGGTCTCTTTGTTTCTGAGATACTATAGGAAAGGGGGGGAAGGGGGTGAAAAGGAGGGGTCTGGCATTTTTCCCCTATTCGCGAGAGTTACTTGTTTCCGAATCTATCAAAATATACCCCCTTCCCCCTCCACCATCTGGGAGAACAATTATGTCAGTCAGTGGTAATCGAGAAACCGGAAATGGCAAGGCCGCCATCTTGATTTCCTGAAATGTCGCAATTTTTCTAAAGTAACCAGGATACAAGCTACCTGTCATTATAAAAACGGTGGCTGTACGTTGACTTTGGTAGAACAAAAGAACTCGCCAACGTCAGGTCTGACCTGAAAATTCAAGCCCAATGGACTTTAAAGATTTTGAAACCCCTTATGAACCCCTAATTAAATCTTTACACACTATTAAAACGTTACCCTAAAGTTTACTTGTCGTCGGCCCTGAGTTACGCTTCACCCACTCAACCTTCGTTACGCTTCGCCCCAATCGGTCCGACAGGTTCGCTCCGCTCAGCCATATCCCTACCACCACCGGACAGGTTTCGACGCCTACTATAGTATTTGTTCAAACACATTGTTACTATCTTTAACCGTTACGAAGTTACAGCCCTTTCAATTTTAGGGGAGGTTGGGGAGGGCAGGGTATACAAATTTCAACGCCCCTTAATAATAAAGAACAGTAGTAAAAATCAAAAAGCTGCTACGTGTCCTGCTTTTCGAGATAAAATGGCGGTAGGGGTGAAGGGGGGAGAGGGGGGAGTTCTGAAAAATGATTTTGACCAACTCTGGGCCCCTTTTTACGAATCTGAAAAAAAAAATGTTCAAAGTCTCTTAACTTCCGAGATCCGCCTGAAGGGGGTGGAGTAGGGGGCAAGGGGGGCAATTTTTAAAATAGGTTTTTACTTTTCCAAGCGTCTTCTATACGAATCCGTATTAAAACAGAACACTGGTCTCTTCGTTTCCGAGATACTATAGGGAGTGGAGGGAGGGGAGCAAAAAGGGGGGGGTTTGGCACTTTTTCCCTACTCGTGAGAGTTACTTGTTTACGAATCTGTCAAAATATACCCCCCTCCCCCTTCACCATCTGAGAGAACAATTATGTCAGTCAGTGGTAATCGAGAAACCGGAAATGGCACGGCCGCCATCTTGATTTTCTGAAACGTCACAATTTTCCTAAAGTAACCAGGATACAAGCTACCTGTCAGTAAAAAAACGGTGGCTGTACGTTGACATTGGTAGAACAAAGGAACTCGCCAAAGTCGGGTCTTACCTGAAAATTCAAGCCCCAATGGCTCTCGGGGTTGCCAGCTGAAAGTGATGAAAATGGTCAAATGTCATTTGGGGGACCCCAATGTTGCCGGCTAGTCAAAGTCTCTATTCAAAATGTCATTACTTCTACTTTTCATGTATTTGGGGAAAATCGGGAAAAATACCCTAGAAATGGGGAAAATTTTTGCACCAGGCAATACTCCTCGACAAAACACACGAACGGTTCATACAACACAATCCAGTCTGGGGATGCCAGCTGTCCCATTTATCCTGTCGAAAATTGGGATTTTTCGTCGTTTTTACAAGATGGCCGCCACACCGTCCGCCATTTTGTTTTTTTGAAAAGTCATAATTTTCCTGAAATCTCAAGGATATAGGCCTCGGACCGGTGTACTTGATGTTGCCAACTTTTGAGTTTGGTAAAACAAAAGAACTCGCCAAAGTCGGGTCTGACCCGAAAATTCAAGCCCCAATGGCTCTCGGGGTTGCCAGTTGAAAGTGATGAAAATGGTCAAATGTCATTCGGGGGACCCCAATATTGCCGGCTAGTCAAAGTTTCCTATTGAATTGTCGTTATTTCTACTTTTCATGTTTTTGGGGAAAATCGGGAAAAATACCCTAGAAATGGGATTTTTTTTTGCATCAGGCAACACTCCTCGACGAAACACACGACCGGTTCATACAACACAATCCAGTCGGGGGATGCCAGCTGTCCCATTTATCGCGTCGAAAATTGGGATTTTTCGTCGTTTTTACAAGATGGCCACCACACTGTCCGCCATCTTGTTTTTTTGAAAAGTCATAATTTTCCTGAAATCTCAAGGATATAGGCCACCGACCGGTGAACTCGGTGTTGCTAACTTTTGAGTTTGGTAGAACAAAAGAACTCGCCAAAGTCAAAAAGTCCCAAAAATTAAAATATTCAATGGCTCTCGGGGTTGCCAATTAAAACGAACCAAAATGGTCAAATGTCATTCGCGGGACCCCAATGTTGCCGGCTAGTCAAAGTCTCCATTCAAAATGTCAATATTTCTACTTTTCATGTTTTTGGGGAAAATCGGGAAAAATACCCTATAAATTGGGATTTTTTTGGCACCAGGCAACACTCCTTAACAAAACACACGACCGCTCGGTACAACTCGAACCCGTCGGGTGTTGCCGACTACCCGAAAAATCGTTTTGAAAAAAGTCGAAAATTCCAACGGTTCACAAAATGGCCGCTACATCGTCCGCCATCTTGGATTTTCAAAATGTCATAATTTTTCTTGATTGCCATGGATATTACCTACAATTCGTCGACGTCAAAATTGGCGACTTCAAAAATCGATAAAACAAAACAATTGGTCAAAGTCGAGTGAGAAAAGTCGAAAATTTCAAAACGTCTTGGCGCAGCCGCCATCTTGTTTTTTTTTTTTTTTTTCCTTTTTTCATAAATCATTCTACATCTACTATAGGACCTGCGAGTCGAAACCCGTCCAAGTCTTTTCCCCACCGAAACCGGAAGTGGACCCGGCCGCCATCTTGGATTTGAATCTCCTCTATAATTTTCCTCTACTCACATAATGGAGTTGCACATAATCGCAAAACATACCCCTGACCCATCTCTCACCCATTCCGAGAAACGACATGTCAATCAGTGAGTGAGTCAGTGGCTTTGTAGTTTTATATAATATAAACTAGTATTTGCGTGTTGCGCGAGGTGCAAGCACCTCGCGTGCTTTGTCTTTGGTAGATGTTTCACTTTTAAAACCCATTAGTAAAAATGTCAAACATAACCTTATAGTCTTTCACTTTTCAAAGTCTAGTGAAATTACAAATAAAGCCCAAAAGGACCCGAAAGGTTTCCACTGCCCATAATAAATGTAGTACCTAAAAGCCCAGAGAAAGCCTGTTAATGTTGTTTAAATGAACTCGTATAATTAGCGCCATCTATCGAGGTCTTGGGAACTATTATTTTATTATGAAAAGCAAATTCGTCATTGTTGTAGTAAATCAATTGGGTAGGCACTAACCTATCTCAAATGCATAGTTCTTACCTATAGTAAGCTAGCAAGACATTTCGAGATTAAAGCAAAGAACAAGGCTCACGGTCCATACAAAATGAACCCACGTCTTACAACAGAGAAATATCACAAAAGAAATATAAAAATTAGTATAACAACCGACTTCAAAAACCCAAAAAAGTAAAAAAAATACTTTAGTTTCAGAAGTCGGTGACTTTTTCTAGTTAGTTTTTTTTTTGTCACCGACTTCTGAAGCTAAAGTTAATTTTACTTTTTTTGCGTTTATGAAGTCTGTTGATTTTTTTGCAAATAAGTTTTTTTTTGTTTTTACTTTTTAGGGTTACCTACATAATTATATGCTTACCCCTTCACAGACATGAGATTTCAGCAATCCCAGTCCGTTTGCTATAATTTATTGAGGAGTTCCATTGCTTATCTCAGAAGTTCTTCATCAGATCTTCACCAAATTGAAATGGATCCACTCCGAGAAAGTACTCTTCCAAAAACTACCCAAATCGCTTCCTCCTTTTTGAAGTCGTTTAAAAAGATGGCATACTTCCAATCGCCGCCATCCTTACAGTCTAACATATAAAAAAATCTAAGAAACTTTGTTCAAGGGCAATTATAGGTACCTACAAGAATAAAAGTACATAAATACGTGACTGTAAGGATGGCGATCAGAAATATGCCATCTTTATACTATTGTTTTTTAGATAAGTACCTACTTTTCTTTACTGTAGGACACGTCCTAACGGCTCAAAATTCACCACGGTGAATTTTGAGCCTGCTACTTTAGAACCTGCTACGACTCTATGACGCGCGCTCGCTTCGCTCGCATATTACATAACACTAATATCTTCTGTCCCCGAAGTGCCGGGCCTCCGCCGGCCTCCTTCGTCGGCCTACGGCCCGGTGCCCATGCCGCCCATAAAGTCGTATATACCGTATACGGTGGGTCTGCACCTCCTAGGTACTTAGTTGGCTACAAGCATTGAATTAAATAGTTTAATAAATGACTACATACAGATATGGTATTAGATCCAATATATATATATTAGATGTTTCACTTTTAAAACCCCTAGATGTAGTAAAAATGTCAAACATTACTTTAGTCTTTTATTTTTCAAACTCTAGTGAAATGCCAAATAAAGCCCAAAAGGACCCGAAAGGTTTCTACTTGACTAAGCTCTTAAATGTAGTTAAAGTCCAGAGAAAGCCTTAGGAAAACCTATTATTGTTGCTTGAATGAACTTGTACAAGTAACTAAAACTTAAAAATAATGTGAGTGTATGTACTATAACACCATTGAAAAACGATACTCATGATGAAAAATACGAAAATTTTTGCAATCGCCATCTTGTATTTTGATGTTGACCTCACTATCGGCTTTAGAATCCTCGAAAACCATGAAAACGACTCCCATGATGAAAAATTAGAAAAAAATCGCAGGGGCCATTTTGGATTTTGATTTTGACCTCACTATCGGCTTTAGCATCCTCGAAAACCATGAAAAGGACTCCCATGATGAAAAATTAGGAAATTGTCACAGCCGCCATCTTGGATTTAGATTTTGACCCCAATTCTGTAATAATCAGCGACCACGAAAACCATGAAAATAACACCCATGTCGAAAATAAATAAAAATTAAAGCAAGAGCGCGTACACTCTAGATAAAAACTTTGATGTTGACCTATTATCGACTTTGTTTGTGAAATCCCAATAAAAAAAATTAAGATCCATTTCAGCACTTTGATTTTGAAACCCCTTAAGAACCCCTAATACAATCTAAAACCTTATTTAAAAACTGACCTGTTCCCATTAGAAAAGGGTGTTATTTATATGGTTAGCATAGTATTCGTATTTTTGTGAGCAGAAAAATATAATCTGTGAGCAGAAATAGCTAATTGATCAGCAACTCATGGCCAGCAAACATTCCAAATCAATCACCAATTTATGTCATTCTGGATGGCTGTAATTATTTTTGTAAAGCATATTAATTATTTAAGCTGCAATGAGCTGCTCCTGTTTAATATAATTTTGGTAAGCACTCAGAGGGTAATCAAAAAAATTAATTTTGAGCTGCACATAAAAGTAGCAAAAATAATTTACTTGTCTAAAAATAGAAAAATTACGCGATAAAAATAAGTAGTAAGTAAGTAAGACCTACGGCAAAACTACACTAATGAATAAAAGCACATTCCGTAGGGCCAAAAAAATATTTAATAAACTACCCGAAAAAATTAAAATGTTAAATCTGGACAAATTCAAAAAAGAACTATTTAGAATTTTGACTAATAAATGCTATTACTCATTAAGGGACTATTTCGACGACAATTCTATAATTACTGCCTTATAACACCCTACCTGACCTGTTTTAATGACCTTGAATATTGTTCGACATTATCATTATTAATTTTGACATGTAACTTAACCATTTGACATTTATTGAGAAATTGATTGTATATATATTTTTTTTCTTTGGATATGCTATGCCCATTTATACTCATTTTATTACTGACGTGAAAGTTGACATAATTTCGCCAATTTTTATTTTAAAACTTAATCAATTATATTTGTACGCCTCTGGGCAAAACATGGAGGATCTACCTATTTATAACACCTCACACTATGTGTAACTTGACCTATGTTCACAAATAAAGCTTTCTGATAGAAATTACGCTGAACACATGATCTGATCGGGCGTAAATAAAAAAAAAGCTGCCGCCCTATCTCCCGTCAGCCATGTCGTCGGAGCTCCGCCGGCCTTCGGCCTACGCTCCTCATGTCCCAAAATCGAACTTTTGGGACCAATTAGTTATTTTGCTCACCATGTTTTAAATATGCATACTAAGCAAATACACTCCTTATAGACATGTTTTCTCTGCTGATGAAATCTTGGTGATCAAGTAGTTATTTTGCGGACTGAACGTTTATTATGCAAACTCATGTTATTGTGAGCTGCCTATTTATGATTTAATTTTTGTCCTTTATCAAAATTATTTGCGGAACAAGGACTGCTGCCTGATTTTTTAAATTGCAAACGTAATCTTTGTATGTCGACCAAATTATTTAAATGCTGTTTTTTTTGTGGCTCTCCAAATTTAATAATTGTTAACATTTAATTCCTCTCTTAAAAAAAAAACATTACCCTAAGGTTTGCTTGTCGTCGCCCCTGAGTTACACTCAACCTTTGTTACGCTACGGAGGTCGCCGGCTCGCTTCGCTCGCCACCTCCCCCCTTTCCTCTACCACCACCGGACAGGTTTTGATGCCTACTATAATATTTGTTCAAACACATAATGGCTATCTCTAACCGTTACGAAGTTACAGCCGTTTTAATTTTAGGGGAGGTTGGGGAGGGGATGGGAGGGTAACAAATTTCAACGCCCCTCAATAATAAAGATTAGTAGTAAAAATCAAAAAAACAATAATAAAGATTAGAAGTAAAAATCAAAAAGCTGCTACATGTCCTAGTTTCAGAGATATGATGGGGAGAGGGATGAAGGGGGGAGAGGGGGTAGTTTTGAAAAATGATTTTGACCAACTCTGGGTACCATTTTATGAATCCGAAAAAAATGTTCAAAGTCACTTAACTTCCGAGATCCGCCTAAAGGAGGAGAGAAGGGGGGCAATTTTGAAAATAGGTTTTTACTTTTCCCAGCCTCCTCTATACGAATCTGTAAAAAAAACAGAACACGGGTCTCTTAGTTTCCGAGATACGATAGGGAGGGGGCAGAAGGGATCTAAAACGGGGAGGTTAGCACTTTTATCCTACTCGTGAGAGTTACTTGTTTACGAACCTGTAAAAATATACCCCCCTCACCCTCCAACATCTGGGAGAATGATTATGTCAGTCCGTGAGTGTTATACGAGGGGTGGGAGGGTTGAACGGGGGGGAGAGGTGGAGTTTTGAAAATTGATTGTGACCAACTCTTGGCCCCTTTTTATGAATCTAAAAAAAACTTATTCGAAGTTACAGCCCTTTCAATATAAGGGGAGGTTGGGGAGGGATGGGGAAAGTATACAAATTTTAACGCCCCTTAATAATAAAGAACAGTAGTAAAAATCAAAAAGCCGCTACGTGTCCTGTTTTCCGAGATAAAATAGCAGGAGGGGTGAAGGGGGGGAGAGGGGGGAGTTTAAAAAAATGATTTCGTCCAATTCTGGGCCCCTTTTTACGAATCTGAAAAAAAAATTGTTCAAAGCCTCTTAACTTCCAAGATTCGCCTAAAGGGGGGGGAGTAGGGGGGCAAGGGAAAAATTTTGAAAAACGGTTTTTACTTTTCCGAGCCTCTTCTTTACGAATCCGTAAAAAAACAGAACACGGGTCTCTGTAGTTTCGGAGATACAATAGGGAGGGGGAGGGAAGGGGGCAAAAAGGGGGGGCTTGGCACTTTAACCCTACTCGTGGGAGTTACTTGTTTACGAATCTGTCAAAATATACCCCCCTCCCCCTCCACCATCTGGGAGAACAATTATGTCAGTCAGTGAGTGAGCGGAAACCGGAAATGGCACGGCCGCCATCTTGAATTTCTGAAATGTCACAATTTTTCTAAAGTAATCAGGATACAAGCTTCCTGTCAGTAAAAAACGGTGGCTATACGTTGACTTTGGTAGAACAAAAGATCTCGCCAAAATCGGGTCTGTCCCGAAAATTCAAGCCCCAATGGCTCCCGGGGTTGCCAGCTGAAAGTGATGACAATGGTCAAATGTCATTTCAGGGACTCCAATGTTGGCGGCAAGTCAAAGTCTCCACTCAAAATGACAATATTTCTACTTTTCATGTTTTTGGGGAAAATCGGGAAAAATACCCTAGAAATGGGGATTTTTTTTGCACCAGGCAACACTCCTCAACTAAACACACGACCGGTTCATACAACACAATCCAGTCGGGGGATGCCAGCTCTCCCATTTATCGCGTCGAAAATTGGGATTTTTCGTCGTTTTTACAAGATGGCCACCACACTGTCCGCCATCTTGTTTTTTTGAAATGTCATAATTTTCCTGAAATCTCAAGGATATAGGCCACCGATCGGTGTACTTGGTGTTGCCAACGTTTGAGTTTGGTAGAACAAAAGAACTCGCCAAAGTCGGGTCTGACCCGAAAATTCAAACCCCAATGGCTCTCGGGGTTGCCAGCTGAAATTGATGAAAATGGTCAAATGTCATTTGGGGGACCCCAAGGTTGCCGGGTCGTCAAAGTCTCTTTTCGAAATATCGTTATTTCTACTTTTCATGTTTTTGGGGAAAATCGGGAAATATACCCCAGAAATGGGGAATTTTTTTGCACCAGGCAACACTCCTTGTTGAAACACACGACCGGTTCATACAACATAATCCAGTCCGGGGATGCCAGCTGTCCCATTTATCGCGTCGAAATTTGTGATTTTTCGTCGTTTTTACAAGATGGCCGCCACACTGTCCACCATTTTGTTTTTTTGAAAAGTCATAATTTTCCTGAAATCTCAAAGATATAGGCCACCGACCGGTGAACTCGGTGTTGCAAACTTTTAAGTTTGGTAGAACAAAAGAACTCGCCAAAGTCAAAAAGTCCCAAAAATGAAAATATTCAATGGCTCTCGGGGTTGCCAATTAAAACGAACCAAAATGGTCAAATGTCATTTGGGGGACCCCAATGTTGCCAGCTAGACAAAGTGTCCATTCAAAATGTCAATATATCTACTTTTCATGTTTTTGGGGAAAATCGGGGTAAATACCCTAGAAATGGGTAATTTTTTTACATCAGGCAACACTACTTAACAAAACACACGACCGCTCGGTACAACTCGAACCCGTCGGATGTTGCCGACTACCCGAAAAATCGTTTTGAAAAAAGTCTAAAATTCCAACGGTTCACAAAATGGCCGCTACATCGTCCGCCATCTTGGATTTCCAAAATGTCATAATTTTTCTTGATTGCCATGGATATTACCTACAATTCGTCAACGTCGAAATTGGCGACTTTGGAATTCGGTAGAACGAACCAATTCGTCAAAGTCGAGTGAGAAAAGTCGAAAATTTCAAAACGTCTTGGCGCAGCCGCCATCTTGTTTTTTTTTTTTTTTTTCCTTTTTTCATAAATCATTCTACATCTACTATAGGACCTGCGAGTCGAAACCCGTCCAAGTCTTTTCCCCACCGAAACCGGAAGTGGACCCGGCCGCCATCTTGGATTTGAATCTCCTCTATAATTTTCCTCTACTCACCTGGTAGAGTTGCACATAATTGCAAAACATACCCCTGACCCATCTCCCACCCATTCCGAGAAACGACATGTCAATCAGTCAGTGAGTGAGTGAGTGGCTTTGTAGTTTTATATAATATAAATAAACTTTGTAGTTTTATATAATATAAATAAATAAACTAGTATTTGCGTGTTGCGCGAGGTGCAAGCACCTCGCGTGCTTTGTAATTGTAGATTTTTCACTTTTAAAACCCATTAGTAAAAATGTCAAACATAACCTTATAGTCTTTCACTTTTCAAAGTCTAGTGAAATGCCAAATAAAGCCCAAAAGGACCCGAAAGGTTTCCACTTGATTAAGCTTTTAAATGTAGTTAAAGTCCAGAGAAAGCCTAGGAAAACCTACTATTGTTGTTGGAATGAACTTGTACAATTAACTAAAACTTAAAAATGATGTGAGTATTATATACTTTAGCACCATCGAAAAACGATACTCATGATGAAAAAAATCGTTAATTTTTGCAGTCACCATCTTGGATTTTGATTTTAACCTCACTAACGGCTTTAGCATCCCCAAAAACCATGAAAACGGCTCCCATGATGAAAAAATAGAAAATAATCGCAGTCACCATTTTGGATTTTGATGTTGACCTCACTATCGGCTTTAGAATCCTCGAAAACCATGAAAACGACTCCTATGACGACAAATTTGAATTTTTTTGCCGTCGCCATCTTGAGTTTGATTTTAACCTCAAAATCGGCCTTAGCATCCCAGAAAACCATGAAAACGACTTCCATGATGAAAACTTAGAAAATAATCGCAGCCGCTATTTTGGATTTTGATTTTAACCTCACTATCGGCTTTAGCATCCCCGAAAAACATTAAAACGACTCCCATGACGAAAAATTAGAAAATAATTGCACCCGCGTCTTGGATTTTGATTTTGACCTCACTATCGGATTTAGGATCCTCGAAAACCATGACAACGACTCGCATGATGAAAAATTAGAAAATTATCGCAGCCGCCATCTTGGATTTTGATTTCGACCTCACTATCGGCTTTGGCATCCTCGAAAACCATGAAAACAACTCCCATGATGAAAAATTAGAAAATTATCACAGCCGCCATCTTGGATTTTGATTTTGACCCCAGTTCTGTAATCAGCGACCACGAAAACCATGAAAATGACACCCATGTCGAAAATAAATAAAAAACAAAGCAGGAGCGCGTACACTCTAGTTAAAAACTTTGATGTTGACCTATCATTGACTTTGTTTGTGAAAATCACAATAAAATAAAATAAATAATTTTATAATCCATTTGAGCACTTTAAAGATTTTGAAACCCCTTAAGAACCCCTAATACAATCTAAAACCTTATTTAAAAACTGACCTGTTCCCATTAAGAAAAGGGTGTTATTTAAATGGTTAGCAGTTAGTATTCGTATTTTTGTGAGCAGAAAAATATAATCTGCGAGCAGAAATAGCTAATCGACCAGCAACTCATGGCCAGCAAACATTCCAAAATCAATCACCAATCTAAGTCATTCTGGATGGCTGTAATTATTTTTGTATAGCATATTAATTATATAAGCTGCAATGAGCTGCTCCTGTTTAATAAAATTTTGGTAAGTACTCAGAGGGTAAGCAAAAAAATTCATTGTGAGCTGCATATAAAAGTAGCAAAAATAATTTACATGTCTAAAAATAGAAATTACGCTGAACAGATGATCGGATCGGGCGTAAATAAAAAAAAAGCTGCCGCCCTATCTCCCGTCAGCCATGTCGTCGGAGCTCCGCCGGCCTTCGGCCTACGCTCCTCATGTCCCAAAATCGGACTTTTGGGACCAATTAGTTATTTTGCTCACCATGTTTTATAATTATATGCATACCAATCAAATATACTGCTTATAGACATGTTTTCTCTGCTGATCAATCATGAAATCTTGCTGATCAAGTAGTGCGGACTGAATGTTTATTATGCAAACTCATGTTATTGTAAAATTATTTGTGGAACAATGATTGCTGCCTGATTTTTTAAATGTAAATGACATCTTTGTATGTCGACCAAATTATTTAAATGATTTTTTTTTCTGGATCACCAAATTTTATAATTGCTAAACATTTAATTACTTTCTTTAAACAAAAAAGTTACCTAACCTAAAGTTTGCTTGTCGTCGCCCCTTTTTTTTTTTTTTTTTCGGATGGGAAATCATCAAATGATTCCTCCCGCTCTGGGCTGAGCAGGAGGGAGTGTCAGACTTTTACTGACTAAAACCCATCCATGTTCCTTCATCGCCCTTTGTGTTCCGGGGCCACGGTATCTCTTTCGAATAGTCCCGCAGCCCCGGCAGGCATCAGCCCTTGCGGACCCCTTCCTGACTTACGCTTCAATCACTCAACCGTCGTTACGCTACGGAGGTCGCCGGTTCGGATCGCTCGCCACCGCCCCCTTTGCTGCACTCAGCCTTATCTCTACTACCACCGGACAGGATTCGACGCCTACTATAATATTTGTTCAAACACATAATGGCTATCTCTAACAGTTCCGAAGTTACAGCCATTTTAATTTAATGGGAGGTTGGGGAGGGGAGTGGAGGGGAGGGTATAGAAATTTCAACGCCCCTCTAAAATAAAAATAGTTAAAAAATCAAAAAGCTGCTATGAGTTTTACAAAATTATTTTGACCAACTCTGGGCCCCTTTTTATGAATCTGAAAAAAAAATGTTCAGTCTCTTAACTTCTCAAGGGGGGCAATTCTGAAAAATGTTTTTTACTTTTCCGAGCTTCCTCTATATGCATTCGTAAAAAACACAACACGGGTCTCTTAGTTTACGAGCTATGATAGGCAGGGGGGAAAAAGGTGGGGTTTGGCGCTTCTTAATTCAGTGAAAAACCCTTCAAGCCCCTAAAATATCCTAAAATTCGAAACAAACTCATACACCTCAGTCGGATGAATCGTTTGAACGACCTCAATCGGTAAATTTTTGGGAAACCGGAAGTAACGTGGCCGCCATTTTGAATCACAGCCGTCAGCCAAGAAAATAATTATTCTGCAAAGACCTAAAAACCAAAATTTGACACAAACTTATATCCCGCCGCAGTGGGATGGACCGCTTGAACGACCCCAGGACAAGGTTTCGGAAACCGGAAATGGCACGGCCGCCATCTTGAAATTCTGAAATGTCACAATTTTTCTAATGTAACCAGGATACAAGCTACCTGTCAGTATAAAAACGGTGGCTGTTCGTTGACTTTGGTAGACCAAAAGAACTCGACAAAGTCGGGTCTGACCCGAAAATTCAAGCCCAATGGACTTTAAAGATTTTGAAACCCCTTATGAACCCCTAATTCAATCTTTACCCACTATTAAAACGTTACCCTAAAGTTTACTTGTCGTCGCCCCTGAGTTACGCTTCACCCACTCAACCTTCGTTACGCTACGGAGGTCGCCGGCTCGCTTCGCTCGCCACCTCCCCCCTTCGCCCCACTCGGTCCGGCAGGTTCGCTCCGCTCAGCCATATCCCTACCACCACCGGACAGGTTTTGACGGCTACTATAATATTTGTTCAAACACATAATGGTTATCTCTAACCGTTACGAAGTAACAGCCCTTTCAATTTTAAGGGAGGTTGGGGAGGGGAGGGTATACAAATTTCAACGCAGCTCAAAAATAAAAAGGAATAAGAAAATCAAAAAGCTGCTACGTGTCCTAGTTTCCGAGATACGGTAGGGGGAGGTTTGAAGGGGGGAGAGGGGGGTGTTCTGAAAAATGATTTTGACCAACTCTGGGGCACTTTTTACGAATCTGAAAAAAAAAATATTCAAAATCTCTTAACTTCCGAGATGCGCCTGAAGGGGATAGAGTAGGGGGCAAGGGGGGCAATTTTGAAAAATGGTTTTTACTTTTCCAAGCGTCCTCTATACGAATCCGTATCAAAACAGAACACTGGTCTCTTTGTTTCTGAGATACTATAGGAAAGGGGGGGAAGGGGGTGAAAAGGAGGGGTCTGGCATTTTTCCCCTATTCGCGAGAGTTACTTGTTTCCGAATCTATCAAAATATACCCCCTTCCCCCTCCACCATCTGGGAGAACAATTATGTCAGTCAGTGGTAATCGAGAAACCGGAAATGGCAAGGCCGCCATCTTGATTTCCTGAAATGTCGCAATTTTTCTAAAGTAACCAGGATACAAGCTACCTGTCATTATAAAAACGGTGGCTGTACGTTGACTTTGGTAGAACAAAAGAACTCGCCAACGTC
The DNA here is from genome assembly GCA_947578425.1 of Eugnorisma glareosa. NCBI lineage: Eukaryota > Metazoa > Arthropoda > Insecta > Lepidoptera > Noctuidae > Eugnorisma > Eugnorisma glareosa. Next base: position 14,835,638 of record OX387961.1, on the reverse strand, counting down.
AGGTCTGACCTGAAAATTCAAGCCCAATGGACTTTAAAGATTTTGAAACCCCTTATGAACCCCTAATTAAATCTTTACACACTATTAAAACGTTACCCTAAAGTTTACTTGTCGTCGGCCCTGAGTTACGCTTCACCCACTCAACCTTCGTTACGCTTCGCCCCAATCGGTCCGACAGGTTCGCTCCGCTCAGCCATATCCCTACCACCACCGGACAGGTTTCGACGCCTACTATAGTATTTGTTCAAACACATTGTTACTATCTTTAACCGTTACGAAGTTACAGCCCTTTCAATTTTAGGGGAGGTTGGGGAGGGCAGGGTATACAAATTTCAACGCCCCTTAATAATAAAGAACAGTAGTAAAAATCAAAAAGCTGCTACGTGTCCTGCTTTTCGAGATAAAATGGCGGTAGGGGTGAAGGGGGGAGAGGGGGGAGTTCTGAAAAATGATTTTGACCAACTCTGGGCCCCTTTTTACGAATCTGAAAAAAAAAATGTTCAAAGTCTCTTAACTTCCGAGATCCGCCTGAAGGGGGTGGAGTAGGGGGCAAGGGGGGCAATTTTTAAAATAGGTTTTTACTTTTCCAAGCGTCTTCTATACGAATCCGTATTAAAACAGAACACTGGTCTCTTCGTTTCCGAGATACTATAGGGAGTGGAGGGAGGGGAGCAAAAAGGGGGGGGTTTGGCACTTTTTCCCTACTCGTGAGAGTTACTTGTTTACGAATCTGTCAAAATATACCCCCCTCCCCCTTCACCATCTGAGAGAACAATTATGTCAGTCAGTGGTAATCGAGAAACCGGAAATGGCACGGCCGCCATCTTGATTTTCTGAAACGTCACAATTTTCCTAAAGTAACCAGGATACAAGCTACCTGTCAGTAAAAAAACGGTGGCTGTACGTTGACATTGGTAGAACAAAGGAACTCGCCAAAGTCGGGTCTTACCTGAAAATTCAAGCCCCAATGGCTCTCGGGGTTGCCAGCTGAAAGTGATGAAAATGGTCAAATGTCATTTGGGGGACCCCAATGTTGCCGGCTAGTCAAAGTCTCTATTCAAAATGTCATTACTTCTACTTTTCATGTATTTGGGGAAAATCGGGAAAAATACCCTAGAAATGGGGAAAATTTTTGCACCAGGCAATACTCCTCGACAAAACACACGAACGGTTCATACAACACAATCCAGTCTGGGGATGCCAGCTGTCCCATTTATCCTGTCGAAAATTGGGATTTTTCGTCGTTTTTACAAGATGGCCGCCACACCGTCCGCCATTTTGTTTTTTTGAAAAGTCATAATTTTCCTGAAATCTCAAGGATATAGGCCTCGGACCGGTGTACTTGATGTTGCCAACTTTTGAGTTTGGTAAAACAAAAGAACTCGCCAAAGTCGGGTCTGACCCGAAAATTCAAGCCCCAATGGCTCTCGGGGTTGCCAGTTGAAAGTGATGAAAATGGTCAAATGTCATTCGGGGGACCCCAATATTGCCGGCTAGTCAAAGTTTCCTATTGAATTGTCGTTATTTCTACTTTTCATGTTTTTGGGGAAAATCGGGAAAAATACCCTAGAAATGGGATTTTTTTTTGCATCAGGCAACACTCCTCGACGAAACACACGACCGGTTCATACAACACAATCCAGTCGGGGGATGCCAGCTGTCCCATTTATCGCGTCGAAAATTGGGATTTTTCGTCGTTTTTACAAGATGGCCACCACACTGTCCGCCATCTTGTTTTTTTGAAAAGTCATAATTTTCCTGAAATCTCAAGGATATAGGCCACCGACCGGTGAACTCGGTGTTGCTAACTTTTGAGTTTGGTAGAACAAAAGAACTCGCCAAAGTCAAAAAGTCCCAAAAATTAAAATATTCAATGGCTCTCGGGGTTGCCAATTAAAACGAACCAAAATGGTCAAATGTCATTCGCGGGACCCCAATGTTGCCGGCTAGTCAAAGTCTCCATTCAAAATGTCAATATTTCTACTTTTCATGTTTTTGGGGAAAATCGGGAAAAATACCCTATAAATTGGGATTTTTTTGGCACCAGGCAACACTCCTTAACAAAACACACGACCGCTCGGTACAACTCGAACCCGTCGGGTGTTGCCGACTACCCGAAAAATCGTTTTGAAAAAAGTCGAAAATTCCAACGGTTCACAAAATGGCCGCTACATCGTCCGCCATCTTGGATTTTCAAAATGTCATAATTTTTCTTGATTGCCATGGATATTACCTACAATTCGTCGACGTCAAAATTGGCGACTTCAAAAATCGATAAAACAAAACAATTGGTCAAAGTCGAGTGAGAAAAGTCGAAAATTTCAAAACGTCTTGGCGCAGCCGCCATCTTGTTTTTTTTTTTTTTTTTCCTTTTTTCATAAATCATTCTACATCTACTATAGGACCTGCGAGTCGAAACCCGTCCAAGTCTTTTCCCCACCGAAACCGGAAGTGGACCCGGCCGCCATCTTGGATTTGAATCTCCTCTATAATTTTCCTCTACTCACATAATGGAGTTGCACATAATCGCAAAACATACCCCTGACCCATCTCTCACCCATTCCGAGAAACGACATGTCAATCAGTGAGTGAGTCAGTGGCTTTGTAGTTTTATATAATATAAACTAGTATTTGCGTGTTGCGCGAGGTGCAAGCACCTCGCGTGCTTTGTCCTTGTAGATTTTTCACTTTTAAAACCCCTAAATGTAGTAAAAATGTCAAACATTCCGTTAGTCTTTTATTTTTCAAACTCTAGTGAAGTGCCAAATAAAGTCCAAAATGACCCAAAAGGTTTCCACTGCCCATAATAAATGTAGTACCTAAAAGCCCAGAGAAAGCCTGTTAATGTTGTTTAAATCAACTCGTATAATTAGCGCCATCTATCGAGGTCTTGGGAACTATTATTTTATTATGAAAAGCAAATTCGTCATTGTTGTAGTAAATCAATTGGGTAGGCACTAACCTATCTCAAATGCATAGTTCTTACCTATAGTAAGCTAGCAAGACATTTCGAGATTAAAGCAAAGAACAAGGCTCACGGTCCATACAAAATGAACCCACGTCTTACAACAGAGAAATATCACAAAAGAAATATAAAAATTAGTATAACAACCGACTTCAAAAACCCAAAAAAGTAAAAAAAATACTTTAGTTTCAGAAGTCGGTGACTTTTTCTAGTTAGTTTTTTTTTTTTGTCACCGACTTCTGAAGCTAGTTATTTTTTACTTTTTTGTGTTTTAAGCAAATGTGTAACCTTTACAGACATAAGATTTCAGCAATACCAGTCCATTTGCTATTATGTATTGAGGAGTTCCGTTGCCTATCTCAGAAGTTCTTCATCAGATCTTCACCAAATTGAAATGGATCCACTCCGAGAAAGTACTCTTCCAAAAACTACCCAAATCGCTTCCTCCTTTTTGAAGTCGGTTAAAAAGATGGCATACTTCCAATCGCCGCCATCCTTACAGTCCAACATATAAAAAAATCTAAGAAACTTTGTTCAAGGGCAATTATAGGTACCTACAAGAATAAAAGTACATAAATACGTGACTGTAAGGATGGCGATCAGAAATATGCCATCTTTATACTATTGTTTTATAGATAAGTACCTACTTTTCTTACTGTAGGACGTGGTGAATTTTGAGCCTTGTACTTTAGAACCTGCTACGACTCCATGACGCGCGCTCGCTTCGCTCGCATATTACATAACACTAATATCTTCTGTCCCCGAAGTGCCGGGCCTCCGCCGGCCTCCTTCGTCGGCCTACGGCCCGGTGCCCATGCCGCCCATAAAGTCGTATATACCGTATACGGTGGGTCTGCACCTCCTAGGTACTTGGTTGGCTACAAGCATTGAATTAAATAGTTTAATAAATGACTACATACAGATATGGTATTGGATCCAATATACCAATTGATCGATCTTGGACAGATAGACACAAACGGAACATTGCGTACCTTACCTACTTACACGATCATAGGAGGGGAGAGAAATTGGGTTCAACGGTGCTTCTGGTCTATCCATCTACTATTGCTCGATGTCATAAAAATGATAACCAAACGATTGAAAAATGGTATGCTTGCTATTAACATTATCTTCATAGCTCGTGAGCAACAAGGCCTACTTCGTATCGTAATAATTAACTACTTCAATAGGTAGGTATTCTTACTCAATTTGAAACTCACTTTTGTTTCAACGGAATAGACTCCTCCATTTCCTTCGGTGGATCGTAAGAAACAACTATCAGCATTTATCTGAGTAGGTACATACCTTATTAGGTACACCAATACGCCTGCCAAGCGTGGTAATATGAGGTGAAGGGGTTTATCATGGGGGCCTCATTGAAGGAGGCTTACGTACCTACATAGTGCGGATTTTAAAGGCTGATGATGGTACATAATGATAAATAAGTTTTAGAGGGTCGGTACCACGGATACGGTAGTCGGTAGGTGTCATCACGTTTGGCGAAAGCTAAAAGGACTCTTCAAAATCTTAAAAACAGTTTGCGAACCTCACAGGCCCCGGCCTCGCTCTATATGAGTGTGAATTATATAATGTGTGTAGTACTTACCTACAAAGTAAGTACCTAAGTTAGGGATGATAATGTATAAGTGATTAACATAAGAAATTCGCAGATATTTGTGTAAAACTTTATTTAATCTTGTGCATTGGGTATGGTAAATAACACATAAGGTTTTTTTAATATAACTTTGTTTGAGAAGCACATTAAATACTTTGAAAATTTTATTTAAAATAATTAGCTAAGGAATCTTATTCAACAATCAAACATTTTGTATCTGTTATTGAGATCTACAGCATAGGTATTTGTCATTATTATCATACTCATTAATACCTACTTAAAAAATATCTATCACAATTTAGACCTACCTAAATGTATTTAATTCTAAGGCATACATAGTAAAACCTATTATGAATCGAGTGAAAGAAATTATAAGTAGCTACATTTGTACATTAATTTCTTAATTATTGATAAAAAGTAATTTTACTATTTAGACATGTAATACTATTTATTACATGGTTGTTGTGCCAAATTGTAAGGCAGGCTGCCTTTAACAATATGTCCAAAATAGGTGTTGATTAATATTGAGCTGTGTTTTGTTTTACTGTAATGCCGGCTGACTGCTCTGCCAGCTACATCGGCTGCTGACTCTGGACTGCATTGTCTGGAAAAAACACCAGATAATTTGAGTACATTATTTATATTTCACTGGGTACATTGAACTTGTCAAATGATCACTTTGGAAATGTCTATCCAGTTTTGAAATAATTTGTCAACTATCTCAAACCCATGACAGTTCACTTCAGTTTTGTATGGTGTTTTTAGTGAGTGGATTTGTAATGGAATACGCTTTCTATCGCTGATTGAGTAAAAGATCAATTATGTTAGTATAGTAGGTACTAACTATTGTGTTAGTTCTGTTAGCTGGAAAAGCTTTGATGTTACCAGTGAAACCTGTAAACTGTATGGTGGGAAAAACTCATTGTTTGACAATGTTACAGGTGGTGCAATATTATAACAGTGTAACAGAAAGTGGTTTAGCCCTCTGCAAACTGCACACCGAAAGTGAAATTTGCATTTCCCTTATGTGTATGTACCCCTCAACATATTATATGATGAACTTCATGCATTCAACCGTTGGTTGGTAGCATTTGAAAAGTTTTGCAAGTGTACAATTTGTGGCTATACTTACAGCAGTAGCTGTATGATAGCTGGTCTGCCGTCTCCTGAAGTTGTGATGAGCGCAGTTACCCTTGTAGCTGGCTGTGGTGGCTCAGCATTCTCCAATGCTGGTGCTCGCCGCTCCAAATACTCCTCCAGGCTCAGTGGTCCATTTATATCTCTATCAAGCTGGTTGGCCTTTGATGTGTACGCATCTAATTTGCAGGACAGAAAACAATAATAGAGTAACATCAACAACAGTAGAGGTTCACGACTTCTTAACACAGACAATCAGCAACCACTGACACAATATTTTTTAAACTACTGGCTGTGTATGTTTTATAACTACTTAGGTAGGTACCTACTTACTATTATTATTATTACTTTTATCAATCATGCAAAATCCCTATAGCCTTATCATAGCTGGCTTCTGTGATGGGCAGGTTTTTGATCAAAGCATAGGGTTTGTTTCTATTGAAGGTAATAGAATTTTTGTACTATATTCATCTGTGTCTATCATTGATTTATGAATGGAATATAAGTAAGTATTCTGTAAATTTACCTTTTAATTATTTATTTTCTATGGGCGGGAACTTTGTTTTGGCTGTTTTCTGGCAAGTTGGCTGTCTTTGTAATCGTTGCGTGAGCTTTAAACTAAAATCAAATTTCGCTAGGACCTTGAAGTATGTTTTCTCTACCGTCCCTAATTCCTTTGCAGCTGCCGAGTCCAGGGAAGTTATTTCTTTGTTGTAATCCTCATCATACACACTTGCTTTCGTACACAAACGCCTCAGAGCGTTGACACGACGATGAAGCAAGATGACAATGATGGTGTGTTTACTCGCGCGACGTGCAGCCCGGCACCGCATGTAGCCTGCCTCGTAGGTCGTGGCCGACTGGCAGCTGGTCTTGGGACGCAGGGCAGGTATGATTGGTGGCGCCCACGCGCGCTCTCGTTCGCACTCGCACGCACCCAGCCAGGATCGGTGAAACAGCGCCAACGTGCTGATAAATATTTGCAGCGGATTAGGTAGGTAGGTATGCCTACAACACTTCTAGAATTATTGAAAACAACTACAGCTAACTACTCGTTATTAGGTAGTTAAAGAGTTCTAAAACCACTTTCCGCGCTACCAGAAGATATGGTTCCTGTTACGTTTTATTTCAAGGTATCCCCTACAGGCGTATCCCATTAGAGGCCTAAACCACTCGATTTCCATAATACTAAATCATAACTAAACTACCTACATCTATATTAAATAATGTATATCCAAAACTACAGATAACTACAAACCTTTTTCCACACCACCTGGAGAGGTAAGGTTTCAGGCGCGTTTTTTTTTATGTGGTATCCCCCCGAAGAGGCCTAATCCACCTAAACTACGTCTACGTACCTACATATACATGATTATACCTACTTACTACACTTTTCTAAAATCAAAGTAGCCTAATAATACGTATACATGATTATACTAAACTTTTCTAAAATCAAAGTAGCCTAATTACATTAAAATATATTTACTTAATATTAATAAATAAACTGAATTAAATATATATTATGTTAGTGTGGGTGTGTTAGATTTTAATAACAAATAATATATTTCCACTTAAACATAACTCTCTCTAATCATCTTATTTTCATTCATTTTCGTTCACGCAGTAGGTAGGTATACTTACATATATTATTACTATTAGGTAAGATAACAAATTATTGTAAATATTGTTACATAGAAAATAATTACGAGCTTGATCATAATAATAAATCGAAAATAAAAGAAATAATAGTAATACCTAAAAATAAATAATCTGTGTGTCAGTGTCATTGATAAGTGTGATATAGTATGTTACATGAAAAACGTTATACAATTACATTCAAATATATTCTTAAACTATTACTTACAAGTCCACAAATTTCACAACGTACTTCTACAAAGTTCTCTTATCATTCTTCTTTTCACATATACACACACATATACTTCCCCTTGACTTCATTCATAACCCTTTTAATCAACATTTTACACACTAATTGCTAGCAATTTCACATATACACACATACATACTTCCTCTTGACTTCATTCATAACTCTTTTAATCAACATTTTACACACTAATTGATAGCAATTTCACATATACACACATACATACTTCCTCTTGACTTCATTCATAACTCTTTCAATCAACATTTTACATACCAATTGCTAGCAATAGACATAATACGGACTAAGTGCGTGCAAAGTGAATGTGTACATGAAAAATAAATAAATATAAATCTATGATTATAACAAATTGTCATTGATAATCATGGCAAACAAACACTCCAACCTAAACTATCCTTCTTAATTATAAATAAATAAAACGGAACGTGAGGTAGTTTAAGATGAATACGTAACAATGCGCGATCGTTATTGAACCATGTTACTGGTCAGTAGAAAATCTGACCGACTGTAGAAAGGGAACGGTTGGTTGCCCGATCAACTGTCCGATCTGTAAGTAGTTGGGCTTTGGATTCTGATCAGAGTCGGCTTACTGCCGAGAACATGCTCTGGTTGGTGATGAAGCCAATAGAACCGAGTGATTGCGAATTCGTCGTTGAGGTGAGTTGCCCCACCGATGCTGGAGCTCAGTAAAGTGTGGTCGGTGTCGTCTAATTGCTGGGATGTCTTGCGTTCTCTGTGGCGCAAAAGTCAGGATTGGAGTCGATGTCTAGTTGTGGATGCTATCTGACTTGCGGTGGTGGATCGGTAGGGAGGGATGATATGTTCGTTAATATGGGTAAATGTTGTTGTTTTATCAGCAATGAGTCGTAGTGTGCAAAGGTGTAGGTAGAGTCATTGTACTGGTTGAATGAGTTCTATGGCATGGAATTATTTATTTATTAAAACTTTATGCAAATAATGTACAAAGGCGGACTTAATGCCTTGGGCATTTTCTACCAGTCTACCTTAGGGTGATGCAGAGACAAAACAGTAGGTGCAATAGTACAGAAAATTGCGAAGACGAAATATAATAATATATACATACATACAAACAAAATATACAAAGTAAAGAAAGATAAAGTTAAAAAAACATGGAGAAAAACAACAAATGAATGTAAGTGTTATGTACTATGTAATGTACTTATGTAAGTGTTTGCGAGCTTTTACCATAAATCTGAACCGTCTGGTTATGTAAGTTCGATATGAGTTATGATATGACACATATGGCAGATAAATATCTTGGTTACTTTTTACTAAAAAGTAAAAAATAAAACGCCGTGGACTGCCATGTAACTGTAAAGTAAAAAATAAAGAACCCGGGACCGCTGCAGTATGCGAGAGTGTGAATGCGAATGGCAGATACCCAATGTCTTAGTTACTTTTTACTAAAAAGTAAAAAATAAAAAGCCGTGGATTGCCATGTAACTGTATTGTAAGAAAAAAAAAAGCCGAGGACTATTGAAGTACACGAGAGTGTGAATGGGAATGGCAGATACCTAATGTCTTAGTTACTTTTTACTAAAAAGTAAAAAATAAAAAGCCGTGGACTGCCATGTAACTGTAATATAAAAAAAAGCCGGGGACTATTGAAATACACGAGAGTGTAAATGGGAATGGCAGATACCTAATGTCTTAGTTACTTTTTACTAAAAAGTAAAAAATAAAAAGCCGTGGACTGCCATGTAACTGTAATGTAAAAAAAAAGCCGGGGACTATTGAAGTACACGAGAGTGTGAATGGGAATGGCAGATACCTAATGTCTTAGTTACTTTTTACTAAAAAGTAAAAAATAAAAAGCCGTGGACTGCCATGTAACTGTAATATAAAAAAAAAGCCGGGGACTGCTGTAGAACGCGAGAGTGTGAATTGGAATGGCAGATACCTAATGTCTTAGTTACTTTTTACTAAAAAGTAAAAAATAAAAAGCCGTGGACTGCCATGTAACTGTTAAGTAAAAAATAAAGAGCCGGGGACTGCTGTAGAACGCGAGAGTGTGAATTGGAATGGCAGAAACCAAAATATGTCTTAGTTACTTTTTACTAAAAAGTAAAAAATAAAAAGCCGTGGACTGCCATGTAACTGTATTGTAAGAAAAAAAAAAGCCGGGGACTATTGAAGTACACGAGAGTGTGAATGGGAATAGCAGATACCTAATGTCTTAGTTACTTTTTACTAAAAAGTAAAAAATAAAAAGCCGTGGACTGCCATGTAACTGTAATGTAAAAAAAAAAAGCCGGGGACTATTGAAGTACACGAGAGTGTGAATGGGAATGGCAGATACCTAATGTCTTAGTTACTGTTTACTAAAAAGTAAAAAATAAAAAGCCGTGGACTGCCATGTAACTGTTAAGTAAAAAATAAAGAGCCGGGGACTGCTGTAGAACGCGAGAGTGTGAATTGGAATGGCAGATACCTAATGTCTTAGTTACTTTTTACTAAAAAGTAAAAAATAAAAAGCCGTGGACTGCCATGTAACTGTTAAGTAAAAAATAAAGAGCCGGGGACTGCTGTAGAACGCGAGAGTGTGAATTGGAATGGCAGAAACCAAAATATGTCTTAGTTACTTTTTACTAAAAAGTAAAAAATAAAAAGCCGTGGACTGCCATGTAACTGTAATATAAAAAAAAAGCCGGGGACTGCTGTAGAACGCGAGAGTGTGAATTGGAATGGCAGATACCTAATGTCTTAGTTACTTTTTACTAAAAAGTAAAAAATAAAAAGCCGTGGACTGCCACGTAACTGTAATGTAAAAAAAAAAAAGCCGGGGACTATTGAAGTACACGAGAGTGTGAATGGGAATGGCAGATACCTAATGTCTTAGTTACTTTTTACTAAAAAGTAAAAAATAAAAAGCCGTGGACTGCCATGTAACTGATAAGTAAAAAATAAAGAGCCGGGGACTGCTGTAGAACGCGAGAGTGTGAATTGGAATGGCAGAAACCAAAATATGTCTTAGTTACTTTTTACTAAAAAGTAAAAAATAAAAAGCCGTGGACTGCTGTGTAACTGGAAAGTAAAAAAAATAAAGAGCCGGGGACTGCTGTAGAACGCGAGAGTGTGAATGGGAATGGCAGATATCAAATGTCTTAGTTACTTTTACCAGATAAAGAGACATAGACTGCTTTGGCGCGTAAGAATTAAAAAACCGAATGTCTCGGTTACTATTAACATAATGAAAAAACAAAAGTGATATTACATTGCAATAAAATAGGTGTTAACTGTGTGTGTTAAATAACAAGCGTTAATTGTAACACAAAACGGACATTACGGCTATTGTAATGGAAGCTAATACTGGTAAGGTACCAAGGTAAACTGTTAATCAGCTGCTATATAGTAGGTACTTGTGTGTTACTTGGGCGGGGGTGCTTGTAGATGTTAGTGTTTGTTATTACATTCTGATTCGTTTAATAAAGTTGTAATAAAATAGAAAATTATTTTGTCATATTGGTATGAATCAAAATGTAGCTGTTTTCAGTACCATGCGAGGACAAGTGCTGCAATATGTAATTCTTTTTCTTTTTATAAGTAAGTTCTCTAATAGTATAAGTTTTGTAGGTTCCGTTCCAAGATATAGGTAAATTTAAAAAACATGACCTGTCTCAATTCAAAAGGCATTTTCTCTTTGACTCGGCTTGGAAACTTTTCTTTAAATCTGAATCTGATTTACATTATGCTTTCTATTTCTTGACTACATAATTATCTACAATTTAACATGTATTATAGTTCAAATTTTTAAATAGCAATATCTTATTCATATAGATTATAATAACTAAGAATAGTGTTTTTTACACACATGCCTTTTTTTTTGCCTGTAATTTTGTTTTGTTTTTATACATGCTCTTTTTTTTGCATGCTATTTTTTTGTTTTTGTACATGACCTTTTTTTTTGCATGTTTTTTATATATTTTTTAGTTTGTTTTACTTTTTTTTTGCATTATATATATATTTTTAATAATAAAAATATTAAAAAATACAATTCATGAATAAAAAAACCTATCAAGTACTCACTCTCCGGAGGAAATAAAGGAAGAGGATTAGAATGTAGTACTTGGGCGACGACTGTCGACGAGAAGATCAACTCCGCAGTTTTTTTTTTCCGGGTTCTATCTACAATCAGTCCTCGGACTATGAGCGGATGAGTTCCGTGTTGCTTGTAGTGTAGAGTGTGGCTTCCAATGATGCCATCTACTCGCAGGTGTTACGGCTTTACAGCCAGTCTTCTAGTGCCATGATACTGTGGCGCTTCAAGCGGAGTACGTAGTCTCGTTGTGTCAACTGACGAGCCAGCTCATTTGGATGAATGGCTAGTCGTGCTTTATATTTCCCTGCTACATTCCGAATCTCCTCATTAACTGTGGGAATGGCTAGTTGTTGGTGGATTTCAGCGTTTGTAGTAAAAGCCATGCCATTAGAAATTGGCTATTGTGCGTAGTATTTTGTTTTGTTGACGCTGCAAGATGGCTGCATTGGAGTTGCTTGCGCTTCCTCAGAGCTGTATCACATCCAAACGGCCTTCAGTACTACTTTGTATACTAAAAGCTTGTTGTCTAGTGATAGTCTGGAGTTGCGGCCCAGTAACCAGTGAAGAATTTTTAATCTGTATGAGAGGTCCTCTTTTTGGCTTTGAATTGTTGTTGCCAGGTCAATTGGCGGTCCAAATGCATTTAACAATACTTTTATGTGGTAGGTTGGTATTTCCGAGTTTAATCGGTGGGTAGTCCTCTTTTAACGGTATTTCAAACTACGAGATTAATAGCATGCTTGAAATTAAATGAAAGTAAAAAACTGAGAGTATACAAAAAAAAATTGGCTACGAATAAATATTAGTTAAGGTGGATGCGCAAGGGTAGCCCGCGATATTTAAAATTTCTTACGTTTATTGCAATTTGCAGGTCAGTGTCAGGTTGTATGTTAATGAAAATATGAATCGCGCCAGTAACACGTATGGAGTTACAGAATTGTTATCATTTAAATCATCAATACAACCCTCCAAGTTCATATAATCCCATTCAATAGCTATTTCATGAAAAAGTCACTCTTTGAGATTATACGTATTTGGAGGGTTGTATTGATGATTTAAATGATTATAATTCTGTAACTCCATACGTGTTACTGGCGCGATTCATATTTTCATCAACATACAACCTGACACTGACCTGCAAATTGCAATAAACGTAAGAAATTTTAAATATCGCAGGCTACCCTTGAGCATCCACCTTAAGTCAACAAAGTTGTATTTAAAATTTCCTATGAAGCAGAGACGGTTACTGAAAACTACGGTATTAATTAACAGATTCAACGTAATGTACTTTGAAACAAACTAAGATAATTATGATAAAAATTCATTATTATCTTTGTTCTTCATTTACACTAAAATTTAAAAGCTAATAGTTGGGGTTAAAACTGGAGTTAGTTAAGAGTGAAAGTTTAAATGAGAGTCTAATGAAAGTTTTTGGGCTTCTTTCATGCGCAGCTTAAGAGTGAAAATAGAAGCGGCAGTTAGAGTAACAGTAAGAGACAGAGCGAAAAGATTGAGTGCGCCTTTTTAGGCTCTTTTCATGCACGCGGTAAGAGAGAAAATAGTGAGAGGTAAAGTAATAGTAAAAGTAAAAGACAGAGAAAGTCACTCTGACTGCCATTTTATACACTCTCTTTCTAATTTTCACCCGTTTTTTTCAAATTCAACCTTTTTGTTAACATGAACCTTTAAGCAAATCATATTTTGTCCGTCTCTTCGAATTGAAATAATTTCATAAAAATCTTTAAATCAATTAATCAAAATTTGTCTTTTAATAAATACTCAAAACATAAATAATTAAACAAAAAATTTAGAGTGTAGTTATTCTAAAAAGATTTTAAACTGAGACGATTCACTATCATAATGACGAATACATCACAAGAAACTGATTTTAAAATAATCTTGTTCAAAGAAAAAGAATTGCATATTGATGAAAATACTTTTCGCATGGTAATTAAAACAAACAAACACGTCATAGGTACCAAGTAGTACATACATCGCATTTCATTTACATCCCATCATCTTCATGGGACATAAATAAAGATGTTGGGTAGGATGAAGTACAAAGAAAATAACCCATTGAATGAATGAATGAATGAATGAAACTGTGACTTTACCTACACCTTTTCACACTACGACTCATTACTGATAGTGATAACAACTTTTACCCATGTCAACGGACATAACATCCGTCCCTACCGATCCACCACCACAAATCAGATAGCATTTTAATTTTTACTTTTTAGTAAAAAGTAACTTAGACATTTGGTATCAGCCATTACCATTCACACTCTCGCGTTCTACAGCGGTCCCTGGCTCTTTATTTTTTACTTTACAGTTACTTATGAGTTTTTACAGGTACTTATGAGGCTTTTTATTTTTTACTTTTTAGTAAAAACTAACTAAGACATTTATCTGCCATATAACTCATAACTGACTAACATAACCAGTCGGTTCACATTTAAGGTAAAAGCTCGCGAAAACTTACATAAGAAGTTGGCAGACTCGTCACACAATTAATTTGTTGTTTTTCTCCATCTATGTTTTTTTATCCTTAATTTTGTATATTTTGTTTGTATGTATGTATACAAAGTTGATAGGACAGAGGGGCTTTCCTTTGAACTGCCTATACTATGTACCATTTCAAGCTCTGTACCAAAAATCAATTAAATAGGAGCAGTAGTTTAGTCGCAAATGATTTTTTAAGTTTTTGCCCCATTTGAACACAATGTATCTTTCCTATCAGCTGATTATGTCGCCGCCGCCCGCCCGTTTTGTCACGAGATAACAGACGCTGCTCCGCGCTCCGGCGCGTGCGACGTTGCCGATTTTTTACCTAGGTATCTAAGCTCAGTTAAATTTATTTACAAAGGATGGTTGCGTTTTACTCTGATTTGTAAGCTACTTAGTTTGTTTGAAAAAAAAAAATCATTTTTGGTGCTTTTTATTTTTATACCGTATCGAATTAACACTAAACACGTATGGTATAAATAGTGTAATTTAATGCCCATATTTCGTCTTTGCAATTTTATGTACTATTGCACCTACTGTTTTGTCTCTGCATCACCCTAAGGTAGACTGGTAGAAAATGCCCAAAGCATTATAAGTCCGCCTTTCTATATTATGTGTATAAATAAAGTTTTAATTAATAAATAACTCCATGCCATATAACTCATTCAACCAATACAATGACTCCACCTACACCTTTGCACACTACGATTCATAAGACTGATAAGTAAGACAACAACATTTTCCCATATTAACGGACATACCATCCCTCCCTACCGATCCACCACCGCAAGTCAGATAGCATCCACAACTTGACATCGACTCCCATCCTGACTTTCGCGCCACAGACAACGCAAGACATCCCAGCAATCAGCCGACACCGACCACACTTTACTGACCCCCAATCATCGGTACGACAACTTATCTCAACGACGAATTCGCAATCCCTCGGTTCTATCGACTTCATCACCAACCAGAGCATGTTCTCGGCAGTAAGCCGAATCTGATCAGAATCCAATGCCCAACTACTTACAGATCGGACAGTTAACCCGGCAATTATCCGCTTCCGATCTACAATCGGAAAGATTCCCACAGACCAGCATGGTTCAACCGATTTCACACTGAGACGCATATCACCAAAAACTAACCTCTTTGATCCGTTAATTTATTTATAATTATAAACAGCTTAGACCAGAGTTATTATTCGACATGACGCTCAATGTATATTTGCTACAAACACAGGTTATAAAATATTTATTAGTGTAATGTAAATAATATATATACCAATATAATGTGATATTACATTAATATAAAAAAGCAAAAACAAATTAAATAAAAAACGCTCATTGAATAGCAATGTCAACATGATTTAATGATTATTAACTTAGAGAGGCCGCCCCACCCAAATAGGGGTGATTTAAAAAAATTACAACAATAATTGCGGAATAACGACATTATTTACAAGCGGTTTATTATTGACTACACGATTTTTATTGAGCAATAGCTTTAAATCCCGTCGGTTACGAACCCTACCTATCGCGACGTACAACTGTCCGTGGCTAAAGACATCGGATCTTAAATCTATCCCCACTTTTGAAATTGTTTGGCCCTGACTTTTGTGTATTGTCATCGCGTAACAAATTTGTAAAGGAAATTGCCGACGGATCATTTCTATGGGGCTATTTGAATCGATCGGTGCTTTAAAAGTTATGCGCGGAATGAAGTAATCTTCATTATCGTCCGGTTTTCGTACCCTAATCAGACGCGGCGAATGACCTACTACTATAACTTTAGTGCCGTTTACTAAGCGATCCGAGAAACTAAGGTTTCGCATAATCATGCAAACGCATCCTACCTTTAGTTGTAAATCATGCTCGGGGACGCCTTTCGGTTGCATTCTATTAAGAGTGTCCGATCCTAAGAATAATTCGTCCGCGTCATCGGTTGCCGTTTGATCTACCGAATAGAAATGTATTAATTCACCGGGTACGCGATCTAAAATGTTTGCATTTATTTCCTTTACGTTCATATTATAGTTGCACAAAATTGCTCTGTGGCAGCAAACGTCTGGTTCGTCTAAAACGTCTGAAAAAACAAAGTCTATTAAATCATCGAGATCTGTGACAAATTCAATGGGCGACACGTCGATTAGGTTTTGTGTGACTCTACCGGTTTGGACTGGAACTGAGACTATTGAATTAGAGCCGATGTTCAATAGCTGTTCCGAGAATTCTTCGTCTTCCCTAGATCTTTGCGCGGTTGATAATTTAAAGATTTTAATCTGTTGCCAAATCCAAGACGTTTTCACAGAGCAATTGACTACGTCGGCATTATTTCGCGCGTTCGGTACCACCGGTGGAATTTGACGGAAATCTCCTGCAAAAATGACTATTTTACCGCCGAAAAGTTCATCAGTTTGCATCAAATCGCGTAACGAACGGTCGAGCAAGTGAATTAGATATTTATGAGCCATCGGGGCTTCGTCATAAATGATAACCGAAGCGTGGCGTATCAACTCTGCGCGTTGGGAACCGTTCGTTATATTCCAATACCCGTGATCGTCCACAAGATCTAACGGAAATTTAAACATACTGTGAGCCGTAGTACCGCCTTCGTAATTCTGAGCCGCGATGCCAGATGTTGCCGTACACAAAACTACATTATTACGCGAGCCACGGACATGTGCTGCGACCACGTTGAGTAAAAGCGTTTTTCCCGTACCGGCAGGGCCATCTATGAAAATGGAACTGTTGTTTGCACGTTTAAAGACCGGGTCTTCTACAAGTTTGTCGACAAACTCGAACACTGCGCGCTGATCGGAAGATAAGCGAGGCTGCCATGTTTCGACGTACGCATTTAACCTGCCCGCACTGAATTCGATCTGCTCTCGACCCAACTCGGTGGTATCGTCGCGGATATTGGGCAGCCCCTGCTCTACAAGACTGGTCCCGTGTTTACGCAAAAGTCTGTCGATTTGGATGAGACTCATTTTATAGGCCCTGTCGGTATCATTTGGCATACGTTCGAGGTAATCTTCGCTTATTTGGTTTTTGAATTTATCCCACAATAAGCCGACTGGAGCGCCGTTTACGGCCAAGAGGACGAAAAATCTACGAAGTCGCGGTCCCGTTAGAAAATTCGCGGCTTCCTCGAGAGCTCTCTCGTATTCAATTTCATCATTCGCGATGCCTACATTTCGAGCGACTTCCTGAAACGTTCGACAATTCAATCCTCCGACTTTCAAAAGATCACTATAGCCGCGGCACGGATATAAAGCCAATAGCATTCGTAAATAAAATTGTTCACCCCTATTTGGCGCTATCCAAAAAAGACGCGCTACATTGACTCCCCGCTGCCTTTTTGTGACGAATTTGTTTTTTAATTGGTGGACTTCCACATTTTTTGTAGTTGGGCGTTTTGAATGTACAATATATTTTTCGTAAAAGTCCAAGTACGTCAGGTTTTCGAACTCTTCTCCGGCCGGCCGGTTAAAATAATCTAAAAGAGCTGAACTACCGCTCTGAGCGGCGTCAGCTACCGAATCTTGCCTAAAGAACACGCTTTGGTAGTTTTCGAGGTGGACTGGCAGTTGTTGGACAGCGGGTTCGCGCATCGTCAAATCGTACTCAAAAACTCGCCACGCGGCATCGCAAGCACCTATGTATCGCTTCGTAACGTACTGCTCTACTTCGTTGTTCCTATCTTCCTCGGCAACTATCGTGACACGCGCCTCGTCTTTACCTTTGGTCATGTATTTGAATAGGTACTTGACGATTTTTCGAGCCGAGGAAGCTTCTAAATTTGCATGACAATCGTACTTCAAGAGGATGGCGGCGTTGTAAGGAACTACCCACAGATCGTTGACAGTAACTTCGCGGTTTCTGAATTTAATTATTGCCTCGTTGTTACTGCTTCTGCGGAGGTGGATGAACCCCTTGTCGTCATGGTGCGTTACTTCGGTTTCGCGTTTTGGAAAGTACTTGGAGCACTTCTCCTTAGTACTATCCCAACATGGAAGGTCGGTCCTGTGAGGCGGCCCACAGGGACCGTGTATCATATGATTTATGACCATTTGGCGCAACTTGCCTTCGGCTTCGGTTGCGTTCGGGATATCGGCCCTGACAAATTTGTCTATGTCTGAATTCTGTACGGGTCCCCCACCTTCCACGCGGAAACAAATATGGGCGTGGGGTAAGCCTCGTTTTTGAAATTCGATCACATAAATTATATACACGTGCTTACCGAACCATGCGCCCGATCGCAGGTCTTTCAGCACTTGTGCTAATTTTAAGTTAAACACCCGTGCGCATAGACTCGCATGTGGCTTTTGCCCCGGTAATAAGGATTGTTGAATTTCCATCCATTTTGGATTACATGTGATCGTTAGGAAAAATGATGGTGTACCTAGTCTATTAACTAACGCGATCGCATCCATGTATTTCGTTTTCATGTAACGCGGCCCCCCCGTAAACGTGTTTGGTAAGTAAATGCGACCTGGAACGACTCCACCCTCTCCTTGTACAGTTTCGTCTGTGCTTATTTGGCGCGCCGATTCGACATTGTCTTGCAGCTCATGCAGAGGTGCCAATCTCATCGAAGATTGATTCTGCATGTTACTGACGTAGCGCAATCGTTCTTCCTCGATACGACAATACATATCCACTAACCATTCCTCTGACAGTTTACCGAAATCGTGAAAGCGCGGCTCTGACAACAGCAAACAGCGAATGTATTTGTTTTGAGTCAATTTCGCGTTTTTGTTGTCTACTTTGTTTATGTACCACCCCGCGGTGGCGTGCGGGTACAATAGCGGGTATTGAAACGTTTCATACAACGGATGAAAGACGTCGACCGTGTGGGGTTTATTCGCGCCCGTTTTCCAAATGGCAATACACCGTGGGAGAAACCGTTCCCTTTCCGTGCTAATAATCGCGGCAATCTCGTTTCCTAATGGCATATCACCGAGAATATTACCGTGAGTTTGACGCGTTGTACGTTCGAACCTTAAATGCGCCTCTTGAGATGTTTCGTTATGCAACCTTTTGAAACAGCCAATCAAGGGATTGACTTCGTGCAAGAAATGATTGATTTCCGTGACGATTTGACGATCTAACCGCAGACCTGCCGCGAGTCTCTGGCGTTCTTCGTTGTCCTCTATATAAAGACCGATAGGATTAGTTGTGTCCGTGTAACCCAAATCAAAAACGCGGTGGTATATTCTACCTTGAATTTTGATAAACGCCAGACCGGTATTGGGATGTTGGAAACCGTGCGAGACTCCTAAAGCGCTGAAGGCAAACAAGTTATTGTACGCGCGAGGACACTTGTTGAAAGAGTCACTGTTATAAAAACTTTCCGTCAACGGGGGAAAGTTTTGAACGTTATAAGACCCGCTGCCACAACACCACTGGGTTCGCGATTTTTCTTCGAAAAACAGACACGTACCACAATGCAAACATTTAAAAACGTCATCGGCTTTTAACGACGGTTTGCGCAAACCATACAAACGTACCGCATTTAATTCGTCCCCACTTTTAACCGCAATTAAATTTTTTGAATTTCGCAAAGATGGGTCGATATTTCGAACAGCTCGATGACGTTCAGTGGCAAGTCTATTGACACCCGGGTTAGTTTGCGCGTATCTGGCGACCGATTGTCGGTTTATTTCTGGATGAGTCTGCGTGTATCTAACGACCGAATCTCGGTTCACTTCCGGGTGAACTTGCGTATATCGAGCGACCGATTCGCGGTTTATATCTGGATGAAGAGCCGTATAACGCTCTACGGCTTGTCTGTGCACTTCCGGATGTAGAGCCGTATAACGCTCTACGGCTTGTCTGTGCACTTCCGGATGTGTTTTATTGTATTTTTCGACCGCTTTTTGATGTGAATTATCATTTGCCCCGATTTGTTTTTTAGGTCGTCCAACCGATTTTTTTTGTATCCGCGAATTTGCAGCGATTTTCTCTAAGACAACCACCGGCCTTTTCGCGTTTAATTTTGGGTCGCTTTCAATTATTTTTCTTTTCAATGTCGAATTTAGCGGCATTTTTTCTACAACAACAACTGGTTTTAACGTGGAGAATTTGGGGTCATTCTGGGCTACGCTGGGAACCGACGCAATTACAAGTGGGGGAATTTGTGGGTTTTCGATATTGAGTACTGTAAGTCGATGTATGCTGTACTCGCCTTGATCGAATTGAGCGCTTACAAACAAAAGTTGTGCTAAAGCATTTATATCGAGACATTGAAATAAACGTGCTACATTTATATTCGGATTTTGGTGGTTGTTTTTGCCGGAGGCGTCAACAGCATGACTGTTAAATAGGAAATACCTATTATTGCTCTTCCAAAAGGACACGGTGGAATTTTGACCAGTGAACAGGAAGTTCATGGTATTTTCGACGTATTCCGGATTAAAACACGTTAACAAATTAGTTTTTAGATTTTCTATGGCATCAAAAAGTGTTTGTTGATTTGATGGATAAAGTCCATTTGTTACCCACGTTATATTTATATTTGCCGAATAATTTTGAATTTCAACATGGGGAGGCAACTCTTCGGGGTCCAAAAAAACCTCTCCCGTCGGACGTGGGGTATTGCAATATAGAATATCGCCACATGG
This sequence comes from Eugnorisma glareosa, assembly GCA_947578425.1. Taxonomy (NCBI): domain Eukaryota; kingdom Metazoa; phylum Arthropoda; class Insecta; order Lepidoptera; family Noctuidae; genus Eugnorisma; species Eugnorisma glareosa. Next base: position 14,814,831 of record OX387961.1, on the reverse strand, counting down.
GAGGATAATGTCATCAATATCAGACGTTGTGAATGTCTCGCGGTTCTTTACACATGAATAAGTGGATGCAATACACGACATTGCGACGCACTGGACGCCCTTACCCTTGAACCTTATTCCACCTTGATGAGTTGTCCCTGCTGCAATGCACTTCACTCCCGACGCTCCATCGGCAGCATCCGCTGAGGGTGGAATGAGATTCGCACTTACCTGACCCGATGTGGAGGCGCTGCTAGTGCGTTGACCCCGACGTACCTTCTTCGGACGACCGACGTTGCGAACCATGACGATGATGACGAAATTTCTATAGATAAAATTAGTTAATTAAAATACGTTTACAAAATTTCATATTTGTGCTGTTGACGATTGAAGAGTTTCATTAATTGGACGAAACTCTGAATATGCATTCAAATTATGCTTGTCATATTAAAAAAAAAAACTATAATCAGACTACAAAAAAATCATGTTCTAAAAGTAAATAAAAGGAACTTTATTTATGAAGGTTTTAACTATTTAACATGAAATTTTTATTAGCTAAAAAAATATTATATACATTTATAAATTAAAATAACCTAAAGAGACTAACTTAAAATAAACTTAACAAATGGCGTAAAGTAAATTCGTTTGGTTTATGCGTAATTTTAGAAATTAGTCCCAGTTATCGAGAGAGCGAGCAAACCCGCACGCAAAAGCTAACAATATGAAATACGCTAGTTAAGCAGTACCCAACACAACAACAACATTTTTTGTTAACCAGCGAACTATCAAGACTCTTCTATCAACACCTCATTTGTTAAATTCCGAAGTTATAAAGTTCTCCTAAATTAAATTAAAGTTGTTGTTAAACGGCTGTCAGCCTCTTAAATGATGTTGCCTCAGAAACTGCAGTAAGTACCAGAGTTATTTGATAGCTCATGTGTGTCTGCTAAAAATATTGGGATTACGAACTAAACACTAATGTTTATCAGGATAAGACATACCTTAAGGCATTCTAAATGGGTGTTATTTAAATGGTTAGCATAGTATTCGTATTTTTGTGAGCAAAAAACTATAATCTGTGAGCAGAAATAGCTAATTGAACAGCAACTCATGGCCAGCAAACATTCCAAAATCAATCATCAATTTATGTCATTCTGGATGGCTGTAATTATTTTTGTACAGCATATTAATTATTGCTGCAATGAGCTGCTCCTGTTTAATAAAATTTTGGTAGGCACTCAGAGGGTAAGCAAAAAAATTCATTTTGAGCTGCATATAAAAGTAGCAAAAATACTTTACTTTACCGCACGCAAAATACGCGCTTAGACGTGGAGTTGCGGACACCAGCCCGCTATACAATACAATACTTTACTTGACTAAAAATAGAAATAACGCTGAACAGATGGTCGGATCGGGCATAAATAAAAAAAAAAGCTGCCGCCCTATCTCCCGTCAGCCATGTCGTCGGAGCTCCGCCGGCCTTCGGCCTACGCTCCTCATGTCCCAAAATCGGACTTTTGGGACCAATTAGTTATTTTGCTCACCATGTTTTAAATATGCATACCAATCAAATACACTGCTGATCAATCATGAAATCTTGCTGATCAAATAGTTATTTTGCGGACTGAATGTATAATATGCAAAGTCATGTTATTGTAAGCTGCCTATTTATGATTTAATTTTTGACATTATCAAAATTATTTGCGGAACAAGGATTGCTGGCTGGTTTTTTTAATTTTGTGGCTCACCATTTTATAATTGCTAAACATTTAATTTACTTCTATTCTAAATTAGTCAACTTATAACAAACAGAAATGATTTTTTAAATCAATCTAGTGATTTTGATGATATTTCCATCACCAGCTATATTTCAGTACATCGCCCTGCCTAGAATGCAAGTGATGACGTTAAAGCAATAGCAGGCGGCTTCAAGTTTTCAAATTAGAAAATGGAAATGGAAAGTTTTTTAAGAAATCAGGATAATTTATTCACAGACATTTTAGTTTTAATTTATCTATAAATATTCAAATCTATTAATCTATCAAAGTATGTAAAAAAAAAGCCTCATTGTTCTCTAACGACAATAAATGTAAAAAAAAAAACTCTGGCTACAGAAAGGAAATACGCTAAGGAGGTGGACCATAAGTGTGCTTGAAAAGGTTGAATTCTAAATTTCATAGTGATGGCGCCATTTTAGATACAATTTAGTGAAAACTGATGAAAACATATTTGAAGTCCAGAACAAAAGGTTTTTAGCAAGAACCATCAAAATCAGTTAGGTTGACTTTGTTTTGCAATTGATTTTTTCAGTTCCTCTAATTAGAATTTTTGCTTTTTCCAACAATATTTTGTTTCTCTTTCCCTCTGCTAATGCAGTTTTTTTTTTATTTGTTCAACTTCCAACTGTAAAATAAAATGTATACATATTATGCAATAAACATAATAATAACCCATTACATAGGCTGATGGAATTCATAGTTAGGTTAATAAACTGTGTTTTCAATATTTGCATTTTCAACTTTTTCTTATTTTCTAGTAAATTTATTTGCATCACAGCTTCCCGTCGAATGTAGTCTGTAGGTCTACGCACTTGGTCTCTGCTCTTGATAACTGAATTTACAACAGTGCAATCAAAAATACAAAGACAAATACAATATGTTCGAAGACATGTGACATCTACCAATCCGCACTGGGCCTGCGTGGTGGATTATAGCCCACTCCGGAGGCCATGTCCCAGCAGTGGGAATATTATAGGCTGATGATGAATCAAAACTATAAATAAAAGGTTTTAGTATAAAGCTACATATTATATAAATTGTATATATAGCATAAGTACAATACCTGTGCTATTTTTGATGAATATCATCAATTTGGGTGCTGTTATTGTCCGGGACTTCATGTTTTCATCAATTTTATTGCCCTGGACTTCAAACACTTTCACCATTTTTTTCTTTGTCCATAACATCTGAAAAACAAACTTGAATAGTTAACTTCTTAAAAGCTAGTTATAATAAATATATTATTTAATATATGGGTGAACAAAACATTTTTGTATATTCAAATACATACCTAAGGTGTCAATCAATTCAGAATAGTTTGGTTTGTTATCAATTTTATCTAAAATGGTGCCATCAATATCAAATGTATTTTTGATTATTATCATCATCCCAGGTGCAGCCTGATAAGTAATAATTGAAAATTAGAAGAAAGCTTTGACATAATAATTAGATAATATTTAATATATTCTGTGAGTAATATATCAATAATAATTAAATTGAGCCACACAATGGTTTCTGAGCAATTTAGAGGAAAATTTATTATGATGCCAACCTCTTCAACCATACTTATTATGGTTTCATGTTGTGGTGGTGGTGGAGATGCATGCGGTCCACCCCCATTTTTTAGCATATTCCCTCTTTCTGTACCCCAAGTTTTATGTGTCAATGCTTTCATGTTAATCCATGCTCTTCATAAAGTCTTAAGCTGAAATAAACAGTATGAAAAATACTATTAGTAAATCATTCATAGCAGTAAATATATTTCATCAACAACAGTGACTATCCTACCTTGTGTACATTGACATAACAGTTGAACTCTTGGGTAATTGCATCCCATCAAATCCCATGCTGCTTGTTTCTTTGCGACCGACTTGCCATCCGTGATTGTAGATTCCACGATTGGTGTCTTTTTAATTAGCTGAGACAGTATTGCCTTTTCATCGGTGGTGAAATTGGCCACTCTTATACGTGGTGTCTGCTTGTAGATTCTCTTAAATTGAAACAGAAATATGAATGGAAGTTCTTCGATTACACAGGGTGTGTGTCGTTGAATTTTATTGTTATCATATCACATTTGCACTGAAAGTACATATATACTTACCCTATGTTTTATTAATTCAGTATTTCACAAGTACAACACAAACAAAACTTTCCCGCCCGGTAAATATGATTTGACTTTAACAGCAGTGATGCCATAGAAAAAAGTCATTTATTTATTTAAACTGCATGTACAATAGTGGTACATAGGCGGACTTAATGCCTCAACCAGGCATCCTCTACTTCTACCAGTCAACCAAAAGTAACCAGTCAAAAAGATCGCAATCGCTATAAGGTGGAAGCGCAAGGGAAGCCCGCGAAATTTAATTTTTCTTACGTTTATTGCAATTTGCAGGTCAGTGTCAGGTTGTATGTTGATGAAAATATAAATCGCGCCAGTAACACGTATGGAGTTATAGAATTATAATAATTAAAATCACCGATACAAACCTCCCAGTTCATTTAACCCGCGGATTGAATTTCGCGGGCTACCCTTACGCTTCCATTTCAATGAAAATAGCTTTTCCCCTTTGCAATTTACTAAAAACTTACAGTAAAAGAACTGATTATCATTTATATTACCATGAATAATAGTTTTCAGCGTTTCTAAATATTCTAATAAGTTAATTAATATCAACACATTTTAAAATGGTGGGAAAAAGCAATTCGAAATTCAAACCAACGAATAAAAAGTTGGCGTCCTAAGATTTTTATCATTAAAAACAGTAATTTGTTTTAAATTTGTAGATTAAAATCATCTAATTGCTAATTACTATCGTACTAATCTATTTTTGGCTGCTATCGATTAATTAAACATAAAATAAAAATTTATAAAAATATGCCTCACTCACCTGAAACAATTCTCAAAATAATGATACAAAAAAAGATTCAGTGTGACCAGATTAGACGAAAATACCGAAGAAAAAAAACCTAAATATTACCATTAGATTTTAAAATGGAAAATGGATGATGATGGATGGATGTTTTTTTTAAGGTGAATGCTCCAACCAACCCACGAGAATTATATCATTAGAATATAATTCTGTAACTACATATGTCTTACAGCCGCGAATAATACACACATCAAAAGTGTCTAGGGATCAAGCATTTTTATGTGGATTTCTTGAGATTGAGATGTGGCTTTGTAATAAATTTATGATTTTATAAATTTATATGGATCCTTTTTGGTGCATTATTAATTTGAATCAGGAACTGTGAATCAAATTCGAGTAAAAGATGAAAATCAGCTGTCAATATTTTCCCTATAAAAACATACAACGCATTGAAGACATTATTAGTGCTACTGTTTCCCTACTACTGATTAACACCAACGTTATTATGGAGCGGCGACGTCATTTAAGCAGGGAAGAAATGCTCAGAGCCGTGGGAATGATAGAAGCTGGTTCCCGGCAACGTACTGTGGCTTTAGCTCTGAATACAAGTCAGAGTGTTATCAGTCGACTTTGGACACGTTACCGAAGCACTGGTACCGTGGCTGAGCGCCATGGAGGACGGTATCGCTGCACCACACGGAGACAAGACCGATACATTCAAATCTTAACTCGAAGAGCTCCAACAATAACCGCCATGATGTTAGCCGTGAGGCTTCATCACTCTTCAGGGAACTTAATTAGCGACCAAACAGTCAGAAACCGCTTGCATGAAGTGAACCTTCATTCCCGAAGACCGCTACGGGTACCACCTATAGCAATGCACAATCGTAGGATACGATATCAATGGGCTCTTGAACACAGAAATTGGGCAGAAGAACAATGGCGTTTCGTGTGCTTTTCTGATGAGTCTCGTTTTGGTATGAGACCGGATACAAGACGTATACGACACTGGAGAACCCCTGGACGCCAACAGCGATTAAAATCCTGCCAGGAAGTCCATCCTTATAGTGGTGGAACCATCATGGTATGGGCGGGTATTTGGATCGGCGGAAGAACTGAGTTGATTTGGATCAGAGGCAACCTCAACGCTCAAATTTATGCTGAGACGATTGTATCAGACGTCATCGTTCCTCTACAAGTGCAAATCGGTCCCTTATTTCAGTTAATGCATGATAATGCACGACCGCACACCGCAAGAGTTGTAAGACAGACTCTCGCCGCAGCTAACATCAATGTCCTGCCCTGGCCTGCTCAGTCGCCAGACTTGAATCCGATTGAGCATGCATGGGATATGCTACAGAGAAGAGCTCTGCCGAATATGGAGGGTATCCAGTCGCAAGAAGACCTTTTTTTGTTGTTGCAACGAACATGGGCGGCCATTCCACAGCGTGATTTGGATGAACTCATTTTGAGTATGCCAAACCGATGTTCTTGTGTTGTTAGTGTTCGCGGTAGAAACACGGATTATTAATTGTTTAAGTTACCCAATAAAATTTTAAAGAAAACTGTTATTTCAGTCTTTTTTTCGAACTTTTGTGTTAGTGGTTCAAATGTCAAAAATCCCTTTATTAGGAAAATGGCAAATTTCTTTATTAATGCAAAGGTGACTTGGTTTATCGTTACTGTGACAAACGAAAACACTTTATTTGATGAATCCTTAAAGAAAATTTTAATTAATATCAATCAGGAGAAAAGTTATTGCAAAAATATATGTTGATCCCTAGACACTTTTGATGTGTGTATTTTAATCAACATACAATTTTCAAAAAACGTAAGAGAATTTGAAGTTCGCGGGTCACCCTGGAGCAATCGCCTTATTACACTTATTCAATAATCATCATCAAAATAAATGTTTGACAAGGATTTTTACATTCCGCGTATGTGTTCAAACCTGTAGAGATCACGAGTGGATCACACGCTTTTCACATTGTTTAACGGAATTAGGCAATTAGGTAGATAAGTCAAATGAATATTGTATTCAATCTATACACGACGAACAGACGCAAATCTTGCAAAGTTCATTGATTTGTAAAAATATATTTTGATAATGGCGCGTTGAAACTGTACAACTTTCGCGACAGAAGCGCTGAGTGCTTAGTCACATAGTTTTTGCTTTGTCTATATTTTTGCCATATTTTGCTTTGTCCAAATCACTGTGCCTACTGGATTGCTATATTTTTCGAATGACGAATATTTTCACACTGCCATGTTACTTTATATATTTTATCATGAGCGGAAAATCCAGTTCACCATGTAGTTTGACATCTCATGAAAATGGAAAATCCAAGTTATTTTAGTGAGAGTGTCAACTGTTTGTATAACGAATTTCATTTATGCAAAGTTTTGGTCGAAGGGTGTCGTTTAAAATGGCTTCCGAGACCACCTGCGAGACACCGAGACACTTTGGATACGGCACAGACAATTTGTGTCAGTTAAAAATGTTATAATTAACCAATATATACCCAGAATTCTAAACTTTCGGAAAAATACCAAAAAAAAATACCGTTATAGTATTAAAATACTGAAACTGGTCACACTCGGTTGCCGCCAATCCCGTTCTTGACATAGACAAGTAATTAGACAGGGTTGGAATCAGACTCTAAAAAGTTATTGTCTGTGGTACTCTCTGAATACTATTTTTCACCAAAATATACTTAGATAAGTTTTCATCAATTTTTTACTTCGATTTGATCTACAAACATTAAAAAAACAAAACTACCATCGCAACAAAAACATGTAACATATTGTCACTCTAGTGAAATGCCAATTATAGCCCAAAAGTACAGAGAAAGCCCCAAGAAAACCTAATAATGTTGTTTGAATGAACTCGTACAATTTCTTTTAGCGCCATCTATCGAGGTCTTGGGAACTATTATGTTATTATGAAAAGAAAATTCGTCATTGTTATATCATTATGGTAGGCACTTACCTATCTCAAATGCTTAGTTCTTACCCACTTCGACTTCGAAATAATTATAAGTAAAGTACAAGGCGCACGGCCCATAGAAAATGAACCCACGTTCTACAACAAAGAAAAGTATCTAAAAAAAATGATAAAAATTAGTATAAAAGATTCCGATCGCCATCCTTACAGTCTAACATATACAAAATTCTATGAAACTTTGTTCAAGGGCAGAATATAAAAGTACAATATTGAGAAATACGTGACTGTAAGGATGCTGATCGGAAATATGTCATCTTTTTATACGTAGGACGTAGTGAAGTTTGACCCTTCTTCTTTAGAACCTGCTACGACTCCATGACGCGCGCTCGCTTCGCTCGCATATTACATAACACTAATATCTTCTGTCCCCGAAGTGCCGGGCCTCCGCCGGCCTCCTTCGTCGGCCTACGGCCCGGTGCCCATGCCGCCCTTATAGGATACTGTCGCGAGACGGTTGTCAACTGTCTCGCGCCAGTGTCTTATACAGCGTGTAACAGAAAGGGTATAGTCATATGGATGTGTGTGGTACGGACCATCAAACTGAAAAACTTTCTCTATGGGACCACCATCGTAATCAAAAAAAAAATAAAATCAACTGCCTCATACAAAATTTCAATACCTACTCGACCCAAATGTATGGGAGAGCCGATTATTTTTTTACGATTACGATGTTGGTCCCATAGAGAAACTTGTTCAGTTTGATGGTCCGTACCACACTCTTCCATATGACTATACCCTTTCTATTACACGTTGTATTATATACCTACGGTGGGTCTGCATCTCGTACTTAGTTGGCTACAAGCATTGAATTAAATAGTTCAATAAATGACTACTAAGATATGGTATGGGATCCAATAAACCAACGTGTTGATCGATCTTGGACATAAACGGAACATTGCGTAGGTATAGGTACCATATCTATCGACTATTGTTCGATGTCATAAAAATGTCCCAAAAATGAGAACTAAACGATTCAACAATAGGACACTTATTTTGTTAACTATACTTGCTATTAACATTATCTTCATAGCTCGTGAGCAACAAGGCCTACTTCGTATCGTTATAATTAACTACTTCAATAGGTATACTATACCTTCTTACTCAATTTGAAACTCACTTTTGTTTCAATAGAATAGACTCCTCCATTTCCTTCTCGAACGTAAGAAGCAACTAAACAATTACATCAGGGAATGGGCATCGACATTTATCTGAGTAGGTCCATATCTTATTAGATACACCAATAGGTAAGTTAGCCAGTTTAGTAATTAGTTTAGTCTTATGATATTATTAATAGTTATTATAAGTTTAAGAGGGTCGGTACCACGGATACGGCAGTAGGTAGCTATCATCACGTTTGAGGAAAGCTAAAAGGACTCTTCAAAATCTTAAAAACAGTTCACAATTTAAAACTATATAATACATGGTTGTTGTGTAAGGCAGGCTGCCTTTAACAATATGTCCAAAATAGGTGTTGATTAATATTGAGCTGTGATTTGTTTTGCTGTAATGATTATGTGCTGGCTGACTGCTCTGCCAGCTTCATCGGCTGCTGACTCTGGACTGCATTGTCTGGAAAAACACAAGCTAATTTGAGTACATTATTTATATATTTCACTGGGTACCTACATTGAACTTGTGAACAATGCGATGTTAAAGGGTACCTATGATAACTCTGGAAATGTCTATCCTGTTTTGAAATAATTTGTCAATTAAGTATCTCAACCCCATGACAGTTCACTTCACTTTTGTATGGTGTTTTCAGTGAGTGGATTTGTAATGGAATACCATACTTTGTATCGCTGATTGGGCCAAAGATCACTATGTTAGTATATTAGGTACTAACCATTGTGTTTTTGTGTTAGATCTGTTAGCTGAAAAAGCTTTGATGTTACCCGTGAAACCTGTAATCTGCAGTCCATTAAATTTAATAAAATTGTATGGTGGGACAAACACATTGTTTGTCAATGTTACAGGTGGTGCAATATTTTGTATCAGAAAGTTGGTTGGCCCTCTGCAAACTGCACACCGAAATGTGCCCCTCAACAAATTATATTATGATGAACTTCATGCATTCAACTGATTGTCGGCAGCATTTGAAAAGTTTTGCAAGTGTACTATTTGTGGCTATACTTACAGCAGTAGCTGTATGATGGCTGGTCTCCCGTCTCCTGTGTTGAAGTTGTGATGAGTGCAGTTAGCCGTGTATCTGGATGTGGTTGCTCAGCATTCTCCAATGCCGGTGGCTTAGTAGTGCATTTATTGCAATTTGCAGATAGCTCAACTGTTTCATGTATGTTTCGTACATGGTAGGTACTTGTATTCTTACTAAGTTTTTTTGTAAATAAAGTTATTTGATTAAGTACTTATTTTCACATTCTCTGAGTAATGCTATCCGTCAAGTAAAATTCATGTTATTGAAGAATCTAAAGCAGAGATGAAAATATTCTCCTATGTGACGGATAACGACCGTGAAATAAGCCCTTAAGGCTAGGCTAAGGACTATAGAAGCCCTAAGGGCTACCTACCTAATATTAATATTATTGCTTTTTATTTCCACTTAATGTAAAGATACATTTCAAACACAGTTCACTTCATATTTAGTTATGTAGGTGTATTTCAAACGTGTGTTGGGAATTTTTTGTTTTTGCTTACCATTATGTACCTATCTATTAGTTTATAGTGTGGATCTCTTGCGGGTAAAAGTCTCCTCCAAGTTTGTCCACATAACTCTATTATGTGCGGTGATCATCAACCTGCATCATCCACAACAAACAGCGTAAAAGGCAGGTTTCTTATCAATTGAGCCGTAACGCCTGACTGTAGTACTAAGCAAGGATGCATTAGCATCAATTGTAGATGAAATAATAAATTTCATGATTTCAGCATACGTATTAATTATGTCCCATGCACACCCAATCAATTAACTATTAAATTTCATGTAAATACAAATCCTCATTCGGTCGAAACCGTTAGAAGGTAACGAATCGGAAACTATCGTTTTGCGTGCAGCCCGAGCTGCAAGCAGCTCTAAATCCAGTGACGATCCCTTCAAGCTCCTATAATATCCTAAAATTCGAAACATACTCATTTACCTCAGTCGGATGAATCGTTTGAACGACCTCAATCAGTAAATTTTTGGGTAACCGGAAGTAACGCGGCCGCCATTTTGAATCAAAGCCGCCAGTCAAGTAAATAATTATCCTTCAAAGACCTGAAAAACCTAAAATTCGATACAAACTCATACCCCACCGCAGTGGGATGAACCACTTGAACGACCCCAATCAGACAAGGTTTCGGATACCGGAAATGGCACGGCTGCCATCTTGAATTTCTGAAATGTCACAATTTTACTAAAGTAACCAGTATACAAGCTACCTGTCAGTAAAAAAAAAACGGTTGACTTTGGTAGAACAAAAGAATTCGCCAAAGTCGGGTCCAACCCGAAAATTAAAGCCCCAATGGACTTTTAAGATTTTGAAACCCCTTAAGAGCCCTTAATTCAATCCAAACCTTGTTTAAAAACTCTGACATTTTGCCAATAAAAAATCATTAACATAAAGTTTGCTTGTCGTCGCCCCAGAGTTTCGTTTCACCCACTCAACCTTCGTTACGCTACGGAGGTCACCGGCCACCTCCCCCCTTTGCTCCACTCGGTCTCGCAGGTTCACTCCACTCAGCCTTATTCCTACTACCACCGGACAGGTTTCGACGCCTACTATAATATTTGTTCAAACAGATAATGGCTATCTCTAACCGTTACGAAGTTACAGCCCTTTCAATTTTTGGGGAGGTTGGGGAGGGGAGGGTATACAAATTTCAACGCCCCTCAAAAATAAAAGTATTTAAAAAATCAAAAAGCTGCTACGTGTCCTAGTTTCCGGGAAACGGTGGGGGGAGGTTTGAGGGGGGGAGAAGGGGGAGTTCTGAAAAAAGATTTTGACCAACTCTGGGCCCCTTTTTACGAATCTGAAAAAAAAATGTTCAAAGTCTCTTAACTTCCGAGATCCGCCTAAAGGGGGTGGAGTAGGGGGCAGGAGGGGCAATTTTTAAAACCGGTTTTTACTTTTCCAGGCGTCCTCTATACGAATCCGTATTAAAACAGAACACTGGTCTCTTTGTTTCCGAGACACTATAGGGAAGGGGGTGGAAGGGGGTGAAAAGGAGGGGTCTGGCATTTTTCCCCTATTCGCGAGAGTTACTTGTTTACGAATCTATCAAAATATACCCCCTTCCCCCTCCACCATCTAGGAGAACATTATGTCAGTCAGTGGTAATCGAGAAACCGGAAATGGCTCGGCCGCCATCTTGAATTTCTGAAATGTCACAATTTTCCTAAAGTAACCAGGATACAAGTTACCTGTCAGTAAAAAAACGGTGGCTGTACCTTGACTTTGGTAGAACAAAAGAACTCGCCAAAGTTGGGTCTGACCCTAAAATTCAAGCCCCAATGGCTCTCGGGGTTGCCAGTTGAAAGTGATGAAAATGGTCAAATGTCATTTGAGGGACCCCAATGTTGCCGGCTAGTCAAAGTCTCTTTCCGAAATGTCGTTATTTCTACTTTTCATGTTTTTGGGGAAAATCGGGAAAAATACCCTAGAAATGGGGATTTTTTTTGCACCAGGCAACACTCCTTGACGAAGCACACGACCGGTTCATACAACACAATCCAGTCGGGGGATGCCAGCTGTCCCATTTATCGCGTCGAAAATTGGGATTTTTCGTCGTTTTTACAAGATGGCCGCCACACTGTCCGCCATTTTGTTTTTTTGAAAAGTCATAATTTTCCTGAAATCTCAAGGATATAGGCCACCGACCGGTGTACTTGGTGTTGCCAACTTTTGAGTTTGGTAGAACAAAAGAACTCGCCAAAGTCGGGTCTGACCCGAAAATTCAAGCCCCAATAGCTTTCGGGGTTGCCAGTTGAAAGTGATGAAAATGGTCAAATGTCATTCGGGGGACCCCAATATTGCCGGCTAGTCAAAGTTTCCTATTGAATTGTCGTTATTTCTACTTTTCATGTTTTTGGGGAAAATCGGGAAAAATACCCTAGAAATGGGAATTTTTTTTGCATCAGGCAACACTCCTCGACGAAACACACGACCGGTTCATACAACACAATCCAGTCGGGGGATGCCAGCTGTCCCATTTATCGCGTCGAAAATTGGGATTTTTCGTCGTTTTTACAAGATGGCCACCACACTGTCCGCCATCTTGTTTTTTTGAATAGTCATAATTTTCCTGAAATCTCAAGGATATAGGCCACCGACCGGTGTACTCGGTGTTGCCAACTTTTGAGTTTGGTAGAACAAAAGAACTCGCCAAAGTCAAAAAGTCCCAAAAATTAAAATATTCAATGGCTCTCGGGGTTGCCAATTAAAACGAACCAAAATGGTCAAATGTCATTTGGGGGACCTCAATGTTACCGGCTAGTCAAAGTCTCCATTCAAAATGTCGTTATTTCTACTTTTCATGTTTTTGGGGAAAATCGGGAAAAATACCCTAGAAAAGGGGAAAATTTTCACAACAGGCAACACTCCTCGATGAAACACACGACCGCTCGGTACAACTTGAACCCGTCGGATGTTGCCGACTACCCGAAAAATCGTTTTGAAAAAAGTCGAAAATTCCAACGGTTCACAAAATGGCCGCTACATCGTCCGCCATCTTGGATTTCCAAAATGTCATAATTTTTCTTGATTGCCATGGATATTACCTACAATTCGTCAACGTCGAAATTGGCGACTTTGGAATTCGGTAGAACGAACCAATTCGTCAAAGTCGAGTGAGAAAAGTCGAAAATTTCAAAACGTCTTGGCGCAGCCGCCATCTTGTTTTTTTTTTTTTTTTTCCTTTTTTCATAAATCATTCTACATCTACTATAGGACCTGCGAGTCGAAACCCGTCCAAGTCTTTTCCCCACCGAAACCGGAAGTGGACCCGGCCGCCATCTTGGATTTGAATCTCCTCTATAATTTTCCTCTACTCACCTGGTAGAGTTGCACATAATTGCAAAACATACCCCTGACCCATCTCCCACCCATTCCGAGAAACGACATGTCAATCAGTCAGTGAGTGAGTGAGTGGCTTTGTAGTTTTATATAATATAAACTAGTATTTGCGTGTTGCGCGAGGTGCAAGCACCTCGCGTGCTTTGTCTTTGGTAGATGTTTCACTTTTAAAACCCATTAGTAAAAATGTCAAACATAACCTTATAGTCTTTCACTTTTCAAAGTCTAGTGAAATTACAAATAAAGCCCAAAAGGACCCGAAAGGTTTCCACTGCCCATAATAAATGTAGTACCTAAAAGCCCAGAGAAAGCCTGTTAATGTTGTTTAAATGAACTCGTATAATTAGCGCCATCTATCGAGGTCTTGGGAACTATTATTTTATTATGAAAAGCAAATTCGTCATTGTTGTAGTAAATCAATTGGGTAGGCACTAACCTATCTCAAATGCATAGTTCTTACCTATAGTAAGCTAGCAAGACATTTCGAGATTAAAGCAAAGAACAAGGCTCACGGTCCATACAAAATGAACCCACGTCTTACAACAGAGAAATATCACAAAAGAAATATAAAAATTAGTATAACAACCGACTTCAAAAACCCAAAAAAGTAAAAAAAATACTTTAGTTTCAGAAGTCGGTGACTTTTTCTAGTTAGTTTTTTTTTTGTCACCGACTTCTGAAGCTAAAGTTAATTTTACTTTTTTTGCGTTTATGAAGTCTGTTGATTTTTTTGCAAATAAGTTTTTTTTTGTTTTTACTTTTTAGGGTTACCTACATAATTATATGCTTACCCCTTCACAGACATGAGATTTCAGCAATCCCAGTCCGTTTGCTATAATTTATTGAGGAGTTCCATTGCTTATCTCAGAAGTTCTTCATCAGATCTTCACCAAATTGAAATGGATCCACTCCGAGAAAGTACTCTTCCAAAAACTACCCAAATCGCTTCCTCCTTTTTGAAGTCGTTTAAAAAGATGGCATACTTCCAATCGCCGCCATCCTTACAGTCTAACATATAAAAAAATCTAAGAAACTTTGTTCAAGGGCAATTATAGGTACCTACAAGAATAAAAGTACATAAATACGTGACTGTAAGGATGGCGATCAGAAATATGCCATCTTTATACTATTGTTTTTTAGATAAGTACCTACTTTTCTTTACTGTAGGACACGTCCTAACGGCTCAAAATTCACCACGGTGAATTTTGAGCCTGCTACTTTAGAACCTGCTACGACTCTATGACGCGCGCTCGCTTCGCTCGCATATTACATAACACTAATATCTTCTGTCCCCGAAGTGCCGGGCCTCCGCCGGCCTCCTTCGTCGGCCTACGGCCCGGTGCCCATGCCGCCCATAAAGTCGTATATACCGTATACGGTGGGTCTGCACCTCCTAGGTACTTAGTTGGCTACAAGCATTGAATTAAATAGTTTAATAAATGACTACATACAGATATGGTATTAGATCCAATATATATATATTAGATGTTTCACTTTTAAAACCCCTAGATGTAGTAAAAATGTCAAACATTACTTTAGTCTTTTATTTTTCAAACTCTAGTGAAATGCCAAATAAAGCCCAAAAGGACCCGAAAGGTTTCTACTTGACTAAGCTCTTAAATGTAGTTAAAGTCCAGAGAAAGCCTTAGGAAAACCTATTATTGTTGCTTGAATGAACTTGTACAAGTAACTAAAACTTAAAAATAATGTGAGTGTATGTACTATAACACCATTGAAAAACGATACTCATGATGAAAAATACGAAAATTTTTGCAATCGCCATCTTGTATTTTGATGTTGACCTCACTATCGGCTTTAGAATCCTCGAAAACCATGAAAACGACTCCCATGATGAAAAATTAGAAAAAAATCGCAGGGGCCATTTTGGATTTTGATTTTGACCTCACTATCGGCTTTAGCATCCTCGAAAACCATGAAAAGGACTCCCATGATGAAAAATTAGGAAATTGTCACAGCCGCCATCTTGGATTTAGATTTTGACCCCAATTCTGTAATAATCAGCGACCACGAAAACCATGAAAATAACACCCATGTCGAAAATAAATAAAAATTAAAGCAAGAGCGCGTACACTCTAGATAAAAACTTTGATGTTGACCTATTATCGACTTTGTTTGTGAAATCCCAATAAAAAAAATTAAGATCCATTTCAGCACTTTGATTTTGAAACCCCTTAAGAACCCCTAATACAATCTAAAACCTTATTTAAAAACTGACCTGTTCCCATTAGAAAAGGGTGTTATTTATATGGTTAGCATAGTATTCGTATTTTTGTGAGCAGAAAAATATAATCTGTGAGCAGAAATAGCTAATTGATCAGCAACTCATGGCCAGCAAACATTCCAAATCAATCACCAATTTATGTCATTCTGGATGGCTGTAATTATTTTTGTAAAGCATATTAATTATTTAAGCTGCAATGAGCTGCTCCTGTTTAATATAATTTTGGTAAGCACTCAGAGGGTAATCAAAAAAATTAATTTTGAGCTGCACATAAAAGTAGCAAAAATAATTTACTTGTCTAAAAATAGAAAAATTACGCGATAAAAATAAGTAGTAAGTAAGTAAGACCTACGGCAAAACTACACTAATGAATAAAAGCACATTCCGTAGGGCCAAAAAAATATTTAATAAACTACCCGAAAAAATTAAAATGTTAAATCTGGACAAATTCAAAAAAGAACTATTTAGAATTTTGACTAATAAATGCTATTACTCATTAAGGGACTATTTCGACGACAATTCTATAATTACTGCCTTATAACACCCTACCTGACCTGTTTTAATGACCTTGAATATTGTTCGACATTATCATTATTAATTTTGACATGTAACTTAACCATTTGACATTTATTGAGAAATTGATTGTATATATATTTTTTTTCTTTGGATATGCTATGCCCATTTATACTCATTTTATTACTGACGTGAAAGTTGACATAATTTCGCCAATTTTTATTTTAAAACTTAATCAATTATATTTGTACGCCTCTGGGCAAAACATGGAGGATCTACCTATTTATAACACCTCACACTATGTGTAACTTGACCTATGTTCACAAATAAAGCTTTCTGATAGAAATTACGCTGAACACATGATCTGATCGGGCGTAAATAAAAAAAAAGCTGCCGCCCTATCTCCCGTCAGCCATGTCGTCGGAGCTCCGCCGGCCTTCGGCCTACGCTCCTCATGTCCCAAAATCGAACTTTTGGGACCAATTAGTTATTTTGCTCACCATGTTTTAAATATGCATACTAAGCAAATACACTCCTTATAGACATGTTTTCTCTGCTGATGAAATCTTGGTGATCAAGTAGTTATTTTGCGGACTGAACGTTTATTATGCAAACTCATGTTATTGTGAGCTGCCTATTTATGATTTAATTTTTGTCCTTTATCAAAATTATTTGCGGAACAAGGACTGCTGCCTGATTTTTTAAATTGCAAACGTAATCTTTGTATGTCGACCAAATTATTTAAATGCTGTTTTTTTTGTGGCTCTCCAAATTTAATAATTGTTAACATTTAATTCCTCTCTTAAAAAAAAAACATTACCCTAAGGTTTGCTTGTCGTCGCCCCTGAGTTACACTCAACCTTTGTTACGCTACGGAGGTCGCCGGCTCGCTTCGCTCGCCACCTCCCCCCTTTCCTCTACCACCACCGGACAGGTTTTGATGCCTACTATAATATTTGTTCAAACACATAATGGCTATCTCTAACCGTTACGAAGTTACAGCCGTTTTAATTTTAGGGGAGGTTGGGGAGGGGATGGGAGGGTAACAAATTTCAACGCCCCTCAATAATAAAGATTAGTAGTAAAAATCAAAAAAACAATAATAAAGATTAGAAGTAAAAATCAAAAAGCTGCTACATGTCCTAGTTTCAGAGATATGATGGGGAGAGGGATGAAGGGGGGAGAGGGGGTAGTTTTGAAAAATGATTTTGACCAACTCTGGGTACCATTTTATGAATCCGAAAAAAATGTTCAAAGTCACTTAACTTCCGAGATCCGCCTAAAGGAGGAGAGAAGGGGGGCAATTTTGAAAATAGGTTTTTACTTTTCCCAGCCTCCTCTATACGAATCTGTAAAAAAAACAGAACACGGGTCTCTTAGTTTCCGAGATACGATAGGGAGGGGGCAGAAGGGATCTAAAACGGGGAGGTTAGCACTTTTATCCTACTCGTGAGAGTTACTTGTTTACGAACCTGTAAAAATATACCCCCCTCACCCTCCAACATCTGGGAGAATGATTATGTCAGTCCGTGAGTGTTATACGAGGGGTGGGAGGGTTGAACGGGGGGGAGAGGTGGAGTTTTGAAAATTGATTGTGACCAACTCTTGGCCCCTTTTTATGAATCTAAAAAAAACTTATTCGAAGTTACAGCCCTTTCAATATAAGGGGAGGTTGGGGAGGGATGGGGAAAGTATACAAATTTTAACGCCCCTTAATAATAAAGAACAGTAGTAAAAATCAAAAAGCCGCTACGTGTCCTGTTTTCCGAGATAAAATAGCAGGAGGGGTGAAGGGGGGGAGAGGGGGGAGTTTAAAAAAATGATTTCGTCCAATTCTGGGCCCCTTTTTACGAATCTGAAAAAAAAATTGTTCAAAGCCTCTTAACTTCCAAGATTCGCCTAAAGGGGGGGGAGTAGGGGGGCAAGGGAAAAATTTTGAAAAACGGTTTTTACTTTTCCGAGCCTCTTCTTTACGAATCCGTAAAAAAACAGAACACGGGTCTCTGTAGTTTCGGAGATACAATAGGGAGGGGGAGGGAAGGGGGCAAAAAGGGGGGGCTTGGCACTTTAACCCTACTCGTGGGAGTTACTTGTTTACGAATCTGTCAAAATATACCCCCCTCCCCCTCCACCATCTGGGAGAACAATTATGTCAGTCAGTGAGTGAGCGGAAACCGGAAATGGCACGGCCGCCATCTTGAATTTCTGAAATGTCACAATTTTTCTAAAGTAATCAGGATACAAGCTTCCTGTCAGTAAAAAACGGTGGCTATACGTTGACTTTGGTAGAACAAAAGATCTCGCCAAAATCGGGTCTGTCCCGAAAATTCAAGCCCCAATGGCTCCCGGGGTTGCCAGCTGAAAGTGATGACAATGGTCAAATGTCATTTCAGGGACTCCAATGTTGGCGGCAAGTCAAAGTCTCCACTCAAAATGACAATATTTCTACTTTTCATGTTTTTGGGGAAAATCGGGAAAAATACCCTAGAAATGGGGATTTTTTTTGCACCAGGCAACACTCCTCAACTAAACACACGACCGGTTCATACAACACAATCCAGTCGGGGAATGCCAGCTCTCCCATTTATCGCGTCGAAAATTGGGATTTTTCGTCGTTTTTACAAGATGGCCACCACACTGTCCGCCATCTTGTTTTTTTGAAATGTCATAATTTTCCTGACATCTCAAGGATATAGGCCACCGATCGGTGTACTTGGTGTTGCCAACGTTTGAGTTTGGTAGAACAAAAGAACTCGCCAAAGTCGGGTCTGACCCGAAAATTCAAACCCCAATGGCTCTCGGGGTTGCCAGCTGAAATTGATGAAAATGGTCAAATGTCATTCGGGGGACCCCAAGGTTGCCGGGTCGTCAAAGTCTCTTTTCGAAATATCGTTATTTCTACTTTTCATGTTTTTGGGGAAAATCGGGAAATATACCCCAGAAATGGGGAATTTTTTTGCACCAGGCAACACTCCTTGTTGAAACACACGACCGGTTCATACAACATAATCCAGTCCGGGGATGCCAGCTGTCCCATTTATCGCGTCGAAATTTGTGATTTTTCGTCGTTTTTACAAGATGGCCGCCACACTGTCCACCATTTTGTTTTTTTGAAAAGTCATAATTTTCCTGAAATCTCAAAGATATAGGCCACCGACCGGTGAACTCGGTGTTGCAAACTTTTAAGTTTGGTAGAACAAAAGAACTCGCCAAAGTCAAAAAGTCCCAAAAATGAAAATATTCAATGGCTCTCGGGGTTGCCAATTAAAACGAACCAAAATGGTCAAATGTCATTTGGGGGACCCCAATGTTGCCAGCTAGACAAAGTGTCCATTCAAAATGTCAATATATCTACTTTTCATGTTTTTGGGGAAAATCGGGGTAAATACCCTGGAAATGGGGATTTTTTTTACATCAGGCAACACTCCTTAACAAAACACACGACCGCTCGGTACAACTCGAACCCGTCGGATGTTGCCGACTACCCGAAAAATCGTTTTGAAAAAAGTCGAAAATTCCAACGGTTCACAAAATGGCCGCTACATCGTCCGCCATCTTGGATTTTCAAAATGTCATAATTTTTCTAGATTGCCATGGATAGTACCTACAATTCGTCAACGTCGAAATTGGCGACTTTGGAATTCGGTAGAACGAACCAATTCGTCAAAGTCAAGTGAGAAAAGTCGAAAATTTCAAAACGTCTTGGCGCAGCCGCCATCTTGTTTTTTTTTTTTTTTTTCCTTTTTTCCTAAATCATTCTACATCTACTATAGGACCTGCGAGTCGAAATCCATCCAAGTCTTTTCCCCACCGAAACCGGAAGTGGACCCGGCCGCCATCTTGGATTTGAATCTCCTCTATAATTTTCCTCTACTCACATAATGGAGTTGCACATAATCGCAAAACATACCCCTGACCCATCTCTCACCCATTCCGAGAAACGACATGTCAATCAGTGAGTGAGTGAGTGGTCTTGTAGTTTTATATAATATAAAAACTAGTATTTGCGTGTTGCGCGAGGTGCAAGCACCTCGCGTGCTTTGTCCTTGGTAGATGTTTCACTTTTAAAACCCATTAGTAAAAATGTCAAACATAACCTTATAGTCTTTCACTTTCAAAGTCTAGTGAAATGCCAAATAAAGCCCAAAAGAACCCGAAAGGTTTCCACTTGATTAAGCTTTTAAATGTAGCAAAAGTCCAGAGAAAGCCTAGGAAAACCTATTATTGTTGTTTGAATGAACTCTAAAACTTAAAAATGATGTGAGTATTATGTACTTTAGCACCATCGAAAAACGATACTCATGATGAAAAAAATCGTTAATTTTTGCAGTCACCGTCTTGGATTTTGATTTTAACCTCACTAACGGCTTTAGCATCCCCGAAAACCATGAAAACGACTCCCATGATGAAAAATTAGAAAATTATTGTAGCCGCCATCTTGGATTTTGATGTTGACCTCACTATCGGCTTTAGAAACCTCGAAAACCATGAAAACGACTCCCATGACAAATAATTAGAAAATTTTTGCCGTCGCCATCTTGGATTTTGATTTTAACCTCAATTTCGGCTTTAGCATCCCAGAAAACCATGAAAACGACTTCCATGATGAAAACTTATAAATAATCGCAGCCGCCATCTTGGATTTTGATTTTACTCTCACTATCGGCTTTAGCATCCCCGAAAAACATGAAAACGACTCCCATGACGAAAAATTAGAAAATAATCGCAGCCGCTATCTTGGATTTTGATTTTGACCTCACTATCGGCTTTAGCATTCTCGAAAACCAAGACAATGACTCGCATGATGAAAAATTAGAAAATTATCGCAGCTGCCATCTTTGATTTTGATTTCGACCTCACTATCGGCGTTGGCATCCTCGAAAACCATGAAAACGACTCCCATGATGAAAAATTTGCAAATTATCACAGCCGCCATCTTGGATTTTGATTTTGACCCCAGTTCTGTAATCAGCGACCACGAAAACCATGAAAATGACACCCATGTCGAAAATAAATAAAAAACAAAGGAGGAGCGCGTACACTCTAGTTAAAAACTTTGATGTTGACCTATTATTGACTTTGTTTGTGAAAATCACAATAAAATAAAATAAATAATTTTAAAATCCATTTGAGCACTTTAGAGATTTTGAAACCCCTAAAACAATCTAAAACCTTATTTAAAAACTAACCTGTTCCCATTATGAAAAGGGTCTTATTTAAATGGTTAGCATAGTATTCGTATTTTTGTGAGCAGAAAAATATAATCTGCGAGCAGAAATAGCTAATTGATCAGCAACTCATGGCCAGCAAACATTCCAAAATCAATCACCAATCTAATTCATTCTGGATGGCTGTTATTATTTTTGTACAGCATATTAATTATATAAGCTGCAATGAGCTGCTCCTGTTTAATAAAATTTTAGTAAGCACTCAGAGGGTAAGCAAAAAAATTCAGTTTGAGCTGCATATAAAAGTAGCAAAAATAATTTACTTGTCTAAAAATAGAAATTACGCTGAACAGATGATCGGATCGGGCGTAAATAAAAAAAAGCTGCCGCCCTATCTCCCGTCAGCCATGTCGTCGGAGCTCCGCCGGCCTTCGGCCTACGCTCCTCATGTCCCAAAATCGGACTTTTGGGACCAATTAGTTATTTTGGTCACCATGTTTTATATATGCAAACCAATCAAATATACTGCTTATAGACATGTTTTCTCTGCTGATCAATCATGAAATCTTGCTGATCAAATAGTTTTTTTGCGGACTGAATGTTTATTATGCAAACTCATGTTATTGTAAAATTATTTGTGGAACAAGGATTGCTGTCTGATTTTTTAATTGTAAACGAAATCTTTGTATGTCGACCAAATTATTTAAATGCTGTTTTTTTGTGGCTCACCAAATTTTATAATTGCTAAACATTTAATTACTTTCTTTAAAAAAAAAAACTCGCCGGCTCGGTTCGCTCGCCAATTCCCCACTTTGCTGCACTCAGCCTTATCTCTACTACCACCGGACAGGATTCGACGCCTACTATAATATTTGTTCAAACACATAATCTCTAACAGTTCCGCAGTTACAGCTATTTTAATTTTAGGGTAGGTTGGGAGGGGAGGGTATACAAATTTCAACGGCCCTCAATAATAAAGAATAATAGTAAAAATCAAGAAGCTGCTACGTGTCCTAGTTTCCGAGACACGATGGGGAGAGGGTTGAAGGGGGGAGTTTTTAAAAATTATTTAGACTCTGGGCCCCTTTTTATGAATCTGAAAAAAAATGTTCAGTCTCTTAACTTTCGAGATCCGTCGCCTAAAGGGGGGAGAAGGGGGGCAATTTTGAAAAAAGGTTTTTAGTTTTCCGAGCCTTCTCTATACGAATCCGTAAAAAAACAGAACACGGGTCTCTTAATTTCTGAGATACGATATCGAGGGGGGGGAGGGGGGCAATGGGGCAATTCTGAAAAATGTTTTTCACTTTTCCGAGCTTTCTCTATATACATCATAAAAAAACATAACACGGATCTCTTAGATTCCGAGATATGATAGGGAGGGGGGAAAAAGGTGGTTCGGTTTGGGTTTTGCGCCTCTTAATCCAGTGAAAAACCCTTCAAGCCCCTAAAATATCCTAAAATTCGAAACAAACTCATACACCTCAGTCGGATGAATCGTTTTAACGACCTCAATCGGTAGATTTTTGGGAAACCGGAAGTATTGGGTCCGCCATTTTGAATCACAGCCGTCAGTCAAGTAAATAATTATTCTTCAAAGACCTAAGAACCCAAAATTCGACACAAACTCATATCCCGCCGCAGTGGGATGGACCGCTTGAAGGACCCCAGGACAAGGATTCGGAAATCGGAAATGGGACGGCCGCCATCTTGAAATTCTGATATATCACAATTTTTCTAAAGTATACATGATACAAGCTACCTGTCAGTATAAAAACGGTGGCTGGACGTTGACTTTGGTAAAACAAAAGAACTCGCCAAAGTCGGGTCTAACCCGAAAATTCAAGCCCAATGGACTTTTAAGATTTTGAAACCCCTTAAGAACCCCTAATTCAATCTAAAACCTTTTTTAAAAACTTAGCCCTTTACCCACTATAAAAACGTTACACTAAAGTTTACTTGTCGTCGCCCATGAGTTACGCTTCACCCACTCAACCTACGTTACGCTACAGAGGTCGCCGGCTCGCTTCGCTCGCCACATGCCCCCATCGCCCCACTCGGTCTCGCAGGTTCTCTCCGCTCAGCCATATCCCTACCACCACCGGAAAGGTTTCGACGCCAACTATAATATTTGTTCAAACACGTTATGGCTATCTTTAACCGTTACGAAGTTACAGCCCTTTCAATTTTAGGGGAGGTTGGGGAGGGGAGGGGAGGGTACACAAATTTCAACGACCTTCAATAATAAAGAATAGTAGTAAAACCAAAAAGCTGCTACGTGTCCTAGTTTCCGAGATACGAGGGGGGGGGGAAAGGGGGATGTTTGAAAAATGATTTTGACCTACTCTCGGCCTCTTTTTACGAGTCTAAAAAAAAAATGTTCAGAGTCTCTTTACTTCCGAGATCCGCCTGAAGGGGGTGGAGTATAGGACAAGGGGGCAATTTTGAAAAACTGTTTTTACTTTTTCAAGCGTCCTCTATACGAATCCGTATCAAAACAGAACACTGGTCTTTTAGTTTCCGAGATACGATAGAGAAGGGGGGGAAGAGGGGTAAAAAGGAGGGGTTTGGCAGTTTTCCCCTACTTGCGAGAGTAACTTGTTTACGAATCTATCAAAATATACCCCCTTCCCCCTCCACCATCTGGGAGAACAATTATGTCAGTCAGTGGTAATCGAGAAGCCGGAAATGGCAAGGCCGCCATCTTGATTTCCTGAAATGTCACAATTTTTCTAAAGTAACCAGGATACAAGCTACCTGTCAGTATAAAAACGGTGGCTGTACGTTGACTTTGGTAGAATAAAAGAACTCGCCAAAGTCGGGTCTGACCTGAAAATTCAAGCCCAATTGACTTTAAAGATTTTGAAACCCCTTATGAACCCCTAATTCAATCTTTACCCACTATAAAAACGTTACCCTAAAGTTTACTTGTCGTCGCCCCTGAGCTACGCTTCACCCACTCAACCTTCGTTACGCTACGGAGGTCGCCGGCTCGCTTCGCTCGCCACCTCCCCCCTTCGCCCCACTCGGTCCCGCAGGTTCACTCCGCTCAGCCATATCCCTAACACCACCGGACAGGTTCCGACGCCTAATACAGTATTTGTTCAAACACATTATGGCTATTTTTAACCGATACCAAGTTACAGCCCTTTCAATTTTAGGGGAGGTTGGAGAGGGCAGGGTATACAAATTTCAACGCCCCTTAATAATAAAGAACAGTAGTAAAAATCAAAAAGCTGCTACGTGTCCTGCTTTTCGAGATAAAATGGCGGTAGGGGTGAAGGGGGGGAGAGGGGGGAGTTCTGAAAAATGATTTTGACCAACTCTGGGCCCCTTTTTACGAATCTGAAAAAAAAAATGTTCAAAGTCTCTTAACTTCCGAGATCCGCCTGAAGGGGGTGGAGTAGGGGGCAAGGGGGGCAATTTTTAAAATAGGTTTTTACTTTTCCAAGCGTCTTCTATACGAATCCGTATTAAAACAGAACACTGGTCTCTTCGTTTCCGAGATACTATAGGGAAGGGGGGGAAGGGGGTGAAAAGGAGGGGTCTGGAATTTTTCCCCTATTTGCGAGAGTTACTTGTTTACGAATCTATCAAAATATACCCCCTCCCCCCTCCACCATCTGGGAGAACAATTATGTCAGTCAGTAGTAATCGAGAAACCGGAAATGGTAAGTCCGCCATCTTGATTTTCTGAAATGTCATAATGTTTCTAAAGTAACCAGGATACAAGCTACCTGTCAGTAAAAAAACGGTGGCTGTACGTTGACATTGGTAGAACAAAAGAACTCGCCAAAGTCAGGTCTTACCCGAAAATTCAAGCCCCAATGGCTCTCGGTGTTGCCAGGTGAAAGTGATGAAAATGGTCAAATGTCATTTGGGAGACCCCAATGTTGCCGGCTAGTCAAAGTCTTCATTCAAAATGTCGTTATTTCTACTTTTCATGATTTTGGGGAAAATCTGGGAAAATACTCTAAGAATGGGGATTTTTTTTTGCACCAGGCAACACTCCTTGACAAAACACACAACCAGTTCATACAACACAATCCAGTCGGGGGATGCCAGCTGTCCCATTTATCGCGTCGAAAATTATAATTTTTCGTCGTTTTTACAAGATGGCCGCCACACTGTCCGCCATTTTGTTTTTTTGAAAAGTCATAATTTTCCTGAAATCTCAAGGATATAGGCCACCGACCGGTGTACTTGGTGTTACCAACTTTTGAGTTTGGTAGAACAAAAGAACTCGCCAAAGTCGGGTCTGACCCAAAAATTCAAGCCCTAATGGCTCTCGGGGTTGCCAGCTGAAAGTGATGAAAATAGTCAAATGTCATTTGGGGGACCCCAATGTTGCCGGCTAGTTAAAGTTTTCTATTGAATTGTTGTTATTTCTACTTTTCATGTTTTTGGGGAAAATCGGGAAAAATACCCTAGAAATGGGGAAAATTTTTGCACCAGGCAACACTCCTCGACAAAACACACGACCGGTTCATACAACACAATCCAGTCGGGGGATGCCAGCTGTCCCATTTATCGCGTTGAAAATTGGGATTTTTCGTCGTTTTTGCAAGATGGCCGCTGCACTGTCCGCCATCTTGTTTTTTTGAAAAGTCATAATTTTCCTGAAATCTCAAGGATATAGGCCACCGACCGGTGAACTCGGTGTTGCCAACTTTTGAGTTTGGTAGAACAAAAGAACTCGCCAAAGTCAAAAAGTCCCAAAAATTAAAATATTCAATGGCTCTCGGGGTTGCCAGCTGAAAGTGATGAAAATGGTCAAATGTCATTTGGGAGACCCCAATGTTGCCGGCTAGTCAAAGTCTTCATTCAAAATGTCGTTATTTCTACTTTTCATGATTTTGGGGAAAATCTGGGAAAATACTCTAAGAATGGGGATTTTTTTTTGCACCAGGCAACACTCCTTGACAAAACACACAACCAGTTCATACAACACAATCCAGTCGGGGGATGCCAGCTGTCCCATTTATCGCGTCGAAAATTGCGATTTTTCGTCGTTCTTACAAGACGGCCGCCACACTGTCCGCCATCTTGTTTTTTTGAAAAGTCATAATTTTCCTGAAATCTCAAGGATATAGGCCACCAACCGGTGTACTTGGTGTTGCCAACTTTTGAGTTTGGTAGAACAAAAGAACTCGCCAAAGTCGGGTCTGACCCGAAAATTCAAGCCCCAATGGCTCTCGGGGTTGCCAGCTGAAAGTGATGAAAATGGTCAAATGTCATTCAGGGGACCCCAATGTTACCGGCAAGTCAAAGTCTCCTATTGAATTGTCGTTATTTCTACTTTTCATGTTTTTGGGGAAAATCGGGAAAAATACCCTAGAAATGGGGAAAATTTTTGCACCAGGCAACACTCCTTGACAAAACACACGACCGGTTCATACAACACAATCCAGTCGGGGGATGCCAGCTGTCCCATTTATCGCGTCGAAAATTGGGATTTTTCGTCGTTTTTACAAGATGGCCGCTGCACTGTCCGCCATCTTGTTTTTTTGAAAAGTCATAATTTTCCCAAAATCTCAAGGATATAGGCCACCGACCGGTGAACTCGGTGTTGCCAACTTTTGAGTTTGGTAGAACAAAAGAACTCGCCAAAGTCAAAAAGTCCCAAAAATGAAAATATTCAATGGCTCTCGGGGTTGCCAATTAAAACGAACCAAAATGGTCAAATGTCATTTGGGGGACCTCAATAATACCGGCTGGTCAAAGTCTCTATTCAAAATATCGTTATTTCTACTTTTCATGTTTTTGGGGAAAATCGGGAAAAATACCCTAGAAATGGGGAAAATTTTTGCACCAGGCAACACTCATCGATGAAACACACGACCGCTCGGTACAACTCGAACCCGTCGGATGTTGCCGACTACCCGAAAAATCGTTTTGAAAAAAGTCGAAAATTCCAACGTTTCACAAAATGGCCGCTACATCGTCCGCCATCTTGGATTTTCAAAATGTCATAATTTTTCTAGATTGCCATGGATATTATCTACAATTCGTCAACGTCATAGTTGGCGACTTTGGAATTCGGTAGAACGAACCAATTCGTCAAAGTCGAGTGAGAAAAGTCGAAAATTTCAAAACGTCTTGGCGCAGCCGCCATCTTGTTTTTTTTTTTTTTTTTCCTTTTTTCATAAATCATTCTACATCTACTATAGGACCTGCGAGTCGAAACCCGTCCAAGTCTTTTCCCCACCGAAACCGGAAGTGGACCCGGCCGCCATCTTGGATTTGAATCTCCTCTATAATTTTCCTCTACTCACTTGGTGTTGCTACACATAATTGCAAAACATACCCCTGACCCATCTCTCACCCATTCCGAGAAACGACATGTCAATCAGTGAGTCAGTGAGTGAGTGGTCTTGTAGTTTTATATAATATAAACTAGTATTTGCGTGTTGCGCGAGGTGCAAGCACCTCGCGTGCTTTGTCCTTGGTAGATGTTTCACTTTTAAAACCCCTAGATGTAGTAAAAATGTCAAACATAACCTTATAGTAAATCACTTTTCAAAGTCTAGTGAAATGCCAAATAAAGCCCAAAATGACCCGAAAGGTTTCCACTTTATTATGCTCTTAAATGCAGCAGTTTTTGCAGTCACCATCTTGGATTATGATGTTGACCTCACTATCTACTTTAGTATCCTCGAAAACCATGAAAACGACTCCTTTGATGAAAAATTTGAAATTTCTCACAGCTACCATCTTGGATTTTTATTTTGACCTCACTTTTCCCTTAAGCAACCTCGAAAACCATGAAAACGACTCCCATGATGAAAAATTAGAAAATAATCGCAGCCGCCATCTTGGATTTTGATTTTGACCTCACTATCGGCTTTAGCATCCCCGAAAACCACAAAACGACACCCATGATGAAAAGTTTGAAAATTACAGCAATGACCATCTTGGATTTTTATTATGATTTCACTATCGGCTTTAGCATCCTCAGAAACCATGAACACGACTCGCATGATGAAAAATTAGAAAATTATCGCAACCGCCATCTTGGATTTTGATTTAGACCTCACTATCGGCTTTAGCGTCCTCGGAAACCTTGAAAACGACTCCCATGACAAAAAAAATAAAAAGTAATCGAATACGCCATATTGGGTTTTGATTTGGACCTCACTATCGGCTTTAGCATCCTCGAAAACCATGAAAACGACTCCCATGATGAAAAATTAGAAAATTATCTCATACGCAATCTTAGAATTTTGATTTAGACGTCACTATCGGCTTTAGCATCCTCGGAAAGTAATAAAACGACTCCCATGATGAAAAATTACAAAATTATCGCAGCCGCCATATTGGATTTTGATTTTGACCTCACTATCGGCTTTATCTTTCTCGAAAACCATGAAAACGACTCACATGATGAAAAAATAGAAAATTATCGCATACGCCATCTTGGATTTTGATTTAGACGTCACTATCGGCTTTAGCATCCTCGGAAACTATGAAAACGACTCCCATGATGAAAAATTACAAAATTATCGCAGCCGCCATATAAGATTTTGATTTTGACGTCACTATCGGCTTTACTATCATCAAAAACCACGAAAACGACTCCCATGATGAAAACTTAGAAAATTATAGAAGCCGCCATATTGGGTTTTGATTTGGACCTCACCATCGGCTTTAGCATCCCCGAAAACCATGAAAACGACTCCCATGATGAAAAATTAGAAAAAAATCGAAGGGGCCATTTTGGATTTTGATTTTGACCTCACTATCGGCTTTAGCATCCTCGAAAACCATGAAAAGGACTCCCATGATAAAAAATTAGGAAATTGTCACAGCCGCCATCTTGGATTTAGATTTTGACCCCAATTCTGTAATAATCAGCGACCACGAAAACCATGAAAATAACACCCATGTCGAAAATAAATAAAAATTAAAGCAAGAGCGCGTACACTCTAGATAAAAACTTTGATGTTGACCTATTATCGACTTAGTTTGTGAAATCCCAATAAAAAAAATTAAGATCCATTTCAGCACTTTGATTTTGAAACCCCTTAAGAACCCCTAATACAATCTAAAACCTTATTTAAAAACTGACCTGTCCCCCATTAGAAAAGGGTGTTATTTATATGGTTAGCATAGTATTCGTATTTTTGTGAGCAGAAAAATATAATCTGTGAGCAGAAATAGGTAATTGATCAGCAACTCATGGCCAGCAAACATTCCAAAATCAATCACCAATTTATGTCATTCTGGATGGCTGTAATTATTTTTGTACAGCATATTAATTATTTAAGCTGCAATGAGCTGCTCCTGTTTAATACAATTTTGGTAAGCACGCAGAAGGTAATCAAAAAAATTAATTTTGAGCTGCATATAAAAGTAGCAAAAATAATTTACTTGTCTAAAAATAGAAAAATTACGCGATAAAAATAAGTAGTAAGTAAGTAAGACCTACGGCAAAACTACACTAATGAATGAAAGCACATTCCGTAGGGCCAAAAAAATATTTAATAAGCTACCCGAAAAAATTAAAATGTTAAATCTGGACAAATTCAAAAAAGAACTATTTAGAATTTTGACTAATAAATGCTATTACTCATTAAGGGACTATTTCGACGACAATTCTATAATTACTGCCTTATAACACCCTACCTGACCTGTTTTAATGACCTTGAATATTGTTCGACAGGTTCATTATTAATTATTATGACATGTAACTTAACCATTTGACATTTATTGAGAAATTGATTGTATATATTTTTTTTTGTCTTTGACGTGAAAGTTGACATAATTTCACCAATTGTTATTAACTATTAACTTAATCAATTATATTTGTACGCCTCTGGGCAAAACATGGAGGATCTACCTATTTATAACATCTCACACTATGTGTAACTTGACCTATGTTCACAAATAAAGCTTTCTGATTTCTGATAGAAATTACGCTGAACAGATGATCTGATCGGGCGTAAATAAAAAAAAAGCTGCCGCCCTATCTCCCGTCAGCCATGTCGTCGGAGCTCCGCCGGCCTTCGGCCTACGCTCCTCATGTCCCAAAATCGGACTTTTGGGACCAATTAGTTATTTTGCTCACCATGTTTTAAATATGCATACTAAGCAAATACACTCCTTATAGACATGTTTTCTCTGCTGATGAAATCTTGCTGATCAAGTAGTTATTTTGCGGACTGAACGTTTATTATGCAAACTCATGTTATTGTGAGCTGCCTATTTATGATTTAATTTTTGTCCTTTATCAAAATTATTTGCGGAACAAGGATTGCTGCCTGATTTTTTAAATTGCAAACGTAATCTTTGTATGTCGACCAAATTATTTAAATGCTGTTTTTTTGTGGCTCTCCAAATTTTATAATTGCTAACATTCAATTCCTTTCTTAAAAAAAAAAAATTACCCCAAGGTTTGCTTGTCGTCGCCCCTGAGTTACACTCAACCTTTGTTACGCTACGGAGGTCGCCGGCTCGCTTCGCTCTCCACCTCCCCCCTTTCCTCTACCACCACAGGACAGGTTTCGATGCCTACTATAATATTTGTTCAAACACATAATGGCTATCTCTAACCGTTACGTAGTTACAGCCCTTTTAATTTATGGGAGGTTGGGGAGAGGATGGGAGGGTAACAAATTTCAACGCCCCTCAATAATAAAGATTAGTAGTAAAAATCAAAAAGCTGCTACATGTCCTAGTTTCAGAGATATGATGGGGGGAGGGATGAAGGGGGGAGAGGGGGTAGTTTTGAAAAATGATTTTGACCAACTCTGGGTACGATTTTATGAATCGAAAAAAATGTTCAAAGTCACTTAACTTCCGAGATCCGCCTAAAGGAGGGGAGAAGGGGGGCAATTTTGAAAATAGGTTTTTACTTTTCCCAGCCCCCTCTATACGAATCTGTAAAAAAACAGAACACGGGTCTCTTAGTTTCCGAGATACGATAGGGAGCGGGCAGAAGGGGTCTAAAACGGGGAGGTTAGCACTTTTATCCTACTCGTGAGAGTTACTTGTTTACGAACCTGTATAAAATATACCCCCCTCACCCTCCCACATCTGGGAGAATGATTATGTCAGTCCGTGAGTGTTATGCGAGGGCTGGGAGGGTTGAACGGGGGGGAGAGGTGGAGTTTTGAAAATTGATTGTGACCAACTCTTGGCCCCTTTTTATGAACCTGAAAAAAAATATTCAAAGTTCCTTAACTTCTGATTTCTGCCTAACGGGGGGGAGAAGGGGGCAAGCGGAGCAATTTTGAAAAATGGTTTATACTTTTCCGAGTTTTCTATGCGAATCCGTAAAAAAAAACAGAACACGGGTCTCTTCGTTTCCGAGATACTTTAGGGAAGGGGGGGAGCGGGCAAAAGGGGGCTTTGGCACTTTATCCCTACACGTGGGAGTTAGTTGTTTACGAATCTGTCAAAATATACCACTCTCCTCCTCAACCATCTAGTAAACCAATTGTGTCAGTCAGTGGTAATCGAGAAACCGGAAATGGCACGTCCGCCATCTTGAATTATTAGTAGAAAAGTAAACAGTAGTAGTAGAAAAGTAAACAGGATTCAAGCTACCTGTCAGTAAAAAAACGGTGGCTGTACGTTGACTTTGGTACAACAAAAGAATTCGCCAAAGTCGGGTCTGACCCGAAAATTCAAGCCCCACTGGACTTTCAAGATTTTGAAACCCCTTAATTATGAATACGAAGAAAGAAAGTTTACTTGTCGTCGCCCCGGAGATACGATCCAATCAGCCATATCCCTACCAACACCGGACAGGTTCCGACGCCTACTATAATATTTGTTCAAACACATTATGGCTATCTTTAACCGTTATGAAGTTACAGCCCTTTCAATTTTAGGGAAGTTTGGGGAGGGGGGACAAATTTCAACGCCCCCCAAAAATAAAAAATAGTAAACAGAAACAAAAAGCTGCTACGTGTCCTCGTTTCCGAGATAAGGTTGGGGGAGGGTTGAAGGGGGGGAAAGAGGGCAGTTTTGAAAAATGCTTTTGACCAACTATGGGCCCTTTTTTGTGAATCTGAAAAAAAAAATGTTCAAAGTCTCTTAACTTCCGTGATCAGCCTGAAGGGGGGGGAGGGGGGGCAACGGGGGAAATTTTGAAAAATGGTTTTTATTTTTCCGAGCCTCCGCTATACGAATCCGTAAAAAAACAGCACACGGGTCTCTTAGTTTCCGAGATACGATAGGGAGAGGGGCAAAAAGGGGGGGTTTGGCACTTTATCCCTACTCGTGGCAGTTACTTATTGACGAATCTGTCGTAATATACCCCCGTCCCCTTCTACCATCTAGGAGAACAATTATGTCAGTCAGCGGTAATCGAGAAACCGGAAATGGCACGGCCGCCATCTTGATTTTCTGAAATGTCACAATTTTTCTGAAGTTTTTTTACTGACCGTTTTTTTACTGACAGGTAGTTTATATCCAGGTTGGATATAAACTACCTGTCAGTAAAAAAACGGTGTCTGTACGTTGACTTTGGTAGAACAAAAGAACTCGCCAAAGTCGGGTCTTACCCGAAAATTCAAGCCCCAATGGTTCTCGGGGTTGCCACCTGAAAGTAATCAAAATGGTCAAATGTCATTTGGGGGACCCCAATGTTGCCGGCTAGTCAAAGTCTCCATTCAAAATGACAATATTTCTACTTTTCATGTTTTTGGGTAAAATCTGGGAGAATACCCTAGAAATGGGGAAAGTTTTTGCACTACGTCATACAATAAACCAACCCATCTCCCATCCTTCATACTAAGTTTATGCAATAATAAAAATAACAACAAAATATTATTGTGTTACGCGCTTACTGTCGCTCGAATCACTGTGCATACATTGATGCGTGTGTGAGTGGGGCGAGCGCGTCTACTGCTGCGTGAGTAGAGCTTCAATACCTAATTTTCTCTCGCGCCCGTTCCGTAACAGACCCTTAAAAGAATTTAAAAATCCATTACAGCACTTTAAAGATTTTGAAACCCCTTAAGACCCCCCTAATACAATCTAAAACTTTATTTAAAAACTCTGACCTTTCCCCATAAAAAAAAAAACGTGACCCTAAAGTTTGCTTGTCATCGCGCGTTGCCTTTGAGTTACGCTTCATCCACTCAACCTTGGTTACGTTACGGAGGTCGCCGGCTCGCTTCGCTCGCCACCTCCCCCCTGCGCTGTACTCGTTCTCTCAGGTTCGCTCCACTCAAGACCTACCTACCACCGGAAAGCTATCGTGACTTTATCCCTACCACCACCGGACAGGTTTCGACGCCTACCATAATATTTGTTCAAACATAATGGCTGTCTCAAACCGTTACGAAGTTACAGCCCTTACAATTTTAGGGGAGGTTGGGGAGGGATGGGGAAGGAATATAAATTTCAACGCCACTCAATAATAAAGAACAGTAATAAAAATCAAAAAGCTGCTACTTGTCCTACCTTCTGAGATAAAATGATGGGACGGGTGAAGGGGGGGAGAGGGGGTAGTTTTGAAAATTGGTTTTTACTTTTCCGAGCCACCTCTATACGAATCAGTAAAAAAACAGAACACGGGTGTCTTAGTTTCCGAGAAACGATAGCGAGGGGGGAACGTGGCAAAAAGGGGAGGTTTAGCTCTTTTCCCGTACTCGTGAGAGTAACTTGTTTACGAATCTGTCAAAATATACCCCCGTCGCCCTCCACAATCTGGGAGAACAATTATGTCAGTCAGTGAGTGGTATACCAGGGGGGAAGGAGTTAAAGGGGGAGAGGGGGGAGTTTTAAAAAATTAGTTTGACCTACTGTGGGCCCCTTTTTATGAATCTGAAAAAAAAATGTTCATAGTCTCCTAACTTCCAAGATTCGCCTAAAGGGGGGGAGTAGGGGGGCAAGGGGGCAAGGGGGAAATTTTGAAAAACGGTTTTTACTTTTCCAAGCCTCCTCTATACGAATCCGTAAAAAAACAGAACACGGGTCTCTTAGTTTCGGAGATACGATATGGAGGGGGAGGGAAGGGGCAAAAAGGGGGGGCTTGGAACTTTATCCCTACTCGTGGGAGTTATTTGTTTACGAATCTGTCAAAATATACCCCCTCCCCCTTCACCATCTGGGAGAACAATTATGTCAGTCAGTGGTAATCGAGAAACCGGAAATGGCTCGGCCGCCATCTTGAATTTCTGAAATGTCAGAATTTTCCTAAAGTAACCAGGATACAAGTTACCTGTCAGTAAGAAACGGTGGCTGTACCTTGACTTTGGTGGAACAAAAGAACTCGCCAAAGTTGGGTCTTACCCTAAAATTCAAGTCCCAATGGCTCTCGGGGTTGCCAGCTGAAAGTGATGAAAATGGTCAAATGTCATTTAGGGGACCCCAATGTTGCCGGTTAGTCAAAGTCTCCTTTCGAAATGTCGTTATTTCTAATTTTCATGTTTTTGGGGCAAATCTGGGAAAATACCCTAAAAATGGGGAAAATTTTTGCACCAGGCAACACTCCTTGATGAAACACAAGACCGGTTGATACAACACAATTCAGTCGGGGGATGCCAGCTGTCCCATTTATCGCGTCGAAAATTGCGATTTTTCGTCGTTCTTACAAGATGGCCGCCACACTGTCCGCCATCTTGTTTTTTTGAAAAGTCATAATTTTCCTGAATTCTCAAGGATATAGGCCACCGACCGGTGTTCTTGGTGTTGCCAACTCTTGAGTTTGGTAGAACAAAAGAACTCGCCAAAGTCGGGTCTGACCCGAAAATTCAAGTCCCAATGGCTCTCGGGGTTGCCAGCTGAAAGTGATGAAAATGGTCAAATGTCATTTGGGGGACCTTAATGTTGCCGGCTAGTCAAAGTCTCCATTCAAAATGTCGTTATTTCTACTTTTCATGTTTTTGGGGAAAATCGGGAAAAATACCCTAGAAATGGGATTTTTTTTTGCACCAGGCAACACTCCTCGACGAAACACACGACCGGTTCATACAACACAATCCAGTCGGGGGATGCCAGCTGTCCCATTTACCGCGTCGAAAATTGTGATTTTTCGTCATTTTTACAAGATGGCCGCCACACTTTCCGCCATTTTGTTTTTTTGAAAAGTCATAATTTTCCTGAAATCTCAAGGATGTAGGCCACCGACCCGTGTACTTGGTGTTGCCAACTTTTGAGTTTTGTAGAACAAAAGAACTCGCCAAAGTCAAAAAGTCCCAAAAATTAAAATATTCAATGGCTCTCGGGGTTGCCAGCTGAAAGTGATGAAAATGGTCAAATGTCATTTGGGGGACCCCAATGTTGCCGGCTAGTCAAAGTCTCCATTCAAAATGTCATTATTTCTACTTTTCATGTTTTTGGGGAAAATCGGGAAAAATACCCTAGAAATGGGGAAAAATTTCGCACCAAGCAACACTCCTCGATGAAACACACGACCGCTCGCTACAACTCGAACCCATCGGATGTTGCCGACTACCCGAAAAATCGATTTGAAAATAGTCGAAAATTGCAACGGTTCACAAAATGGCCGCTACATCGTCCGCCATCTTGGATTTTCAAAACGTCATAATTTTTCTAGATTGCCATGGATATTACCTACAATTCGTCTACGTCGAAATTGGCGACTTTGGAATTCGGTAGAACGAACCAATTCGTCAAAGTCGAGTGAGAAAAGTCGAAAATTTCAAAACGTCCTGGCGCAGCCGCCATCTTGTTTTTTTTTTTTTTTTACTTTTTTTTTTAAATCATTCTAAATCTACTACAGGACCTGCGAGTCGAAACCCGTCCAAGTCTTTTCCCCACCGAAACCGGAAGTGGACCCGGCCGCCATCTTGGATTTGAATCTCCTCTATAATTTTCCTCTACTCACTTGGTGTTGCTACACATAATTGCAAAACATACCCCTGACCCATCTCTCACCCATTCCGAGAAACGACATGTCAATCAGTCAGTGAGTGAGTGAGTGGCTTTGTAGTTTTATATAATATAAACTAGTATTTGCGTGTTGCGCGAGGTGCAAGCACCTCGCGTCTTAGTACTTGTAGATTTTTCACTTTTAAAACCCATTAGTAAAAATGTCAAACATAACCTTATAGTCTTTCACTTTTCAAACTCTAGTGAAATGCCAAATAAACCCCAAAAGGACCCGAAAGGTTTCCACTTGATTAAGCTTTTAAATGTAGTAAAAGTCCAGAGAAAGCCTAGGAAAACCTATTATTGTTGTTTGAATGAACTTGTACAATTAACTAAAACTTAAAAATGATGTGAGTATTATGTACTTTAGCACCATCGAAAAACGATACTCATGATGAAAAAAATCGTTAATTTTTGCAGTCACCATCTTGGATTTTGATTTTAACCTCACTAACGGCTTTAGCATCCCCGAAAACCATGAAAACGACTCCCATGATGAAAAATTAGAAAATTATTGTAGCCGCCATCTTGGATTTTGAGTTTAACTTCACTATCGGCTTTAGCATCCCCGAAAACCATGAAAACGACTCCTTTGATGAAAAATTAGAAAATAATCGCAGCCGCCATCTTGGATTTTGAATTTGACCTCACTATCGGCTTTAGCATCCCCGAAAACCATGAAAACGACACCCATAATGAAAACTTTGAAAATTACAGCAACAGCCATATTCGATTTTTATTTTGATATCATTATGGGCTTTAGCATACTCGGAAACCATGAAAACGACTCCCATGATGAAAAATTTTAAATTTCTCGCAGCTGCCATCTTGGATTTTAATTTTGACCTCACTGTCGGGCTTAGTACCCTCAAAAGCCATGAGAACGACTCCCATCATGAAAAATTTGAAAAGTTATCGCAGCCGCCATCTTGGATTTTGATTTTGACCTCAGTATAGGATTTAGCATCCTCAGAAACCATGAATACGACTCGAATGATGAAAAATTAGAAAATTATCGCAGTCGCCATCTTGGATTTTGATTTTGACCTCACTCTCGGCTTTAGCATCTTCGGAAACCATGAAAAGGATGCCCATGATGAAAAATAGGAAATTCACACAGCCACCATCTTGGATTTTGTTTTTGACCCCAGTTCTGTAATCAGCAACCACGAAAACCATGAAAATGACACCCATGTCGAAAATAAATTAAAAAAAAGCAGGAGCGCGTAGACTCTAGTTAAAAACTTTGATGTTGACTTTGCTGTGAAAATCACAATAAAATAAAATAAATCATTTTAAAAACCATTTGAGTACTTTAAAGATTTTGAAACCCCTTAAGAACCCCTAATACAATCTAAAACCTTATTTAAAAACTCTGACCTATTCCCATTAAGAAAAGGGTGTTATTTAAATGGTTAGCATAGTATTCGTACTCGTATTTTTGTAAGCAGAAAAATATAATCTGTGAGCAGAAATAGCTAACTGATCAGCAACTCATGGACAGCAAACATTCCGAAATCAATCACCAATTTATGTTATTCTGGATGGCTGTAATTATTTTTGTACAGCATATTAATTACAAAAATAATTTACTTGTCTAAAAATAGAAAAAATACGCTATAAAAATAAGTCAGAACTTGAAGTGACCTACGGCAAAACTGCACTAATGAATAAAAGCACATTCTGTATGGCCAAAAAAATATTTAATAAACTACCCGAAAAAATTAAAATGTTTAATCTGGACAAATTCAAAAAAGAACTATTTAGAATTTTGACTAATAAATGCTACTCATTAAGGGACTATTTCGACGACAATTTTATAATTACTGCCTTATTGTTATAAGGCAGTCAGGTCAGGTAGGGTGTTCCCTACCTGACCTGTTTTAATGACTTTGAATTTTGTTCGACATTATCATTATTAATTATGACATGTAACTTAAACATTTGACATTTATTGAGAAATTGATTGTATATATTTTTTTCTTTGGATATGCTATGCCCATTTATACTGATTTTATTACTGACGTGAAAGTTGTCATAATTTCACCAATTTTTGTTATTTTAAAACTTAATCAATTATATTTGTACGCCTCTGGGCAAAACATGGAGGATCTACCTATTTTAAACACCTCACACTATATGTAACTTGACCTATGTTCACAAATAAAGCTTTCTGATTTCTGATAGAATTTACGCTGAACAGATGATCGGATCGGGCGTAAATAAAAAAAAGCTGCCGCCCTATCTCCCGTCAGCCATGTCGTCGGAGCTCCGCCGGCCTGCGGCCTACGCTCCTCATGTCCCAAAATCGGACTTCTGGGACCAATTAGTTATTTTGCTCACCATGTTTTAAATATGCATACCAATCGAATACACTGCCTAAAGACATTTTCTCTGCTGATCAATCATGAAATCTTGCTGATCAAGTAGTTATTTTGCGGACTGAATGTTTATTATGCAAACTCATGTAAGCTGCCTATTTATGATTTAATTTTTGACCATTATCAAAATTATTTGCGGAACAAGGACTGCTGCCTGATTTTTTTAATTGCAAACGAAATCTTTGTATGTCGACCAAATTATTTAAATGCTGTTTTTTTGTGGCTCACCAAATTTACAATTGCTAAGGGTAAGGTTTAGCCTAAGGTTTGCTTGTCGTCGCCCCTGAGTTACACTTCACCCAATCAACCTTCGTTACGCTACGAAGGTCGCCGGCTCGCTTCGCTCGCCACCGCCCCTCTTTCCTCTACCACCACCAGACAGGTTTCGATGCCTACTATAATATTTGTTCAAACACATAATGGCTGTCTGTAACCGTTACGAAGTTACAGCCCTTTTAATTTTAGGGGAGGTTGGGGAGGGGAGGGGAGGGTAACAAATTTAAACGCCCCTCAATAATAAAGAATAGTAGTAAAAATTTTGATGTTGAAAGCTGCTACGTGTCCTAGTTTCCGAGATACGATGGAGGGAAGGGTATTGGGAGGAGAGGTGGGAGTTTTGAAAAAACGATTTTGACCAACTCTGGGCCTCTTAATAAGAATCTGAAAAAAAAATGTTCAAAGTCTCTTAACTTCCGAGATCCGCCTAAAGGGGGGGAGAAGGGGGGCATGGGAGGCAATTTTGAAAAATTCTTTTTACTTTTCCGAGCCTCCCCTATACGGATCCTTAAAAAACAGAACACGGGTCTCTTAGTTTCCGAGATACTTTAGGGAAGGGGGGAGCGGGCAAAAGGGGGCTTTGACACTTATCCCTACACGTGGGAGTTAGTTGTTTACGAATCTGTCAAAATATACCACTCTCCCCGTCCACCATCTAGGAAAACAATCGTGTCAGTCAGTGGTTATCGAGAAACCGGAAATGGCACGGCCGCCATCTTGAATTTCTGAAATGTCACAATTTTTCTAAAGTAAACAGGATTCAAGCTACCTGTCAGTAAAAAAACGGTGGCTGTACGTTGACTTTGGTACAACAAAAGAATCCGCCAAAGTCGGGTCTGACCCGAAAATTCAAGCCCCACTGGACTTTTAAGATTTTGAAACCCCTTAATTATGAATAAGAAGAAAGAAAGTTAACTTGTCGTTGCCCCTGAAATACGCTCCGCTCAGCCATATCCCTACCAACACCGGACAGGTTCCGACGCCTACTATAATACACACATCAAAAGTGTCTAGGGATCAACATATATTTTTGCAATAACTTTTCTCCTGATTGATATTAATTAAAATTTTCTTTAAGGATTCATCAAATAAAGTGTTTTCGTTTGTCACAGTAACGATAAACCAAGTCACCTTTGCATTAATAAAGAAATTTGCCATTTTCCTAATAAAGGGATTTTTGACATTTGAACCACTAACACAAAAGTTCGAAAAAAAGACTGAAATAACAGTTTTCTTTAAAATTTTATTGGGTAACTTAAACAATTAATAATCCGTGTTTCTACCGCGAACACTAACAACACAAGAACATCGGTTTGGCATACTCAAAATGAGTTCATCCAAATCACGCTGTGGAATGGCCGCCCATGTTCGTTGCAACAACAAAAAAAGGTCTTCTTGCGACTGGATACCCTCCATATTCGGCAGAGCTCTTCTCTGTAGCATATCCCATGCATGCTCAATCGGATTCAAGTCTGGCGACTGAGCAGGCCAGGGCAGGACATTGATGTTAGCTGCGGCGAGAGTCTGTCTTACAACTCTTGCGGTGTGCGGTCGTGCATTATCATGCATTAACTGAAATAAGGGACCGATTTGCACTTGTAGAGGAACGATGACGTCTGATACAATCGTCTCAGCATAAATTTGAGCGTTGAGGTTGCCTCTGATCCAAATCAACTCAGTTCTTCCGCCGATCCAAATACCCGCCCATACCATGATGGTTCCACCACTATAAGGATGGACTTCCTGGCAGGATTTTAATCGCTGTTGGCGTCCAGGGGTTCTCCAGTGTCGTATACGTCTTGTATCCGGTCTCATACCAAAACGAGACTCATCAGAAAAGCACACGAAACGCCATTGTTCTTCTGCCCAATTTCTGTGTTCAAGAGCCCATTGATATCGTATCCTACGATTGTGCATTGCTATAGGTGGTACCCGTAGCGGTCTTCGGGAATGAAGGTTCACTTCATGCAAGCGGTTTCTGACTGTTTGGTCGCTAATTAAGTTCCCTGAAGAGTGATGAAGCCTCACGGCTAACATCATGGCGGTTATTGTTGGAGCTCTTCGAGTTAAGATGTGAATGTATAGGTCTTGTCTCCGTGTGGTGCAGCGATACCGTCCTCCATGGCGCTCAGCCACGGTACCAGTGCTTCGGTAACGTGTCCAAAGTCGACTGATAACACTCTGACTTGTATTCAGAGCTAAAGCCACAGTACGTTGCCGGGAACCAGCTTCTATCATTCCCACGGCTCTGAGCATTTCTTCCCTGCTTAAATGACGTCGCCGCTCCATAATAACGTTGGTTTTAATCAGTAGTAGGGAAACAGTAGCACTAATAATGTCTTCAATGCGTTGTATGTTTTTATAGGGAAAATATTGACAGCTGATTTTCATCTTTTACTCGAATTTGATTCACAGTTCCTGATTCAAACTATGAAATGCACCAAAAAGGATCCATATAAATTTATAAAATCATAAATTTATTACAAAGCCACATCTCAATCTCAAGAAATCCACATAAAAATGCTTGATCCCTAGACACTTTTGATGTGTGTATTTGTTCAAACACATTATGGCTATCTTTAACCGTTATGAAGTTACAGCCCTTTCAATTTTAGGGGAGGTTGGGGAGGGGGGACAAATTTCAACGCCCCCCAAAAACAAAAAATAGTAAACAGAAACAAACAGCTGCTACGTGTCCTCGTTTCCGAGATAAGGTTGGGGGAGGGTTGAAGGGGGGGAAAGAAGGGAGTTTTGAAAAATGCTTTTGACCAAATATGGGCCCTTTTCTGTGAATCTGAAAAAAAAATGTTCAAAGTCTCTTAATTTCCGAGATCAGCCTGAAGGGGGGGGGAGGGGGGCAACGGGGGCAATTTTGAAAAATGGTTTTTATTTTTCCGAGCCTCCGCTATACGAATCCGTAAAAAGAACAGAACTAAGAGACCCGTGGGTCTCTTAGTTTCCGAGATACGATAGGGAGGGGGGCAAAAAGGGGGGGTTTGGCACTTTATCCCTACTCGTGGCAGTTACTTATTGACGAATCTGTCGAAATATACCCCCGTCACCTTCCACCATCTAGGAGAACAATTATGTCAGTCAGCGGTAATCGAGAAACCGGAAATGGCACGGCCGCCATCTTGATTTTCTGAAATGTCACAATTTTTCTGAAGTAACCAGGATGTAAACTACCTGTCAGTAAAAAAACGGTGGCTGTACGTTGACTTTGGTAGAACTTATTTTGCTCACCATGTTTTAAATATGCATACCAATCAAATGTACTGCTTATAGACATGTTTTCTCTGCTGATCAATTGTGAAATCTTGCTGATCAAGTAGTTTTTTTGCGGACTGAATATTTATTATGCTCATGTTATTGTAAAATTATTTGTGGAACAAGGATTGCTGCCTGATTTTTTAATTGTAAACGAAATCTTTGTATGTCGACCAAATTATTTATATGCTGTTTTTTTGTGGCTCACCATATTTTATAATTGCTAAACATTTAATTACTTTCTTAAAAAAAAATGTTACCCTAAAGCTTGCTTGTCGTCGCCCCTGACTTACGCTTCAATCACTCAACCTTCGTTACGCTACGGAGGTCGCCGGCTTGGTTCGCTCGCCACCTACTATAATATTTGTCCAAACACATTAAGGCTATCTTTAATCGTTACGAAGTTACAGCCCTTTCAATTTTAGGGGAGGTTGGGGAGGGGAGTGTATACAAATTTCAACGCCCCTCAAAAATAAAAAGTATTAAAAAAATCAAAAAGCTGCTACGTGTCCTAGTTTCCGAGATACGGTGGGGGGAGGTTCGAGGGGGGGGAGGGGGGAGTTCTGAAAAATGATTTTGATCAATTCTGGGCCCCTTTTTACGAATCTGAAAAAAAAAATGTTCAAAGTCTCTTAACTTCCGAGATCCGCCTGAAGGGGGTGGAGTAAAGGGCAAGGGGGGCAATTTTAAAAACGGTTTTTACTTTTCCAAGCCTCCTCTATACGAATCCGTAAAAAAACAGAACACGGGTCTCTTAGTTTCGGATATACGATAGGGAGGGGGAGGGAAGGGGGAAAAAAGGGGGGGCTTGGCACTTTATCCCTACTCGTGGGAGTTCCTTGTTTACGAATCTGTCAAAATATACCCCCCTCCCCCTCCACCATCTGGGAGAAGAATTATGTCAGTTAGTGAGTGAGCGGAAACCGGAAATGGCACGGCCGCCATCTTGAATTTCTGAAATGTCACAATTTTTCTAAAGTAACCAGGATACAAGCTATCTGTCAGTAAAAAAACGGTGGCTGTACGTTGACTTTGGTAGAACAAAAGAACTCGCCAAAGTCGGGTCTTACCCGAAAATTCAAGCCCCAATGGCTCTCGGTGTTGCC
This sequence comes from Eugnorisma glareosa, assembly GCA_947578425.1. Taxonomy (NCBI): domain Eukaryota; kingdom Metazoa; phylum Arthropoda; class Insecta; order Lepidoptera; family Noctuidae; genus Eugnorisma; species Eugnorisma glareosa. The sequence goes on along the minus strand of OX387961.1, from coordinate 14,771,395 downwards.
AGGTGAAAGTGATGAAAATGGTCAAATATTATTTGGGGGACCCCAATGTTGCCGGCTAGTCAAAGTTTCCTTTTGAATTGTCGTTATTTCTACTTTTCATGTTTTTGGGGAAAATCGGGAAAAATACCCTAGAAATGGGAACAATTTTTGCACCAGGCAATACTCCTCAACGAAACACACGACCGGTTCATACAACACAATCCAGTCGGGGGATGCCAGCTGTCCCATTTATCGCGTCGAAAATTGCGATTTTTCGTCGTTCTTACAAGATGGCCGCCACACTGTCCGCCATCTTGTTTTTTTTTAAAGTCATAATTTTCCTGAAATCTCAAGGATATAGGCCATCGACCGGTGTACTTGGTGTTGCCAATTCTTGAGTTTGGTAGAACAAAAGAACTCGCCAAAGTCGGGTCTGACCCGAAAATTCAAGTCCCAATGGCTCTCGGGGTTGCCAGTTGAAAGTGATGAAAATGGTCAAATGTCATTTGGGGGACCTCAATGTTGCCGGCTAGTCAAAGTCTCCATTCAAAATGTCGTTATTTCTACTCTTCATGTTTTTGGGGAAAATCGGGAGAAATACCCTAGAAATGGAGAAAATTTTTGCACCAGGCAACACTCCTTGACGAGACACACGACCGGTTCATACAACACAATCCAGTCGGGGGATGCCAGCTGTCCCATTTATCGCGTCGAAAATTGGAATTTTTCGTCGTTTTTACAAGATGGCCGCCACACTGTCCGCCATTTTGTTTTTTTGAAAAATCATAATTTTCCTGAAATCTCAAGGATATAGGCCATCGACCGGTGTACTTGGTGTTGCCAACGTTTGAGTTTGGTAGAACAAAAGAACTCGCCAAAGTCGGGTCTGACCCGAAAATTCAAGCCCCAATGGCTCTCGGGGTTGCCAGCTGAAAGTGATGAAAATGGTCAAATGTCAATTGGGGGACCCCAATGTTGCCGGCTAGTCAAATTTTCTTTTTGAATTGTCGTTATTTCTACTTTTCATGTTTTTGGGGAAAATCGGGAAAAATACCCTAGAAATGGGGAATTTTTTTGCACCAGGCAACACTCCTCAACAAAACACACGACCGGTTCGTACAACACAATCCAGTCGGGGGATGCCAACTGTCCCATTTATCGCGTCGAAAATTGGGATTTTTCGTCGTTTTTACAAGATGGCCGCCACACTGTCCGCCATTTTGTTTTTTTGAAAAGTCATAATTTTCCTGAAATCTCAAGGATATAGGCCACCGACCGGTGTACTCGGTGTTGCCAACTTTTTAGTTTGGTAGAACAAAAGAACTCGCCAAAGTCAAAAAGTCCCAAAAATTAAAATATTCAATGGCTCTCGGGGTTGCCAGCTGAAAGTGATGAAAATGGTCAAATGTCATTTGGGGGACCCCAATGTTGCCAGCTAGACAAAGTGTCCATTCAAAATGTCAATATTTCTACTTTTCATGTTTTTGGGGAAAATCGGGAAAAATACCCTAGAAATGGGGAAAAATTTCGCACCAAGCAACACTCCTCGATGAAACACACGACCGCTCGCTACAACTCGAACCCGTCGGATGTTGCCGACTACCCGAAAAATCGATTTGAAAAAAGTCGAAAATTCCAACGGTTTACAAAATGGCCGCTACATCGTCCGCCATCTTGGATTTTCAAAATGTCATAATTTTTCTAGATTGCCATGGATATTACCTACAATTCGTCAACGTCGAAATTGGCGACTTTGGAATTCGGTAGAACGAACCAATTCGTCAAAGTCGAGTGAGAAAAGTCGAAAATTTCAAGACGTCTTGGCGCAGCCGCCATCTTGTTTTTTTTTTTTTTTTTCCTTTTTTCATAAATCATTCTACATCTACTATAGGACCTGCGAGTCGAAACCCGTCCAAGTCTTTTCCCCACCGAAACCGGAAGTGGACCCGGCCGCCATCTTGGATTTGAATCTCCTCTATAATTTTCCTCTACTCACTTGGTGTTGCTACACATAATTGCAAAACATACCCCTGACCCATCTCCCACCCATTCCGAGAAACGACATGTCAATCAGTGAGTGAGTGAGTGGCTTTGTAGTTTTATATAATATAAACTAGTATTTGCGTGTTGCGCGAGGTGCAAGCACCTCGCGTGCTTTGTCCTTGGTAGATGTTTCACTTTTAAAACCCATTAGTAAAAATTTCAAACATAACCTTATAGTCTTTCACTTTTCAAACTCTAGTGAAATGCCAAATAAAGCCCAAAATGACCCAAAAGGTTTCCACTGCCCATAATGTAGTACCTAAAAGCCCAGAGAAAGCCTGTTAATGTTGTTTAAATGAACTCGTATAATTAGCGCCATCTATCGAGGTCTTGGGAACTATTATTTTATTATGAAAAGCAAATTCGTCATTGTTGTAGTAAATCAATTGGGTAGGCACTAACCTATCTCAAATGCATAGTTCTTACCTATAGTAAGCTAGCAAGAGATTTCGAGATTAAAGCAAAGAACAAGGCTCACGGTCCATACAAAATGAACCCACGTCTTACAACAGAGAAATATCACAAAAGAAATATAAAAATTAGTATAACAACCGACTTCAAAAACCCAAAAAAGTAAAAAAAATACTTTAGTTTCAGAAGTCGGTGACTTTTTCTAGTTAGTTTTTTTTTTTGTCACCGACTTCTGAAGCTAAAGTTAATTTTACTTTTTTTTGCGTTTATGAAGTCTGTTGATTTTTTTGCAAATAAGTTTTTTTTTGTTTTTACTTTTTAGGGTTACCTACATATGTGCTTACCCCTTCACAGACATGAGATTTCAGCAATCCCAGTCCGTTTGCTATAATTTATTGAGGAGTTCCATTGCTTATCTCAGAAGTTCTTCATCAGATCTTCACCAAATTGAAATGGATCCACTCCGAGAAAGTACTCTTCCAAAAACTACCCAAATCGCTTCCTCCTTTTTGAAGTCGTTTAAAAAGATGGCATACTTCCAATCGCCGCCATCCTTACAGTCTAACATATAAAAAAATCTAAGAAACTTTGTTCAAGGGCAATTATAGGTACCTACAAGAATAAAAGTACATAAATACGTGACTGTAAGGATGGCGATCAGAAATATGCCATCTTTATACTATTGTTTTTTAGATAAGTACCTACTTTTCTTTACTGTAGGACACGTCCTAACGGCTCAAAATTCACCACGGTGAATTTTGAGCCTTCTACTTTAGAACCTGCTACGACTCTATGACGCGCGCTCGCTTCGCTCGCATATTACATAACACTAATATCTTCTGTCCCCGAAGTGCCGGGCCTCCGCCGGCCTCCTTCGTCGGCCTACGGCCCGGTGCCCATGCCGCCCATAAAGTCGTATATACCGTATACGGTGGGTCTGCACCTCCTAGGTACTTAGTTGGCTACAAGCATTGAATTAAATAGTTTAATAAATGACTACATACAGATATGGTATTAGATCCAATATATATATATTAGATGTTTCACTTTTAAAACCCCTAGATGTAGTAAAAATGTCAAACATTACTTTAGTCTTTTATTTTTCAAACTCTAGTGAAATGCCAAATAAAGCCCAAAAGGACCCGAAAGGTTTCTACTTGACTAAGCTCTTAAATGTAGTTAAAGTCCAGAGAAAGCCTTAGGAAAACCTATTATTGTTGCTTGAATGAACTTGTACAAGTAACTAAAACTTAAAAATAATGTGAGTGTATGTACTATAACACCATTGAAAAACGATACTCATGATGAAAAATACGAAAATTTTTGCAATCGCCATCTTGTATTTTGATGTTGACCTCACTATCGGCTTTAGAATCCTCGAAAACCATGAAAACGACTCCCATGATGAAAAATTAGAAAAAAATCGCAGGGGCCATTTTGGATTTTGATTTTGACCTCACTATCGGCTTTAGCATCCTCGAAAACCATGAAAAGGACTCCCATGATGAAAAATTAGGAAATTGTCACAGCCGCCATCTTGGATTTAGATTTTGACCCCAATTCTGTAATAATCAGCGACCACGAAAACCATGAAAATAACACCCATGTCGAAAATAAATAAAAATTAAAGCAAGAGCGCGTACACTCTAGATAAAAACTTTGATGTTGACCTATTATCGACTTTGTTTGTGAAATCCCAATAAAAAAAATTAAGATCCATTTCAGCACTTTGATTTTGAAACCCCTTAAGAACCCCTAATACAATCTAAAACCTTATTTAAAAACTGACCTGAAAAATAGAAAAATTACGCGATAAAAATAAGTAGTAAGTAAGTAAGACCTACGGCAAAACTACACTAATGAATAAAAGCACATTCCGTAGGGCCAAAAAAATATTTAATAAACTACCCGAAAAAATTAAAATGTTAAATCTGGACAAATTCAAAAAAGAACTATTTAGAATTTTGACTAATAAATGCTATTACTCATTAAGGGACTATTTCGACGACAATTCTATAATTACTGCCTTATAACACCCTACCTGACCTGTTTTAATGACCCTGAATATTTAATTGTTCGACATTATCATTATTAATTATGACATGTAACTTAACCATTTGACATTTATTGAGAAATTGATTGTATATATTTTTTTTTGTCTTTGGATATGCTATGCCCATTTATACTCATTTTATTACTGACGTGAAAGTTGACATAATTTCACCAATTGTTATTTTAAAACTTAATCAATTATATTTGTACGCCTCTGGGCAAAACATGGAGGATCTACCTATTTATAACACCTCACACTATGTGTAACTTGACCTATGTTCACAAATAAAGGTTTCTGATTTCTGATAGAAATTACGCTGAACAGATGATCTGATCGGGCGTAAATAAAAAAAAAGCTGCCGCCCTATTTCCCGTCAGCCATGTCGTCGGAGCTCCGCCGGCCTTCGGCCTACGCTCCTCATGTCCCAAAATCGGACTTTTGGGACCAATTAGTTATTTTGCTCACCATGTTTTAAATATGCATACTAAGCAAATACACTCCTTATAGACATGTTTTCTCTGCTGATGATGAAATCTTGCTGATCAAGTAGTTATTTTGCGGACTGAACGTTTATTATGCAAACTCATGTTATTGTGAGCTGCCTATTTATGATTTAATTTTTGTCCTTTATCAAAATTATTTGCGGAACAAGGATTGCTGCCTGATTTTTTAAATTGCAAACGTAATCTTTGTATGTCGACCAAATTATTTAAATGCTGTTTTTTTTGTGGCTCTCCAAATTTTATAATTTCTAATTAATTCCTTTCTTAAAAAAAAAAAACATTACCCTTAGGTTTGCTTGTCGTCGCCCCTGAGTTACACTCAACCTTTGTTACGCTACGGAGGTCGCCGGCTCGCTTCGCTCGCCACCTCCCCCCTTTCCTCTACCACCACCGGACAGGTTTCGATGCCTACTATAATATTTGTTCAAACACATAATGGCTATCTCTAACCGTTACGAAGTTACAGCCCTTTTAATTTTAGGGCAGGTTGGGGAGGGGATGGGAGGGTAACAAATTTCAACGCCCCTCAATAATAAAGATTAGTAGTAAAAATCAAAAAGCTGCTACATGTCCTAGTTTCAGAGATATGATGGGGGGAGGGATGAAGGGGGGAGAGGGGGTAGTTTTGAAAAATGATTTTGACCAACTCTGGGTACGATTTTATGAATCGAAAAAAATGTTCAAAGTCACTTAACTTCCGAGATCCGCCTAAAGGAGGGGAGAAGGGGGGCAATTTTGAAAATAGGTTTTTACTTTTCCCAGCCCCCTCTATACGAATCTGTAAAAAAACAGAACACGGGTCTCTTAGTTTCCGAGATACGATAGGGAGCGGGCAGAAGGGGTCTAAAACGGGGAGGTTAGCACTTTTATCCTACTCGTGAGAGTTACTTGTTTACGAACCTGTATAAAATATACCCCCCTCACCCTCCCACATCTGGGAGAATGATTATGTCAGTCCGTGAGTGTTATGCGAGGGCTGGGAGGGTTGAACGGGGGGGAGAGGTGGAGTTTTGAAAATTGATTGTGACCAACTCTTGGCCCCTTTTTATGAACCTGAAAAAAAATATTCAAAGTTCCTTAACTTCTGATTTCTGCCTAACGGGGGGGAGAAGGGGGCAAGCGGAGCAATTTTGAAAAATGGTTTATACTTTTCCGAGTTTTCTATGCGAATCCGTAAAAAAAAACAGAACACGGGTCTCTTCGTTTCCGAGATACTTTAGGGAAGGGGGGGAGCGGGCAAAAGGGGGCTTTGGCACTTTATCCCTACACGTGGGAGTTAGTTGTTTACGAATCTGTCAAAATATACCACTCTCCTCCTCAACCATCTAGTAAACCAATTGTGTCAGTCAGTGGTAATCAAGAAACCGGAAATGGCACGTCCGCCATCTTGAATTATTAGTAGAAAAGTAAACAGTAGTAGTAGAAAAGTAAACAGGATTCAAGCTACCTGTCAGTAAAAAAACGGTGGCTGTACGTTGACTTTGGTACAACAAAAGAATTCGCCAAAGTCGGGTCTGACCCGAAAATTCAAGCCCCACTGGACTTTCAAGATTTTGAAACCCCTTAATTATGAATACGAAGAAAGAAAGTTTACTTGTCGTCGCCCCGGAGATACGATCCAATCAGCCATATCCCTACCAACACCGGACAGGTTCCGACGCCTACTATAATATTTGTTCAAACACATTATGGCTATCTTTAACCGTTATGAAGTTACAGCCCTTTCAATTTTAGGGAAGGTTGGGGAGGGGGGACAAATTTCAACGCCCCCCAAAAATAAAAAATAGTAAACAGAAACAAAAAGCTGCTACGTGTCCTCGTTTCCGAGATAAGGTTGGGGGAGGGTTGAAGGGGGGGAAAGAGGGCAGTTTTGAAAAATGCTTTTGACCAACTATGGGCCCTTTTTTGTGAATCTGAAAAAAAAAATGTTCAAAGTCTCTTAACTTCCGTGATCAGCCTGAAGGGGGGGGAGGGGGGGCAACGGGGGAAATTTTGAAAAATGGTTTTTATTTTTCCGAGCCTCCGCTATACGAATCCGTAAAAAAACAGCACACGGGTCTCTTAGTTTCCGAGATACGATAGGGAGAGGGGCAAAAAGGGGGGGTTTGGCACTTTATCCCTACTCGTGGCAGTTACTTATTGACGAATCTGTCGTAATATACCCCCGTCCCCTTCTACCATCTAGGAGAACAATTATGTCAGTCAGCGGTAATCGAGAAACCGGAAATGGCACGGCCGCCATCTTGATTTTCTGAAATGTCACAATTTTTCTGAAGTAACCTGGATATAAACTACCTGTCAGTAAAAAAACGGTGTCTGTACGTTGACTTTGGTAGAACAAAAGAACTCGCCAAAGTCGGGTCTTACCCGAAAATTCAACCCCCAATGGTTCTCGGGGTTGCCACCTGAAAGTAATCAAAATGGTCAAATGTCATTTGGGGGACCCCAATGTTGCCGGCTAGTCAAAGTCTCCATTCAAAATGACAATATTTCTACTTTTCATGTTTTTGGGTAAAATCTGGGAGAATACCCTAGAAATGGGGAAAGTTTTTGCACTACGTCATACAATAAACCAACCCATCTCCCATCCTTCATACTAAGTTTATGCAATAATAAAAATAACAACAAAATATTATTGTGTTACGCGCTTACTGTCGCTCGAATCACTGTGCATACATTGATGCGTGTGTGAGTGGGGCGAGCGCGTCTACTGCTGCGTGAGTAGAGCTTCAATACCTAATTTTCTCTCGCGCCCGTTCCGTAACAGACCCTTAAAAGAATTTAAAAATCCATTACAGCACTTTAAAGATTTTGAAACCCCTTAAGACCCCCCTAATACAATCTAAAACTTTATTTAAAAACTCTGACCTTTCCCCATAAAAAAAAAACGTGACCCTAAAGTTTGCTTGTCATCGCGCGTTGCCTTTGAGTTACGCTTCATCCACTCAACCTTGGTTACGTTACGGAGGTCGCCGGCTCGCTTCGCTCGCCACCTCCCCCCTGCGCTGTACTCGTTCTCTCAGGTTCGCTCCACTCAAGACCTACCTACCACCGGAAAGCTATCGTGACTTTATCCCTACCACCACCGGACAGGTTTCGACGCCTACCATAATATTTGTTCAAACATAATGGCTGTCTCAAACCGTTACGAAGTTACAGCCCTTACAATTTTAGGGGAGGTTGGGGAGGGATGGGGAAGGAATATAAATTTCAACGCCACTCAATAATAAAGAACAGTAATAAAAATCAAAAAGCTGCTACTTGTCCTACCTTCTGAGATAAAATGATGGGACGGGTGAAGGGGGGGAGAGGGGGTAGTTTTGAAAATTGGTTTTTACTTTTCCGAGCCACCTCTATACGAATCAGTAAAAAAACAGAACACGGGTGTCTTAGTTTCCGAGAAACGATAGCGAGGGGGGAACGTGGCAAAAAGGGGAGGTTTAGCTCTTTTCCCGTACTCGTGAGAGTAACTTGTTTACGAATCTGTCAAGATATACCCCCGTCGCCCTCCACAATCTGGGAGAACAATTATGTCAGTCAGTGAGTGGTATACCAGGGGGGAAGGAGTTAAAGGGGGAGAGGGGGGAGTTTTAAAAAATGAGTTTGACCTACTGTGGGCCCCTTTTTATGAATCTGAAAAAAAAATGTTCATAGTCTCCTAACTTCCAAGATTCGCCTAAAGGGGGGGAGTAGGGGGGCAAGGGGGAAATTTTGAAAAACGGTTTTTACTTTTCCAAGCCTCCTCTATACGAATCCGTAAAAAAACAGAACACGGGTCTCTTAGTTTCGGAGATACGATATGGAGGGGGAGGGAAGGGGCAAAAAGGGGGGGCTTGGAACTTTATCCCTACTCGTGGGAGTTATTTGTTTACGAATCTGTCAAAATATACCCCCTCCCCCTTCACCATCTGGGAGAACAATTATGTCAGTCAGTGGTAATCGAGAAACCGGAAATGGCTCGGCCGCCATCTTGAATTTCTGAAATGTCAGAATTTTCCTAAAGTAACCAGGATACAAGTTACCTGTCAGTAAGAAACGGTGGCTGTACCTTGACTTTGGTGGAACAAAAGAACTCGCCAAAGTTGGGTCTTACCCTAAAATTCAAGTCCCAATGGCTCTCGGGGTTGCCAGCTGAAAGTGATGAAAATGGTCAAATGTCATTTAGGGGACCCCAATGTTGCCGGTTAGTCAAAGTCTCCTTTCGAAATGTCGTTATTTCTAATTTTCATGTTTTTGGGGCAAATCTGGGAAAATACCCTAAAAATGGGGAAAATTTTTGCACCAGGCAACACTCCTTGATGAAACACAAGACCGGTTCATACAACACAATTCAGTCGGGGGATGCCAGCTGTCCCATTTATCGCGTCGAAAATTGCGATTTTTCGTCGTTCTTACAAGATGGCCGCCACACTGTCCGCCATCTTGTTTTTTTGAAAAGTCATAATTTTCCTGAATTCTCAAGGATATAGGCCACCGACCGGTGTTCTTGGTGTTGCCAACTCTTGAGTTTGGTAGAACAAAAGAACTCGCCAAAGTCGGGTCTGACCCGAAAATTCAAGTCCCAATGGCTCTCGGGGTTGCCAGCTGAAAGTGATGAAAATGGTCAAATGTCATTTGGGGGACCTTAATGTTGCCGGCTAGTCAAAGTCTCCATTCAAAATGTCGTTATTTCTACTTTTCATGTTTTTGGGGAAAATCGGGAAAAATACCCTAGAAATGGGGAAAAATTTTGCACCAGGCAACACTCCTCGACGAAACACACGACCGGTTCATACAACACAATCCAGTCGGGGGATGCCAGCTGTCCCATTTACCGCGTCGAAAATTGTGATTTTTCGTCATTTTTACAAGATGGCCGCCACACTTTCCGCCATTTTGTTTTTTTGAAAAGTCATAATTTTCCTGAAATCTCAAGGATGTAGGCCACCGACCCGTGTACTTGGTGTTGCCAACTTTTGAGTTTTGTAGAACAAAAGAACTCGCCAAAGTCAAAAAGTCCCAAAAATTAAAATATTCAATGGCTCTCGGGGTTGCCAATTAAAACGAACCAAAATGGTCAAATGTCATTTGGGGGACCTCAATGTTACCGGCTAGTCAAAGTCTCCATTCAAAATGTCGTTATTTCTACTTTTCATGTTTTTGGGGAAAATCGGGAAAAATACCCTAGAAAAGGGGAAAAATTTCACAACAGGCAACACTCCTCGATGAAACACACGACCGCTCGGTACAACTTGAACCCGTCGGATGTTGCCGACTACCCGAAAAATCGTTTTGAAAAAAGTCGAAAATTCCAACGGTTCACAAAATGGCCACTACATCGTCCGCCATCTTGGATTTCCAAAATGTCATAATTTTTCTTGATTGCCATGGATATTACCTACAATTCGTCAACGTCGAAATTGGCGACTTTGGAATTCGGTAGAACGAACCAATTCGTCAAAGTCGAGTGAGAAAAGTCGAAAATTTCAAAACGTCTTGGCGCAGCCGCCATCTTGTTTTTTTTTATTTTTTTCCTTTTTTCATAAATCATTCTACATCTACTATAGGACCTGCGAGTCGAAACCCGTCCAAGTCTTTTCCCCACCGAAACCGGAAGTGGACCCGGCCGCCATCTTGGATTTGAATCTCCCCTATAATTTTCCTCTACTCAAATAATGGAGTTGCACATAATCGCAAAACATACCCCTGACCCATCTCCCACCCATTCCGAGAAACGACATGTCAATCAGTCAGTGAGTGAGTGGTCTTGTAGTTTTATATAATATAATAAATAGGTACTACATAACAACTTTTTTGAGGTATACGAAACTCAAAACTCTCTCATGAGTCTGTCTGTCAAAGAGGCGTTTCTTGTGAACTGCATCATTATCCGCCTCTATATTAACCGGTCTACCTGGATACAGCTGAATACCAATATTTTACATGGAGCGACTTCCTATCTGACCTCCACAACACAGTTAGTACTGGGTAATACGATACTTAGTAAGACTGGTTGTCAGACTTTCGGGCCACCGACTACGACTGTAACCACTGTCAAAGATCTACAAATGACAGCCGGGACCAACGGCTTAACGTGCATTCCGATTCACGGAGGAAACTCGGTGTAATAAAAAAATACGGTACAATAAAATACCTAAACAAATTAAAGAGTGTAAAAGCCTCAATGAATTTAAAAACTGACTTACACAATTATTGATAGACAAAGTATATTACTCTGTTAACGAATTTCTAAATGACAAACTCTTGCAATGTTGACATTTTATTTATTTATTCTATTTGCCTATACATCTACATTTTTACTTAAAATGACTTACCCTGACATTTGATACATGTGACTTTAACATTGAAATAGCTGACATAGAATGGTGTAATGTTGGCGTTTGTTTTTTTTTATTTCGTTCGTTGTGATATTTGATGATTTATTTTTATTTTTTTGAAGCAATTTGATTGTATTTACCTGACTGGAGGAGCGTTTTGTGTGCCTAGCGGCGGGGCATAGATAGGTTCTCAATTTTATATATTATACTACCTACTTTTTACTTATTTTCACAAAATAAATGAATTTGAATTTGGTAAGTAATGGGTGGTCACCCATTCACAGACCAACCTAGGCAAGCGCGGCTTAACCTGAAGATTGATTTGAGTGGCTGTAATTATTTATTAAGAAATAAGTAATCTGTCAAGATGCCAAAGATCAGAGTGAAGAGTTTTAATACCAAAGATCTTTCTAAATAAAAACCAACAGAATTCCTGCAGTGGATTAGAAGGTAATGACATTAACGTCATTTATTTGTCATATTCCACGTCCATCCCGTACATAATTTGAACGCTGCTGAAGCTGAAGCTTGCATGTTATTCCACTAAAAAGGTACTACCACGTCTTTCATGTAAATATTACTGAAGCATAATTTATATTAAAGTTATTAAACTCTTGTCTAATGTTCTTGGGATTAGTTTAAGATTTTTTATTCTTGAGACTGAGATTTTTTAAATGTTTTAAGAGCGTGTGTTATTAAATGCTTTTTAATATAAATTAGAATCTGTTACGTGCTTAATTTTTAAACCAGTCTGAACTAACTTTTAATATTAAAGCGACCGATACACTTCGGGAGAATTTCACCAAGAAAATTTACACGACCAGTACATCTAAACTGCACGTCACTCTTTTAAAAAAAAAGTCAGCTGTTCCATATTTAACCAGCGCATAAGTCGTTTTTGTTTTTTTTTTTTTCCGTTGTATCATTTCGTTGTGTAGGGTTTCAGAATGATGTACTGCGTACGTGGTTACAGTTTTCGCGTCGGTACCCATTGCACCCTGTATTATACTATTATTATAAATACAAAAGTTTGAATTGGTGGATGTTTGTTACTCAATCACGCTAGAAAGACTTCTAGAAAAGACACTAGAACAGATCTGGATGAAATTTAGCACATATTTAGATGTCTGTTTTCTCGGTTGTACGGTCTCGTGGGACAAGTATCGAACTCCACGCGGGCGAAGCCGCGGACATAAGCTAGTAATACGTAGCAATGACAAAACATGGCCACTAACAACTCTTGAACGCAGTTTTGAAGTGCTGATAACTATCAGTTTCGTGGTATATTATATTGGTTTGATATTCTTTTTTCGCGTTAAAGTACCTGCGCCAAAAACGCCGCTTAAAAAAAACCCTGCATTTCAACAATCCAAAGTAACCCTCATCACCCAGTTCGTTATAAAGCAAGTTAATCACGAATGTAGCCGAAATCCCCCGATCTATCGCAATCCTACCCTGAATTTCGCATAAGAAGGCATGCGCGTAATTTGGCCGCCGCGAAATCGACTGCCTTCCTATCCTATCTCCTATTGGTTTCATCCTTAATTTAATTCTAAAGAGACGTATCGACGAGGCCAACGAGCCTTAAAGACGTATGTAGTCGTAAGAAAGACCCCAGCATATTGATAGAAGCTATTCTGGTGGCATGCCCCATTGGCTTGCGGGCGAGACCGCTCGATTTTATTATGTAATGAATTGGATAATTTTGAGGAGAAGTCCTTTTGTGGTTTTGATTGGTGTTCTCATCGCAGTGTAGTATAGTGCCCTCGTAAAATAACATAACCTCACACCAGTATTTTCCCCGAAGGGTCGGGCAGAAATGCCTATACATTGACTTATGAGTCGAGCTACACGATAACTGATAAATGCTTGCACTGGCTGGATAGGGCCACTCAAATCTGAGTTGTTGTTTCTTCAAAAGATCATCTCAGACACATATCTGCATAGTCCTCATGTGAGTTGACCAAGATTATGTCTGGACCTTAAAAGAGACTTCGACCTTTGAGTTTGTTTCGGCTGTTCCTTCTCAGAGTAGTCAGGTACAAAACGTCGGCCTCAGCTAGTTTAAAAAAAAGACGTAATTGGTGTTTGTAAAAACCTATTTGCAATATAATACTGATTTATCATAAGGTACCAACATTTTGACAGTTATGTTTAAGTTCCATGTAATAGGGGGTCATCATAATGCTATCAACTGGGCACAAATCCAGACAGAGGCTGCCTCTGAGAAATTTCTGATAGACCAATCTAGCTGCCAAGAAATATAACCCATCATGGTTTTCATCAGTGCCTTCGGCGCCATTACTAGTTCTAAAATTCGTAGAAACATCATGAATGGAAAATCAACGAATCTGTATTGTGCCTATTGCAGGCAGCAAACAAGCCTGTAGGCTCTGCAGATATGCTTTCAAGGCGCTTAACAATTCTTCCTTTGAAAATCAAGATGATCAATAATTGATTGTAAGGATCGATACCGACTGGGCTGGCATGAAAAACGGTGAAAAAATTAAATAGTATAAAGATGCAAATCTATTTGTTTTCATGCCAGGAATGTTTGAAAAATTCAAATAATAACATTTTAGCTTTGTCTGAAATTAAGCAAGAAAAAAACAGTATTTATTTGACTCGCACAGGACAAAACAAAATAATAAAATAAAAAAACTGGTCCTGTACGAATATACGAGGCTAAAAAGGCCTTTTTAAAAAAATTACAAAGCGCTGGTATTCTTTATTAGGCTTTGGGCATTCAATTCATCTAGGAACTACGCCATCTGGTTTGTTAACATGTTTCGCGTTGAGCGAGTTTCCCTACTTCAACTTGATACCAATTACGACATTTAAATCGAATAAAAACAAAAGTGCAGCCTACAAAAATATGTAAACGTTCTGAAACGGTAAGATAAAAAGGAAACAATATTTCAGCTTGATTACATTACAAAGTAATGTCGGCTACTGACTGTTTGAGACAAAAAGCCTTGGAACCAATTTTGCATAATAACTTAACGTGACAAACGTAATTGGATTCTCTGTTTTCTATTTTGTCCCTTTTATCCTGTACGAAAATGTGGGGAAATGTTAAAAATCAACAAGTATTAGTAGATAGGTACTGAATTTACGTATATTTTGTTCGTTTCAATATTGTTTTTTGCTTTGTCAAATACCTGTTTTTTACATAAATGTTTCAGTACCAGTTTCCAAATCAAAAGTGTGTTTCTGTAAGCATATTACATAAAGACCAATTAGAGATTCATGTTCACAGATTTCTGATTTGTTTTTGATCAATCATAACTTAGTACGACTGCTAAGTTTGAAAGCAAGTTATCTTTTTAACCGATTTCTAAAACAGGAGAAGGTTCACTGATTTCTCCGGTCTTACTGGTCTGATTTAATTGGTTATTTTTTTCATTTGGTAGAAGAAGCTCGCGCACTTGTCCCATACAAATTTTATCAAATTTACTTCGGCACTTTATGAGTTATCCTCTATAATATGCATTTTTCTTCTTCGTCTATGTGGATTACAATGTAAAATTGATACTTGATAAGGATTTGTGTGAGATGCCACAATTACGAAGGGTAAAATAACTTTTACTTATATGTTTCATTGTTTAGTAGTTTGTAATCAGAAGTGTGTTTTACTGATACGTAAGCATACCACATAAAGACCTTGAGATTCTTGATCAGAGACTTCTGATTTAATGAAGATCAATCATAACTTAGTAGGAGTACTAAGTTGGAGTTCTGTTTGAAAGCAAGTTACCGTTTATAGGCACATTTTTCTGTGGGTTATTTTTTGTTTTTGGTCTTAATTTCTAGATTAATTTGATTTTATACACGTTTTTTATGTTAATACTTTCTTTCGAAGTTTGAATAATGGGGGCATCTCTGCCTAATACAGTCAGTGTTGTGTTATGTACTTAATGTGTTAAATTATATAAAAACACATAATCCTGAATTTTGTTTTCAATGCATATTAAACGCCCACTTACAAAAAACACTCAACAAATGAGCGTAAAAGACCTCCATGCAAACAAAATTACAGCTCCACTATAAACTCAAGTCAGACCGACTTCACGAGACTTTATTTTATTTTTATTTGGAAGAAGCCCGACCGTTCCCGTGGAAGACTAGAAGTTAACTAAGCATCTTTCCAACGACATCACGAAGGCAAGCTTAGTCTTCGCCAAGTCTCCTGTGGTTCCAAGCTAGCTGTTGTTTCAGAACACTGAAATAATAATTTGTTGTTATTGAGGTGCGAATTATTGATGCGATGTTTGTTTTTTTTTTTGTTGGTTTGTATTATTTTGTTGTGGACGGAGGAGAAAGGGGCTGTAATGTTTTCTTCAGTGTCTTATTCTACGTATCATTTTCGATTGTATCAGTCTTTTGTGTTATATAAAAAGTATAAATAGACCCTTGCTAGACCATACCTGGGAACCTTCTAGGTACAGAGATATTTGAGGTCAAAGTGCCAACTTTTTTTTTTTTAATTACTCGTACTAGGTTTTACAGTTTTCTATTCAATGCATCCATCAGCACAATTTTTTGAGTGCGTTACATTGAATTTTACCGTAAAACGTGATTTTTCACCCCAAAAATAAAAGTTGTATCCCACCACTAATTTTTGCGTAGGGTTACTTAGTTGCTTGTACAGAATGCTTGGTTGACGGCTTCGTGAAGGGTCCTGTTACACATTGTATTACGTAACTAGTGATAGTATTTGTAGATACCTAGAAGTTTTTTATATATATCAAAGAAAGAAAGAAAGAAAAAAGTATTTATTAGCCCGCACAGGACAAAACATCAAACAAAAAAATGGTTACATTAACAGTAGGTACAACAAAATTATAAAATTAAAAAAAAGAAAACGAATTTAAGTAGTGTTACAGGGCTGGATGATTTTGGAAAGACCCCAAATAATTACTAATATTTATCCATAAATATAGTCCCAATTATAAGGAAGGATAAGCCAAATTAATTGACATGAAAGCTGATCTCCATTATAAACTTTGGAATTACCTTCTTCCTCAAATTGTGATTTCCTCAAATTGTCGAACAAAAAGCTTAAAGACCTCGATAAGCTAAATAAAATGAGCACGTGCAAAATAATTACGAACGATAATTTTCCATTGAAACTAATCCATCCTTTGTTGCTGAGCTCCGTTCAATACAAAATTATATTCATGATTTAGCTAAAAGCAACCGCCATTATCCGGTTTGTTAAATTTTTAATTAGAATCGGAAGTTATAACTTGTAAACCTGACATAGGTACCGGTTCAAAGTTCAACCGTAAACTTCGCATTGTTTATATAACTTGGAGTTTTGAAAGCAGGTAAGTTTTAGAACATTGCGGTTTTAATGATCTAATATTAAAGGAACGTTGAGGGTATTAATTAAGGATTCCGCGGCGTAATAGCGATAGCGAAATTATAGGCGCGAAGCTAAATGCGATGTTGTGTAATGCTTCGGTGCGATGCAACTTTTGTGTTAAATTTTAATAAGGCTTTGGATATATTCACGCGGTTTGATATTACAGTGTGTTGGCCGTCATTGTAGCGCTGGTTTTAATAGAATATTTACTAGGCAATCTAGATGGAAATTGGAAATTTTGAAGTACCTACTTCGTGTGTGGTCTAGACTCGTAAAATGTCATAGGTACCGTAGGCATAGCTTACCTTTGTAAGTATGTTTTCTATTCTATTTGTCTCCATGCACCTTTTGTAGGTCCTGAGCCAATGTTGATAATTCTGTCAATGTCAGATGTAATAGGTACAGCTTTTTTTTCTCTTTGACAACGGAGCCGAAGTTTAAAGAAAGATAAAATTGACACACTAAATTGTTTGAGTGCTGGTCTGTTTGTCATTTTAGTCAGTTATCTATCAAATCTATTGTGCTCCAACGTTGATAGGTCACTCTTTACCCCTAAAATAGAGCCAAAACTTAAAAAATTCTATCACACATAAAAATCAAAATGATATCAGTTGAAAATGTAAGCGTTTTTTTTTTCGTTGACAAGTGTCAGATTTTATTGACGTGTTGCCACCGTCTAAGCCTATTTCACGGAAGCCATCAACACTGAACTTCACTGGAAGTGACTAGCAGACGGAATTATTAATGCTGGTAAGTTCGAGGTTGTTGTTGATATTAAAGTAAATGGGCATTTGAAGGAGGTTTAAGCTTTGTATGGACTAAAACTAAGCCTTGTGCTTGACGGAGCTTAAGAGTCAAAAACTGAATCCCACATAGAAATAAAAAAACATTACTAAGAATAGGTCCATTTAGATGGAAAGGCCTTGCTTGACTTAGCTTTAGATTGGAAATCCATTTCTACAACTTTTATCGAATCCCAATGGACAATGGACACTTAAACTAGTTTGTTTTTTGTACTGAGATCAAAAACTTCTTTTACAGGTCGTTTGTCCTTCGATCCGGATGACATGTGTAAAGACTTCCTTATTTTTTGATGCGGAAAAAGTTAATGTTTTATTCTTAAGAAAATCCTTTAAAAATACGTCTTCCAGTGAATAATGTATCCGTTCGAAGAATCGTCATTTATTTGCTGACACGGCAACGTTCAGTTAATCCTACTATGTCAGCTTCGCGACCTCTTTAATCCTTCTTCCCTTTTTGGTAAAGCTCACCGTAGCACACTTTATTCAGATTGAACATTTTTCCTATATTTAAGTTGAGATTTTCGGCATGTTTGGATAACTGCGAGTGGTTCCGAATCCGGCTTAGTAAAACGTATGTGCGTATTTTATCTAAGAGATAAAATATATCATTAGACGTCTTATTAATTAAGTAGCAAAGTTGAGTGTGTAATATCAGTTAAGTATGTGAAACTGTAAAGAGCTAGCAACACTCACGATCAATAGGTCTTTTCATCAGATTAATATCGTCACTTAACTAACTAGAGCCCGGGGCTGCCCGGAGTTGCATACTTACCATACACAAGAGCCATTCTCGGGTATCCCCAAGTTATTTGGCGCGAAACTTGTAAGCAGCTTACATTTCGTGCCCCTCCACGGGTAATATTCGCAAAATTACTCGTCTAGTCGTCAGTCTCTGTACGTAGTTATTTGAATAATTGATGCGGTTCTCGTGAGCCCCGGCAAACATTTGCGATCCGCAATCAAGGTCCAAGTTGCCTCTGTTACCTCAAAGCTTTCACTCGCTTGCATTTTGATGGGAGATACTGAAAGTGTTTTGTGTGCTATGTGGAAATGTAGTCTTTAATCTTATGCGTAATGGATTATTTATTCGTGGCCCCTTAATTTGAAGTAGATGTAAGCGGAGGCGGACCTTTATTTTTAATTTCCAATTTGAATATATGAATACTTGATCGATTTATACGTACCTATCTATGTCCTTTTATTTCAGACAGCATCTTTCTGATGCAGACAACAAAAAAATCTGATTTTGAACCCTGGTCTTCAACTGATTCAAGAAAACAAATCTATTGTGAAAGACTTCATTCCGTTCAACCAATTCGATGGAATAAAACCAGTCGTGCCATTCGTAATGAACACAGAGTCGATACAGCTAAATTGTCTTCACATACAAATTGTACTGTACTGTATTATGCTCAACCTTTGCTCAACTGTTTGCTGTAAATGCTCATTTCGACGCTCAGTTTTGGATCGGACTCGCTTCCACGCAACTGGTTGATAAAGCCTTATTTGAACTGAAAATGCTCTGTGAAACGTGGTTCGATGGAAACTGCGAACTGATTAGAAACAGACTTGTTCGACGTGGGTTTATGTGCTTCTAATATTGAAGGTAAACATTAATGCGTATTTTCGTTTAGATTTGTATAATGCCAAAATGTTATTGCACCAAAACCGTAGGAAAATTATGCTTTTATTTAGGTATAACTATCAGGTTTTATTAAAAATATGCTTGGTTATGGTTGTTTTTATAGGTGTTAGTGAGAACAGTGGGGATTCTAATCTATCAAAAACACCTAAAACATTTTGAACATAATGTCTCTGAGATGAAATTGCGACTAGATTTTGAACGGGGTTGATTTTCAAATCTAAAACTGAATAAAAAGATCGGACACGGAACACTCGAAACAAACATACTATTAAAGTATCTGTCAGTGTCCAGAGCCGGTCCACGATGTGTCCGTACCACTTCGACTAGTCCTCAATTCATATATATGTAGTAGCCACGTACTTATAATTTCTCCGAAGAAATTGAGCCAGACGAAGCCAGAAAAAAAAAATATTTGCAGAAAATCTTACAAGCAATTACTTATGTAAAACTTTATCTCTATACGTTTACTTTGATAGTCTCAATTGTTTAATATGGTAACAATATAACTTTATAATTGGCTAATATTAAATTCATGTGGAATAATTCAGTTTATGATACGTTTTGGGTAACACGTTGTAGAGCTACGAATGACAATGTATGGACTTTTGAAAATAGAAAGTGTAGTTAGTCCCTATGAACGATTAGTTATTTTTTACACAATACTCGTAATATGGTTTTGTGTTGGAAATAAATGATTTGTTAACTGTAAGTTTATGTCAGCGTTGTAACTTGTATAAAGATGAATATAAGAAAGATTCTCCAAGCGACTGCAACTGAAACCGCAGCGGCAAAGCCAGTACCAAATGCAATGGCCGATTGCAGCACTACTGGTTTGTATGTGATTCTAAAATCCGTTGATGGAGAGGTTGCCGCCCGTTGAAATATATTTTTAATAGAAGCGTTGGCCTCAGCGGTCAGTAGTTTGCGGTTGCGGAATCGCGTTCGAAATTGTATCTTAAAGACACATTTTGTTTTGATTTTATAAGATTGTCATTTAAAATTCTTCTTAATAATACTGTTCAGTAAATATTACGTCCTCGTCAAATTTTACTCAACATTTTCTTAAAAAGAAAATACAGAAACACCGTCTTCCTAACTCGTAGATCTACATCACCGTCCATTTCGTTCATGACGTCACATCAACATGAGCACGACTGGTAACTACAGTTTATTGCTAGCGGACTACATGTGGGATTACGTACAATGTAACACTACAGCGCTGTTTACCGCTATTTTGTAAGCGCTGCCTTTTTGTTCGAGTAATTAAAACTGGGGTCGAAATGGTTGAATGGAATAGATCGTTATGTAATAAGGTTGAAAAGTGGCCGACAGTCAGTGAATTCAGGAGCACTTCTTTGCTGCGTCCACATTTAAACAATCAACCACGCGTGTCGGTTTTGAGCAGGAACAAACATTTTACTGAATTTCAACCAGAATGACCACTTTTGGCACAAGGGCGGGTATCGTAATGCATTGTGGTCGGTGTACGGTTACATGCTGTCTATTCAACTGAAATAATTCGCTGGACCTGATAAACGGAAGAATTTTACTCGTTTCGGCTCAAAACCACATGGTATTTTTAATTAATAGTTATGTTTCACTAAAATGCTTGTTATTTAAAACTGATTCATTGGCTACTTATTATTATTTCGTAAATGAAATTATGTGCGTGTTTCACGTAAATTGTTAACTAACATTCGATATCTGTAAAAATAAACCACATTTTGGTGGATTAAATATTATAGTATTGTAATAATACAGACAATAATTTTGGTGATAAGTATCCTGCGCCTGAGCAATCTGTTGAGTTAACATTACAACATTAGAGACATTTTGTACCTAATTTCCGAACGAGAATACAATGCTGTCTGCCGCCGGTACCTGATGATATTTTTATGAAACCTAATAGGTGCTACACCTTGAGGGGAAGCGCCAAACTAGGGTATTTTTTGCAATTTGCAGGTCAGTGTCACTTTTAATTCCTTAAAATGACTTCAGACTTGTTCATGAAAGAGTCATTCAATGGGTTTAAACGAACTTAGAGGGTTGTATTGATCCTGCCAGGATTGCGGGACTGTTCGAAAGAGATACCGCGGCCCTGGAACACAAAGGGCAAAGGAAGGAACATGGATGGGTTTTAGTCAGTAAAAGTCTGACATTCCCTCCTGCTCAGCCCAGAGCGGGAGGGGTTATTTGATGATTTCCCATCCGAAAAAGAAAAACAAAGGGTTGTATTGATTATTTTAATCGTTATAATTCAGTAAATACATACGTATTACGGTCGCGCTTCATATTTTATTCAACATACAGCCGGACACTGACCGGCAAATTGCAAAAAACTTAAGAAAATTCGAATTTCGTGGGTTACCCTGCCGCTTCTTATTTAAAAGAGATATGGATACATCTTCTTACTCTTACTAGTTTAAACACTCCTAGCCCTACAACCTCCTAAAGTAGGCGCGACAATAAACTAGCACCATTAATTCAAACTCCTCTCTCTCACAGTTAGCAAGCCCAATAGAATTTAAATGGCCTGAAATAAAAAGCGGGTACGACAGACGTTCCTAAACACAGTTTAGAAGGCACCGAGACGACGCAGACGTGTGACGCATACCAGATTCAAGCAACAAGTGACATCGGCCTTTTATCTCGACCATTTTCCTACAATCTGTCTTGGGAAAATGTTAGAGTGTAATTGAATAAGGAGAATATGTGATTTTTTGGTACGGGGTCTGGTTTAAATTGGTTAAAGAGACAGTCGTTAAGTCACATAGAATAGTAGTCTAAGTTACTAAACCTGTTTTCTTTTTTGAAAGGGGGTCTGGTAATACAGGGCTCTGCTGCATCCGACTGGAAGCTGACCTAATAATAACAATAGTCCTTCTGACCGTTTTCGATACTGGCAGTCAATCTCAGGGGAGACTAGCCATTGATGCAGGATATATCATAGAAAAAAAAAAAAAAAATCGCAGAGACATGACGTGCGTGCGTACAAAATAGCAAAAAAAAAAACAATGCACATACAATGCTTAAGAATTATTTACAAATACAACACGGCGGAACAAAATAAGTTGATAGCTTGTATGTCATGACTGCGACAAGCTGGTTACTCAGCATGATGCTGTGCTATGGGGGCCCACAGCATAGCGCTGGTTTTCAGTGGTCACTCGAGAAAAACCGCGCCACCCGTCATCCCTCACTTTCATAGTGCGATCAGATGGCAATCCAACCCCAACATAGTCGGGATGATAATATTAATCTATTGTAATATTAAAAAGAGGTAAAGTTTGTAAGTTTGTGAGGTTGTAGGGGCTAATCTCTGGATCTACTGAACCGATTTTGATTTTTTTTTCACTAATAGGAAGCTACATTATCCCCGAGTACCTTAGGCTATATTTACAACGTGTCCGTATAATTTCCGACACAAAACGTGAGCGAAGCCGCGGGCAACATTAGCCATTAGTTAAATCTCGTAGTTCGATAATATCGAATAGCAGAATAATATGACTTTTTTAGAAATTAAAGGACCAATACACCAAAACCAAAGGATCAAAGGAACAATACTTATTCCTAGAATAAAGTTGTCCTACCTTTTAATGTCAATAAATTATTCCTAGAATCTAAGTTAGTTTCTAGGAATATTAATTCATCTGATCTTTATCCCTGTCCTTTCTGTTTTCATCAAAGGCTGAACATTCAATAAGATTTCGTTATGCGCAGTTTCTTATGACTGACAGCGAATAAAAAAAAAAACAAAATAATTAAATGTGAGTCTTGTGTGGTTGCAAATAAAGACTATAGAAAAAGGATAGACAGCTGTATTACATATTAACATATATCTATCATAACAAATTCCGTTATCAAGTGTTTTAAAAATAAAGACAATCTCAAAAGATGGAGTGTGTGCGGAACGCTATGAAAGAGAAAGGAGTAAATAATGCCGTATCTTCTGACAGGGGAGAATGGAAGGAGAAAACGTGTTGCGCCGACCCCAAGTAGAATGGGACAAGGGCAGGAAGATGATTATATGAGAGAAAACCTCACAAATGATAGAACCTTGCAGCTGTAAAATGAGGACGCCTATGTTGGCCTGTAAAAAAAAACTGCTTATTCATCCAACAGAGGTCGTCACACCCGTCAGAGACCTACCCACATTAGTCAAAAGCACAGATATTAGTATTCTAAAACGCAGACGATATCAAGACGTCTCAGATATAACGTAGCATCTAACGTGTTGCAGTCTAATGCCTCAGACTTGGATGCATCGCGATTATTCCCCCATTTAAAGGCACGTCTGACCGCAAGCGGTAGCGGAGCGCGAAGATGTAGCGGAGGGTTTTATACAACGCCTTCAGACCTGGGATATATTTCCAAGAAATTCGAGACTTGTGAAAGGTACCGCCCACAACTCAGCCCCGCTCCGCCTCCCCTATGACGTCGTCTCCTTAAAACATTCGGAAAATACTCCGTTCCTCGTTAGGTCGGACATGCCTGCCATGCCTTAGAAGCCGCTATGATAAATACGTTTTTAAACTTATTATTAATGTTACTTTTCCAATTCAAAATTCTGTACGATTTATCTTAAATGTTTTAAAGTTCTGTCAATGTTTTGAGTGGGAGAATTGGGTATTTCAATGAGTTGGAAACTTTGTTTTCGTGGTTTATTCGTAAGATTCGTTTTAATTAAAATATTTACTATGGAGCATCTTTAGAAATCATATTTACTGTGAAAATCAATTTCCCCTCTAGGTAAAGTGATTTCAGTAGACAATCAGCTTTTCTATCTAGATATTACGTAGTAGACAAGCAGAAACAAAACCTACATTGAATAACTGTTGAAGTCGAAACTCGGGATTTGTAAAGCGGGTGACGACAGTCTTTTAAGGTGGTAGCTCTCGAAATTCAAATTTTCTTAGGTTTTTTTTTTGGTCTCAAATCATCTTTTATTCAACATACAACCTGACACTGACCTGCAAATTGCAAAAAAACGTAAGAATATTTTAATTTCGCAGTCTACCCTGGCGCTTCATATGTAAGGTTGACTTCTTCAACTTTGTGTTATTGATTATTCAAATGAAAATGAGACATACTTTAGTACAGGTCAGAGTACGGTCCCTGGAACCATGTCCACTACCTACTTGTGCGTATCAGTTTGACTAAACCATATGTTGAGCTAGCACACCTTAGGCACATCTCATAGACCTGTATGGTAAGCATAAGGTTGACTAAGCAACCATTTTATTCCCAATTGATTACGATCTGTACCAGTATTACAGTGTATTTATAATACAAATAATATCCGAAGTTATTGATATTTCGTTGGAACAGCGAAATTGTACGGATTTCATGTTTCGGAAATAATGACTAGACACTGTTAATAACGGCTATCGATTCCGGCCTGGTTCAGACCCTTAGCAAGGTAGTACGTAATTTAAAATAATTTATGTCCGAAGAATTGAATATTTTGAAGCCTATTTAAGATTAGAAAAGCCTTTTGTTTAACGTTTGGCCGGGGAAAAATGTACAGTATACGTATTAATAGAACGATTAGCGCAAGCAAATAATTATGTAAAACCACGCCGAAATAAATAGCAGAATAAGATATTTAGAATAAAATCTATATATATCTATTCTCTGTTTGAAAACCACCGCACCTAATTTACGCTAATAAAAGATTTTGAAGTTCAATTTAGGGAAAAAGCCTATATTCAGCTTAGTTTTTATCTTCAACCTCCTGGATGCCAGCGTCGCTTCTGACTATAACCACGCGACAAAGATTGATGCTTGGGCCGCAGAAATGGTATTAAAATGACATTTAAAACTTTATGTAATGTGGGTATGACGCTCGCTTGCAGGAGGTTAAGAACCACCGTACCATAAATACGAAAATAAATGATTTTGTAGCTCAATTTAGAGAAAGTATAAATCCAGCTTAGTCTAGTTAGTGCTTAGTTTAGGCATCTGATGAGGTTCAAACATAACAATCTTTCTTGTTTAACAGCTCATTTTATAAGCTGAAAAACTTAAGACGAACTTCAGACAAGCACTTAATACATCGTTAAACTAATGAAAGTAATAAACATCTTTTTTTCCTCTCCCAAAATCAGCATGGGGGAAGCCTTACAACTTTTATTTTTACATCATAATGAGGCCGCATTTGAATGTAAAGTAACGAATTTGTAAGCCGTAGTTTTCACAAAACTCACTGAGATTTTGTCTTCCGTCATTTGAATTCGTGTTGACCTGTTTAAGAAGTTTACACATCCGTATTTACAGCGGGAAAATGTATTGTTTAACAAACTGTTATTTTGTCTTTTCCTCTGAAATAAACAAGTTATTTATTGATGTAAAAATATGCTAGTAAGCGGATAAGGTCTATTTACCTCATTCGTGTTCATTGGCCTGGTGATAATAATTTATATATGTAAAAAGAAGCAAGAAAA
The DNA here is from genome assembly GCA_947578425.1 of Eugnorisma glareosa. NCBI lineage: Eukaryota > Metazoa > Arthropoda > Insecta > Lepidoptera > Noctuidae > Eugnorisma > Eugnorisma glareosa. The sequence continues at coordinate 14,745,830 of OX387961.1, read as the reverse complement.
AGTGGTAACTATAGCGTACTGTGTTTTCAGTTTTTTGTTGTTATAATAATATGTGTATCTTAGTATTTTAATAGGCTGGAAATGCTTTGAAATATTAGTGCAGGTTTTGAAATAAAATTGTTACCGTTAACGGTAGAATTTAAAAAAATCGTAAAATAATGCTTTGTTGTTGGTACTTGTCGGTCTCGTATTAGGGTAAATACCGGCTGGAGGAACTTTTGAAATACAAGCACGCAACATCAACCTAATATATGACTAGCTTATGCCCGCGGCTTCGTCCGCGTGAAGTTCGGTAACTGTCCCACGAAATCGTACTACCGTGATAAAAAGTATCCTATGTGTTTATCCAGGTTATAAACTATCTGTGTGCCAAATTTCATCTAAATCCGGTCAGTGATTTTTGCAAGAGTAACAAAAATCCATCCACCCATCCTCAGAAACTTTCGCATCTATATTATAATAAAATATAGTATGAAGTCTTTATTTTAGTTCTATTTGTAGTCTGTATACAACTTGTAACAGAAAGGGTATAATCATATGGAAGACTGTGGTACGGACCATCAAACTGAACAACTTTCTCTATGGGACCATCATCGAAATCGTAAAAAATAATCAGCTGTCCCAGACATTCGGGGCGAGTAGGTATTGAAATTTTGTATGGGGTAGTTGATTATTTTTTGTGATTACGATGATGGTCCCATAGAGAAAGTTGTTCAGTTTGATGGTCCGTACCGCAGTCTACCATATGACTATACCCTTTCTATTATACGCTGCATAATGTACATAGTAGATATACTTTATTCTTTACTTAAATTAATTCATAATAGTGTCGGATAGTGAATAATTCCGTAAAGTACCAATTTGTTCTATTTGTCAAACACGTTAAAATTAAAAAGTAAAATTTTATTGTACCATCAAAATGGGAGGTTTAATTTCTCCCCAAACCTGTCCAAACTAAAACCTTTGACAGCTTACACATAGCCTACAGCCTATTGGAGGTGTCAAAATACTGTACGAGAGGAATTTGTCTGCTTTTTACATTTTTGGGATAGCTCGAGGGCAAAAAATTGGGCCTGCAACGGAAAGCTTATTCAGGCCTTCGAAAATCCAAATATTGGGGAATACGAGCGCTATTGACGTCGAGGAGAGGTATTGCCTCAGTTGGGATGGCACCTGGCAACACTACGTCGCGTGCTGTTGTCATTAACTTAATTAAAAAACGGGAAACTAGAGAATAAAATACACCTGTATTTTTTTTTTGTTGTGAATTTGTTTGTTTGCAGTATTGTTATTTGTCCTTTTACGTTTGTGATATATTGCTGCAGAGAGATTTCATTAGCCTAATTGATGAATGCCTATGGCACTTTGGTGAACGATGCGCTCGCAAACATAAAATCAGTTCAGCGATATTGATACTTCATCTATGCAATTTATAACTACTCTAGATTTTGCGGACTCACGCACGAAGGGTTCCGTACCATGATCTAAAAAAAAATCTTAATTGGCGTCAACTATGTATGTATGGGGACACCCTTTTTTTTTCGATGGGAAATCATCAAATAACCCCTCCCGCTCTGGGCTGAGCAGTAGGGAGGGAGTGTCAGACTTTTACTGACTAAAACCCATCCATGTTCCTTCCTTTGCCCTTTGTGTTCCAGGGCTGCGGTATCTCTTTCGAACAGTCCTGCAACCCTGGCAGGCATCGGTCCTTTCGGACCCCTTCCTGTTTGCTGACTCTCCTTGAGGCGCGCGTGGAACACGAACGCGCCGTCGACACGGCCGGGCGGCCTGTCGTCATAAGACGGACGGACGGCGAGTTAGCCCATAGCTCACCGTCCACAGGACATGGGGACACCCTAGATATAACTTTTTTATTTTTTGGAATTTTTCCTTTATTTGTGCTGTAAGCCCTTGCTTTTTGCCAAATTTCATGATTCTAGGTCAAAGGGAAATACCCTATAGGTTTTGATTCCCTTGTGAAATCGTATAATATGCGACTTAAACAGACATATCTTTTGATCGCGTTGACTTACAAATTTGATTTTTTCTTTGCTCCAAGGGGTAGCAGACTGTATTTGGTATTAATTTCAGCTTTTGACAGACAGACAGACGGACAACGAAGTGATCCTATACGGGTTCCGTTTTGCCGATTGAGGTATGGAAACCTAAAAATATGTTGCTGTCAAGGTTATAATTTCTAATCTTAGCTAAAACATTACAATATTCCACCTTCATCAGCTAAAGACAACACAAATTGAAAAATTTGACTACAAAATATTAAAGGAAAATTGACTTAAAACCTTAGCCACTACCTGAGTTAAAGCTTCTTTACATCAAACGGCATAACAAATTCATACATAATGTATAAACGGCTTAATGTAGCTGGCATGAGGTCAGGCCGACTTGGCATTAAGAGCTTTCGGAAGGGACTGCGGCGAAGGGAGGGGCGGTGGGGGGGGAGCACCAAAGTGAATATTACAGGAGAGAGGTTCTAGTTTCACCTGCCATACCCAGCTCCCTTTACTACGCACTACGGTTTAGCATCAGTTCACTGGACACAGTGAAAACCTTGTTAGAATCACTGGCAGTTACGGAATCACGGGTTATCATGTAAGCACATTAGGTGCTATTGGCTGTTAGGGAACGTTTCATGTTCCTTATTCGCTTTAACCGGTTCTGTTACTGTTCCGGAATATCTGGTCTTAATAGCTTCTATTATAGTTGGTGTAACGTTTTATTATATTAGTTCTTATTGTTGTTATGTTTAACGTTGGGTTAACTTTTATTCTAAACGACAAATGCTTCAAAATTACTTGTCACTTGATACTTTTTTCCTTTTATTTTTATACAAACAGAATATTACGAAATACACTTAGGTATCTAAATCCTTCTTTATGAAAGTTATTTTACAAATAAACCTTTTACTAATGTTAGTTTCTTTGACAAACAAGCCTAGGTTTCGACTGTAACTGTAGTTACAACTTATGAAATTAATTTGATATGTCACAATGAAGCCGAGGCAGAATGTAAGAACGTTGCGGGATTGGAGACACCATTTGCATAAGATTCGCGGGTACACTATGCGACTTAGCGAGCCACAGAACTACAAAAAGTTGAAGAAACTTTTTTTTTTACAGCACACCTGTGAGATGGAGTAAAAGCCAAAGCCTTTGTTAATCTTTTAGATGTATAGACAAACAGTGGTAGATGCAATTCTGAAAATTGAGCAATGAATAAAATTACCCATAGTTTGGTGCCGATGGTATTTTAAAATCATTAAGGCCCAGTAAGTGGCCATGCTAATAGCAAAATCGGTGGCTTTTATAAGTTCTATAAAAGTGCAGTTGTAATAAAACAGTCCAATAAGTAACTTTTAGGTTTGACAATTATTATAAATAATTAAATTATTTTTAAGAAAAAACAGGTATTGGCAATCATTTACCGTGTTTTTAAGTGTCAAACCTGTCAGGCAATGATGGTCCAAAATGCGTGGGAAAACTTACAACTCCATTTGCTATGAAAAACACATATTGCCCGCTCCACGTTTGCAAAGCCCGGGGCCTTAGGTGCCGGTGTCAAGGCTTAGGGCCATGCAGGGTCTACCTAAACTAGGCAAACTTCAAAGCTTTTAACGTGGGATCTAAAAAACACATGGGACTCGTAACAAATGAACAAAGTCGCTTTACCGAAGTGTTTGAGGTCAAAACTAATTCTTAAGTCGCGGTGCTAAAGTGACGGCGTTTTACAAATTGACTGTATGAGCTGTTACTAGGTGAAAAACGATGGGATTTGCACTTGAGAGAGATAACATAAAAGCTACATCTAGTTTGGAAAACTCGTTTTTATTTAAATTGTATGGGTTTAATTTCCTGAATTTGTACAAATTTGCTTTTTTCAGTTTTTTCGTGAGGAAACCAGCATGCCTGAAAGACAATTCTCGACGGCATGTAAAGCCAATTCAGAGACCTAAACACTGGGACCAGGTTAGGCACTAATCACACGATAAAGAAGAAAGAATAAAAGTATTTTTCAAACATTTTTACAAAATTCTGATCCGTAATAATTAACCTAACCGAAGTATTCGTTGTTTCAGAATCTTTACATGACCTGCCAGAGTTGCGGGACTGTTCGAAAGAGATACCGCGGCCCTGGAACACAAAGGGCAAAAGAAGGAACATGGATGGGTTTTAGTCAGTAAAAGTCTGACACTCCCTCCTGCTCAGCCCAGAGCGGGAGGAGTTATTTGATGATTTCCCATCCGAAAAAAAAAAAAACAAAAAAAAAAGCGATCTTTACATGAAATAAAATCTGGGCACGTATATTAGTTACTTTTCTATTACATATATGTATTCATTATATGTATCATCGCTACATAAAAAACAGTAATAGTGGATCAGAGATCTCAGTATTTTGCCTATTCTAGTAGCTCCTAACCCTTTGTTCACCTACCCACCGTCAATTAATCAACAGTCGACAAACGTATAGGTTTAATCAATTATTACAAACACTTCCCCCTGTTTAATGAGAGGCGCGATTGTGAGAGCCTTATCTGCACTTAACGGGGAACAAACACGCTGTCATTGATTCTAGGGAAGTGTCAAAATGTGGCCCATGTTGGCAACGACAGTACTTTCACAGTTAGTGTGGGTAGGACTGTAGCTTCAACTTCTTTTTTTTATTTGATTTCGTTATTCGCGGGGCAAACATGGCCAGAAATCGCACAAAACAAAGAGGTTTGGAAGGAGAAAGGCCTTTGACGCGTTGTGGGACACGGTATAGGCTAATAAAAAAAATAAAACATTTCCTCTTTATCGTGTTGTTAGTGCCTATCCTCGTGTCAGTTTATATGCCGCCTATGGGCCTCTGACTTTGCTTTATATGCCGTCGAGAAATATCTCTCAGGCATGCTGGGTTTCTCACGATGTTTTCCTTCAAGTGATAATTATATTAACAATACGCACATGAATTCGAAAAACCAGAGGTGCGTGTTTTGGGTTCGAACTTGAAAAAAATATTTATACCTATTTTTACAATTGTTGTCTGTACTTAAGAATGGTTAACCCGTCATACTTTTCATACAAACGCTCGTACGTGATTATGCCGATGTTACACATCTATCTTTGATTTTTTTAACTAATATGTATTTTGTGTACTATATCTAGGTTTCTATGGTTGCAAAAATAAAAAAAACGTAGAAACGAATTCAGTATAAGCCTACAAAAATTGCGGTTTTGCACAAATTTTACCTGAACTTTGGCCGCTCATAATGTATTCATAAACTGTAAAAATAAAGAAAACATCTCGATAGAAACCTTGCACATGTAATGGAGATTCTTAAAGACAAATATTAATTTCACCCACTTGTAAGACTTATTCAAAAACACGTATTTCCTGGAATAAGTTTAAGAAATTTTCGAACACTATTTTTTGTTCAATGTCATCGCGTTAGGCGGTACGAGGTGCGCGGGCGACAAGTTGTGCGGGGTCGGGGCGGAGTAAGACGGGAGAGTTGAAAGAAAAGCGCCGCTGTGGCTCTGGATGAAACAACAAGCTTTCTGACCATGCTCGCGTTGACGATAGACGGGCCGGGAGGGCCCTCTTAACTGGTCTATTTAAAATGCTTTTTTTAAATTTTATGGTAACTCCAATGTCCAATTACAGGTATGGTTGAACTTGAGCGAATTGCAACATGGCATTGTATGGAAAGTAGCGCATGATTTTAGTGATGTGCCTAGGTTTTTTAAGTACTTATACTTAAGACTAAGAATATGAAGAAGAATATGTTGAATTTTTAGAACACACTTATAAAGAATCTCGAGAATTTTCACCACTTCCTTTCAAAGTTGCAGTTTATACTCACCTACTAACTAAAAGGAAACCGAGTTCCCAGCATGGCCGTCTAATATACGCGGCACGAAACTTTTTAAGATACACACAAGACTTACAAGTAATTTATTAACAATGTCGTCATTCCGCCAGAGGACATTTACAAGTCACAAAGCAAATACGTTTTCGTATTCATTCCCAAGTAGCTCGACCAAAACAGGCCCGGGGATACGCCCTAAGTAAACCTACTCTTGATACTTGCTAACCGCCACAAAGACGCAAAGAACCCCTGGTTCGGACCTTCGGAACATTCTGTTGACGAGGCCAGACAAATATTCATATTTAATTCCTTGTCGAGCCTTTGAGCCCACTAATATTAAACAGAAATTCAAAGGACTAATTTAACATTTAAAGGCCAAATGCTCGGACAAGTTATTTTTTTGCGGGATCTACGTACACGACGTAGTTTCGCTCTCGACTCGGTTGCGGGAAGTTTTCCTAAAGTTTGTAACTCCTCGGCCCCTACCTACCCCAAACTATCAATTGCCATCGTTTTGAAATCCACACGGATTTGAGTATCTTGTAATATGAAACTCATTTCGTGCTATGCTCTTAAAACGTATTCTGCAATACGAGGTTTATGTTGCTTTTTGGATTTGCTCATAAAATCGCGAATTGAATTTATCAGTGCAAAGAATATTACTGAACATTTTTGAATGCGTTTTCCATTTTCGCTTGTAATCCCCTCGCGCAAAGTGCACTGTAATCCCTCAATATTACGCTTCTAAAATATAAATTGTTACAATATTTTATTGAAAACATAAATCCATTGTTTGCTCTAGTTGGTTAATAATAGATATTGATGGTGAATACCAATAAAATACATTATTTAAAACTGTGATTATGTCATATACATCAGGCAATTTATTAATTAAAAAAAAAAAACCACGAAGAATCGTGTTCCATTAAAACCAATGCTTCATAATATCATTAACATATCGTAAATCACAACATTTTGACACACAAATTAGAAGTGTCACAACAAACAGCCGATTATATCCGGTAACAAATTAGAACGAAGTGCCTAAAAATCATGTTAATGGACATCACCGTGAAGTAAAAAGTTAATTGTGATGTTGGACGTGCGAAACTAATTATGCTTCCTACGTCGACTATCTCGACATTGCGTTCATCCCTTCAGAGTGTTAATCTAAATATCCTATTCTGTTTGTACCTGTAAATTCGGTAGCAAAAACACGGAGTGCGGTCACTCCGTCCCACCCGACGGCAGTGAACACAGTATTGCATTAAATAATTAATGATACTTATAATAAATTCTGTTTTTAATTTGATCTGGACCTGACGCCACAGCGTGTTGGGTAGGCACGGGCTGTACCGATGTCGATGAGTTCTGCTCGATGAGTGACATGCATTTATGTGTTGTGTGCGTGTGTTCTTTGACAAGTGTAAGACAGGTTTTTTCTACCGATGTGCAGCACGATCTGCACGAAACGTTGGAATTGTTCAATTTTAATGATTTCTGTATTTGAGAAATCCTAATGTAAAGAATAATATTGATCAATGAGTATGATCGTACTTATATGGTCTACTTTAATTTTTTTTTTTTTTGATAATATCTATTTCTGATACTTACTAACGCCTAAAAGGTGATCAATAGACTCAAATAAAATAAAAAAACAAAACCTTCATTTTCATCGAAAAAAATAGGGAAAAATTCATTCTGTTTTTAAAAATTCATCGACAAGTCTCGTGGCACAGCACTAGAAACCACACAGCCCTTTCCCGGCGCTCCACAAAGAATATTCTGAGCCTGCTTATGAGTGCCACACCGAATGAATTATATCATAATGCTGCACCTAAACTCATTATGTACTTAGAATACGTGTTATTTTATTATGAGACGAGAAATGACCTTAACTTTTTAATTTGAGTGAAAAATCAAATCAAGACTCTCGGAAGGACTTCGTGACTTGTTTATCCATTTGTTTTTCTTATTTTGTTTGGCTAATTCTTAAAAATACATTTTTATTGTGCCCTATTTATTTACATTTTTAATTCCACGAAGCATTCGTGGTATTTTAATGGTATAATTGAAAATAAAATTGATAAACTCAACTTTAAAAAGCAGTACATTCGGTTTCCCTGAATGTAATATATACCAACATTGTTGGCATAGGCTTGCATAATATTGGTTCTTTAAAACGATTACCCCTCAACAGAGAATTTCACCGTTTATTAAATTGTAATTTCGTGGCTGGCGAAATACGTCGGAAAATGTTGCATTTCCATTTTCGTTCAAACATCAAGGTTTCCCGGAATTTGAGATTATCCTCAGCATGACTATCATTGCGTGTGGCATTCACGAATTTCTATACAATAATGCATTTCGAAACAAACGGACCAATACTAAGAATATCCTAGTTTCAGATTTAATAATTAGAACTGTTGTTTGGTTCGGTTTATTCAGTCGAAATTTTGTTTTCGTTCTAGTATTTCGCATTACATGCTCTAATGAAGTACACAAAATGGAAGCGGATTAACGCACTGTGGCTGTGCTTTCATTAATTATAATGATTTTGTCCGAAGCATCATCAGAATTATGCTTAATTTGAGCGCTTCAATATCCGACAAAGCGATAATACCTGCGTGCTCCTGTATCGTACCGTCAACATTGTTCGTATAATATGTTTATAAACCACTTCATACTGCTTGCTTCGCAGGTATAATGTTCGCAAGCAGTACTGTTGATCATGAGGTCTTAGATTCGACAACAAAGTCGGGTAGAGTTGTATTTTTTTATATATATTTGTGGCGGAAAGGAAAATATTTGAATCTGGAACATGATCATGTTTAAACGCAAACCGTCATTTACACAGCCCCCGTTGAATTGGACACATAATTTGACATTGTATGCAACAATACAAATATTTTGTCGGTAGCGACGACTCTGTATTTTATAGGCTCTCGTTTCTTTTCGAATCAAAATGTTGAACATTTAGTTTTATTTACTAGTAGGAACAATGACTTATTCTGTATCTATGGGCCTAGCACGAACTCGCAGAGTAAACATAAATGATGTTTCTTTTGCAAATAGGTTTTTACGAACTCTTTTACAAGTATTTTTTTTAAGACTAGATGGAGCCGGTGTTTCGCACCTGAATACTCTGAGAAGAAACAGCCGCAACAAACTCAGAGGTGTCAGTTTCTTTTAAGGTCTATGGAGATTAGTATCTGATGGTCTTTTGAAGAAATGACCACACAGATTTGAGTGGACCTGTCCAGTCAGTGCAAGCATTTATTAATTATCGTGTAGCTCGACTCATCGATTCGAGATGAAGAAGAATACTAGGTATATTTATTTACGCAAGGTGGAAAAAACGACGCTAAAAAGGTTACCAAATATTAAGTATATTATTCTGAATTTTCATCGGTAATTTAAGAAAAAATCTGCTGTTTCATACATTTTTACCGTGTTTTGTATGAAACAGCTGTTTGGTTTTGAATAATATATACTGAATACGTAGTACCCGTTTTAGCGTCAGTGTTGTGCTTCTCGAAAAAAGTTAAACTTTAAGTTTAACTTTAAATAAAACTCATTTAATGAGTTTTATTTTTCGATTCAATAATCGTACGAATTTACTCGTTGCGCGTTTGCGCTAGGGCTTCGACTGTCATTGTAAAATGTTGACATCCTTGAGCGGCTATTTCTGTTTCCCTTAACCTTAACTGTAACCTTAGCAAGGCTTTTTACTCGTTTATTTTGAGTATACGGCTCCCTAAAGAGACAGTAAGTTCGTATACAAAGAATTGTTCACGAGAAAATACTTGATGTAGTACTTTTACCTTCCTTCGTCTTGAGTGAAATCGGTTTTGGTTTTCGTTTGTAGTTTCGTGTATAGTTTTTAGTTCTATAGAATTAATTTCCAAAGAACTTGCGTTCCTTACATCGGCTTAAAGGTCAACTGTACTCAGCTCTAATGAGACTTGACTTAGGTATATATAAGGACAAAATAATTTGATCATACCGCAAATACAACTTAAGCTAAAATTCAAGTCTAAAACATCGTAACTTAGACCATAAACACCTGATCTTAGTTTAATTCTGCGTTCAAAGTTGAGTAATGCTCTTAGAGCTTAAGTTAACAACCTCCATGCGTGATCATTAACTTACATGTGAGCGGTAGGACTAGAACATCACACCTGCGTCACCTGCAGGCCATGATGACTTGAACTAGAGGTGCATCTAAGCGCAACCATCCCGCTGCCTACCCGTAACAGTACTAATAGCAAATTACCGTGTATTCGATGCAGCAAAAACCAGCTCAGTGGCCATACAAAAAGCACATTTCAAGCGCACCATGTACGGTATCCAACAAAGCGTAAATGCCATGGTCAGCCATCGTAACGGCGTGATCGGTCCGATTTTTTTGTCGTAATTTATGCCTTATTAAAACAATTTATTCGGTTTTGTTCTTGGATTCCACGGACGATTTACTTGCATTACGATGCGCTTGCTTTATGTTTTCTTTTCTCCGTCCGTTATTTTTTTTTCTTCGGTTTCATCGATGCGGGCTTCGGTGATTCTGTGTCGCTTCACTAATGTTTTATTGTAATGTTGATCGCTGTTGATTACTTGTTTATGGAAATTGTTCTAATTTGTGAAGGGGATGTCCTCTGATTACATACTGGCCACTGGCACTTTTGATAAATTAATGGCCTCATATCACGCATAGTTCGTAGATTTAATTAAAATGTATAGCACTTAGCTTGAAAAGTAATCTTTTTTATTATTTAAATCTGTTTTTATAAATCCTACTGGTTTCGTTTGCATCTATCTGATGGTACACATTTTAAGACAGGCGTGTAATTTGTATGTGTACCTATACCTAGTGTATAATGTTTACTTAACTTGGTTAGGTAGGTTAAATATTTTACGTGTAAGTAGAGCATAACTATGGATTAGTTTTGCTTATCCTAAATTAGCTCTTGTTTTATTATGAAAAGTTCGGTCACTCGGTGAGCTGTTATATAGTAGAACCTTGATGAAATAATTAGGCACACTAATTTTATTCTAGGCCACGAATGGAAATTAGAATTTACAAAAAACTATAATTTAGTAAAAGATGTAAATGTGTTAATAGATTCCTTTTATCAAATTTCTTTTATAACAGCCTTTGTGGACTACCAAGAAGAAAATTCAGGTTAATTTATTATTAAAACAATACCAAATTCTTATTTTATAACCAAAATATGTTTTTGAGGATACCTAATTTAATTTACAATAAACCACAGTACTTATACATTTTAATATCTTACTCAGTTCTTGTTAAAACAAAACCAAGCATTCGCATTACGTAAGCAAATTGCCCATTTAAATAAAATTAGTAATACAAAAAGAATCTGTTTTCTCATAAAACGTTTACTCATCGCATTCTTCGACTAAAAATAGCTGCACCTGTTGGCATACTTGATAAATGCGCCATAATCGGATCACATTTAAAAGCTGACACTGAATATTGACTGAATAAGGTCTCATTCTCACAGCCCAATGTTAAGGTCACGTTACATAACAACGCTCGTAGACGGCTTGGCGGCGCGCGCGCAGGGTCAACGACCGGGGCCCGCGCGGGCGCACAGCCTAACTTTGAACTGCGGAATTTGCACTCACATGCCTTCTAGTTACACACATACACGTTCGTACACAGTGATTCATACACACGTTAGAGGGAGAGGGAAGACATTTTAGACTGTTAGAAACGTATTGCAGGTTTGATGCGGAAATTATGACTAGGTAGGTACCTACTGATAGCAATATACCTACTTAATGTTTATGTACGAGGCTGTGTATTTAAGTGCTATTTATAGCTGCTGCCTAGACTGTAAGGAAAATACGGATAGGTAGTGATTGTGATCACTCTGTACTAGTAGCTCTGTACTCCTATATACTCACTCTATGTGGTGGGGCTCAGAATGTTGTAGGTACTGAATAAGTGGTACTTAACCGTTATATCGTCAGTGTTCCTCCCACCTTGTATATTAACTTACATGAACTCTTCTCTCTACATATTGTTAGGTTATATTAGGTACTGGATCTTTCCAAGCCGTATAACTTCTAGTGATCAACCCATGTCTGAGAAAAATACCAGAGTCGAATTATACTGTCAGTTGAAAAATATATAGTATCAACATCTCTATGGAAAACCGGTCAAGTGCGAGTCGGACTGCACGAAGGGTTCCGTACCATTTTCAAAAAAAAAATAAAAAAATCTTAATTTGCGTCAACTATGTATGTACGGGGGACCCTATAATTTTCAACTTTTTTATTTTTTAGAATTTTTCGTTCTTTGGTGCTGTAAGGCCTTGCTTTTTGCCAAAATTCGTGATTCTAGGTCAATAGCCAACAACTAGGCAACTTCCGGTTGACCTAGAATTGAAAATTTTGGTTAAAAGGTCAAGCAGCACAAGTAAAGGGAAAATTCCAAAAAAATAAAAATGTTGAAAATTAAAGGGTCCTTAATACGGAACTATTTTCACCGTAGTAGGCGAGTTTCCCAACGAAGCAAATAACACCAAAATGACAAGTCACATAATAACACCACAACTAGAATAAATTCCGTAATAATCATGACACACACCGGCGATCTTTCATCCGAGATACGTTAATCTCATTAGTTGTAAGTAAAGACAAAGTGTTACCAACATTATTATCTTTGCCTTTGATGAAATAAAGAACGGAATTTGAATGTTCCGATTTTGACATATCATTGACATTAGCTGTCATAATGACAGCGCTAGAATGTTAGACGGGAAAAAGGGTGAATAATGAGATGATTATTAATAAAGAAGTAGGATATGGCAAAAGTAGTCATGCAGCATCGATCTCAATTAAATTAGGAAACCGACTGGACGTAGGGCACTGATGAACCAGCGCTGCCTTGTAGCCCCAACTATTTTATTTGAGCACAAAGATACATCAAGCATTCAGAAAGAGACACAGATCACTGTCAGAGACAACGCTCGAAAAAGACGAACCTTCTTTAAAATACGGTGTCATTATGTGACCATATTTTTCAAATTTTGACATAATATTTTTGACAACTGCTGTCAAAATCAGCGCCATTGTGAAAATCCATGTATTTCGCGCCTCTATGTATCCACGTTATGGAAACTGTGGAATACATTTCAAAAACATGTCATGTTACCACATTCTCTAATTACCTTAGCTTGTTATACCGGTGATCGGAATTAATTATTAATACTATCGTAAGCAGGCGTGTTTGAAGTGTAGCCTTTGTAGTTGGAAACTTAGTAATCGACTAATCAATTCGTGACGATCTTATTATGTTATGTTTTGTTGTTGTTATAGTCTTGCGATTATACATACTTGATTGTGTGTTTATATTTAAACGTAGTTTTTTTAAATAGTTCGACGTATTGAATACATATAGTTCTGGTGAGTATTGAATTAGTTTACTGCGAAATAAATTACTTGTGTCCATTTAACATTCCAACAGTGCAATTACATTTAGGAATTTTACAAAAATCGTATCATATTAATATTTTAGGAACGTGGAAAATCTATGCATTAGCATAAGCAGCCTATAATGTTCCCACTGCTGGGACACACGGCTTCCTCTCTATGAAAGGGAATGGCTATAATCCACCACGCGGGCCCAGTGCGGGTTGGTAGATGTTACAAGTCTTGTGTGTTTCCTCACGAATGTTTTCCTTGAAAATCTATGGGTTTGTAATCATTTTTAAACTTTGATATGACAAGATCAATACCCGAATACACTGTTAAGGTAGGGTAATGAATTTAATTACGTGATTTCTGCTTATAGGTACCTAATTTTAAAAATAATTAATACAGTCTTTAACTTTGCCCACCCACGGCCACGGTCAAATAAAAAGGTTCCTTATTCCTGGAATAAACCATTCAAGTGCGGGTCGGACTCGCGCACGAAGGGTTCCGTAACATTATCTAAAAAAAAACGCGTTCGTTGTTTGGAAGTTCTCTTATACATCATCTGTGAAAATTTCAACTGTCTAGCTATGACAGTACATGAGATAGGTACAGACTGGTGACAGACAGACGGACGGACAGTGGAGTCTTAGTAATAGGGGTCCATTTTTACCACTTGGTTACGGAACTCTAAAAAAGGTCATACATTTTATTCTTATTTCGACACTCCCATTCCTATATTTTATGGAAAGCAAATTATGTAGGTACAATAAAATTGTTTTACCTTATTTAATATAACAATTCAGATCCTCATTTCTAGTGTGTATTAATTATGTATAATGTTTATGTATGACCTAGTATAAAACCGTGTGTTTCCCTAATCGTTTTGTCTAATTTGAAATTAAAACAGAGGTTTAAGCAGCTCCCACGTAAGACCTTTAAACCTGCTTTCGAAGTAGATTATGCAGTAAATATTTATAATTAATTACGAAGTAACCCTTATATAAAAATCTTTTTATAAAGATAACCCAGTTTTCATAAAATAAAATAAAACGTAACCTATCTTACAACAAACGTTTAATTTTTTTTCCATTTTTACTTACTCACCTATTGTGTGCCGCTTCGGATACTTTTCATTATTCCAGTTTCAGTTATCGAATTCTTTCGCTTTCAATACATCGCAAAAAAAAATGTTATTGAAATTGTTACGTAGACTATCGCAGTTTTTGGCAGTAGCAGCGATGGAACCTGGTGTACTATTTGGTTCATCTCTGCTTAAAACGTCGGGGATTACAGGAGTGTTATTGTGTCTGTGTATAATATATTGAACCTATTAATATCTTTTGGTAAACACTTCGAGGTATGTAGGACTTATAGAGATTAAAAATAGCCATGAATACTGTTACTATAGCAAAGAGCGTCATAGAGTTCAGGGTCAGCTTTATATCTCTGTTCATTACAACTCATCGGACAATCATATGTTTAATAAGATCCTCATTCGCACTCATTCCGCGTGCCAACAGCATGTGTGTTCCAAATCTGTTCTGTTTACTCATTGGCTACTAACGAGAGTGTAATCTGTGTCTCGGAGAAAAGATCCTAAAGGTAAATAGTGTTCGACGTTAAAAGGTGCCTAATCCCCTCTAAGCGTGTACAACGGGCTTACACCGTACCTCTTCAGATGTCCTCTCTCTGAGGAAAGCCGGACCTCGCAGATCAATGCGATTTATCCCAGTTATCCTGCTAGAGATTTCCGCAAGATAATGCCTCTTATTTGCGAGTCGTCGAGTCGCCAATTTATTTTATTACGCTCATTTTCTTTGTATAGTATCTATAGGGATAGTCCTATTTAGGTTTATGTGACAGATGGACCGGTTCTTCGTATCGAAAAACTTTTTGTCGATTTTCCAAAACCCATTAGGATTTGGTGGGATATTTGTTTAGCAGATTATTCATTTTAAATTTATCAAAAACCATCTGAAATAATAATAAAAACTAAGTTTTACTAAAGTTGTATTAAAAAATTAAGTTTACAGTATAAAACATTGATTCAAAGGTAACAATAGCTCTGAGAAACTAGAAAAGCTCATAAAATAATATATTACGATGAAAAGTTGCAGCATGACGGTTGATAGTGCAATGTTAGTGTTCGAAAGAGCAGCGTTGATGTGTCGGTGTCTGTGTGTGGAGCGGAGGCTGAGCTCGCGCGGCGCAGGCGCCCAGGTGGATCAGGTGGGCCCGCCCCCAGCCCTCCGCGCCGCGCCGCGCACCTGCCTCGCCGCTCAGTCCACCGCCACACGCCGGCCCGGCGACTTGTGCTCCGTGCACGACGCCACTCTCTCCACACTCTCGCGAGCCCTGTGCGACGTTTCTCGCTTCTCCCGAACGCTCAGTTTCCCGCTCCCTCGCGGCTACCGGCCCTTCCTCAACTAATACAACTCGAGTTCCGACACTTTCCAACGCACTTCGCGCCACGCTCAAGAACTTTCGGAGTTCCCGCGTTAACTTGAAAATAATCGGGAAGCGAGCGCGCTTCGGTGTTGTCGGTGGTCGGGCACCTCGGTCGTGTCGGCAAGTCGGCGGCGCGCGTGGCCGTCGGACGGTTGGAGGTCGGCCGCGGATGCGGTCGTGAGAGACGTGTGCGAGGCCTCGAGGAGGCCGCCGGCACGCTGTTCCCGCCGCAGCTCGGGTGCGTGTCCTACGTGACGCCGTGCGCCTGCTGCCCGCCGCTGATCCTGCAGCCGGCTCCGCACCCGCACCCGCTCCCGTTGCCGTTGCCTCTCCCGTTGCCCCTAGCCCTTCCGCTCCAACACCTAGATCCTCAAGTCGCTAAACACCAACGGCTGCTGCTCTCTAACATGGTAAGTCAAGTCCACGCTTCTCTGGTGTTCCCGCTTATCTGGCGCGCCGTGAGCACTCGACCGATAAGTTTCTACGAGTAGAGAGCACAACGCTGCAAAGTTGCGAACAAACGGATCTGATAATAACTCTCTCGGGCCGCAGACTAATGTATAGCGATACAATCGCGCCCTCCATGCCATGAGTGCGGCACGAGTATCGCACCGATCAAAACTTCACACGACAAATAAATAACAATTATATTTATTGCGTAAGTAGCACCGTCTAACAGCGACACTCTCAGATAGGCGCACTAGCGACAACTTAACTTTGCTCGTAACTATACGCAAGTAGAACTTCGCACGCATAAGTTAAGCATATTAACGTCTCCGCTGTGACTTTAACTTCGGCTACATTGATCCCTTAGGAATATTGAAATTAATTGATCTAGTTTTGGCACTTGAAACTGTTTTTCCCATAGAAGTATTTAAACTTTAATTAATGTTTTATTTCGCACTTGAAGTGTGGTGTTTTAGTTGAACAAGTATCGTAATAAAATCTTCAACACTGCGAAAGTACCAGAAGTTGAGTTAGAAGATGTAGGTGCTAACTAAATTATAAAGTTATTTATGTTGGACAACTCTGAACAAGTAATCTTTTAATTTGCAATAACGGTTCACAGGAAATCTTGTAAGCGTTTTTCCTTCAGCTGATCGGAGTTTGTTATTCTAAACCAAAACAATGTTTTAACTCGTGCCGCCAACGAAGTTTGTCAGTGTAAACTTTTAACACAATTTCGAATGCAATCCCAACAGAAGTTAAGAAAAGAGGAAATCGAACAGAGCGGTCGTCTGCACTCAATAACAAAATCAAGTTTTGTTTACGTTTCGATTGTGATTTCTTATCTCGTTTCCGAGGTAGCCGAGGTACTGCCGCACCCTGCCGAGGAAAGTAAACGCTGATGACAGAACTTCGACTTAAATGGAAGTCGTATCAAACTTTTCTCATTAAGAACCACCCGTCAAAGGTGTGTTTATGTTATTTTAATACTTGTGCGGAAATCTGATTCGCTCTCTCCACGGACGAGTAGCTCCTGAATGTTGTCCCGAAAATTTTTCAAACAGCGTTATTTTATTATTTTATACATCACTAATTAAGCTTGAATAAACTGCAAACTGGCAATCTTAAATAAGTAAATTCACCATTTTGACAGTATATTTAAGTCTCATTTGAATTGCGAGATACAGGTCGTCAAATCGATAATAATATTAATTTGAATAAAATCGTTAGTATTTTCATCACGTACAAAAATATTCAGAGTCGCGACCATATAAGTAACGGCTCGAGAACGTTTCTAAAGAATCGGGAACCATTACCATGCTAAATTTCTTCAAGGAAGTCTGGCCTAAATAACGGGATATGCCATACGTGAATGCCTAAGTCCACTCGCCAGATTTTTTGTTCAAACAAAACAGTATAATGTAACGGAGCATTTGAAAATTTCTACAGTCCGTAAAAATATTTATCCCAGAACTCGACAAATAATCTAAAAATTTTTTTTTTTTTGAACTAAGGTTTTCATTCTCATACACGCTACGAGAATCTTAAATACGTTTTACACTCAATGTATCTTTAAGACGGACTTTCCAAATGACTACAGTTAAGCATTAAAGTTTCCAGAACCTGTATTTCTAAGTGCAAGCTTAATTTACTCTAAATTACTCTCCTACGTAAACTGAGTCTCACACTTGACAATCGACCAGAAACTAATAATTTAACTTCACAAGCAAATACTCATTCATAATAATCGGTTATATACTAAAACATTTAAATAACTCCTTGTTTCCATGTTAACGTTTCATGATTGTGTTTACGAGGTCGTTATCTTTAAATAGAAACCCACATAATGTTGGAGAAAGCAAAGAAAACTATCTGAGTGTAATACACATATTTAAGCTCTGATAGAAAATTATTCTCTGTTTTATTGGAATGCAGCTAGATAGATATTTAAATGGAGATTTAGGAGCTGTTTGTAGTTAAAGCGTGCAATATTTTTGATGCGCAAAAGTTACGCCCTCTAGAAACATGGGCCTTCTCAGTCAGGTCCGGTATTATAAACGGCCCGAGAGCATATTGCCATAAAATCCAGCATAGACGACAGATGGGTGATCACAGATGATAAATACTTGTAATCAATTACCAGGATGTTGCAGTAAATAATAAATCATGCTAAAAGTACGTGCGCCACATCGCGTGGCCAGCCTCACCATTATATCAGTTTCTCCGCAATTTCGTTTGAAAGTAGCTCCAGTGCGACCGCGCGAAACGGTATTTGCTACACAACTATGCACCTAATTGCATTCATACATCTAATGAGTGTATTAATTCCAATTCAACAATCAATTAGTGATGCAAAGAACGGATTCTGTCACGTGATGCGATGTGATTTAACGTTGTGTGACCGACGGTAATGCGAGTTTCACCCGCACTATTTGTTACCGTGTTTTCTCCTGATTTTACAATAACAAATTAGAAGTTCGCATGTTCCGACGACGCCGCGAGGAGGCAGCGGTAATGCCTTTAAAATTAATTAATGATTTTTAGGTGTTTCCTGAGCAAAAATGCAATAATGTCGTGTAGCGAAATATCTCCTGCGATCCGACGTGCTTTTCTTTTAAAGCTATTAAAACCTTCGTGCAGGGTTGCCGCCGGAATTATCATGGTCATAATGAAATTTCCACATTTGGCGTGTTTATATTCATGCATAAAGTTGAAATAGGCGTAATAATACAGACTATGGCAGCCTTCTAATGATAAAACACAGCTTTTACGCAAAATAAAAATAATAATAAAAATATTTGTTTCGGTGATGTCGGTTTTTCATGGCAGATTTTACAGTGTTACGAATATTTTTCATGATAATGAGGTAGATATCACAAAAGTAGGAGCCTGATACAACGGAAACGTGTTTTTCCGTTGTGGTTTTTCGCTTTTTCTACGGGATTACAAGAGGTTTCTTTGAAAGACTAAAAAAGCTTTTGATATAGATTTCCTAAACCAAATGAAATTCTGCAACTTCTGTAAAAAAATCTCTATTTATTTCGTTAAATCAAATGAGTGTAGAGTAAGCCAGACGCATTAAACCAGACGCATTAAACAATAGGCCAGAACTATTTACAGCTAGGGTGGCAGTGGGCGTATTTGTTATTCTTTCGGGCGTGCGTGCTGCCGCGTTCGTTAAGCCTCCTCATAAACAGTTTTTAAAAACGATGAAACTAGTTTTACACTTCCAAGCCACCTTTGTGTGCACAGTGAATTTTCCACGCCGCTCGGTACCAATTAAATCTACGAGGAAATTACTTTGGTCACTTGCAATATTTTACACAGTCCAATTAGTCAAATTAACTCAGTTTGCCGAAAGATTTCTGATTTTTAACGCTAATAAATATTATTTTTGTTGTAATAAAATGTCTGGATTTATGTGTCCTGAAGATATGGATCTGATAGATGTTGCTTTAAAATTAATGTTGAACTGTTTATGGTCTGAATTTCAAATCAGGATTTTGTGATACAAAACTGAGGTCTGAATCAGACACCTAGAACTCCACAATATTTAATAAGTACTTTAACAACGACTTATCAAAGCAGGAAGAGTTTCATTAACAATATTTCCTAATCAGAGTGTACGAAGCATGTCTTGAGCAGTAAATAAAATCTTTCTCTGAGGCCCGACTGGTCATTTTATGGGCCTCACATAAAAAAGCCAGTACGCGAGGGGCCCCGTTGCGTCACCATGAGTGTTGAGAAAATTTGTATAATAATTACACGAAGCGTAGATCAAAAGCGGACAGCGATTATGATTCACTTCCTCATCATTAAGTTTGATTAAAGATTTTTATTTCGAACCGGCTAGTGCAAACGGCTCGCCCACGAGAATGTCAGAAAAATAACCAATGGAAAAGTACTACGGAGATAAAAAGAATTTTATGTCCTAACCCAGGTCATCATAGTCTAACTAAAAGACAAACTTGATCCAAATCCGTTCAGCCATTGAAGCATGAAAGGTAACACAAATTCAGTATTATTTCCGCGTTTATATTTGTATAGGCTTAAAAATCATTGGACAGAAACGTTTAATGATTTTAAACTTGAAATTGAAGCACTCAATAGGTCCCACAATAGCCATTTTGAAATCGTCCGCATCTGGTGAATTTGTACGGGTTGGCACAACTCCAGAATTTTTAGAACTCAGCCTATCGCAATCCACTTGGTAACAGACCGCTCCCAAAAAGGGAGGTACTGAATATTTCAGGCAGACTGAGATATTACCTAGGTCACAAAGTAAACTTTAAGAAGGAAAGCTTCCTGAAATATTCCGAAATAACATTTGCAGCAGTAATTGAAGTAAAAGTGTCAACAATAACAGGATAGAAAATGTTCAACTATGTCACAAGTTGTCGACAGTTTCAATTTTCTCGTAATGACTTAATTCTTAGGTCTTTACCTCAATTTTGAGCTAGAAACCAGAATTCCTAGACAAGTGCACCTTGAGGATGCACTTATCAAGGAAAATAATGGCTAATATCCTTTCTGAACTATAAAAACCATAAAGTTTTTATACATAATATCCAAAACATTATTCTGTGATTTAGTTGAACTCATTTGTGTGTATGTATGTAATAATTGAAACATGCTACAAATTGGTTAAATGCTTCTAAATATGTTTAAACATTAGTATAGCCAACAGTTCGTGCAACCGTGTTTGAGTAAATGGTTCCATAAAATATGAAAATCAATAAGCAACATTTTACAATATACGTGAATTAATATCTAGTTTTTCTTTTAGAATTTGAACGACATCGTCATTTATATTAACAAAAAAATAAAACTAAATCATGTTTTTTCTAGTGTTCAAAGTACGTTATGTACTTATATCGCTACCGCCCTCGTATTAGACCAATCCATAAATAATATAAGGTCATCGTGCCGACTTACAAACCGGAACGGCTGTAGATACAAGTGTCTACGCTAAAAAACTAGTCTCCCGAACCATTTGCTGTCAGCCTTTGGTCATTATTAACCATACATTTGTACCGCCTATGTTTTCTCAGGCAGACAGTCTGTCGTTTAGAATAGGTACCTATCTAAGTAAGTAAGTCTCATCTTGCGTTTCTCATTTAGTTTTACAAACATAGTAAGAAAATTGCGAGTTTACGCGTCAATTTAACACTTTAAGATAAGTATCATGAACGTTATGATCTTTGGAAGAAACACATACGATCCGAACTGCATCAAAAACGGCTTTGAGTATCTTCCATTATAAGTTTTCGAACCGACATGGTCGAGATATTTACCAAGCTTACTATTTGTTTTGAGCTCCCGATATCTCGGCGCTGTTGCAAGCACCATGATCACGGATAAATTCATCCGTTTATCCTGGTAAATATCCTGTTTTTAGTGTTAATTATAGTATCGCCCATTAATTAACAATAATTTCTTCAAAATTGTAATTCGCTGCTATTTTTCACCAAATTGGACAAGTAGAGTAAAATACGCTTAATCTAAGTATCTGAAATTTCCCTGTCGAAGATATAATTTTGACTCTTGATCTACAAGTAATATTTAATTCATATTCTGTCTATGTCTGGGCTCTACCACACTGTACTCTACCAAAATGTATAGAACCTTTGCTGGTAATTGGCGATACAATTATCTTAATACATGTTAGTAGCGTGGATAAACTCAATTAAGTATTAAATAATGAGTTGTTAATACGATTTCGCTTTGAATGCTAATTGTTCTGATATTCTTCGAAAACGTTAGATATTTCAGTGCTGAGTGTTTATAATTTACCTTCTGTGAAACTGTTTAACGCAGTTAAAATCTGTTGCAGCTATTTCACGGTAAATTAAATCACTGTGCAGCTTGTTAATACATAATGAATTTTTGGGAACAGAGAGCGAAATATTCTGAATTTATTGAACAAGAACGTACTTAGTTGAACTTTTTATAATAAGTGAATTTTCAAACATTTTTTTTTCACATTGAAAATTAACTTTCTAGATTCATTGAAACAACATCCGTATTTAAGTCCAAACCACAGGGCTACCGTCATCCTCCAACACGAAAGCATCTCCTAATAGCTTTTTTATAAACATAACCATTCCTTGGCAGTCGGGTAAAAAGTACATCCTACCGAATTAAATGTACGAACACGAATCCCGCGACGAGTTTTAAAAACATTTCACCGCAAAACTGAAACACTGTACTAGACGTCAGAGTAACGAATTTTTCTCCCTAATTACTTGGTGTCAGGGCGATTGTGCAGGAAATGCCCCGGCGCCGGACAAAGGAGTCCGGGACGTTCATTAATAGGATCTTTCTAACTGCAATTTCGCTGAATAAAACCCTCGTCCCCGCTGGAAATATTAATATCGGGCAATATTCAACCAGCAACGTTAATAGTTATAATTTGTTTGTTTTTGCCGTGAGAAACTGAGAACTGATGCTGATACAATCGCGCTCATATTTTGTTGCGCTCTCTAAGATCTAAGATGGCGTAAATACAGTCGGGAACAAAGCTTTGAAGCTTTCGTTGTTTGCAAAGCAATATGTCAAAATCGTACGCGGCATTACGTACCGTCGTTACGTAAATACCTACTGTAAAGTTGGCGGCACCATGCTGGGACGGAATTCTTTTAGTTTCGTTGCCACGTCTCCCGGATTTGTATATAATGTCTTCGGGGACTGAACTGGAGCTGTCGAACTAGAAATCTTACAAGTTGCAGACATCGAACTTACGTTGTGACAAAATGTAACGCAGCTTTTGAAAAACCTGAGATTTTTAAAATTGTAACATGCATTAGGCAGACAGTCTATCTATCAATATTGGAGTATACTCATTGCCTGAAAAATAAGACAGTGGAGTATTCAACTAAATTAGCATTTTACACAATATTTTTGACGCATTTTATTTTTCAAAACTCTCGGACCCCTTTTCCAATTAACCGACAATGATGGGGTCCTCCCCATCATTGTTGGTTACTGGGTTGATTACTGGGGTGGTTGTTGGGTACTTTGACGCCTAAGTGTCCTATTGTCGTCGTTGTATATATGTAGGCACTTACTTTCAGTCTTCTTTTTAGCATTTTTTTAGTTATATTTGTAGTCTGTATATAACCGATATAATTTGTTCATAAAAGTTAATGGATGAAGCAATGTTAATTATACAGTCTAATTTTTTAAGTTTAAATACTAACAAATAAATAACACATCAAAATTTAAAACATAATCTTTTCTTAGGGTAGACAATAAGGTCTTACTTTTCCAAGACAAAAGCAGTTTTCATTCAACAATTGTTTTTTGATACTGTAACAAAAGGCCGAAGCAAGAACCATTATGATTTTCTTAAAAAAAAAGAGACCGTCACAACACAAGAAAAGAGGAACTGAAATAAAATCCTCTTTATGATGCAGGTAACGAAAAGAAATGGGAGGCCAACAAAATGAAAGCCTCTACGTAAGCTTATTAACTCTTCATTCTGTTTATTACCTGAAAATATCCGATGCCATCAATGTTCTCCTTGTTAAATTAAATATAAATCAGCCTCATTCTCTTAAAAGTTGTAAAAAAAACGTAGAATGAATCTCTAGAAAATGTTTAAGACCCCTGTAATTGTTACACAGTGATTAAAAAATAATGGGCCTGAATAAAAAGTGTAAGTCAAAAGAGGTGAAAATCTGATCAAAGAGAAGTAGAAGGCTCGACAGAATTGTGGCAAACAGGCGAATTCTTTTGTATATACACATATAATTTGACACTTTAATTGTGAAACTTGACCCTGTCGTCGAAATGACGCACTTTTTTTAATCTGTGATCCATTTGCTCAAAGATCCCATGCTTAAACATTTTAACATAGTTTTTTAAAACAAAGCTATTTAGCAAATTTAAAAGGTCTTTTGCTTGTACTTAACCCTGTTTAAATACTTTAGCAATACCAAAAAGATTTTTTTTTATTTTGCTGAAGATTGTCTCAAACTCAAAACTATTCACTTAGTTTTAAAATCACATCGTAAGTACTTATTTGTTTTAGTTTTTGTTCTTTCTTGATAATAACTATGACTTCTCCATTAGACTACGGTAGTGTACAATTCCTGAGGGCAAAACAATATGAGCTCTATTTCTTAAACATATAATAAAGGATTGAAAGTTTCTCCCTGGAGGGAAAACTAAGTTTTTTAACACTCGTGCTGCTAAAACAATAGTTCGGGAGTTTTTTCGCATTTATGAATTAGGTTCTCTTTATGTAGTTTTGAAGCTTTCCAGTTTCTTGTCTAGACTTAAAAGCTTCTGTTAGCTTTTATTCAATATCGTCGTGCTTATTGCATGCAGAGAAAAATTTAAAAAAGGTTTTTTGAAGGAAACATCACAATTTTTTTACCTAATAAAATAATGCGTTGGATTAAATAAACTTAAGTTAATAAAAGATGCTTAAAAATGCCTAAAGATTCGTCAAGAAATGATATCAATCCAATTTACGTCTAAAATACGATCTTAGATGCAAGTCAGGCGAGTGAAACATTATTCCAATGTTAGTTTACCTAAAACCAAAATCTCAAATTGATTTTCAGAAAATCTTGTAAAATATCAAGAAAAAAGTTGTGTAAACATTGAAATGACTAAATTTAACGGCAATATTGACTTACGGTGTAGCTTTAACGATGTACAAATGCAAGCTATCGTGCGCTATTGATTCGCAAGGACCGTTGCAGGTTGCGGGTTAGATTTGCGTATGGATGCTGGCAATATTTCTGTTATTTTCGGTTGTTTCTACGGTTGTGCTGTTTTATTTTTCGGCCAGTGTAATTATTATTGGTTCTGTATTCGATTCCTCGACGATTTTTCTGTTTATGCAGTTTTGATTGTGTGCTTTTGATTCGGATATGTTAAATAGGGCTGCTTGTGAAGATATAATTTCTATATTTCAATCCCATGGTTTGATCTCGAAGAATGTAGTACGATAGAAAAATTGTTAGATGATGGTGGATATCACAGGGTTTTTTTTTTATTAAAACTAAGCACACATACACAGTTAAAAATGTTGGAAAAAAAAATGCGAAACATTTGTTTCCAACATAGTATGGTTATGACGAATTTATAAAAATATTTTCATTTGCTACAAAGTTGGTTCTGTTGACAAAAATGTTTATAATCCGCACGATAAAAGATGAAACGTGTGTTCAAATAGTAGAGAGTTATATTTTAGTTGTATTATGAAGGTAAGTTACTAAATACTATTTTAAATTTATGGTAGATAAGTACTAGTAAGACTAGCATAATAATCGTGTAGAGATGACTCATATTATTTAGCAAATTGGAGGATTTTCATTAAAGTCACTCAGTTCAACAGAGAAATCATAATAATACAATTAAAAATTAAATAACATTGATGGATTTATTTTTAATGAAGTTATTTGAAAGACAAGTACAACTTTGTTTAAAAGCTGCCACACCGCTTATTTTCTGTTCAGTATCACATCTAAATGTAATTTTAAATGTAAACATTTCACGAAATTGCGGTCAAACACTTATTCGTAACATTTACGTGCAGTGAATACTACCGCGTACCGAGGACGGCACGGCGCGAAATACTAAGAAATTTTCCCCAACAATTTTATATAAATCGTCCAAAACATAAAATATTGGTTTTGTACAATATTTTTACTTTAATTTTCTCGTGTGAAGCGATAGTTTTGTTGTTTAACCTTCTCGTGAGCGGCCATAACTCTTGAAACAATGGCGCGCGGCCTGTCCAGAAATAGCCGCGGAAAACAAACACGCCTGCGGACACCGCACTCCTTGCGTACCACACTAACTAACATTACATTATAATCTTTATTACGTTCATAGACGAAAAGATTAAGCAATGATGCAATCTGCAGCCCATGAATCATCCGCGCCTCCGAGAATAGAATCTGCGTTCAAAATAAAACGTACCGTGACATTGTATCGACACCGATAATTACACACTTTGTACAAATTAACGAGGCCATTAACAAAATGTTAACAAAACCGCTTGTTAAGAAATAGGACGTTACTCTACTCATATGTTCTTTTTATTTCACTTGCTCTAATTTACTGCACGTTTCCGCTTCAGTTACGTTAAAAATAAAATTCACACATAGTTACGAAAAGAGTCGGAACTATGTTCGACGATTGTTTCTAAAAACAATTTAATACCCGGTTAAGCTGCACAAACTGCTACATTCTGAACTGTAACTGAATCAGTTTCGACTTCATAGCTGACTGAGCTTCGAATCAATAGTCTACACTGTAAATGCATGAAAGGTGTATTAATAAAAAAAATGTGAAATACGAATTGCAGCGTAAAAATTCTTCGCTTTCATCGTAGCCCAATGGTGGAACGGGGCATGTCCTAATGTAAGCAAATTGCCGTCACAGCCTTTCAGCGTCCGGCCGCGGCTATCATTCCCAAGATAAGCGCTTAAAAGCCTCACGGAAAACGCTTTCAACAGGCGGACTATTACCGAGTGGTTCCATACTTTTTGCTTTGCATCTAACTGGCCCGGCGGAGTATCTTATATGGAACGCGCTACGTATGATCGTTTTGAGTGCACGATTCAAATCTATGTTTGTTAACCCCCAGTTCTGCTTTAATTTATTACACTCTTACTTAACTCACACTTTGTATCCGATGCTGTTATAAAATGTGACAAATTTTCAAACCGTAATAGAATTTCTCCAACAACGATATAACATGAACCGAACATAAAGTAAATGTTGGCACAAGAAAGTCCCTGTATATAAAAAACCGGTAAATTTTAAAGAAATAAGATGATGTCAGAACAACCTAATAATCTTAATGCATTAGATTACAAAGGGCTTGCTCGGAGGAGGCGAGTAACGGGCGGGGAGGAGTCCTTTTATTTTTCTTCATAATATTAGATTTTATGATTATTTTAAAAGGGGCAAAGGCCCTTTGCTACTATACATCAAAAGACGATGCCATTGATCAGACATCTTTATCGAATTACGTGATTGCGTATACAAAACGACGGGTGCTTTGGAGTTCCTTTGTGTTCGTTGCT
This sequence comes from Eugnorisma glareosa, assembly GCA_947578425.1. Taxonomy (NCBI): domain Eukaryota; kingdom Metazoa; phylum Arthropoda; class Insecta; order Lepidoptera; family Noctuidae; genus Eugnorisma; species Eugnorisma glareosa. The sequence continues at coordinate 14,718,575 of OX387961.1, read as the reverse complement.
TGTTGGTAACCTAGGCGGGTGTGTGCGGGGGTGCGGCACTGTGGAGTGCAGGGGGGCGCGGTATGTACTTGCAGCGTAATGCCGCTGCACTTGCCCTGGTCAGGAAGCGCGGCGGAATGCAGTCAGTCGCGTTTGTACCACCGCGCGCGGCGGGGTGCGGGGCTGCGCGAGGGCAATGCACGCGGCGCCGGCGCACCTCGCTGCCTCCCATTCAGTACATCTCACTGATGCTGCATTTATTTACTATTCTTAACGTCCCGTCCAGCCTTTTAAAGCGCGAAGTTAGTTGCGAGTCCAAGAAAAGGGCACCGACTAACAAAGCGACTCACTTTAAAGCGCCGATGTAGTCGGTGAAAGTTGTGAATTGCACCCGCCATCTCGTTCAAGGAGCTCGCGTAAATTTGAGAGTCGGTTGCATACTTAACATTGGCTATAAAACTTGGATGAAAGTCGTGGTGGATTATCGATAGTCTGTAAATCACAGGTGTAAGAGTAAATGGTAGAGCCAATTTTTATGTTGGTGGCTACATTATCATTTATCAGTGTCATTACGAGAGACACAGAGAAGTTAGTGTTTGCAAACAGACGGATCAGTGTACGTCACTGCCACAGCCTGCCTACTGATGCACATCATGCAATGATACGGCCCCGTCATCGCTTTGAGTCGGCGAGTGCCGCAATTTCAGTGTATGCCGTGCGTTTGGAACGCGGCGCGGGTTGGAATGCACTCGTTATATGCACACCACTCGAAAGGATTACCCACTAGTTGGCGGCGATTAACTGGCGCGCTCGTGGTTCGCCAGCGCCCCGCTATTGGTTTGTTTCCGAACGTAGCTAACGTTTGAATTTGGAATGTTGTTTCGGTTTTCGTATAACTTTAATTAAATTCGCTTTTTGATCTTTTTTGCATTGAAATTGCAAAGTGTTCTACACCAATCATTTTCGTCTAACTAAATAAAATGCATCAAACAGAAAATATCAAACGACTGCCTAATGCGAACGTTTGACAGTTTGTTCGTCAGTATTGATAAACAAATATATTTTCTTTCCAGGTACGTGGGTGTTGTTAGAGAAAGTTCACATAGATTTCATTCATTTACAACTTCGTAAGTAGCAGATTTGTTTTATTTTGCTTGCTGTGTTTTTTGTTATCGTTTAATGATACTACTGATGTCACGGCACCTTTAACTACAAGTAGCTCTCTCTGAGGAGTAACAATTCCCGATGTCTGATAAATAGACTGGTCCAAGTTGAACACCTTAATGACAATCTGGCCACCCACACCTCAGTAGATAAGTGCGCTAACTTCGGAGGGACGTCAAAAAACTGAAACAGCTATTTTTCAATGTCTTTGAAATAACAGTATCTTAGTCGGAGTAAAGTAGTTCATTAATATTGTAGTTCAACATCTAGACTTAGTGTCATTGCATTTGAATGGGAGTATCTCGGATGGCTGTGATTATACGGGAGCTGCGAACTGGCTTGTACAAACAGAAAGGCTTTTAAGGACTCCTTTATTCAGAGTGTCAGGTAGAGCGCGGGTCTGGCTATCGACCCGCGATTTGTATAATGCGAGTCACTATGTTACTCCTTATGCCTGGTTCACACGGTGCGATCTGCTTGCTGACTTGACAGTAGACAACAACTGGCACTGTGTACTCGCGTGACAGTAGCTCGACTCGCCCCTCCCGGTCACATAAGCGCGAGCAGCTAACGTAAATGTAGACAGCTACTGATCCTGTGTACTCATCTTTAGGCTATGTTCGATTTGAAAAGTTTTGCCGTGCGTCTGAAATTTTCATTTCATTTAATTTATTTCATTAACAATTTTTATATTGTATTGAAATTTTACACTCAATTATAAAATTCAAATAATTACAATTCAAATAATTATTATAACAGTAGCCAAAATAAAATAATGAATTAATTCAAATAGCATTCAATAGCATTATAGAACAAAATGTTGCCGGAGCAACGCCATTGCGGCGCTGTACTAGCTGAGACTGGATGATGATTATAGAAACTGAAAAACTCACTTTAAGCCATGTGATACATACATACAAAAATAAGCTTTATATGTAAGTAGTCATTTATTTCACAGTAAAAAATAATTCATTAGAAATATTGTTTCGGCACGTTTTGCTTGGGTTTCATAATTATACACATACAAAGTATATAATAAAACAACATATCATTGGATGATTGGTAATAACAGAAGCTAACATTATGCCTTTTAACGGTCAATAATAATTAACTTATCTAGTCCACCTCCGTCCGTCCTCCTCTGTTCTTACTTTTCTAGTCTATCAGTGGTTACCGCGTACTGCTACACAAAAAAAAAAAGAAAAACCATTACTTACAGTAGGTAAATGAAAAGCACTCAATCCCCACATTACAGTCTTACACACAACATGCAAAACAGCGCACCGAACTCCAAATTGAAATATTGCCGACGCGGCCCAAACTCGAAATTTACATTTTGCCGGGCAGTTTATTCCGGTAGTAAAATATCGAGTAGTGTGTCGCGGTCCCCAGGTGTTGGTTCAAACGACGCAAGTTCCACTAATGTGCGGCTTAAATGATGACAGTGTTGCGGGACTTAGCCATCCCCCCACCTGTGAGGGTACAGCACTTTTTGGTACTGAAAAATGGGACTCCTGATTATTTATGAAAGCCAGGTACGAGAGTAATGGGATGTTACTTGTTGTCGCCTGAATTTGTTAAAACTTGATGTTTGGTGGGCCATATTTTAGAATTATTTTTGTCAAGGCTTAGGACAACACATTTTTCATATGTGGTTTCATTTCTCGTAGCAAAAGGAAATAATTTAAACATCAAGAAACGAGGCATAAATACAGACCAGACGCATGTATCATTACAGTACACTAGAATTGGAAAATTTCAAGCTTGTTTTCCCGTATAATCAAATTCGATTCCCTGTAGGATTCTTACAAATCACCGGTTGCTTATAAATCGTTCGTCTCGTCAGAGATTTATTCGTCTCTCTCTCTCGTCCAAATCCGGCGCCCAAAATGTTCGTCGGTTGTAAACCGCACTTGGCGTAAATTACACACGTAGGTATTTGGCAACAGTGTTTAAATAGGGGGCGCTTAAATTTGTACCCTTAAGTAGGGGGTAATAGAGGAAGTTTGCGCGTCTTACGTAATCGAAGCCGGGAGTTGGACTGAACTGAACAAACTAAGTTTTTATCTGTTAACTTTAGAGTATGTTACGAGTGAGTGAGGATGGATTTATTGACAACAAAACTGGCTCCTGCGAGTTTTGGGGTATACGATGATTTATATATGTAGCCTTTGAATTTTTACTCGAGATTTTTATTTGACAGTGATATGTCATGTTTTATCGACAGTTCAACGAATTCTTTTGAACGCGGCTATTAAATAATACTAACTGCATTTACCTTGCTTTTATTTTTGGCCAAAGAGTCAGCATTAAATGTCATTCAACGTGGCAATCTTTTGGGCAGTTTCCCCGTTGAATGCGATACGGACGTATTTTTCGACTACACTTTTTATTATTATTTTAATCCTGTTTATAGTTTGTAAATTACATAAACACGTAAAATAAATTTCATCTCGGCTTTCATCATCATCATCTGCCTAGCCTTTTCCACATTATGTCGGGGTCGGCTTCCAGTCTAACCAGATGCAGCTGAATACCAGTATTTTACTTGGAGCGACTGCCTTTCTGACCTCCACAACCCAGTTAATACGATACCCCTTGGTAAGACTGGTGTCAGACTTTCGGGCCACTGACTACCTGTAACAAATGTCAAAGGTGTACAAATGACAGCCAGGACCTACGGCTTAACGTGCTCTCCGAGGCACGGAGGAAACTCGGAAATTTCATCTTGCCTTTATAACTCCGTTTTCCATATTCCTTTGCAAAGTTTTTCAACTAAAACGTTCACTAAAAAGCTTGAGCATCTCCTTACGTTATAATGAACGCAAATGGTGCTTTTGTGTGCACGTCGTACGATCTTCAATTACGATTCACATTGTTACCGGGGCCCGCTAGGGAACTAAACTTAGGGATCTAATTGCTTGATGTCTAATCGATTGTGACTCGTGTTGACTCCAGATCGTAACTGTCTTTACAGATAATAGTGTAGTAATGGTGATAATCAACGTAGATGTTAATGTTATCGATGTAAGATGCTTGGGAGTGAAGTTATGAGGCTGCTCTATTGTTTTGAGTCTCTTCAATTTATTCTGCAGTTAGAACTCCTTCGTTAACTTTGAAATTATTTCAACTAATCTTAATAGGTAGAACTAAATAAGTTCCAAAAATTTAAGGATACTACTAATGTTCAACTAAATCGTGTTACAAAATGAAAACTTAAACATTGCCATTCCATTTGCTTAACAATCGACGACTCGCATCGCAATTTATCATTCACTTCAAAAGAAGAACAAACAGAAACACAAAATCAAAAAACAATACTACCCTTTTCACAGTACAAATAAAATAAATTTCACACAACGCAAGTCCATAAAGCGGCCGGTGCCACCCCCATCGCTAAATATGTGCACAAACAAACGAATACCGATTCATACAGGCGAGTATATCAGGCCAGTACATCGGGCGAGTATATCGGGCGAGTAATGAAAGTGGTGTGGACTGAACCCACCATTAATTGTCACAGGTGTCGATTACCGACAATACGGTTTTTTCTATCAATAGTTTTTTACGATTGCCTGGTATAGTTTTCATGACTATTTCAATGGTTGAATATAAATATGGGTTTGGAATAAATGGGATTGTTTACTGGTGTTAGCTGTTGTTTGAAATGGAGCTTTTTATTATCTGGAATGTATTAATAAAACACAAAAATACTAAGCACCTTTACAATTAACGTTTTTGTTTATTTCTGCTTTCCTTTCTAATGCTTTTAACCCTTATTTTCATTTTGGCGAGTAGGTATACAGTCAGTAAAAATACATTAAGAATCCCCACAGTGGCAAAATTTCCCTGCGAGCTTTTAAGGTCAGCTATGCGCGTCTAAACAGGGCAAATAAACGTATATTTAAATTTGTTCCAACATTAACGATGGCTATTAAAAGTTTTTTTTTTTTGTAAAATTGCTGTTTTTTCGCGGAACTTGACAATGTTTACCTTTCTACATAAAAAAGATGTGTAAGCAGGTAAAGGAGGTCGCGTTGATATAAAATTCAGGGTAAGGTAGGGAAACTGTTATTGTAATAACTAATACTTTTGAATAAGTTATTTATTCTAAGAGCTAAAAGTGTAAGTAGTCGTCACAGAAAAAAATAATGCTTTTTTAATACTTTCTAATAACTTACCGGACAATTGATTATAATCAACCTAGAGTATATGAAACAACAAACTGTATTTCCACGAAAACCCTTTACTGCATTGCTTTTCAATTTAAACCAAAATTCCGTCAAACTAAAATCATGAATAGAATTACCCCAGATCAATCGCGTGTTTTGAATACCAACCTTTAAGATTAACCCTCTCACTGCAGCCGTTTGATAAATAAATTAAGCTTATTAGAATATTTCGGTCGGGTCATTCAATAATCAAGTACGTTGACAAACGTTATCAAGGACAACACACAGAAAAGATAAACTACATTGATAAAGAGTGACCGAATACATAAAAACTATTGATTTTATTTTGTGTAACATTTTGTTCGGCACGGCTGTTATCATTTGATTAATGTTTCAGCTGGGTAGATACAGCCTTTATGTTCGTGTTGGTATGCTAATTGATAACTGGAGTTTTTTTTTCTGTAGTAGACGTAATTATAGTCGGTGGTAATGTGACGAGAAAGTCTTGCTGTCAACCGCCTGCTTCGTATCGATTATTACTGTAAATTACCTTATAGGGTGATTATAAGGCGAGGATTCTATAGGCAATGTTCTTTATGCAAATATACAATCATTCTGTGTATCGCAATGTATTTATGATGTAGGTACTTTTATTATGTGTTTGTGTTTTTTTTTGTTTTAAATATTTTTGTTTTGTTTGATGATAGTCTGCTAGTAGTACCTTTAAATTATGCAAAAATCTATGTTAAATAAGTACGTACCTACGTATTTCTTTGTAATGTCCTAATGAAAAAAAAATGATTTAAAATTTGCATGATATTATTATGGCGGAATGTTTCCAGGTCCACATTTGATGCAAATAAATATACTTATTTTACTTTAATTCATGAACGAAATGACAAAAAATATTAGCGCTATAACTTCAAAATTTTATCTAAAAAGAAACCACAAAACTAAAGTGTAACTAACACTAAAACGGTTGTATACACATCCTCTTGTTCACAACGCAAGCACTCTATAACTCCATAAAACCAACAATTCTACGTGACACAAATAATTTTCACTTAGACCCCAAGTGTAGCGAACACTTAGAATTAAGTAGAGAGTACATAAATCGGTATAAGTTGCAGGTACAAGATATACCGTGTTATGTAAGCTTTGTTGAAACAGTACAACAAACTTAAATCCTCGAGACCTGTGCCGCAAAATATGCACAGCACAGATGGGCCCAGAAGCTGTTCTAATTTGCCTACTACTTAACTCTTAAGTTAACATGCACCTTTTGAGTGCTTTGGGACAATTAGCGTTGTCATGGACCGACAGACTAAAACAGTAATATGGGTCGAATTATATCAACAACAGGGTTATTATAAGGACATATATAATTCCGTTACCCAAGTTCTTTAATAGGATTAGTGTATCCACGCGTGATTTGACACAAAATTGATGATGTTAAAAATACGGAAAAAAAAACTTTATATTTATAGCTTTTACCGTAAACACGACGACCTTCTATAAACAACTACAGCCTCTCCAAATAACAAACGTACTCAAACATCGATTAATTTCACCAGCATCATAAACAATCCTTAAACGAAGATAACGGTAATCAAGTTTAAGATACTTAACCCTGATACTAATCGTAAGTTCTTTGCGGAATATTCCCTTACTTGCAAATTAGCTATCGGCGTCCACCAATTGTTTGGTTAGGTAATAGACGGCACGGGGCTTAACGGACCCCGGCCGGCATTACACGGTTACATTTAGAAACGTTAATTACCCATTAAATTTCACGCATAAACGATTATCTTAATTAATTTGTGTAAGCTCGTCGTTTGATTTACGCTGTGATCGTGATGCGTTCGATTGTGTTGTGAGCATTTTCCGGGGAATTTTCTAAGGAACCTGTGAACTTTACCTTATCGAGGACCACAAAGAAGTTGAATTTGATGAAAGCTTCGTTTATGAATGGAGTGATTGACGTAAAGTGGTTGAGACAGGATACAATATAGATCGAATAGTTTCAAATACTTGTCGGTTTGGTATCTTATCAAATCAAGTGAAGTGATGCGTAGAAATTGAAGACACATTGATCGGTCGCCTACACGACCACACACATTATTTGTTTTGTTGGCTTTCAAGTTTTTACGTGGGAGGTGTTACTATGCCTTATTTTTCTTGGCATCATCGCAGTTCACTGCTCACAGGGCACTTCAGTTCCATTATTCATTTTATATTGATGTTTTAATAATAAAAATTGTGCCCACGGCCTTGGCAAATAAATAAAAGCGAGTATTCGCGACCTGCCTCAATATCAACACGCGGTGCCAACAATAGGTGTAGAGCACTTTAAATAATAAATCCATATGGAGTTGGTTTTACGAGCGCATTCCGAGCCGCACACCTGTCTGTAATAACGTCCTGTGTGCACTGCCTACCAAATAATTGTGTACAAGGTTTATAGAATACTGCGTACATCACTGAGCTATCGTTGCCTAGTACCAGGAGGCAAGAAGTGTGGATTTTAGAGTTCCGTACCTCAAAAGGACAAAACAGAACTGCTTATAGGATCACTCGCGTCTCTCCGACTGTCACAACCATTTTACTCCGAAACTACTGGACCGATTGAGTTGAAATTCAGTACATAGTAACGCATATTAATTATTTTTAAACATAGGGGCCACTTTTGGGGGGATAAATTATAAGATGAAAAAAAAAGTTTTGCATTGCAAACTATGCCGTGTACTTATCAAATGAAAGGGCTCATTGAGAGCATCTCAATTTTTTTTTTATAATTCTTAGGTATATAAAAAAAATGATTATGCCCCTATCTCTATGAGTATAGATACATGACAATCTATAAGAAATTTATAAACAAACGGAACCTGATGAATAATCCCATCGTCGGGATTACGATTTCTCCATATCCATGTTTTTTAGTAGTTTTTAGAAAAACACATGAAAAAATCACTGGATGCTTTAAAACAAACTGTTCACACATACGCCTCGTTGCAAAAAGGCCATCGAAAAATGTAACAATGCTGTTTTCTGATCACTTTATTTGGGTCCAATTTAGAGAGTGGACAAAACATTTTGTATTCTATTTGTTGTTTGTCCTGTCATCGATATTGGTGATAAAATGTATTCACAAAACTTTCTATTAGAGTGCACACTGTTACTAAGAAACACTGAAATAATAAATAAATACAATACTGAATTAAAGCTACTTTTAGAATAATTAAAACAAAATATTTACAAAAAAAAAATACTAGGAAAGTTATGTAAAATAAACTACTTAACTAAATAATTGCAATCAGTTCAGTTTGTTTTTTGGAACATACATGTTTTTTTTCTTGAATTTATTATTTACTAATCTGGTACTTCAATTAACAAACTATAATATTTTATCTCATGACATTGTTTCACAAAAAAATAAATGAAAGAGCTATCTCGTCTCATTTTCAAGTTTCTTTTTTATCCGATTCTGAAAATTACTTATTTTTATTGGAGAATCCATTACAGTTTTTCTAGCAAAGGCCAAACTGCTGACACACTTTTATTTTATAGAACTCGATTTTTCAGATTTCAGATATCTAATCTACTTTTGGAAATTACTGAATCTAGATAATTGGAGGGTGGAGCCTTGTAACAGATCAATTGACTAATCAATCATCCATGGTCCGAAATGATTACCTAATAAAACAATATTTCCAAACAAAATCCCACGTTATGTAACTGAAAAAAAAAACTTCATTTTAAATATCTTTCAGTTATTATTTAAATTATAAAATGTCTTTTATCTGCCTCCCATCGCTCCAGTTATATTAAAAATAATTGGAAACCAGACTACGAATTGAAAAAGAATCACCATTTCGCTTTTCAGATACAATTTTAAATATAAAATTATGAACGGCTGACTTCCGCTATTGACCCGTTGCCCAGAAAATTCTCACTGAAAGGTTTATCATTAAACAATCTCGGGTCCCTTAAGTTGTTTAAAGAGCGGTTCTTAGAGGCTCACGCCCGTCAATACATTCGGTTAAGCTTTCCTTACCCAATTAATTAGCTGTTATGAAGATCAAAGACGCACCAGTTTGCGATCTCTGTGCTAAGCCTCCGACCCATTCAACTTGGTAACGAGCCTGACAGCTTAAGTTTGCTCAAATCCCTCTAATACAATGTACAGAGTGACTTCTGTCGATCAACCTAGTATCTCAGTTTGCACCGACAACGCAGATTTACGCCTACCATTATCAAATTCAACACCTATTTCGTTAACGATAGAGCTGTTAATAGAGTGCGGTGTTCGATTGCTTACGTCTTTGTCTATGACAATGAAACTTTATCCGTTTTATTAGCGATCCACACTGAATAAATTTACGTGGTCTTTGTAATAGTGTTTAGTGAGGATTAAGTGTTAAGGTTTGACTCGAGTTTCGACCGTCTGCAGTTCGGTCGCGTTCGATGGATAATATTGGCGTTAATCTGTTAGCGCCTGAGGAGCCACGTTAAATAGATATTCCGATTTTCCCAATATTTGTATTGCGAAGTTGGACGGCGACGGTATTACGGGATACGTGTTATTAGCTCCGAGATAGATCGCAGAATCAGATTTGATATCTCAGTTTCTGTTTTTCTTGTTAAACTTCGCACCTTATTAATTTTATTTGAATTTAGTTTATCAGATACTGTGACAAGTTAGTTCAAGATCTGTCTAACTTGGTAAGATTTGTTTAGTCTAGTCTGGGACCAAAATTTAATTACTTATCTCGACTTAAAATGTTGATGGGGAGAACTCTTTATCTTAAATTAGTTTTAAAACTAAAGATCAAGAAGGAAGATATAATCAGTACTTGGTATCATCAATATATATTTAAACGGTTAAATAAATAGTCCTTCTTAATCATCGAGCTGTGTTTACAGAGCGAAGAAGATTGAGTTGCCTCAATAAATATTTCCTTTACAAGGAACCAGCTTTATTCTTTATTTATTTAATAAAAGATTAGCTTTTTAATACGATATGGGGATATCAAAATATTATAAGTTGATGAAGAAGGTTTGAATGTATTTTTGCGTAACAATATTTTCCTTTAAACTTAGACAGGGCAATGTATTGAAAATAATAAAGAAAAATATTTACAGCAATATTGAAGGTACACCTGCAAGTCTAGCCTGCGTCTGTTAGCAGATTCTTTCGGAATCGCAGCGAAATTCGCGGAAGTACATTCATCACTCGTTCATCATCGTTCGTTCAATACTTTGTCTTAACATTTCTGTGTAACGTAAAAGAAAAAAGCTACTCCGTAAACATTACAAAAGCATTCGAAACACGAAATCGATACGACTAACGCCTTAAGACGAGCACAATACGTCGACAGATAATTCCAAATCGTATTGGCTTCATAAGGAAAGAAACGTCTCCCGATACAAATATATTTCTTGCAGCCACATTCGTAAATCGCGTCTATTTCCTTGTAAGGTCGGGTGTCTGTTACGTTGGAGGAAATATGAGCATTAGCTCATAACCGCACGAAATGCGTTTGAAATTTTTTTCACGTATCAATACCCAACGGTCGAGCGATCGCCCACCAATTGAATGGAAACACTCGATTTTTTCAACACGTTTTAGACTTCCTGTGTGAAAGAAATTTAGAGCGATATAGCGGTCGGCGGCAAGTTTATATGAAGACTTCGCGACTTGAATATTGCAGCACAGTCCAGTGACTAGGAATCAACATTATGGTAAGCTGGATAAGCCAATGAGGCAAACAGACTGTTCAGTAACCTGAATAGTCTGCTTGCCAGAAACCAGGGGAGTTGTATATCTTTGTCAGTCGTTACAGGTAGTCAGTGGCCCGAAAGTCTGAACCAGTCTTACCAAGGGGTATCGTACCTATTACCTAATACTAACTGGGTTGTGGAGGTCAGCTAAGTCGTCAGTTCATGAAATATTATATTATCAGGCAAATAAGCAAATGTGCTCTATTTTTATTGTTAAGACATTTTTATTGTAAATGTGCCCCCTTTTTATAAATATCTGATTATTATCATTATTATTATATTATCTCAAATATTTGTATTCAGCTGCACGCGGTTAGACTGGAAGCCGACGCAAACACAGTTGGGAAAAGCCTAGGCGGATGAGTAGGTTAGAAGGACAAGCCAAGCTTATAGGATTGTATGAAAATAATTCAAACTAAAAAATAACTCCTACTGTTCGAATTGAAAAATCGAAATTCAAAAAGAATCGATCGTCCATTTTCCGAACTGCGCGAAACCATAAACAAAAACACATCAACGCTTCCTTTTATCTACGCATTCCCATTTCAAAATGCATTAAAAAAACATACGTTTGTAGAACAGCCCCCAAGCCCGTTCGTCGGCTTGTTCCGGATATTGAAGCACGTAATCTGACTACAGTATGTCTCCATAGCAATTTATCGAACGATGAATGGCCCACCCATTATTTCCAACCCTTAACCTAAAGCTTATTAATATCTACATAATTTATTGTAAATTGCATTCTGCAGTGAAGCCGTGCGTGAATAGGTGTGGGATTGAATCTTAAAAATGTAGGCGCAGTTTATATTCGAGAAAAATCAACTGTATGAACTCCCTCGGAAAGTGAGCAAAGGCATGACATATATATACTGTTAAGTCTAACTGGAATTGTCTGTTGCCACCTTTTTTATTTTATGAATTAACTTCAAAACTAGATTCTACCTTCACGTAAACCCAACGTTAAACCGTTAAAAAAAACGTTCAAATTATGAATGCACAAATAATGAGTACTTAAAACCCGAACGTGGTAGACTTACAGTAAACCTTGACATTATGAGGAAAGGGGTGATATTCCTACAAAGTTATTCAGCTAAAATGTTCCATGATAAATGACCACGGGTAATTGTCGAAAACACTCCGTACGATTAGTTCCCAATCCTTGTCGATAAATCTTGAATATTTTATGCTATTTGGGGTAAATAAATGGGGCAAGGTAATCAGTGGCCCGAAAGTATCCAGGACTTACCAAGGGGTATCGTATTACCCAGTACTAACTGGGTTTTGAAGTTCAGAAGGGCAGTCGCTCCATGTAAAACACTGGTATTCAGCTGAATACGGTAAGACTGGAAGCCGAACCCAACATATTTGGGAAAAGGCTAGGCAGATGATGATATCTGTACCTATGGATGTCATGGGTTGTATGTTGACTTGCCAAGTTTACATGTAAGTATTTGCGGTTCCCGTTCCCACAAGTTTATGAACTAAAATTTTTAGCCCAAGTACTCTTGTCAACTATATATTCTATCAACTGATTAGTTACAATGAAATAGTTACAAAGAAATTGTGATTTGATACCAGGATACTTTTAACTGCTAAAATCATGTTTGTTTTGTACAAAATACAGTGGATACTACTACTCACTACACTACACTTACTGTGGTAATAGTAATAGAACCTAATATATAAAAGAAATCGTAAGAAAGACAGTCAAAATAACGTCTACAGCTTACTCAAATCGTCTGCGCAAAGTTTTAGGGCCCAGTTCTCACCTAAACGAAGCGAACGGAGCGGACACGAGATAAATATTATTTTTTTATCTTTATTAGCCATTACTATCTCATTGCTGGACAAAGGCCTCCTCCATATCTTTCCATGCACTCTTTTCGTGCTCCACCTCCAGCTGTATAGATATATTTATGCCAAGATGTATGTATTTTGTAAAAACATTAGTGATCAGTGATACTAGTCTTTTGATTAAGTGGAAAATTCGTACATGTTTTGCCATTGGCGTACAAAAATAACGTTTGGCTAAAAGGCAATGCGCAAGTTTTGACCAATCACAGGGGAGACAGAACTACGACGTGGATTTTAAGCAATGTAATGGTCAATTTGCCGTCTCATCTCCGCTCCGTTCATCTCCGCTTTCGTGTTGGCCGGGCCTTAGCCCCGAAGAGCATCGAATATGAAATGTATATGCCTCTCGGAGCACCATTCAGCAATAATGTAGGGCTTAATGAGTCTAGTGATGCACCATTAGGTAACACATTTCCGCTGAGCCGTGCGACTTATGCGGGGAGGATACGAATGTGTTTTTTTTTTGTTTATGTTGGTTTTTGCCTTTGAAGACTGGATTTGGACTTCCGCACATTTTTTTAAGAATGTCCGGTTTAGAAATGGTTGCATAACTCCATTGTATTCATTGTTTCGGAAACCCATTTTTCAATATGATACAATGAAAATAGGTTGGTACCAATCTTCTGAGGTTTCAATCTATAGTCCGACTACCTAGTCATTTATTTATCAATTATTAAGTAAGTAGGTAAATTAGATAAAAAGAACACAGAATTTTCATTGTATTACAAAGAAGAAGATAACTGAATTTCCGAGAATAACGCGGGAAACGTAATGAAAACATTGGAAAACTTCCACATTCACATCCGTTTGCTCTTTCACAGAAAAACAACAAGATTCATCAGGTCCCAAATTTACTAAAAGACAGACATGTAAACGAAATTTAATTTTAACACTAAAATGTTCTTACGCTTGTTAAAGTACAATATAAAATGCGGGCCCGTTCAAACGCACGCTCGTTCAGACCGGCTGGTTTGTTTCACTCGCCGATAGCTATCATAGTAAATCACTGCACTAGCGTCTGCTGAGAAATTTATTTTTGAAAGCGACTATTTAAATACTGCTAAATTACTACACGTATGTTCTATGAGTACTTGGTTGTTCGTAGTTGGGAGAATTGGTTACGTATGAGTATCTTTTAGGTTAAATGTTGTTATGAAATTCTGAGGAAAGTCGAGGTTGTCTGTCTTTTCTGTCGCGAAGCAAAATTAGATTAATAAGATAAGTTGCTCAGAAATGGCACACATTTCCCTAAATAGTATGTTTTCTTTGAGAAAAGTATTTTCCCATATTTTTATGCGACTTTATTAAATTAGTTAAGTGATAAGTGTGTTATTGTTTTGAGTAAGAACTGCCGTTTGTCAATTTAAGTAATATCTACAGCACAAATGCTATAACTAAAATAAAATAAAAATTTAGAAAGAAAAACTCATAAATTCAGCCAGCACCCACAGAATTATTTACACCAACATTTAAATTCATTTCTCAAGAAATACAAAGGCGCCGACACATTTCGCGTGACATCACAAGTCTCACACCACATTGTAATGCTCGGCGCATGCGTCTCGCGTTGCATAATGCATCTAATGACGCGACCCGTTGCCCTTCCGTTTCCTGCTCGGCATTAATTAGCTTTTACACAGATTGCGCTTACCTTAAGGTGTTGCCTGATATTGTGTGCTGTTTCAAGTGTGATGAACGTAGCTTGGATGGTTTAGAGAGTGTCATGGATGGGATTAATAACAAAAATTATTTGAGTGTTGGATGTAGTTTTTGCTTGGTAATTGCGGTGTTTTTTAGATGAGGAGACGGCTACTTTTCATCCAAAAAATTCTAGAAATTTCCATGCCGGTGAAGTCGCAAGCGCACCTCTTCTTCTCTGAAAATCAAGGATCGCTTTTACTTTAATTTCATCACGATTATGAATCAATGTCCCGGTGGCCTACCATGACGACTTGAAGCGTAGGAGTAATTCCAGTGTGAGAAAGAGATGGAGCTAGGCGACCTGGATAGCTCTGTCTCTTTCCCACACTGGAATAACTCCTGCTTTACGACGTCATAGACCCCCCTGTAACCCTGTGTGGCTTTTGACTAGAGAATTACGTGAACGCCTTTCTCTTACGCACACAAAAAAGCATATACACGCACACAAGCACTATGATACTATGTAAACACTAAATTATATGTGTGATGAAACCATTTGCGCCTTGCTCATATATCCGTTTCCGTGTTAGATTAATTGGCCCGTAACGCACGGAAGGATGTATGACTGTCACAACTCATGTAAATTGCTGGTGTCTTAGAGCTACGCCAGGCAAGATGCTACTCATATAAATATCTTCATATTTTAAAGTCTTCATTATTTATTAAAGTCCTTCATAGTTTGTTGATATACTTACCAATATTGGTAAGCTAAAATAGAAATCGTCCTTGTATTAAAGAAAGTTTCAGCATTAATTTTCATTGCGAAATAAACCGCGTGATGTACCCTAAATCTGTTTTTATATAACATCTGCGTAGCATTGTTGGATACTAATCTAATTAACCTTAGACACGAGTCCAAATGTGTTAACGGGCGGCTCGGGAAGCCGGGATCGGGCCACAGAGCACGCCAATCCGACGCTTATTGTGATCGGCGTAGATACCGGATTCCGGCGCGTAGCCGTCTCATTAGCATTCATCGTGCGCTCGCGGCCGCGCGCTCCCGAATAAAGCATCTGTTAAATGTCTCGTGCTAGCTAAAACTTACCCGTAATTATCTGTTAACATTCCCAAGTTTGACCTCGCGAAAATCTTGCGAATACTCCCAAACTCCGGTCCGGCCCACCGGAGGCGTTTTACTTCCCTAATAATCGGGTTCATGGAGATTTTTAATGAAAAAGATTGTTCGCCGTTATTTAGAAAGTTTGTAAAAGGGATCCAGCCTGAAGTTTGTTTTGATTTAGTGTTGCGCACCCAACGTTGATTGTGTTCTTCTACGCGGTTTTGTATCGGATTAGGCGTAATTAAAAAAAAAAACCGGGCCTGGTAATAAATCCTTCCTTTTCATCGGGATCAGTGACACGAATTAAAATTTTCTTTTTTAATTTTTCATGGCGTAATATCTGGCATAGTAATCGTGCATGTGCCTTTATTTATTTTTTTAAAGTTAATTTCATAATTCGAATTCACATCGGACCCGTATCGCGAGGCTTTTTTGTGGAAGACAGCCATTCATTTTATCGATGATTCAAACCGTATCCATTCGGGCCGCTAATGGTTTTCAAATAAACCAGTGCTGTTAATGGTTCTGAATTTGTATAAAAAAGGGTGAAATTGAGCTAATTGATACGACGTGCGCCCTTTGTTTGTATGTATCGATTTCGGTAGTTAGGTATTTGGAAATTGACAATTCGTTCAAAAGTACTTACCATCTTCATCTTATTCCTTTTCCTAAATATGTTGGGTTTAGTATTTTACATGGAGCGATTGCCTATCTGACCTCCACAACCCAGTTAGTACTGGGAAATGCGATACCCCTGGTTATGACTGGCTGACAGACTTTCGGGCCACTGACTTCCTGTAACGACTGTCAAAGATCCTCAAATGACAGCCGGGACCAACGGCTTAACATGCTTTCAAAGGCACGGAGGGAACTCGGTATGTAACGGGTGGTCACCCATTCACGGACCAACCTAGGCAAGCACGGCTTAACCTAAATATCGATCCGGTCGGCTGTTATTATTTAGTCACGAGCTCTCGCAATAGAATGTAGAATACTAATGTAAATAATATATAGTTTTACACAATCGTATATAAAATTCCTTTACTCCAGACATACTAGTTGTCTGGAGTAAAGGAATTTTATATACGATGTACTTAACTTCGACTTGCACGCGGCAATTACTGCAGTATCATAAGGTTTATCGCACAATTTTCATCTCCTGAAAACTCTGAATAACTTGAATAACTTTTATGTAACCAAGTGTGTAATAGAAACTTATTCCACACTTGGTTACATAAAAGTTATTCTACATTAAAACGACTCTGATTACCATGCAATCAGTTGAAAAAATCTACAATATTTAAACAGAGCGGTTCAGTTAATGGCGGCTATAAATCATCATCTTTTCATTTAATTACTTGAGCACAGATATTTTCTTTCAATGATACGGGATTTTATTTTATTTGCATCGTCAGCTTTATGGCGGAAGAGTCAATAAAGCATGTCATAAGTCCGCATTAATCATGACTGACAGTATAATTCAGTCCGAGCTTATCGTTTGAAAGTGAATGTATTTTGATAGATTCGCGCAAAGGTATGTCCCTATATCGATTTTCAATTAATCTTTTGTCCCCTTTTGCGTTTAGACAGATTCATTTTTCGTTGTCGCAAAACGTTGTAAGTGAGATTTTTATTTATTTTCGTTCTGTTGTGTTTGCGTGGCTAGTGTGCTCGTGGCTTGTGGCTCGGATGCTCCGGATCCGCCGGGCGTCGTCTCATTCCTCGGCATGCTAAACAAACAAACGTGAACACAAACATTGAAATCGTATGGCAATGTTATTCATTCCTTTCGATTCGTTGTCATATTTTTAACTCTTTTGTGTTTATTTTCTGTCGTTGTTATTTATATGTTATGTGCTGTTTAAAAACAGATAATTTGGTTCAGTTTTGTTCTCTGCTGAAATATTAATGTTCCAAAAATAAAATAGTTTTTTTTACATTCAGTTGTAGAGCAAGTTTTTAAGTATTTGTTTAAAAATTTAATGAAATAACGCTAATTACTCCATACCTTTAGAATTCTATTAAAAGGATCCTCGTAAAGCATGTAAGTCAGTACATCTATTTCCCTCTGAAAACATCATTGATTCTTTTTTCAGCAAAAATAGGCTGGCAGTGAAGCGATAGCAAAAAAGTCTCGCTGAATAGCCGTCTGCACCGGAAAGTCGGAAAAAATCGACACAGATTCGCGCCTGTCCGTTTTATGGTCGATATGTTAATAAACAGTCGACGTGCAGTGAATAGATGAGATTACGGTACAGCCACGGAACTGCATCGCCATACAAAAGATTAATAAAGATAAATGTTCAGAAAACCAATAAAACCACTATGCACACAGCCTTAATGCATTTATTCATGGGAGATTCACGTATTCATTTTTAATCTTGTTCAGATTGCATATATTCTTTTTAGAACGACCATCAAAGAAGCATTTAACATGGCGTTAACTATTGAACTATAGTCATTATGCAGCTTAAAATAAAAATCAAAGAAAAGCTGGCAGGACGTTATTGTAGAAAACGTAATATTTCCTGTATGTTTATTTACAAGTCGCGTCATACGCAATGCGTGGAACACGTGTGGGTTACTCCGAACTGGCCAGAGCGTTGTAATTTTACGTTCCTTACTTAGTTATTTTGGGATTCATTTCCTTAGTAGTGAATGTCCATGTACAGATTACCTACAGCACAGCTCCGGGTGTTCCTATCCCACATTCCTCCCTGAGACATCGCGAATTAATTTAAAAACAAAACATACTTCCCAGAATAATTCATGATAAAATAGACGTTACTTTATTAAATTTTCTGCTACCTGCCCAGGCTGGCTCGGTAAGGCTTCGCTTTATGGCCCAATTTAAAAAATGTTTCACATTATATGGGAAGAAAATAATGCAGTGTAGTCTTACAGACAAATTAAGGGGCTTAAATACATTTTGTACTTATATTCCTTTAGAACAAATTATGAAATGAATACAAACGTTTGAAGCAGAAGGAAGAAGCGTTAAACGTGTAATTTCTTTAAAAGGTTTGCGCTGAAACAAGACCCAAAAGTTTATTGGTGTCGTGTGACCCGCCAATCAAAATGTTTCTTAATTTACCGTTTCAAATGGGTGCCTGCTCCCATTGAAACAAAGAAAGAAGTGGTCAAACAACTCGCACGAACAAAGCCAAGTTTTTTAAATTGGGGACAGAAGTCACCAAGTATTCTGTGATCAAAGGAGAGAAGGATGGCGGTAGGCTCACCGAGTCACCGAAGGGCCTCCGCTGAACCTCCAACATTTGTCTAACCTTGGAATGCCTCCTTTGAAATTGTGAAAACTAATTCGAAGCAGTTCTGTGATTACTTCCATCTGATCTTTTTGCTGTCGTATTTAATGAAATTGAAAGCTTCTCTTTGTTGGAAAACTATTCGGGAGACATACCTTCAAATAAAGTATCTTTCTCGGTCTAATTATTTTGGTACAAAAGCTTCGGCTTACGGTTTCTGTGTGAGTTGCTCCAGTGTGAGGTACACTTACGCATATTGCGAAGGTATGTTATTAAACCATGGACACATTGTGTATCTTAATAGGGGCGTAGCTCCGCCGGTTGCCTGTTTCACTCCAAGTTTTAGAAGTTCTGACAACGCATCTTCCCGGGTATTGTTTAAAGTTTATTAAGTTTTGAACATTGCATGACGTAAGTCGACGTAGACTGGCAATGAACTGAACACAAGGTGACTCTGAGACTATTTCACGGTTTCGCTATTCAGCTGTTTTGTTCCACGTCGTATTTGTTAACATTGGAATTATTTTAGTGTTCGCAACGGGAAGTTGGCGATGTATTCGGGAACAAAGTTAGTTATTTGATTAAATTAAAGTGTGTTAAATATAAACATCGTGTTATCTGGGGAATTGAATAAAAATACAGTGTAATTAGTGAAAGGGTACGTTAGGTTTTTGTTGATAGTGTTTGCAACTAAACTTACATTGTCACATAAGGAATATGTTCCGTGATTGTCCATTATTTTGAGCTCCTGATATTTCGATGCTGTTGCAAGCGCCATGATCGCGGGTAATAGTGGACTATCACGGAAGATATCTCGTAAGTGACAATATAAGTTTAGTTGTAAATCGTGAAAGCTTAAAACAGTATTTGTATGCAACTTTTCATAATTTGAATAGTTGTTGTAGTCTCCTTCTGTATCTTACGTAGCATAAGCATAATCAGCCTTTAATGTTCCCACTGCTGGGACACTCGGCCTCCTCTATATGAGAGGGAATGGGCTATAATCCACCACGCGGGCCCAGTGCGGGTTGGTAGATGTCACATGTCTTCGAATTTTTGGTTCTTATAGGACATGCCGGTTTCCTCACGATGTTTTCCTTCACCGTTTTTGGGAGCAGTGGTGATGAAATAAATTACACAAAGTATTGCGCCTGCCTGGGTTCGAACCCACGACTTACTGTTCGTAAGTCGGGGCCGCCACCACAGGGCCACCGCTGCTCTACTACTCGTATCTTACGTATTTCTCAAAAATTAAATTAATTCTTTGCCTAATGGCGCCCAACACGTAGTCCCAAGCGGGCGCCAATAGAGATCTCACAAACTGAAAACAGTTGTACTGAAACACCTACTCTTCAATCCATGACACACACAGCCCCATAAGAAATGCTCCTTCCAAAACAAAGTTTTTCCAACATTAGCTCAGAATACACCTACAACGAAATTCAGAAACTTCATCGTACATTTACAAAGCAAACATGGGTCGGTAGGTGTAATTAGTTAAGACATGGTTCAGTTTTAAGACACGGTGCAACAAGTTCAGCTGCATTAACTTGTGATCAGCCCCGGGCTTCGCTGATGTTCACTTGTTCAAATGTTCACGTCAGTGTTCCAAAATGGGATTTTCTTGGAGTGACGTTCTTTGTACAATGTTCGTTGCAATGTTTTGGAGTTACTTTGTTAAGACCATTTTGATTGACGAAGACGGTGTTTGGTTTTATTACGCTGTTCTTAGTATGTAGGAGTTGAGTTGTTCTAAAAGAAGGATTTTCATTTGTTTTTATACGCCCAGCTATTAAAAAGCAGTACCTACCTACACTTTTTATTTATTTTGACAGTGCTGTGGAATTGACGGTATTAGGAGTTCCATATAAAAAAAAGATCTAAAAAAACATCCAATATTTTTTTCTTAGAATTTGTTTTGAAAATATGTTAGTAAGGTAGGCTAAAACTTTTAATGGAATGTAAACCACTCTTTTGACTGTTGACGTTTAATGACGCTTTGCTTTCAAACTTAAAGTTTTCTCGCAATATTTTCACATCATTAGGCAAAGTTAAATAAGACGTCGTCACCAATTTTACAAAAAAAAAAAACTTGAAATTGTTTAGCTAGTTGCTAGATAAACCAATTCACGGCTTAATAATTCACACAAATCTGTACAAAAAATAACGTCTTCTAGTCTTGACGTAGTGCATGACTGCCGACGTCGACACTGGTCCTCTTTCTATTATCTTTAAAAATACATGAGGTTTGCGCCTTGTTCACTTCTTTGAGATATCTGCTCAGTTTGATAGAAGCATGAAAGCACACGTCTTCAATAAGACATAATTAAACAGCCAACTACATGTTTCAGTCAATTACACACACCCTGTGCGGGGTGCACAGGGTGTGTGTAATTGACGTCACGAAGTGATTATAAAACCAATCGAGGAAAAAAAAAAAAGGAAATATTAAAACCTATTTCGAGTGCAGCCGTGTTCCACGCAAATATATTAATTAACCGTATGAAATTCCATTTTCAAATTCCACATGTGAAAACATCATCAACGCATTTTACAAAAGTTTATTAAAGCTGCACCAATTATTCCAATCATGCACGTTCAACTTACCGGGAAACGCATGAAAAGGATTCGAGGAATGTGTTCGATCATTCAGGGTGTGTCCAGACATATTTCCCTATTTTTCTTCCTATTGTCTATATTTCAATAAAACAGCAGAATTCAAAGCATGGGTTCAGCTTTGTTATTCATTGTCCATTATTAAAGGGATTTAGAAAATAATCCTTTATTTACTGCATTCTTGTTAGCACATATTTGTTCGATTGTTCAATTTGATCGTGATTCATTCCGGGACATAATCGTGAATGTTCGATCAAAGTATAATTTCGTAGCAGTAAATACGTCATACGTCAATAATGTGACTGCAGTTCGATAGTGAGGAGAAACAATTCCGGCTGCGGTCGATTGTCCCGTCACTATTATCGAGTTTCTATACCCGGCTACATTGGAGCGGCATTAATAACAGAGATCCATAATCCATTCTCCATTACCATCCTTTGTGCACTAAACGTTTATTAGCGGAAAATCATTTTGGCCTTTAAACTGGTCCCTCGTTTGATCGACTTTCAGTTTTAGGCACAATAGCCGTTCAGATTCGTGTTAGTTTAATGACAAACTAATATTGGTTCCCAAATTGAACGGCAAATGGGAAACGATCAGTAATATGTTACTGTTAAACTGTTTCGTACCTTGTGTTTATAGGTAATAAATATCTGTGGAATATTATTCTATTGAATTGTTTAGGCAGCACTTTGTAATGGATGTATTACAGAATTGTTTCATATTAGATGAAGCCACATGTATGCTACGTTTTGATTAAGATCACCGCAACAGAAGTTTTGCTGTCGGAAACCTTATGGTAACTAGGCTCCTATAAGTTTTTATTTTAGTCAATCAAATCGACTCAACTCAAAAGCGAACTAACAAACGATTCCCAGTGGACGTAACATAACATTACGCCTATAATTCCCGAAGGATTAAAAAGAGGTGTACTTAATAGTACAGCCACATTTCGCCAGTAATGTTTAAGTCCCATGTAATTGAGAGCAAGCCTATTGCCATCAACCGGGCACAAATCCAGACTCCGTATCTGTGAATGGGAAATTCCTGATTGAAAACCGAATAACACTTTGACCGACCAGGAATTTAACCCAGGATCTTATGCTCATCAGGAGTCGCGCTTGCCACCACTAGATCAAAGAGGCAGTCAATTCCCAGTAGATTTATTATGCAAAGACCAGGCTTTGCACAAACCAAAGACAAATCTACATAAATGCATTCAACCACGCCAAATCCTCTATCCAAACCACTTTATCTTAAACCAGCGATACTAAATAAAATACACTCCTCAAGCAACTGATTCAATTTCTCGGACGTCTCGACGACGCAGACCGAAACATCGGAACGCATTCGCCGAATCCCGAGAGCTTGTTTCTAGTTGACGTCTATTTGCATGACTAACCACCCTTAAACCTCGGGCCGTGGTCAACAATGGGAACGTTTAGCAATTCGCTCTCATAATGAAGTTAAGCGGGGATTGTAGAACACCCCTATGAATCGGAATAGGGCAACGTTACGCCATTACCGGCTTTATAAACAATGCATTTAAGATACGAGATTTATTCATTTGTATGCAGTTTATGGTGGGATTTTGGTCGATTTTCGTGTGAAAAGTTTAGGTAAAGTGAAAGTGTAGGGTTTGGTAGAGGTGTACCTCTAATAGTACACCCACATTTTGCCAGTTGTGTTTAAGTGCCATGTAATAGGAAACCAGCCTATTGCCGTCAAACGGGCGCGAATTCGCGACTACTAAGAAATTCTTGATTGAAAAACCCTACAGCACTTTGCTCGACCCGGGAATCGTACCCAGGACCTCAAGCTCAGCAGTCGTGCCTTGCGACCAACCAAGGAGGTAGAAAGTTTACTTGGACAGAAAACTATTTTATGATGATTGATTGGATGTGAAACTTATTTGAATGCATAAGCCCACACTGTTGGATTTTCACCGTTGAGCTAAGCTTCAAGAGTTGGAACACATCATCATCCACCACAGCCCAACTTCACCCACTGCTGGGTAATAGGCCTCTTTTTGCTTGTGCCAGTGGCGGGGCTATCATACAAGCCGAAAAGCCCGGATTGCCTTACAATCAAACTCAACAAATAAAAAAAAAACATTCTTTAGGTTTCTTTAGGGGTTTCGGCCGGTGCTAACGCTTTCTCTTTCACACCCGCTGGCTTGCATCTGGCTTCTGACCTCTCACTTTCTCCTAGCAAACTTTTAATACATCTGTACGTTTTTATTTGGAGATATTGTACTGAATTGATTGTGGTAATTGGGCTTTATCTCCCTTTCAATGAAAGGGAGCGGGCACACCACTGGCTTGTGCCAAACTCTACGTTCTTGTGCCCTCATCCAGGATATTCCCGCGATGGCAACAATGTCGTCAGCCCATTTTCAGGGTGGATCATCTGGAACTCATACAGTACAATAATTATTAGGCATTCATTAAAAGATCGCGTGAAGATCAAAATCAAATTCAAAATATTTTTATTTCACTGAATTTCACATAGGCCTAGATGGGCACTTATAAAACGTCGATAAAAAGATGCACGGTTCAGGTTGGTCGTTTCCTATGGAGAAGAACCGGCAAGAAACTCCATGGTTACTGTTTTCAAATCATTTGGTATTACAATATTATCATGTTACAGCATTAGTATCATTAGTACCATCTAATAATTTATAATAATATTATTGAATTGCTACTTAGCCCTCTTCCTCTCCTAATGTTGCTGTGCCCGACAGGGTCCATATTGATCTTTTACCTGGTTACACCATCTATGTAATACATATGGAATGCAATAAAGTATTGAGTAGTACTTATATGTAAGGGGGGACCGCGTACGTCCGACAATTAGTCGTTGCTGGCTACATAAAAATGTAAAACAAGATAAGTTAAAAAAGTTAACAAACATCTGTGAATCTACAAAGCCTACAATGTTCACACATTCACAAACATCAAAAAATTAACAAGTTTAACGTGCGGTCATTATCACACTCAGCAATTTCTCCCAAACAGCTTTGGTCGGACCTTAGACCATAAACTTTTCTTTAATTATGTTGGCATGGCAGGTATTGTAAACATTAAATTGTTAATATTATAAAAGCAGCAAGTCCTTAATTATATAGCCAGTTCAATTTCTAACCACAGGTCTGCAGACTGTTACTGAAAATTTCTTGTCAGAAAATCCGCGCAACACTTTTGCTATCCGGGACCATTAGACTAATGAGGCAGTATAGGATCAGACAGATTACATTTTTGAGTGCATGGATGTCGCTATAAGTATTGCTTGGTTTGTTCTGTATCTTTTTTAAGTGTACCTAAACATTACACCAACATAATGTCATTAAAAAGTCCAATTCTTCTAACCAAATCTGGAAGTTTGTATGTATGTTACTCAATACTTTAATGGCTGGACGGATTGCGATAAAATTTGGCACACAGGTAGACCATAACCTGGATTAAGATACAAGATAATAAGAAACATGTATTTGTTTTCCTAAAATGCAACTAACACAGCGGGCTCAAGTGATTAACAAAACAAAGAAAATCACCGAAATTCCAGACACAAATAAAGGTTTTCTTTGTATAAATAAATACAATCGTGTAATTGAATGTTCATTGCTAATAAAATCCCGGACGCTTACAGACAAGCCCTTGAGTAGCAAAAACAAGCAAAAGACAGGAAAAACATCCGATTAGAATCAGTTCAGTGAATCTGAAGACACAGGGAACGGTACAAAGGACACACAGCTTTTAGTTTGCAATTGTCTATTGTAAATTAACAAAAATATTCAGGAAAGTCTTACTTTCTAAATGGTATTTTTGAAAAATATTAAAATGTTTTTTTAGAGCAGCGGGGGCCCAGTGGCGGCGGCCCCGACTTACAAGCTGTAAGTCGTAAGTTCGAACCCAGGCAGGCGCATTACTTTGTGCAATTTATTTCATCACCACTGCTCTCAAAACGGTGAAGGCAAACATCGTGAGGAAACCGGAAACCATGTCCTAGAACCAATAATTCAAAGACGTGTGATATCTTCCAACCCGCACTGGGCCCGCGTGGTGGATTATAGCCCATTCCCTCTCATAGAGAGGAGGCCGTGTGTCCCAGCAGTGGGAACATTATAGACTGATGATGATGATGAAAATGTTTTTGAATAGTTTAGCGAACATGGCTAGATATTGCACAAGATAGAGAGGTTTCGAAGGAGGAAAGGGAGGCATTTGCCCAGCAGTTGGACACATCACAGGCTAAGAAAAAAAAAACAGTTTCGTTAGTCTCCCCTCCCCTGCGAATATAGGTAAGTACTTCGGTCACATGTCGGTAGGTGCAATAGTCAGTTGACAAAAGCAAATAATGTAAGGAACAAAGCTTTATCATAGTTGTGTAATAAGTGTGATGGGAATAGGTAGAGCTAATGTACCTAAAGTTCAAGCAAGGAACAGAAACGAAAAGTGTTCCTTAGGGCAAAAAAATTTTTTACTCGTCGTCGTGCGCGCATCATTCAATTTTGACTCGTGATTGTATTTTTTACCTATCCTTATTTTATCGTTTATTGGAACTGCTTCACATGACCACCTTGGCTTGATTTTATGGACTACGTTTTACCGCAAGTTGTTTTGATTTCTGTTTACGTTTAGTTCCAATAATTGTACAAAATGGATAAATGGTATGAAAACCTATAAATTGTTTTTTTTTAACTTGTTATTTCTAACTATTAAAGCTGGTATGAAAATGAAATTAGCTTACTTACGGCGTTCAAACGAAGTTTTGGACCTTTATTTTTTAAACAATATAAAAGGGTGCACTTTTTTTTTAAAACAGATACAGTAAATGAATTCGATAGTTGTTTTACTTTATTCATTTTAGTTGTACATAAGTAGTGTTCAGACATTCGGAACAAATATTCCGAAAAAAAAAAACTGTCGTATGGAAGTCTCCACTTTCGTTTCTGTTCCTTGAACTTTAGCCACATTAGCTCTACCTATACCGATCACTGGTAATAACACAAAAATGCTATTTTTTCGGTGAACTTCAAACGGTTGTTCCGTTTGAAGTTCACCGAAAAAATAGCATAACACAGACAAAGACATAGCATAGCTCGGCGTCGTGCGATTGAATCCACAGTACCAGGATTCCATGGAATCGCAGCAATTGTTGCCCGCGTGAAATGTACCACGAATCGGTTTATACGAACTACTAGTAGTAACAATATTTCTCTTTTGTTTCCAGGTGAGTGAATCTTCACTACTTGAGTGCAGCAGCGGGCGCTACACAGCGTCCGATACGGTGAGTCCATTTCAAAAGTTATCGTGTTCACACAGGCTCTCCTCAATCACACCGTTCTGTCATTCAAGAATAGTTTGAATACTTCCTGTGAACACGCTTTTATTGGCAATGTTTTGATAACTGAACTTTATGTGGCTTGGGTTATAGTCGTAAAATGTTTGGGGTATGGTTGGAGGTGTAAAATTAGATTTTTCTAGTAATGCACAATTTCATGTCACGAGATTTTTTGCTGTATAAACTTCGTTCAAATTCAAAGAATTACTTAAGCGAAATGTCCAAATGAATCGTCTATTTGTTAGCAAATTTGTTTCCCTAATATTATTTTATACGGAAAACTTGAAGGACCACGAAAGTTGTTCAAAATCGTAATAAGACGAAAAAAGTAAAAGATACGTCGAAATAAAAACTCCAAGAGCTAATCAACAAGACTTTTTCATACTTGTAGAAGTATCAAAGCGAGAGTCGTACTTCGCTAAAAGTTGCCGCATTTTTTTCTGCGGACGCTACACTTGCGTAAATATATATTTTTACTTTTTAATCCAATTTCTACTTCTTTTCCCGGAATAGCCTCAATACGGCGTTTACAAGAGTTGTAGTTTCATTTAAATATGATAAACGGAACTTCCGACACTTCCCGAAGCGTTACGTCGATAGAATTATTGCTAGAGAATCATTTGAAATAGTGTTGTAAAAATAGCCTATTATGATTCTTGAAAAAAAACGGGGCAGTAAAAATGATAAATATCACTAAAAACTTTAAGCTCTCTTTCTGTATTGACGGAGCTTAATAACTATAAATAAATAAAACGAGGCTTACGTAAAGGTGTGCGTACATTAGTGTGTGCGAGGCTGCAGCGCATCGTTGGTATTTTATTACGATACCCACATAACTGTAGGTTCGTAAAATGTATAGAAGTGATTCGTGTGGATTAACGTGCTGCAATGCGCCCAGCTGCGGCTCAGCATAATGTACTCCTACCTTTAGCTACGAGTATAATGACGTGTCTATATTAACTTTCCTTGGGCAAACTTAGTAAGTAGATGTTGTTGGAGCTTACAAGATAAGATAATACAAAACCCCATACCATATTTTACTACTTCATTCATAAAACAAGCAGCGGAAGAATCGCAAATAAAAAATTAGACCAGTCAGTAGTTCAAAGGAAAACACGATTCGACGTTTCAGCGGTGCAAACAACATCTAAATCATAGCAAAAATATTACTCGTAGCCATCGAAAAATGTAACACAGCAGTCAGAGTCGGACGCATCGGCCCTCCGCGGGCACTCAGCCCTCCCCCACATCTGTTCACGGTTCGAATCCAAAGACTAATTACGGCCCAGTTTTTACCACCTCACTCTAACATGTTCCCATTGCACCCATCGGCGAAAAAGTCCAAATGTAACTCCAATGAATTTAAAACTCTCGCATACTGATTCAGTGTCCAATATTCCCTGCAGCCAACCCTCCATCTTCAACGTTCCGCTAAATTGAAACTTAAAAACCACCCACTAAGATTCAAGTTCCTACTCAAACATCCATCTCTGGGAAATTAAACTGCCGCAATCAAGCTATTTTAAGCTCTGCTGTAAATAATATTAGGTCCAGGTTTATCTTGCTAACGATGAACCATTTTCGAGCTGGTTAAGTCTCAAGATTCGTTCGTACACCTCGAGTTTATAATTACTAATAACTGTAATTATATCATTTATAGTTTTTGAGTTTCAACATCGCTTATTACTTTTATTTAATACGAAAAGTATGTTGATGTATTAATTTTAAAATCATACTTTAAATATTACTTTTAATGATAGTTTTAATTCGGGAAGTTTATAATGCTTCACAAACAAGCGTCAATATTAATTATCTCAACAGTAAGTGAGCACAGCTCAAAATACCGTGTAAATTAACGTAAATAAGATATACATACGAGTGAGTGAGTACCTATATAACTACGTATGCTTTAAATATGACAACACTTCTATGTGAATCGACATGTAGGATATGCATCGAATGAATTCTGAATAATTAAATCGCAATCAAATTCTACAACCTGTTTGGGAATTCCAAAAACCAACGTAACTGGACTACGATGTAATTGTGCTTGGGAATATATGAGTGGAAAGAATTTCATTTAAAAATAGTAGAGCTAGCTTCGGAAGATCGCGCGCAATTTGTTCGCCGTATGTTTACCAATTAGCAATGAGATCGCGTTTCACGTCCAACTATCCCATTCTTTTTTTAATTTCATTCGATATTAGATTCAAGGAACCCTTCCGGTGCGCTGCTCTGATCACCTCCTATTCGAATGTTCGCGGAATAAGAGATGAACTTATATTGTAACGAATCGCTCGGTTTTATTTGTAGTTACAATTTCGATACGTACTCGTACGTTTCTATTCGATTGCAGCGTACGTTTCGATAGCGGAGTTTATATTTAGGTAACCGTGTTATTCAGCGGCGCGGATTATTCCCTCGTATGTATGTACGTTGTGAAGCAGCATGCAAGCAGATAACAGTCTCAATTGCAGAGCGGCACTCGTTGGATCGCCTCACCTCGCGCACGCCGAGCCTCGACGAGTTTTTGAATTTTTAAATTACTCATTGTGCGATGGAATGTTGCCAGACGCATTCCCTCGTACGAGCACTGCTCATGCGATCGAATGTGCACCCAAATCCTGGGCCCTACGTCTCATAATACAGCGGCTGTTACGTCACCGTTACAACGTTTGGAGGCACACTAGGCGATATGCTCGCAAGCCTAGAACGACGTCCCCCTGAGTGTGATACTAACGAATGTCGTCCTAAATTTTTGATAGATAAAGTCGAAATATCAGTGACGCCCTATTGCACGCTTAGTGTATCTCTCGCGAGCTGTTCAGACCATTCCACGTAATCCGTAACTTAAGTCACGTTTGTACTACGTACTGTACCAGTTCCACGGTCGGAGTATGAAATTTAGAAAAATTAAACGTAGCTTCGGATGCAGGTGCGCAGTAAATCTAAATACCTGTATAATATTATGCAGCCTGACGTGTGCGAGGTTTGTCGTCTCGCGAGTTAAACTTTAAGAATATCGTGTGCGAAGATCATTCACCTGGAATGCAACTAGATAAGCGTAACTGTATAGGGCGTTAACAAAGACAGTCGAGACGCTCTCGTAACCAAGAAAGTTATTCCACTTACGGCGACTAAATCCACGACTGCTCAATTGCTCGTATATTCTGAAACTGTTTCGCTTATATGTTATATTGTTGAGATTCAACTACAAGTTTGTTGTAGTCATTTGGAACTTGGTTTTCATACACAATTTCTTTAAGATTATAAATAAAGAACGAGTCGTTTTAACATATTCCAGATTTTTTTAACAGCGGTGTTCGGAATTTAAAATTACAACGCTTGCTGTTAATGACTTCTAATACATCTACAGTTTAATGTCTACCTGTATCACTGCATCTAAAGGCAGCTCCTTTCACGCATACACGCTGACCATTGTCTTTCATACAAATAATCGTCGAAGTCATCGACAGAACCCGTTCCACACGGCGGCGTACCGCGTCGTAGAATGTTATTACCTCGGTACCCGGGAAGCGCAGGCGCAACTGCGTGCGAGCGAGACAGCGCAAGAAGAAAGTTGGGAGAGTGAGAGAGATGGCCTCCGTGGGAGGAACCAAGGGGTCAGCGAAAGTGCATTGCCACGGCCGCAGTGCACCGCACCCGATGGGAAAAGTTGTTCTTCGTGCGCGTAGAATATCCACCAACATGGGAAATGTTACGGGAAACATTATGATATATGCTCGAACACCGCTATTACAACGGTTCTGATTACAAGACCCACGCGGAACTGGTCAATCCGTGTTGCTTGCTCAATAGCTTTAATTTAATGACCAGTTTATGTTACCTATAGGTTGATCGATGCTACTAACGAATAAATGTTGTTTTTTTTTCGGTCAGTGATCATGTGGC
Organism: Eugnorisma glareosa; assembly: GCA_947578425.1. Classification (NCBI taxonomy): domain Eukaryota; kingdom Metazoa; phylum Arthropoda; class Insecta; order Lepidoptera; family Noctuidae; genus Eugnorisma; species Eugnorisma glareosa. The sequence continues at coordinate 14,687,730 of OX387961.1, read as the reverse complement.
AAGTGTTGAAAAATCCAGTTTAGTAAGTTCCAACAATTCTAGCGTTAATCACGCATGACTCGGCAGGTTAGAGAAATTCCGAAGCAGCCCGGTTAACAGAGGGGAGTTTAAAAATATAAAATAATGTTCTGAGAAATCTTGTTAATTCATAATGAAGGCTGATATACGGCGCATAGAAAGAGCACCCTCGCTCCAGTTTCAATTTAAAGAAAAGGTAAAAATGAAGCGTGTCAAGTGGGGTTCCGTACTCTCGACCAGAGAGTGGGCCTGTTCCCTGTCTCGAACAAAGAGGGCATTTTTCGACATAACTTCTCCTTTCATTGAGATCTTTCGAATCACCTGAGATTTGCACCCTTGAAGTCGATGATTCGTCTCATTTGTTTCTTGTTTTCAAATTAAATTCGTTGGATTTTGAATTATACAAGTGACAGACGTTTTCAAAGCGATTCCTATTTCAAAAACGACATTCAACATGACAGACGACATGATACGATTTTCGCGTTATCGCTGATTAGAGTGTAGTTTTGTCTAGACTCTCAGGTCCCTATTCCCGAGTATCCCATCAACATCATCTGCCTAGCCTTTTCCCAACCATGTTGTGGTCGGTTTCCAATCTAACCGAATGTAGCTGAACACCAGTATTTTACATGGATCGACTGCCTATCTGACCTCCACAACCCAGTTAGTACTGGGTAATACGATACCCCTTGGTAAAACTGACTTTTGAGCCACTGACTATACTTGTAACGACTGCCAAAGATCTACAAATGTCAGCCGGGACCAGCGGCTTATTTTGAGTCATCCCAGTATGAAGTTAAAAAGTTATTTAGTTCACCAACATATTGCAGACTATTCTACCACAACAGACGGCCCCACGTCTCAATATCGACTCTCATGAAGTTCCAAAACTCATAAGTTACTTAAGAAGCATTGAAGAGCCTCACGAGAACGAACCTAACGTTCAGGTGGGTCTGGATTACACTAAGGTTCTAGTTTAATATGCAACGAATTTAATAGTTAATGTTCGCGACGAAGCAAGCTCGTGTGCTCGCAAATTACTCCACACTTATTCCCTGGAGGGGCTTGTTGTAGATTTATGTTTGTACTTCAAGCTGCTGACACAGGTCGGCACTGCAGACTCTGATTCGAGTCGTTTTGCATGCATCGCGGGTATAATTGGCGCGGACGAGTGCACGTAATCCTATTTTTCTGTTCGCGGAGGTTCGTGTTTTAGTTGGGTGGAACGTTGGTCTTCAATTGGGCTTGGAGGTTGAGTGATTTGGAAGACGTGTTTTGGAGTCAAAAAATCAAAAATCACAGTTCATCCCTTATCCAAATTTATTTATTTATTTATAAGCAAAAAATACCAGTAGTAAAAACTGTTTAAAAAACATAACCCTTCGTTGGTAGTCGTATAAAAAACATCAAAGAAAAAGGCAATTCTTCTGTACTTATTCCAAGAAAAAACCATTCAGATAAGAATTTAACCCTCTTCATTTAACCTATTAAGTGCGTTACACAAACACATACCGCCGCTGACTGTTTTGTTTGTTTGTGCATGTATTTTAAAATAAATACGTTCTTCATCTTAACAAGCTAAGAATTTTCCTTTAATATTTCTTATTTACCGGCTTCCGGTATTTCTATATCAGAATTATTTTACCTCTACCGCAAAAAAGCTTGCCCTTTATTATCGTGCAGTATTCTATTTTTACGCCTTAATAAAGACCCACACGGATTATTTATTATACATTGGGCCTGACCATCCTACCAACAAATGTTATAAACTTATAAACTCCTAGTACCAGTAAACAACAAAACAAACTAAAATAAAAGTTATTAAATACTTTGGACACAATTTCTCCATTAAAATACAAATTCATTAAACCTTAAGTTGGTAGGTTTTAACTTTTTTATGTTAATAAAATTGTTGGTAGCAGATAGTAGGTACAAAATTCTCAAAAATAGGTTCTAAGGGAAGTATTTTTAAGTCGCGTAAAAATTTTATCACGTCCGCTAATTGAATACGGGCCAGGATCGCTTGAAGCTGTTTGAGGCCTCGTGGCTTGAAAAAATGTTTTAGAAAAGTACGAAATCATGTTTGATCATGCTTGTTTTAGAAAAGTACGAGATCATGCTTTCAAATTAAGGTATGTTTTTATTTCCTTATTTTACTTATCCAAACACGGTTCGTAACTTACGAGACAGCCATGATGAGTTGTCACGGGATGATAATTACTTAGAAAAAAAAATGAATCGAGAAGATTCGAAGTCTTAGAGTGTTCTCCATGTACATTTTCTTTTCGTGTGGTTAGTGCCTAACCTGGTGTCAGAGTTATTATGCCGCCCATGGGCCTCTGACTTGGCTTTACATGCCGTCGAGAAATATTATATTAATATTGGTGGTTTTCTAACGATGTTTTCCTTCACCGAAGCAGGTGATAATTACACAATACGCACATGAGTCCGAAAAATCAGAGGTGTCTTGGGTTCGAACTCGACTCGAGACCAGACTTAGCAGTGCGACAGTCACTCCACAAGACTATTAATGCTATAGAAAGTAAAATAAAGCCCACTGTTGATTGCAGTAGTAAGAATCAAAATTGAATAGTCATTAACTTACAAAGTCTATGTTAAGACAGGATGAAAACAAGCCCTTGACCCAATGTTGCCACAGTATGAGACCTTTGCATTACCTATCTATATTGTATTATTATTTGAACACCCTCTTTGAAACAAAATTCCTGAAAAATTCAAGTAAATTCCCCAAAATCTCTATAATTATCTACAAGTTGAAAAAAGTTTGCAAACTCTCTAATTTAGAAACAATTAACGACCAATTATGAAATAATTCATCTAACAACAGATTACATATTCTTTGCGAATATTTCTAACAAGTTTTTAATTAAAATTCTTTTGCAGAAACCGAAATAAATCTTAACGGTCTGCTGATAATTTCAATTTCCTATTTCAAAGTCTTCCTAAGCTAGCTATGGGTTCCCTTGTTGTTATTTGTGGAGATTTCAATAAGTCTCTTTCATAAAAGCATTCATTAAAGTTTATATGAACCGCACAAAAAAGGTTTAAATAAAAACCTAAAATAAGAAAATACTAAAATAAGACTTCTCCTGTTTATTTCTATTACCTACGTTTGGAAGTATCTCCTGAGACTCCGTTACATAAATGTCAAAGTTCTATTAGTAAATAAAGGCAGTACATACATATCCACTTCGTTACAAAATGGTGTCGCCTACAAAGTATGAAAAACCGTCGCATTTTTTTCATTTTCTATGTAACCTCGGTAGACCACTCAACGCGATTCCTTTCATAACTATGACAGTTGTCGTACCGGGTGGGCTTTTAAAAAAACCTATTCATTTTGACCTCAAGACGACGCGGGACTTAATAACTGTGGGCTGGGGGGTGCCGAAAACGGCGGCGAGTGAGGTTTGCATCATCATTACGATTTAATTTCAGGGTAAAGCGGCCGTGACAAAGTCTACCGTGCCATTATTCTGTTCCACCTCGCAGGATGTTTAATAAACAAATGACGTGGGGCTTCATAATGACGCCCCGGGTGCTACCTTCCTCTCGTCTTTTAGGGCCCATTTTAAAGTTACCGCCATGAGCTATGTATACTTTACGGATGCGATATCGGACAACCTCAATGACACCTTTCAGCGCCGCCGACGCTGATAAAAATTAACACTGAGTTATATTTTTGTCTCGACCTTTTAACACTGACATTCCGTCGCTATCGTGCCTACATGTTCGGACATAAATTCTCCTGGAACATTTTGTGTAAAAATGTCGTACCGTTTTTTTATTCGGCGTCCCTCAAACTCCAAATTCGAATAATTACTCCAAAGATTTGGTTCCCTTGGAGCTGTAAAATCGCGAATGTAGATAACAAGCGTCTTGCCCGCTCCACAATTTCCCCCTTACTAATTTATTCGTGGAAGTTCTTGTCGTTATAGTCGTATCTAACATCATTCGTGGGCTTTATACTTTATCCGTTTAATACCCCCGGCATATGGGATCGAGCTATACATATAATTTACTTGGGAATTTATCAATCTACGTATAGAACTTAACATCCGTGTATATTGTTACAAATATTAAATAGGATTACAAGTTTTTCTCGTGTATCATAGCTCCCGAATTCCACGTAACTTTGACGGTAAATTGAGTTTCGCGGTGAAATAAAAATCGATTTCAATCTCACGAGGTGTCAGTTAATGTCATAAGTCATAACATATATTGTTTACATTATTTACAAATGGGTTCGATACTTTCACAAACATTAGCACCTGTCACCGTGTCGCTGTCTTAATGACAGTATTTATAAGGAAAACTCGGCCGAACACGAAAATACAATTTGGTAAAAGGTAGAAGTTGTCACAGTAACGCGAGTGAAACATTAGGCGGGCGGGGCGTCACGTGACAGAGGCCGCCCTCCGCGCTTTGCCTACGATACACCACAAATTACTAAAAAACAATGCTCACCTAATGTGTATGTTTACGCTCCAAGAACTGTGTTCAAATATTCAAGTCACACACACGTGTAATTATCGTATTTTTGGACGTTACGAGTATTACTGATTTTTGTTTTCGTATGAGTGTTTTTTTCTGATGTTGGCAGCTTTACCACATTTATTATTTAGGTTTAAATTGGTTTAACTTCTAACGAACTTTTGTTATCAATATGAAAGTGAACACTACTACTTATTCAAATGAATCCAGAAATATCAAAGTCAAATCATGACACAATCGTAGTTTCACGATTTCAGTTATAATTGTCGGTTTTGCGTCCATTAGTTATCAATTTGGCTTTACGTCGCGTCGTACCCCTAATCTAGCATCGATAAAAGAGGCGATTAAACCAACAAAGGATTAATATATGACGAACTCGGCCCACGGGGCCCATGGCCAGCAAATCGTAGCCATCCCCACAAATTTACCCACAACAAACCACCTCGTGAGAGCCGGAACGAAGATTAATCGCCGGTATACGGGATTACGGTAGTTGCGGTGGACCCACGTACCTATAACTGTTCACAGTAAACCTATTATACACCCTAACCTTTACAGCTGTGAGCTCAAATTCCCATGATGCATCCCACCTCAAAATCTAGGCCCAAAGGCATTCGTTCCTTAAACTTCTGTATTTAACAGCGTTATTTCATTATAGTTTAATGTTAGGTAAAGGTTCTTTAATATATCACCTAATTTTGGAGTAACATCATCATTTACTTTTGTAATAAATCGTTTGAATTATTTGATGGAACTTTTGGTACATCGCTTAAGTTGTACTTTCCAGCCATTAAGGGAAACAAACGAGAGTAATGCCTACATAAGTATTAATCAAATTACGAAAACTATTGCCTTCAGAACTTCATAAATCAGTGATGAAACTTGAATTCAGGGATCGTCTTTTCAGATCCACAGTAAAAAAAACAAGACATCAACTGACAAAATCAAGGAAAACGAGCAGTTTCTACGAATATGTCACAACTCACGAGCAAGGGGGCAACGTTCGAAAAAAATAACAAAGCATCGGAGAAGAGGTCCGGATCTCATTTAGACAAATCGCTCGTAGCGGTCAGGTCAGATACCAATAATAAGGGCCACACGTGCTATTGTAGTCCATGTCGTCATTAGGCCGCTTCCGTATAACTTAACAACTTTATCTCTGCAGTATACCCCACCCTTATTACAATACTATACGGCATAAATTTGAATGTACCGTATAAATTGGCAAGAGTGAGCCCAGAGTTCCCAATAACGGACGTCGGAGGGTCCGACGACGGATCCGATACAACGGCGCCGATTTCTCTTCCCAATAAATTGTTGCTCTTTGTATGTTATTATATTTATTGTTGGAATAATTACTAGTAGTCATGATATACTGAAAACACTATAATACTAATCCTTCTTGGCTGAACGGGGTAGTTTCAAGTAGGTTAGTTTGGTTGGTACTTCTGTCTGTCAAGAATTAAGTCACACTATCCCATTAATAGTAATTTTGGCATTTCTTGTTTGTACTACAATAAGCTTAATCATTACTTTTAATGAGATATTTAATTTTAAAATATACGGAAGCATATAGCCAGACTTTCAGTCGGAACTATTTAATTCCGTATTAAAACACACGATGCGACGGCACTGTTCTACAGCAAAGCAAACGGCGACTTGTTACGTTTTAAGTCAATTATCCCACAGACTACGAACCTGCAGAACTTATATACATTTTTGTACTTAAAAATGTTATATTTCGCTATGAAAATATTTTAAACACAACGTTTCTTACTCTCGGTGACGGGTTTTTCTCATTAGCGTCTCGAAGTCAGGTTTTGTGCCCGGTTGATTACATTAGGGTCGCCCCCTATTACATGGGACTTAAACATAACTGGTGAAATGTGACTGTACTAACGATACACCTCTGCTTAGACTTTCAGGGATTACAAGCGAGATATTCAAGTATTTTCTTTGTTTATGTTAATAAAGTAAAATCAGAGCTCGTCAACATTTACTCAGCCCCAATCAAATTCGAGATCCATTTGTAAATTTCATTGCACTCGAAAACTATCTTCATTTTAATGACATCAAAAAGCAATTATTAGCCAAGTTTGCATACAAATCTCCTGCCGAGACGCCATAACGAAACGTAATATAATCCTGGGTGACTCTCTACTTACTTAATTCAGCAGCTTCCATAATAAAACACGCGACAGACTATCTCGAGAGTAGCGCAAACTCGGACTTGTTGCATTTAAGTTAATTAATCCAGAGACTTGATCAGATAATGTCTGACTCGAAGGACCGACCTCTCAGACAGCCTCATACCACATTATGTTTGTGGAAAACATGCCCACCAACTTTGGTTCGCTATGAAGTTTAGACGTATGAAATAGGTATTTCAAGAAATCCTGTACATTAGTTTCTGAGCTAGCTTGGATTGAATGAGCTTGGTGGGAGCTTTGGGTTAATTAATTTATTCACTTTGATGTATGAAAAACGTCTTTATATTTCGATGGTTTGATAAATTCTGTAGAAGCTAAGTACAAGAACCAAACTTTGCTATTAAACCTTATAAATAAGTAATGATATTTTAATGCAAGTTACCTTTTACAGGTAAAGTTGTGGAATTCAAAAGTGTGGTACGAGTAACCTATGAAAGAATTTCGTAGCAAATATTTCTCGAAATACCTACCGTATTGGAACGGATCCGATTCCGGAATAATGTTTGTCCAAAACAAACAATGTGTTGCCATTCTTTTTTGAGGAAAAACCAATCTAAGGATAAATATTATATCAGTTTACGGCAATCGGTCAAAGTTTCCTTCATGATTTAGGAAATGGGGCCTTTATAGTTTTAGTGGATGGCGGCGAAAAATCGTTTTTTGTCCTCATTCTTGAGTATAGCTATCAGCGATTTCTCTGATAGGAAAAGTTTTTGAGTCAGTCAATCTGCGTGAAAATGAATGTTTAAAGATAGCGGGGTTATTTTATATGGTTTTTACTGTGCAGTGTTTTAAAATGGAAATCTTTAGATGATTTAAGATTAAAGATTTTTTTAATAGGTACTTATCGAGGTGATAATTCACATCAAACTTTGTTGGTATAAAATTGACAATTAAACACAACACTGCCAAGTTTCAACATAAAAAATACCTAAAATCCATTAAGACTTCATTTAAATATATTATATCAAAAATATGTCGGTAAATCAAACTTGACGCGCCATTTGCTACCAAAAGAGGATTTAATCCCTAAATTTCACTCGGAGATGTCTATACCAGAGCAATCTGAGGAATCTGAGTGCGTGCGAAGCAGCCTAATCCCTTCTTAGCTGAGTCAAGGAATTGGGAGCTCATACAACTGCCTCTTGATTCTGCGAACCTGGTATATCGGCACAATTATGTCTCTGAAAAATAGCTGTCTGGTTTTTAAATGTGGTAATTTTGCTAGCCTTATATTTTGTTTTGCTAAAAATAATATTTTGATTACCTACATGTTTTTATATTCTTAGTCAAAAATGATACAAAAAAATTACTTACATTATGCTTGCTGCTGAGCTGGTCAATATGGCGAACCTTGGTCAAGGCATAATTATGTCCAGCAGTGGACGTCTTTCGGCTGAAATGATGATAACGATGATCTGTTCAGTTTATTTACACTTTGTGTGTACAAGTTTTCTCGGAAGCTTCAATGAAAACGAGCTTTCTGTTATCCAATATCTGATCATTCAGTTCTCAGAATTTTAAACGACGTGTAATGAACTAATGACACATCGTTTAATGTCGTAAAAGACCATCAATAGCTCGAATTACTTTACAGAAAATATTTTCAACCCCAAAAATAAAAACCTGAAATTCAACCACCACGATTATGGAAATTTCGCGTGAAATTTTGCAAACAAAGGGCCAGATAATAATTGCTTGTGTAATGTTGTCTGGGCATGGTATTATAATATCAAGGTCATTTTGCTACCGTTGAACATGAAATAGACAAGGTAAGTTTAGAAGGTCAGCTTTGCTGTGTGTTTGGGTCATTCCACTGTTGGGCAAAGGTCTCTCCCTATATCTTCGATCAAGGACTAATAACAACAACAACATTCATTTGTTTTCAGGCTAATTTGGTGCATAAATACCGTACCTTACAGACTAAAATAAATTATGATAAAATACAAATTATGTTAGTAAATAGAAACTTAAAACTATGTTAGTAACACTTCACTTGTGCACTATGTCACTGTGCGTTCATGTGGCATTTGCCCGTGGAAGCTACGGAACACCACTCCATGCGGCCAAAAGTCCTCCTCCAAGACGAGGTGCAGATAAAATGTTGTCATTCGCACCACGAACGCCTTAAAGTTGACGAATACGGACCACTGGCCGTTGGTTTTGTCAAGGTCGTCCCACTAGCTTCTACGAGCTCTGCCGCGACGCCTTTTGGTTAGTTCTTATACCTCGGATAGCAGCCCAATGTAACGTTATATAGAGTTGTCACTGCCAGCTACCTAAGAGCAACATTTTTTCTTTTTATGTGTGGAAATCGTCATGGATATTCTCCGTCATGGGGTGGGCGGTGAGATCTATCAGACTCTTATTGACTACAACCACACTGAGTTCCTCCTTGCCACTTCTTTCTCGGGTGCGCGGATACGTTGGCATTCTCCATAATCACCTAACTGCAACCCTAAATCTACATCATTAAAGTTCATTGTGTTTTGACAGTAATGCAGAATCAGAAGTTTACTAACCGTGAAAGGACTTTAGGGAATACTAAAACCAATGCCTGTCGGGAGTGCACTTGCACTCACTCGCTGTAAGCGTGCCTATGAGTGCTTGCATTTTCACTCACAGTACTGAACTAACCTTCTGCACATATCTGTTTTGTGGTAAAATGAACAAGTGAAATTAAGTCTGGAGGTTATTTTCGGGAAAACGAAGTTCTTGCCTTCATTGTCTGATAAGTTGTTTTACTCTAGAGACATCTTCGATTTGGTGATTTCAATGGTAATGACTGGAAGGTATTTGAAATTAAGGTCTTGATGTGAGCCTTCTATCAGACTTCGCTTAAACGTTTTCCTGGCCACTTTTCAGGGTTAGGATTTCTAAAGCGTTCTTTTCTTACCTGCATTTCCCGTTGGATATCATAGTCGTCGTATTATGAATAGTTTCCGTAAATTGCTTAAAACACCACCAGTGACATCGGTTAGCTCATAAGAGTACAGCAAAAGTTAGATCAAATCCTTTGATTCAGATTGCAGAAACAACCCCCAAAAACCCTAAATAATTCATGAACCATAATCAATCATGGTTAAACAAAGCGAACCTTAGTTCACTTTGTTGTTAAACCTGTTTAAAAATGCACATCAGTACGAGTTCGTGGCTCTTAAGTAAAGTTCAAATGTTGGTACAGGGGAATGAAACTCAACTTCTAATTTATACCCTTAAGAGAATATTAAGGGCGAGATGGTTCAGATATGTGACGTCACGAAACGTACCACCACATGACGTATGTGAAGTAATTAGCACGCGCAAGATAGGCCAGTCCGGGTAACATAATTAGTGTTCCCGTATGTTTAAACTTATTAAGTGGCCTATAACAAAGTTTCGAAGTGTATTGTGATTTGATCATGGAAATTGAGAACATTTAGGTCAGAGTTTAGAGAATTTAAGGAAAACATAACAAAGCATTTTGTGATACTAAAATTATGTAGATTGGTCTTAAAGTTATTTTTTAATTCACAAAAAATACACAAAAGCAATAACCGCAAACTATTCAGCGCCTAAATTTTCCATAAAAAAACACTTCTAAAATACACAAAATGTTTTAACAAAAAGTATCCAGACTCCCAATTAACACAATCCAACTTTGTCGTGACGGCTTCAAGATAAAACTGGGAAAAATGTAATGGATTGAAGTCAAACTTGCCGTGAAAAATTTTAGTCAATGGGGGAGATAATTTCTTCGGAGCAAGGAGAGAAGTGTTTTATTATATTTCTGTGAAAAATTGTCCGCGGGCTAAAGGGCGGGCAATCGGGCAAAGTTGCCGCAGTAATTTAGCGTCATTTGTTTGCGATGAATATTTATAAGCTGATCCGAAAACAATGACCGTATTGAAATTCAATGTTCGCTTTGAATGACATGTTTGTATTCCCGAAATATACATTGTACAAACTTGGTTACCGCATACTTACAATTTGCATAAAAGATATTATTTTAAGGCTCTAGGCTTACAGATCTAGTAAAATGTAATGGCAAAAAATCACTTTATATTGCCAAAAATAATAATCACCAAAATTAAATCCCCATTTTAGCCTTAAATTGGAACAAAAATTTTTACAACTTGTGATTCTACCAACCAAATTATGATTGTTTAATGCGAAAATAGTTAATGACCACAAAAAAATTAACAGTATTTTAATATAAAATGACATTTGAATATGTTACATTCTTCTTAACCTATAAAAGTAAATTACTCCAGAAATTCATTATATACCTAAAAATAGTAAATAAACCTCTAAAGTTTGACCCTATGATATTGTAAAATAATTGCTAAAGTCTGAGCTTTTTATGACTCTAATTATTAACCACTACCAACCAAATTGCTATTTTCTATTTCGCGTTTATTCAATATGGTTAAGAAATAAACAACTCGTTTAATTAAAATAATCGTTTTATTAATATTTAAACTAACTTAAAAAAAAAACAGACTGTATAATTAACATATTTGTGTTAATCATTCAAGAATCTAAGAATAGGGCTTTTAAATAAGTAGAACAGTAGGTGTAGTACTTAATATTCTGTACTAAAAATAGTAATTTTGAAATTTACTGCACAATTTAAATTTAATGTTTTCTTAGTTTTGGCTGTTTACAAGCTACATTTTATGGCAATAAAGCGGTGTATTAAGAGGGCCCTTCCCGATCCGTCTATCGTCAACGCGAGCATGGTCGAAAAGCTTGTGGTTTCATCCAGAGCCACAGCGGCGATTTTCTTTCAATTCCCCCGTCATATCGTCCCACATATCGTCTCCCGCGCACCTCATACCGCCTAATGCGATGACATTGAACGAAAAATAGTGTTCAAAAATTTCTTAAACTTGTTCCAAGAAATAAGTGTTTTTGAATAAGTCTTACAAGTATGTGAAATAAATATATGTCATTAAGAATCTCCATTACATGTGCAAGGCTTGTATCGAAATACTTTTTTTACTTTTACAGTTTAAGAGTACATTATGAACCACCAAAGTTCAGTAAAAACAGCAATTTTAGAAGGCTTATACTGAATTTGTTTCTACAACTTTTGATTTTTTGCTACCATAGAAACCTAGATATAGTGCACAAAATACCAATTAGTTCAAAAAAATCAAAGATAGATGTGTAACAACTGCATAATCACGTACGAGCGTTTGTATGAAAAGTAGGACGGGTTGGCCGCTCTTAAGGTAAAAATAGCGCAATAATTTTCTCATGAAAATTTGGTGATCAATTTACTAAATTTGGTTTCACAGTACAATTTAAAGTGCAGTTTTTGGGTTTGGTTTTTTGTTTTTATATATTTTAAGTAATAGAGTTTATGGTCATAAAGTAATTTTTTGGTGGTCATTATATTCATGCCCTTATTTAAATATGAAATTCGTCATTGTTATTGCAATGGTTCCGAACTATTTTTCGACAAAACCGATTTTAAATTATTTTAAAAAAATATTTTTTAATTAATTTCATGAAAATGAATTTAATTCGAAGAATCGAAGTAAAAACATATTTTCGATTATGAAAAAGAGCCCTTAAAAGTTTAATTTAATTTAAAAAGTTGTAAAAAATATATAAAAAGCACTGAAACTGTAACAAAATACACCGTAAAAATCTAAATTAAATCATTAAAACAAACAGTTATTTAAAAAAAAAACTGTAAACTCTTTAGTCTACAAAAATAGCTGTGCTAGTTGCAATTATAAGTTAAACTTACGTAATAATAATCCCGCGGGCCAAGTACTAGAAGCTCGTAAAGCGCGATATTTAAATTCGCCGCGGCGACAACTTTGCCGCCGGCGACAATTCAATTACAAGTAATAGCCTCTGATTCATGTTTGTATTGCTAATTAGTCCCCGGCTCAAGTTTTGTCACTCCTCACTTAGTGCCGCGTTCCCACCCAATGTACTCGCTGTTCTCTTAAATAGATTGTTCTTTGTCGACTGCGGCAGAACGTTAAACAACGTCCGCTTTTGTTTGCTCTCAAATTAAAGCATGTCTTTTCATCTTGTTTTAAACTCCGTTGTTTTAAATCAACTCGGAGAGCGACTCTCAATATGGAAATGGTTTATTATGCCCCCAAGCTCGACAACGCAATGACCGATCGTCCTAAAAAAACAAGTAAAAATGTTTTTATTGATCCCATACATAGTTATCAGATAGTTCGAAAGGGGTTCGGGGTAACAATGGATTGTAAGGATAAGTTTATTCAACAAGCGAATTTCCTTGTGGTAGTTGGTACAAGAAGGAAAACCACAAATCGACAAAATATCAAAGGGTTGCTGAAAGCTAACTTTGTGAAAACACGGTGGGTGAAAGTTATGTAAGTCGTAGCGGACCTTAACAGAAATAAGCATTTGGACCAATAGAAGAAAACTTGTAAATCCTGTGGTGGGACCGCAAGGTACACGCGACCCGGGTCTTAGGGGCTCAGCGCGACCGTCGTTCTTGCTGTCCTGTAAATAGCCTTAGTTAATGTGCAGGTACAGGTTAACAAGATTGTTTTGTGTGTTCTGTAGTTTCGTGTGTTCGAGCCCTTTAGATATTTCTTGCATCGGCAAGTTCTGAGTTGTGGTAATCTTAGTTTTATTTGTGTTTCGCGTGTGGTTTAGACACCGCAGAATTATCTTTTCAAGCCTAAATTTTCACTAGAATCCTGAAAATTTCTTAGTGTCGAAACATTTCATCATCAGAACTTTTGCTCCTAATACATATTATTTAATAAAAAATACATATTTCTACCACAAATAGTGATTTGTGGTAGAAATATCACCATGTTGAGCCAGTGGAGTGCCACTGGCTCACAAGTGCTTTTAATCAAAATATAACCTATCTTAAAGGCTTGTTGAGTGCGTCCGATAAAACAATGCCGCTTGCAATGAAGGGCCCTCGATAGCGTGGCCGAGTAGGGAGCCAAAGAGGATAGTGATGGGCTATTGTTACTATTATTAATAGTCTCTTATTGTTGAATTATTATTAAGTGTTCAATGGTACATTGATCGACGGATAATGTGGAAAAGTAGGCGGAAAAATACATCTTTATTTGGGAAATTTAACGAAAATAATTTAATATATGTTCGGATTAAACGAGCAGAGAAGATAGAATATTCAAAAGATTTCCATACTCCTTTCACCGATTTCTTTCCTCCAGTAGCTGTCACTCACAACCCCGTCAAACATAAATGAGCACTTTACGAGTCAATTGGAATCCTTATTATTCCTTTGAGTTCAAGATTAAATATAAATAAGCACCTTGACAAATCTTCGCTTCTTACAAAAATAAATCCGCGTGGAGTAAAGAAATCGGCACACAATAAACTCAATATGATACAGCATCTATCTAGCAGTGCTTTACACTCGCAAGAGGTACGAGGAATCACAGATACACACTCATAGTTGGTACTATTGTATTGGCAAGCGAGCGGGCCGCAACGACCTGTTGCTCCGAACTATTTTATTAGCGTGAGTGTGTCGGCGGCCCATTCTTTACGGCTCTTTTGTTGGCGTGCCGTTTAGTCTCACATTGTGCTAGCGCCGACGTGATTGGTCGAGTTTATAACGCAAACACGAAGCATATTTTCCATTTGTGCCACCCTATCCAGTTTTGCTTAAACTCTCAGTTCTGTTGATTTGATTGTGTAATAATTTTGGTCGTTGTTGTCGTGAATTTGGGATAAATTTTAAAGTTCACGCCTTGGGTAGGATTTTGCAGTTGTAATAATGTTCAGTGAAATCTTTAGGGTCTGAAGTGCTTAGTTTGAAATTTCAATTAGGTTGAGGCTCGTAATTGCTTCAGGCTGGCCTTTCTTGGAGTAATCTTGTTGTATAAGTGGCCGTAACAATCGATACATAAAACGATGAAATGGTCCGCGAAAATGCAAATGTACGTAGTTTTAACGAAACTGCATTGTTCAGCCGGCTCCGGTATGTCAAGATTGTCATCCGGATAGACGCCAATGCGCCCCCTGCATAAATTGAAGGCTTCGCAGCCGCAACGCTGCGGGAATTTCCCTCAGGGTTTTCAACACAAAAAAAAACTGGATTCATCTCCCACTTCCAATACTTCATCTATAATTCAATATTCGCTATTACCTCCGACGACTATTTACAATGGTAATTTACGCGACTAATTCGCTGTACGTACACTTGAATGAATAATGGCTGATTTTTATTCGAAAATAAAAAATTCAGCAGCAATTTCTGCCGTAATGTGTGCGAATGAAACCGAGTATAGCATGCGTCGAAACTTAGGTACATTTACATCTAAATTAGAAAAGCTCTGACAAAAAGTAAATAAAACCAAGGATTATAGTCTGACTGTTAGTTTATAGTATTTTAATGTTATTGGTAATTAAGTAAATAATATGACGCAGTCGTATTCAAAGTAAATCACTTAAATTATTCAATATATATAATGAAGGCTCTCCGAAAGACGTAAAAATACTTATGCCATCAATCTATATTACAGTGGCCACAAAGTTTATTTTTGTATTTGTATTTAAAAATCACAAATCGAGCGAAGTTCCCACTAGACAATCTTGTAAGTTTATATTAAGTTAGGAAATCGTTTAAAGACTACCACGGAGCTCAGACGTCGGGTATCGATGCTTTCTTATTTAAGCCAACTTTCCGGACTTAGAATTCAATAAAGCGGCCAACGGAATTTACTTCTCTTTGACTAAATAGCTTAAAAGATTAATTAAGATAAACTTTCAGCGGATCCGGTTAATGTTATGGCGTAAACACTTAAATTTTGCTCGGAAATAAGTTTGTGCATTAGGATTGAAAAAGTTGTAAGTACATAAACAAGCTAGCTTCATTTAAAATTTCTGGGAACATCTCTAGCGTGTTGCGATTTTTGTTGGGAAAAAAGTCTTGTACTGAGTTAAAGTTATTTTGTGCAAATGAAAAAACTGATTCAAAGTTACTTGTTAGTTTATTTTTCTTCTTTTTGTCAGTTTTTACTAGTCGTTTAATTTCTAGTAAATAAATAAATTAATTGCCTGTTTTTATTCAACCGACGCGTTGCTTGTTAACTAACACGTCAGATACAAAAGGAAATTGAAGACCCCAGAAACTTTATCTCTAGGTGTAGGTAGCACTGGCCGATTATATTCGTTTATTCTCATTAACTCGCAAAATATAAACCAGCAAGTACAAAAAAATACCACTAAACGGAGGTTAAAGAGCCTTTCCTCCCATTCCTCTTGAAAGCCTCTCGCAAACCTATTATCACCACCTAATCCTCTCGTTGGTCCTCGATTAGTGTAGATTATGTGCAAAGTGCAATACGTTTGTGCACATTGCACGATCGCATTGTCATCGCATTTCAGCCGTCCGAACGTGACCCTATCTTCTTGTAATCCTTGGACACCTGCTTTTCAAATCTTCATTTCCTCTGCGGTAACATTTATTTGATGAAAGCTATTGTTATACGTGTTATGGTGTTATCCGGTTTTAAGTGAAATTGGACAGAAACGCGGAAATGGTACTATATTTTGGATTTTATTTTATTAAATAAACTTCGAAGAATAGACACTTATACAGGTGCTGGCTTAGGAATCTAAAGCTCCTGTTAACATCCTAACTATCCTAATCCTAACTAATATTATAAATGCTAATCAATTAAAATATCAATTAATGCAAATTAAATTAAATATGCAATTATGCAATTTATATTTAATGCAAATTTCATGCCGAAAAAGTACTGTTCCCGAGAAAATCAATAATAACGTTCTTATGATAATAGATGGCGCCACGTATCTTTCGAATCACGATTGAATTATATTATTACAAGCAGAGTACAACCCGAATTGATTGTCAAATTCTAAGATAACGTGAGTGAAGCCGCGGACAAAAGCTAGTAATTAATATTTACTACTTCTAAATTATAAAAACTCAATTACAAACCGCGGTATGTTGATGCACATTTTAATTACGGATTAGAGACAGAAAAACCTCAATTAACATGATATAAATGCATCTCAAGTGTACACTGAACAAAAACAGAAAACTCAGCGGTCCGTTGAAAATATTTGCCAGAGTTATAAATAGGGGCTTTCATACGATGAAAAAACGTGGCGTTGCACGACAAATCGCGTGACGTCGGGATGAGCGGACGCATCGATCGTGACGGTAGAATGTAATCATTTTCGAGTTACTAGGTCTAGGTGAAAATCGCTAAGTGGGGCGTTTTTAGAGCGGCGCGACGCCTGCTTTTTAGGGTTAAACGTTTTCGTTCCTGGTCTAAGTTTTAGTTAGCTTTTAATATTTCTGAGATGCGTCAATAGGAGCGCTGAGGTTTAAAAAAAACACAAAGTTGTGCATGTGCATGCAAGCTTTAAAAAACCATAAAATATAAAATGTTTTTAACCATGTCATTATTTATTAACATTTTGCGACGGTGGAATTAAATCACTTTTGAGTTAATAGATTTAAGTGAAAATCGCTACGTGGGACGTTTTTAGAGCGACGCGACGCGTCGGCTGCGTTTTAGGGTTGAACGTTTTTTCTTACTGGTTGGTCTACGTGTAGATATGTTTTATATTGTTTAAAAAAATATGGTTAATAAGAGTGTTTTATGGTGTATGAAAACGAAAACTATAAGAACTATATTTTGTGAGAATAGTATAGACTTAAAAATCGTTAGAACATCCGTAGTCTCAAACAGAGTAATTTGTACAGTAACAATTTTTTGATTGGTTCAAAAAGTACTTAATTAAGGCTTCTATAAATTTAGATTTGATTACAACCTACTACTCTTCATGACTCTATATCTTCATACTCTTCATGAGGCTTCTGCACAGTCTGCTTGCCTTATGGGCTTGCCGTATTGTTGGCCCCTAGGCACGCCTCTGAAAAATAATACCTACTATCAATCAAAACAGTTCCTAATAAAACAATTAATTACAACACAGATGAAACGTTATGATAGGTAATTCATTAGAGTAATTCACCGTCAATTCCTTGGGAAGTAAACGGTGGACAAGTGAAATGTAATCAAAGGGTACAAATGTCTATCTGCCAGCAATTCAACTGACGTCTGCTTGGAACTCTTGTTTAATTAAACAAACACATTTTGATCTGTTAACCCTTTACGCGCTCAGGTTATCAATTGTTTGTGTTACGGGTAACGAATGTGTGGATGTGGTGATGGGAAGTTTATTTCATTGTTACTTTGTTGGGATTTAATTCGTGAATGTATTGGACTCTTATGACTCATTGAAGTTTCCTTAAAAAGTTGTGAGAAGCACCATTTCTCTTTTTGCGACATAGCGCAATTCTTCTGCTGTACTTTGTTGTGCAAGAAAAAGTGGGGAGGAGTACTTTGATGCCTAAGTGTCCTATTGTCGTCGTTGTATATATGTAGGAACTTAGTTTTAGTCTTCTTTTTAGCATTATTTTAGTTATATTTGTAGTCTGTATATAATGTACATAGTAGATTAAATAGTTTTATATCTCAAATAAATAAATAATAAAATAAATGGAAGATGATTAGTAGCATAATTATGAATGCTAAGATATGCTTATAGAATGGGCCCAAAAATCCTTACATATCCTGATTCTCAATCAAAAACCGAGTCACAAAAAAAGTAAACTCAAGCCAAACTTAGTCAACATTGCCCACATTCTTCAATACAACATTATAGTTGGTATCAATTAAGCGTAAAAGTTAAGCATCGGATAGGCATGCGCGTCGAATAGCCCATCCGAGTGGACGATTCAGAGGAAATGGCGCAGAAAATTGCGCGCCGCCTCACGTGGACGCAATATCCTACGACGGCTACCAATTATGCAGATTATGCCGCCGACGATACACTTATTACAAACGTTCCTTAACTGTACTTTGATCAAGGTGATGTATGAGAGTCCCGCTGGTGTAACTACGGCCTGTTTGTTTTGAGATGGAAAATAGGAAGTTTTTTTTATTTATTAAAAAAACAAACAGCCAGTTTACATGTATTAAACTTATGCTATACAACACTAGTACTAACAATATAACTAGACGAGTTAGGCAGGGGTTAGAAAGTAGACTAGGAATTGTATTGTTCTAAGCAAGGATGGCGATAAGTCTCCGAGGTTAAAATGACTGGGCGGGTCACATTTCCAGAATGGATCAGGACTGATGGGTCAGAATCGTCACACAGTGGTTGCCTGAAGTCGGTCGTCGTCACCGAGGCAGGCCCAAGAAACGCTGCGTGACGATTTGCACTCGTTCCGGACTAATTGGCTAGGCATAACACTGGGAGAGTTGGAAAGGAATGGGGAGGCCTTTGCACAGCAGTGGGACAGAATAGGCTAATTAAGAAGAGAGAGAGAAGAGAAATATGGAAGAAGAAGACATGCTGCGCCTATCCCAAATAAATTGGGATAAGGGTGTGGAATGATGATGAAGCTAGAAGATGGGCTATTGTCTACAAACCATTTTTTGGTCAGGTATAATTAACGTGCTGTAGAAAATTTGGATTATGATCACCAGTTGATCACAAGTTTACAATTATGACAAAAAAAATGAGAACGAAATATTGGATTGAAAACTTCCTTAGGTAAATTGGGAGTCGTTAAAATTACCAGTACCTACACTCGATCTCATGAGTCAATATAATTATCATTTTAAATGTCAAACAAAGTCGCAACATTAAATCAAGAAAGCAAATGACAAAAACATTAATCAGCGGTCCAACTTAAAACCACCACGTCATGCTGGTTGTAAAAATGTAGATAACAGCAACACGTGGACCACGGTAAGATGTTTAGTGTACGTGCATATGTGAGCCGAGGGGCAATCTGCATAATGAGAAGTCGGAGGTTATTGCGCGGATCGGACCAAGTCGGCAATTTCCCGCCTCGATTGTTATGGAGACTGGGTACACACACATTGATTCCTATAGCCCAAGCCCATTTATTTTTAGATACACTTGCGAGGCCTGCGAAGGTGGGTTAGGGATACTACTGTGGATCTTTTTGAGGTGGGCAAAGATGCATAGTTATTTAAGCAACTTTGCCCTGTGAATAATTAAATTATTTTAGTTCAAACTATAAAGGTTGGAAGATATCGACGCACAAACACAAAATTCCGAACTGAATTTTTTCATCCGTACTTAAAATAAATCGGCCAAGTGCGAGTTGAACTCGCGTAGAGAGGGTTCTGTATAATGCCCAAGTTAAATGTTTCGTTTTCTATCATGAATAAAATCAAAACTATTTAATTTACAATAATAACAAAAATAGATTTGAGATCCTCATAATGAGCCCTTTCATTTGATATATGAGACAGTAAGGTTTGCTATTTTTTTTTTAATTTCCTAATTTGTGCACAGAAATAAAAATAAAGAAATTGTTTGGCACATCTGTGTTTGGGTCATAGGATTACACCATTCTACCAAATTTCACCTGATTTGGTCCAGTATATTCGGAGCAAATTGGCCGTGACAGACGGACGGACAGACAGACAAACGCACGAGTGATCCTATAAGGGTTCCGTTTTTTTTTCATTTTTTGTACGGAACCCTAAAAATATCTGTTGTTTTCTTCACGATCAAAATGTATGGCACAACGAGTTCGGAACCGTTTGTGCGTCAATGTCCCATCCACCCTGTATCATCAGCATCATCATCATCATCACCACCCCGTATACATGTAATCAAATCTTATACCTTTTCTGTAAATAGTGTAAAAAATATATTGATCGTTGTTTTCTTGCATTTTTTTTTCTTAGCCTATATTGTCCCACTGCTGAACAAAGGCCTCCCCCATAGCCTTCCCCTCTTCTCTCCGTGTGGTTTTCTCCGGCCAATCGTTTTCCTATATTTACAGGTTTAAAAAGTATCCTGCACTTTCCTACAAAAAAGGAGGTTAAATCTATTTAAAGGCGATAATATGTGATACAGATGTTAGAGTTACATAGCACACTCTGGTCACGTCCCTCCTCCCCAAACGCTCACATTTACCGATTGCCCACTACAGGGGCCAAGGCGTTAGCTTTACGGGCTACGATCCGCGACTGTATATCGCTAAATAATATCATAGCCTGTATTATAGTTCTCCGTTATTTAGGCCCCTTGAAACACCATATATTTAAAGTTACATTACACTCATATTAGTACGAAAGTTAATGTTCGATTTTGGTCCTAACGACACAACCGATTAGGTACACTTTTCCGGTGAGAAAATCAGGACCTTGAGTCTCCGACCTTTTCTTTTTTAAATCCGTTCCGTATAAATAAATAATGGGCTGCGGACGTCTTTATTTCACGACACCGAAGGTAAATAGCATTCTCTATCAATCAACCTTCGGGTCGTACATAATTTAGTGAAGGACGACTTCTCCGGAGTTGAGAAACTTCTTCGTCATATTATTGAAGTGTTGTTCTTGCTCATCGCAAACTCCGGCTACCTCATCTGTCGCGCCATTCCGCCTTTTCCCTTACCTTTTTTTCTGTATTTTACGATGTTTCTTTATTCATTCATGTGTTCGGAAAGTTTGGATGGAACTACTCTAGATAGGACGTTTAACTGAAACTTGGGTGAGTAGAAAACTCGTAAAAACTGTACCTTACTATTATGAGTGACGAACTTAGTTCTAGTTAAGTTAATTAATTTATCTTTTTTCTACTCGAAGAAAATTGTCTTGGCTTGGCATAAGCATAATCAGCCTACAATGTGCCCAATTCTGGGACACAAGTCTCCTCTCTATGAGAGGGAATGGACCTATAATCCACCACGCGGGCCCAGTGCGGGTTGATAGATGTCTTCGAATTTTTGGTTCTAGGTTGTTTGGTTTTTTAAAACACGCGTTACCCAGTATTAATTGATTACTAGTACGATTGAGTTACAGCAAGAAGTTCACCGATATAATCGGGTCTATTAAAGTAATCTTCCACAACCAATGAATCCCACCACAATCGATCCATAACATTGTACTCCTATTTAATCGCAATACAAAAAAATATTGTGAACATTGGCGGCATCGTTTACTCGGTTGACATGGCCCCAATTACCTGGCGATTGATGGCAACTGCCATCAACCAACAGCAGATCAAGTTCCGACCACTTGGCGCCCGCTCCACCCCCTGACGTCTTTCTTACCCCCCCTTCACAGTCCGCCAGACGTATTTGACAGATTTGCCCCAAACCCGAAAGATTTTATTGACCGGTTATTATTTTATTTTATGGACATCCACTCTTATTTCATTGGCTCTAAGACGAAGTTACAGTTTTTGTCGCTCGATTATTGGAGCAAATCTTTGGTCACATCTAACGTTTTTATTTAATAGAATTTGGTGTAGATGGCTTACGGGATTGTTGGGAACGATGTGTAATACGAGACTTATATTTGTGACGTATTCGGTTCGGTACTCGAGTAACTGAGGTATCCGTTATTTAATTTTCGTTTAATAAATCTAAAATCGCCAGTGATTTAAAAACAAACGAGGGATAAAATTGTCACCTCACAGACTATTGCCAGCAGCACAAACGAATCAAGCGAAATATAAACTAAAAGGAACAAACAAAATACTGGGAAATGTTCCGAAGCGTGTCTTACAAACCGTTCAACGATATTGAATTGGATGAAAATAAAAACTGAAGTAGTGTCCTGTAGAGTTTTCGATCAAAGAAAATTACGCTAGGCGTGGAGTGAGACGGTCGCTTGGTCTTGTCTCTGGAGCCGTTGCTCTGGAGCTCTATAAAATCCCTTTCCTCGCAACATATCGTTCTTTTCTCCCCAAATTGCGGCTGTCCCGACGCGGCAGACACGTCCAGGTAATAACGCAATAAACCACTGAGAGCTTCCCCCTGGAAAAGCGATCGAGTTTTCCTTCAACCTTTCGAAAACGAGTTGTTCCTCGATTTTCGTAGATGCAGCGGTGCGGGCATTGGAAAACTAACCTTATTTTGTGATTGTTTGTGTTGATTTTGCCGGGATTGGAGTGGTCTCGAGTGAGCGGTGTGCAATCGGTCAGGTTGCCTGACCGCGAGCGCGTTTTTCGCGGTACGCCCGCTTCAGTGTGGCCATCACTTTGTGTAATTGAAAACTCGATGTGCACTTGTACGGAACACCCGTTAACAAATAAATCTTTTACTGTTAAACATATACAACCGGTTAGATTGAGGCTGTTTACATAATATATGCTCATGTTACTTACTTATAGGTGAGTATGTTATATTTTTTATGGAGATATTTTAGTTCGTTATGATTGAATTGTAGTTGCTGTAATATTAATTAAGACTTTTACTTGACTTGTCACTTAACTATTATTCCTTCATTTAATTTCCTCAAGAATAACTAACATGAAGAAAAAATAATATTTCCATACGAAACTCTCGTTAGCTGAATCAATTGCAAATAAGATAAAATATTGAAAACTACGATGCTTACATCGGTTTTAGATTAAGTTAACTTCAATATGGGACGTAAAAACAATAAGAAAACATTCCTCTCGTGTTGCGGCGGACTAATCCTATTGTTGCATTTCAGTATTTCTCGACACAAAACAAACCCATAGGTACTTTTATTTTGTTGTATTTTTTTCATCGTTTCTCGTACAAGTCTGCGTCTGGTTTAGACCATTAAGTAATCTCCTTGGCGGCTTCGAAAACGCTGGCTAATGCACCTCCAGCAAGTTACGGCTTCAGTGTTCCTAGAATCAGAAAATACGAACGATTTTTTTTATTACTTGCCAGTACGTTAATGGAGCACTGCTGCTGGTCCGAGAGAAAACAGCTGGTTTTGGTTACCCTAAATTCGAAGTACTGTTTCTTCTTTTTTATTTCGATTGTAAAAAAATATGTAAGGGAGCAAGGAGGCGTTTGCCCAACAGTGGTTCTTATCATGATCATCATTTCAGCCGAAAGATGTCCACTGCTGGACATAGGCCTCCCCCAAGTGTCGCCACATTGACCGGTCCCGTGCGACTTGCATCCAGCGGATCCCCGCAACCTTCACCAGGTCATCGGTCCATCTAGTGGGAGGCCTTCCAACGCAATGTCTTCCGGTTCTCGGTCGCCACTCAAGATCTAACTCAAGCAGACAATACCGGAAACATACAATATTACTTCAAAAATATTCTCATTCCACACACTCCGATATTCGACCCAAACTTTGAAACATTCCTCAATATATTCATAATAACGTGAGAACACATCAATAATCCTTCGATATTGACAGATTCGGTTCATAAAAACAAGTGGGGTTAGGAAGAAAGAAAATATAACTGTATTCAGAAAGGGGGAAAAGGAAAGTGGGTATAAGTTCAATAATGGTGTTTGTTGCGTACGACCGTCGGGTAAATAAACTGGGTATAACTCCACCGTTGGGCTTTTATAGTCGCGAGGAAAATCGGATTTTAATAATAATTAAGGGTCGCTTTGTCAACTGCTCCTTTTAATTTTGATGAATAAAGAAAATTATTTATTTGGCGGCGTTAGCGCTTACCGTGATTTATTCACCAAGTTACGGACATTTATAAGGCATCGCCCTCCCCAAGGGAAATATCTTTTTCATAATTCTGTGAGTTTGACGCCGACATTAGCACTGCGCTTGGAGAAGTTACAATGAATTTGTTGATAAAATACTGAATTATTATTACTTGTTAATTGTTGCACTAATATAAATCTAAGGATTGTAGCAGGTGGCGTTTTATAGTTTCGGCCTCGCCCCATGGGGGAAAAAGGTGTGAGTTTATGTATATATGTTTGTATGTTTAGCTTAACTATTCAGAAAATAATTCTTGATGGTGACGGATTTTTTTGTAATTTGATGATATTTTTCTTCATGATTTTTATTTTTGTTTCAGGTATGTACACTTTTTGTTAAATCCAGGATTGTTTGGGTGAGTTGAAACGTTCAAAGTTATTGGAATTATTACTATACTACTTCAAATTAATGTAGTACCAAAGTTTACAAGCCCTATTTACTAAACAGAATTAGTCATCTATTTACCTATATACAATGAACAACCAACAAACTTTTCATCTTTCATAGTATGAATATAGAAGGACGTAAATTTCACCGATACAAAAGGATTACAGCATTATTAAACTTGTAAAATTATTTTCTCGTAGAACTTACACCGTAGCCCGTAGCCGCGTAGAGTTCGTAGCTGCGTAGCTGCCACCCTCATCCGTAGTAAATCTTTTAATCTCTTTACAATGGTCCAACGTCATAAATTTGACATCTGTGACTTTTTTATTACGATATTCGAAAACGTGTCCCTCCCAACGGTATGATAAAATCGTGTTTTATGGACGCGGACCCCGTCAGTTCATTATTTTATTCCGTAGAATCGATTAAATTGGCGCTTTTAAAATAAAAATTACTTCGGACCATCGAACTTGATTCAAATGCTACATTATCAAATCCCCGTTCCTAATAAATCGAATCGTGAATATTCGAACGTTGAAAATGCAAAACTAAATATTACTTGCGAGTTGGCAAGTACAAACAGCGTCAAAAACATACAATTTCAGTTGCATCAGCTATCAAATTACACGGCGCAAACGAATCGATTCCTGCCGTTAACAAAAGCAAGGAAAATTCAGACGTGCCATGAATAAGTAATTTCTCTTAAACGCTATTGTTAAATAAACATTTCTAAGATATTTTTAATGCATAAAAAATGTTTTCAATGGACAAAAGCTTCAGGTTACATTGTGATTTCAATACATTTTCGTTCGCAAGTGATCCTGTTTTGTAGTCGGGAGGGCTCGGGTCTTCCGATGAATAGATAATATCCACCTAGCTAACTGTAGTCCTATCATGAATTGGCAACTTTGGAGATAATGGTGAAACGAAATAATATTTCTTTAGTATTTTTGTCGTCTTCAGACGTTCTCAGATGAAAGAGGAGCTTTTAATGAACGTGCTTTGGAGTCATTTATAAAGGCTCCTAACAGTCTGAACGGGCCATACATGTAAGTACTGGTACTTCAATGATTGGTGAAAAAGTATCTTGAATATAATGGAAATAGGAAGCAAGCGACCATGGAGTCTATCAGTAAGTTGTGGGTTCAAACCCAGCCGCGTTACTTTGTGTAATTTATTTCATCACCTCTGCTCTCAAAACGGTGGAGGAAAACATCGTGAGGAAACCGGCATGACCTAGAACCGAAAATTCGAAGACATGTGACATCTACCAACCCGCACTGGGACCGCGTGGTGGATTATAGCCCATTCCCTCTCATAGAGAGGAGGCCGTGTGTCCCAGCTGTGGGAACATTATACGCTGATTCTGCAGGAAACAAGCTATTTATGAAACTTATAAGAGAAGACTTCAGTTTTCCTGCTGAAAAAGTGTGTTATTTATTGATATCATAAGTAACCACAATAAATAGAAAAAATATCAAATCCAAACCCTAAACAGTTATTTTAAAGCTTTAAATCCGACTTTATTATTACGAATATCATCAGCACCAGAGAAAAGTAAGCTTCTACCATAAAAAATAATAACTAAATACCCGAATAAATAAACTGCCGCCTCTCGAAATATATTTTGTTTACAACATAATAAGAAATCTATTACAACATTTTCTTACACGAGTGCCTAGTACATTTGATTCGAAACGAGCAATTTGGAGCATCTTCAAACAAAGTAGTACTATATGACATTACTTTTGAATAAAATAACAGGCATACATACTTTTATACAGGGTGTTGGGTAGTTATTCGCTGACGTCAGTCATAAAACGTTACTCAGCGGCCATTATGCCAGCGTTACCTAGTTACTCAAGAACTTTGCCGTAACAAAAACACACTCACAGTTATTGCGACACTCTTAATACTGATTTTCTTTTCTTTCCCCCAACTGGAGCATTTTTATGCTCATCCTTAGAACTTTTGCAATCCAGTTATATCAGCTGTGAAGAGCTAAGCAAATACAAAAACTTTTTTCGGCTTAATCTCAACGTTTTAAGGATATTCATTGAAATTTCACGGGTTGCTTTAAATAATCCACGGAGACGTTATTCCTGTTTATATACGATTTTAAGTATAACTTTTCCACGCGTCTCTCGTAAGCTCTTACACGTATAAAAGAAATTGAGAGCTTTTTATCGTAGGAAAATAAATGAAACTTTCCTCCAAGGTTTGTGGACTCCGATTTTGTTTACGAACTTCCACAAGTGTACTCAAGTTAGTTTTATTTGATGTTGATAGTGGTTAAATATTTATTTTGTAGCTAATTAATATTCTCTGCTCCATTATAGAAATATTAATTAATCGTGAAACAAATTAGCTGGGCTAATAATAAACGAGCAAACATCTAAGGGCTGTGAAACTGTATTGTCTCCGAAATATTTGTCGAAGTATTTTTGACAAATAGCTGAGTTAAATAATTCGTTGGTGTAACGATTCTCTCACACACAGTCAACGTCTCGGCGCGTAGGGAATTCTTATCTTACAAACGCAGCACTTTGATTATGAAGGAGAGGAATATTTAAAGAAGCTTTCGCTTGCTTTGTGTTATTCCCCGACGCATGTGCAAAATTTATGTATGAAATATGAGCGAGCATTACATTGTGAAAGTATCTTTTTACGTGTGTTACTATTTTTTTTTTATTCTTTGTTACTATTTCTTATTTTTCGTGATGTGATTTTTCTGTAGGTACTGGCAACTGTATGTTTATCATGGCCGTTTTCTTGTCTACCTTTGTATCCATAGTGCGAGTTATGTAAGAGGCGGACCTCGAAGTGAAACCTCTGAGAAACTTATTCCGGTCATTGAGATCGGGCCTGATTCGATCGCATCCCGGCTCATTCCTATCACTTATTCATCAGGCCATGAATACTTAAGTCAATTTACGTGTCGTAAGCTAAGCAACAGCCTCCTTGGCTTAATGATATTGCAGTAACAGTGATGTGTCTGTTGGTTAATAGACTATCAATTTCTAACGTTTAAATACATATTTAACATGTAGAAGGAATTGTATTTGTCTACTTTCTTTGCTTATGTGATGAGTCTAAAGGACTCATCACATAAGCAAAGAAAGTAGTATTCAATTACTTAGATATGCTGAAGTTTACAATTTCTCTAAGTTATGTCCACAATTAACATGAAAGTCTACAGTGGGCCTAAAATAGAAGCTTTATCAGAATCATAATATGAATCACGTTAAAATTTTAAAATTCTTAAAATGGTCTCTATGTTTATGACCACAAAGTCCATTTTAAGAGTTTTAAATTTTTAACGTGATTCGTATTATGATTCTGATAAAGCGGCGATTTTAGACCCCCAGTTCTATAGGAAAGTCAGTTGAAATGCAATGTTCATTTAAATGCTGTTATACTAGATTCCATTGCTTGAATAGTTTAAGTTTAAAGAGACAGATACAGTGCTTTCAAACCACTCAATTTGAACTCCAAAACTACTCAAACTATAGCTTAGTTAGAATCAAAGTTCCGCTAAGAATTTTACTTTTGCCTTTAGTGTGTACCCGCTAAACACATTTACGACTGGTGTTTCGATCTTTATAGTAATTCTTTCACTAATATCGGTACATGAAAGCCTTAATCGTAAAGTTCACAACATTTACTACATTTTGGGAATTGAATGAGCCTCCTAATACGTAGCTATTCGGTATAGTTCGGTAAATGGACCTCTATGTATGGATGTATTATTATTGTTCGCCGTTTTAGTAAAAAGGTTCTGTTACTTTTTATTTGGAGTCGGTGCTCCCTTATACATTAGAAGCGAGATTACGAGTACCTTTAGATACTTACTACTAATTTCAAATAAGCATTTACTGTTTGTGCGTATTTGTACTGCAATGAGGCTTGTTAGAAGGGTCTGTAGTACCTAATAAGCTTAGCAATACAAACCCATACATAATGCTAAGGTCATTGAACAGGAAAAGCTAAACTAGAAAATAAAGATATACCTCGGTACCGTACTAGATTCATGTCCTTTGCTTTTTGCTACATAAAACCTCAATAATATATGCAATCCTCAGTTTTAAAACTACAGTCAAAATTCCAACCCTATTTTTAACAAACGTGTGGACACAACTAAAATAAAAATCCACTCCAAAATACGAAAGCTAATCATCGCAGTCCGTTTAAAATATAACTTACTAACTATTTCATACGTGCTGGGACTGAGCAAACTTTTTAATTTTCGTCTATGAGCCACATTGTTAGCGCTTGGTTAGCGCACATACATTTTTACTATTTCGACGAATTGTCAATGTACAAAAGCCAGTACTTCAAGCTACTACGTACAATCTGTCAAATTTCTTTAATAGGTTTTCAACTTAATCGCTATAGCATTAGGTTCAAGGTTGGTTGGGAAAGAAGAACGGTCATTTGTGACCCAGACCCGACACGAAAGAGACATATCTCAGTTTTTTTGTTATTTTAAATTTATTTAGCTAAAATATGTATTTTTTATATTCTAAATCAATGGCTAACACCACAATATTGCCTTATGTTTTTGTTCAGGCGACTTATAAAAAAAAAACATAATTACCTACAAAATTCGTAATTGTATGTAACTCAATGTCGATACAATAATTACGGAATTATCCAGATGACCTGGTGTTGGAGCTGGATTATGTAATTGTTATACTTCTAGTATAACTATCGAGCTAAGGTTCATTAAAATCGTCTTAATCGTTGATTCATTGAAGATTAGAGATTAAGGTATTATTAAGACGCTGGATAGATTGTGGAATATTTTTGGTAGCTAGGTACTAAAAAACACCGAGTTTGAGCTTATCAATATTAATTCAAGTTTTTATTCAATCCAATCAAATAATCGCGATGTCTAGAAATTAAGATTACGAGATTTTATTAACACAACTTAAAATAAAGGCACTAAATAAGACTCCCGTATACAGGCTGAATTTTTCAAGTGGGCGTGGATGGCCCAATCCGAAACTACGAGGAATAGCGAAAAATACTCAAAGGACTCCAGAGCCCGATTTTGATGAAAACTAAAACTGCTTCCTTAGATTTTTGGAAAATCAGTATTCTTAGCCAAGAATCGCACCCATTGATTTCGGAAAAAAAAGCACACCGTATTATTATACTCGTAACACTATTCGATAGTGTCGCTAATAAGGATCAAATTCTAGGAAATAATGACATGCGGCAAAATAAAGAAAAGAGTTCATGGTTGATAAAAACATAATAGTATGCAAACAGTTAGTTAGTAGGTAATCAACGAAACGTAGAACAAAATCACTATAGGCGCCAACTCACTTGTTAGTTATAATTTCAATTGTTTAAGATTTTTTTTCTTTTACTGTGGCCTTTAGCTGGGAAGAGTCAATAAAATTGAAATTAGAACGTAATGTTGTGAAGATCGACTGCGCTGCGGGTGTCATCAATCAAGGAAATTATTTAAAATACGAAAAAACATAAAATTAATGATTTTTTTAAGTTTTCCGAATGTCATTACTTCCCAGAATTTGATCCTTATTAGCGACACTATCGAATAGTGTAATAAATAGTACAGTGTGTTTTTTTTCCAAAATCAATGGGTTGGATTCCTGACTAGGAACATTGATTTTTCAAAAATCGAATGATGCAGTTTTACTTTCATCAAAATCGGGCTCGAGACTCCTTTTATCATTTTTCGCTATTCCTCATAGTTTAAGATTTGGCCATCTACGCCCACTTGGAAAATTCACCCTGTATAGATAGATAGATGTGAGATGTAGGTGTTAGCCACTGATATTCAGCATAGTGTTAATTTATTTAGGTTATATTTAATATTACAAAATAACTGAGATACGTTCCTTTTGTGTCGGGCCTGGGTAAATTTTCTATGTAGCTTGATGTGCTGGCATCTGTACTAAGACTACAGAACCGTGAAGAGTTGGTAGTAGCCTTTTAAAAAAAATGCCAAGTTTTCTTTGTTCTGTCTACATGGTTATTTTGGCGCATGAATGACTGTTGGTAAACATTTGTGAAATAAGGGACCATAAAAATTGTATTGAAAATAACAAATGGCGGCGTTAGTTCCGATGCAGGCAACCCGCCAAAATTACCATTTACATAATCCCATGAAAATCTACATTTTTACCATTGAGATTGCTGGTCAGATACCAGGCATTCAGAATTGTAAGGCAGTGATTACTGAATATCCATCCCAACCCCCAAATACGTCATTATTTCACTACGCCCAACGAGCTGTCGATGTACCAGGCGTCCAGCCTGGTGAGGTGTCAGGTGGTTGCAGTATGCACGTGCCAGCGTTCATTAGTGGACAGATGCGTCTGCAATTGGAATCTAATCCCAGTGCTTTACTCCCGGAACAATGTTACGTTGGACGGTAATTGACTGGTGTTTCGAATACGTTCTCATCTTTGATGATGTGCTGGGATTCTAGTTTGATAATCCATGTTAGGCTACAAATAATTTTCCGATGCAATTTCTGTCTCTGACTGCCTTTTGCAAATCTCATAATATGAAGATAACTCCAATAAAAGTTACAGAATGACTATCAAAAGTCTAACTAGCCAAAACGTCCGAATGTGCAAACACAAAACTCCGTAATGAAGTTCTAAAACAAAAATAATCGTACGCTGCCTATGGGGCCGCAGTCTTCAATGATTTTCCGAGTGCAATTTCAAAAATCAAAAATGTTTTATTTCATTATTACACGTTTTACATAATAAAGTTGGTGGCGTCTTCTTTTAAGAATATAGATGCCTGTGCCAGGAGGCGCTGCTCTTTTATATTTTACAATTAAGTCTATCTTTTATATTTTAAAATTTCTGCCTCAAAACTGCCTTTAGCAAACCTCATAATATAAAGTTGACCTAACATAACTACCTTTAGCAAACCTCATAATATAAAGTTGACCTAACATAACTGCCTTTAGCAAACCTCATAATATAAAGTTGACCTAACATAACATCACGCCTGTAATCGCTGAAGGGTAAGGCTAATAGTACACCCACATTTCGCCAGTTATCTTTAAGTCCCATGGAATAGGGAGTGAGCCTATTGCCATCAAACGGGCGCAAATCCATGACTCCGTGGCTGCTACTGAGAAATTCCTGATGGAAAAACCCAATAACATGTTGCCCGACTTGGGAATTGAACCCAGGACCTCATGCTCAGCAGTCGCGCTGACGATCACTAGACCAACGAGGCAGTCATTAGTTTATATTTGTCATTATGAAGTTAATTCTAATAAAAGCTAAACAAATACTATTTTAATGTTATTAACTTGCACTAACAGTACATATAAACCACACATGACATACAAGTTACTATCAAAAGTCGAACTACCCAAAACCCACGAACGTATACAGCACAAAACTTTAGCGTGCGAATTTTTTTTAAACAAAATTCGCACCTTGCCTAAGGGGGCAACACGTCAGCGACACTAGTATGCGACAAAGCGGCATGAGATCTAAGGACAGTCGCGCCGTGAAATTTGTCGTTTGACACCTCCGCTTCAGCGGGCCGCGCGTGCGACAGCGTTTCTGCTGCGATTATTATATGAGAGCAACTGAGCACACGCCTCGCCATGTGGAAAACGGCTTTAGGGAGTAAACGTGAGTTTGATCTAATATTCTCAGTTCGTGCATTTTTTATTGGAATTTTGTTTCGAGTGTTTAGTTATTTTATTAGTTTTTTTTTTTTTAAAGATTTACTGACTTTCCAATAAAGCAATGACAAGAAAATATAAGCACGTAATTTAGTCAGCTTTCTATCAAATTGTCTTTGTATCCAATGTACAATATCTTGAAGAAAAACAGAAAAAAAACTTGCGTTTTATTTTAGCAATATGAGTTTTGTTTGTAAACTAACACCATTTTTCTTTGATATTAATTTGGTGGCTATTACAATCATAGCTGCTATTAGCTAAAAGCTTTACAAGGATCACTAAGCACGAGGCCAGGAGGAGCTATTGTCGCCATCTTGTCTTTTCTAGTCCTTTTCATTCCACAAACATCAATGTCATTCAAGCGCCAAAAGAACCTTGTAGCACTGTACACTCCAACCAAAACTGCACATCTCATAGTGGCGCCACTTGCTTAGGGAACATGTCAAACAACTGTCAAATCCAGTACATTCCATTTTAGTTCTCGATTTTGTCACACGCGTAATATCTTGTGTTGTTCTTAATTAGGACGGACGAGGATTATCTCGCTATTTCGACTATGCAGTGGAACGAGATATCGCGCACTAATTAGAAAGTTTCATCAGTTCCAGCATGTTCAGTAGATACTTCGTGGAAAATAAGACAACTGAAAATATTAACTGCTAAACTCGTAAATACGTTGATAGAAAAATCTAAAATCTTTAAACAAAACTAACCCTTAATATAGGAATTGGTCTATTAATTCATAACCTACATAAGTACACACCTAAATTACATATTTCGTCCAATGCAAGTACGCTAAAAGATGTTCGCGAAAATTATTCTCAACTTATAATATATTTTTGATTATTCAGTCGGTTCTCTGGGATGCTTAGCCTAATAAAATAGCTTATAGCAAGAATAAAATTCGAAACCGAAAATTAGGGACGGTATATTAAGTAACCTAATGATATAAAATTCCACTTACAACTGATTCTAGGACTTATGGTAGCGGGAAAATGAGATCAGTGTCTATGCATTCTAGAATCTAGTAAATTCACGACTCAGAATAAAAATTCTGCGAACTTGCTGGTTGGAAATAATTGTTCTAATATTATTACTTAGACAAACAATTATTAAAAAATAATCAGGTACCAACAGTGTATTAATTAAGCAAAACATTGAATACGATAAATATGTGAGTGCAAAAAATAAAACTCTGATTTGATCAGAAAAAGATAAATAAATAGGTAACTAACCTCCTTGAATTTTTATAGACAGGGTCATGGCAGAATAATATAAACTAGCAGGGCAGAAATATTACAAAAATATTCAAATTTAAAAAAAAAGTTGAGAGCCATATTTCCAACTTTAAAAAAAAATTGCGCGGTAGAAAGTGAACACACGCAAATCTGTCAAATATTGGCTTAAGTAAAATTATGTTAGCAATAATAAATTGTTGAGGGTATAATCACAAAAAGTTTAAGTCAGCGTTAATATAACTTACCATTCTGTCTTCTGTCATGTGTTTAACTAGTTGTTTTATTAATTTTGCTTCTTAGTTCTCGCGTGTCTCCTAGGTTTCTTCTACTTTTATTTTAGTGAAGTTTGTGTTCAAAATGGTGTTCAGTCTTCGCGAAATGTTATCCCGTTTGCGGTACACGTATGATGAACGTGACTGCTTGCATGACATTCAGGTGAGGAGAACAAAATGTTTAATTAATATTTTTGGTTACAGCGCAGCGGCAGTATCTAGTGGCATTTCAATAATGATGTCATTAAGTAATATTTTAACGTTTAAAAATTATGCCTAACCTATGTTGTTGTCATTAATGATACTGTTCATCGCAATGTCATCGCGCTGTCGTTTTTTCTGTTGACAATTTACTAGAAAAATACGTTACACTGTGTGGAATGTAAACACAACTCGAATTCCTGACACATTCAACCGGATAAATATGAACGCTAAAATACTGACAACAAACCACATTCATAATAAATATGAACTCACTTGAAAGTATTAACAACAATCAATAATACAATTTACAAGGCGTAGCTACGTGTCGTCATTATACCGGTATAGTTAGCACCACAAGCGTTTCATACGCTCACGTAAGCTATAGTTAGGAAAACGTATGGTTTTCGTTCTTCGTCGTGTCATCGCGCGAGTATTAATCATTGAATGGTTATATAGCCTGCCAGCACCTGAGAGGTTACTGTTTCCTCACAATATTAAGGTCGGTAGCACTTTTGTCGGATACTGTATGTATGAGTTTTGTCTAGTCACTGCGGTATGTTGTTGTTTTGGTGGGCACGTTACACTACTATCACTTTTAATAGGGGTGAGATGTGTTGAAAAGAGACAGATATTTTTAGTATCTTTATATGTAGGTGGTTCTATTAGCTTACGCAGTTACGTCTGTTTTCTGCGTGAGGTGCTTGTGGGTAAAATATAATAACAACCGCTCGGATCAATCTTTAGGTTAAGCCGCACTTGCCTAGGTTGGTCTGTGGATGGGATGATTCTCCCAACTATGTTGGGGTCGGCTTCTAGTTAAACTGGATGCAGCTGAATACCAACATTTTACATGGACCGACTACCTATCTGACCTCCACAACCCAGGTAGTACTGGGTAATACATACCCCTTGGCAAGACTGGTTGTCAGACTTTCGGGCTCAAACCATCTGACCTACCTACCTGGGGCCTTAGTCTGCTATTGCAATAGTGTCAGAATGGTCTATCATTGATTTAATAAGGCCCCGCGCAGACGAATTACCCTTTGTACGCACGTCCAACGAGTTTCGAACGCGCTTCAATACGCCGTGGGCTAGGGGCCTTATTAAATCAATTATAGACCATTCTGACACTATTGCAATAGCAGACTAAGGCCCCTGGTTGTCAGACTTTCTGACCACTACTACCTGTAACGACTGTTAAAGATCTACAAATGGCCGGGACTAAAGGCTTAACGTGCTTTCTGAGGCACGGAGGAAACTCGGTATGTAATGGGCGGTCACCCATCCATCCATTCCATTAAACCAAAATGACAGTGTAATTTGATAATGCGCCTAACTCAGTTAATAAACAGAACGATTCCTGATTCAATTCTCGATAACGATGTTTCTTTTCCCCTTTGTTATTTTTTTGTTGAATGTAAATCCTATTTTGTAACAGGAAAATCTTCTAAAAACGGCATCTAATTTCATTATAATAATTACTGTATAGCCTTTGATTCGGCACATTACCTAATGAGTTTGAAAGTAGGTACCTTTATAAGATGAAATTCATTGATATTAGGCATCATAGTGTTTTATAATATCATATAGTGCCGCGAGCGTTTTGTACTTACTTTAATTAATTAATTAGTTTCGAGAAGGTTTTTTCTCATATTTTTATTCTAAAACATAATTCCCTACTTGAATTGTAAATAAATTTTAAAATTAGGTACCAACATTTCTTTTTCTGTAAGTACATTTCATTTCTTTTCTGTAGGTTCATTTCTGTACATTTTTTTATGGTCGGTTCTGTAATTCGTATCTATCTACATCTATTAGTAATCATATAATTCTAAAACTCAATGTTTTTGTAACAAAAAATATATCTAAACCTATGTTTATTTATTAATTTCCGTCCTCCAGTACACTCTGATGAAAAACACTGCCTTTTATTTCTATTGCGGCAGATTCTCACCTGCATTTCCACTCAGGAACAAACTGTAGTTTTGGCGAAAAAAAAGCGATGGCAAACATAAATCAAATAGCAGTGGAAGGCCGGAAATTGATACCGTTCTGACGTACCAACTCTGTGTCCCCCTCCATACATAAACTTACTTAAAATGACGTGAATGCGAGCACGAAACGCGACTTTGTATGATCTGTGCGAAGCCAAGTAAAAGGGGGGGAAAAAGTGTAACTTATTGATGTAAGTAGCTAAATCTGTAAAGTTCTGAAGTGCTTTTTAGTCGCTTGCAGCGTAAAGTCATAAAAAAGTATCATTTAATTTACTTTTATCACGGAAAAGTAATTGAAAACATATTACTCGAAACTCATCTCGAAAATTAGTCCGGTCTCGCAATCCAGTCTAATCGCTGCAACTGTTTCGCGAACCAATTTTAAATTTTAGTGGAACTGCGGAGGGCATTAAACGTTAATGCACCAACAATATTCCCCAGGACGGGCCATCGTAAAAACTTTGCCCACTAGCCATCCGCCGCCGGTTGCAGCGTAAATAAGAGCGTTGTGCACTTTAACATTGTTTTAAAAAGTAAATTTCAATAACGTAAGAAGTTCCGCGACACCCCTGATGGCTTTGTGTTCACGGTGGAATTGATGAATGGCTTTGAACGTTGATCTTGTAATTAATCTTGGTAAAAGTCCTTATTGCCTTCATACTTTTTAATCTTTGTGTTTCGTAGCAGTTCGTAGTTTATTATAAGCTATTTAGTGAAGTTAATGGTCTTGAAAGTATAACAAATAAGTCCCCCATTTTGCAAGGCAAAAAGTTTTAATACGGGAGTGTCCCACCCAAAATGTATCGAACACCACTAGGGTAAGAAAACTGTTATTGTGCAACGTGCAAGCAGGCAATTCACGTCCCAAAGGGTTGCAAGCTTGGCAAGCGCACACATCCGCCGGGGCACAAATTTATTTTTCAACGGGTTAGCCAGTATTGAATTCGGATATTTGTTGTTAACCAACAATTCTTTGTTGTACCCAAATATCTGAGAGGAAGATTTTGAGAGTATATTTACTTACACTTGGTTTTCTTTGCTATTCTCGTAAGTTCCAGATTGATAAAAGCAATTTACCTTCTTGTCTTATTTGTGTTTATTCTCACATTTAATATGGAAATCTTTCAGTAGACTTATTTGTACAATAACAGATTACACAAGCATCTTGCTATGTCATGTCTGAGCCCCTAAATATTGTTGTTGTATCAATATGTTTACGAACGAATATTAAATACAGTAATTAATTTCTTACCCCATCTAGCAGTTAGCATTAATCGTCAATTCATTTATTAAAACTTAATTACAAAACACTATCATTAATCGAATTTGGAACATTTAAATTCCGCATATTTCCGCATTGGCAACTTTTCCCTTCCCTGTTTTAATCTGGCGTAGTAGTGATGTTTTAAAACAAACTTTATCTATTTTGGTGTTAACGTTCCTACCACATACCTGATCTCCATTGATTCACATGCTAGCGTATTGTACGTGGTACACAAATCGGTCGCTTGGCCGAGAGCTAGGCTTCACATTCCACGTGCTCAGTAGTTACGCTAGTACCAGTAATTGGTATTCAGTGCATTGGACGGCCCTAGGACGAAATTAAAAAATATTATTGGTTTACGCATTGAGTTTGCGATGTACGGCAATGTGTACTTTTATTTTTCTTCTGGAGGACAGTGTAATTTTTACGTCACTAGTGTTTTTTTGCTAGAAAAATAACTGGATAACCAATTAAACTAAAATAGCCAGGGACAGAAGTGTTTGATAATAATAGGACACCTTTAATGTATTGCTATAAATTCAATGCCGATATCAATTTAAAAAAGTTCTGCATTGCTTAAGACTAATATTGAATAACTCTCACAGACCATTACAGCATTAATGAACCTCGAAAGCTACAACAAAGAGTGCACACAAAATTAAAATCGACACATACAATCAACGCCCTCATAATTACTGTGTTAATATTTACATCGACTGAAAGTTTAAACATGCGAATTGCACACTTTTCCGCCAATTAATGTTTTGAGTTAAAATCGACCAACAAAGGCGTCCCTGTCATCGTTCGAATAAACCCGTGAATGTTTACTCGACACATCGGTCGCTGTATGCATCAATTAAAAATATATTACTTGCCGGGTTGACTTCCGCTTGTCCGCTACAATGGGTTTCGCTTCGCTTGACTCTCGCACGTGCTTGCATAGGGCTGGCATAAATTGAAGTTTTGACGAAACAAAAATCTATTTTTTAGGTAAGCTCAGAAATTAAATCATAAAAAACATGTAGTCATCATTACACCGGTGACAGCTTACAAATTGTGAAAATATAGCTTATCGATTCCATAATTAAATTCCAGCAGTACGACATTATTTCAGTCCGTACAACACTAGTAAGGCATCTGTTTCCACATATTAAGCAGTAAATATCAAAGGAAATTTACGTGCAAATGTCAGAACACAAGCCGCCGCAAATATTACAGTGCTGTCATTGTAGTTGCAAAATACCCAAACTGGTTAAGATTGATTTAGAAAAAGCTGGTGCGCAACCGTCCAATATATTAACCCTTCGTGTGCGAACGTAGATCTACGCGAGACAATAGGTTTTTAATTGTGTCTATATACTCGGCATACGAAAGGTTAAAGCCTGCCAAACCATGGTTGTTATGCATCCCGATCTCCTGCGCGGGATGCAGGACTGGGTCCTCCCAGTAAGTGTCTAGAAAGTAGAATAATCCAGTGCCCCTTGCACATTTTATAAAAGAGCTAAATAAAAACTGAAACATGTTACTGACAACCCGTCCGTGCTAGCACAGTGCGTGTTTTCGCATTCCTATTCGCCGTGCACGCTCGCATCACGTCGTCGCAACGCACGCTGATCATTTTTATTCGCCCAAATGAACATATTTGCACAACTTTTATCCTCACCGTTTAACTTTCGCTGGATGCGCATTCGCTCAGTTATTTGCATATGAATTTATCGGCGACATATGTTTTTTATTCACCATAGTGATCGTTTAACCGACAAACTATCAGTCAATTTTCATACATTCGTTATTTGCAACTAAATGTTCCAAATATCGAATCTTTACGAGAATTTTCAAATAGCTTTTCGCGACTATTGAATTCCGAAATTGGAATGCAGTTATCATATTTTCTGGGCGCTACATAATACAATTTTGTAGTGGTACAATGCATTCTTTGTTGTATGAGATTTAGTGAAAATATGGTTCATATTAACATTTCGCTTTTGATGTCTGGTTTTCAAAGCACAGGTAGAAATACTGTTTCATGGATGAATAGCTTGAGCTCATTCAACTTCTTGCTTTTATGGTTCAATTTATCAGTAAATCCATAATTACTGACAGTTAAATTTTATGAAATATAACCTTATTGATAGCTTACAGTTCAAACATTTAATACTACAATGTTAATTGATAATGCGACAAAACAGCTGAAGTGAAACTTTTGCAGGCCACTGTAAGTAGGTGGCTATGCCTAATACCTATATGTTATGAGATAAGACGCATATAGCACAGCGGTTCGAAGTAAGGGTCAGCAACTCGGCACACAAACATGTCAGTGATCACCTGTGCGCCGTCTTGTCAAACTTCTTTGTGTGGTCCGAACGAACCATTAATATGTTTCCGACAACAGTTCCGTTACTTTTGTGCCGCGCCGTAACTTGCCACCTAATGATGTGGGTTAACCGTTTAATATATACCCTCGGCTAAATAAAATTACCTACTTAACTCTTTATGGCCCTTATAAATAGCAATTATGGCTATTTATGATCTACCTTAGCTTCAATTTATTTCGCAAATGTAGGTAGATATATTTAAACTTAACACAAAACCAAATCTCAGATTACACTAAGAAGCTATTGCCACGAGAAATTATTGGCCTTAGAAATATTCCATATCCCAATACTTTATGCGAATATTTCGTACAGTCGCGGTATAAAATTTTAATCATATTTCAGAAAGGAGGAATGTTTCAGACGAATTATATGTATGAAGCTAACAAAGTCTTTCAATTTTCGTGAGCAGCTTAACCGATACGTAAAAAAGTATCGACGAAGCCTTCTTTCCCGCAGAATATGAATACAATAATACCCGAAGATTTATCCGCAGTCGGCCGCTACACTTGTTTACACGAATTTCACGAAGCGCGGAAGGCTGCATATTTTAAACCTACCGCCCGCTCGCTCCGATATGTTTATCTTGGTCTCATCTCGATATATTTATTGGGAAAAAGCCACGATCAGGATCTCTCCTTATTGGTTCCAACGGAGAACGTAATCGGTTTTATCTGTTTATTGTTATTGTATTTTAATATAAAAATTCGTTTACATTTCCGCCAAAATTTTCTCATCACAAATTTTGTTAACTAAAGTAATATTTACGCGCGTTCATTTAAAACTTGGAGCACTGTTAGTGTTTGTGTTAAAAACGTAACGTTTTCTCGTCAAAGGTGTAATTTAACATGGAATTAAAACTATGTAGGTGCGAACGTATGTGGAAACATGTAACATGTTCTGATGTTGGCTTTTCATCAGCATGGTAATCGTGCAAAAATATTGGCCGTGTTACAGGCCGTAGCGCACCTGCCTAGAATTAAATAAAAATAACCCGCCGAATGAGCATCAAAATGAACGCAATGTGTAATTTATGTTCAATGTTTGTGAAACAGAACGTTTAGCATACCAGGATGGTAACGTGTATCTATTATATCGCGTGTGAACTTAATGATATGGCACATAACAGACATTGAACAGTAGACACGACACCGAAAGAAATATCATTAATTTGATTGCTGTAACATAACGATACATTACGATCCAATTAGCTAACGAACTGCGAAATGACCATTGTTTATGTGTATATGTAGTTTTTGGTAGTTTCTCAGTTTTACGGCACTATATGTTAAGCGACACTCGTAAAAGTGCGGTGTCCATGTTTTACACCGTCCGTAAACTAGTAGAAGTGTCGTTGTATCGGAGAAAAGTCGCGCGACGTAAACGTAATCTATTCACATTGCGATCGACAAGGGACGCACTCGGATTATTGCCAGTAAATATTGCTTGATTGAATTTGTTCTGATCTTACACTGATTTATAAGACGGTAATAAAAATGAAGTTACATTATTTATAGTAGTCGTAAAGTTGGTATGATAACGGTTTTTTTTTTTTTCGTTTTATATTTGCATCCATGC
Organism: Eugnorisma glareosa; assembly: GCA_947578425.1. Lineage (NCBI taxonomy): Eukaryota > Metazoa > Arthropoda > Insecta > Lepidoptera > Noctuidae > Eugnorisma > Eugnorisma glareosa. Next base: position 14,646,484 of record OX387961.1, on the reverse strand, counting down.
GTGTGTCATAAAAGTATGCTGGAAAGGCATTATCACGCTTGCGTTCTTTGCGGAGTAAGCAAATATGTATCTAGGTTACAGCACTTTATATTCAAAGTGACACGTGGCGCTACCTATCGCCGCTCCCACACGCTTAGTTTATTATTAATGCGTGAATTTTTTGCGATGCTCACCTTCACAGCTGAAGTTTCAAGTAAGTGATAAAAAGTTTACGAGTGTTTCATAGACACAGCCGTGTGAGCCGTGACATCTAGATTTATATGTGGGAAACTAATATTATTTCGTCTATGGCTTGATAAAACATCACATAAAAAAACCTTCACATAATCACTTGTCGCCGAAGGAGGCCTCGAAAACTTAGAGGCGTTTGTATGAGATTGGCCGGAGAAAACCGCACGGAGAGAAGAGAGTGGAAGGCAATAGGCCAGGTCTTTGCCCAGCAGTGGTATAAAGCAAAAAAAAAACTACCAGATTAAAATTGACGAAAAGACAAAATAAAAAATACGGACGGATTAAAATATGAATCATTGAAAGCATCCGCTCGAGCCTAACCCTTGCGCTGCCGATACCGATACCGAGACCGAGACCGACTAACATTGGTTATAGTAGATTAACGGAAAACTATTGCCAGTAAAAACAGCGCAATAGTAACTGAGCTCCAGCGGCAGTACGGCACGTCTGTAACGATTTATTACGATACCAATGGCGTTTTCGGACTCCGGCGGCCGCTGGGGTGTTACAACACAAATAAATATCGATAGGGCCGTTCTCTTAGAGACGTATATTGAAATATGTTCGATATTTTATTAGATAGTGTAGTGAATATTTAGTTAATATTTTATTTGAGAGGGGGAGTTTATCTTGTATGAGATGTGTGTTTTTTTCTATTTTTATTGGGCCTTGTGGAAAAGGGGTTACTTGAAGTATCAATTTAGTTTATGTTTTATGTGCCTGTGTTTTTTTATATTGCGTTTTCACCTGTAAGAAAAGAAAACGTTAACGCTGATGTTTTATTTTAATGAAATATAATTTAATTATTATCTTTTAAACTGTGATCTAAACTAATATTATAAAGTGGTACTTAAAATTTGTTTGTATGTAAGGGGTAAGCTTTGGAACTACTGATCCGATTCCACAAAATTCTTTCACAAACAGGGACATACATTATCCCAAAGTGACAAAGACTACATTTAGAACTTTCGTGTGTTAACTTCCGTACAACAGGAGCGAAGCCGCGAGTAAAACCTACTCATTCTATAAAATTATATAATAATCTCCTAGCTTCTTCGTTTAATGTGATAATTATTTCCTTTTGCTAACGAAAATAATCTTCTACCTTACTAGCAATTTCACCCAAAATAAAGCGTCAAATATTCCCATTCCACTGCATACGGTGTTGGATGGTACACCGTAGCCAACCGTGGCCGACCCGGGATAACCGCAGCCACCGCTGTCAACATCAGCTGTACCAGCCTTGCCTACATAGTGTTCACTTAATGTTACATGTTGTTTGTCTGTTCTCGGCCTATATTCATCTGTGTATTCATTTGTTTCAGGTAATTTGTTCAGTAACGGAGTACATGGTAATGGGGTATCTGATAAGCTAAGATTATTTTTATATTTAGAAATTCCCTTTATCTAAACCTGCCCACGCAGACCGTGGGAGTTAGCTAAAGAAAATAATACTTTAATACTTTTTGCCGAAAGAGGTAAATAAGGGATTAAGGAGCTGTAAGTAAACACGGTTTCTACCTCAACTACATTAGCCTAATGAACTTTGACAGTGAATTCTAGAGTACCCCTTTAGGCATCATAAAGATAGAGCACAAAAGCAAAAAAGATTTAAGTCGGCCTGTCCTAAATTCATAAATGTTTACAGTTAAACTCCATATATTGGTACAAAATAAACCAGTCGACAGCCAAAACCATTTGACTACAAATGAATTCAAATAGTAACAGAAATCGCTCCAGCTCCGCCATATTTTATCGAGAGAAAAATTTGAACTTGCTACGTAAAAACTAAGCTAACTACCTTTCCCTAAGCATATGATTTAGTGAAAATTGAATACGAAACTAAATCTCGTATAGAGCAGACGTTGACGTTGTAAAAGTACCTATTTGTTCACAACGCTAGCACCCTAAATATCACAAGTTATCTGAAAGGAGCTGGAGGGGTATATCCTTCATCTCGCTCCCTCGCGGTGTACACGCGGTGTCTACGCATTGTAGGTGCGCGAACCTCTTTCCTTCACAAAAGCCTCCTTTATTATGCTCCTGTGTAGGATATGAGGAAATTGGCTGAATGGCTTTATATGAAAAACTCACGTAATCTTCGCGGGGTGTGGCCCACAATATCCTGCACTTGGCTCCGCGAGATGATTCTTGTTAAAACATAATTCAATTGTTACATTAACGTTTTAAAAGGTATAAATGTGTTTGCGAATAGGCGAGGTTTGTGTAATGTACTGTGTTACAAAATGTTTCGGCACAATGAACATAATACTCCTAAATAATGATGTATTCCTGAAATACCTATGTTAAATGCATTCATTAAGGATAGTTTCAACAACGCAGTAAATAATTTCTGGTGGAATATGAAATTTCGGTTGAATCGACATGCTAAATAAATATATAGGTTAAAAATGTTGCTTTATGAAAATTGAGCTACAAATTCAAAAAACCAGAAGTAACTTTGAAGGTACAATTTTCCCTTGAATGTCAATAACAGAGAACGGACGCGTTTACGTTTTACGCGCATACATGAACATGACACCTGGCGAAATAAAGCCTTTCATGTGGGCAGCGCTCATACGGGGTGTTTATTGTCATCGGAGGGCCGCACACATATTTGGCGAGAGGCAAGCGGGTTCGGTACCTAATAAAGTACGGCGCTAGGATTCCCCGACGGCGGCGGCGGTGGCGCGGGCGCGAGCCGGGGCCGGATCACGATCGGCGTCAGAACCGCCTCGGGATATAAATTCGGTATCTTTCACCTGGAACGCTTCAACGACCGACGACGCCACGCGCCAGTTATGAAAATTCCAACGCTGGAATTCCAACTCACACTAGAGATTTTTGCTGAGCTTTGCGGTTGTCGTCGCCCGGATTTTTTAAAGAACGGAGTCTGTTACGTTTATTTCAGTCTGCGTTTTATGGAGGCGGGAATGTGCTCCGCTTTGGTTTATTTGCGGGCCGCCTTTCTCATGAAATTGCGCTGTTTCATTGCTTACGAGCCATTTTGAGGTTCTCGTTAGAGTTACATTTTTATCGTGATGTATTTTTCTTTGCAAATTGTCTATCGCGGCGATGGGTCCTGTTTTATTATTTTGGAGCGTGATAAAAACCACCTAAATATGCATCGTACTGCCGTATTTAATGTTGCCGAGTAGACGTTTAAACAACAATGTCGTCTGGCCTTCCAGACAGCAACGTTTGTGTGATCGGTCACCTCTCAGCGTACAATTAAAGCCGTCACGCAAATCCTGAATGGATATCGAATAACAAATGACGTGGCAAAATAGGGTTTCTGAAAGAAACCGAACATAAATTGCCAAAACCCATCAACCATTAACAATTACAAAAGAAAGGTAAGGAATGAAATGTTTTATTCATTCCGTTAACGAGAAAATTACCGAGAGGGCGTCGGCGCGCCGGATCCGATTGCAAGGACTCCACGAACCTTTGTCTTCGGGGAGAAGTGTGCCCAATGAGCACTCCAGATCCCCGTAGGTACCAATTAAGGATAGCATGTAGCACAAGTACTTTATTGTATAATTCTATGAAATTGGAAATGATAACACAAATTAGAATCGAAATTGTCGAGAGCAGATGAGCTGGAAAGCATTGCTTGAATTGGATAAAGGGTTAGTTTTAAATTATGTGCGGGAAATGACCAGCGCGCGGCAAATGTCCACCGGCAACGCTTTTCAATGTAAACAGTGTTGATGTGAACGAGTCAATATGTGGCCACTAGTGAGGCTAGATCACAATATGCAATGCCTATTACATGATTACTGCAGTACTGATGAGACACCAAACAAAGTTTCATATTTTCCAAAGAATTCAATATGTTCATAGTTTTTTTTTTTTTTGTTTGTTAAAAACATGTTTGCCACTGATCTTAATTCAAATCTGTATAACCAAACTAAAATACTACAAGGATTTGTGTGGTATACTACCTACCACTAAAAACACGACTACTAAAAAATCACGCTCTAATTAAAATCGGGGTTTTTTTTCGATTTGTAGCATAAGTTACCCGGCCCATGATAACAAATCGATTATCATCTTATTCATTAAAATCGGCTAAATAGTTTAGGCACTACGGAGGAAGATACGTAAATACAAACATACATACATAGACTGCTAAAATCACAACCCTTCCGTTTGGCTTCGCCGTAGTCAGGTAAAAATGCAGAAATAGTTTTTCGTAGATTGGAAAATTTCATAGTCTTCTATGTGTTTATTTTTTTTTTACATCTCGAAGTGCCGGAAAACTTTCGCTGAAAATTATGGGAAAACCCCTCTGACCTCTTTCCTTGAATCGTGATTCCTAGTATTAGTAATCCTACAGGAGTATAGATGCATTTTCTAAGTATTAATTGCCTGTGAACCGTCTCTTTTGAGAGAGAGGTATCATTACGGACTATTACACAGGAATCCAAATTAAAGGGCAAGGCAGACGGAGTCACCGCTCTGCTACATTGCTGAAGAATTTAATTAAATACTAATAACAAGCCAATCTCTGCGAGGAACAACTGATGTTATTATTACAGTTATTCCATGATTCTGTAGCAATTTTAATTTCATTAACAGTATCATAGCCTCAGCTCAAGGGTTCACTCTATTTTATTCAGAGTATGGAAATGAAAACAAATTACCATTATTATTTCTGCTTAATTACTTCGTAGATCTCTTTCTTTTGGTACTTATACTGCTCTAAAATGTATCTTGCTATAAAACGATACTGCATTCCACAGTAGGGTTGAACAAAAAGTTGTTCCCGATTACATCACGACTTCGCAAAATCTGAATACACCCCAACAACGGGGGCTAATTACGTTAACTTCTTTCGGGTCCAGTACAAATTCCGAATGGGCTGTAAAGAGTGCGAATTTGCATCGAGAATATTTTTCGTCAACAATTAGGTTGTTGGGCTTTTGTCTGTACCGGCCGGGGGTTTGTTTTAACGACGTTTTAAAAGATTCCAACTCGAGACCGGGGGCTTATCTCGAACGTGCTCCCTGCTTGTTACAAAAAACCCTTTATTAACTTTACGAGGCTTTTAACGAATAACAGAAATAAATATGAAGGTTTCACTTTACTGCGCGGTGGTTTTATGACACCGGAAACTTTACAATCGTATCGTTTCCACCACCCCACGGAACTTATTGATATACTTACGAATACGTGTTTTACAAATCACTGAACATTTTTACTATTTCTGAAACTTGCAAGCTCGAAATAAAATTAAAAAAAACATCCACACAAGTAGGCACATTAATCACGTCAATTTATTTGCTAGCTGTATTGAAATAAACGTACGTAAAACGTCCTAAAGGAATCCACCCATTACCGATATAACGTCAACGTATTTGCCAGGTGTAATAATGCCCCCCTATTTCAGTTCACCACAATTTCGAAACATGCATTGTTTACCCGCCAACACCTTTTGTTGTTATTGAAAATGCAATCCGTATCCAAAAACAATACGTACGGACGTGTATGCAATATTCCTGAAAATGTCAAACGGGACCCTTTGAAAAAAAATCATGCCACGTCGTAGGTATTTAATTTCTGTCGGCTGCAGCGAGTCCGCATCCCGGATATAGGGTTTATTATGAGATACAAAGCCTTTGGATGCTCGCTTTCTGTACCACTGTTTGAGTGGTGGGACAGGCGCCGCCGGCCCTCTGCAGCGCACCTGAAACTACAAATACAATAGCACGTATCATATTTACCATGTTCGCTCGGTCACTATTGCGAATGAATGACAGGAACATTTGAAAGCTAATCAAACTGGGAGAAAATACAAACAGAATTTCAGGTAACATTTTATTGACAGACAATGGTTTCTGAATATTGAACATTTTCATGAAATTATTTTCGATATCTGATGGAAGAGATACCTAAACAATGGAATGCTTTTGTCTGGCGAGTTATGTTCATAATCAAATCTCGAAACTAATACAGAGTTTAATTAGAAATATCGAACTACTGCCGTATCTACGATATTTTATGGGAGACGTGGCTCCGTGTCGTGTTGTCAAATGAATGGCAGCATGGAAGGAATCGCTAGATAAAGGCCACACACTAGTTACAGATCAGTTTCTGAATACCGCTTTGGAACGTATTACAGTAAATCAGTTCAGTGAATGCAGAATCCTTCTGTAATTTCACCAGAACACCCACCTATCTATTGTTTCGTATTTTGACAATACGACCTACCGAACTCGTACCTCCCAATTTAATTACATTGGTCTTTTTTTGTGGTTCCTAAAATTAAAAAGTACTTCCTTTTATATTTTTCGCTGTGGGCGGGTGATAATTTATTTTTATACTGGAATTATTTTGCGAATACGTTGCTCTTATTTGAATTATAAACTAGCTTTCCCCACCACTTTACTCGCGTGGATTCGCATTTATTAAGTTTATCGTAGAAACTTCCTGTTTTCAAAACTAGTGTATCTGCGAACTATGCAGGTATGTGACTCTTTTTAGTTTTGATTATTAAGGATTGTAATATTGTAATGTCAATTATTTTTGCCGCGTTAGTACTTGCTACTAACTTCAATATCAATGACTTAAATGTCCTTCTACCATTTTTCATACATTTCCGAGGGGATAAACAAAAAGAAAAGTATTTTAATACAATATTTACGCGAGCTCAAAAGCACATTTATCTTATAGTTATCCCTCGAGGGATCCACACTAACTCTTTGTTTATTTCGGGTGATAGAGGTATGAAGTCATAAAATACACCATTGAATAAATGACTGTGCATTTGACAAACGAGCATTCACAGATATATCCGGCAATAAACGAGCAAAATGATCCTCCCCAATGTATTATATAATATAGGAATTCCGCGGAGGGAAGACGCGGATCCTGGATTTGGCATACCTTTCCCCGAATGGTTATGTTAAAGAAAATTGGTACGCCGGTATCTTTACTTTACCAAAACACGTACATGCTTCATCTGAAATTCAAAAATTGCTCAAAATTTAATTCCATAGAACTTAAAAAATTTAAGAAAAAATAATTTTCTAAAAACATCCTTTGATCTTCTGGATTCTACCGTCGTCGACTCAAATTAGATACTCGAATACATTGCATAAATAGAAAGCAGAGATTATAAAACAATACGGCGAGTGGATTCCGTGCGTCATATAAGCGTGTACCACCTCGCGTGGCGTTGTATTGTACGGAGACATTATTATTAACACAATTCTTCAGAAACACAACACAAGGCAACGCGGCCCGTAGCTCATACTTGTTTTTCTTAAATCTCTCTGTGAACAACTCTATTATGGGGAATCTTGTTAACATTTGAAATCATTTCTCTGCCCGGGAATAATGAGTTCTGTGTTTTCATTTGAAACTCCGGTGACTTTTGTTTAATGGAATGATAATACAAATGCTGGCCTCTTTGTAGTGAGGGCCGAGAATATTGTTGTTTTTCCTCGGGCGGGTCACTTTAGTTCCAAGGGTAATTTCATTATTTTTCTAAAAAAATTGCTTTCACAAATGAAACTCTGGACTGTACAATCTTAATGTTGATTTATGCCCTTTGAAATCCACTTTTGTTTATGTAAAGTAATTTAGGCAGATTTTTTTTCCTGTTTTCGGGTTAGCGGAGAGATGTTCTTTTATGAAATTCTAGGTAGAAAGGGATATCAAGGAAAATATTTCAATTTAAAAGGAATTTATTAAAACGTTAAATCTTTAAGATAACTTTTTTATGTCCCTGCCTTTCATTAACAGATATTTCGCTCTGTTGAGAGAAGTGAATTAAGTCTAAAGTTGTTTATAAATCTCATCATAAACCTAATGAGTTGTTATAACTTTTGGAGCATTAAACAACGAACCGCGAGAATCTCTTAATGTTCGTATTTATAAAACTATGTAAAATATAATTTGACTTGTTACCCCCGGGGGTGTATTACCAGCAAGTTTTCGTCTCGTAACAGAATATTATGTAAACAAATTTAATTATAGCCTTGAATTAGCCACAATGGCCGGCTGCCGTCGCTGTGAATGGAAAACTTTGGAACCTCAACTTTGTCCAAGTAAAGTTTCCTCTGTGTGAACAGTAACGAAAGAATTTTACAAAAAAGTGCCTTGCTTATTTCCTGATAAGTGCCTGCTATGCGGGTTGGGGGTACTTTATGAATTGTTGACTTATCTTTACTCTACAAAAAGGTCTAAAGCGTTTAAAGAACCGTTGATATTCCCGCAGATTCCAGTTTTATTTTTCATAAAATTTTTAGTGAATTGAAAGCTTTCTAAATAAATAAAATAATCAGTTTTAAGTGTTCTATTGAAAACTTTTTCAAACTTCCTAAAAGCTATATGATCAATTAATCAAATAAAACCTATTTGTATTAATTAAACAACATGTCCAAACATATACCTATGGTTTATCCTGGTTTAAAACAAATGCGGGCGCACCCCTAAACTTGTACAATTTATCATAAACTATCTAATCAATTTAGAAAACGATTCGGCGTTTAATATCAAATCCACGTTTTCTCAAAGGCTTGGGCCGAAATTACGGCATTGTGCTAAATAAATTGTTATTAATGACCAAAACGTTCCGTATTTGCGAATAACAAAAGCTCCTCGTATTTTGTGGATAAATTCCGAATTCCTTGCATACGCTTAGACGTTGAGATTATGGATGGAGATTTTTCATCATAGTCAATATAACAACAAGGATAATTAAAACTGATAGTCCCTAATTGATGGTGAATTTCGTAAGTGATATTGCCGCGTAAATGGCTCACTTAGAACTATTCATAAAAAGAATATTATTTTGCAGTCATGAAAACAAATATGGATTAGTTGCGCCGTTGCGCCAGGTGTTAGCCTAGTGTAGGATATTCTTCATGTCATGTTTTGTAGGCTGAAATAAATGGCGTAAGTTTTTAGTACCTTCGTGAGTTTACAGAATTCATGAGCGGGTACGGAGATGTAAGTAACGGGGTGTCAGTAATTATTCACCAGGCTCACCACTAAGCAGGCAGGTTCATATTTCCTATGAGCAGATAATCTGCTCTCAGCATTAAACTTGTAAAGTGCTCTGCTCCATATGTCCTCGGTAAAAGGGAGGGTTGCTTTCTATTCATACACTGTGATACTCTTTTACGGTTCAAGCAAAAACACGCCAAACGCTGGCGAAAGATAAACCCCGGGGCGGTACGAACGCTGTTGAATTTTACGATTCTGCTAAGCCGCCTTAAAGTCGGGCCCTTCCTGAATATTTTGATTTATTTATAGGCGTGAACGCGTAAAAGGGTGGTCCAAAAACAATATACCGCGTCGTTCAGCTGGCGCGCTACTTGGGACACTTAACATTATACGCCCCTATGAATAAACCTACATATTTATACCCTTCCGTTCTGCAATACTCATTTCCCAGCTTTGAGACTTTTAAGACATTACCGTAACTATGCGCAATTTACTGTGAGCGCGAATTTGTTCCCGTAATTATTAGTCTTAGTTAATTTTGCAGAGGCCCAAACAAATTTGTGGCTGAAAAGTTTTACACTTAATTCATTAGTATGTGGTATAATCGTGTGAGAAGACGCAGCCGCATTAAGCACTTGCCGCTCGCGACTCGCGCTTCTAACACTTCATTGTGATGCTAATTTAGGGCAGCTCTATGAATATGGGGGCGGCACTCCCAACGCGCGCACTTTTTGCCTCACCGCGCTAAATTAATTTGAATAATACCGCCGATAGGCAACGAGCTCCGCCGAAATGTCTTTTATATGAGTTTCCGACGTGAAAACTCCGTTACCGCGAGGGCCTAGTAATTTTTTTATCTCCAGCTTAAGAATTACGCAAAGTACGTGTTTATAAATACTTAATTGTAAAAGAAAGGTACAATCAGATTTTAACTTAATTTTCTTAGCCGGTTCTTATGTATTTACATTTTATGATTTACTAGCGACCCGCCCCGGCTTCGCACCGGTGCAATGTTGTACATATAAACCTTCCTCTTGAATCACTCCATCTATTAAAAAAACTGCATCAAAATCCGTTGCGTAGTTTTAAAGATCTAAGCATACCTACATAGGGACAGACAGACAGAAGCGACTTTGTTTTAAACTATGAAGTGATGATTGAATTGTATAAATTCTATCGAAAGTACACATTTAACCAAAAGATCTTGAGAATTGGAAATTAGTAGCACAGAATCGTGACCGTTGGACGGAATGGAATGAGGCCTTTGCTCAGCAGTGGGACCATACGGGCTAGCTATAATAATAATAACCAAAAGATCCACTGCATTTTTCTTTCAATCTCTTTGAGAGTGAACAAAACGAATGTTCCATTACACAATGGAATACACTCTCGAGCCCGATAAAATAAATTTCACTTAGCTGTTAATCACGTCCCTAAACCGTGTGTGTCCATGTACTCGTGCAGGTAATGGCGAGAGCACTAAGACAAAATTGGCTTAAGTAATCTCCCGGTCGGAGTATATCTGTGTGGAGGCTGTGAGCGTGCGCCCCGGAGCCCGGAGTCTCGTCTCCGTCTTGCCGCCCAATTCCAATGTGGAATGCACTTGAGTCCCACACGTACGTGTTCGTCATAGAAATTACTCAGGCAATTTTTAAGTGAGTCTTTCCCGCTGCAACACTCACGGGTATTCAAGCCCGTCCCTATATACTGGAGCACTTAAAGGAGGTAAAGCCACTCTTAAACAAATGAAAGAGCTTTCGTTCGTCGTTTTTGCCTCACGGCAATCCGCTTTACTAAAAGGCGGTGAAAATTTTATGCACACCAAATAAAAGTATCTGTAAGGACCTATCAGATTGGGAATTTGTGTTGGCTGGCTTGTTCGATCGTGACGTGTTACGATGTGCTTAAAATTTACATAGACAAGATAGGGACCAAATAAACGAATGAGCTATTATTTATTTACAGTAAATCAGACTGCCTCCTTGGTCTAGTGGTCGCAGGCACGACTTCTGAGCACGAGGTCCTGGGTTCGTTCGATTCCCAGGTCGGGGTTATTGGGTATTTCCTTCAGTAATTGCTCAGTAATAGCCACAGAGCCTGGATTTGTGCCCGGTTGATGGCAATACGCTTGCCCCCTATTACATGGGACTTGAACATAACTGGCGAAACGTGGGTGTTCTGTTTGGTACAGCTCTGCCTAACCCTTTGGGGATTACAGACGTGATGTGTATGTTTAATCTGATTAAGAAACAGCCAGTAAACTCGGTCACCTGTGCATTGTAGTAGAAATCCGTGCTTTTTGGTATACCTCACCAAATTCTAATTATTACGTGATAAATTAGAGGTTACTGTGGACTTCAAACCGAATTTTAATAATTCTTAATTATTCCGAGTTTCTTAAATAATGTTTGTTGGCAAAATCGTTACGCTTTTGCACTTTCATTAATTTTATTTGTATAATTTAACTCGTTTAATTTAGGCGTCAAATTACTTTTCTGTCGGACCCCGTGGCCTGCGTGGCAGTGACGTCGCGCGAATCTGTCACAGAAAGCTTAAGATTAGGTCAATTTAAGGTTCATTTTCGTGCGTGATTAGACGGAAAATGAACGTCGCACGCCGCGCCACATCGTTTTGTATAGACGGCTTTTTAGCCTACTCACAATACGCCCCGCGCTGTAATGTAGACAACGGTGGTTTGATAAATGAGTTGGAGTTTTTTACGTGAAAAGACTAACGTTTTGCGTTCAAACCTGGGCTTGTTTTGACAAAACCTTTGCGGTTCTCACAACGGAGTCTGTCGCAATGGAGCCCACTCGCCGTTTTTCTAATGAATTGAGTAGGCAAAGAGAAAATAACAAGGAAACCTCTCCAATGGAAGATAATTGCTGTGATAATGGAGTTCATATTGAGCGTGTTTAGTGGGTTACCATAATTACAATTATTTTAAGCCGGTAATCTTGTTTAAATTGTAGTCCATTTGATCTGGAAATAAAAAAAGAAAACAAGGTGTAATTCGGTCTGTTCTTCAACATTATGAAGCAGGCTTATCTCGCTTTATCTAACGGGCCGTGGTATATGAGTTGTATACTGCTACGAGCCCGTTATGGTCCTGAACTTCGTAGCTCGTAGAACCGGTTCAACGAAGCACTTCGCTGACGTATGTTTTCTTTAATCAATTTGATTTACATATCCTTCTACTGTGACCATGTCCCAAGCCACATCCCTCAAACTAATCATCTATACTAATAATATTATAAAGAGGCAAAGTTTGTGAGTTTGTAGGGAGTAATCTCTGGATCTACTGAAGCGATTTTGAAAATTCTTTCACTAATAGGAAGCTACATTATCCCTGAGTGCCATAGGCTATTTACAACGTGCCCGTGGGATAATTTCCGACCAAAACGCGAGCGAAGCCGCGGGTAACAGCTAGCGATTATGTGAAAAAATGACGGGATAAAGCATGACTTTAAACTACATAATTATGTTATATACTGAAGGTACATTATTTAGGCCAGTTTAAAGCCTTATTTCCCTTACACAGATAAGCCAGAGTAACTCGTCCAGTATATGTTTTTAATAAAACCAACCGTAACTCCGCAACATTGCGGCAAAGTAATATCACTAAAACTGCCACAATATTATTTTCCGTTACTCAGATGCGGCTAAAGCGTTTAATATTTAAAATAATCACGGTATTGTCGGAAACGGTGTCGACAGCTAATGTTCGGTGGCAAACCGCCACGCGGCCAGCCCGCACTTTACCTACCCTCCTATATATACGTAGCTATGACAACCGCGACGTGTGTTTGTCTACAAACTGTTTGCTCGCATATCCGTTGTGCTACCTATTATTTGCACGGAGAATTAGACGTCACATTTTATCCAAATAAAGGTATCAGTGCTTTATTGGTTCGAGGGGTTTGTTTAATCGGTTCTTGGAGTTGCTTTTTGACAGGACGTAACTTTGATCAAGAATTTTGGATTTAAGGGATGTGAGCTTTTTATTTTATCCGCACAGACAGGCTTAGAGAGTGGTTAAGAGCTCAACTGCAATGTAGAAGACCTATGTGCTATTTCCTTTGTGAAGAGCTGAAATTATTAAAAACTAGCTGTTGCCCGCGGCTTCGCTCACTTTTTGGTCGGAAATTATCCCAAGGGCACGTTGGAAATATAGGTACTCGGGGATAATGTAGATTCCAATTAGTGAAAAAAAAAACAAAATCGGTTCAGTAGATCTAGAGATTACCCCCTACGACTTTACAAACTCACAAACGTTTTATAATATTAGTATATAGATAAAGTAAATAAAAATAAAACATTTCATCACCACTGCTTTCAAAACGGTGTAGGAAAACATCGCGAGGAAACCGGCATGCGCTCTAGAATCAAAAACTCGAAGACATGTGACATCTACCAACCCGCATGGGCCCGCGTGGTGGATTATAGCCCATTTCCTCCCATTTAGAGAGGAGGCCCGTGTCCGATCAGTGGGAACATTTTAAGCTGATTATGCATGCATGCAAAGTATCATTAAATAAGAAGCCAGCCTTAACTAAAATATTAATTACTATTACGATCAAGCTAACTGTGGTGTCTATAAATATCGACATCCAAAAATACAGCCTTTAACAGGAATCAGAGATACTCCAGTCTTAATTTTGATTATGTCAAGGACACGTAATTATTGAAATTGGTATCGTTTTAAGAGCATCTTGAATTTCTCAGGAATGTTCGGCAAGATAAGGGCGTCATTAAAACCTTCTCCAATCCCGGAATTTGTTAAGTACATACATTTACTCCTATATATTGTAAAGGAAACTTTACAACGTATAATGTAACCAGCTGTACTTCGCGAGTTTGCCTGATCTTAATCCTTTTCCTTTAGAATTTGTTGGTACATGACGTTTAAAAATTCAGCATTGTATAAAGATAATATAATTTACTTGTATGGAATACACGTGCGGTGTTGCGGCCTTCTACAATTTCTCTTAGGTGATTCAGATGTAATCTACTTAGTTAGTTAAGTAATTATTTTCTTTTCACCTAAGCCTAATTTATTACATTTCGGAAGACTCTGCCACGTTTTACAGTAGACATTCCTATTAGGGTATGATAAAACTGTTGAATAACAGAGACGTCATGAATACGCTAACTTTAACGAGGTGACATTAGGAATATGTTGTGCATTGCGGAAATGCGAGCCGAGTATTATGAGCACGGTTAAATCTCAGTCAGTCAAATTAATTATTAGTTCTGCTCCGTGCAGCCGGGACAAATTGACGCTTGTTTCGTCGGAACACTCGTATAATTAAATACACAAGCATTTAATCAAGGTACTATAACACTGTAAACTCATGTACGTAATCCTTCAGATATGTTAGAACATTGCCGAGGTAGCTCGAAGTTGCCCGATGTAACCCGACGCCACCTGGCGGCAGTTGGCTTAAGTGTGCCACCTACCCAACAAGAAAGCTGGGTTGAGTTGGTTGAGCCGATCTTAACCCGCCGCCGCGGGCCGCGTAGGACCTGTCCTAATAACTGGGTACAATAGTGGCCCTGAGCAAACAACGGTAGCTTATTGCTACTCGGCACTCCGCAATAACAGCGGTAAAAACAATAGCGCGGCCATGCTCCTTGTGATTGCGGCCGCCACATTGTTCCCATTCCGAGGAGCAGCTTGCGTCAAGTTGCAGTTTCGGGTTCAATGGAATGTAAAACTAAATAATATATTACCTAATATACATAATTTTCTTTGCAGGTAAGCTGCCCGGTTATCGGTATCGCGGATTATACATTCGTGAGTTTCTATTTTATCAACTTCGTAGTGAAACTTCATACATTTCGCATGTAGTATCATCTACTTCATGAATCCATTGAGCATGTCAGTGTGTAGAAATTGTATGTACCAACGTAGTTCTTGAAAAAATAGTTCATCATCAGAAGCGGTGTAATATCAGCTTATTGATATCTGAAGAATCGACGATTGTTCGAATGACCGGTCAGGGATTATCTCGATATCAATTCGTGACGGTGTCATTTGTCGCATTTGGCTCCGAACACTCGACAGTCGGTTTTAATTCGCTGATATCCACCTTTGATCCGGCTTTTCCCAGATTATATCGTACGATAGCGTTCGTCCAATCATGCTTAAAACGACTTCGACACATTTGGACTGCAATCAAAGTTAACGATGCTACTACCGATCAGAATATAACAGTTTCGGATTTCAAATAACACATGATTAGCCAGCTATGTGGGCACATGATTAATTTAAAACAACTTATGCGAAAAACATTATTATAGAACCGCACGGCTTAGTCCTAATAACCGTAATAAACATCAACGGTAACGAGCAATAGGCAGCGATTCGTGCTGATGTTACACTGTTTTTATACACGACCAGTACATGGGAAAGCTTTCTAATTGCCGGAACAATGCTGAGCCGGTTATTTGCCGGCGGCATTGTTTTTGTCCGCGCCGGTTCATTTTACCCCACCTTCCCCCGGGTGGGAGATTAATGGAATTTGAATACGCATAGCCTTTGTGTTCGGCTTTACGCGTAATTTAAGCGTATACCGGCCGGGTGAGTCGGCGTTTTGCTGCCAATCTTAGGGTTAGACTCGCAGGTGCGCGACTTCTCTTATAACTGTTATGTAAAATGACGCGTCGCCCTCAACCCGCCCTTGCCTCACTGAATCCCCTTTTTGCAGACTCACAGTTCTGACACAAATTGTGTTTTTCTTTTCTATCGATATCTTTGCACTAGCTCACCTGCTGGGACACACGTTCTCCTCTCTATGAGAGGAAATGGGCTATTTTCCACCATGCGGGCCCAGTGCGGATTGGTAGATGTCACATGTCTTCGAATTTTTGGTTCTAAGACCTGCCAGTTTCCTCCCGATGTTTTCCTTCACCAGTTTTGGAGAGCAGTGGTGATGAAATAAATTATTCAAAGTATTGTGCCTGCCTGGGTTGGAACCCGTGACTTTACTGCTCCCACCCATCGACGTCAGACCATCGAAACGACTTCGATTGATTTTCATTCGTGTTTGCTTTCAAAAGTTTGCCTTTAATTACAATTCTAGTGTAGATTAATACATTTTTGATAACATTCCCCTGTCGGTCGGTTCGATAAAAACTGTCATTATTTCGGTGGTCCCCTTTGTTGGCGTTCAATAAGCGCTGTGTGCTCAAAGCACTATCAATCATTCCCTTGCGCCTACTAGACACGTCGAGAAATAAAATGTATTTGTTTTATTAGGGCCATCTATTGATTTTGGATGAAATGAGCATCAGTGTAAAGCAAATACGCTTCTGTTTTGTTCCGACCGCTATTATTATTGTCATAATTACGTGCGGCGCTAATGTTACCCAAATAATAGATGGCTGTGTAATGTAATCGTCATAAATGTGTACACGTGACGTAGTGGAAGCTGCATATCAATCAGCTGAAGGCAGGCCTTATGTAGGCAGAATGCTGCAAATCCATTAACATAATTGAGCGGCTTGTATCCGGGACACTTCACGGTCCGGATCGTGGACGTCTTTGATGGCGCATCGCCGTAATGAGGAGCCGAAGCCGGCGTCATCCGCCCTAATGCATATTTACAATAAGGACGACGAATTGAGACGCTACATTTTGATAACAGACTACACGGCTTTTTCTGGCCTAGTAATTCAACCATGAACACGGATTTCGGTATTTCATACTTCGTGATTCCAAATGGGTTCCATTAATATCTACCTCATATTTTGTGCGCCCCTCTGCATTACGAACTTTGTTTTGTTAACCCATGCCAGATCAATAAATTAGTTATTGATTTTTTACCGCAGTCATTTAAAGCTCACATTAATTCAATAACTAAATGAAAGACATTATTTACATTTTCACTCAAAATGGACGAGGCACGCGTTCACAAACAAACCGCACAAACACAAAGTTCCTGCAAAAATAGCGTTTACCACACAACGGCGCTTTATGAAATTTTCAAAATCCCCATTTAATTGGGCGCCTGTGTCGCCACAAATTAATTAAAAGCGCTGTGGGATTTTATTAACTTATTGCAATTATATTTAAACGGTACGATTACAGGGGCGAAGCGCGGGTGGCGCGGGTCGCGGCATTGCGCTAATGTCATTGCTAGGGCGCTTACACGCCGCCTCGGAATTTGATCAAACTCCTCGTAATCGGGGACAAATAAATCTCACCATTAAAATTAACTGCGACCTGCCCGGCCCGCTTCCGACCTCTTCACTAGATTTATAATCACCTTTTAGAATATCGCCACAGTGATGTTAAGCCGTTGAATAGTTATTAGTAAAATTATACATAATGGACGTAAGATAATGCCATGTAATCCGCATAATAAAATTATTATGGGTGGCTTTGTAGCTAGAATAATTACATGTTGGAGACCTTTAGGCATTTATGACAGGAAAGCATTAATTTAATAAGCACCACTAATAATCGTCCAGGCCATTTAAAGTTCATTTGGAATCGGCAGAATATTCTTGAAAAGTTACCAATTTCTTTGAAAAGCAATTAATGCAAGACGGAAAGCAATTTAAGTTACCAGCACAACTCGCAATTGGGGCTTACGATTGATTTGGTACAATGAATCACAAATATTCTTTAGGTTTACTGCATCTGACACATTTTAGGTAACAGATCGGTGGAGGTGAGGGCCCGCCGACCGCCGCAGACCACCGCATTGACAAACGACTCGGACCACTTCATTAATTGCGGGCCAGTCGGCCGCGCGACCGCCTCTAAATAATTCACATACGACTGCCCTCACACGCCGCAATCTACAGCGGACATGGCGAAAATTACGAGCTCGTTCCCTTGACGATTTTAATTTATTCGCCCTAATTAATTTGGTTTTTTTTTTAATACTCCAGCATTGGCCCGTGACGATGGGTGCTCGGCCTTTATCTGAATTTAATAGGTTTCGATTAATTTTAAGCTTTCCTTTTTGACACGTATGACTTCTGCGGTTTTCTTTTTATCAATCGGTCACACATTTTCAATTAGAGTTTTTTTTCTGGAATTTTTTATAAACTTGTATAGGTAATTGTAAATTACCCTTAGACATTTCCCAAAAAGAGGGCACCTAAATAAAGCAATATGTTTTTTTAAACCACTAATTTTTGTGGCTTTATTAGCATAAAAGAATATTTCGAACAATACAAAACTATCATATAATATAATAGTGAAAACCGCTATATTTCCAAAAGGATTAAATGTAATTTTTTGTTGGAATCGTTCTCGCTGCGGTTAGGCCGATGATACAGTTGCGTATAAAGGTAATCCATTACCGAGCCGCCAGCAGCGAACGCTTGCGGTCGTCGTTAAATACACGCATGACAACGGTCACTCGTTTAAAACTATATCATGCTGTTCATGCCGTTTCATTTAAACAGGCTTCTTTACACTGACAAGTGCCCTGAAATCAGTAGAAGTGAAAAGGTAGCCAAAAGCTGACCTAGCGGTCCAGTCTGTTTACTTAACTCGTTCCATAAAACTATAATGAAAAGGTCCGATGAATACGTAATATCTTAATCTGAGGCGTCGAATGTCGATTGTGCAATAACAAGAGGTTGGATGAGCAAAAAGCAGCTGCGGACCCACTCGTAATGCTCGTAACTAGAGCCGTTACGCAATTCGGCAACGGCCTAATTGATTCCTCTCCCATTCGGCCAGACGGGGCGGCGCATTATCGAGCACAGGTGCCCCTACTCTCCGGTTATTTCCCTCCTCGCGACAGACGCCGGCGATATCGGCCCACCTCTGACTCAAGATCTTCGACACCCGTTTCACCTTTAATTGTATATCGGAAATTCTTTTCGTGACGTGACACGATTAGTAATAAAGTTAGAACACGACGCTCCTAAACGGAAATGGCTTAATTTTCACCGAGTTGAGATCTCTGCATCGGCACTCGTCCATCGCGGCGTTTACCCTCCCCCGCCTATTACAGAAGTGTGTAAATCGAGCGAGTGTTCGGCAAGGTGAAATATGGAGAATCGCTGGCCGATTTGTATGCGCGCTGAGTTCGCTTTAAGTAATTTATCTGAAAGTATTTTTGGTCGCGAGCGAAGGGGTGCGCGCTGCTTGCTCACTTCATCCTTCCAATCGCAATGTGTCTCCACTCATTCAATTACATTAAAAGCTTAATTAGGAATATTAGCGAAGAGTCCTCGTTTATTTCCATACTCTTTGTTAGTTGGTTTCAGTGAATTTTCTCGAGTTTGTTGAAGGCTTCTTCGTTGCGGACCGAAGTTGTGCGATGCTTAGATGAAATGCGGCTCGCAATTAGAGTAATGGACGGTAACCTTTCCTGGTGAAATTAACGCCATTCGTCTATAGCTAAAGTAAAGGCACACTCGGCACAATTAATTTCTGGAGTGGAGAGAAATTGCAACAAGTGCAACGGGCCTCGTCGCGTCCACGCTCCATTAAACCCACTCAGTTTGCGGGCCGTTCCGAAACCTCCGCCAACTCACCTTCGCATAAACACCTATGACGTATTGTACAGTTCATCGCCCCTTTTGCTTCACTACCACATTTCGCTAGTACTTAGTTACAGCTCTCCACAGCACGAGACTATGCTAGTGTAGTGTGCTATCGAGTTGTCGAGTTGCCGTCAACTTGAGTCTCATTCTGTTAATTGAAAACTTGTCCCGGCGCCTCCAACCGCGTCTGTATTGTTTACCTCAGCTTTTCGATTTTTTCCACGAATCTCCTCTTTTCATAAGTATCTCTTTTAACGAGTCGTCTCCGTCCTTCGTTTATATCGGGCTTCTTTTGGACCCCTCACAATGAAACGGGGATGCACAATTGGTTTTTCCCGTTTTTTCCTTTCTTTCTAAAGTATTTTCTTTTGGAACGTTGTCGTTTGAAGGTGCCTTAGCTTTTAATGTCATTTCTTACATAACATACTCGTATATAAGCTTCCGTCCGGATTTATTCACTTCAAGTTCTAATTTTAGAACGTTGAGTAATGCGTGAGAAATGGAGGTTCGAAAACTGGAAGGTTGATCGTGTCGTGACTTATTTGACTAGGATAAAAAAACTGACGATGAGTGTCAGTGACAGTATCATTTACGTACATTTCCGAGCCGCCAGTGAGACCAAACGCAATAAAACTAAGTACTTGATTCAGACTATAACTCGTTTCCTCGTGTGCCGCTCCATCACTTTCACATTCCTCCTTATACAGCACGTATGAATTCTCTCTTCCCGGGCAGGCGCACGAAATAAATTAAACTCTTTATTCTTGGGTACAAAGTTTGTATTCCCATGTGTAAATAAGATACTTGTTGCTGCCCCTAAAACGGCCGTACACCGGATCAAGCTGTCTTGGCGAACTACCGTTCTTCCTTCCCTATTTCGAGGAAAAACAAGGGAAAAGTGTTTTTGGGGCGACAATATCGCTATCTGTTCGCGGGGACATAATTTGTCGTACGAGAGTTGGACACCCTCGATTTGCTTCGACGGCGCCCTTTGAAGTGACTGTTACTCTGTCTATACACGAGTAATACGTGCTTATGACGATTTTGAACGCAGTTAGCTTTCTGATAAATCTGATTTTCGTTTTTATATTACAGACAGAAAATACGTTACAGTGAGGCGAAACTCTTTTATAACCGTTGAAAAGTATTTCACTTTTGGTAATTTCTTTTTGTGCTTAGTAAGTATGACTGTTATCTATAAATCTTTAGCGAAATCCTTTTAGAACTAAATATAGAACCAATAAATCGCACAGTAATGTATCCAGTAGTCCAAATTAAGAAAAAAATATAATATTTTAGCAGTCGCATAAAAAAAGCCATATCACTTTTTATTTCACTTCCAGAGGTGACGTTATGGCTCATAAAAACTTCATATCTATTAACTTGCATGAATCTTGACTCACACTTAGCTTTTCCCACGACACTGCCATTTTTGCCAGGTTTGTATGTTTGAATATTTCATAATAAATTACGTAGTAGTATAGTTTGATAGTTCATAGCCTCACAATATTGTGGATTTGGCTTTTATGCGAGAAAGTAAAGTGTGAAATAGGGGTTATTTTTCCTGAAATAAATCTTGGTCGTTTCACCTTTATGTGAGCGAAGGTTTTGTGTATAATTCCCTAGCTACTTGTCTCAAGATGCCTTCTAAGAGCATAGATATTTTGGTCCCAGGAAACAGCCTTGAAAGTGGCAAAATCTATCACAATTTTACTCCTTTTATATAGATAACCAATTTGTTGCCAAGTTCAGGAGATCTATTTTATGTGTTGCTGCCTCGTCAATAAATCTTTATCGTATACAACATGATAGATATCGCAACCGCATTTTTTAATTACGTTAAGATTATAACAGTATTGTTAAAATCGCTGCTTTGCTGTTTGGCATCAAACAAGCGGAGGTAACGCAATAATGCTCCTCGCACACCGTTGAAATTTACCTTATTAATTTCGTTAGCGTGAAATAATCACACAGCCAGCCTCCACTGATCCTTCAAATTATTTTCGTTTCATGCAAAATTTGTCGGTAGGTATGTATGTAGTAAGTCCCTACTAAGGTAGTGTTTTTTAAAAAATCGTTTTTTTATGTTTTTTTTTTCACTTTTCACAAAAAAAGATAGAAAAGTATTTATCTTCTCGCACGGACAAAACAAAATGATTAAATTAGCAATAAAACAAATACCACCAGAAAAAATAACACTACGTTACGTTATATGTTTACTTTTTATATAATATTATAAAACAAAATTATATAAAAAGTAAACATACGAAAAAATAGGAAAATGGTCATGTACGAGGCCAAAAGGTATCTCACAATGGTGCTCAAAAGATATTTTGTTCCAGTCAAAGTTATTTTGGGTTGACTAGTTTATTTTAATGTGCATATTTTGTATAATATTCATGTACTTACTTGACTCGTGCCCGATGATGGTTGTGGTGGTCGAACCTACCTTCTTTAGAAATATTTTATTTTTATTAACAATAACATAAAAAGAACAAAATTTATATTTATATCATCATTTCAACCGAAAGACGTCCACTGCTGGACATAAGCCTCCCCCAAGTGTCGCCACACTGACCGGTCCCGTGCGACTCGCATCCAGCGCATCCCCGCAACCTTCACCAGGTCAACGGACCACCTAGTGGGAGGCCTTCCAACGCAACGTCTTCCGGTTCGCGGTCGCCACTCCAGAACTTTTCGGCCCCATCGGCTATCCGTTCTGCGAGCAATGTGCCCTGCCCACTGCCACTTCAGTTTGGCAATTCTTCGGGCTACGTCGGTAACCTTGGTTCTTTTGCGGATGTCTTCATTTCTGATTCGATCACACAAGGAAACACCGAGCATAGCCCTCTCCATTGCCCTTTGGGTGACTTTAAGGCTTCGAATGAGGCCCATTGTGAGCGACCACGTTTCGGTCCCGTATGTCATCACTGGCAACACACACTGGTCATAGACTTTCGTCTTGAGACACTATTTAATAACTCAAACCTACTTAACTCTAACAGGAAAAAAACATTATCATTTCCCAGAAATAATATATATGTTGCAGTCAAAACTCTTAACCAGTCAAAAGTACTTTTAACTAGCAAAGTCAGTCGAACGTACTTTTAACCACATGGTTCCGACAATACTACTTTGCACTGAAATAATAGTTAAAAGTAGTTTTGCCCAGTGGAGCTGGTTAAAAGTAGTTTTGACTAACTGATTCCGTCAAAAGTGGTTTTGACTGGTTATATCATTCAAAACTCTTACAAGTTATGGAGGTCGATAAAAATACCAAAAAAACGCACCTATAAAGTACACGTGTTGCTTACATAAGTTGCTTACAGTGTAATAAGTAAAACATAGTTACATTTTTGATTTACAAGGTTCTCATTATACAATAACGAATAAAATACTTTGTTTTTATAACCTGTGTATTTTCTGTACCTATTTTAATGTTAATTTTTTTTTTAAGTGTACTTCGTTTTTGTATTGATTGCAATAAGTACCAAACTTTTATAATAAACGATTTCACATTTTATAAATATCTTTATTTGCATTCTAAGAATAGTACTTTTGACATATGCTTTAGCAGTTAAAACTGGTTTTGACTAAGAGCGTTAGTAAAAACAACTTTTAACCGCAATTTTGCAGCCGAAAGCACTATTAACCAATGATTTTCAGTCAAAACCACTTTTGACCAACCTGTTCAGTCAAAATTACTTTTGCCTATTTTATTCAGTTAAAAGTACTTTTGACTGGTTAAGAGTTTTGACTGCAACATATATACTATTGAAACAACAATAATATTCGACTCTTAATTCAACTTCCCGCAAAAAGTACCGTTGATTTCAAAACCAGGCTCAACAAAATAGGTTCATTGGAGAACCTAGCGTTGGCCTAACCTGGGCTATAAATATCTTGTGTACTTCTTGGTTAAGGTGCACTTACACTGGCAACTAAAATTGCGCAATTCTTGGTCCTTGTGTTCTCGTGGTGGTCCTTGTGAACTATGTATTACACGGCAATGCCGTATAATTGACGACAGTCCCAGGATTGTAGGTGTTGTTATAGATAACTCCACTACAAAAAACCGGCCAAGACCGAGTCGGACTCGCGCACGAAGGGTTACGAAACATTATCTAACTGACCCCCCGTACCGGACCCCCCGTTTTTTTTCTTTTTTTTTTCGGATGGGAAATCATCAAATGACTCCTCCCGCTCAGGAGGGAGTGTCAGACTTTTACTGACTAAAACCCATCCATGTTCTTGCATCGCCCTTTGTGTTCCGGGGCCACGGTATCTCTTTCGAACAGTCTCGCAGCCCCGGCAGGCATCGGCCCTTGCGGACCCCTTCCTGTTGCTGACATCTTCCCATTAAATATTTATTTTATTTTAGTATTTGTTGTTATAGCGTCACCGGAAATACATCATCTGTGAAAATTCAAATGTCTAGCTATCACGGTTCATGAGATACAGACAAACAGACGGACAGTGGAGTCTTAGTGTTAGGGTTTCGTTTTTACCCCTTGGGAACCCTAAAAAGTAGGTGTACCTAATAGTACACTCACATTTCGCAAGTTATTTTTATGTCAACCAGGCACAAATCTAGACTCTGTGGCTGGTAGTGAGAAATCCCTGAGAAAAACCTACTAACAATGTGCCCTATCCGGGAATCGAACCCAGGACCTCATGCTCACCAGTCGCGATTGCGACCACTAGACCATCGAGGCAGTCAATCTATACAAGTATGGAGCAATAATATCGGAAATATTAAATCTATCTATATCTATTCTTGGCATAAAAATACTCTTTTTACTTTTGTTTAAAGACATTATTCTTTCTTTTAACTTCTTAACTACCCCCGTCAAAATCCGTCCGCTGAAAAGAATGCCCGTGTAAGCACACCTTTAGAAGTGCGGTCTGATACACCCACTTATTGGAGATCCCGTTTTAACCCGACACGTCGCCTTATCGCGACGTGTTATCTTAATTTGCAGTTAGTTAACGGTATTCCGGTAAAGGATTACCTAAGTAGTGCCTTAGTTCAAGAGCGAGTTCCGAGGAATTAGTAGTGTTAATTAATCTGAGGATATCTGTGCTCAATGATTTAGTTCTAGGAAAGATATGAAATAATTATGTTCTAATACTATTGAACTTAAACTTAGGCATACGTCTGATCAAAGTATATATGAATGTTCTTTTTTCTATAAAAGGTAAAACAAGTCTTCCATTTAGATGTTGTTATTTTTTCCGAAAATAAGTACGTATTATTAAGTTCCTTATAGGTAAGACAGTTGTATGAGTAATGAAACATTTTCATTCAATAAATAAAAACTAAAATAACTTAAATGATGACTTTAATCTACAAGCACTACAAGAAACCAGAGCTAAAACTACTTCACTTAATAAAGTCTAAGCACTATGTGGATTAACTTGCTCCAAAATTCCTAGCAGACTAGATATTCGAGTAAAAAGGTTTGATATAGCGCGAGCTTAACCCGTGGTGTCGGGAGCACGCGCGTTTATCCACGCAATCTAGCTTCCGTGACGTCAGCCTCTTTTTGTCTGCCACACAATCTGATCGGGCAACTTCGTCCCACTGAGTTATGGCTCAGAACTTACCACTTCACCCAACCACGTCGCCGACAACTTTAAGGTCTACGTGTCTTTATCGGTCACTTTGTTCCAACAAAAACTTTCCAATAAACTTTACCCGCAAACTGACTCCTATACGAGTCTTTTTGCAGTTTTCAATCAAGCCAAAATTGTACTACCAACTTTTTGTCTAGAGAATTCCACAATATTAAAAGACCAGTGTTTGCCCCTGATCCCTGGTTAAATTACATCAAAACTAAGGGTTATGACAAAGAAAACACAAAAACTTTTCCAATTACATATTCAACGACTCCGCTCAGAAGAAATTCACCACTCCTTGAACAAACGCCTCTATGAAAAGAAATCACCGAATAGGTGAGCGCGGGGGTAAACTCACGAGTAAACATTTGCGTATGTAAACTGGAATTATTCACGAAAAAACTTTTAATGGCGTCCCCGGAGTTCCCGTCAAACATTTATCAACAAAAGAACGAACGTCCCGCAGGCGATGGAACTTGAAATGTATGGAAATTACCCAGTCACGAGCGGGAGAACAATTCACTAACGTCGGCATAGGCAAATGTTTTTGTTGCAGCTTGTTTCGTTGTGTAACTTGTTCAGATTCGAAGTTACAACTACAAAACGCGGTTAGGCTTATGACGCACACACATGGAGTGTAAAAATAAAACAAACAAGAACATATGGCTTTAAAAATGAAACATTCCGTGGATACAGATTCAAATCTGCGAGTGATTCGTCAGATGTTCGCCGTGAAGCGCGCGTAGCCCCTCGTTGGGCGCCAAATAACTCGGAACGGAATAATGAACCGCTTCAGATTCTTCAGCAAACAATCCCTGTCATTGCTCGACTGCAGAGAGAAGATTAAAATTTCATAAATTTTACTACTAATGCTGAGATATTTAAAGTTAATATTTTTATAGTTTCTTGGAGTAATATCAGGGTGGATACAAAACGAGGAATTTAATTCTTTCGTAGCAGCTCAGCGAACCGGAGTAAAGTTAAAGTTGTGTAGAATTAATACTCTCTCTCACAATTAGTAGTTAATTATGTTCTGTTTGATTATCTCCCGAATTTCACAGATTAGCCAAAGAGGTAAGATAAAATAAATACATTTAGAGCGGACACCGTTTCATTTGCATTTCAATCAGAAC
Organism: Eugnorisma glareosa; assembly: GCA_947578425.1. Classification (NCBI taxonomy): domain Eukaryota; kingdom Metazoa; phylum Arthropoda; class Insecta; order Lepidoptera; family Noctuidae; genus Eugnorisma; species Eugnorisma glareosa. The sequence continues at coordinate 14,620,028 of OX387961.1, read as the reverse complement.
GATATAGCCGGTGGAAAAGAAAATCTGCTCCGTCGCCTCACTTAAAGCTTTTGAAATATTCCTATAACTTCTGATTCTACGAGAAAAAAAGCCTATTTGAATTGGAAAGATCAAAGCGTAAAAATTTATCGTTACAAAAAAAGCGCGGCAGGAACGTCCAAAAAGACGTCAGGCACTTATTATTTCAACAGAGCGAGTGTCTCGTCTCCTCTCTCATTCTATTTGTCTTTTCGATTGTTCCGGTGCATAGACTCCTCCATTACTCGGCACTGAAAGGAAAGTTTTGTATTCAATTTGGTATTATAATTCCCATTTGAAGTCGCCACGCACCATCGCGCCGACATCGGCTATGTAAATGGGCGTATCCGGGACCTAGTCGCATTTTCGCCAAAAAAATGTTGAATAAATTCATGTTGACATTTTATGACTCAAATCTGTGATTCTCGATTTCTCGTCCCACCTGCTTTTCTGCTGCAAGAAAACGATCACGTCGGTGCCATCTCTTATTGCAACATCATAATATTTTCATGTCGTTTTCCGCCTCACCTGACGTCAATCGATAGGAAAGAGTTACGATAAGGCTAAGCATTTATTTATATAACCACTTGCAACTCCCAGTAAATTCTTCAGTTGTGTAAATATTTCCGTGTGCTTACCTGACGTGGATTTTTATTCAGGTTCGCGCGCTCAGCTCCGTCGGGAGACAAGGAAACATTTCAGAGTTTCTCTTCAATTTAAAATGGAAACTTATCCCTCGGCTACCATAAAGTCTGTATTTACCATAGAAATCCACCTAGCTCGCTGGTTTCGATCCTAACCGGTGTCCACACTGAATCCACCTAGATTTAGAGCGTGCACATTGGCTGAACTGCGCCTCCGATGGAGAGGCTTGCATCTTCGTACAAGGCGACAGGTTTTATTTTACGATATGTTTTCCGCGACCGTTTCGCAGATACTAAAATAATAAGAGTTTTACGTCGCCGCGTATTATGTAGCTTTTATGGCCCCCCCGAGCTCGGCTGAAGCGCTGTTACAGTGGCTTACGAGGGCTCTTGTGACGAAATAATTAACCCAGTGTTGCTCGTATTAGACTCCGCTCCCATCTAACATTCACTACTTACACGTTTAACATTTTATTGTTCTTTTTATACGAAATTTCCTCAGATTAGCGATGTTTTTCCTTTGTGCGATTTAATAAAAAAATAACGATGCCTCTGCTCCCTGGCTGTAGGCTATATATATATATCAATAAGCAGCATAATGAGGTTGTATCTTTATGTTTTGCAAGGAGTAGGTAGGTAGGTACCCACCAGATCACTTTTAATTAGCGAACACGGCTGTGGCTCTTATTCAATTCAACCCTCCACTCGACATTTCGTGTTATGCTAAGAAATTGAAATAGCAATAGCTTCTATTACGTTATTTTAACGTTATAATTACCCAGTACAATGTTATATGTGTTAGGGTAACTGATAACGATATGAACAAGGACCAATTGTGTAATGAGCCACAACGATCACAACTATAAACGGTGATGTCTACTGGCGGCACAAAATCACGATCGAGATATAGGAGCGGGCTGGACGTCTATATTCCAGCCAGAGACAAGGGACCGATAACAGATTACCCGCAAACACGTTTTAAATTCATTTCCCGACCCGAGCGCCGATCGCTCCCCGATAAAATGTGGGGACGACCCGGGAAACGGGGACATATTTACTTTGTCTCCCCGCGGCTGACTCCGCCGCGGCCACTTCCCCGGTCAGGTAACGTTCCGAAGTGGCAAAATATTTGTCCTGGCTCGTTACCCGTCTGTTCCGATTTAAGAACATTAGCTACTTCCAAATCTGAACTCACTTTTAAACTCGAATCTCGAATGTTGTTTTCTTAATTTCATTCAACTTGGTAAAAGGAACGGAGTTTTATAACAGAAAAAGTTTGGCGCAAACCTATTATGTCGCTGATTCTTTCAACATAGAAAGCGAGAAACCTTCACCTTCTTTCAAGTCACCATCATCTGCCTAGGCTTTTCCCAACAATGTTAAGGTCGGTTTCCCGTCTAACCAGATGCAGCTGAATACCAATATTTTATATGGGGCAACTGCCTATCTTACCTCCAAAACCCTGTTAGTTCTGGGTAATACTTAGTAAGACTGGTTGTCAGTATCGTGCCACTGACTACCTTTAAACGACTGTCAATGATCTACAAATGACAGCCGAGACCAACAGCTTAACGTTCTTTCCGAAGCACGAGGAAAATGTAATGGGTGGTCACCTATCCACAGACCAACCTAGGCAAGCGCGGCTTAACTTAAAGATTGATTCGAGCGTCTATTATTATTTAACCTTCTTTCAAATACTGTCTTTAAATTATCTCACGTCTTAAAAATACGTATTTGCATTCTCAATATTTGTATTAACACACAAAATTAACAATAGCTTGTAAATTTTTGACGGGAAACTAATTTCCTTAATCTCTCAGACATTGCGGTGTGTTGTTGATAAGCGCTCAAAACTCGTAACATGGTTGTTGTAACGCTACAAGGCTTCCAAACTTGTACCACGGCTAAGTCCATTAACGCGTCTAGAGCTGTGGACTATGTTTTGACGCCAGATATTTTGATGCACAACGCTTTTTGACACTCGCTTCGGGTAACAACACTTGCTTTATCCGGTCAATTGCTTTGTGCAAGCCTTTGTATGGAAATTGCTTGTTTTTATTGGATTATGGAAGCTTCTCACCGAACTTAACCGAGCTTTACTGTTCAACAATGCACTTTTCACGTTTGATTGCTTTTAGGTTGTTAACAGGCCGGCTCGCTGGCTAAAATAAAGTTCCCTTTAATCATTTATTAGTCCTTATGCTTTTGGTCTGTTTCTTCTTGTTATTTCATAATTTTTATCTATTTCCCAAGGTCCCCAATTTCGTCATTATTTTGTGTCCTGATTTCGCTACGAGAAGCAATTTGATTATGATTCATAGTCCCAACGTCTAACAGGTGCGCTAGTGCAGAAATTAAAATATATGTTTTTAAAAGTTTATGAAGGAGAACCTAATAAAATTATGAATGTAAAACTAACATTACCTACGTACGGTTCGCTCTTTCAGCTAAAATGTTATGGAGGTGCTGAGTAGCTGAAAATCATACTCAAAAGTTCAATGTTTTATTACAAATAACATTTCTTAAAAATATGAAAGTACTTAGAATTTTTTGAACAACGGTTACCTATGTTTTATTTATCCAACGCAAGAAATATTGACCCTACCATCCGCCTACCTCAATTAACCTAACAAAACACATACAGCAACATAACAACGATCGAATAGCTCTGTATAACAATAACATTATCATTTAGTTAGTCCTGTATGCTCTGTAACTTGGTATCGGTCTCGATACTGTAGTTCGAAACTGCAATGTTCCTGGTATTACCACCGGGGTCTAATCAATAGCTGCACTGGCCAATGTTCGCAGCCGTACACCAAATACACGGCATTATGTACTTAGTAATTAATTAGTGCACTTGTACCGACTATCGTTGGTATTCTGTTTGTGTATTTTTGCCTTGTGTTTTGTATTTCAAAATTAATGTTGACTGTTTATGAAAACTGAAATTTCTACTAAAATTGTTTAAAAAAAGGAAGTTTGTACGTTTGTTACTCAATTACTCTTTAACGGCTGAACGAATAGAGATATGATATTTGGCTGAAATTATAACTTGGTATACTACTGCTAAGATACTTTTTTTTAAAAGCACTTGAAGTAGTTTTCCAAGTACGCAAATGAAACTGCGGTCAACTACTGAAAATAAACCTGTTTTTTTTCGACTAGAGTAATTAATCCTGAATTCCTTATCCACCGGTTTCCCAATGATTCTCAAAAAGTCGACTGCAATCTATTGGTCCGTATCAACTGGAGTTTTTTGATTGGCGATGTTCTATTTGAGTACGTTTGGTACACATCAAAGGTCCTCAATGCCCGTGTCTGGTTACTGGCATCTCTATCTATACACCATAGCATATACCTACATACCTACAACCACGGTAAAAAATATTTCGGAGGGACTTTAATTAACAGATTGATAACAACAAACAAACATGAGTGTTTTATTGAAAAAATATTGTAGTATTTTTTTAGAAGTAGCACATAATGGTAACCGAATTGAAGGAGACCTTGGCCCAGCAGTGGGACAATATAGGCTAGCATGATCGTGTACTCAAAGACCAGAAATCGGAACCGAAATAACTCCTTAAGCCCAACACAGACATTTTCACGCAAACCAGCCAATAAAACTTCATAACGATCTAATGATAATTAAATATTGCGATCCGACGTTAATAAATATAAAGGACTCGCTTCAAAGCGGGAAGGTGAAGAATAGGAACCAAAAAGTATTTAAATCTCCGCCGTTTTTATTTATCTTTGCGAAGCGCCGCTGGCGGTTAAATATCTGAGGCTACCCCGCGCTCTTCTGGAGACAAACGTAAACACAGCATTGCCTTTGAAACGCCATCCGCGAATATACGCGAGCATACCATAAATAGTTTTGACGTGAAGTTAAATTGTTTGTCATGTGTGACGTTTTCTTTTTGACGTTTTATATTTTAGAATGTATTTTTTTATTAAATTACATTGGGGAAACAAGATTTGATCTTTCGAACGCGTCACACATTCCACTTAGTTAAATATAACATGAATGATTGTCAAAGAATAACAATGAAGTTTATTCGTGTTCTTGAATAAAATATGACAACACGAAAGGAACAATTGATTAAAAAATATTGACCTTTAATATTGACTGTTCTTCGTAAACATTCAACGCAAGAAAATCCAAAGTATTTTAACCCCTTTCAAGAAATAAAAGAAGAAACAAGAAGTGGTTACAAAGTCAAGAAGTTTTCACTTCGCGAAATTCCCTCAATGGCTGAACGAAACATATTTCCTTGGAGTTGTTTTAAAGATGGCATACATAATCTAGCGCTGGATGCATTTCCTCAAAGACACAGTATCAGCATAAGCTGTGAAACGGTCCTCTTTGATGCAGCCTCCACAAGGTGACTAAAGGGTGTCACGTTTTGCATTCTCTCCTAGCTCCGGAGTACGATTGTTACTATTGAAAATGTGACACCCTGATATGCCTTGTTATACTTTTCATCAGTAAAATAAGAAAATGGCTCTATGTGTAGGGGTGTGTGGACAACGAAATTTTTGTAGGTAATTGGATATTAGTTTTCATTTCGAGTCGATGGTAATTTTTAGATCACTTGGGGCCCAGTCGGTGGCAACGTTATACCAACGTCAGTGGCAGCTATGAATTGCTTTAAATGTTCAAGTAATTAATAACTTTTCAAAGAATTTTCACGGGGGATGGTTGACACTTCGCGTGACCAGAGGGCTGGCTCTTTCTTTGGCCAAAGAATTAGCATTGCCATTCAACGTGGTAGTGCTGCCAGTTTTCTGGTCATGTTTTCGGATGACAGCGATGTGTAGGAGAATTTAGACGCCTAAGCGTCCTGTTGTTTATTTAGTTAGTAAGTTTATTTAATATAAATTATTCCTTTTTTTGTAAAAAATATTTATTTTTAATAAATCTATACTACTACACTGTTAACCTGCGTTATTCCACGGCTGGGCAAAGGCCGCTCCCCATGACATCCAGTTGTTTTATTCTTTAAGTATAGCTTTAATTCATTGATGTATTTACTTATTCCTTAAGTAGTAATTGCAAAAAGTAATAACTTTAAAATTGAATTAGTGTAGATTTTATTTGTTTTCCAACCTACGACTTAGTTTTGCTTGTTAGAAAACTCGTTCCACTTTGAAAATCAGTCTTGCAATTGAAAAGTGAAGTGATTCCATGTTTTGTTTAACTGATGCTTCAGCTTCTCGTGTCGATATACTAAATCGAAGAAGCGTGAGAGGGCTTGAAATAACAAACGAAATCGCTGCCTTGTATTGGGCACGATATAACATTTGGAAGGCAAAAGGAAAATATGAAAAGGCGGAATATTGCCAGACGAAATTACGATCGCTTTAGATTCCGTACGGCCCATTGAGGGGTGAATTGTTACCTTCGTACATTGCCATAAAGAATCTATTTGTTTTTCCTTAGTCAAGTGGTATTGATTGTCTGGCATATGAATGTGCTAATGCGATACAAGTGAACCCTGATGGGCTTTTGTTAAAGTGACATCTTCGTAATAATCGTGATTTTTTTCTTCGTCATACATTATTTTAGTTAGACTTTTTGGCTTTATTACTCAGTTGGCTGACTATCGTGTTTCCCAGTATCTGGTTGTAGAGGTCAGATAGGCAGTCGCTCCATGTAAAATACTGGTATTCAGCTGTTTGTGGATAGACTGGAAGCTGACTTACACAAAGAAGGAAAAAGCCTAGACAAATGATGATTTTATCGTTGTCATACATCATTTCAGCTGTCAGTTTATGACTCCAAATATGAAGGTGATTTGATTAACGTACCATAAGCACCTGAGCAAAAAAGAAATCCCCTGACTACTTAACATAATTAACTTACATTTCCCTGACTGCAAATGTCCCACATTACGTGTACACATAAGACTACCGGTACACGACCAACTAAAAGCCTAGTTAGCGGCGCGGCGTCGCCTAGAGAATTGAATATTAGCATTAACAAGACAAATGTGCCGTTGGAGTTTGATAGTTTCTCATTAGGAGCCGGCCGGACCTGTCTCGTCACAACCTACACTAAGCCGCTTTCGCAACTCCTCAAGCATTATGAATATGGGCAGTAAAAACAAGAGGAAGTGGCTTCAAGTGTGTGAGTGAGATAAGTTTTAATTGCAAATTGTAATGAACGCTGAAGATATTTAACACGGGGTAATTTTCAGTCTAGTTTTCCAGTTTTTGCTGCAGGAATTTCACTGTTACTGTTCTTCTTCTTCTTCTTCTTTGCGTGTCGATAAACTCAAATAATACCCGACCAGTATATTGCCACCTGCACAGCTCTGTCGTTGGCTTCGTTTAAATCCTGGAAGGTGCAGGTGGCTGGGCAGGATGGGCAGGAAAGGAGGTGAGGCATATCCTGCAGAGGAGCTCCACACTGACATTGTATCTGGGACGGATCGAAGATACCCCATTTGGCCAGATTATTTCTACAGCGGCCAACCTGGGCCCGCAAACGGTTAATAGATTTCCAGATTGGCCACTGCAGTTCCTGTCCAGGAGGAAGATGTTCTGCTGGATTGATAAAGTGTGGAGGGATGGGATGTCTGTTCATCCACAATTCGCATCTTTCAACTGACGCACTGTCTTCTGAGGAGATCGTGTCTCTCATGAAGCTTTTACGGCTTTTCAAGCGTGAACGTGGTAGTTGATGCCCATACAGGGGGTGGCAGTTATCTCGTTCCTGATTTTCCTTCTCAATGCGACTAGCTATTTCGCGCCGAACGTCTGGTGGTGCTATACCTGCCAGCGGACTGTTACTGTTGAAAATATTGAACAGAGGGAGATTTTTAATCTATTTTTTTCTTGAATTATTAATTTACTAGCGACCCGCCTCGGCTTCGCTTAAATTACTGTATCTATTTCTGAAAACTGAATTAAAATCCGTTGCGTAGTTTAAAAGATCTAAGCGTACAGACAGCGGGAGCGACTTCGTTTTATACTATGTATAAAGAAGATGTTTGTAATTTATTGGTATACCAGCAATATTGTCTAATAAATCACACGAGTTTGACTTGTAACATCCGTGTCAAGACGCAGAGTGTATCTGTGATTATTCTCCCGCTCTCGCTAGCCTCACACGATAAATAACAACCATTAACACGTTTCTTATAGTGACATTAGCCTTTATTGGATCCACGGTACTAACTCAATCTCATTGAGCCCAAATAAAGTAGACTCGATATTATTTTTATAAAACGTAATTAGGGACAGCCAGATAGACGTTATGACTTATATAGGGTCTATCTATTCATATACGAAATCTCTTAAGGGGTCATTGTACTCATCATTACGAACAACTTTTACTATGGGACCAACCTCGAAATTGCGAAAAAAAACAACACTGTTCCCTACAATATGATCGCATTAACTCGTCAAAATGTACTGAACAGTAGATTTTTTTTTTGCGATTTCGGGGTTGGTCCCATAGTAAAAGTTGTTCATAATGATGAGTACTATGACCCCTTAAGAGATTTAGTGTATGAATAGATAGACCTTATAAAGGCCGCTTAGTTTTGTTAACTCTAAATTACTTTTAATGATAAATGTTCCCACGTAAATTAGTTCTTTTGGAAATTTATTCAAGGTCCCCTCCAGTTGTTTATAAAATACTGAAAGACATAAAACACAGCAATGCGCCCACTGCACTGTATTCGTATCGTCTCTCATGCAAATGAACGTCGCCTCTAAACGTTGCCCTTTGTTTCCCTCGCTCTGTATCTGTTAACTTTTATCGCACAACTTTTCCTTGGACCAGATTAGTTTTGCTCTAACACTATCGTAAATTGAGCGGCCATTAAGCTCAAGTTTAGTGAGCGTAATGATCCGATCTATCTTACAAGTTTAACAGGTGCGATTTAAAAGCGGATCGTAATACACGCGGATGCTAAACAACTCTTTAATTAATATATTGTTGAGAGTAACAGAGTTAGCTGCATCGATCCTGGCGTTAGCCCGACATAGTTCGCGCCGAGTTAAAATGGCACGCGAGTTGCGCTCGAGTGGCGGTTACCTCCTGACGTCTCTATTCGTTACTGAAGTAACCAGGCCCCTACAAGTTTGTTCACAGAAACTCGCAGCTCGTACTTTCCCTATAAAGTTCAGTTGTGACAGCGAGTAATGTCTCCTTATATTGTTCTGGGGCTAAGAGGTTTGCCTCCTAGTTGTGATGAGAATTGCTAACTTTTACATCGTCTCGTATCTGCCTAATTTAACGCAGTCGCACTTTGAATTTTTAATACACACATCTCAACTACACCGGCAACTACAAACATAATAAATTATGACTGGAATTTATATTGCTCGTTGGAATCGAAGAAAACATCGTTACGGCTTATTAATGACTGCGGAACGTCTTAATATCCGAGTTGGGGCAAAGAGTTTGGGCGATAATCGATATTTCCGAATATCGATTATGAAGTTAGTGCGAAAATCATCCGGCGCGGGTGGGCGCTTGACAAATGTCCGTTATAAGCGCAGAACAAATTGGTGCAATTAATTACGAGTGGAGCTTGGCAGCGCTGAGCCGACAAATATTATCAAGATCGTTAATTTCGACATCTTAGTCGAAGACGGTCGGGTGGGATGATATGAAGCATTAGAGGAATGTGCGGCGCACACGGTGCTCGCGGTGATGAGATCGACAGCGTGGCAGTGCGGTGCTTAGCGCGCATCGTCTGCTTTACACACAGACTTGTTAGCACCTCCACCGTCTGTCTACACGCTACTCGCGGGCATTAACGGTAACGTACATAATAGCTTACCAGTTTACTTAGTGCAAAGCTTACCTTATTTTCCAGAAAATTATTTTGTCTCAAATTTTACTTGGTTTAAATTTCCTCTGAACAAGCTTCATTTATTATGTAAGTACATAAGGTATACTTAAACTAATAACCGTACGTAAAGTTACTATTAGGTAAGTCGTGTTTAAGTAAATTTTCCACGTAGTAGTATTTATTTTTGATTCATTTTCCTTTTAAGTAAAGTAAACCCCTTCTTTTAATCAGGCAAAATAAGTTAATTAACACTCTCTGGGCACGAAGGTGAAAAATTGTTCTGCTAAGAGCTTTAAACGAATTAGACAGATTAACATAAACGGTGTTATTAATGCCCTGAACTATAGAATATTATATTGGTTGATATATTGACTTCTTGTTGGCAGCATTTGTAGCAAGCTGTTACACAAATCCATGTATGTTTTTGTTAACGATTCAATTCCGTCGAGTTGCTTTGCGCCCATAAAACACGAATATAAAATTGTGCGAGTAACGCATGACTCTTAATGAAAAGTATATTATCTCACATAAAAACATTTTACGCTCGTTTCAACGTTGGTTATTAAATTAAATCATAATTTACACACGTCGAGTTAAATCAGACTGTAAGCTCGTGAAATCGCAATAAAAATTATTAGACTCGTTACAGCCTTTCCACGCTAGACCCTTTTTATTTTTTTCATATTAGATTCATTCTCGGGAACAATGATGTCATAAATGCCGAAGCGATTTTTCATTCGCATCGTAAATGTTCGTTTTCTCCCGTTTCTCCCTATTTTATTCGGCCACAGAAACAAGGTGCTCCTGACACGAGTTTTATTATATAAGCTTACCCTCCTCTTACTATGATGCTGCATAGTGGGTATAATATTTTATTTGACATCCGTCGATGTCGCCAAATCTTGATGGAATTGCATCGATCTTATTGTTAGAGAGTTCGGAAATATCCGTGATCTTTGGTGGACATTATCTCGAAAAGAATCAGTTGTTCGTGTTTCACTGAATGAACTCGTCCCGAATATTGTAGGTACTTGTACGTATCGATTAATGATTTTTGTAGAATGTTAGTGGTACATAAATATTTTATATGACACGATAGTGCCGTCGGATATATGTTTATGGTGTTCATAAAAATCGCGCGCTGCCAGTTTAGGAACAAATGGTTATATGTGTTCTATTCCGGGGTTATCGTTTTACACACTACACGAGTTTTATTGCGGACATGGTTATTTTAATAAGTGTGTTTTATGTTTATTATAAAATAATTATGAATGCAATAAACGGCATCAGGTACCAGACGTAATAAAGTCAGTGAATTGATACGTGGTCTTGTCAATACGATAATTGTGTCGCAGAAAGAAAATCAGCTAATCAGGCAATGGTATTTTGTCCAAAATCAAAAACCTCGCAAGACCCTAATGAAGTCTGAATGGTATGGTACTTATTTACCTAATAGCCAGGTTCTTATATTCAAACAAACATCAGCGATCTATTTCTACAATTTGACCCTTAAATCTAACTCACTAAAGAAATCGGACAACACATTGAATATCTCAATTTGATATTCTACTCATCCCTATTTTCTTGAAGCTTTTTCAACAAATTGATTTTCAGATGTTATTTGACCAAGTATCAAAAGTTATATTTATCTAACCGCATAATGCTATAGATTTCATAAATAACAACAGAATCTTTGTGTCCCATCGCTCCCAAACGTTTTCAGCACATTTTAATATCACTAATACATTATCCGTATTGATTTCCGACAATGGACTTCGATACTTCTCTTTGACCACGTAAACATATCATTTTGCGTCCTTACTATCTGTAAGAAGGGCCCAAGCTCGTTCGTCTGTTATAAGTAAACCTTTCATGTATATTTTATTCCCTATATTTTGATATGTGGGCCCCTCGTATCACGCTCATTCAAATGACATATTGGAGGAACGTTTGAGTATGTTTCTCATCGGGAAAAGATCACAGTTTTCTTTCGAGAGTAAAACCAAATACCATCTTGTGAAGAACCAATCTAGGGAATTGATTTTGCTTCGTAGGTCCCATTCGTACATAGCGACGCACATATTATGTGGACAGATTACATTTTTTATTAATACGTTCATTTCACGATATTACGTAGGATAGAAAATAGTTTTGCTTTTATTAACTGCTGTCACCAACGAAAAATAAAACATGTACGCTTTTTTGTTAGAAAGAGTTCAAACGAGTTGGTTTGGATACGGGCATTAAATATAATATTAAAAGTCGATCATTTAAACCAAATATAAGCAGCGTTCTTCGTTTCTGAGGGATACGTCCTACCTGCCACTGATGAGCCTCTAGACAAATAACGTTAGTCCCCGTATTTATACCCGATGTCACCATTGTCATCATGAAGGCATCATTCAACATCATTCTCCATTAAGTTGAGAAATTGCGAAGGAAACGATAACTGCCCTCTTTCCCAACACAATCCGCCGTCTTTCCGCAAAATTTCCATCCGTGCTGTTTTTTCGTTGTTGTGAAAAATGTTATTTAATTTCGGGCAATTATTACACGCGCTCTACGAAATTACTCCAAGGAATAGGACTCGCGAATGTTGGTTTTATTTCAGAGAGAACGTTCCTTTTTCTACAATGAAAGCTTTATGCTGAAAAATGAGAATCCCGCTGTTACCTTTATCTGTTTTTCATAATATTAAGTAAAATGCAAATAAAGGGTCACAGTTATCACAAATGCGAAACTAAGAGCTAAAAGGTTTTCTTTTATTGGAGTGTAGTTCAAACAAAATCTGCATACTTTGTTTTAGAATTTATTATACCTTAAAATATTGTGAAGTTCCTCAAGTATTTTGCTCTGTTGAAATAAAAAACCTTTGCCAACAATTCGAAGGGATTACGGTATGATGTGGATGGTCGCAATAACAGATTACTTTCCTAATTTGCATTTTTATAATCGAATATAAGTTTACATAGGTTGGCGCGTGTATCGCCGTCTGTCATTTTTCGCGTTAGGAACAATTGATGTGTTCGGCGTTATTAAGTGTCTCGCGTGAGTGATATCCAGGCGACGCCGCCAGGTGTGAGCATCGCGATACAAAATCCGCGGTGTTGTGTCATTTGTACGTTTTCTTTATTACGTAGCGTGATTTATACCTTAGCCCGGTGCGTTTAACTGCTGAGGTCTGTCATTTCGCCGTCTTAAATTGAGATTGATCCCGAGGAAGGGCGGGTTGACGTGTGCGTTGGCGTGTCCCGGAATTGTGTTTTTGTTTTATTTTGTTACGTTTTCCCTTTGTGCCGGGGGAGATGACGTCTTCTCGCATGCAAAGTCACCTGTCAATATTTTGGCAGCGACGCGACCTTATTTCGCGTCGTTTAAAGGCTCGGTTCACATCGTAGTGAAGCTCGATATTGATACGTTTTCGCTTTGGTAAAATATTGAACGCCAATTAGAAGAGTAATTATCGCTTGTGAAATTGCACTTGAGTAAAAATAGGTTTAAATAATTAGGTATAACTAACTGAAAATATTATTCAAACAATTTGTAACTGACGAATTGAAAATTCACCGCTTTTCAATTCGTCCAATTAGTGATTTTCAGTAAAAGCATTCGCTTTTATTGCCCGTAAATTGATTTTAAATTACCCATATTTTGATTTATAATTTGGACTACTTAATTTGGACTACTTAATTTGAACGGCAGCATACACGTGTTAACTGGTTTTTGGTAGAATCATTGATTCCAAATTACTCACGGATTTGATTTATATTTGGAACTGCTTTATTTTGGTAGAATGTGTGAAGTAAGATTGGCATATATCTCTTGCGCTGTGTAGTTGTTATTATTGCTGGCCATTTGCAAGCTAACAGCCCAGCTGGGTGGTCGTGCGACCATCTATGACTGTTACCAGTCAGTCACATTTATTTAATACATAAATCACATTCACTGAGAAGATCTTTCACAGATAATTTTATGTATATAAAATAAAAACTATAGGTAGTTGCAACACCACAAAGTAGTTGTTAATTTTAGATAATTATATTCAATTAGTTAAATTAAATCTTTGAATTTAAGATGGTGTTTTTGAAAGTATTTCTGTTTTGTCCACAGAGAGGCTCCGACGAGCTTCTTTCGCAGAGTGGCGTCACCGTCATGGCGCCCGCCGCTCCGCACCACGCAGACAATAACAACCAGGACTCCGCTGCGAAAAAGGTAAATATACCATAATCCGCACTTAACTAATATTACGAGTATGAAAGTGGGTTTGTTTGTTCGTCAAGCCTTCACGTCTTAACGGCTGGACGAATTTCGGTGAAAGATATACAGTTAGAACATGAAGTGGGCATATCGTACTTTTTCTGGGTAGGATGTTCCCGTTGGGAAATTTTCGAGCACTACGCAGGCAAAGCCACGGAAAAAAGCTAATATTATTATACTGTAGGATCAGGTAATTCTAGCAAGGTAAGAAAAACGCACAAGTGTATAAAATTGGCCGTTATTGCCAAACATGGTTATAGCTGACGAATTAAACAGCCGCCACTGGCTTAGGTGAAATACCTAGGTATTGAGCAATTTCTAACAATTATAATTCGTGACATTAATATAAAACATGAATGTAAAACTCACCCACGCACAATACAAAGACGAAATAAGTAGCTACAGCCCATTCCTTTACTTACATTTTTAACGGCACTTCTTTTGCTGAAATGTGTAATTAACTGAAAAACGATTAATCGCGATAAAACGGCGAAATCGCGAAACCGTAATAAGTATTAAAATAAAAGGTCCCTCGTAAAAAGCCAACGTGCCATAAAGAGCTACCCTGAGGGTTTGGGGCCAAATTTTTATTAATCTCCACCCCAGAGTTGTCGATACCTGGATGGATTTTTACATATATAAATCAAATCGATACGGTTAACCGGTTAACCCCTAATCGGTGTGCCTTAAAATTAAATAGGTAAAAATAATTTTCACCCAATTATGTATGGATATTATTTTTTACATGAATTTTTAATTAACGTTTGAACAAGACGAACATTGCTGAATAAAGAAACGTAACGTTATTCCGACTTAAATATTAATTGAATACGGATGCGTAAAAATAAGGTCCTTTGTTCAATACTCATAAAACAATTTGAAGTACATGAAAAGAACTTCCATTATCCTATTTCTTTGAACATTTCCTCGTTTCACTCCTTCGCTAGATATAATTTATTACGTTTGCAATGATATGTGATATTCTATCGGCTTGTTTATTATATTTGTTATTTTTAACATTTTCTACTCTGCATCCATTTGGAATAATTTGCGAGGGGTAAAATTCGCAGCCATATTTTTGTTAGGTAAAAATATATTGCAGTTTACCGTTTACACAAATTACATTTGTAGTCAAATTATCCGCGTTTTTTACCCGACTGCCAAGGAAGGGTTATGTTTTTTTTCGCGCGTATCTTGCATGTTTCTGTTTGTAAATTTCTTTATTACCTCGTATGTTCCAAATGACTCGATGGATTTCGACGATTAAGGTATCATTAGATGGGACGGTGAGCTATGGGCTAGCTCGCCGTCCGTCCGTCTTAGGACGACAGGCCGGCTCGTCGGCGCGTTCGTGTTCCACGCGCGCCTCAGAGAGATGTCAGCAAACGGGAAGGGGTTCGAAAGGACCTATGCCTGCCAGTGTTGTGGGACTGTTCGAAAGAGATACCGCGGCCCAGGAACACAAAGGGCAAAAGAAGGAACATGGATGGGTTTTAGTCAGTAAAAGTCTGACAGTCCTGCTCAGCCCAGAGCGGGAGGAGTTATTTGATGATTTCCCATCCGAAAAAAAAAAGGTATCATTAGATTAGTCTCAAAAACCCAATTGTCCTTAGATAGGTAGGTGTTTTAAAAAAATAAACTAAATGACAGATTTTTGGCGCTAAATTTTAAGTCTTTAACATTTTTTTAACCAAATCAACAAAGTAGCGTATCAAAAGGAAGGAAATTAAAAAAAAATATATACAACGTGTAACAGAAAGGGTATAATCATATGGAATACTGTGGTACGGACCATCAAACTGAACAACTTTCTCTATGGGACCACCGTCGAAATCGTAAAAAAATAATCAGCTGTCCCATAGAAAATTTCAATACCTACTCGACCCAAATGTATGGGACAGCTGATTATTTTTTTACGATTTCGATGGTGGTCCCATAGAGAAAGTTGTTCAGTTTGATGGTCCGTACCACAGTATTCCATATGATTATACCCTTTCTGTTACACGTTGTATATATAAGGTCCCATTAAAATAGGTGGACAAATTTTAACACAGCGTTCAGTCCGTCTAACCAGAGATATCCAAGCAAAAAAAACACTGATTATAGTGATTTTATTTTGACCTAAAATAATAAATTGCCGGCGGCACTCTAGAATAAACACATCCATTAGGTCAAAATAAAATCACTATAATCAGTGTTTTTTTTGCTTGGATATCTCTGGTTAGACGTACTGAACGCTGTGTTAAAATTTGTCCACCTATTTTAATAGAACCTTATATAGGAACATAACACAATTTGTAGTCGTTTTTTTTGATACTTAAATGTAATTTGTGTGAACTTATAGTTGCAATTAGATGAACAGTAAAATATTTTAATAAAAACATAATGAGCTGTAAAACACTAATAAACAATAATTTATAAGTTAATCACTGCCCATATTTCAATATAACATAAGCCCACGCCGTTAAACGAAAGGTTAAAAACATCAACAATGTATACAGTGTGTACCCACTACCCAACACTAATCAACGAGGTACAGGAGGTTAAAAAAAAATTTCAGCACAAAACGCGCACGTGGCAAAAGGTAGAAAACAATCAACAGAAGAAAACTGTTATAGAAATAAACATGGTCGCAATTTTGGGTCTTTCCTACTGCACAGTTGTTTCATCGTGTATTTACATAAATACGGTGCGAGTTTTGCATGCACACTTTGTTTGCTACTGTTCAAACAGTTCTTTGTTTGTCGAGACCAGTGCTGGCCGTGTGTTCCGACCACCAAATGGATTGCATCATCCATTAAAACGGAATAATGTGTTACATTCCTAGGTCAGATTATGTTACATATTCCTCATTTCCTCTGCGTTTGTGGTTGAGCTTAGCAAAGTAATAAAAACTACGCACTGGGTGAAGAAGTTTTTATAAAAATGTTGAGTTTGAAGGCGGACTTAAGTCTCTGAGTGAGCTAATTAGCACTACTGCTTACGTTAAAGCTGCAATTTAATTTAATAGGGCCCAACCCACGACCTCTACTGGCGCCTTTGGTAGAATACCTGTAAAAGACCCGTGTGTTGTGTCACATAAGACATGTTGGCATGAAAATCGAATCAAACAAAATCCTTAATGTAAGATGTATTGTAGTATTGTATATGAAACAAAAAATTTTGGAAAAATAAAGTGTAGCACCCAAGGAAGCGATGGACCTGTCACTATATAAATTCACTACTAAAACTTTTAAACTCAATATATTACCACCCCTCGATATTTCTTGGGAGCATCATACTTCGTAATAAACTGTGATGGAAACCAACATTCTTCACTAAACATAGGTAATACTGTAATAGTGTGTTCTCATTCCCAAACCTTATATTTAACATTGCCGTAGGTATCATTTACGCAAATTAAATAGAAGCGAACCGTCTCGTTGAAAAGAAACCATTTTCTTATTCTTCCCTTAGGCAGTTTATTTCCCCCGCTGTCACCGGTCATTATGTCACTGCGAAAATAAAATATCATACTGGCTGTTGCGTACAAGAGAAATGTTTTTTTTTTATTTCAATAGGAATTATAAGTAAAACCTTTTTAATGATTCTTGTAGGTATATTACAGATAATATGTTGTGTTGGAGATATTGTGAGTTGAAGTAAATTGGGTATCACTCTACCTGTAGTATTTTATTAGGTTAATATCCTTTCTAGCAACGTGGGAATAATATTATTTTAAATTGAGTAGTTTATTTCAATAAATTTCCCAACTTTTACATCGAAGAATTTCTGTTTCTGTTTCAATTTTGTTCATATTTTGACGTCTTTTAAACTTGTTAGATTATATTAAGTCGTTACATATGTAATCTAGTACGTTACATCGAAGGCCCATTAGTTCGTAATCATCTATTCCCAAACAAGATTCATTAAATGATTCCCTATCTCAAGCAAAACAAGGTAGCCATTTTAGTTTCGCGGCGTTTTGCCGTCCATTTACTCTCACTTGTTAGGGGCGCCCTGAAAAAACCTCGCCGCAGTAATCTTAATTACATTGTGATCTCGTTACTGCTCGGCCTTAATTCATAATTAAATAGGGACGTGTCCCAACGTTGCTTATTTATTTGCTATTTTATGGTTTAGCGATTGCCCGGCTTTTTTTCTACTATGAAAATTAAGGCACTCTTTTTGCGACACCCCTTCTCCACTGTTACCCTGAATATTCATTTGGTGCCTATCGGTGGAATGGCGACTCGTTTTTAAAAGTATTTTTTTTATGTTCTCTCTTTGTGTTGTATTGCAAACACTTCATGCTGTGAAAATATTGAAGGAAAACTCAAAGCCTCTGTTTTTATATAGAATGTTTTATGAGTTGTATTTGGGCCGTTACAGGGAAAATAAATATAATTTTTCAATGTTTTTTCGAGTTTCCATTTCAAATTGAATGGAAAATGCAGACAGTTTTAATTAACTTGAAATGTTTGCTTCAATTTTGATGTCAGACATATTGCTTTCATGTATGTATTTACCAAAGTACTCTCGTTGAAATAATACCAATGTCAGAGAGAGCACGTCTGTAGAAAACACACTAATCAACCCTCGTCCTCTTTGACCGGGTCATTAATGTCCAAATCAAGTAATTAATTATGTTCCCCGTTTTTTTCCTCATTTTCTTGACGTTTCCTGTAAAAACGCAAAGGGTCTGCCTTGTGAAGATCAATCAAATCAGAAGATGTCCGGGGCCTGCGTTTACCACTACTTAAGCATTTACGAGCTTGTCTTACGAAGTTACGACATCGCTTGCACAGGTTGACTGCTGATCTTATTTGGAGAAGAATTTACGATCTATTCTGTCCCTCTTTTCTTATTCATTGGAGTACCTAATTGTTATTTTCTTTTTTAAACTGCCCCCACTCGGTAGAAAACGGTAAATTAGCTGGCTAAATTATAAATAGCTTTCTGTTTTATATTCGAATGACGCTCTGAAGGCGAGAATAACTTGTTCAGTAAAGTACCCTAAACAGCCTTTGGAGCTGTAAGATATTTGCGCATTGTGAGTGCTAAGCGCGTACGCAAATAACGCGGCCGCGTTTATTGACTTCGTTAGTACATAGTTTAGTTGCTAATAGAATAATTAACATCAATATTGCTTACTAATGAAGCTCCGTAAACAAAGTTCACTTTCGTATAACACTCCTAGGTTGTCTTTTAAAATAAACTTACATTATTAATGAAACAGTTTGTAAAATCGAATGAAATATAATACGAGCACTCGGCTTCATCGATTTCGTTCCCAGAAAATTCAGTAATCAATCAAATGATCTCATAAAGATATTCATTGCGGGGCACTTACTATTTTACTACTAGTTTTAGGGGGTACTAAAACCATTTGGCTATCTTATTTTACGATTTCCTACCACGAACACGGGCTGAGCGTCTGTTCCAACAAAAACTTATGGTTCGTGTGATTTAAGACATAGTTACAGATGGAGGGGAGTGTTTACTGTACACCTTTATAGTTCGTTATCGCTATTACATACATTAAGTAACATTCAATGTAAATGTATGGAAATTTCATCTATATTGCCAGCGTAGGGTGTTTCTATTTTAGTCTTTGTTGACAATTTTGGCAGTGAAACTTTGACCAAAGGAGGTTTAATTTTAAAGGCTATATAAAGTGCCCCTTGCCCCTGGAGTGGTTTATGTGCCTCATCTATTCTTCTTTATCATATCAGCCAGCAGGTAAACGTCCCCGTCCCCATTGCAAGTGTGTTTTGACTACTTCCTGCAATAAAAATATTATTGCAACGTTTCATGGATACAACTATTTATCTTAACTCTGATAAAAGACCCTTCACTTATGTAAATGTTCCATCTGATTTCATAACGTACTTTCTTCGTAGCAGAATCATAGACGCTTATCTTATACCTACATTACATCAGCCTGTAATTCCCGAAGTGTTAGGCAGAGGTGTACCTAATAGTACACCTACATTTCGCCAATTATTTTTTAAGGCCTATATAATAGGTAGCAGGCCTGACGGTATCAACCCTGATTGAGAAATTCCTGATGGAAAAACTCGATCACAATTTACCGACCTGGGAATCGAACCTAGGACCTCATGCCGTCTCATAATCATGACAAACTAGTACAAAGCCCCATCAAACTTAATTAAGGATTAACGAATATTTATTTCAATGAATAATGTTCTTAGGCAAAATGGAAGTTGCAAAGCGATTCAGGCCCAGCGAAGGCCACTATTAAAAGTTTACCGGCGCAAAGTTGTCCCATTCTTATGCATGGATGAATTAGCACCTAGCTAAGTAAAGTGTGGATGTTCGACCACGGTCCTTCTGGAATATTCTTTGGGAAGTACGTTGCTATTTAGTTTTTGAGATATGGGACTTTTTCATCAAGCTGCATTAGTAACTTCGTTTTTCATTAACCAACTATGAAAAACGAATTAAATTTTGCAGTTGAATGTAATACAATACATCATTATGAATGAACCCTCAAAATATTTTTAGTATATTGTTTGGTGCTACGGCGCCCTGTGTGCGTACGAGTACGACTCACGATTGGCCGGCTTTTTTTAAATTAAGATCGGCCTCGCCTTTCCTTCAGTAAGTTGTAGCTGCAAACCCAGTCAGGCATTTTAATTTCTGTAATTTATTTAATTACTACTGCTCTCAAAACAGTTTCTGAAAACATCGTGAGTAAACCAGTATGTCCTAGAACCAGAACCAGTGTGGCCTACTCCATCTCTTAGAGACAAAGCCTGTGCTTACGTAGATAATTTCATAGGCATATCATCATCATCATTCGCCTTCCTTTATCTCAATTCATTTGTGGTCGACGCAGCATGTCTTCTTCTTCCATTTTTCTATTACCCGTCATCTCATCACACATCTCCATCCTTGCCACATCATCGTTATAGGCATATAATGCATAATTAAAATCGAGTCCTATACAGGCTATCGTTTTGCATCCCGGTAAAATTCAAGGAGGTATCTATACTAATGATTCTCGACCCGAATCGATAATAAAAAGCGTAGTTTTTTTTTACGGAAGTCGGTAAGCATAAACCAGCGTTTATGCCTGGGTTTCCATACTGTCCATAATTATACTGTGGAATAAACGTTTGCGTTTGTGTGTGTGACGGTGCGTTTATAGGGCTAGGAACAGTCGGACTGCGTTTTAATACGGGGGATTTACACTTAAATCTGTAAGTGTAAATCCCCCGTATAGATTTCCGTAAAAAAGTAAAAGAAAATGAAAAAGGACTACCCTTTTTAGTAAGGATTCAGGTCGAGAATCGTTAGTATAGATACCTCTGAATTTGACCGGGATGCACAACGACAGCCTGTATATAATTTGAAAACAAAAAATATTCCACTACGAAAATGAACCATTAAAATAAGTGACGATGGTAAAAAAACCTCAGTGAATTTCCTACCTCCTGACCGATATAATTATTAGAGAAGGGAAATGTCGGTGATCTTCCTAAATTGGCAATAAAAAAAGACTGTAGTACACATCATGTTAAAAGCCGACGGTCATTAAGTTTTCCTAAGCAGTGATAGCCCAGTTGTTGTGACCGTCGGACTGCGAAGTCATAGGTCTCAAGTTCGAAGCCAAGACCTTTGATTTTTTGGATTCATGTGCGTATTGTTTAATTATCACCTGCTTCGGTGAAGGAAAACATCGTTAGAAAACCAGCATGGCCCAGGCCCATGGGCGGCATAAAAACTCTGACACCAGGTTAGGCACTAACCACACGTTAAAGCAAGAAAGACTAACTTTTCCTGTACCTATATCCATATGTATCCCAGTTTATATTTACGAAACTAAAACAAAAAACTTACCCATATTTATGGCAATTTTTACATGTATACACCTTGGCATTTTATGAAGCATCTCGTAAGTTCCAAGTACAGTATCACAGTGGATGTCTTAAACCAGTGAACAACACTAAGTTTATCGATTCGTCTGTCGTCGCCACGTATCGGCAAACCAATTTCCTGCACCTGATTTTTACAACTTTTCACAAGAGATAAGAGGTTTTGTTAGTCTTTTATATTTTGTCCTCAAAATAAGATAGACGTTTTGATTTTATTCGGAAGTGAATGTTCGCCAAAGTTATAATGAAGAAGGTGTAACTATCCGATTCTATAATCAATTCAATTATCGTTAAAATTACAAAACTTAACATCACGACTGTAATTCCCGAAGTGTTAGGCAGAGGTGTACCTAATAGTACACCTACATTTCGGTTATTTTTAAGTTCCATGTAATATTTAATTAACATAATTTTTATATTATATATTTAACATAATTTTTAATTTACTGTGATTTAATTTTAGTTTTATTTTATTGTTAACATTGTTTTTTTTTTTTTTTTTTTAATTTTGATTGTGATATTGATTTTAAAGTTGACTTAATTCTGATTTTTATTTTAGATTTTAATGATGAATTGATTTATGTGTTGATTTTAACTTTGATTATGATTTTATGTAATGTGAATTAAATTTTAATGTTAACAATGTAATAATTATGTAAACTGAGATATATGGGTTAATGCCTGAAATAAACGATAAAAAAAATAGGGGCCGAGCTTATAGCCATCAATCGGACACACATCCAGATTCTGAAGCTGCTACTGAGATATTCCTGATAGAAAAACCTAATAGCACTTTGCCCGACTTAGGAATCGAACCCAGGACCTCATACTTGCGCTTGCGACCACTAGATCAACAGGGTTAAAATTAGTTTTTAAATAAGCCTTACACACACTTAATTGTATTATAATATAATGCAACCATTAAATTTTATGTCTTTATTTTCCTAAATTAATATTACCTTCCAGTATTTTCATCAAATTCACCTGTGAAGTTTCAATATAATTAAACAATTATTTTAATAAACAGTCTACCCTTATTTAGCAAATAATTTCAACACAATACTAATTAGTATAGCCATAATAACTAGCCGATACATAAATGCGGTGCTGCCATTTATTTGATGGTCCAACTATCATAACTAGGTCTGAAGTACCTCTCAATCTGTATCAAATAATATCATTGATGGTCGGCAATGAAATACAATATTCCACTGGACGGCCAATTAAAAGTTTCAACGAATCGACTCCAACGATTTCTAGTGTAATAACGCTCTTGAAATTTTAACAGCGGATGCAACTCCAAGTGCGGTGCAAGCCATAAGAATCAATTATGGTGGATTGTTTTAGTATAACATTTGTTAGAGGATGGAAACAATATTCGAGGAGATATTGGATTTGATTATTATTTGTTTGCTGAAGTAGAATTTGAATTGGACTTGACTATTTATTTATTTTTTATAAGAAGCAAGGTTGTGAATCGATTGGGTTTTATTCGATTAGGATTCCGTACATCGGTTGGCAAAAACGGAGCCCTTATAGGATCACTTTGTTGTCCGTCCGTCAAGGCCCTTTTTCTCAGGTACGGTGGAGGTATCAAGTTGAAATTAATATCAAATACTCAGGTCTGCTACCCTTTGGAGCAGTGAAAAAAATAAACTTGCAACCCAGCGCGATAAAAAAATATGACCGTTTATGTAGCATATTTAGAAATCAAAACCTATAGAGTACTTCCCACTGACCTAGAATTATGAAATTTGACAAGAAGCTAAGTCTTAAAGCTCATGTAGGTAAAGGAAAAATCTGAAAATTAAATATTGTTTTAATAACAAAATACCTGCAAGTTTATACGGAACCCTCGGAGCGCGAATCCAACTCGAAATTGTCCGTTTTTTTTAATGCATTTTTTAAGAAGATTGTCGTGAGGTTGGGCACAAACCAAAGTTTTTCTTGCCTTTTATTATGAGATCTCTCTTTCTTGTAGATAAATTTTTAAAGAAAACAAAAATTTATCGCAAGCCTCTTGCGCAGCTAGTATCATTAACAACTATACGTGTCTAGCTAAGGTTTAATGAAGTTTTTTATATGTTAGTTTATTATTGTATAAGATTAATTTGTGTATTTTATCTATGGGCCTTAGTTGCCTGAAAATTAAATGATTATTTATTATTAAAATATCGCTGCTAGATAAGAACTTGAACCGCCTACCTGTGGTACTCAAACTTTCTTCGAGTTGCTACCGAACGGCCCACCAAATCGCAATTGTTATTAGTTCAAGGATTCCGATACTGACTGAGATTTATCCGCGATAGTACATTATTTCTCAAACGGCAGACATGTTTGAGGGCCATCAATAAGCGTAGTTTGTCCCTGTTAACTTTGTCTACTTTGTAGTGAATTGGCCCGGCTTCGCACGGGTGGAAATTTATTTTTTCTATGAATAAATATAGCCTTTGTTACTCAGGGATAATTTAGCATTCTAATGGTGAATTAATTTTTTAAATCGGTCCAGTAGTTTTTGATTTTATATTTACAAACACACAAAAATTCAAATCTTTCCTTTTTTATAATATTAGTGTAGAGTTTATAATCGTAATCGGTGCAGACATTATATATTGAAGAATGCTTGATTTTTTCAGCATTCAAGTAATCCATTCTCAACCTAGAACCATTGAAACATTTAAAATATTCTACAATTAGATTACAAGTGTTATGATGGCCCAGTGGCCTCGCCTCTCAGGCAGGAGGTTGTTGGTTCAAATCCGTCTAAGTACCAAAGTGACTGTTTCAATTCATATGTACATTCTATGTTTATCTTGGACATCACAGACATCGGTGGAGGAAAACATCGTGAGGAAACCTGGACTCATAATTAATATAAGTCTGAGCAAGCATGGTGATCAATGCTCGTGTCTTTTCTGTATGAGAACAGGCACCCAGCAGTGGGACAGTAATAGGCTGGTATTATCATATAAAACTACATTCAAAAATATTTTACATATTAAGACACGAATTTCTCTCTTTTTATAGTGAAGAAAATCATCTTGAGAGTGTGAAATTCTACAACTATCTTAAAAATGTTTAAACTTTGTTGACTTTTAAAACGATTGTTATCAAATTTAATAACAATTCACTAGGGTGTATTTTTTAAATTAAAAGAACCAAAAGCTACATAACACAGTATTAATTTATCTTTTACATAGATAAAACAAAGTCGCTCCAGCTGTTTTTTTATGTACGCTTAGATCTTGTAAACTCCGCAACGGATTTTAATGCAGTTTTCAGCAATAGATAGAGTGATTCAAGAGGAAGGTTTATATGTATATGTATATTTTTTACATTGCACCCGTGGGAAGCCGGGGCGGGTTGCTAGTTAAATAATAAACAGTACAGCTGAAAGTTGAACGAATCCTCTTAGTGAATATACGGTGAAAGTTTCGCATACATTTTGTTTACGAAGATAAAATAAATATTTGTGGGAAGTTTTCCTGCATCACGAAATCGATTACGCTGTAGGCTCGAGGGCCGTTTTCTTTGATATTCGCTTAGTCATTGTCTACCTACTGGGGGTGCCGTATCTTGTATGCCAAGTAAATACCTGAAATATCCAATTGAATAAATAAAAAATAATTAGATATTTCAACACCAGACTCCCGAAGAATGAAAACCTGTATTAAAAATCCACAAAATTTAAGCTAGTCCGGTTTTAGGCCGATCATTCAATAAGTTACCCTATTACTGGCGGCCATATTTCTTTTTAAATATAAAACGCCGTTGTCAATTTACTGTACCGCTAACCCGATGCAAAATAGCCGTCCAAGACAGGTAAGCGAGGAATATTAAAAATATAATATCGTTAGCTTGAAACGGCTCTTACTCAGCACTTAACTTAGCAAAAACGTTTCTTAAGACTTGAAACCTTAACATGATCCCTAACAGATGTTAAAAAGTAAGACGTGGCTCTTAAACGAGGTAATACCGCCCGTTTCTGATGGGTCGAGCCTGACCCGCGCGCCACAAGCGGATTACTGAGTGTCGTTTCCTTAGTCACAGTGCGACCGTCGACGGGGCGTTTGTCAACGCGCCGTAAGCAGAATACTTAGTGTGCTCAGGTACATTTGACTCGTGTTACGTTTACTTGAACGTGCCAATATTAGTGTTCGGTTACAGGGGCGTTACATGATTACAAATTCCGATGCTTCAGATATGTTTGAAGTCGGTTAGTTATGTTATAATCAGGTATTAGGGTTGTTAATGTCATTAACGGTAAGGTAGTTTATAAGAGCTTCAGTGTTTATGGAATAAACTTGAGATTAATTTTTTTTTTCCACTCAAAGCTCACGAAGTAACTACTAAAACAATTATCGCTATTAGCATAAATGGTTCGCAATGAAAAAGATAGAAAACAAAGAGCATTTAGTTGGAAAAAGATGGGTTAAATTAAACTTTACACGCAGTTTTCCTTTGAGGAAAAATGCTTTCTACAATGAAGCAGACACTGAGAATACTAAAATACAGCACAGACAAGTGCCGTCATTCTTTTTTAGATACATAATAATATTAAGTTGTGGCAACGAGTTTATAGCTGCATAATGTTCCCGGAAACAAGTTTGAAGACAGTTCTAATCGGTGCTTTAGTCGAATTTCCCCATATTTTATCAATTTACGACACTATGTTAGCTTGCTCAGTTATTGTTTAATTCCCGGTTTTAATAAGTTAATTTATACTACACCTGAGTTCTTACTTTCCCATACAAAACAGGTACCGAAAAGAAAGAAAATTACAAAAATGTAAGCACAAATATTAATTAATTAACACCTGAACGATAAAATCCGTGTAGATAGGTCGTCGTAGACGTCAACACTCGTGTAGACGTAGTTATAGTTAATGATATGGTGCCGTAGACGCGGCCAACTGAGAAATAGTGTTTCAATAAACACGGCCGGCGCGATCACCGGGAAAATTGACCGATTCCGGGAAATCCTCACAAGGAAAATGTCATTCGATAGCTTTTTTTTCTATCCAAAGAACCAAGCCAAGATTTAATATTTATGGATGAAATGTGAGACGGAGCGGATGATTTAAAGTGCCTGATGTGGAAATCGTTCCTCGCAGATTTTCTGACCCAGCGAAAGTAATGTCCTTCTTTACGTTTTACGTACCAGTTGTTTTCTTTCGTGAGAAGAGAAAATACCGAACCTTCGAGGTGGGCGAGCGTGTGCGACGATTTATTCCTCCCTTTGCGAGTCACTTTGGAAAAATATTTTTTATTTGTTTATTTACGGAGATTTGGTTCTTTTGATGTCGATTCTAACGAAATTCGGACTGTTCAAAAATATCATATCTGTGTACTCTTTTCTTTTAGTTAGCGGTTTGTTTTTATAAAGATCTGAGTGCTGGATTTTTTCTTTTCTTGGTTCAGTTTGACCGTTTAGACGTAACAATATTTGTCTAAATAATACGGATTGTATAAATAATCAGTATTTTTTCTAGTCCGTATCATAATTTGGATTGAATAAACCAGATCTACTACTAGATGAGCACTAGCTCTTTTATACGAAGTAAGTCTAAATAAAGTACCAATCTAGTACTTCTTAAATGAGTGCAGGTAATTGAAAAGTCCAGTCTCATTGTATCAACGGTATACGTAGTGTAGCCACTAAAAGCCACAATGGAACAGTTCTCCAAGTGTTTCGACTTTTCCCTGCACTTTTGTCAGACCAGCTGCTCACTTTGTCTGAACTTAACAAGGTCGAACTAATAGGCATTAGACTCATTTGTTACACCTCCACGCTTCGCCGCCCGCCAAAGAACGTAAAAAGGGAGACGCTTAGATACCCCGCAACTCCGAAATCTTATTCCCTGTTCCAACTGAAATGTCTGCTAAGATTTCCTCGAAAACATAATTATAACCTCGGAAATATTTGATAACCCAGTTTTATTACACTTTTAAGTTCGTCGTGAGATTTAGAATTTTTATTTAATTTGTTTATGATTTTTGTACGATCATAAATTGCGCTGTAAAGGTTGCTCTTTTCACTTCAATGAGAAGTGAAGTGTCATACAAAGCTACAATATATTCGGGAGTCGGTTCGAGCCCGCCGCCGTAATCAAAAGGCTCTCTGGGGAACAATGGCGCCCACATCGGGGTTGGGCCCGATAAGCCTCGACAATTATACTACATCGACTTTTCAATTATCCAACCGGCTCTTCCTCGCGAACAATGCTAGCTTTATTTATGTATATTAGAACGGTCATTTTATACGCTGTGTGCCTTTTACATTCGCGTTTGATCCGCCGGAATCGAACGCCGCTTGAATACGGATCATCGCGTCCAGCACACTATGTACAAGAAATCTTTTATAGTTGTTTTTCTTTCATGAAGGTTTCTCTTTATTAAATCCTTTGTGTAATGTTGTTATGGATCTTTCTTTTTTACATCTTGGAAGATTAAAAGTAAGTTATTACTTTATTTAATAAGTTTTAATTAACATTATTTTTCTCTAACAGGTGAAACTCGAACAAAATGTTGGCAAACCGTCGCGGGTCATCCACATACGGAACATCCCTAATGAGACGACAGAAGCCGAGATCATACAACTCGGCCTGCCCTTCGGGAGGGTCACTAATGTACTCGTGCTTAAAGGCAAAAACCAGGTAAGATACTACATTTGTTTCTGGTAAATTGGTTTGTAAATGTAATCCTTTTAATTAGGATACTTTACTGTGCTTGAATTGTTAGACATTTTGTTTTACCTACGAGAGGGAAATTCTGTTTTACATAATATTGGAAAAGAGATGTAACAAAAGCGTTTCTATCAATTTTCACATTAGCTACCATCGCATGAGTAGAAAGTTGCTGAAAATCTTTGCGGCATCAAAGTCTCATAACTACATAAGTGTTGATCTAAGTCTGGTCTATTTCCATCAGTGGTTATACATGGCTACATTAAGCTCCGCGTCACAATAGACCATGAAAACCGAACATCTCCATAATTAAGTTAAACTTCCAAGCCTCTCGTCAACCACGATTAGGCAAACTTAGGCCACGTAACTGATCAGGCCTCATTTAACAAATGAAGTCGGCCGTGTAGCTACTCTAGTTACAATGGCGCTCCTCTCCGCAGGAAGCACAACAAGTGGCAGGCACGGCTTGTCCGCAAATAGGCCGCTAACCATTGTCACAGCCTACCCCTACCCGCGTTTTATTGTAACTGCAGTATTAGGGGGATAAAAGATGACTGAACAGGATTTGTCTGTTGCTGCACTAATGAGTATTGCTGGGATGTTTCTTGGTTCTATCTGTGTACCTATTAACCTCAATCATGTAAGGTTCCTGTGAATACATGGTGAAGCTGTATCGATCATAATACTAGGAGAGTAGACGTCATATTTGAAAATGTTCAGTCTTATTTCCTGATCTTTTGTTTACCAAACAACAAAAACGAACCCAAATATTGAAGACGCACGATAAATGACGCTTTGTATATTTTAAAACAAAATGTTACGCCGACGATGGAAAGCAATTTTAGTATGATCGACATCCCTACTAACCCCCGTCAAACGAGAGACGTTTATCTATTGCGGGGTCAAAATGAACGGCGAATTTGGAACAAATATTCACTCTTACATTTTAGGCCCCTTTCCCATTTTTACCAGCTTATTTTAAAAGTACACTTCGCGAATTGAAACCCAAGGGAGAGATTGCATCTCAAATTGTACATTGCGGAAATTAAAGGCGATGACATCTAATATAAATTTCAATTTGGGTCGAGAAGGGCTCATGAATGAGTGTAGATCGAGATACGTTTACCGTGATTGACCTCCTCAAATGATATTTTACGATCACATTTTATTCAATTTCTGTATCCGTTTCTGGTCGCGTTGTGATAAAGTTGTTTTGTAGAATAAATGGCTCTGTTAGCTCAAGTGCGCAAATGCGAGGATTGTAAAGTCCAGGAACAAGTTGGCGAGGGTTAGTAATCCATCAAAAAGTATGTTCACATCATCACGTGAGCGCGAAGTACGAGCAGGTTACAAGGCAACATCCAGCCGGTTTTACTGCGTATTTTACGTCAAAACACCCACCGGGCACGTGCAATGAGAAATTTACGATTTCCCGCTGACAAATTAAAAATGAGTTAGTTTACAACCGAGAAATAAAATAATAAAAAGAAAATCCTATTACGGGAACGCAGGAGGCAGCCGCGACAATGTTATCCCGTCTAATAAATAGCTCGTATGACATCCGCCCTGTATATAGCGTGGCGTGAAGGAAAACAATCTCTCTTCTAGCAAGAGGTACAAGTCGAATCCCTTTTTATGAACGGTCACAGGCTCTATACTCGCCTTTTCTTATGAAATATTCTGTGTCCATTTCTAGTCACACTCGAGGTGCAAAGTATTGGAAAACTTTCATAAGTTTCCATTCTTTCTATTTACGATTCAATTATTTCAGCTTAAAATATTCACTGTGCTTTAGTCTGTTTAAGAAATTGAAAAACGTTTTGATGTAGACGGAGTGTAAAAAGTGTATGATCAAAATCTTTCCGTAAAGTTAGGTAACATCGCCAGATTATTTGAAACTAATCAATATAAAGTGCCGAACGTGGTCGACTCTAGTCCTTTGACGCACTCAGAGTGGATGATGAAAAGTATCGTTGGTAGTCGATGGTTACCGAACCTGTGAGAGTCCGGTTACAAAGGCGCCATCTGTGGAGAGGTGGGCAAACACCGATGTGAGTGGGTGCGGACAATCGCCCCCACTCTCGGTGATTAAAGCGAAAGAGGCGTTGACACTATTTTACGATCGTCGCTCGCGTGACAGCTACGGTTCTATTAATTTGTACAGCATCGATTTTGATCCCGTAACAGTTTTCGATGGGATGGAATTTTGGTAACTACTCCTACGATCGAATGTTGAATAAAATTTTCTTGGATGTTATGCTTCTGATCGCCCAGCGTTCTTAAAGTTAGGTACTTATCTCATGTAACTAAAAGTTTGTATCTTACAAAATAACATTCAATCTCCATTGTCTTTTTACTTTGAAAACGAAATTCAAATGATTTTTTTTCTCGAACATCATTATTATTCTGCAAATAATAATATGTTTTGCATATAGTAATCGATCGTTAATTTAACAGATGTTGCCATCTGTTAGATTACAAAATACTCAAAAATTACGGCATGCAAACGTTTAGTTTACATTATAGGTACGTATATCAGAATTTTCCGCTGACCCTGCTTTTCATCGCCGTGTATAGGAATATTTTTAATTAGCCCCGGGCAAGTATTCTATTTAATTTGCGGCGTAACACACACAAAGAGCCGTGTTTCATATTGTCCGATGCCAAAAGCAGGATACCGCGGTTTGAAAACGACGTGGAATAGATGAATTTACCTACGAAACGGCCATTGAAATCATAACGCTTTTAGAGAATTATGCAGACTACAGAATAGTACAGTCTATAGACTAGTCGGCGCTTGTAGAGTACTCGCAGGTTTATGTATGGTTGGGGGATCGGATCCGATTAATTGGACTCCATAGGCTCCATAGGCCGGGCGCAAACACAAACCTAGTTGGGGTGCGCCGCATTACACTACCGCTGTTGTTAAACAATTGATTTATCTCTACGAGCGAGGAGTTTGTACGTTTTAACGACCCAACAAAAGAGTTAGGAACTATTATTCTGTCTTGCCCGATACTCGACGTTGAGAGATGGCGTTTAGAATGTTTGTAATAGATGCTAAAGAGGACTATCGTTTCGAGTTTAAGAACTAGAAATGATACAATAGAAAGATCTATTCTAAGGTTTTAATACTTATCTATGCAATGAAGCATGCAAGAATATATAACTAAAATAAGGAGATACCTATAAACCATTAACACGGAGCTACTGCGGTCGCACAACCACGTCTTAATTAATTACGGCAAAAAAATATTAAACGAAAACACAAAAACTCATACCTTTTCCCGTTTTGATAGTCAGAACAATCCTTACCTGGCGGTCGTTTTGCTTTGCTTGCAAAAATGATTATTTCAGGCATATTTTTAAAAACCAACTCAGTATACTAAAATTTCTTCATGTTTTGTACAGGCATTCCTCGAAATGGCGGAGGAGATATCAGCAGTGGCGATGGTCGCGTACTTCGGCGGCTGTGTGGCACAACTCCGTGGAAGGGCCGTCTATGTTCAGTTCTCTAACCACAAGGAGCTCAAGACCGACCAGACACATAGCAATGCCGTAAGTACCTATACCTTTATTTTGTGAAGATATCATGTAAATTTTGAGCAACGAGGGTTTCAAGACCAACAGATAACGGAACAACTTAAAATCTATATCATGATGCCTGTTTTCTAGAAGGCTGGTTAGATAGAGGGGCACACACTTTAGTACACCCATATTTCACTGGTTATGTTCAAGAGCCATGTAATAAGGGGCGAGAATAATGCCATCAACCGGGCTCAAATAAAAACTTTGTGTTGCTACTAAGAATAACCCAATAACATTTTGTGTGACCCAGGAATCGAACCTTAGACCTCATACGCAGCAATATAGTTTGCAACCACTGAACTAACGAGGTCACTAAAACAAATCTTTACATAGAAATGTGCACACGATGGCTGGTCATTTTAATCAACTGAAAGGCTACCAAATCCGAATACATAGACCATGTTAAACCATGGATATAACAGCAACTAATTAGGATTACTCTCACGGGCTGGCTAGACACAAAACGCGACCACTCAATACGTAATAACGTAACGACAGTTCAATTAGGCCTATAACACAACAGCGGGATTATCGTGCGGTATGCGATCGAACATTAAAGCCGATGTTACAATTGCGAAACAGACCCTCCGGCTGTGGCCTGCACTCGACCTGTTAATTTAATCTTTGTTGGGGGCATCAAGACCCCACAATTTAGATAACGGTATTCAATAAACCCGCATGCCGCGACGGGACATAGTCACCGACGTTGTTCCGATTTGATTGAGTTACTAAACTATTACTGTTCTGTCTGTACCTACATTTGCCGTGATACCGGCCGTGCGTGTCGTGACTACTGAATAATTTCACGAAAAGTTGCCTCGTTTATGGGGTAAACTGTCGTAAATGGACGAATCAGTGTGTGTCGCGATTATATTGTTCGTATGGGACTATCTATGAGTCTCTCGATGACTTTGATTCACGATGTGTACTCACCCTTAGTATTACAGCAGGTATGTCTCTGCAATATTTACAATGCAGGAAAATGTTCATTCTTAATGTTCAGCTCGTGGCAAAATAATAACAGCCGCTCGAGTCGATCTTTAGGTTAAGCCGTGCTTGCCTAGGTTGGTATATGGATGGGTGACCGCCCATTACATACCGAGTTCCCTCCGTGCCTCGGAAAGCACGTTAAGCTGTTGGTCCCGGCTGTAATCTATAGATCTTTGACAGTCGTTACAGGTAGTCAGTGGCCCAAAAAGTCTGACAACCAGTCTTACCAAGGGGTATAGTATTACCGAGTACTAACTGGATTTTGGAGGTCAGATAGGCAGTCGCTCCATGTAAAATACTGGTATTCAGCTGCATCCGGTTAGATTGGAAGCCGACCCCAACATAGTTCCCAACTATGTTGGGGTCGGCTAAAAGGCTAGGTAGATGATGATGTTCATTCTTAAATAGACATGCTATTAAACATTAAATAATGTAGCAATAAACAGAATCGCATTTTTTACATCGAAACTTTCAACATTTTCAAGATAAAGTTCATCAAGATAAAGTTATTCTCCATCTTTAATAGGATGTCACTCCATCAGCTCTCTATAATTAACGGTCACATCTTCGAGCACTAAAAAAATGCTCAACTCTTTAATGTCGCCGTGTCTTGGTGATTGCTTTAGTTCCCTTTATTTTTATTACTTAACCCGTTGACTTATAATTAGTAACACAGCTATTTACAACTGTAACATCCTTTATGCCTCTCAATAACTACTTGTAATCAACTAGACGCCAAATAGATCGCCCAAGTTAAACTAGTTACTCTGGTTTAACTGGTAACTAACCCTTTAGGAACTTATTTGTGTCTACAGACAGGTTATGTCGCTGAAATCTGCTCAGTTAACCGCATCAAAACGTTAGTTAGCTAGTTTCCTCCTCTAGTTTGTTGCTAAAGACTACACAAGTTCGGGGCTTTCGTACTACTTGTTGTGAAAAATAAAGCTGGGATCCGAGCACCTATGTCGCAATTCGTCACTATAAGAATCAACTGGCATCGTTCGCCGATTCTTACCACCCTCCATAATAAAGCTTTCGGGATAATGTTAGGTAAAAAAGGAGATAAATGCCGAACATTTGTGAGTGAACCTTTCTTACCGGAGGCTCTTCGGCAATGAGAAAGGAAATCAATATTTTCGGTAACAAAACACCCAATGGAAGGATTAATTAAAACGCTTAATTAGTTTCGTTTATCCACGAAACCTATCAAAAACAAACCCTCAACCATTTTGATGGCTGATAATATTGAGAAATTGTTCTTGCCTAAATTTGTGTTGCCATAATTGAGGGGATGGCACTCGATAACATGCGCAAGGGTTAGCGTCGGACCACGGGGAATATTTACCCACCGGATTGTCTAACAACACAATCGTTATGTGCCACTAATAATATAATTTACCCTTTTTGCGGTAAGAGCTGCTTTGACGTCGTAATTTATAAACCAGAGAAGAGTTTCGACACAGGTAGATTATTTAACGTGAAATGGACTGAAACATTGTTAACTATTTAGTCAGAGCATTTAGGTATTATTAGCAAGTCTGGAACTAGTCATTTATTCACATGTTTGCTCTTCATACAGCACATTATTATTGTAACATTAAATAATATTCACAATACATTGTTTATTAAATAGTTGCAGGTTGTTTGATCAAATTGTCGGCATCGCAAACAGGCGTTTGAGTCAATACGTAGCTAATTAATGTGATGATTAAACTCAAAACGGATACATCTAGGTGTCTATTATCTGTTTGCGTTAATCCCTGTTTCTCTGTTGTGGAGTGTAAATATTGATCTGTAACATCTTAAGCGAATTATGGTAGACACTGGGTAGAAATACCTACCTACAATTTTGGTTAAAGTAGGTGTGGTTATTTGGTCTTTGATAGTTCGAGGTAGAGGGTAATCAAACGAAATTTTGGGGTTGAAAATAGGTGTTTATTTACAAAGGTGTGTTGGTTGATAAAGTAGGTAGGTAATTGTTACAGAATTTCTCTGAAATTGGTAAAATATAAACATAGCTTACATGTGCCACAAACAGACACGGTATGAAATGGTTTCATCTGAGAAGCTTAGGAATAATTTACCTGTTAATCGGTATAGATCGAAAAAAAAAAACTCACAAATAAATCATCATAATTGTAGTCCATGAAAATAACCGGACAAAATAGAGGGACCTTTTAAAAGAATCCACTTACAAATCCCGCTTTAAAAAAAAAAGTTCTTATTTCGGTACCTAGGAAGCAAGAATATTATTTGACGTAGCGTCATCTGTTCGATAACTCATAATGATGTGGCTCCGACGAGAACTCGTTACCATTACCGACGACTTTATTCCCTGCACATTTTTCATGTACCTTTTAAACCTCTCATACTGAGATTTCTTTGTAAAGGTGCAACTGATAGCTTTTTAAAATAATACTACTGATATTTCCATCGTTCACAGAAGACTTTAACTCCGTATTTGACTAGATCTTACCTAAATTCTCATCCATATTAATATCACTCACGAAGTAACCCGCTTCAATGTTTTAATTGAAACTTCAGCACTCCTGAAAGCTTCGATAATATTACGTTATTTAAGCTTCAACAAGACAACCTCTTAAAGTTAATAAAAGATAACAATGTCGGAACATAGTGAACAGATATGACCCAAACTTTAGCGCACGACAAAGAATCAAAGTTATCGTTCATAAAACTCGAATATAAGTGCAGCTGTTGACTTTTATATAATCCACTACACATGTCCAACAAAATATCAGTTTGAGTGTTAACACTGAACGCATACATACAAGAAGATGTGACTATAAAGATTTATCGCTATCTCGTCACATTTCGGGATGTCTTTGTAGTACACTATTAAAAGTTATAACGAGGCTGTTACGAATAGACAGACTAGGCTTTGTTATAGTGATTCACATGAAAAGACACGCTTTATACATTATTACATCACTGAGCATCCGAATTTAATCGAATTAACGGAATGGTCTTCTGAACGCTGCAGACTTGAGAGAATGATGACGACCAGCTGCATTTTAAAGAACGTGCATTGAACGCAAAGCTTTGATCAATCATGCGATGCAAAAGGTTTTTGTGGTGGTTGAATAGAATTTTCGCAGTCGGATGAAGTTATTTTGTCGCGTCTCCTCGACGAATGTCTGCCAGTGGTCGCCTGTGAAAGATTACGCGTCTCCTGAATAAGACCTTTTAAATATCTTCCAAGTTCGACATAGCGAACGCCGGGTGACACGTAAACTATTTTTGATGGAATCGCATTCCTAAAATCCTTTTGTTGCGTGGTCGTTTTATGCGTTGTTTTTGTTGCTTTTAAGATTTAAATCTAAGATTAATATTTTTGGATAAAATAAACGATTAACGAATTTTATACAAAAAACGGCAATGGCCAAATATCTAACTTATTAATTTTGCTATATTTTCAATAGGTCACAACTGATAAACGCCCACCGTCCAGTTATTAAAAAAAAAACATATATTTTGCCTAATAGCTACAACATAGACATATCAAAGAATAACGTAGCAAAAAAAAAATAGAGGAGTGAGGGGGAACAAGTCAACGTGAATTTGTACCAGAGCCTTTGCCGTCGGCGGCAGGCTTACCATGACACGGTTAAAGCCTTATTTTTGTGTCTGGCCTGCCCGCTTGTCAGCCCGTCGTCGCACAAAGCCATGTGAAAATATAGGATCAAAGTGTGCCGCGTCCTTGCATGCGATCGTAACGTGTAAACAACACGCTGTATTTCACTCGCGTGTCATTACGTTTTTTATTTGAACCTCCCCTAGATCGCGTTGACGGCTTTTCACGTGGATATTGGTTTTTTTTAACATTAAGCTGCTAGTCAAATGTTTGGCGCTCGTTGAAAAAACTAGTACACTATTTCAAACGGATAGAACTTTAATCTGCGACATATATCCAACTCAAGCTGAAAAAAAACTCGTCATTTATATGAGGAATTTATGAATGTTATCTAACTCGCTAAGCACTCAAAGTGTCGCGTCCACAATGCCGTCCGCCCCTATATAACGACGCAACAAAGTACCAAATTGTTCCCGGACGATACAAAATAAGTTTATGACCCCCCTTTGTTTGATGTGGTCAATGTTATCTGTTGGTCTTGGACACTCGAAGGTGGCTCACGCGTGTGTCAGATAGCTCTCCTCTCCATTCCCCTATTACGTTCCATTGTTCGCGAAATTATGAGAGCGAGGGGCTGTTGTTTGTACATACTTTTTTCTACGTGACAATGATTGTTTTTACTTACTGAAGGACGCACTGAAATGTGGGAATTAACACATTTTGTGTTGTGCTTGATATTTGGGA
The DNA here is from genome assembly GCA_947578425.1 of Eugnorisma glareosa. Classification (NCBI taxonomy): domain Eukaryota; kingdom Metazoa; phylum Arthropoda; class Insecta; order Lepidoptera; family Noctuidae; genus Eugnorisma; species Eugnorisma glareosa. The sequence goes on along the minus strand of OX387961.1, from coordinate 14,582,814 downwards.
ATTTCGATTCAATGTCCTTTGATTTTATCTGGGTCACAAAGTAAAGTTAGTCCCTATACTAAAATAAACTTAAGTTTAACTGATAAGCCACAAGCTACACAGTCAAGCATGCATAGAAAACCAGTAAAAGAACTTGCTTACACGACGGTAGTTACACGAAGTAAACAATTGACAAATGCATGTGTAGCTCGTGACAAAATCGCATCGCCTGAGGGCGATGATGCACATATCCCGTCCATTTTCAATACTTAAATCCCTAAGTTCCCCCTACTATACTTAGTTTAGTCCTAGCATAGTTAATTGTAAGCTAACACACGACATATACCTTCGGCGTACACTTACCTATTATTTATAGGTAATATTTTTGCAGTCGGCATCGGCGCAGGCGGCGCTACAAGCAGCGCAGGCCATCTCCAACAGCGCCGGCGCCGCACTGGTTGCCGGCGCGGGTGCCGCTCTACAGCCCGCCAATGGAGGCACGGAAATACAGGTAAGGATTAAATTTATCTTATTTATTATCTTGTAAATATCTTTAAAAACTTCATCTTGTCTTCTTCGTGTCACTGGTACGACATACTTCAGATTTAGCTGGCCCAAAACTTCTAAGGTGCCTTCGGTGGCAGCGCAAAGCTCACTTTGACTGTGAGTTTTGGGGCATTGCATAGCATAATTGTCTTGTGAAGACTGCCTAAGCATGGAACAACACTGACTAAAAATGCTCCTATAACACATAGAACTCTACTATACAAAGTACTGTCGTTATATTGCCTTTATTTTCATTTCCAAGAAACAGCTGAAAAAAACAAACAGAATCTAAGAAAATTCAAGTCTATTTTAGGAGTCTGTCTTATAACTTGACAGCAATATATCTAGTACTGTAACAAACGTACCGGAGTACCGAAATATATCACTCTTGAGTTCAAGTAAACCCTAAATTCATATTATTCATAAACGAATACCCTAGCGTACCCAAAATAACAATCTCCAACAATAGTGTTTAAAACTATACATAATTAATTTCACCTGTATCCATTAATCATCTTACCTTTACCGATATATATAACATATAACTTAAGTAACACAGAGAAATTCCAATATAATTATGAGCCGCTGAAATAGAGCCGATTACAGAGACGTTTAAAATATTAAACTTGCTCCACGAATTAGGTTTGGGTATTCTCTTGGGGTCCCAGACTAAGATGTAGACTGCGGCTAGCATGCAGATAGACTGGGCTAAGACGTTCGACAGATTGTCGCCCGGAGGGTAGGGATCATGCAGTTGCATCGGTCAATATACTTAGGTAAGGTGCGGAGTCTAGTTGGGAAGATGGCGATTTTCCGAAAAAAAAAATCTATTGTACCGACTACTAAGAAATAGCAAGAAAGAACGTCATTTTATTTGGAACACGCACAGTATATATTAATAATATTATCTCCTATTAAAAAGGAATGTTCAAAACAACACTAAATATAAGAGGTTACCAGTGCAAGGCCGAAAAGGGCCTTATTTTCCAGCATAATGCTGCATGAGGAAATCTGGTGTCACACATATTCTGGAAGAGATTAGCCAGATCTTGCTGTCATTTTTTGACGCCACGCCACTGAATCTGGAAGATAAAAAACCTGCCATTAGAAGTTAGTAACTCAAAAACGAATAGTGTGTAGTTCATTCATATTGGACTTCGTAACATTATGTCAAAGTTCCCTCGTGTACCACATCTTCGTGTCTAATGCAATATCTAACTGACATCTCCCAAGAAATACCCAACGGGTTTATAACAAAGACATATTGGACAATATCGCTTCGCTTCTCAATGTGTCCCTACCTTTAGCTCCATGTATCTTAGCTTCAGTCACAAAGTGTCTGTGGGGAATTTAATTATTGATAAGCTTTTCTAATAAGCACTAATTAATGCTTATAACGGAAGTAGATTATTACATTCTTTGTTCGTAATTACCGTGTAATTGATAGCTGAACTTCCTTTTGCGGTTTAATTAATTAAACCAAACATTTCATGTAAATAAGCAGGTACTTGGAAAAGGTTCTTTTGTATTTATTTCTTGGTTATACACGGGTCGTCATAATTTTGTATTTTCCTTATTAAAATCTTGGTTTATGTTAGACCAACCACTGGTTTTAGGCGTTGAGTCTTTGGTTAGATCTCTATGTGTGTCAGTTCAGTCTACTGACTGGCAGAACTGGACTCTTGTACTAAAGTAAATCACAGCATATTTTAATGTACTAGTTTTGTTCACAGGGTGGACCCAACACAGTCCTGCGCGTGATCATAGAACACATGTTATACCCGATCGTGCTCGACGTACTCTACTCAATTTTCCAACGGTACGGCAAGGTGCTCAAGATCGTCACATTCACTAAAAATAGTAAGTACATAGCTTCCTTTATTTACATTACGTATAGCTATATGCTCTCTTGATAAATGTTACACGTACGCAGGGTTGAATTTACGGAATATAATTATGCATATGCATATTCGTAATGTTTGCGGAAGACAGTTACATCTTCAGCGTCGAACGCAATTTTGATGGATGAGCCCAAGGTACGATGAAAACCGCGTGTGAGGAGAAGCCACCGAAAAAGGAGGAAGAGGAGGGACGAGGGAACATTACCGCACGCCTCACGCACCCTCGAACAATACCTCCCAGCCTCACACACCACACCTCAGGAGCCTTCCGTTTGTTTTAACACAATTTTGCACAAAATCCACCTAATTAATTATGCAAGCGCTCTGTAATTTGCTTCAAATATATTGTTTAATAAGCCTTTTGTCACAATCGCTTTGTGTCTATCGCAACCCAGGATTACAGCGGCTAAAACAACTATTATTGAATCGAAACGAGGCGAGCTTTAAAATTAATTTCGGTCGGGCGTGTTATAGTGATAGATTTACCAAACATAACACAGGGCCGAAATCCAAGGGCGCAATCCGTTTAAAATTTAAATCGTACCCTCATGCATATCCTAAATAAATCCGGCACACAGGAGGCAGGTAGGTAGGTACATATTTGATAAGCTCCCCTGAGCCGCGGGCAGCGTGCGGCGTGGCGGTAGCGAGTGCCGACATTACAGTTCACTCTTGGCTAATTACACAGTACCTAGTCGAGGAACCTCAAATCAACTTTATTTAAAAACCCCGCTGGGCAACGCCCGCGGAATTATTTAGCCGAGCGCGAAAATTGCAAGCTAAAACGATTCTTGACGACATTTTCACTTAATTACTTCAAATTGAATTCACTTTAATTAAAACATTGATCGGGCAAGACACTTGTAACATTGCAAGACCATGTAATGCAGCAATGCTGCTACAAGTTTCCATAGCAAGGTAGCTACGAATTGGTTGACTTTACTTAGCTTCAAGTTTCGTCCACCGCATCGTTATCAAGCCCTATTTGTACTAATCGCTCGATAGATGCAATTCTCTTGAGTAGCGTAGAAGTTGACCGCGTAGCACTGCGCTACGGGCTACGTGTGCTACGCAAAGCAAGTGCTACGCTGCCTGTACACAATGGCCTTACAACATGAGTCAATGCGAGATGTGCTTAAAATTGCTTACTTATTGGCAAAGTTTTGCAAAGTTTTGTTTAGTTCTTATATCTCAAGTTATCTAAAGACGTGCCTTTAAAAAAGAAGTGAATTCTGAATTATATTAATGTTCCGAATTAGCTGAGAGAAATTTCTAATTAAAGCAATTGTATACATATAAGCTTAAATAATCTCTTTGATGAAAGCTATAATTTACGATCTTCAATTATGAAATACCTCTAGAGATCCGATTACAGAAGTTAATGATAGATGAATACTCATAGAGCAGTGAAATCGTAAAAAAGAATTTGAGTAATTAATTTTTATCGGTCCCTTCATTAATTAAGTCGATTCGGACGCCGTTTTAGCGTCAATGATTAACATTTAATTATGAATATTGAAACCGTTTTTTTCATAAAATAAACATTAGGTATTACTTTCAGTCCGTTTTCTTTTATTGAAGAGTTTATTTGACCTTGACCAATGAACTGGCAGAGAGAATATTGTTATTAACACTACAGCCGGCAGTTTAGTGATCGTAGTAATGTTATTAGCAGATAAAAGAATATGGCTGCAGAACCCCTTAACATACTCTTAATCACGTCACACGGACGTATGTATAAGAAGTACCTAGCCAATAGGGTATATGCAAGAAATACAAAACTTTTTTTATTTCTTAAAAATGCCTTGTATTGGCCCATAAAAACATTGTGGTACACTTGTTTAATTCTCTAATACAACACTTTTTTTACAATTTAATATTTTATATAGCGGGTTTTTGGTGAAACGGAATGTAAACACAAAACGCATCGATTCCGGTAGTGACGTCAAATGCTATGTGTCAAAGAAACACTTGTCGTTGAAAAGTACTTAAAGTTTCATTAAGATTATACTATAATAATATTGTTATTGCAATTTTTGCTTTAATAAAGCACTTACAATATAGTAAAACTATTCTATTAAGGGCAAAAAATTAGATTTAAACAAGGCAGATAGAGGGAAGTGACATCAAATGCTATGACTTGAATGGCCGCGACAGTCATGGACGTTTGAACTGTCGTAGAAAATTGTAGGAGTTTAATTGTTTTTTTGTGCGACAAGCAGTAGTTGAAATTAACTTTTAATTATTTCTTGGGTTCATAGTACTACATTTTATTGATTTAAGTGGAAAAAAAAATTTACATGCATATTCCCTATTGTCTTCCTGGAACGACCTCGCAAGTATGTATTATCGAAACCTGATCATTAAAAATACACCTAATTAAGGTTAATGTGTACATTATAAAGGGTGTAACAAGACCCTTAACAAAGCCGAAATGCACTTGTTCTCCACGTCATTGCGATCATTTTTTTGTTCTAGACCATACCTGGGAACTTTTTCACCCTGTATACAGACCACAAATATATCTAAGATATATTTATATGTTTATACAAAAAAAAGATCATCATCATCATATCAGCCCGGAATCACCCACTGCTAAGTATAGGCCTCCCCTTTTTTCTGCCACACTTCCCGGTTCTGTGCGTCCCTTATCCAGGTGTTTCCCGCGACTTTGACGATGTCGTCGACCCAACGAGCTTTAGGACGGCCCTGGTTTCTATGGCCTAACCTTGGCCACCACTCGGTCAAAGCCTTGCTCCATCGGCCATCTCCGCGTCTAGCCAGATGTCCTGCCCAGGTCCATTTGAGGCGCACCGCCCGATAAAAAAAAAGATAATAATAAAAATTAAGACTAAAACTAAGTACCTACATATATACAACGAAGACAAAAGGTTAGGCGTCAAAGTACTCCTCCGCATCGCTGTCATCCGGAAACGTGCCCTGACTGGCAGCATTACCACGTTGAATGGCACTAATTTAAACATTTTGATATCCTCCTAATTACATATCTGCTAAATACAACTCCGAGGTCCATGAAAGATTTATACGGTATCTTACGTCATCTTAAACTCGCTGAATAAGAAACAAAAAAAGTTAATAGTGCATGTTACAGGAATAGCAATTTGCCAAGCTGCTTTTTTGAAGAAACAGTTTCAATTTTAAATCCGATCCACCTTGTTTTATACAACGCCTATTAAGTTTTTTTACATCTGTTTACTTAGTTTGAGTACATTACATAAAAAAGTTTATTTTACTACTACAACTAGGACGGACCGAAGTATCTTTTAATCTAAAAACAGTGATACAGACAGTGACGGTCACACCACTAGATGACTAGACAGTCATCTAGTGGTGTGACCGTCGGACTGCCAAGTCATAAGTCTCAAATTCGAACCTAAGATACGCACCTCTGACTTTTCGGATTCATTTGCGTATTGTTTAATTATCACTCGCAGTCGTGACCGCGAACAGGAAGAAGTTGCGTTGGAAGGCCTCTGACTAGGTTGACCGATGACCTGGTAAAGGTTGCGGGGATCCGCTGGATGCGAGACGTACGAAACCGGTCAATGTGGCGATAGGCTTATGTCCGGCAGTGGACGTCTTTCGGCTGAAATTATAATGATGATGATAATTATCACTTGCTTCGGTGAAAGAAAACACTGTGAGGAAACCAGCATGCCTGAGAGATATTTCTCAAAGGCATGTATAGCCAAGTCTAAGGCCCATGGGTAGCATTAAAAACTCTGACACCAGGTTAGGTTAACCACACGATAAAGAAGATCTGCCTGAATCATCCAAAATTAAAGCACATTGTATCTAAACGTTCAAACATGAGCACAACCCCTATTCAATACGTGTAAGGGAAACAACATTCCCATAAAAAAGCTATCAAACTCAAATCACAGCAATCTGCCGTTACAGTTAATCGGTTTTGTTCAGCAAAATCTCAATACACGTACCAGGATAGCAGAGAGTATAAGCAGTTCAGACTCATAACTTGTCGATATCATGACATCAGTTCTCCTAATGCAGCGTTTCCAATTTCCGAACGTCCACCTTTCGGAGCGGCTGTTTGCTTTTTTACCACATTCATCATTGTCCAATTGTAAAAGCTTTTGTCTCCGGACAATTTCCCGGCACCTATTCTGCATCTGAATATTCATAACGGCACCTGACTGGGGCGTTTGACTCTATATGTACTGCAGTGATATTGTAAATAGCATCAGAATAGGTACCTATTAAGTTCAAGGAAATGGGTGTGTCGTGTTTATATTTTGTACGAAAATTCTTTTGGGTTCGTTATAGATTTAGTTTGAAGCTATGAATGAATGATTGATTTACTTAAAATTTTCTAGATACATTGCCCCACAAAACTGCTTACTCAGTTTAACTGTGAGATCGCTGAGTCTCTTTTACAGTAAACTTACCATCAAGTCATAACCCATATATAGGTACTACCTAGTACATGGAATCTAACAAATATTTTTTAAGTTTACGAGCGAATTTTACGTTATTATCTTCTTGTCTGATGTCAGCAGGCAAAGTGTTCAATAAATAGGAAACGCGTTTTTTTTTAAGTTCTGTTGCCATAGTAATTACTAACTCTGGGTACATCATATATTTACCTGCTGTCATCGACCTGGTGTTATACTTGTTAGAAACCAGTGAGTCACTATCCCGACTGCCATGGTTATTAGGTAACTACTAATAGGTACTTATGTTTAAAGCTAACTGGTAGAATTTTACATATTTTGAATAACCTACTATAGTCTCATTTACAACTGTTTTTACTTTTCTTGTTTACTAATAACTTAAAAAAAAAATGATGTAAATACTCGTAGCATCAGAATAGGTACATATTATGTTCAAGGAAATGGGTGTGTCGTATTTATGTTTTGTGCGAAAATTTTCTTTTGGGTTGGTTTTAGATTTAGTTTAAAGTTAGATCATATTAAAGGAAAGGAAACATAATTCTTTTCTCATAAACAAATATGTGATTTATTTTCAGAAAGGCTAACATAGATAACGCCTGTAATTCCCGAAGGGTTAGCCAGAGGTGTACCTAATAGTACACCCACATTTCACCAGTTGTGTTTAAGTCCCAAATAAAACAGGCCAACATATTACCATCAACCGGGCACAAATCCAGACTCCGAAGCTGCTACTAAGAAATTCCTGACCGAAAACCCAATTTGCCCGACCTGGGAATCAAACCCAGGACCTCGTGCTCAGCAGTCGCGCTTGCGGCCAATGAGGCAATCTCTGAGAAAGCTCAACATTAATTAAACTACAAGTGTGTTAGCCCTAGAATCTATTAAAACCGGATACCTAGACGCAACCTACTCCAGGTTGCATATCCGCAACGTATAAATCCTTATTTCAATTATCCTGTCTCGTATAGGGAAGCAAATAAACCACATAGCTATATCGCTCTCATTTTCGCTTTCAATACCCTCTGTGTGTCACGCACCTGCCTAAACTTACCTACAAGTATATATTTTACCTGTTACACGATTTGCATAAAGCGTTTTCTTCTTATTTATGCCGATGATATTCGTGCTTTTTTCTAAATCGCTTACGTAATCGTTTCGCAAATCTTCCGACGACGCTGCAAAGTTATAATGTGTGACATTACTTTTTTTTCCCTAATAAGATACCCAATCGTATATCCTGAATTATTCGTATAAGTCATCGCTTGAACAGATTAAAAATTGAAGGGGTTGTCAGCCATCCTTATCAACGTGAGCGCACGTGAGTTTCTGAGTTTACCGACATCGGAAATTTAATATTCCGCATTTATTTACGAGTATATTTACACATTCGATTCGCCACCCACGTTCGGTAAAGCCACAATTTTCTTATAACATTAATCGCATAGAAGTTGTTACCGAATTTTGATTCATGTTGTTTCATGCGTGTTACTTTCATGAGTTCCGAAGTTTGCCTGATGAATATTCCGTTATGTTTATATCGCGTTAATATTGAATGCGGCGTAGAGAAAACGTTTATAATAGCGGTTCCGCTCTGTTGGCGCGTCGGCCACAGGCTGACAGGAGGTTACCATCAAACGCGATTCTAATCCCGAAACAAATCTCAATGAAGAGCGCGGAGTCGCCGTAATCCTACACCGCCCCCCGGCCCCGCGCCCTTGCCCCGCAACCTGCCCCGATTGGCTTTATTAAGGTGTAGCAGACCGCTACAATTATTATGCGTCCCCTGTTTGCGGTAGGTGTCGTGTCTATGTCGTCGTTAGATTCCCTTAATTAAGGATTTGATTCGTCTACAGATATCATCTTTGCGGCATCTTAGTTTTCGCAGAAACAGCGAGAGTGAGCTTATTTACATACCCCAATGAATGGCAATGCGTCGCGTCACTACTAATTCTGCTGAGAAATTTTAAGGAACAACCTAAATTTGTTCTCGAAGTGTCCGTGCACCAATGCTAACGACGTTGCTGTGCAAGTATTTAGCAATTTGCAAGTAGTATCCGAATGTCGGAGGCGAAGGTTAGTTGAAAAGACGCGTAAATTGCGAACGAGGACGCATTCAGGCTTGACAGAGCTCGCTCATTTCAAGGGAGACGTCGAGATTTAAGATATCAAATTATACTGTAATCGGTCGGCCGGCGCACCGCCCTGCCCCACCGCTTAATATTAACATAGCGGAAGCAACCTCTTTGCTACACAGCGAAACGTGGATTACGAAATTTTAATTTTACCACAACTCCCATCTTGTTTTTGCGCAGACATTGACGTTTAAATATTCCATAAAGTAATTGCGCATTCGAGTTGAATTTTTAATGAAACATAATGAAGCGGCGCGTACGCTACGGATTGATTGAGATTTGAATTTCTTGCGCGCAATCGGAGCCGCAAGCAACGTTATTGAATTAGCGCTTGAATATTTCAGCTTGGATAAATAAAACAGAGCAAAGGGGACAATTATTTTGCCAAACTTCCATTTTCATTATTGCCTAAAGTGCATAAAACTTTTTGTGTCAACACCAGCTTGTGAATGGGTTTAATTTAAATTAATGTTTAACATTTGGGCGCCTAATGGAGAATTTACTGAACTCATAATTGTGAACTAAAGTTCAGCTTCGGGCTTTTCATTCATATGAACAGATGGCAAGATCGACTGCAAAAAAGAAACATAATTTTTCAAGAACTGTCTAATAAATTAAATAAAAATATTTTCCCCATGTTTCTCATTTTCTATTACACACCATTTTTCTAAGAAAATCAACCCTACTCCGCTAATTAAAGCTAATTTCTAATAAAAGTATAAGATCAAACGAACGTCGTATGTAGCAAAATATCTCGGTAGCACACGTAACAGCCCCCAGGCTAAATTGTAACATGCCCGTGTACCGTACCGAAGATAACGAATAAATAAAAAATATCTTATCATATTTGGAATAAGCAAAATCTCTTACATCGTCGGTACTCTTTTGTTTACGGAAACTTGTGTTTCGGGGTAAAGAGAAGCATGGCTTTACATGATATAATATGTATGTAGCGGTGAAAATGCCTTCCTTTTTTACTTTTAACCAAGATTATACATACAAACGTTTTACGAGACTTCTTAAAAGTCATAACTATTGATATGTTATTGTTATCGTTTCATAACTATTGTTAATCCTCAAAATAGACCATCCATAATTTCTTGCAACTTTTAACCTGGCAACAACAAATATTTTCTTCCTCAAAAAGCATATCTAATCTCTGCCAAGATCGGCTTTTCGACTCAGTCCTTATTATAAAAATTCTGTAGTAATATAAAGTGAAAACATTTTTCAGAATACCAAATAAACCTGAGCTACATTTTTCCTTTGTTTTCATGAACTCGGTGCATACGAAGTAACTATTACATTCAAGTGGCCGTCTCCATTGTCCCTATAAAAAGTTTTTGCTTATTCACTATGTAATTACATAAAAACTCCAATTTGCTGTAAGCCTTTTATGCATTCCATTTTAACGTTCCCAAATGGGCCAAAGAAAATATGGGACCTTAAAGAGCATTTAACTATGTATGAAGGAGACACCGCGTTACTTTTAATTTACGCCGACGTTTCTACCTTGAGTGGTTCTACGTTCTATATTTTATAGGTGCAGGAAAATTGTTAAGGTACAGGAGTATTTTGTTGCCCGAAGTTTTGTATGTTGTTATAAACTTTATATTTTATACAATCTAATCTCTTCTTTATCTTAAAATTTTCCTTACTTGCAAGTTTTTGGATTTACAAGAAGTAAGCCTTGGGCAAACTCGGTTTCTGCGGGTGACTGTATCGCCACCCTGCTATCTGATAATCCTTTAGTCGATGCTTTTGATACTCACGGGAAAATGTAGGGTTGTCGTATAGACAAAGCTAAAAAGTTTATTTATTTTATAGCATCTACTTAAATTGGGCCGATTTCTCAAATAAATCTCATCAAACAACAGAAAACCTAAAGTAATGTTGAGTGTAGAACAAAGTACTCTGCTAGTTCCTACTTAGAGCAAAAGGTATTACTTTTTAAAGTTAGATAAAATAAGTCCTTGATTTTTAAAGAAGAAAAAAATATTTTCTACAAAATACTTCAGCTTAGAGGTCTTTCATAACAGCTAAAGCAACCTCAAAATAACGACATAACAGTGCCTTAACCGAGCTCTAGTCTGTGTCACACCGTCTAATGGTACGTAATGTGGCCAACGCAGGTGCTACCCACCCGAACGATGTTTCCTAAAAATGTGAATTTATGGTCTCACCCAGCGGACGGCAATGATCGCCCGGCTCATGCCTTAAATTAGGGGGTTTAACGCTTATCCTCGCACTAAATATACTCCACCAACTATATTACTTGTGGGACCATTCCAGTTGAATGTGCTCCCACAGTTTCTCCGTTGTTTACGCACTTGTTTCTGTGATTAACGAGTTTTTTGATCATTGATTACCTCAGAGAATACCTTATACTACACGTGTAGGAACTATGTTATTTACAATAGCCTCGAAATAAGACTGTTTTACACGCTACCACATAAAAGTTTCACAAGGTGAGCAAGTAAAACAACGTGACAGACGCAATAAATTCCTGCTCTCCGAGTTTATGACGAAAGTAAATAGGCATGAAACTTGTTTAGTTGAATATTCGGTAAAGTGTTGATGATAAAATAGCTGCGGTGCACCTGCGACTAACTCGGCGCGAGTTCGAGGATCGCGGGTGGCCCACGTCGGGCGCCAATTTCACCTTGTTTGAACGTTCTTGGGAACAAGATATTGCCTGTCAGGAATTCCGTGAGACATCCAACACTCGAGTACTCTAGAGAAAATTGTTACTTATGTTTTATAAAACTCACATGATGTTACTTAGCTATTGGGGTGCTTTAATAAGTTAGTAAAACTGTTGACACGATTAAAAATCGATTATTTGATTATTTAAGCGCGAAACCTAGGAATACATCAAAATTAATTAAACTACCTGTAACTTCAAACTTCAATATCATAAGAAAATTCTGAAACAATTTTAATTTCTAAACTAGACCTCAACTAAACTTACTTAATACACTACTCGACTAAATTTTAATTAAGGATCTAAAAACATCGAGTAAAACCTTTACTTCGTTTTTTTTTTCAAATAAAGATCAACAAGCTTCGCCGAGTTTCTTTTTCAACACTCCAGTTCTCATTAGTCCTAATCCGAAGTCTATTTTGTTTACAGATTCATTCCAAGCCCTCATTCAGTATCCAGACACGGTATCGGCGCAAACGGCAAAAACAGTAAGTAAAAGACTTCTTTATATTTATTTAACTGTTTGTAAAGTAAAGCCATAAAACAAAGTTCCTATTGCCGCACGTTTCATTCACTTTAATGACTCTCGAACTATCTCGGAATGAAGTGACTCCTCGCTCTCTACTTCTCTTCAACTAGACTCGTCGCCGCGGAACTATGACATATCACTAACGTTTCTAAAATAACACAAACAAATGACAAACGATAAAAACATGGCCGTTTCAAAATTGTTTGTGTAACATTAAATCTAAATAAAAAACAACTTTGAACAAACGAAAAGTTGTGGGAAATCTATTCTGTTCATTTGGAGTGTGGACGCCCTCAAAACATTAAACTTCCGTGTACGTTCGTCGGCAGCTTACCTCCAACAAAGCTTTAACAACAACAGAACGTTTATGTGCATTTAATAACAATAATATCGAGAAACAACATGGCAGCCACGAGTCCGCGACAATAGTCGGCCCCGACTCGCCGAGTGGGACATCATTTTTCTCGGCTCAACTTTTCCCATTCGCTATTCATTTGCGTTAGAAGTTGGGCGTACTGCCGCCTACTGCAGCGACTGTTTTAACTTTATTTCTGATGCAGCGTTCAGGGCAAATTAAATTTCGTTTTGCGGCTTCCGCAAACTCGCTTTACGAGTATAATTATCGAGTTTTTGTTTTTTTTCATTGCCATACGGTTATGAATCGCTGAACGTAACTTTGTTTCCGACCGATGCCGACTGAGAGTTTCGCTTTTTGATTTTTATCATTCGAACGCAACGATTCGTATAAAAGTTTCTTTATTCAAAAGTTTCGTGTACACGAACGAAACAATACGTAACAGGGATAATAACAGCACAATGTTATAAGTAAGATAATTTGAACGTGCTTGATACTCCATTCATTTGCCGAATTTGTCTGTAATACCTCGCGGCGTAGGTACAATTCGCTAATGAATTCTACAATAGCGGGTCGACTATCCGTCCTAATTAGTCGCTCTTTACGCCCAATTCCTGTGGAGCTTAATACGATTGGTGTAAGCTGCAAACTGGTAGCGCATTCCAATTGAATGATACAGATATATTTAATGGTCTGCACCGCGTTCAGTTTATGACTTAAAGTTAGAAATTAATGTCGGGTAGCTGGGAAACCCCTCACGAAATTGAGATATCACCGGCAGAGCAGAGTAGTGAAAACTTAGCAACGCTAAGTCCCATCAACTGTGTCGTGATTGGAGTCGAGCATAGCACCGTGTTGGCGCGCCGACTAGTGCAGCCGGATCAAATGCGGCTTTATTTTTAGCTGTAATAAACGCGGATTTACTCCAACTACCATTTGGCATTATGAATAAAAATTGATTTAACTCTTTCGCGAGTTACAATGTGGTTTTATGTTACAAATGTTTTGTCTGTGTTGTTTATAGTGCTGTTACGAATACCTACATTTATGTTACGTCGCGTCATAGTAAATCACTGCTAAATAATTATGCCACATAAACAGGATAGGCAAATTCAACCGGTTGATCACTTCTAAATAAAATAAAATTTCACACGAAACCGATCCGAACCTAAAGACCATTCCATCCAAATTGAATCGTATCTTAACACGTAATTGAAATGAGAACAGCATACTTTAATCCCAGTGTCAGCGATAACATTGGTTTAGTCGGTACTCCAGTTCCGGCAGTGGTCGCGACGGCAATAAGTCTGCTCTCGTTAACGGATCTAAGGTCGTAACTCGACTCCGTAACTCCGATGCGACCTAACGAGCATACAATGTCGGCTACTACATCTATTTTTATTGCCCCCTCCTGTTTATTGCAATGCTACATGCAATCGGCATGTTCTTGTTAATGATTGTTTATTTTTTTTGGGCAACATTGTTTTTCGTTTTCTGTATAGTCAGAGTTTTATCGGGGGCTGTTTGTTTTGTGTAGACAGCCGATTATTTTTTTAATAATTAATTAAACACGGTATTTGTATACCGAACTTTAAAAAAAATAACATTATGGGTGTAAAAGTACCCATAACGAAGCCAAAAGGCACTTGTTCGCCCCGTCATTGCGATATTTTTTTTGTTCAAGACATACCTGGTAACCTTCTAGTTACGGAGATATTGGGGTCAAAGTGCCAACATTTTCACAAGTTATTCTTAGGGTTTCGTACCTCAATCGGCAAAACGGAACCCTACCTATAGGATCACTTTGTTGTCCGTCTGTCTGTCTGTCAAAACCCGTTTTCTCAGGAATGAGTGGTGGTATCAAGCTGAAATTAATACCAAATACTCAAGTCTGCTGCCCCTTAGAATAATGAAAAAATCAAACTTGTAAGTCCACGCGATCAAAAGATATGACTGTTTATATCGCATATTATGCGATTTCACAAGGGAATCAAAACCGATAGGGTACTTCCCTTCGACCTAGAATCATGAAATTTGGCAAAAAGTAAGGCCTTACAGCACAAATAAAGTAAAAATTACAAAAACTAAATACATACATACATAGTTGACGCCTATTGAGATATTTATTTTTTTAGATAGTGGTACGGAACCCTTCGTGTGCGATTCCGACTCGCACTTGACCGGTTTTTAATACTAGCTTTTAATATTATAACTTTACTTACATACCTCTATGGCCCCTGTACAATTCAATGCATCCATCAGCACAACGTTTTGAGTGCTTTATTTACATTGAGTACTAACCGTGATATTTCACGTCAAAAAATACGTTGTATCCCAGCAATAATTTTCGCACAGAGTTACATAGAATGCTTGGTTGACATCTTCGTGAAGGGTTTGTTTACACCTTGTATAAGTTAGACTCCGATGCCGACATCATCTTTTATCCTAAAGTCTCAGCTACTCGGACCTAATCCTCAAACACACCACATAGAATTAGTTACACATAACCTTTACAAACCGAACGTTATCCGGTATCAGTCCCGTGTAGGCACTCGTTCCTCTCGTTTGGGACTCGGTTTTTCTCGAAATGGAATTAAAACGTCCCGCGAGGTAAGTGGCAGCACAAGTAAGAGGTACAAAGTGAAGTGAAGCCGGATAGTGCTCCAGCCACAAAGGGTACAGTCGGATGTTAGGAGCTCTGAAATCCCCCGATCCCGACTCTATGATCCTTGACATAAATCTCTAACCTCGCCATCAAATCTTTTCAGAAGGCGGCTTATGCGCCCAGACACGAAATGTACGCTCTTAATGCGCTCGACTACGTGTACTTACATGTAAATGTATATAAATAGCCGTTCAGCGCTTTGGCCAACCGACCAAATGTACGCTTTGGTTTGTGGAAGTGCTCTGAGTATGTCACTGACTGCCGGATATATTTTTTGTAAAAAAATTAAAAAAATGCTGTCATTGATAGAGGATTAATCATTTTAAAAGCGTAAACAACACCCGTCTATCTTTCATCACCGTCACATACTGACAAAAATACAATACCCGTTATTACGCACAAACGGCAGTTTGCAGTAAATACTAGAGGAGCACTACTCTGTAGTGAGACAGTCATTAGTGTAGTGGTTGTATCGTGGGCCGTTAATCAGAACCTTGGCCGCTCCATCAGTAAGTTATGATTGATAACCATGTGATTCATGCGGCCCTCCGGCCTGCTACTCCTGCCTCATCCATAACGCGGGCGACGCTGTCACAGACAATCCATATTAACAGTCCGAGGTGCGTCCCCATCTATTGTTTATATCGCGCACGATTTTTCATCACGCACCCCAAAATATTACATCATGTTACATTCATATTTTTTCATTACATCCTGAATATAGCCATTCCTGAATCGTTTGACCCGTAACGTAGCACGAATAAATAAAATATGAATCGTTTCCAATATCATAAATAATTGTCAAATTCATACAGCGCAGTCTATTTGCATGAATTATTGTCATAAAAAAGTAATACGTGTCAGTAACAGCCGTTCGTTTTTTTTCATATAAGTAAACGAGGTAAAGTTGACAAGACTTCGTCTCCAAGGTTCAATAAGGCGAAATCCGAGATACCGTTTATGGACTCAAGGTGCGGGCTTTGTTTACATTTTAAAATTGCACTTTGCACTGCGGCAACGTCTAACCGGTGTCTTTGTGTCAACACTGGGACGTGTTCAAACAATGTAACCGTCAAAAATGTTATATCTTCGCCTTGAGCGAGTCTGTAATACTTGCGCCGAACGGTCTCCCGGTCGGCGTCTCACGAATCTAGTGCAGTAAAACTATCTACTGAAAGAGATCAATGCACCATCAAAGCAAATTTCATTCGCTACCTCGCAGAACTTTAGTTTTATTTGAAATATTGCTATTGACATCACAAAATACATTGTATCAAAGTTTAAAACTGCCTATAGAGTCTCGTTTGCTCTGTGCTAGTAACGGTCAAACTTCATAGAAATTTCAGGGCAGCTAACAAACAGTTGGTCGTTCACCTGCACCGAGGTCCGAGTCCCGTTTAAAATTGCACGTGCCATCGCCCTCCCCTGTTTGGGCTCCTACAGACTGTGTCAACACCGCTTGAACTGCACTCTGCATCACCTAGTTAAGCGTCAAACATTGTCTAGTAGTTGTTGTGTTAGTGTTCTGTGGCTGGTTTGCTTACCGTAATCAAGAGGCGGCTGACAATCAAGCGTCGAACGCGACAAGTTTTAAACTTTCGGCACTCGCACGGTTTACTCGGCCACTTCAGAATACACCGCCCGTAGGCTGTATTACACGCTCATAGTACGCGAACATAGGTAAAACAATGCCATTATGTTTCATGAACAATATATTGTTCATGGACAAAACCGATTCGCGCCTTACCCCTGCGGCTAAAGTGGTACAGTTCATTATTCATGATGACACAATGTACATACATTTACCACCAATTTAGTTTCGTTTCCAAAGCAAACTGGAACGGTGTGTTAAGTGGGCGCGGTTGTTGAGCTATCGTCACTCGATTTTCGTTCGTCACTATCAGTCAACCACAATTAGGGGTAACCGCGAGTATTAATTACATTGTCTAATGGAGCGAACGCGGTTTGTTCGGTGACGCGTCCCCAAATGTGTACCTACGTACCGTAATTAGGTTAGAGCCACTATCAAAACTTAATTTATTATTTCCCCTTTTACGAAAGTCCGCTCTTCGCAGTAAATTTTGCGGAGTACCTATTCACATGAATCAGGTGTACCTATGCTTTCGAGTAGTTACAAACTGTTGTTTACGACTAGAACCTTAATTTGTTATTGCCCTGTAAATCAAAATCATAACAGTTTACAATAAAATTAATATCGGATGCGTTTGCGGCCCGGAATTAAAACAGTTTTAATTTTTTATACAAACCAAAAAGAAATTACTCAAAGTGCCATTCGTCACAGTGCAATCTCATTTTGTGCCGATTTAAAATTTTAAATGCTTTTCCAATAGCAAAAGCGAAGTGATTAAAATGAGCAATTTTGCAGTCGTTTTGTTTGTTGGTTTATTTTTATTAATAGTTAAAAGCTTGCTCTTGGTGTACGTTTTTAGTGCACCGCCCGCGCCCGGCCGACCGCCCGATAAGTGATCCTTTATCCGTGGCTAATCGAGCGGATGTCTACCCGTCCAAAACAACATTGTTTAGTGAACCAGCCCAACTATTCTAAATTAAAACGTTACACTCTATACATTATTTATTTCGCTATCACAATTCAAAGCCTGCCACTTAAT
The DNA here is from genome assembly GCA_947578425.1 of Eugnorisma glareosa. Classification (NCBI taxonomy): domain Eukaryota; kingdom Metazoa; phylum Arthropoda; class Insecta; order Lepidoptera; family Noctuidae; genus Eugnorisma; species Eugnorisma glareosa. Next base: position 14,564,940 of record OX387961.1, on the reverse strand, counting down.
AAAAAACGATGCGCCCGAAAAGTTTTCATTACAATTTCTCTGACGTCATCTGCGGACAAAAACCAAATGCATTCCGGCGCTAGCGTAATCCTTGCACCGGCAACAGAAGCACTTTGAGCTATGTGGGCTCTTATAAATATTAAACGCGGCGAGCTCGGGACCCCAACAAAAACGTTTATCTGGTCTCCGTGGAAAAACCGCCAGAATTAGCAACGGGGGGGTGGATTAAGGCGAACCACATTTAATCCTTCACTAAGAAGGCTTTGCTTAAACGAGTTCTAACGAGCTAAAGATAAAACAATTACCGGGGACGTGATTAAGAGATACGGAGGACACTTGTTACGTCTTACGTTGACGCCGAAGACACCGTAGCCGCGGACCCTGCCCATCTGCTCCAAGTGCTCCAACTTAACTTCCTGCCCCAGAAAATATAAGTGAAAAATTCTAATTTATTATCAGTGTTTGTCGAATCCAATAAATCGACTGAACGGAAATTCGTTCACCCTATTACGCAATAAAAGATTCCAATATAAAATCGGGCGTGACGTTTGTCGTTTTATCACCTTGTCACTCTTCCTAATATTTTTTTACCTCAATTACGACTCCCTTCGCGAGCGCAAATAACCATTTGAGGAGATTAAAATGAATTCTCGAGAATATTGATACTAAGAATGGAGTAGACCGCCCGGGTGTTATAAACTGAGCAGCATATTTTCTTTCATAGTTTGAATACCGGATTTTTACAAGTCAGGTGCTAACTGTTACGGAATAACTTTGTTGGCCGGTGGAACTCGTAAGTAAAATGAAATATTAGTCTCGGAGGGAGCTGACCTACAGACTGAAAGGTACACTCAGTCGAGATAAGACAACGGAGCGACTTAGTAAAAAGATCATGGAATTAATTGCCGTGAAATAGGTAAATGATGTCTGCGATTCTTTATTGCTAAGCAAAGAAAAATAAATTTAAGAAAATGGTAATATACAACGACGTAATGTTTTTGTAGATCCTTTCGTAAAATAAACACAATCTTTTCTAAGTAACAGTGAGATTTTTAGATTAAAATAAGACTTCTTAAAGTAACGACCGAGTTAAATTCAAAAGTGCCTCCGAAAAAGCTTATAAAAAGTAAGAAATTAATCTGCAATTCAAAATCCTTCTTGCCCTCTTATTCTTTTTCGTCTCATTCTTTTCTTTGGCAAATCCACGACAAACGTTCAGCTGAGATACCTTCATTAAAGGTCTAATTGTGAATATAACAGTTTATTTCTACTTATCCTTAGGAGGACCTTTATTAAAATGTTATGTGTGATTGTCGGCTTCTGTTTAATTATTAAATAGGTCCAAGAATACATAGCTGTACTAGTATACTCAAAATTTCTTTAAATAATGCTACCTAGGATATTTTTTTCAGTTTATTCGAACAGGGAATTTCAAACCCTGATATCCACTTGAGCCCATTAATTTGTTAATAATATTCCTGTTGTAAAATTTAAAATATTATTTACAGTTTTCGATAAACATATTTAAAACAACAACAGTAGGAATGTCAGATATATTGAATCCCCGTTTCAATGAAAATCTGGCCGATTGGATTGTCATCCGATTGAAAAGGTATCAATTAAGATAATCGCTTCCTGGATTTTTCACAAACAAAACAATCCTTAGGACATCTAGGTCGCCATTTGGGATATACGCTATTTGTTTGTTGCAAAGTTATCCCATAATTTTGGGTAACGAATGCAAATTCCTGAAAATGAAACGATATTTGGAATCACGGATTATGTTCTCATTTGACTTTTAAAATGTCACTCGACTATGTATTAAATGGATGTATATTAGAATTGTAAATTAATTACTCGTTACGTTCTCTTACGCTTGCCGCGGTACATTTGGCATTCAAAATCGAATTCGGGCCCCGAGGCTGTACAAAACTAATTACGTATCGAAGCTATCTTCTTCCACGCTTTCTTACGTGCCTTTCGCATTTCCATATAAGTTGAGCTTTAAACGAACCAATCTATTCACGTCTACACATCAGGGGGTCGCATTTGCATATAGAACAGAAATTTATTAAATCTACAGCCAATATCCCACGTTCCGACATCGAACTTTTGCTTCTTCGACGACTCCCCTGATATTTTTATTGCAGTGTAAAACTGTTGTGATGAGTCGTACTTATTAAAGTATTTACTTGATTTATTCCTTCTGGAGCCCTTCATAATTTTCGTACCCGTCGTTCTCCTTACACAAAAATAAAAGAGAGAGACAATGGTTACGGCAATAATTAACGATGTCTACTAGCACAATCATTTACGTTACTAAAGCATTAAAAGCCCAAAACATTTTTATTCAGCTAATGGAGTCCGTCGTAAAAATGTCATAATTCATTTGACAGATGACGGTTTACAAAGGAACTCCAATTTACTCCACAGGAATGAAGTAATTCAAGCTTTTAATTTTTATCCTCTGACAAAACTTTCTCTTTGCAAGCTTCTTACATATTTTAGTAACGTTGTTGCCTTGTAATAATTCTGGCACGTGCCATTTTTGAAATATTAAATAAGTACTACATAATAAAAATTAATTCTAATACTGTGGCTTGCGACACAACTACCTCAGCGTGTTTTGTAATCACTGAAATGGTAACAAAGCTTTTAAAGCCCCACTGAAACCGCCTGGATTCTTCACGAACACTAACTTAATTCTACGAAACTGTTTTATTAATTTGCCAAATTGTTAAGTTTCATTTAACATTGGTCCCGAAAGACGAAAATCTACTCTACTAACGTTCAAGAGCCAAAGAGTATTACAATACCTCTTAAGCCAACGATTATACTTTTTCGACTCAATTCTGTTAACTTGAAAACAAATAATAAACAGAAAACGTTGAGTGCTCTTTGCATAATTCTATGCCATTTGTAACAATAAATTATGCCAGACGATTGCACTGAGTACGCGATCATAAATATGACTGTACGGTTCTTTTATAGCATTAGTTTCATTAGTGAAAATAAAACGTGTTGCATTCTGGTTTCATTATAAAAATATTATGTACACGCCGGCCGCGCCGACGAGCTTTATGCTCGCAGGAATGGGTTGAGTGCTGTTGCATTTTAATTAATTCTCTATTCTATCGCGATGTGGTGTTATCAGCCTCCCGCAGGCGTCGCGGCCAAACAAATAGCTGTTGCTCTCGCTACGTTACAATTTTGACACGGCCATAATGCGAGTTTTTCTTCTTTGTTACGGGTAGTGTATCGATCCACTTTTTTATCTCGTGCTAAAAGGAATTTTGCTTTGTTAGCCTTACACTTCTGATGCAAATTATAAAATGAATAAAGAGACAGGTACCCAGGTTTACCTGATGCCTTTTATTTCATCCTGATCGTATTAAAAAGTTAAATTGAAGCCGATTCATTTTATTACTAATAAAAATCGTCACATCCTTATTATCACTCAAATAAACGACCCTCAAAAGAAGTGAAACTTTTCCCAACTTGTAATATGTTTTTGATGAGATTTATAATTCGTTCTGTTTTCGTGTCAAACGAGAAAAGTTATTTCAATAATCGTAACTTTTTTTATTTATTTTTAGGCTTTAGATGGGCAGAATATTTACAACGGTTGCTGCACACTGCGCATCGACTACTCGAAGATGACGTGTCTGAACGTGAAGTATAACAACGACAAGTCCCGGGACTACACGAACCCCACGCTGCCGTCGGGCGACGGCGACGCGCACCAGCTGTTGACCAGTGAGTTGATGCCACTGCGGGCACGCCTCGCCCTGGCCCTCGCATCCAGGATGAGTTAGTCCTCACTACTCTGCGCACCTGGAAGCTTTCTCACCGCGCTCCAACCCTCACACGTAGACTCTTGCGTCCTGCATCCAACGATACCCACCCAATGGGGCAGATGATTGGTCCAGAACACCTGTTTTCTTGAAGCAATTAATCATCTAAAACGCCAAGTTTTAGCGCGCTCCCGGTAATCTACGTCTGCCCCATTAACACTTGGCTATTGGTCTTAACTTCGATCGCTCTTGCACCTTTGGTAGTTTACTGGTTTTCTTATCGCAAAAAGTCCTTTCATTTTAAATCTTCAAGCTCAGGTATGCTCATTACGTTAGAACTCTCAGAACGTTTTCTATGTCCCTAGTAATAGCATTAATCTTGAATGCCTGAGAAATATGCTTTGTTCCCTGCGTAGCCTGATAGGTCCCCATATTTTATTCATTTTCACTGTTTTTGATGTTTTGGTATAAAGGCGCCTTTTGCGTTTCTTTCTTTATGTTGCAAATTACGGTGATTTTGTATTCTTGGCTGTAAATGCGTATGTTTTTTGTTGCGTCAATATACGTATGAAGTTACAGTGTGAAATAAATCTTGAATAACGCTTCCAAATTACATTTGCTATTCCACGTTAGCTCTTTTCTTGTTTATTATTCATATTTCAATGCTAAATATTCCCGCGGTGACTAATAACTCGTCATAAATCCGTATTGCACCGTAGAGGGTTGTACGAGTAATATGTGTGGATCATTCCGCCATTGCGAATGTTCTGCTTTTGTTATAATTACGTTCTTTGTCTGATTTGTTTATATTACAGTAGCTTTCCTAATTATGTTGTTGTTTTAACATATATTTTAAAGTAATTTTGTACAAAATGGCTATTCGATCACGTCATTTAAGCATTTCACTTAAGTAGTTTTAAACTTTGTTTTCTGGTTGATTTAGGAAGGCTAGGTTAAATTTCAAGGATTTATATTTATAAAGTATTTCATTACCTGAACATTTTAGGCAGGACTTCTTTATTTTTTCAAACTATATTTTTCCTCTACTTATTTTTTACCCGGTCTACAAAAAGAGCGTCGTTTAACACCGTTCGTATGAACACAGGTGGCGGTGTGCTGGCTCCTCAGTTCCTGGGCCTGGGCTCTGGTTTAGCGTCGCCTTACGGCGTTGGCGTTGGTGGTGTGGGTCTGCCGGCTTTCGGTGCGCTGACGCTGACCCCGGCGTCGCCGGCGCTGCGCGCGCTGGCCGCGCCCCCACTGCCGCTGGCCACCGTGCTGCTCGTCTCCAACCTCAACGAGGAGGTTAGTACCAACACAAACCCACCCACCTCAATACTGGCAGGCGGATTTATACCTTCTTTCACGTAACCGCCCTTTTCTACAACAAAGATGAAATACTTAAAAATCAAAATTCACTCCCGATTGTATACTTAAAACAGATAGACAAAATTCCTACATTGTTTCGACTTAGTAGTTTAATGTTTATTGGCAAATTTATTCATTACGCTAACACAATAGCCGGTAACGCCCCTATCAGACACCATTGTAACTGTGGGTTCACTTTCGATTCAAACAAACTAATGCATTAACCACACGAAGGGCGTTACAGGTTGTTCTATTTATATATTCTACTCAAACTCCTTAAAGATAAGTTGCTAATTTATTTATAGATATGATGTCAGATATCTTTTACGACTATTTATAATACTGTCTCTTTTCTCTTTCCTATTGTTTTAGATGGTCACGCCTGACGCTCTCTTTACCCTTTTCGGTACGTGTGCACATACATTCCGTATTTTATATTAAAACATTAATATTGCTCCTGAGCCCTGTCGCCTGAAAGACAAATTGTCAGCTAACATTCTCGACTTCTGTACTGATAACCGCATCCGACCACTTGTCGAAGCTTTGCTTGATAACACTATCGAATCTAAATTCTAAACGCTTTATTAACTCGTATGACAATTTGTGTTTCAGACACCCTAGTCGTAGCTAAGTTAGTTAGATCGTCTGTTGTTTACCCAGTGTTGTCTTTATTTCAGTTTTATTTTATTTTCTTTGTGGGCTGTCAGTTTCAAACTAGATACGGTACAGCGAAATACGCATCTCTGTGTGACGATGACGTCATTAGTCCTTATTTTATTTTATGTTTTTTATTAAGTTACCTAGTACTAGAACCCATACCTACCTGAATATCGGTAAACGGACAGCGACACAAACATGGTGATCGCTGGTAAAAGCTTTTTTTATAAATGAGAGGTGCGTTTACTATGAGCAAACGAGAGTTTAAGAACTCTTTGCCAATTAAATAGTGAGTAGAAGTGAATAATTGTTTGCAGTAATTTGCTTAACACAGCGCGCCAGTACACGGCCGGTGCTGTTAACCGCTAAAGCATTAATTGAAAGCTTAACGTGACCAATTTAGAGCTTGGAGTTGTTTCTTCTTGTATTTCCGTCTGTCCCGTTTCACGACATTATATATTACAAGCCGTTGTACTAAAATATGCTGTGTATCTTAAAGAAAACGTGTTAAGTGTAGTAAAACTTAGTTTAGTTATAGGTATACTTTAGACAACATTGACTGTGCATTATCCTATTGGTAGACTGTGTTTCTATCACTCATATAATTCAACAGAAATATAAACAAAACACACTCTACACAAAAAGGATACTTATGTTATTATCCATAGATTCTATTTCTAAATGACCTCAAAGCGTGTTTGTAAGACTTTTATTTGCGTATAGGCGTGTACGGCGATGTGCAACGGGTGAAGATACTCTACAACAAGAAAGATTCAGCCCTTATTCAGATGGCCGAGCCACACCAGGCCCATCTAGGTACGTATTCTACAACAAACCCTATATTGAAGACTCTAAGGTCGATTTCACGTTAGAAGGAATGTATTTATTTAGGATTATGAGTGTACTTGTGGATCTCCTCTGCTGTAGTTTGTTTTTCTTATAACATGAAGTGTCATTGTTTACTTGCTACTTATAGTCTTATTCATTAACATTTTCTTAGAGATACTATGTTTTTTCCTCTCGAGTTACTTCAGTAAAAGATTTGATTTTGATAATCGTTAACGGTTAGTTTGGAATGGTAAAAATGACTTTGTTAAGTAATTCTAATTATGCAGTGGCAGCCTAGTGGTGTGACAGTCACACTGCTAAGTCATAGGTGTCGACTTCGAACCCAAGACAAGTACTTCTGATTTTTCGAATTCTTGTGCGTGTTGCATAATTTTCGGTTTTTTCGGTGAAGGAAAACATCGTGAAGAAACCAGCATGCCTGAGAGATATTTCTCGACGGCATGTAAAGCCAAGTCAGAGGCCCATGGGCGGCATAAGAACTCTGACACCAGGTTAGGCACTAACCACACGAAATAGATGGAAAGAAGATTAGGCATCAACAAATGAGACCCAATGAGATCCATTGACAGAACCTAACATTGTCTTTTATAAAAGGCTTAGAAATAATCACTTCATTATATTACTTACTACATGTTCAGATAGACTGTTCAAGACGATAAAAAAGCAATGGCCACCACACCGTTTTTCTGATCGCAGTATAATGAAAGATTATAGTTAACTAGTAGAAAAGAGAGTAGAAGGGCCATTGTTTTACCAAGATTCTCATGACACTACTAAAATTTTTTCATCGAGCCTTAAGAAAGCTGTATTTCCTCACCTCATCTAACTTGTAATATTCAAACAGCCATGACCCACATGGACAAGCTGCGCGTGTTCGGCAAGGCGATGCGCGTGATGCTCAGCAAGCACCAGACCGTGCAGCTGCCCAAGGAGGGACAGCCTGATGCTGGACTTACCAGGTACGTTAATATCATGTTTCTGTAAGAACATTTGTGACAGTAGAACCTTGTGACTAGACAAGTTATGTGTAGTGTATGTATGTTGATCGATAAGGTATCGATAACATCTGTCGTCTCAAGTAAAGGCGCATACCCACAGTGGCGCACGGATAGGCTATGCAAGTGTACAAGTGTGCTATGCCTCGCTTTGCATGAAAATGTATTTGACTGTGTCCACTGCAATCCACGGACACGCTATGCATCAAATGACATCATTAGTACATGCGTGGCTTGCTGGAATAAGGCGCTCACGTATCTTAACGCTGTCAACGCCATACACGCTGTGTATGCGGTACACGCTATACACGAATATTAACGCACGGCTATGCCACGGTGGGCCACGCACGCTACAGATGTACATAGTTGTGGGTGTGTAGTGTGTACTGCAGTGGATACGTAGACCCACGTTGTCAAACAAATGAATCCACGCAGCTAAAATGCGCCGCGTGCCCGTGCACAGCGTGCACCGCGGTGTTTTTCGCCTTTAAGAAAACGCAGTGCGCACCTTACTAGTGCAGTTGGGGAAGAACTGTCAAGGTGTGAGGCATGCAATCCCGCCACACTAATAAGAACCTATTCATAGGGCCGGAAAGGGAAGAACACAATATGGACGGATATAAACGGAGGGGAAGACCACAAAAACGATGGATCATCTGTGTTGATGAGATGATATAGCATTAAAGAGGATGAATAAATACCTACTGACATTATTATGATAATAGAATAGAGGGTCACTTGCACCGACCCAAATTAATTTGGGATGAGAGCAAGAGTATAATGATGAATGAACTGTTATATCTTAGTGAGGAACCCGGCGTGTCCTAGAGAATCTAGACCCAAAATATCGAAGATAAATATGTAATGGGGGAGGCCCGAGGTCCGGTCGTTGGAACTTTAAACTGCAAACGCAGTTCTGACTGATAATGTACTGAAGATGCCATTGTCTAGTGTCCGCAGAATTTTTCTATACCGGCTTAAGGTTCGGTACCTCCAAGTTAATCGCCCACTGCTACGTAGGATGTGTACAGAAAGGACTGCCAAGATCTCAGGTCTGACGCACTCGACGATCCCGCTCACATTTTTGTACTTTATAAAATAAAGCTAAGTTCACATGAGTAGCTTAGCTGTGAGCTGCTGTGGAGATGTGCTTTAAAGGCTCGTTATGTTTTTTCTTACTGCAGACAAAGACCTGGGGGACGAGCCTGTTCTCATACAGAATTCCCTAAAACAAGTCATTGATAGACATCTAACCTTAATTAAGATAACAACTATTAGCTATCATTCTGATCCAGAATTATTTGCTTTGAAACATGACGTTGATCACTATAAGAAAATTTAAGGGCGCACAGAATATTGTAAGGAAAAACCGATATTTAAGGTTACGTCTGTGCCTCTAGGCTTCCAAGGGTCTCCATTATTTATAACCTGTCGACTTATACCAATTTAGGTTCCCAAATATAAACATTTTCTATTTACCGTGTCAGTTTTCAGTAAGCACGATGTAGAAGTGATTGACACGACCTTAAAACCTACATCACTCGGTCTGAATCAGAGCTTGACTTTGTGATCCCATTTTGTGTCCGATATTTGTATTATTAAGATTTGTTAAGCCGATACCCAATACGTTATTATTATATTCGGGTTATAGTCTGTATTCTGTGAACACTTAAATAATATAATCAGTAGTAAGTCCTTACTTTCGTACATTTGAGGATATCATTATAACTCACACAAAATAAAAAACTCTCTCTCTGGAACAACATCAACTACTTTGGCGTAGCCATTTTTATCAAGCGTCTACTACGCTCCGCCGAAATCTCGTAGCACAACATTGTCGCTACTACGTGCGTAGGCGCACTGCTACGCGGCGTAGCACCGAACGCGCTACGAAATACTACGAAGCCCCTTGTTTTCTTGCATTCAACGTTTTATTTGTGCATTTTTCAGGGACTACTCTCAGAGCCCGCTGCATAGATTCAAGAAGCCTGGTAGCAAAAACTACCAGAACATTTACCCACCAAGCGCGACTCTCCACCTGTCCAACATTCCGTAAGTTTCCGATTATTTTTGAACACGATTTCTTGTAATAATTCCACTAAAAATTATATAAAAAATAATAAATTAATTAATCCTATTTTTATATTTTTAAATGTGATTACTTGTTTTTTTTTTTAATATGTAAAAATATAAAGAATGTGTAACATGAATAAACGAGAAAATATACAAGTTGTTCATGAAAATTCCTAGATAGCTTGAATATATGAGTTTTTTGTTTACAGAGCTACGGTGTCTGAAGATGATATCAAGGAAGCCTTCACCAAACGAGGATTCACGATTAAGGCTTTCAAGTTCTTCCCGTAAGTTATTATTCGATTCTAATTAAGTTTTTTCGATTTATAAAAATATATTTCAGATAGAACCGCGGTTTGAATTTTCCCCTTTTTTTCTCATAAAAAATTAATTTCCCAATTACAGGAAGGACCGCAAAATGGCGTTGGTGCAGCTTCCGTCTATCGACGACGCGGTGGCGGCGCTCATCAAGATGCACAACTACCAGCTGTCCGAGTCCAACCACCTGCGAGTGTCCTTCTCCAAGTCTTCGATCTAAGTCCGTGCGACGGAATATCACACAAGCGGCAGTCGCGTCACGTCGCCCAGTCTGACCGGCCTACTGCGCCCTCCCACCCGACGGCACCGACACTCCTGACGTTAGGCCTCCCTCACACTCCGCGACGGCGCGAGCCTCCATGACGCGACTGACCAACATCGTACCTCTCACACAAATCGAGAATTTCCCTCGACTGAAATTAAAATATATCTGTATTACGCTTACACGGATCACTAGATATTAAGTGCTATTCTATTTTCTTATTAAATACGTACGTTTACTGTAACTGTACATCTAATCTAAGAAACTATCATCACAGTGAATCGCTGCTTATATCTACTGTATTTTCGATACGATTCTAAACGAACGTATTAACGTAGAGAGGAATTATATTTTGTGTGATATTCATTCCATATTTTGAATAAGTATATCAATTATTTTATTTTTATAAAGTCGTAATATTTCCCGGTGATTACAATATATGATTTCGTTATGATTATCAGGATGGTATATTTTGCAATTAGATTGCGCTAGTTACGTTAGACTGGGCAGCCCGCGTGTGGAAGGTCGCGATGTCAAACATTGCTCGCTAGCTCGTCCAGTACAACAGCTAGTATAAGTACCACCTCACAACTTTATATTCATCACATTATTAGCACGTTGTTGAAATATCTCGCGTCACATTATTAATTTGCAGTTATTACTATTAAATTGTATTTTATACATAATATATTTTTATTATTGTCTATTTTAATATGCACAATTTACTATTATTGCATTTCTTTTTAAGTAAATATAGTTTTGTACGCATACACATTTTTTTCTTATTTGATTACTGGAATGTTTTATTTAGAAATGTGTATGTGTGTGCAATATTAGTTATAGAATAATTTTAATAATATATTTTAGATGTACCCGTGTTCTGTCACCGGTGGCCGGTGTTCTTGCTTCCATTCTCGTTTCGTTGTTAGGAGGATAATATTGTCTGTTCTTCACTTCATTCATAGTTATCGACGATTAGTTAGTGTAATCACAACTCTTATCGCTTAGCATCTAGTTGTACATCACTATTTAAACGTTATGTTCAGTGACATAATAGTGACATGATGCATTTATTTCGATGTTAATTTATATTAATGGTAGCTACAACATATATAAATGCTCGTGCATACGTTTCACTAAGTGGTTAATTTTAGATAAATAATTATTTATTTGTGAACGGCGGGAGGCGCAGCGGTGTTGCCAACCGTCGCGAACATGTATTTTAGAATAATTTCACGATTGCTGCGCATTGCCACACTGCAGTGGAGTAGCGGCGACGGTCTATCAAGTATTAGCCAGATCTGATTTTGCTCTACGACATATTTAATCAACAGTATTTACACTAGGTCACAATAACTCCATGAAACAGTATTTTAGTTAATGAACTGTCCTTCCCGATACTTCGTTTTGTATATAGACACACTCCCACTTCGATGCGTTGAGCTTCTCACACTATGGACTTCGCTCTCGATTGGATTTCACACATCTTTGCCTTCTTAAATTAATTAAAAAAAATATGTCTAGTCCAATGCAAAAGAGATTAAGTTTGTGAATTAAGTGATTACGTTATCAAAATCTTATGAATTCATCTCAAAATATTTAAAGTCTGGTAGGAAAGCTTTTGTAAAAAGATTGTATATGGTAACGAATTTGTTGGTAGAGGGATGCCGCGAGAGCCACGCTACCGTTAGGACCAGTTTAAGTGTTCAGTTACACGTCCAGATTATGTGATTAGGCAAAGCATGCGTGAAACAGATACCTGAATATGACGAGTAGAGGAAACGGATGCCATCGCGGGAACAGCGCCGCGAGCCGGCTGGCATGTTAATTAATATTGTAAGTCACTTATCAATCAATGCATTACATATCTCGACGATGCCACGGTCGGTATTCAATTAGGATAGATAAAGGGAATGTATATTGTAGGATAAATAAAACGTTACGGTACGGGGTGCACGTAGATCGGATCACACGAGTGACGGAGACACCCCGCTACCTGCATGCGTATGCGCAGTCGCGTCGGGCGGCAGCCCGGGAAGTGAATGCACGTTATACCACATCAGGCAGTCTTAACTATTCCATTACTTTCAACATATCCCATTGTCACAAAATAGACGCAAAAAAAAGTAAAAAATAACATTTTATTTTAGAAAACATTTGTGAAGTTATAAAAATCACATATTTACACTATTATGAAATGTATAATATATTATCACGTAACATACATAAGAAATAAAGATAGAGCTTAGTAAGATGAATAAACTGAAAAAAATATTAGATTGTCATTACGTGTAAGTTTAATAGAAAAATTTAATCATACAATTGTATTAATCAGTACCTACCTATAATAAGAACGTAAAAGTAGTTATTTGGTTTAGATAATGTTAGGTGACCAGGGTGTGGTGATATTTTGCACGTTTTTGAAAATGTTTTTCTATACGGCGCAGGATTCTGTGCCTGTGTTTTGAAATGGTGAGGAGTGGTGGTCGAGTGACGTGAGAGCGGCGGTAATCGCATTTGTAATTTTAATAATAATTGTATTATTATTATGTATTTAAATTAAACAAGAATCACAAAGAGGAGATTACATATCCACTGTACTCAGCGTAGAACGCTACACACATGCCGCGTTCCGCATCGGCCGCGGTCGGTTCGCTCGCAGCTCGCAGCTCGCAGCCCTCAGCTCGTGTAGATACAGTTACTCAGTCGCTTGTGCTCAACAGTCGTAGACATGGTCGATTACTATTCAGTGTGTGTAGCGTTTTCAGGCCTAAAATTTTCTCAATAACATTGGTATTGACTAATAGATAATTATAGGAATTTATGTGTTTAGAGAAGTATTTTAAATATCTAGATTTTAATGATAATATTATTAAAAAATAAATAAATAGATCAGTGTTTAGGATGAGATGCCAAATTTAAAGTCAATACAGATTATTTTAGGTAAAAGGTAATTGAAGTAATCTTAACATTTATTGAAAAGTTGATGAAAATGTTACAGTTAAATTATATTTGAGAGTTTTATTAAGCGCAATATATGCAATTTTATTCATTGTAAGTGAACATTGTTTCAATTTGTTAGTTAAAGTTATGCGTTGATAATTGATGTGAAAGTTGTTTTCGAATGTGTTAATTGATATCCATCCGCGCGATATGTTGTGTCGGACGGTCTTCACGCCACGCTATATCTGCGATATCGTGTACTTCGTATATATCTCTTGCGTTCCATACATATCTCCGCATATCATACTGAATATGCTTATATTTTATTGCGCTTTATAATATTTATCTCTACTACATACATATATTAGCTGTATTTAGTATTTCATAATGATATGAATAAAGGCCAACATATCAATAAATAGAACATTGGCTAAGGCGCATATATTTACTCTGTCATGCTCCTCGATAATCTGCTTAGATGTTGTCTCTGACTTCTTTCCACCTCAGCGGCGACGCAATCGATGTTTGTGACGTAACGTGTCGTCGCCGTCTTCTTATTTTAATTTTAAGCCTTTTGTGTGGTTAATTTCACTCTTTATTTTTAATTTCATAATTAAACTATTATTATCATTGATACTTTTTGTTCTTTATTTTCAGTCCTTTTCCCTTTCTACCTTAATCCTTTTTTTATTTAAATTTCCATACCAATTGTCTACGATACGGCAGCGGGGCGGAGTTACGACAACACGACGTTTAGTTCACTCACTCACTGCCTTCATTCAGTTTGTTGTTCATGAATGTCTGTGGTTATAATTTCATCCCTTTATTTCAGACCACCTGAAGAAGTTTCAAGAAACTATTTGTAAATAAAACTTATAAATGTTAAAGGGGATCAATATAATGAGATGATGTACATTAGTACACAATTGGTATTCTAGACATATTCGTACTTATAGAACTTAATTATTACTATCCTGGCGAAATCTACACTCGACTACATTTTAAAGTATATCTATTACGCTTCGATATATTTATATAACTTGTGAATAAAAAATTCTCTATCTTTTTTCAACTGAGTCTTCTGACTTGAGAAAGAAAATATTTAGGCGAAATAAAAACACGTTATTTTAGTTGAATTGTGAGGGGAGTAAGGGACTTAAAATATTGCCAATGATAATTATGTTTTATATAATATTATCAAGTGGAATATTGTATTTCGCACAGGGTATAATGTGAATTAAAATTATAGCACTGCTCGTGGTATTTGATCGCCCGAGGCGGTTATTTTGTGTCCGTGCCACGTCCCTTATTCCTACTGTGTGGAAAGAACTGAACCATTCCGTAATGAAACGTTATTAGCGAAATTATTGTGTGCCTGCCACTTTGTACACGAGACCCGGTTACACCAGGAGGGAACAGCCAACCAGAGACATTGTATTGAATGAATTTAAATGAGTTTGTTTCGAAAGCATAGTGCGGGAAAGTGGCAGCTACACTCATGTTAAATTAATCTGAGAATGTAAATATTATACACGACTATGTTAATAATTACAAATTAAATTAATAGGATCTATAGTAAAGATTAACATAATCATTACTTTAAGATTTACTAGTTAAATATCCTATCTTAATTTCAGTAGTCGCTCTAGTTAATTATATACCTACCTAACTTATCGAGAACCTTTCTTAGGAAGTATTACTGTTACTACCTCCCTTGTTTCCTCTTGTTTTAATAATGTTTTTGTTGTTTCATTAAAAGAATTAAATAAAGGTGTGCAAATTAAAGGGTTGTGTGTAAAGTTAAAATAGTTAAATAGATGTAAACAATCGTTCGAGTAACGTTTATCTCATCAGTTTCTTGGGAAGCACATCTAGTTTCGTTCACTATCGTAGTAAGACTTGCAGAAACAATTTGAACATGTCAATATTAATTAGTCTTAATTCAATATGCCAAAGACCAATCGTTGGGAAAAATAACAGGGATATAATAATATTTTTCCTTTCAACTTAACTGAAGTTTTATCTCTAATAAATACACGTTCTAAATCCAAATGGCAAGCTTTAACGAGCTATATTTCAAAATAAACCATATTTTGATGATTGTTTTGTGAAAATTAATTTTATGAAACGCGTCTGGTCCATCTGAGAGGCCAGACGCTCACTAAACTACATTATGTAAAACAGTTATATGAATTATAAATATATACAACAATATTAATATCTAAGTGACTACCCTATTGAATTCTAGATTTATTCTTTGTGATTTTATAATAAAATATAGTTGAAAATGGAGTTTTTATTTTATTTCTTATTCCCAGATTCCCACAAAATAGTCACATATAAAGCCTAATGACAATACGTACATAGGTCTGAACCACTACCATCCTACCGACCACCTGGGACCTCCTTTCTACAAGTAACTAACCCCACCCCAGTTTCAATTACTGGATAAGGCAAACTACCTTCTGTGAGTAAGTATTCGATCTAGGTACTATCTACTGACAACAATACACAGCTACACCACATGCATGACGAGGAAAGTGAATTTTATTGATTATCACGCTCAGTGCTTGTCTTTATATTACCACTATACCATATCACAATGCCAGGTTCAATGACATGCGTATTTGTCTTCAGATACTTGTTGACACTTAGAGGCAGTTCCTAATTTAAACGACCACATCCCTCTAATACAGGAATTGGTCTACTGAAACCAACCTTAGACCATCTTTCATTAGGATTCATACTACCTATATGAACTAAGTATCCATACCTAATTGTTATTGCTCATAATTATATTTACTTTGAAAACATTTTGGCTGCCCGATGGGTCATACGAGCGTACCGGGCGTTTTAATCTTCAAAATGAAAACAGATGACCGCGACAATAACAGACCCAAAGCAAGAACTGGCTAAGAAGTTTGTTTATAATAAACAATTGAAAGGCGGGTAGTTGTTTGATTACTTAAGAATTTTTTTCATTTAGAAACCTAGATGGCGCTACTGAAAGACACTACAAGACTTTTTCATGATTTTTGTAGTAAATCGTCATTTTTATTCAAAACCAACTTGAAATCAAAATCAATTTGCAATACAGCAATAATGCATCACGGGATATTTTCTTCACCTGCTGATTGCTGCACCATTGCCATGTCAAACCTTTATTTCTAAACGATAACTTCAATGTCAACATGACAACGACAAAAATTAGGGATGCAGAAAGTGTCAAAAAGGCTCGATTTACATTATATCGATATTTACAAAACGTTTTGATATTTGATTTTTATTGTTATCCAAATACTTTATAGTGACATTTGAAGCAAGGTATGTGCTTGTAGCAGAGAATTCCGCATCGTCTACTTATATTGGTATTGTTTAACAATAATACGATTGATGTGCATAAAATTAACATCTTATTTACCACCACCCAATTATGTAGTCTAAAAATTAGCATACAAAATCCTCCACACGGTTGTGGATTGACTAATATTGGTAATGTACCCCAAAGATTGTCGACATTGACACTATGTGTCGCAATGCGTAGCCTCTGGGCTCTGACCAGGATAAAGATGAGCTTGTGGGTCACGGTCACGTTCAGAGGGCTGCAACCCTAAGCAGTTTCCGTTTTTATTAACTGAGTTAAGTAGGTTCCTATCTACCTTGTTCTGCTCCTTTAAAGCAGTGCAAATGACACAAGGCAATCGACAATTACGTCAACACTTTAAGCCCATTCATCTTCTAAGGAAATAAAAACAATATGCCGTCCGGTTTCTTGCCATAACATGTCCGGCGCTGCTGACACTTTCGCCACAAAAATAGCACTAAGAAGAACAACAAGGAGATTCTAGTCATAAGGAAGCAGTGGGACAAACAATATCTTTTTTTTAGAGGTATGGCCACTCGCGCCAACAAAGTGCCTGTAAACGTCGATGGTAAAGCATGAAGCCAAAGACTCGACATTATTCACTTACCTACAGTGAACTTCGATTTATATAAATTTGATAGCGTTTTGAGCCACGAAGATGTTTGCTTGATAAGTATAAAACTGTAAGTTTTATGCGTTTTAATATACTGCGTTTTTATTTAAATAAATTGATACAAAAAATACTTGTCCACCAAAATATCGATATATTGTCGTCTCATCGATACTTCAATATTTTCCTGCAAATGTCAATGTCAATGCGGGAAAATAGAGATTGGCAGTACTGTCATCAGGATCTGTTCATGGGACTTGCCGAAGAAATAAAATATTTTATTAAAATAGTTAAAAACTAAACGACATTTAAAAGTTTACAATAAACAAGAAAGTTGGTGATGTCAGTGGTCTTATAGATAAAATCTGTCCTTCACAATGTTCCGGACGGTGTTGAGATTATCTCCGTCTTTAGGGCTTTCTCTTTTTAATAAAGCTCCGGCTCAATATGATCATGATTTACTCAATCGGCCCAGTACTACTCCTCCTCAAACTGGTTGGGAACGAGTGAAATTAATGTTTACCGGAAAGTAAGTCAGTAAACACCAGATATATCCAGATAAATACTTAGGTTTGCATTCCTTAACCGATATTTTCCTGAAGAATAATTAAATTGATTGAGTATAAAGTAAATAAAATTGTGCTTTTCGCGATAGTTTTCAAACATTTAAATATAAAACACATAGTCATAAGTTCTATGGAATCTGATCAAACCTAAGTTCATAACCTCTTCTAAGTCATGCACTTTCTACTCTCTTTCAGTGAACATGAAGAAATGTCTGAGGAACTGAACACAGTCATACAGTCGTCATTATGTGGAGCTTTCATTGGTGCTTGTATGGGAGGTTTTGTTAGTTCCCGGGTGGCTTATCTAAATTTTATAGAAAATAATCAAGCAACTATATTTAAATCGACTGCTGACGCAAAGGTAATGTGTCTAAGATGTTGCTATGTTGTACAAAATAACTACACCATAATTATCACTGCTACTACCACTACTTAACACACTACACTCACACACACACACACAAACACTACTAACTATGAAGTTAAATCCCTTGTCAAAGCTCTGTTTCTGTCTTCTATTAAGTTCTGTCTGATAGGGTCCACAACAATCATTTCTTTGTAACCATCCACCTAATTTTGGATTATAGAATACCAAAGGGTGGAAGCCACATAGGACCACAAACATTGGGGCTGCCGCGCATGAATTCGCCGCTAGAGGTGTTCATATCCTCCTGAGTCCCTGTGGTCATTATAACGGACAAATTGTCGTCTGTCATAAAGTCCTGACATTATTCACGGTCGCCAATTGTAATGACCGGACGTACTTCCTAACACACATATTAGTTTTTCGTTTAAAAATCGGCGCTGCTACACCTGATTTCGTCAACCAATGAGAATTCATAATGTTGTATTGTTCCTGTATCCAATGAGCCAACGACAAAACTGACATTCATTCACTTTGGCGGCGTGCGGGGTTGAAAATGGAAGGCCGTCCGAGTAGAGGTAAGTTAATCTTTGTTTAACTTACTGATCTTAAATTAATTTTGGCATAATGCTACGTTTTTAAATTGCTAACATGTTAAATTTTGTTGTTTTCACATTTTTTTACGAAACACCAGTAAGATTTTGTGTAAAATAAGCCATTAACCAAATTGTCCTTTTAAACGGAATCTCGGTTTTTACTTTATCAAGAGCTTGACATTTTTTGTTTGTTCTATAGTACTTTAGGCTTTTATTGATATGATCCACTGTTACCTAATAATCCACATTTCATAATTACCACCCTCTTTTACCACAATTTCGTGGTAAATTATAAAGTGTTTTATCATTTCAGATTTGACGAAAAGCCAAGCCAACTGATCGACATTGTAAATCAATCAGATTTTGAGGACATATCGGAAGACAAGGCTGATTTTGATGACCCTGATTTTGAATTCCTTCAGACTTCTTCAGAATCGCAAAATGAAACTGCAGACACTCCTCACACTGAATTTATTTCAAGCAGAATTCGAATGAGAGGAGGAGTCCGTGTAAGAGGAGGTAGAGGCCATAGTACCACTGCTGTCACAGCAAGAAAGCATGCAATCGACCATTTACCAAATATTCAGAATATGTTTATACTAATACGTTCTAAATCTGTATACTGTTCAGAATCGCTGCAGGAATCCAAAAAGACTTTGCTGAAATGTATTGGTTGTAATTTAATAGCTTACTGTTTAACAACAAAAATAACTGGTTTAGAATCTTTCACACCAGAGATTGGTCTTTCTGAGATCAATCTCTGACGTCAAATCTTGTATAAATATATAAGTAAATTAGTTAATATGATCTCAGTATTATCTACTGTGGAACTTAAATGTTAATGGTGCTAAATGGGGGATTATTTTATTTCATGTTGAGCACGACGACAGATTTTTTGAAAAATTAAACAAATTAGTAATTAGTCTTCTTTCTAAATAATTATTATTTAAAAAAATATATTTATAAAATCAAAATTAAAATATTATTATGATTTTATCTTACTAATAAATATCCTAATTTCAAGTTATTTTGATAAATACATATATTTTTTAAATGTGTTTTACTTTATTTATTTTGTTAGTTTATATCCCATAATACCCGAGAGTCCAATAGAACGAACAATTTCCGGTTACAATGTTTGTCTATTAGGACCGAAAGTCCTTTATAATGGACATTTGCTACGTCAAAGCTAAATACGTCAAAAAATAGTTAAAAAAAAACACTAAACCTTTTGTTCTGGCAAAAATCATGGTATGCTATGGTAACCCTGTAATTATCAAATAAAATGTCAAGACTTAGGGTCTTCTCCCATTTTGTCCGTTATTAAGGACAACCGGTCTTTCCGACATCTTTTGGTATAAATATGGCGGACTCAGGAGGATATAGAGTAAGGTCCTCCGAAATGTCAGATTTCATAGTGTTCATGCGATTCGTGTTTTTTTATTACGTCTTTTTAATCATATTCACGATTGTGGTCTAGATTGAGCCATTCCTGATTAATTATGACTAGGATTTTAAGTAGCAACTTAGGATCATATTTGTTAGTACTTGGAGGTAGAATGATTTTTAAATGTTTCATGCCTGTTAATTTTAGGGAGAATATTATCTGAAGTTTACACTATGTTGTTGTGTAACAACATAGTGTAAACTTCAGATAATATTCTAAAAGTTCATTTTATAACGTGTTATAACTAATACTTGGATTGTTATAACTAATAAGACTGATAATGTTGGGACCAATGTGGAATGTAGTATGTTTTTCTTTTTGTGATGATTATTTAATTTTTGTGTTACATTTACACACACACTGTTCGACACAAATGTAAATTTGTTGATGAATAAATAAATAAATATAAGATGAACTTTTTATGAAGGTACTTTAAAGTATAAATTAGAATTATTGACAGGACCTTACCTACTCAATAGTGGCGCCTTTTGGTGAGCTCAAAAACAATAGCCCTCATTACTACATGTTCAGTACATCATTCTGAACCTCCCCTCAAATAACTTTATCATTGGTTTGTTTCTTAAAAAAAATATGGAAAATATATGGAACATTAGTTTTTTTTATATGTCCATTCCACCCGGTACATTAAGTCAGTGTTATTGAAGTACACATTTGTTCTTTAAGGCTAAGAAGTTTTTTATATTACAAAACTGTACTTCCATGGGTCATAGTGAAATTTAAATATTACTACATAGTATAAAACAAAGTTGCTTCCCGCTGTCTGTCCCTATGTATGCTTAGATCTTTAAAACTGCGCAACGGATTTTGATGCGTTTTTTTTAATAGATAGAGTGATTCAAGGGGAAAGTTTATATGTATAACATTGCACCCGTGCGAAGCTGGGGCAGGTCGCTAGTTCAGAATAAAATGTTTTATAAAAATTATAATGTTATTTCAGAAAAAACTACAAGATTATGTGACGGTAGCTTTTGCAAAAGGAGCTTATAAGTGGGGCTGGAGATTATGCTTCTTCACAGGAGTATTTAGGTGAGCAAGTAAATACATCTAGGTACTTAAAACCGATACAGCACAATGAAGAAGAACTCAATGTCAGTGATGTCTAAGAACATAACATATTATCACGGCTGTAATCCCCAACGGGTTAGGCAGAGGTGTACCTAATAGTACACGCACATTTCGCCAGTTGTGTTTAAGTCCCCATGTAAAAGGGCGCGAGCATATCGCCATCAAAAGGGCACAAATCCAGACTCTGTTGCTGTGCTGCTACTGAGAAATTAATTATGGAAAAACCCAACAACACTGCCAGACCTGGGAATTAAACCCAAGACCTCATGCTACCACAAGACCAACCGAGTCAACATAGTAATTACACTGCTAAGTTACTGGGTTGTCTAAGAATGGGGGCTATCGCGTATGAATTCGCCGCTAGAGGCGCTAGTGTAGCGCGGGGGCACCGAAATGTCAGATGTCATAGAAAGTTCACGCTTTGCGTGCTTTTTTAACACGTATTTTTACAAATATTCACGATTGTGGTCTAGATTGGGCCATTCGTGATTAATTAAGACTGGAAGATTTTAAGTAGCAACTTAGAATCTTTATTTTCAGTACTTGGAGATGAAATGATTTTTAAATGTTTCATGCTTGCTAATTTTATGGAGAATATTGTAAATATATGAACCTGAAGTTTACACTATGTTTTTATATGTAATAAAATAAACTTTTCATGAAGTTATTGGTACTCTAGTATAGTATAAAATAGAATTTTTGCCAGGACCTTAATCGACAGTGGTGCCATCTGGTGAGCTCAAAAACGATAGCCCTCACTACATGCAATTGGAAAAGGCACACTATAAATAAAAATAGAATATAAAATATTTACACATGAAAATGAATAAGGTCAAAATTTATATTATATCCAAGGCTACAGATATATACATCAATTATTTATTATATTTTAATACATCATCATTAATAGTTCTTCACCTACTAAGTAATTTTTATTACCATTTTTTCAGTTTAACATCAACGATGATATCAGTGTATCGAGACGACACCTCACTGATTGAGTATGTATCAGCGGGAGCACTCACTGGTGCGTTATATAAGATCGATATGGGACTAGCAGCTATTTTCGTTGGTGCTGGTTTAGGTATGAATTATGCTAAGCATACTTGATATTCACATATTATGTTGGATAGTGTACCGGTTACATCTGTAGTTATTTACTATACTGGCCTTGCAGAAACTAAAACAAATTTCTGAGTGTTTTTGCCATACCTATTATTGGAATCAAATATAACAGCTCACAATTTAGGACACATTAATATTAATAATAATATTTATCTGTGGTGCGTGGCAACTGGGCTTATCCATGTTGTAAGCTCCCCTTTGTGCATATTGGCCTTGTTTTGTTCTGTCTCCTGCTGATATGGAGGGAAGTGGAAATTATGTTATTCCTATTCCTCCGCTATTCTTTACTTATTAATTTCGTTGCGGGATTCAAGACAGTTAAATTGATTCTCTGGGACTTCGAGCTTCATTGTCTAGCATACTTTATATCATTTACTTTCCCTCTCATAGAGAGGAGGCCTGTTTGTTTGGAGGCCAACAGTGGGGACATTATACGCTTATTATGCTATACTTTATATCATAACATAACTGATATTTAAATCGTGACTCGGACTGTAGCCTCATTATTTTATTGTATCTGGGATTTGACAATTCAAAAGTGCCCATAACTGACCTACTTGTAATAACTGCTTTTGAATTTGATTTGATTTTTGACCAAAATCCATTGGATTTTTTGATGTGATAGGTTGTACTTTAGAAGAAATAAATGGTCATCCAGATAGACACGTAACTTTGTTTCATAATATTATATTTATCATTAATTAACCTTTTGAACGCCATAGTCACATATACGTGACAAGCAAGGGCGTGCCCTGTACGCCAAACGACACAAATATGCGACCAAATAATTATGGTATGTGAAATTGTGCCTTGGCGTGGAGGGCACGCACGTGCGTTTATGCTCTGGCATTCAAAAGACTCCTACTGACCTGAAGCCCCTAGTTAGCAAAAAGGTCACTAAAACAAGTTTTGTATCCTTTTATTGCTTCAATCCACTAAGAAATTCATTTACTTTACAGGAACTGTTTTAAGTACTGTAGCTGGACTAGCAATAATGGGAATATTAAAAATCACTGGTGTCAGCATGGAAGAAATTAGAAAAGCTTTATATAAGTTGAAGGAAGCGAGGTAAGACGATTAACTAAACTAAATACTTCAACTAAACTAGAGAGAGAGAAAAAGACTGGATAAAAAAAAAAAAGCATGGAACATAGCAACTTAACCAGTCGGGGCCCATTATTGGGACGATTTAAGCCGGTCTATATATGTTAATGGGTCCAGACTGTTAAGTCGCTATGTTCTATGTGCATTTTTATTAAAAAAAAAAAATAATTTTTAAAATTAAGTACCGTCTTTTTTTTGTTTTTTTAATGATTAATTTTTATTTTGATATACCCAGTGTCACTCTCACAGTAAATACGAATCTAACGAATCTAAGCTAAAATCCATCGAACCGTTCAGGCCACAGAGCGTGCCAAACAATTATACATACATACATACACTCAAAAAACATAACCCTCCTTCTGGCGCAGTCGGGTAAAAAACGACATAACCAGTAAATAAAATCAATGCAAGCACGACGGCTGAGGGGCGACGGCATGGGGTACTGTTTATTAAGTTTTTCCATCAGGAATATCTCAGTAACACCCACCCCTGATGGCAATAGGCTCACCCCCTATTACATGAAACTTAAACATATCTAAATTGCGACATGTGGGTGTACTATAAAGTAGGTACACCTCTGCGTAACCCTGCGGGGATTACATGCGTGATGATGATATTTTAATCTCTGGTCAAATTGTAGCTATTCATGCGCAAGATTCTTTGTAAAATTCACTCGTACCGATTGTGTCAACTAATTTACATGGAAGTGTTTAAACTGACTTTCTAATAATTGAACCAACTGATGCGCGAAGTTGCGTCCCGCTCGGGGTTCGCCTTAGTGAGGTCAGAGCTTAAGAGCCCCCGCAGACTGCAGACTTTCTATCGGCCTGTAGTTTACCTGGTCTTTTAGTCAGTATGAACATCTATAATAGTGCGCATATTACAACTCTTTAGTATCGGCCGATAAATGAGTTTGAATGGGCTACAAGATTGCCTAAAAACTGCTAGATGATATGACACTCTTATCCCGCACGCACTTTTACCGATTGTTTAATATTTGTCTTGCAAATTGTTCGAGTGCAGTCGACCGACAGTTGGTATGGCTTGCGCATTCTTCATTGGCCTAGTGTGCGCGCTGGCACTCCGACCCGACTAAACTGTCGGCCGATAGAACGTCGGCAGTCTGCGGGGACTCCAATGTCGCGCCACCTATGGTGTAAATGTGGTTGGCGCAGCGGTGGAGTGTCGCGAGTTTGATTCCGTCACGGAACAAATATTTGTATGGCCTACAGAGAGTTATTTCGGGTCTGGCTGTTTGTGTATGTAAGTTTAAATGTTTCTAAACGCACCTACGATACAGAAGAAAATCCTAGTGTGCATCAACGATTAAAAAAAATATCTCATAATCTGAATTGTAGATTCCTCTTCACGAAAAAATTCATATAACTCTACTAAAATGTTGAAAAATATTGCTTTCTGATGCATTTGCTTTTTTATTTGCAGAGAGGAACAATACAACCAAGCATTAGAAAAATCTGCAAAAATTAAGAACGACGAACTCTCAGAACACCACAATACCCTAATTTTAGAACACGGGGAGCAGAAGGTTGATGATATTAAATAAGTAGCTTGAAAATACGGTCCTACTTAATTGGTTCAGTCTATTTTATGAGATAATCGGTCAGTGTCGCCTTACGGTCATTAAAGACAGAACGAAAAATCGGTCGCAATGAGGTTCTTTCTAGGCGAGCTTCCATAAAAAAAATATAGATGGCGCTATACATGACTCAGTGTAAACATTTTTGTTTGGCTGTATGGAGCTGGCGTTCATTGCCTTTCAGAAGTGTTCCTTCCTAGTTTGCGTGCGTTCGTATTTCTTCGTTCGTCCAAATTCTTGTCTTTTGGTATTAGGTGACAACCGACATGTTTGCACCCACGCACAAAATATTCCAGTTGCGTTTCATAAGGGTACGATATTTGTTTTTAGATTTGATTAAATACTCTGAATATTCAGATTACTGACAAGCAAGCAAGAAAAGAACAAATAAAGCACCCACAGACATACAGGGTGTAACAAGACCCTTCACGAAACCGTCAACCAAGCACTAAGTACATCAAGCTAAGTAACTTTACACAAAAATTATTGCTAGGAAACGACTTTACTCATCGAAAAAAAAAATTTTTTTTCGATGAGAAAAATCACGTTTCACGGTAGGACTCAATGTAACGCACTCAAAGCATTGTGCTGATGGATGGATTGAAGAGTACGGGTGTCGTAGAGGTGTTTACAGTAAAAATCTTAGGTTAAAAACATGTATTGAAAAAAAAACTTGTGAAAAAGTTGGAACTTTGACCCCTAATATCTCCGTACCTAGAAGGTTCCCAGGTATGGTCTAAAAAATGATTGCAATGACGGGGAGAACAAGTGCCTTTCGGCTTCGTTAAGTCTTTTTACACCTTTTATACTAGCCACCATTTAGGCATAAGGCAATGAATGCCAGCTCAGTACAACCAGACATTTATTTTTAAACTGAGTCATGTACAGCGCCATCTATCATTTTTTAGTGGAAGTAGGCCTGGAAAGAGCCTCATTGACTGGCTGCATTGAAAATTAGACCATAACACCAGTAAAAAATTGTCACCGATCGATTGATCGCCGTTGAACACTGGCAATACAGTCCTATTTTCAATGCAGCCAGTAATTTGATCCCGTATTTTTTCGTTCTGACCTCTTGGAGTATACGCTTACATTATACGATGCTGAAATAAAATTGGTAAATGTTTATTAAAAACTAGCTGTTGAAATATTACTAGGGAAGTAATATTTTTATCGGATTATTTAAATCGGATTTTGTTGACAATTTCAAGATTTTATTTGTTTGCACGGAACAACTTTAATTTTTAAAATTAGTAAAGCCTAAGTTACTCCTTATAACATCAGCTACTTGCCAGTAAAAGTCCCGTCAAAATCGGACCAGCTGTTTTAGAGATAAGCCGGAACAAGCAGAGAGAAAAAAAGTTTTTTGTTATAATAGTATTTATGTACCGTATGTACTTTCATATGCATTCAATAAAAAGCTGTTATTTTGAAATTACAAACAGACACTTCAATTTAATTCATTGGTTTACATAAAATTAAAATCTAGCTACGGTTTAATAAGGTGTTAGGTACCCACGACCGCAGTAGAAAGTGCGAGTGCGACGAAGCACAAGCCTTGACTGACCTTATGTTGTACCAAAGCATGACCTGAACAATTAAAAACTACCCCCATTTTTTTCGAAATTATATTGTTTTTTTTTTTACCCGTCTTATTTATTTCTACCTAAGATTGCCGTGTGTAACACATTATTTTGTAAAAAAGGACTGTAACGAATAAAGTAAAGACTTACTTTTTTAATTTTTAGAAGAGAAACTTTTAATTTATCTGTTTTATAATGTACAGTATATATAGCTTATAGAATTAGATTAAATGAGGTTTTAATTATTGTAAATAAAATAAAGGCTATATTTATAACTTGTTTTTTTTTTTTAATTTAAATTTCTATAGGAATTACGATATCATAATGAAACCAAGAAGTTTCGTCTGAAAGTGCTGTCAAAGTGACTGCTTCGTTGGTCGAGAGGTCGCAAGCGCCACTGCTAAGCATGAGCTCGATATGCTCCTGGGTTCGATTCCCGGGTCGAGCAAAGTGTTATTAGGTTTTTCCATCAGGAATTTCTCACGCAGGCTGGATTTGTGCCCGGTTGATGGCAATAGGCTCGCCCCTGTTACATGGAACTTATACGTACCTAATTGGCGAAATGTGGGTGGCCTATTAGGTACACCCCTGTCTAACTCTTCAGGGATTACAGGCGTTATGTTATGATGATGATGTTTTCAAATAAAGAACGTCAAATGTTACACGTAAAGACTATTTTTCACTACCGACGGTATTACGGAAAGAATGATATTTGTGTCTTCAACGAACACCTTAGCTTGCAATATCGGCGTGACGCGTCGACTTAATTTTCTTACATATTATTTAGTGAGACAATAAATAGCGGTAAACATAAACATTGGTTTCTACTCAACAACACCCGATTCCTAGCTACGTATAGCCGGCAAAAAAGTTTAGACTAAATGAGGGCGTTGTTAACGACTGTCTGGCAACACTGAACAGTGACAAGTCAATGACATTGCCGAGTTTGTCAGTAAACGTGGCATTGCCAGGTAGGAAATATGTAGTTCCGCGTTTCGTCACCATCTAAACTTTTTCTCGGGCTATACCCCGACATAAGAGTGAAGAGACTACAATACTTAGATATACCAATGAAGTGTTTCTGCTCGTAGTACGGACTGGTAGCATCACGAGTAATGAACGATAAGAGAGGAGGCCCGTGTCCCAGCAGTGGGCACATTAAAGGCGGTTTATGCTTGCTAGTGGGTCGAAAACCTGCCCAGGTGGAAATTCATAGAGACTACACAACTGGACAGTAAGGCCCGGACTCCAACAAAGCGTGTGCGAAGCGCTGAGGAGAGGTGATGCGTAAGAGTTAGGGTTGTATCCACCAAAGCTGTGATATGTACCTTGCCCACCGCACGCCGCATACTGCTCACTGCACGCTGCCGTCGTGACATCTCTACTTGTCTCCGCTGTGTGCTTGGGCTCCGACTGCGTAGGCTGGCTTAAGGTGGAAGTGCAAGGGTAGCCCAAGAAATTCAAATTTTCTTACGTATTTTGCAATTTGCAGGTCTGTTTCAGGTTGTATGTTGATTAAAAGTGAGTCGCGTCAGTAACACGTATGCAGCTACAGAATTATAATAATTAAAATCATCAATGCAACCCTCAAAGTTCATTTAACCCTATTCTGTAACTATTTCATGACAAAAGAACATTGGCTGTTTTGGCTGGAAAATTTATCTACTTAAAAAAAAACTTAACTTTAAAATATAATATAATTAAAGATTCTGTACTTAGCAGATACTATTATTCATTTTTATACAGTATAAGTGAATTAAATATCAAAAGATGTTTATATTCCCATTTTTATAAGTTTTATTTACTTCCTGTAAAGTTCTATGAATTTAACATTGTTTGTTTTTCCAAAACACCCTTCAATTACGAAACATCCCTTCTCTCTGCTCATTCGTTTCCAGTAAAGCTAAGCGCAGGCGAGAAGTTTAAATAACGAAATTTTATTGGTGATGTGTTGTAACATCTCTCCTCTCGTCTCGTGGCGTCAGACCCTTAATGTCATGTACTTGCAGGAACTGATGAACGCTACTGAAAGTGTCAAAGGCGTAGCCAAAATATGGGTTGACTTAACTTATATTGCCACCGACAAGCTAAGAAGGAAGAGGATCCAAGATTAAGTATTCGATACGGCCAGTTTGATTGTTACCATTGGTGTGTAAATTCACCAAACTATAAGACGATTTTGAAAAAATAGGTTTATTTGAAAAGCGGACTGTATTGTAGGATTCTGATTATCGTCTTGGGGAATCAAAAATGACGAACAAGCGATAATTAAATAATGGGAGGTGGAAATTAAGGCTCACCTAGTTTTGTTCCTGGGCCACATGGCTGCGTCAATGGCGCGGCCGACGTTTGGTTGAAGCACTGGTTGTGAGTGTGTTCTGGTGCACCAGGTCGCGGTTCGGGTTCGCGGATGGACCCCGGGGCCACTTGTTGTATGCCGCGATTCCAGCGGAAAGCAGTTTGACCTGCAGGCTGCGTATACGCAGCGCGGTCGAAATTAGGACGGTCGAATGTCTTGAGGTGGTGGAGTGACGGTCGACGCGATCAATTTTAGATAGGCGAGCGCAAAAGGGGAGGGAAAGAGGTGAGCATATATCGTCGCCTGTTCCTATGATCTACGTCATAATATGAAAGAATCAGTTGATGAGTGGTAGAATTATCAGCAAGACGAACAGACGGCGTCACCAACCATAATAAAAGTCAAAGATATAATAAAAGCATTTTATTGTTACAGACATTGCACAATACAGATGTGGTCGAACCGATTTACAAAAATATAAGGAAATATGTATTTACAAATTTCATAAAATTATTGTTTTTGTGCATCAATTTTAGATTAAAAATCAAATTATTTTCGCTTAATTAAATACGAAATGTAAAAAATGCTAAGACTTACAATATTTATTGAAACGAGAATAAAGAACGCTTAGACAATAAAAAAACACGTTACAAAACGTTAAAAATGGCAAGATCTAATTATTAAATAGATTGAGCTACTTATAATGCGTTCCTATTACATTTTAAAAACTCGATTTTAAAATAAGTCCTCGCAAAATACAATCATTCATCAAATATTAATTTCCAAATGCAAAAATATACATAAAAGAAGTATTTTTGGATATAATTACTGTTTAAATATTATTTATAACGATTATAAAACTGGTTAGAATATAGTTATGTAACTTCACATTTTTTTTCTTCCTGAATATACCTAATGTATTTCTTTCGGGTTTGATAAAAATACTCATACAGCTAAATGACTCAAATACATACTACTTATGTAGAATATAAAACTTAAATGAGTTAGAGTTAGTACAACAGAGGTATAAAGCAGGGATGTTACGAATGTTCGCGTTCGCATTCGCATATGCGAATGATTCGCATCATTTCAAACACTCGCAGCAACAATGCGAATGTTTAGCGAATGCGAGTGTATGCAGGTCGAGACAAGCAGGAGTGGGCGGAGCTTAGCGGGTCATCACCGCGTGTTTGTTACTTTCAGTTTCTTTCTAGTTGTTACTTGTCGATCAATCTGTATGCAGGTATTGTGATTAAGTGAATTAACACAGTTTCGAGTTGTGGGTTATTTTAAGCTAGGATAAGTTATTATAAATAGTTATTTAGAACTTTATTTTTGTATTATGGCGCCGGGGAAGAAATATGGCGAAATGAATATAGTGAAATATGGCGATATTTCACACCTATTGATTATGCGAAGTGTAATATTTGTGAAAAAGTATATTAACGCGTTGGGCGTACTACTTCGGGGCTGCGAACTCATTTGAAAGCCGGTCTTTTAAGGAGTTCGAATTGTTAATACGTGCTGATACAGAGGTCCTGGCTTCTAAAATTATCATTCCTCTGGAAACTGATACAGGTAAAAAAGTAATTATCTATTGAAGAATCTATAATGAAAAAGAGAAGAAAATCGATGATAAAAATCATACCTAGATATTTCTTTTTTGCCCCTTCTCAACATTCGCACTCGCATTCACATTCGCACATTCGCCTTTCAAACACTCGCATTCGCGAATGTCTAAAATATGACATTCGTAACATCCCTGGTATAAAGTGTGGTAATAAACATAGGTGATTGGGTAAACGAGGGCAACATTCACCATCATCTGCCTAGCCTTTTCCCAAGGCTTCCAGTCTAACCGGACGCAGCAACGACCGAGGTCCGTGGTCGTGGTCCATTTAAACGAGGGCAACACTCAACTCATAAATATGAAAATACCTTGTCGAGGGACGAAACGCGGGCGGTGCTGCATCCAGGTCATCTTTTTCGCGGAATAAACACAACATTTTGTCAGAAATATGAGAACATTTTATTTTACTAAAGGACTCTGAAATAAGTAGAGAAATCTGCTGTTCTCAATGTTTTTTGAGATACGCAACCATAAATGTATGGAGCAGCATAATTTTCAGCGATTTCATGGTTAGTACACACGGCTACACATCAAGGTATACATTTCCAGTATAAGCTGACCTCGCATTGTACGGAAATCCCATACAATGCGAGGTCAGCATAAACTGGAAATGTATAGCTTGATGTATGTGTAGTCGTGTGTACCAAAGTAAAAGTTGATCATTTTCATAAGAACTGAACTTTTAAGTGACCTCTGCGCTGCTACCGGCGACGCGGTGAAAGTGGCTAAGTTCTGAGCTGACAAAATATAAAAATTGTCGTGCCACTAACACGAGGAAGAAGAAGAAGAACTATAAAGTAATTTCCGCGTCTGACCCGGATCACCCAGTAGTGCCACAGAAATAAAGAGTTCAGCCCTGTATTTTAACAATTATATTTCAATAGACGTTACTTTGTCTAACAGGGATACATAGATTTTTTTAATGAAAAAATAACGCGGGTCTTATTATGCAACATATTTTGTATCTATAAAATCCTATAATTTCATTGTCGACTAATTCGTTTCTTGAACTGATAATTATGTAATGTAATAATACTTTAATTTTCAATATACTTAAATACATAATAAGTATTATGAACTTATAACGTTTATGTATTATTTACATTGTTTTAAACATTTTTAGAGTATACAGTTTATACTTTAATTTTAAAATAAACTTCATTATTGAAAAGTTTATTTCGGTTTTGAACTCCTTCAAATAAATCGATGTTTTAAACATTTTTAGATATCTTGTTATATTTTTTTTATTTTTTATTGCACACTGACCTACCAGTCTTTATTTATCTTCTATACTTTATTGTTTCAATATCTTTTTAATTCATAACTAAACAAGTTACAATAGAACTTATATTTCAGCGGAAAGTACCTACAATTCCGAAGTAAGTATTTATTTAAATCACGTGGCTTTATTGTTTTGAGAATAATTAAGTTATTGCCTCAATATCTTAGTTATCAGTAGAACGCTTATAGAGGGGATCCCGTGACCGCTAGATCTACGTTTTTCTGTAGAAGTACCTTACTATAGGCTAGAACATAATATAATATGTTCTATATTCTATAACTTACTATGAGCTATTGTAAAGTCAGGTAAGAATTAATATTTTCAATAACAATTCAAAATGACACAAGAACATTTTGCACAAAAAACCACGGAAGGATATCAAAAGGACTAAAATGCAAAAATACGTACACAACTCACACCTGGACGAAGCAAAAGTAGTATAATATGAGCATGTGGCGATTTGCAGTTCTGCACTGTTCCGCCTCACCTTATAAGCAAAGGCTAGAGTTATAGTCGACCGCGTATTTTAGTAGCACTGTAAGGTTGAATGAAACCTCGCTAGGCTCGGCGCACACTGGCGGCACGGCACAGTAGGGAATCCTACGTGTAAGCGTACACTGACGGTAACTTTGCGGTGCCGCGGTAACCTTAGGTCTACGTCCTAAGACATGCTGAGGCGTCTAACTAGATTAATTAGTTTTCTTCAGTCACTCTTTGACTTACGACGGTCCCTACGTACAAAGAGACATCTCTAAACACATGGTTTACAGGAGAGAGTTATAAACGCGTAACGCTTTTAACGCCATTAAAAATTCTGAATTTCGAGTACTAAATTACATTAACAAAAATATAACATTATTTCATAAAATTAATTTTAGAATAGTTTGAATCTTTATAACGCACAGATTAGACATGTCGCTTTGTACGTAGGGACCGTCGTATCATCACCTGAAAATCTCTTTATATGCCGTGCCGTAAGTGTGCGCTGAGCCTTAAACATCAAGGCCTATATAAAATCATTTCACAGTTATTTTACCTCTGACAGCATTAAAACAATAGCAACCTTACTGTATGGAAGATAACGATTACAGTAACTCTGTCAGTACTGATGCAAAGACAGAAGTATGAGGCCAATGTCACAGTTAATTGCAACCGTTTAAGTTTCAATGAACTGGGAAATGTTGTCAAAGGTGGTCAAGCAAATACGAGATCAACTACACCTAATTATGTGTAAAAAAATATACATATAAATTCTTCTCACTAGCCACGTGATTTTTGAAACATTTACTCTGCCGCCGTAAGCAAAAAGGACGCAACTGCGGATTTACTGTAAAGAAAAATGAGCCCTATTTGATTTACATTTTTTGTGTAGTAAGGTTC
This sequence comes from Eugnorisma glareosa, assembly GCA_947578425.1. Lineage (NCBI taxonomy): Eukaryota > Metazoa > Arthropoda > Insecta > Lepidoptera > Noctuidae > Eugnorisma > Eugnorisma glareosa. The sequence continues at coordinate 14,531,651 of OX387961.1, read as the reverse complement.
ATTTTTCGGCGGCATTACTGTATTTATTAAGTTTACTGTGAGTTCTGAGACTTGGTGATTCGTTTCGCGCCCCTGTTCGGTGGGCCCTTGGGTTTGGCGAAGGCGGGACGATGCAGGTTCCTCTTCGGATGAATCTCGTCATACAGAAACTCTTCAGTGAGTTCTACACCGTCATCGATTTCTAACTGCAAGGAAATAAACGTAGGTTACTAAACGTTTTTGGTAATCGCATATGACTTTAATAGTGATGAATATCAATGTTGATGGATGGAAAGGGAGAGGAAGACCAAGGAAACGATGGATGGATTGTGTGAGGAAAGATATGAAACAAAAAAGAAAAAAACGGTAATTTAAAATATTAAAAATCCCGACTGCGTAAAAAAATAAAATAAAAAGCATACAGCATAGCGACTTAAACAGTCGGGACCCATTATTGGGACGATTTAAGCCGGTCTATATATGTTAATGGGTCCCGACTGTTAAGTCGCTATGTTCTATGCTATATTTTTTACAAAAATTATAATAAAATTAAATAATTATATTTTTTTAGTAAAAGAATTTCTTGAAGATATTAAATATAATAGGTAGATACTGGATATTGTTATACACTTTGTTATGTTTTTATTTTATTTTTTTATTATATCCAAGGTTAATGTTAATGTTGTGTTTTATATTTTATGTATTAGATTATAAAGAGTTTAGACATATAGTTTTGTTTTTTTTTTTGTTGCTTTATTCTAATAGAGTGTAAAATTTTAGTGTTTTCAAGTGTAAATAATGTAAATATTCGTATGCCGCGTCTAGCGGCGGATATGTCCTGATGCTGCTATGCTATATCTATTTAACAACTTTGTGCCTACCGTATCCTACGAATAAATGTCTTTGTCTTTGTCTTACGCGGTCGGGTTTTAAAATTTTTTAAATTACCGTTTTTTTTTTGTTTTTTGTTTTTGATATACCCAGTGTCACTCTCACAGTAAATACGAATCTAACGACACCTCGCAAGCTAAAATCCATCAAGCCGTTTAGGCCACAGAGCGTGCCAAACAATTATACATACATACTCTCGAAAAACATAACCCTCCTTCTGGCGCAGTTGGGTAAAAAAGGACTCCGTACCATTATCTAAAAATAAAAACACGTTTGTTGCATGGGAGCCCCCATAAATATTTATTTTATTCTATTTTTAGTATTTGTTGTTATAGCGGCAACATCATCTGTGAAAATTTCAACTGTCTAGCTATCACAGTTCATGAGATATAGCCTGAGAACAGACAGATTACTCCTTTTTTTTCATATGATAGAGGAGTACGGATGAAAGAAAAATAAGGTTGACAGAGGCGGATGGAAATAAAACCTGTTACACCGACCCTTAAATATGTCACCTTTCTTCTTACGACTTTACAGCGTGCTGTATAAGAGAACAATAAAAGCAGAGGGCCTAAGAAATCATTATTTTTATATTTCACAAGTTTAGCCATCCAGTGTTTTTAAAAGAATACTTCGCTTTCTTATTAATTTCGCATCTTTCTGCTCCCTCTGTAATTTCCTAGGCGAGGGAAAAAAACCATCTCGTCACTCTTTACAAACAGAATCAATTGTATTTGGCTAAACTAATTAACAAAGGGGAAATATGATTAAACTTACCCGTTTAACGATTTCAACACCCTGTTGCTCAATAATTTCTAAAAATTGTCCTTTACAACTGGAATACATCATCCTCTCCTTTATACTGCAGTTGTATCCGGGCATAGAGTAGATGAATACTGTAAACGACAAAACACAAGTGGTTACTGAAAATCCTGATTATATGCTACTGCTGCTGCTGCTGCTTCTGCTTTCTGCTGCTGCTTGCTACCACTGTTTTATTACTGTAACAACTCATGTATGTACCTACATTCAATGCAAATAAATTATTTCTATTCTATTCTACAGCGTGTAACAGAAAGGGTATAATCATATGGAATACTGTGGTACGGACCATCAAACTGAACAACTTTCTCAATAGGACCACCATCGAAATCGTAAGAAAAATAATCAGCTGTCCCATACATTTGGGTCGAGTAGGTATTGAAATTTTGTATAGGACAGCTGATTATTTTTTTACGATTTGGATGGTGGTCCCATAGAGAAAGTTGTTCAGTTTGATGGTCCGTACCACAGTATTCCATATGATTATACCCTTTCTGTTACACGCTGTATAAGATGAGATGAGAGCAGCGGTGGCCCAGTGGTGGCGGCCCCGACTTACGAACAGTAAGTCGTGGGTCCGAACCCAGGCAGGCGCATATCTTTGTGTAATTTATTGCATCACCACTGCTCTCAAAACGGTGAAGAAAAACATCGTGAGGAAACCGGCATGTCCTAGAACCAAATCGCACTGGGCCCGCGTGGTAGATTATTTTTAACTAGCCACCCGCCCCGCCTTCACACGGGTGCAATGTTATACATATATTTCTCTTGAATAGCTCTAGCTATTTCTGAAAAATCCGTTGCTTATTTAAAAGATCTAAGCGTACAAACAGCGGGAGCGACTTTGTTTTATACTATGTAAAGATAACCCACCTATGCTCTCCATGTAGTCACTTTCATGCGTGTGCTTGAATATATACAAGTGGTATCTGGCTTGATCGCTCGGCACTTGCTGCGGTAGCTCAGCCAGAGAAATGTTGGCCGCTTTGGATAAGTGGATCTCTTCCTCCTCTAAATCTGAAATTCATTATAAAAATAGTCAGAATGTTAGTTCTCGAAAAGCATTTAGCTGTTTATTACAATATTACTTATTCATTCATAATTGTCAAATTCCGATTTTCGAGGAGCTCGTGGCAAAATAATAACAGGCGCTCGGGTCGATCTGTAAGTTAAGCCGTGCTTGTCTAGGTTGGTCTGTAGATGGGTGACCGCCCATTACATACCAAGTTTCCTCCGTGCGTTGGAAAGCACGTTAAGCTGTTGGTCCCGGCTGTCATCTGTAGATCTTGGACAGTCGTTACAGGTGACCCAAAAAGTCTGACAACCAGCCTTACCAAGAGGTATCGTATTACCCAGTACTAACTGGGTGTTGGAGGTCAGATAGGCAGTCGCTCCATGTAAAATACTGGTATTCAGCTGCATCCGGTTAGACTGGAAGCCGACCCCTACATAGTTAGGAAAAGGCTAGGCAGATGATGATTCATAATTGTAAAATTTCCAATACTAGGTCTAGTTCATGGCTGCGCCTGTGTGGACGTCGGATATGATCCTACGGAAACGTACCGGAGTAAAAGGTATCATATGTCCTAAGAGTTCTAACCCAGGTCATAGTCTATCCGTATGCTAAATTTAATTCAAATCTGTTCAGCTGATAAGGCGTGAAAAGGACACAGAGACAGAATTGCTTTCGCAATTATAATATTAGTTTGGAAGTATGGATGCGACTAGTGCATCATAGGTGCACTACCATTCCAGAGATATAGCTGAGAAAATATTCCAGGGTCTGTTATTACACCAGCAATATATTCAAAAGGAAACACAGAAACGCTAGTTGGTGGCAAATGTGTATGCTGATTCCTATACTGCAATCTTTGTCACTCACTAAAATCATTTTCAGCGATTGTATAATATATGGTCATAATTATGTTAAAGGTTAATCAGGTACGGAATCACAGCACAGGATTGGTACCGTTCATCTTTGGATGGAATTCAATAGAAATACTCCTTTCTATGAACTTATAACCATAGTAACGCCATCGCCACGTGTTGAGTTCAGCTAGTCAAAATTAGATGAAGTGAATGCCAATCCAGCTTAAGGGCGTTAACGTCGTACGGCATTTCATACAAACGTTCGTGTCATTTTTTTTCGAATTGTCTGAACCCTATATACAACATGTAACAGATTAAACGCAAAACAAGAGGTTTTGCGTTTAATCTGTTCATTGTACTCATCATTGTACTCATCATTATGAACAATTTTCACTATGGGACCAACACTGAAATCGCGAAAAAGAAATCGACTGCCCCATACATTTCTGTGCGCATAACTCGACAAAATGTACTGAACAGCTGATTGTTTTTTCGCGATTTCGTGGTTAGTCCCATAGTGAAAGTTATCATAATGATGAGTACAATGACCCCTTAAGAGGTTTTGCGTTTCTTATTTTACACGTTGTATATATAAATATCTTTAAAAAAAAATGGATTTTAGTTTTTAGACATACGTATCCTGCTTATACGTATGAAGTTTAATTAAAATCGGTTCAGTCATTTCGAAAAAAAAAATACTTGAAAGTTTGTATGAAATGCCGTACGACGTGAACGCACTTAAGTTGACAAAACTCACCTATCTTAAATTGCAAGTAGTTGTAGGAACCTCGTTTGAGATCATGAATTCCTTGTTTGGCATCTTCAGTGATGGGGAAAGAAACACCACCCATTGTCGATTGTCTGGAAATACGAAACAAATATATTAAATAAAAAGTATTTAAGATTTCATGTCATCTGTGTTTCTAGTCAATAACTCATACGGTGATACTTTTTTTTTCGTTTTTATTGAATAGATTGTGATTTACTATAAAACTGGAATTCATAAACGACTGCAGCAGTCTTACAAAACAGAAATTGATTATATTATTAGGCGGTAGTTCCAATATGCAAATGACTTTTCATTGGTGTCAATTATTAGTTTCCTCATGAGGTTTTCCTTTAATAGAATGTCGAAATATATTCCAAACTAGCGACCCGCCCCGGCTTCGCACGGGTCAATGTTATACATATAAACCTTCCTCTTGAATCACTCTATCTATTATAAAAAACCGCATCAAAATCCGTTGCGTAGTTTCAAAGATTTAAGCATACAAAGGGACATAGGGGCAGAGAAAGCGACTTTGTTTTATACTATGTAGTGATAATTACTTTATATTCGAATATGAGGTTTTCCATCAACTCAAAATATATTCCAAAAAAATATATTTTTAAATTAATATGAGGTTTTCCTTCCACAGAAACTAGAAATACGTTCTAAATAGTCTGCTTTAGAGATGGGCCGACTAGTCGGTTGCAAAAGGGCCGACTAATGGCCAAGCCGATCATTTGATTGCTGTCGGTGTACCCGTATGCCGAATTTCATCCAATTTTTTTCAGCCGAAATGACATGATTGATTAACAAATAGCTCTCACAGACCTAAAATTAGTTATGATTTACGCAATTATTCTTGAGTTTAACTAATAATAATAATAATTGTGCCGATAGTCGTTTCAGCCAATGGCTTAATTGCCAACAGCCTCGACCTATACCTGAGGAGGCTCTCGTTAGGCAGCTGGACGAAGGGCTTGATTTAGAAAGCGGCACTCCTGAACACGGCTCGTATTGTTAGGAGGTTCCTCTCTCTGGAGCCCTGACCCGGTAGCTTGGACCTTGTTCCCGATACCGGTGGGCTACTATTTTTTTAAATATTTTTAAATGTTTTTTTTTTTATGTTTATTTATTGTTTTTATAAAAATATGTAAAAATATAAAGAATGTGTATAAAAATGAATAAACGAGAAAAATAATAAGTTAGATAATAAATAACTTTCCTTTTTTTTTACCGACGGGAAATCATCAAATAATCCCTCCCGCTCTGGGCTGAGCAGGAGGGAGTGTCAGACTTTTACTGACTAAAACCCATCCATGTTCCTTCCTTTGCCCTTTGTGTTCCAGGGCCGCGGTATCTCTTTCGAACAGTCCCGCAACCCTGGGAATAACTTACCTAGCATCAGTTCCATAGTTAGTGTCGTGTTCACTCCCCTGTAACTCCTTCAAGGCTTCCTCCCTGTCGGTAAGCGGAGCGGGCGCACTCACGCCTCTCAAATGAGCCTTGTAACCTTTCAGACTCACTTCATCCTATAAATAGAAAGGTCACCAAATAAATAGTCAGTTTTCAAGATTATCTTGGACATCACTGACATTGATGAAGGACAAACATGGCGGTCTTATAAATAATAATTAACTTTATTTCATAACAATACAGATTTAACATGGTTTTTTAAAAAGACAGTTTAAATGAGCTTTGGTAGTAACACAATGCAATACAATTAGTCGAGTGCAATTAGACAATATGGTGGAACGAACTTTATAGTGGTCGGATTTTCATGGGACTTTTTTGATTGAGTTCCTATCGGAGTGGAGAAGAAAGTTAAAAAAAAATCTATAATAGAAAGGGTAGTTTTTTATTTTTTTTACGGAAATCGGTAAGTGTAAACCACCCGTATTAAAACGCAGCCCGTCTGTTCCTAGACCAATAAACGCGACGTCACATACACAAACGCAAACGTTTATTCCACAGTATAATTATGGACAGTATAGAAACTACGGGGTGGTTTACACTTACCGATTTCCGTAAAAATAAAAAAAACTACCCTTTTTATGATCAATCAGGGTCGAGAAACATTAGTATAGATACCTCCTTGAATTTGACCAGGATGCAAAGCGACAGTATGTATAAAAATCACGTGTCACTATGTTTATAACATTACATAACATCAGCCTGTAATTCCCGAAGGGTTAGGCATAGGTGTACCTAATAGTAGTGCCACATTTCACCAGTTAAGTTAAAGTCCCATGTGTTAGGGGGCGAGCCTATTGCCATCGACATAGTCAATATGTTCGTACACGCTAATTTCTAAAACTTTTCAATGACATTTTGTGAATGTATATGGTTGGTTCCAGCTTTAAAGGTAGTATAGTTTTGGATCCATCGCATCCACCGCGGGTGGCACCGCGAGTCGCTATTTTATCATATAAATAGTAAATACCGACGTCATTGACGATTTTATTCGTCAATGGAAAACGAAAAGGCAATTAGTTATTATCTTATGTATTAGTAGCCCAATAACGTATTAATTAAAAGCATTTCCTTGCAATTTTAAATTAATAACTTATCAGCATAACATCAATCAATTCAGTAGAATTCAGTAGATACTACCGCGCTATGACGGTCAACCAATTTTGAACCTTATCACTCAGGGCATACGGTTGAAAAGTGGTCAACCGTGAGTGAAATCGGTAGTACCATATAACTTGATTTCTTATCTAAACTTAAAAAGAATAACTAATTTGAAAGACTGATCATCTTAACACTAACAAAGTAGATAAATTAATACCGCTATCATGTTGTTTTGTTTCCCATTACGAATATGTTATGTCATTGTAAGGACGAATTTTGATGATTCAGTTCTCTGATGGAAATGAAAAAAAAAACGTGTAACTTGATCAGTACATTTCAAAAAACAATTGAATATAATATCTTGTTTGTGGCGAGGTCATTGCCCAATTCGTAATAAATAAATAATTTGACGGTTTTGACAAGGAATTGACTGTCATTTCTTTAACATAGAGGATTGAAAAGGCGACTAACACAGTTATGAACTGTGGCCATAAATCAAATTGCCAATTGTTAATACCCAACTTAAAAATATACATAGATGACACTTTTAGTAGCGCGGGGGCACCGAAATGTCAGACGTCATAGATAGCTCGCGCGTTGCGTGCTGTTTTAACACGTATTTTTACAAATATTCACGATTGTGGCCTAGATTGAGTCATTCCTGATCATTATGACTCCTGATCAATGATCCTGATTAATTATGACTTGAAGATTTTAAGCAGCAACTTAGAATCTTAATTTTCAGTACTTGGAGGTAAAATGATTTTTAAATGTTTGTTGCTTGCTAATTTTAGGGAGAATATTGTAAATATATGAACCTGAAGTTTACACTATGTTGTTAAACGTAATATAATAAACTTTTTATGAAGTTATTGGTACTTTAAAGTATAACTTAGAATTATTGACAGGACCTTAATCGATAGTGGCGCCATCTGGTGAGCTCAAACACGATAGCCCTCATTTAGTTTAATATATGCCATATTTGTATTTTTTTTAAATTTTGTTTTGTTTTGTTTTTTTTTTTGTTTTGTCCTGTGCGAGTCTAATAAATTATTTTTCCAGATTTTATTTTCAAGATGCTTAGATGCACGGTACAATACAAGGTATGAATAGTATACCTTCACAGTGGTATGCATTTCATCCTTAATATGTGCAGAGCCGAACTCCTGTTTGAGTGTGGCTTTGGTGGAGGCATACAACATCTTGTGTCTGACTGGGGCACTGTCTGGGGACCAGCTGAGGAGCAGCCACTCATGGCCAAGGGAATTTGTTGAATCGAATCTGAAAAATAAATGTTCTTAGTAAGTTTTATTGAGGGGATATTTATGAGTAGCTCCTGCTTGCAATCGCGTCTGCGTGACAACAGTGGTTAAGCCATTTCGTTTACTGGGATAAACGTATCCTGTGTTAATCCAGGCTACAAACTATCTGCGTGACAAATTTCATCCAAATTCGTTCACCAGTTTTTGTGTTATTGAGTGTAACAAGCATCCAAAGATACTAAGTTTCAGATTATAATTATGAACGATTTGTTTTTGTCATTCAATTGGAGTACAGTAAAAAATAAATTGCATAATACAATTTTTTTGGTCACTTGATTGCGTCTATTAAATAGGAAATATTTGAACATTGGTTTCAGATGGATGTAGACACTTTTAGTATTTTTAAAAACCAAAAATGACTAACCTGTATAAAATAAAACATGGCATTTCTTCAACTACCAATGAGGGTACATATTTATCGAAGTCTTGTTCCCATGAGTGCTTTGTGGGGTAATACTTAGATAATACCAGCTGCTCTGAAATTCAATACAAAAAAAGTGTAGGTATGCTTGAAGTCATAAAACAAAAATAAAAACATATTTTCTTTTAAAAGAGTTTTTTTTCTTTTTTCTTCTTTATTTAAGGGATTTTTGTTCACAAAAGCGACAATGTTGACGACCCGAATGGCGCAGCGGTTGTGAGGCTGCCTTACGTTCTTAGGGTCCCGGGTTCGAATCCCGGTAGGAGCAAATGTTTGTGTGATGAGCATGGACATTTGTTTCCGAGTCATGGATGTTTATATGTATAATAAGTATGTATTTACAAACAAAAAAAAAAGTATCTATGTAGTAGTATCAACTATCTGGTGTCCACGACACAAGCCTCGTTGCTTAGTGTGGCACCTAGATGGCGCTGTGTGTAATGTCCAGCGATATTTATTTATTTATCTATTATAATGTCAATCCCATCGTTTAAAAGAGACACCATGCCTGTAATCCCCAAAGCATTATTCAGAGGTGTACCTACTAGTACAGAAGCCAGCACATCAAGCTACCGGACACTGACAAAATTTCCCAATTAACCTTGAACCTAATGCTTTAGCAGGGCGCTTCCCGGTCCGTCTATCGTCAACGCGAGCATGGTCGAAAAGCCTGTTGTTTCAACCAGAGCCTCAGCGACGAATATCTTTCAATTCCCCGGTCTTACCCCGCCCCGACCCCGCACATCTCGTCTCCCGCGCACCTCATACCGCCTTTTTTTTAGGATGGGAAATCATCGAATAACCCCTCCCGCTCTCGGCTGAGCAGGTGGGAGTGTCAGACTTTTACTGACTAAAACCCATCCATGTTCTTTCCTTTGCCCTTTGTGTTCCAGGGCCGCGGTATCTTTTTCGAACAGTCCCGCAACCCTAGCAGACCTCATACCGCCTAAAGCGATGACAATGAACGAAAAATAGTGTTCCAAAATTTCTTAAATTTGTTCCAGGAAATACGTGTTTTTGAATAAGTCGAACAAGTATGTGAAATAAATATTTGTCATTAAGAATCTCCATTACATGTGCAAGGTTTCTATTGAGATGTTTTCTTTACTTTTACAGTTTATGAGTACATTATGAACGGCCAAAGTTCAGTTAAAATTTGTACAAAACAACAATTTTTGGAGGCTTATACTGAATTTGTTTTTACATTTTTTTATTTTTTGCTGCCACAGAAACCTAGATATAGTGCAAAAAATACCAATTAGTTCAAAAAATTCAAAGATAGATGTGTAACAACTGCATTATCACGTACGAGCATTTGTATGAAAAGTATGACGGGTTGGCCGCTCTTAAAGGTATTTGACACATTGTAGTAGCTTGATGTGCTGGCGTCTGTACACCCACATTTCCCCAGTTATATTTTAAGTTCCATGTAATAGGGGGCGAGCCTATTGATATCAACCGGGCGCAAGTCCAGAATGTGTGGCTGCTACTGAGAAATTCCTGATGAAAAAACCAAATAACACTTTACCCAATCCGGGAATCGAACCCAGCACCTCTTGCTTTGTGCCTGCGACCAGACCAATAAGGCAGTCATTTAAAAAAATGGCCAAGAAACTCCACAAAGATCTATGGTTTAGAATGAGCAAATGGATTGTACCATTGTCGTTGACTCCTTGAAAATTCAAGAGTGCCTGTCACTAGTCCATTTGAAATGACTGCTTTGAATTTGAAAGAGGTAAGTGTGGATGAAGGTCTACTTTGGAGCAGAAGATTGTTTGCAGTAGACAAGCAAGTTGCTTTCAATGCATTTCATCAAGTTGGCCTAGTAATACAGCCCACTTGTGGTGATATCTGTGGGCCTAAAATGGAAGCTTTATCAGAATCATAATATGAATCACGTTAAAAATTTAAAATTCTTAAAATGGTCTTTATGTTTATGACCACAAAGTCCAGTTTAAGAGTATTCAATTTTTAACGTGATTCGTGTTATGATTCTCATAAAGCGGCGATTTTAGACCCCCTGAACACCAAATGGTATTCGGATGTCACCTGTACATACAAAATATCTTACCACTGCAATGTGACTAAATTAAAGTCATCAGCTGCTTAAACAGTGTTACATTCGAGTGTTTGGCTATAAAATCCTTATTATTTCATAAAGAAGTATGACAGAACCCACCCCCACTCCCATGCCTACCCCCATGGGAAAAGACATATGGATTTAAGCAACATACCATTTTCTATGCTGATTTTCAAGACTCGAATTTTTCCCTCTCTACATTTTCCCAAATATTTCTTCAACTCTGCATTAGCTGAAATGAAGACATGAGTTATTATAATTTGTTTCTTTTAAGGTGGATGCGCAAGGATAGCCCGCGAAATTCAAATTATCTTACGTTTTTTGCAATTTGCAGATCTGTTTCAGGATGTATGTTGATGAAAAATGAGTTGCGCCAGTAACTGAACGGGGTTAAATGAACTTAGAGGGCTGTATTGACGATTTTAATGATTATAATTCTATAGCTACATACGTGGCGCGACTCATTTTTCATCAACAGACGGCATGAAACAAACCTGCAAATTGCAAAAAACGTAAGAAAATTTGAATTTTGCGGGCTAACCTTGCTAACCGGGCTAACCTTAAGTGTTTTCAGAACAGGTGTTTTTTTTTTACAATTTGCTTTAATTAGTGGTATATATGCAGAATTGGTATTTTAGATGGGAGACTAGTTGTGATGTAAACCAGACTAATATTTATTACAATAAATACAAACTATTTTAAGTATGAAAAACACTATTTCAAAAATTATAAATAATACAGAACTAAACATAACAGTAACTTTCACTAGTTGTAACTAAATTAATAAATCATAGGTTTCGTAGTAATCGCAGTCAGTACATTTCTTCTTTTACAGTTTCATAATAACACTGTTTCATAGTTATTCAAGTTATAGCGAATGTGTGTGTGTGTGTGTGTGTGTGTGTGTGTGTGTGTGTCTTGAATATACTAAAAAAAAAAGATAATTTTCTTTTTCCTTGTTTTTCTTGTAATGTTTGTAAACCTTTAGCAGATTTTTGTGTGGATATTGACTGCTGAGGTCCATTCTTCCAGTGAAGAATCTGCCTCTCAAAATTATTGCTTTGTTCAGTAAAGTCCCAGTAGTGGCCTTTGCAGCCTTTTCATTGTTATTGGTTCACATATAGCTTGCAACCGGTTCTACGAATACATGGAAAGAACCGGGTATACCCAGTTTATCTCAGTTCATTCAAGGTATTTGTTTGTAGAACCGGGGGCATGCAATAGTTGGCATGTGACTTCATTCAATATTTGTATGTTTTAAATTGTCTTGTACTCACGCATTTATGGTTCTGGTACGTCTATGATTTCATTTTTGGAATTCCATAATCAAACATTGTTATCTAAATGGAATTTTGGCGTGGGAGATCTGGTTGGTAGCCAGAATAACATAATTTCTAAAAATACACTATAAGTTTGCAGCTTTATTTCTTTTTCGCCATAAACGCAGAAAGAAAATGTTTTAGCCGGGGTTATTAGCATATTACGTGGTTTATTTTGAAATAGGAAAGATAACTGTATATTTTCGTACCTTGAATTCCAGTTTGATGAGACATTATGATATTACTCTTACAGTTATCTTACAATACACACACTCCACGAAACAAAGTAATTCACAATGAACAGTATAAAATAAACTGTTTTATAAGAAATTAAATAATAAAATTACAGCCAGCAATCATGAGTGTTGACTTGACACTTTGACATCATGACTTGCTTGACAGCTCACAGCCATAGATACCAGACAGCTGTCAATAACATAATGAATATCGATTATTCGTTTTGGTTTTCATTAGTTTGGCAATACCGTGGAATCGTTTTCGTCTGTTTTGTCTAAATTTTTGTTCAGACGTTTATGGTGAAAACGCCAAGGTAGCCCGCGAAATTAAAATTTTCTTACGGTTATTTGCGGGTCAGTGTCAGGTTGTATGTTGATGAAAATATGATTCGCGTCCGTAACACGTAAACAGTTACAGAATTTTAATCATCAATACAACCCTCTAAGTTCATTAAACGCCATTGAATGACTATTTTGGTTATAGTTTACGTAGAAGCACTAATTATGTATGAGAAATAACACTATTAATGCGCTTAGATGTACACATTTGTAATACTTTTTAAATAAATTATTCTATCTTTATTCTTACTGGTGCGGCCATAAATGAGACCGCGACGCGTCTGGCCGCATGCAGCCAATAATATAATAATTGTAAACTTGAATTCAGTAAATATGTACAGCAAGACAAGCACGGCGAAGCCGCGATGCTGCGGCTACGACCTACGTTTCATATCTACTGTCATACTCAGGCTCAACTCTGTAAAATAACTTGATGACTAATACGGTTGTAAGTATTCTATAATCTTGAATATCCTACTACTAATTATGCAAATACCTACCCCATAACTTAAATAACACACAAAAATACTGCTATTTTTAATAGGCAGGTACCTACCAACCTTAATTAATCCTATTTCCTTAACAGGTCTTAAATTACCTACTTCGGATGTTTGCTGGCTTGCCAGGATAGACTGTACAAAATGAAGCTTTAGGGAGCACCGAGGCGTACTCTGGTGAGCGGCGCAATGGTATTATCTCATGCAAATTCAAGTTTCTATTTAACAACTAGGTATCTTGGAGTAGGTATCTTTCAAATGCACTTTGCGTTTAATTTTCTGATACTTGCTTTGACCCGAGTTTGTAAGAAAAAGGGGTTGCTATGTAATAGTACATTATGATATAAGTGCTGTAATTATCAAAGCGCACGTATGTCATACGACGTTTTTTAGCATATTTGCGAGGAAATAAATAAAACTCGGAGTTTTTTAAACGAATAAATCTTTAATCACTTGTTAAAGCAGTTATAAAAATTTGAACAATTTGTAACATTGATTATTTTGTTTTTGTTACAGATAAATGGTTGTAATTTATTGTCAAAATTAATTAAATTAAAGAATTAAATGTTTATTTATTATCTTCCAAAGTTAATTTTATTAATAAAATGTTGACCACTTTTCTGACATAAAAACTCCTTGCTAAGATTTTAAAAAGTACCGTTCGTTTTAGACGGAGCATCTTGATAAACCGTGCGTTTTTCATTACAATAACGCACAAGTACATAATGCGATGCAATACGATATTGAAATTGGTGAAGTAAGAGACCCTTTACGAGCAAATGTGTTTTAATTTTATAAATTAAGGTTAGCGACAGGCCTTGACGAAGGATTTTTGTCGTGTCTTAAATTGTGCGGGATGCGTTAGATGTAGGTGTGCTGATTTGCTGTATAACGCAACATGTGTTTTCCAGATGATACAGTGCTTATGAAGCGTTTTGAAGATGACTAATTACACATGCAGCATAATATCTAACAAGCCTTCCAGATGAAAAGATATATTGAACGCGGCTACCGCCTACCGCAGAAGTAGACGCGTAAATGCGGTACAGATGATGATGTTGACGTAAACTGCCTACTTACGGGGGGTAAGTAGGCAGTTTACGTCAACATCATCATCTCCCTAACTTGCCTAGGTATCTGACCTCCACAACCCAGTTAGTACTGGGTAATACGATACCCCTTGGTAAGACTGGTTGTCAGACTTCCAGGCCACTGACTACCTGTAACGACTGTCAAACATCTAAATGACAGCCGGGACCAGCGGCTGAACGTGTTTCGCGAGGCAAGGAGGAAACTCGGTATGTAAAGGGTGGTCACCCATCCACACGCCAACCTAAGCAAGCGCAGCTTAATCTGAAGATTGATCCGAGAGGCTGTTTTTATTTAACCACGAGCTCGTCTTGGTATTATTTAGCCTGAAGTGCACTCAATATAATACAAAAGTCGGTTAAAAAATAATAGACACACTGTACTGCACAGCCATGTAGCTGTGCAGTTGATACAACAACGCATTTATGTACTTACCCATGTAATAATAATAACATTAACTTATTTTTTAGAAAACTAACAGACAACAATCAATCGCATCCCGATTCGTCCATTAATTATATCAGAAACAGAGGTCATTAAATACTTCTGCTCAATTAAGGCGTAGGTAATGGCCGCCACCAATGATTTCCCGCCAACACACAAATACAATGCGGGAACATACCACAATTATTGTGGCAATGGCATCTCGCTCGATTATAATTAACCGCTAATAATACGCGAAATACGTGACAATAGAAACGCTCCTGGTATTTGGTTTTTGAAACAGCATTAAAATAACCATTTCCAAATATGTATGCATGGACTCTTCCTATCAGCGAATTTCACTTTGAAAAATGGGACTTTTGATATAATTATTCACTCTTCGTTTGAAAAACCGTCGTAGGTACCTAGTAAATGATTAAGGAAGTAAGTTAACATAGAACTAGAGAGATTACTACTGTCTCATACTATGGAAATACAAGTTGGGTGGATAATAGCAGCTGGATGAGAGTGAATGACGCGGGAGGAAGACCCTTTTTACCAGAGACTACGAGACTACCAGTAGGTAATGGGGGCTATCGCGTATGAATTCGCCGCTAGAGGCGCTAGTGTAGCGCGGGGGCACCGAAATGTCAGATTTCATAGATTGTTCGCGCGTTGCGTGCTGTTTTAACACGTATTTTTACAAATATTCACGATTGTGGTCTAGATTGAGCCATTCCTGATTAATTATGACTTGAAGATTTTAAGTAGCAACTTAGAATCTTAATTTTCAGTACTTGCGAGGTAAAATGATTTTTAAATGTTTCATGCTTGCTAATTTTAGGAAGAATATTGTAAATAAATGTATCTGAAGTTTACACTATGTTATTATATGTAATAAAATAAACTTTTTATGAAGTTATTGGCACTTTATAGTATAAAAAAGGAATTATTGACAGGTCCTTAATCGACAGTGGCGCCATCTGGTGAGCTCAAACGATAGCCCTCATTGAGTTGTGGTCAGATAGGCAGTTACTCCATGTGATGAAAGTAGATGTGTGCTCATCTCTGATCATCAGCTGAATCCAGTTAGACTGATAGTTGACCCTAACGAAGTAGGGAAGAGGCTAGGCGGATGATGAGCTACGGCCACAGTACGACTGATCTTTTAAAACAACAAAGTCTCGATTATTAAAATAGTTACTTGAATGTTCAATCATCAAATGTTCCCATCTATTTGATGTCTAAAACGCGATATTTGGACCTAAATAGGTCGCATCCGTTATTGTTTGTTAAGCAAATGAATACGTTTGGCTGTATCTATAGATTCTGCTTTCAGATGCAGTTAACACAAACACATTGCCGACGAGAATTTGTTGTAGCTCATTGTGCCCGTAAATACAGGATTTGATTTCAAACCGCAATCGGTTTACATTGGTTTTATTGTATGTGAACAATTTCCCAATTATGATTTTAATTAAACAGTGTTGTTTAGCTATAATTTGAGTGAGAATGGTATTTTGTACAGTTAAAAGCACTTTAACCAAGAAGGTTTAGGTAACTGCAAGGTGCCGATCGTTTGGTACCTACCTATGGTAGGGTACCCACGTGACATGTACCCATAGATCACTTTTATTCAGCGACACTAACTATTTTTTTCTGCAGCGTATGTATGTCGCACGCACACCCGCGAAAGCAAATTCATTTACAAGTAACAAAAAAATATCTAGCGACACGGTAGGTTTTCACCTATGTAACAAGTTAAATAAACTACTACTGATACTGTTAGCCTGCGTCATCCCACTGCTGGGTAAAAGCCCCATGACTTCCAGGTGTTTCGATCCAGGGCTAATGTGGGCCACTGGTCGTTGGTTTTATCCAGCTCATCCTGCCATCTTCTACGAGGTCTGCCGCGGCGCATTCTGGCTCAAAAAAAGAAAAAAAGTTAAATAAAAGTTTATAATTTAAAGCAAAAGAAAGACCATCATCAGCCTAGCCTTTCCCAACTTGAGTAGAAACAAAAGTAGTGAGTATATTGAGTATATTGTGGGAAATAAATGAAATGAGTGGCAGAAATTTCTTAAGAAATAAACAGTACTCAAATATTATATGTTCCTAGCTTTTGCCCGCGGCTTCGCTCGCCTTAATTTAGAATTTGACAACATAGCGGTGTGACATATACTTTTCAATACACTTTCTCGAAAACTGGTTCTTATCGCACTATGATTAGGTTCAACATGCAATACACAATCACACGCGTGGATTTTAATATTTTCCGCACACGTGCGGAAATAAAAATTTCCACAGATAATTATAATATTGGTTCAATTCGGCAGTGATTGTTTTTTTTAATCTCTGCAAAGCGAAATGCGTTTTACGGCGTAATTTTTTTTTGTATTTAGATTGTGTTTGTAAATAGAATAAAATAGATAAACATGATAATTTAAAACAAATATTAAGTTTTATTAATAAATTAATATTTATTTGTGTTCTAAATTCAAAAATATTTGTATTTTGTTTTTGTCATATTAGGCTGTTTAGCGGCATCACCTTTGCTTGTCGTAAGAAAAGCGCGGAAAAAAAAAGCAAATTAAATCATAGTTTTCTAATTATTCCTGACAAAAATACTTTCCGTTCTATTATTTTATTTCTTCGAAAGTGTATTGAAAAACGTCGTTTGATGCGCGTGGGGATTTGTTACTCCAGTTCTCAGCTCCCTAACACCCTCGCTTGCAGCTTGAGTGTCGGTTCCGCGCTCGAATGCAATAACAGTTTCCCCACTTATATCAAAATGTACTATTGCGATCTATTCTCTTACCTACCAAATACACGTTTCAGAGGAGTGCGACCACAAACACCGTGACACGAGATTTTTATAATTAAGTATATAAGATTTTCGTATGGTCACACTATGGTGTCTACTGTGTGTACATATCATGTAGATAGTAAAAAAATAAGTAGTGAGAAGCAAAGGAAAGACAAACTTCTGCATTTTAACATCAAATAACAATAACACCAACAAATCACATCTAAAACATTATAACAAAACAACGCCAACTACTTAGCCAGCACATAACAAGACAAATGAAAGATGAAAGCAATTTGCTTTAAACATCCTCCAAGAGCAAAACATATTCAAAAGTAACGAGGCTGCCCACAAAGCGGACACGAAACACTACGAAATGGATGAAAAATTTGAATCGGGAAATCTGTACAGCTCTCATCAATTAAATATTTCTGACCCATTAGCACAGGTGGCAAGCATCGTAATGGAAGGCCATTAGAGTTGCCGGCCGCCCAGAGCCGCATTATAGGCTGCGTTTGCACTAGACATGGGCGGGGCTTAGCGGGGCGAGGTTTAGCGGAACTGTGAAAAGATGTGACTCTTTTTCAACAAAGCTCTAGAAGCTGAATGTCAGAATGGTGTCAAACTAAATTAAAACGTCTATTGACTGGAAGCAAGCAACATCTGAAATGGCTGCTTTCGCAGAATCATAATAAGATAATAATATGAATCAGGTTAAAAGTCTTAAAATAGACATAGACACAGTAATATTATAAATTGGCACTTTGTTCACGAATTGTAACCTAATTCATATTATTATCATAATATTATGATTCTACAAAAGCGGCCATTATAAGTCCCCAGATGTCACTCTTCTAAAACCTGTGCCAGAGCTGCGCTGAGCGTGGCTATGAAAATGAAGTAAACCTATTGAGAGATTTTCTTCAACACCGCTTAGCTCCCCACGCTTTGTGAACGCAGCCTTATACGAGTGTGTGCTAGTTAGCCGCGTATAAATCCCTATAATACTGGTTTTATATCCCGCTAGCTAAGTTTGTTAGTGTTTGATCTATTTGCCGCGTTTATAGGTGGGATTGTGGCTATCGTTTGTGATTTAGACGATTAGTTTGATGATTTATGCAACTGCGGCGGGTGTATTAGTTGATTTTTTTTCAAGGATAGATAGTTAAGTTAACGCAATGGTCTCATCGTCAAATTCATTTCGAAGTTTAGGAAGGTAGGTCTTAGATTAGCCAAATTGAATGAAGAAAAGCGTAAGCAGTAAAAATAAAGGAATATTGTATAGCTAGATTCGTTGCATAAAAAGATGAGATAATAAATGATCCAGAAATATAGTTTTCAGAGCGAGTCACTTTTAATAATCCTCTAATATTTTAAGTCGATTAGTTTAAAGCAAAAATGAAGTCGTGACCTGAATATTGTTTATCTTTCTCCAATATCAGGAACAACCGTGAAACCTGCAAGTTAACACCAAGTCCTATTCCAGATGTCGCAAGTCCGGATAAATTGCTGTAATCTCCCCGACGCCGGGCGCCTATCCAACTCAAGGATTCCTTTCACTCCGCTGGTTTAACGAAACCGCGTGGTTTTGCTTGCTACGCCTATTGTCCGCCCGTTATTATTAGTGTTTCATGGGTCAACTGGTTCAAAGCAAAGCAGGGACCCGTACATTGCAAAGAATTGAAATCTGCCTTTATATAATGACCTATTTTGCTACGACAGATACGAAAGAAAATGTTGCTGAATCGCCCCCTATTATTTAATCAAATTATGATGTTTTAATAGGATATGAGAAGATTTATCGAATATCAGATTTTCGTGGAATCGCTGGTGTATATTCAAGCTAAAATTGGATGAAGTCCCCAAACTGATAGCAATAAAAAAAGTACGTCACGAAATTTTTGCTAGCAACTGCATGAGTTTGGTTCGCCAACAAAAATGGAGATTTTTCGCCGATATTTTGCCGAGTAAAGCTACGTGTAATATCTGCCGCGTTCCCGGGCTCTTGCAGCGATTGAAAGTAAATTATCTATGGTTGCTAGTTTTTTGCTGGCGGCCGGCGCAGCCTGCGCTGTAGTGCTAATTGTTTTCATTTTTTTGAGCGGACTGCGCACTGAGCTTTGTGGAGAGACATTTGTCCTGTTTTTATCATTGTGTGGTTATTTATTCGGTGTCCAGCGGTCCGAGGCTTGCGGAATTCGATTTTGGATTAGGCTTTTTTCGGTAGAGATATTCGGACCGTTTTGTGAAAACGGTTTTTTCAATTCCTAAAACCATCCGAAACCATTGAATCCGACCACGAATATCAATCAATTAGAGCAATCGTCTCGGTGGCTTTATGTTTATTTAAAATTATTTACCGCACATTTTATTCATGTGCTGTTTCTAGGCGGACTCGTGTTAAATTTTTAATGCAAGAAACGCGACTCCGAGGCCACAGTAATGGGAGAGTAAATATCTCTGTGCTCCTTATGAATGAATAATAAATATCGAGCGTCGGTGCTACGCTGCAAATACAACCGCCGGGAATTTCGCCTACTTCGCTATTTTGCTTGGATTTAGGTTTGAAATACTCACGAATTGACCGCTACTCGTATCGCATGCCAGAGATATAACAGTTCCTTGAACCGAAATAAATAGTGATGAGCCATCGCCAGATAGTAGCGCACGGAAACTCCGTAAATTCTCAGAGCTACAATGCAATCCAGCGCAATAATATAATATCTAGTCTAGAAATATTTATCCAGATAAGTTTTACGGATAGAGTTGCCAACTTATAAGATTTTGTAGTTTCGTAATTTAAAAAAAAAATAGTTTTAAACGGGCCCATGCAGGAAAATCCTTTTTGCTTTCACGCACCGTATTTGGACAGCGGAGGTCCACTGTTTGTCGGAAGGTTGCGTTAAATAAAACGAACATTGTTTTCAACGCCGCACCGTTTCACGTTAATTGCGCAGAAGTGTTTAATGAACGCTTGTTCACCGTGTTTGCAGGCTGAGCTATTTGCCGGCCCTTCACCACTCCCTTCAAAAATAATAAAGCCTTGCAAGTGTCAGCAGCAGTCCGGTCTGGATGACTGCGCGATTATTTCCCGTTCGCATTATGATCAAAAAGGTGTAACATGAAAGCTGTGTGGAGGCACGACACGTGTGGCGTGGCGTGGTGTGAAAATAAAAGGAGTTTTTGGTCGTTGTACCTAGCATCTACTTTCCGCAGTTGCGTCCCGCGCGCGGGAAATGTTAGTGCTTGTCTGTGTAATTTAAAAAGTACAGCCTTATCTGTTGCAGACTTGACATGACGAAAATTATGTGTGTGATATTGTAGTTTTTTTGTGCAGCTACATTTTTGTTTATTTCTGGCTTTTTAAAAGTGGATAATAGAATAATGCTTTTTATCTTTCACAAAACGTAGGTGTTGGCGTTGGGGCAGAAAATAACGCTTTGTGAACATGCATTGGCTGTCTGGCACAAAATCAAAACCATTTATGTCTACAGAATATTCTCGTGACGCATTTGCGCTCATAAATTTATCAATACGGATGTTATAATAGGAAATTTTCACATTGTGTTCAACGCTTTGAGAATCAATCGACCGTTGGACCTGCGTCGAAACCACGCCGAATAAATACACCTCATAAATATTTAACTTTACGAAAAACTCAACTACAAAATACTGGGAATAATAAATCCTTTACAATCGCTGAATTATTTTAGAAAAATATTAAATGTTGGGTGGTTTCTGGTTCAGTGATTGGATTCATTGTTAATTTTCGTTTTTATGTTTTCTTTTGGTTGACGGATCTTACTTGTTTGGAATGTTCGGATGTGTTTTACAAATTTGTTCGTGTTGTCACACTATAAATGCGAAATTGTCTGTCTGTTACCTTTTCAGTACGTTTCCGTAGGTTAATCTCGACATCTTTGCCGACAAAGCAGCGGGTAAGAACTATCTAAAGGGTGTAACAAGACCCTTCACGAAGCCGAAAGGTACTTGTTCTCCCGTCATTGCGATCATTTTTTTCTTTTAGACCATACCTGGGAACCTTCTAGTTACGGAGGTATTGGGGGTCAAAGTTCCAACTTCTTCACAAGTTTTTTTTTAAATACAAGTTTTTAATGTAAAATTTTTACTTAAAACACCTCCACGACCTACTATTCAATGTATCCATCAGCACAGTGATTTAAGTGCGTTACATAGAGATTTACGGAAAAAACGTGATTTTTAACCCCAAAAAAAAAGTCGTTTCCCAGCAATAATTTTTGCGTAAAGTTACTTAGTTTGATGTACATAATGCTCAACCAAGCATTATGTACATCAAACTAAGTAACTTTCGGCGTTGTGAAGGGTTCTGTTACACCCTGTATGTAATATATCTTGTTGGAGCACTCAATGACGTAAAATAACACACTAAACACACTATGTATGAAACGTATGTACTTACTACAAATTGGTAAGAACCTAATAACAGAACAGAATGGTACTATAGAGCGGCGAATCTAAAAAGTATTACCAGGATCTAATAAGCAGTAAGAAGTACAAGATATTATAGTATCAGATACAGCTGTACCATATCTTAAGAACTGTATTAGAACTAGAGCCTTTATATCTAAGAATATTGTGCATTCTTATGAGACATCACGCCTGTAAGGCGAAGGGTTAGGTAGAAGTGCACATAGGTAGGACACAGGTAGGTATACTTACTTATATCCTCTTGCGAGTTATCGTTTTGTGTATATCAGACAAGAATAATCTTACCTGAGTATTTTTTTTTTTTTTATAAAAATATCTTTCCTGCTATTTATTTTCATTTACCACTGTGCGAACATAAGTATGTAGGTAGGTACTATACTAAGTACGCCAAGTATTTATTTCAGAGTTTCATATTATTTATTAGAAGGCTGACATAAAAATTAAGTATTTTTGACAACTTAGAAACTCAAACTCAAAGCATTTATTTCAATTAGACCTTAGCAGGCACTTTTGAAAGTCAGAAAAACAAAGGCGAAGCTACAGTCACTGACACAAGGCATAATAACTTGTGAAAGTAGTTGCCCATTCCAAAGCGTAGATCTCTCTTTTCAATCAAAATATTGTTACAAGATCTTGGTTAGGTATATCATTCATGTTGACATTATACATATATGTGAGAACGATGTAGAAAGACGTGCACATTAAGAGCGTCCAGAGTAAAATGTTATAACTATCAACAATTTAAAAACAAAGTTAAAATAAACCGTGGCAGCTAAGAGATGACCAGTCCCAACTGACAGAGCCCGTTCACGAACATGACGCATGCATCAGCCCCATTCAGCTCAACCATATTGAAGGGAACTAAACGACCCGACACACCCGCCACTATCAGCGATGATGTAAGATTATTTAGATGTAAACTAAAAGCCAACAAAAGTAATAGATCATTTACAAAGAAAACCTGACTAATAAACGTAGCTTGAAATTGTGAACCTACCATAAAAAAAAAGAAAATCTGCCACTTCTAATTATTATTCTGGTCCGCTCCACGTTCGACGTTCTAACGTGGCTAAAAATTGACGAAAATCTAGAAAAATCCAACATTTACATCGTATCGAGAATATCCTCCTGACTGACTGTCAATTGCCCGATACCGTTCGATAGCCAACCTCCAGAATTGGTAAGTCTGTATGAATCGCTTAGGTAGGTAAGCACTTCTTGTTTCAAATACCGGGAGCAATTCTTTGAAATTGCTTTGCGCTTTGCACTTTGCATATCCAACTCCCTTTTTGTTCCTGACTTTCAATTTAACTTTTATGGTTTTGGAGAGTTTGAACTTAGAACTAGGAGTGTAGAAGGAGCGGATTTTAAATATTGAGTGTCTACGTCTTGAGTGTCACATCTGGGTTAGGAGTTCCAAGTATTTTTTTTTAATCTTATTTTTTTGGCATCTGGCGTACCTATTAGAAGAGGGACGTGCGTATCATTCATTAGTGATCGATTGGCTTAGATTTAGGACATTTTCTCGTAGCAGAAAAATGTAAGCGACAAACTCAGTCAAGACAGATTTTTGTCTCGGAAAATAAATCTTACCTGTCATCCTTATACCTCGCCGTGTGTAAGCAACATTATTGGCAGAAACCATGTTTATTATTCAGAATGCAAAGACGTGTCTTGTCTGTTACCATATCATCGATCTTAGACGGGGAGTCGGCTTCAAGCCTGTTTGCTTAGGACGGCTCCATGTCCCCACCGTTACACCAAATATTTGAAACTGTTGATGGCAAAACGCTCAGGCTCGTATGTCATTCGAGTGTTCTGTGTGTATTGTGTTATGGATACAATGGTTGTGGTGATTGGGGATGTAAGGGAATGGTTGCTGGGTACACGTCAGCCTATTTTTGTGACGAAGACTTTGGTTCCTTAAGATTGCTAGATAAGACACAAGTTGGCATGAAATATCAAAAGTGAAAATGGGTAGGTTTTTGAACGGCAGTCAAGCGGACTTATAGATATTTATGCCTTCTTCGAAGTGGGTAGAGAAACTATAATCTTAAGAGTTAAGACAGATGGAGCCGACGACGCTTAACCAGGAACTAAACACGTAAGGAACACGCGTCTTGCGCCGAAAATTAAATGAAAGACATTATTTAGACGAAAATGACGTGCAATTTGTTACAAATTTCGTCGAGAACTGTGCCTAAGAGAAGTCAAGGGAAGTTCCAATTGTTAAGCTGATGTATTCCTTGGAATCGTCATTTAACATCGTTGATAGATTATCTAATGGAATCAAAAAATAAAATTTTCCGACACCCAGTGACATTGGCGACCAATTCAGTACAAAAGTCCCATGGCCATTAGCCATGGCAAAATTCCATGTGTGGTTCGGGTGCCAACGCTAATCAATCTCAAAGCATTGGTAGCTATGTTTATTCATTAGTACCTAAGCAACGTATGTGTTGGTTGCCTCGCTCTAAAGTTGTTGATGAATATATGCATTTACGGGCTTTGGCTCGATTTATCATCATTGATTGAGTACTTGTAGCCATCTGCATTTCTAAATGATGGTTGAAAGTTTAGATTGGTTAATTTTCGTTAAACTAGACTAAGATAGGTAGCTCTAAGCCGAATTAATTACATAATCATTTATTTATTTTGAGCTCGCTTCGCTAAATATTAAATAAAGTACTTATGCCTCAAGTATACGACTGTGTTTTACGATACCAAATATTTCCAAAAAAAAATACACCCTTTCTTATGCGCCTCATTCTGTCTGATCACCCTCAGCATGAACAAAAAACAATAAGAAAAAGAGTCTATGGTTGACTGTCAGGAATACAAACAAAACCAGCCAATTATGTGCTCTAAACACACCAAAATATGTAATTAACCGAGTTCTAATTGGTCGAATCATGGTCGAGCAGAATAGAGAGAATACACCTCGTTCCCCCGAGCGAATAACTCGTGGCCTAATGAAATTGGCTACGGAAATGTAAATTACGGAAAAGGCCTTTGTTTATTTAATAATAGGAACCAAACAGGCCCGTTTGTCTAGGTCTATTTGGTGAGGATCCCGACATTTTTGTTACGGGAATCCGGGGTATACGCACGACAATTTAATTGAAAACACCTCACGGACATAGAATATACGTGAGATATAAACTGTACATCTCTATGACTTTGAAGTAGAAACTTAGTTTTTGCTCTGTTGTTCCATGTATCATCATCTGAGAATTTACAGCTGCGGGTGTGCTTTAGCTTGGTCGATGTAAATTTTTCCAAAATTACCTCATCATCATGGAGCAACTGCCTAACTGACCTCCACAACCCAGGTTAGTCCTAGGTAAACGATACCCCTTTTTTTTTTTTTTTTTTTTTTTTACTGGCAGGCGTCGGCCCTTACGGACCCCTTCCTGATTGCTGACTCTCTTTGAGGCGCGTGTGGAACACGAACGCGCCGTCGACACGGCCTGTCGTCATAAGACGGACGGACGGCGAGCTAGCCCATAGCTCACCGTCCACAGGCCCGCATCTACGGTGGCCGGGGGCCACCACGTGGCCCCCGACGCCCGGTGCGTCTCCCGCGGCGGCTGGGACGTGAGGTTCTCTCCCTCTCACGTCCCGCCACCTCCTTCGCTAGCATGACTGCTTCGCAGAAGGAGGTAACGGCGTCCCATTCCGTCTCGCTCCGGACCATGGATTGAACCAGGGCCGGACGCGAGAGGTCGCCGCCGCCAATCGCCGCTACGAGGACACGGCGTTGCTCCGCCCAAGCGGAGCAGACCTGCACAGTGTGCTCCACCGTGTCCTCCGGTCGATCCTCGCAGTGGTGACACCCGGGCGTTTCCTCCCGCCCGATTAGGTGCAGGAACCTCCCGAAACAACCATGTCCGGTGAGGACCTGCGTCAGGCGGAAGGTGAGGGCGCCGTGGCGCCTCTCCAGCCACTCCTCAAAGAGGGGACTTACCGCCATTATAGTGGCGTGCCCTGCACGGGGTTGCGACAGTCGCTCTCTCCATGTCGCCATGAGATCACGCCGGAAGTCTGTCCGCTGAGCGACAATTTGCCGCGGCAGCGGAGTTTCCCCCCGGCGTAGTGCCTCCACGCGCCACTCGTGCAGGCGCGCGAGGACTATCGCCTCCAGATCCCATGGCGGCAATCCGGCAAGGAGGCTCGCCGCCTCGCCGGAGATCGTGCGGTACCCCCGGAAACGATACCCCTTTGGTAAGACTGGTTGTACGACTGTCAAAGATCTATGTAAATGACAGCCAGGACCAACGGCTTAACGTGCTTTCCGAGTCACGGAGGAAACTCGGTATGTAATGGGCGGTCACCCATCCACAGACCAACCTAGGCAAGCACGGCTTAACCTAAAGTTCGATCTGAGCGGCTGTCATTATTTTGCCACGAGCTCCTTTCCTCCTCTAGCTCCTTCAGCTCCTTTTCCAAAATGACCTATTTCTGGCTTTTTCTCTCCCGTTTCTCACTCCAACAGTTCTTAAATCTGGTTCTACGCCACCCAAACATCTGAACTTGGCCAGGCCTTGACTTCTCTGACCATCTGGTTTACTATCATGTAAACGCTTGCGTGCTCTGGTTTCGTCCATTCTTGCGCCTTGCACTGCCTATCGAAGACGTCCTCTACGGGTTGCAAAAAATCAGCTTTTCTATACATCTTGCCCGTGTAGGTAAGTATTTTACTTTTGTAGGAAACAGCTGTTTTTAGGGTTCCGTATAGCTCAAAAGGAAAAAACGGAACCCTTATAAGATCACTCTCTTGTCGTCCGTCCGTGTGTCACCACCGATTTTCTCAGGAACTGGTGGACCTAGCAAGTTGAAATTTATATCAGATACTGAACAACACATAGGTAAGTTCCTAATTTAATCTGTGTGAAGGGAAAAATACAGTTTCACACCTACTTTTTAATTTCGATTACTATTACAAGCCCCTTGCAATATTCTCTGTTTCGCTGCTAGCATCCGTCGAAGGAATATGCAACAGACAGAAGGTAAACACTATAGCATAACATCACGCTAGTAATCCCCAAAGGGATTGACAGAGTTGTACCTAATAGTACACCCACATTTCGTCAGTTATGTTTATTAGGCTGCTACTGAGCAATTCCTGATAGAAAATAATAAATGAAATCATTTTATTTCAGGCATTGTATGCAATCACAACAGTTCACCCATAGCATCTACGTAATGTTATTATATATAAGTTGAAGATTGTATTAAATTAAATTATTATATTAAATTAGATTATTATTATTAAATTAAATTATTTTCAGTCATAGATTTACGGATAAATAATAATGAAGTTATGCTTATTACTTACATAATCTTACAGTATTATCATTAATTAAATTAATTCGTCATTATTATTCGTAATTATCATTATTTCCTGATTACATGATAGTCAGTGCTGAGATTAAACAATTCGGTTCTAGTCACGAAAATTGTGTGGAATACAGTAAAACCCAATGTCACTTTGTCAGGCCCAGGAATCGAACCCAGGACCTCATGCTCAGCAGTCGCGCTTGCGACCACTTGACCAACGAGGCCGCCAACACTATAGTTTAGTTACAAAAGCTATATAAATATTAACACAGTTCTTTCTTTATGGACGAAAGATCTAACATCCTTTATGTTATGCATCATGAGCTTCGAGAAAAATATGATTTTTGCAAAAGCACCATTGGAGGGTAAGGCTTTATCTACAAAATACTAGTATAAATAAATATGAGTCCGTGTTTTGTGCTACCTTCACCCACCCCATTTGAGCTATGAATCCTCAACGGTATGATTTGCATCTCAAAGATAAAATCTGTCGCAAAGTGAAGTGATATTCTTATAGAAAGCAGAATATTCCACCATTCAAAAAAATCAATAGGATCCTAAGAAATATTTCATAGCTGTTGTCATAGAATAATGATATCGCTTGCAGATCTTGCTACGCGAAAATATTGTGAAAACATTATTTTTTTGAAGGAAATACAATGACAATATTTTATTTGAATAAATAAGGAAATAGACCGAGATCAATGCTTGTTCATTCACATAGAAAATAAGATAATAGAATGGAATGGAAGGAAACTTTGTTTTGCAGTGAAACACAAATTATAATTATTAGATGACACGCCCTTGGTGATGTATTTAGAAGTACCAGGAAAAGATGAAAAGGTTATGTCTATAAAAAGAACAACACACTAAAGTGATTACAGTACAATTGAATCACAACAAAGTCAACCTTATAATACTTTAATCGGTAAAAAATTTCGGAGATTCAAGAACAAATTACGTTCCCAAGATCAAAGTAGTCGTATCTATTCACGACTAAAATATTTACAATATTTCAGTTTGAATGCCTCCCCTAGGGGTTGGAGTGGCTGATTTACATGACAAAGTCTCTAAGTAACCCCCGAAGGATTTCGGCGATGCGTCTCCACTTTGCCTACAGCAAAATTCATTGGTCTACTACCGACGCTGTACGAGACCCGAATTTCAAACGAACATTTGCGTACGCACATACGCTCTACGTATGATTTAATTAAGGAATTTAGGTCGTACACGGTACAACATAAAGATATTCATAAAACTTACAACTCCGTGTTGTTGCACTCCAAAAATATTTTCGTAGACAATAGAAGCACGATATGTCTGCTCAAATCAGCTTTGTGCTCGCGACGCGAACTGTACATAAAATCTCTTTTGAATCAAAATATCAAAGACGAGCCAAAGAGCAAATTGGACAAATTTTCCGGCTTTTAAGGAATCTCCGCTACAGAGTGCCACTAACGGAGGAAAGTGGGGAAAAATGTTTTCTTTCACAGTCCGATGAGTTGGCGTCGTAAACATTTTTTGACACGACATGTTCGAGTGTGTGATTTTCATGGCATTTGTGTGGGATGTGTCGAGTCGAACATGTTGTCGTGACGTGTCGGGCAGGTTCGACGCGACTTGGGTGCTAAATTTAGATGGAAGTCGTGTCATTTTGCTGTGATAAATTCGTGTACCAGCTTCGTCTGGACTCGATCGAAATTGCCAGTTGTTTTGATGTCAGTTTTTGATCGAGTGAAATGTTGAGTGGATTCGTCAATGAAACATGACTTTACTCGTTCTTTATCGACATTGGCACATGTCTCTAGTGTTTGAGCTAACACGCTATGCTGCTTGTGAGCTGTACTTAGTAACCATACCTGTGTGGTTGTGTCGTCCAGTTTTGCTAATATGTGCTTAGACTATAAAATTCTGAGCTGTTGTATTCTTGCACAATTCCTAAAGGACGCAGAGCTAACGTATTATAGTTCCCCATTATTCACCGGCTTCCCATTATATTCACCACAAAGGGTAGCCAGACGACAAAATGTGACTGACATTATTTAAACAATAAAATAACAACATACAATCATTATACGGATATCTGTCACTTTAGTTTTACATTATAAAGCCCATAACATACCGCACTATTGTTTCCGACCGCCATTCGGTACATTGCACTCATAATTAACGAAATTACGTAAGCATTTTTAATTTATTCCATTTTACTGCGAATTCTCTGGTGTAAATGCAATATTGCCAGTATTGAACCAAGAATTTTTAATAATACAGCCTGTTATTAAAAAGAAACGATTTAAAAAAAGGAGGTTTAATTAAAAATACAAAATGTTTGGCGCTCCTTTTTTCGTTTTAAGTAAAAGGTGTTAAAATGTTAAGCTAATTTGATAAAGACAAATGAAATATGAAAGAGCTAAGTGAAAAGTTTTTCTTTTGAGATTTTGGTAGTACGAAAAAGGTTAAGTGCTAAGCGGATAAACTGGTAAATATTTCTTTATTTTGTAAAAGCAATCCAGAAAGATATACAAAAATATATACTTCCAATAATATGGTATAGTACGATGTGAAAAAGTAGGTACATTTTTTTCCACTATCTTGTATGTCCAAACTATTTTTTTCACAACAATGCTCCATTTAAGCGTTCACAGAAACACACTACACTCGTAATCAAAGCAAAACTTACAGCAAGTACTACCGAATTCCCTGACGGTCTGCATTTTCACCCTTATACACTAGGTAATAAAGTTAAAAAGTCGTCGACCCTCAGGGAACTCGAAAGCACCTACAGGACTATTTCGTTATACCTACTCCCCTAACCGCAGCACAAAACCATCCCTACCCAGACGTGTGTTAAAAATGATGGCCTCCAAAATGACTATTCCAACTGTTTAACCCAACACGAAAGAGCCGTGTATCACGTGCTGAAATGAAAAGTCCTTTACTATTTTGAAAACGTGGTCGAAAGCTATTCGCTCCTTCCGGTTCACTGGCCAACGAATGAAAATGCTGGTCTGCCTGCGTCGGCCGCTCTAGCGTCCGTTTTCATTTAGCAGCTAAAGTAAACGTTTGTTTACCTTTGTATTATAAATAGAGTCGTTTAAAGGCGTTTGTGGTGTTTGCGTCAATGTGACAGCCATTTGTGGTCGTAGTTGAGGGCTGCCTTCGGTATGTACGGGAAATGCGGTTTGTAGTTTCATGAGTCGTTTTTGAATGCCTAGAGTGTTTTTGTTTGTTTTGCCTGTTAAGATATTTTTTGACACAGTTGCTGAAGCACAATGCAAGGAACTAAAGAACTCCGAGAGAAATGTGGATGGATGGAACTTCGACAGACGCTTGAAGAAATAATTTAACTAAAACCTTTTGAAAAACACATTAACTTACTGCGTGAAGTACACCATTTATCAATTAGGTAGTCAGATATTTTAGCCGGATAGGCAAATGAGGGCAGCAAAATTGGCATAAAAAGCCATCGAGTACGAGGTCTGTGGCCAATGGCAGGCTCATTCTAAACGACAGACCCTTAAGACAAGGCGACGAAATAAAACTGCAAAAACGTTCCTCCGTTTTGACGAGTGCTGACAGGGCATTTTTTTTTTTTACACTTTTGTGAAAATTGTAGGAGTATTGTGTGTTGCCATGTTTTTTTCTTTTATTTTATCTGGCCGATGACATCGTTCTTCTATTGAGTCTAGACATGTGTTATTGTTGGAATGTGATTTCTTATTTTGAATTTCGATATGTGCATACATTTGAAGGGTATTGTCTGGAGAGCGCAATGTAGATAATATTGGGTCCATTTTTTTACACACGACAAACTTATTATTAAAATTGTTGTGGATCGACCAACCTTTTGATAATATTTTAATATTGGCGGTATGTATTTATTATTTTTTTACTTTTTTTTTAATACTTATTTGTCAATTTAAAAAAGGAAGAAGATTATGTATGAAAGGCAAACTATGTAAAACGTTAAAAAAGTAAAAGCATAGTATTATCATAAAAGTTTTTATTTTATTTACTAATTTAGGATCTAGTGTAATCTAGCTTCCATCCTCCACAAAAAATATTCATCAAATATGTCGGTTATCCTTATTGACTTTCAATTATAGAAGAGAACAGCAAGCTAACTTTATGCTACATTTATTTATAAGTATTTGAAACATTCCACCATTTTCGCGATTTCCACTGCAGCAGTAGAATTTCTCATAATGAGATATAGGACGAGCGAAATCTAAAGTGGTTGGCTTGTTACTCATTATGAAACTCTACAGTCGATAATTCAATATTACAATTCTTTTGATATTGGCTCGAAGCAATCAATTTATGAAAATAGTCACCGTCTCTCAGGGAATAGATTAACATATTTTTTTCTAAATTGGCGAGGAATATTCAGATTTCCCTCCAATTTTCTCGTGGAGGACACTCTATTGAAATTCACGTTGATATTGAATATTGCGATCCGCCGGTTGTTGGCACAAATGCATATACTCGTAATATAAGACTTTTTGTTTGTGTATTGTTTTAGGACGTGCTATGCTTTCAGACCCATTTTGTTTTTCTTTGTTAAACATTAATGGAGTTTCTAATTAAGTTTCATATTTAGTTTTAGATCTTATGTTAACTTTGTTTTTCAGTTAATTGCTGTTAGAAGGTGGCTTTTATGAAATTGTATTTAGGTATTCTGTTTTAGTGAAATGTTTTAATAAAGACAATTTAAGATGAATTGTTGGTTGTGTTTCCAAGAATGCGTGTGCTAATTACTATCACGTAATTAGTAAGCAAACAACTAATTAGAAAGCTAACGATGTGAAGTTGAATCTTGCTCTCAGTTGCTCAAAGCTGTTCTCAAACTTTAGTAATGGCATTGGCATCTCGACTAACACCGGGTTAAACTAAGTATGGTTTGTGTACGAAGGCTCCAGATTACCTACATCATTTTCTGTCGCTGCAGAGGAGCTCGTGGTTAAACAATAACAGCCGCTCGGGTCGTTCTTTAAGTTAAACCAAGCTTGCCTAGGTTGGTCCATGGATGGGTGACCACCCTTTACATACCGAGTTTCCTCCTTGCCTCGGAAAGCACGGGTCCCGGTTGTAATTTGTAATAGATCTTTAACACTCGTTACAGGTAGTCAGTGGGTCTAAAAGTCTGTCAGTCTTACCAGCCAGTCCAGTTTGCCTTACCAGGGGGTATCGTATAACCCAGTACTAACTGGGCTGTGGAAGTCGGACAGGCAGTCGCTTCATGTAAAATACTAGTATTCAGCTGCATCCGGTTGGACTGGAAGCCGACCCCAATTCAGTTGGGAAAAGGCTAGGCAGATGATTTCCTGTTGATGCATAATATAATGAATATACAAAATCTTTGTGTGTTAATCGGTTGACGTGGTATGGGTAATTGGTCATATGATGAGTAAAATGTCGTGAGGATAGTTTTGAGTATGAATGTGGATGGCTGTAAAGAGTAGAGGAAGACCAAAGAAACAATAGATGGACATTGGATTGTGAAAAGGATGATATGGCTATAAAGGACCCCGGGGACTGCTGAGATGGCGACTATTACTGAAGCATGGGAGAAGAAGAGATATTTACTGCGCCGACTTCAAATAAAATGGGATATTAGGGCAGGAGAATAGTGATGACAAAATCTTTGAAAGAATTACGGTAAGAAAGAAAGAAAAAGTATTTATTAGACTCACACATAACAAAACAAAAAAAAATTGTTAAATTAACAACAAAACACAACGACCAGCACATTTATTTTACAAAAATTGTATTTGATGATGTTCATATTAATTTACGCTCAGATACAAAGGTTGCAAAATAATTTGACACTGACAGCTCTTGAACGCCGTTTAGTTATGCATTGATGAAATGATCGCGGTCAGTATCATTGATGAAATTCGCTACAAAACTCGATTAATATCTGGATGCTGGACACGAAGTACACACACATCATATTCAGTTCTTAATTTCGATGACCATTTCCGGTCCCATTTTCCGTCCATTTGCAGCCAATAACCCGATTCAGTCTATATAAATAATTTGAAAAACACATTACTACACATCCTTTAAATTAATTACATTTTTCCATTTCACAGAAGTAGGACCCTTTTCAATTAAAGAGTGAAGTCCCTAAATAATTAAAGGGTCCATTCCATAAAATTGATCGTATTCTGTACTAGGAGAGCTCTTCGAATCTTATCGCATGGTACCTACCTATGTCAAAGTCTAGTGGTAATCTGGTCCTATCACAAATAAATAATTGTTTTTGTTATCTGTAGGTTTCAATGCTTTAACCTAGTAAGAAATTATGAATACCTGAATAAGAAAATGCACCTGGGAGTTGGACTCCAAGATCTTAGTTGGCAGTAGCATCATCAAGGCAGACAGAAGTTACTCTCACTTGTTTTGTATATATATATCGTCAAGTTAAAGTAAATACTTGAGTTTAAGTAATCTATACTAATCTTATAAAGAGGTAAAGTTTGTGAGTTTGTGAGTTTGTGAGGTTGTAGGGGGTAATCTCTGGATCTACTGAACCGATTCTGAAAATTCTTTCATTAATAGGAAGCTACATTATCCTCAAAGGCCTTAGGCTATATTTACAACGTGCCCGTGGGATAATTTCCGAAAGAAAACGCGAGCGCAGCCACGGGTAACAACTAGTTACTTATGTAACCATGTTTATGCAATGATCAAGAATTTTATAGAAGTTAGAAACGCCAAAGAAAGCGAAGTTACTAGTTCTAACTTTGGACAGTTCTAACATCAACAGTAACAAAACTCCAGAATAGAAATCGTATCTTAAATAATTACTTTTAATCAAGTAACCTGGACTTGTTTATAGATATGGGTGTCTGAGTCTGGATTTGTGGCACTTTAACATAACTAGCGATATGTACTGTACTGTAGGTACACTTCAGCCTAACCTCTCCAGGAAATACAGGGCTGATGTTATGATAACGATGATCATCGTTCATCTGAAATGTAATAACGTACCTACAGTCCTATGACTTAAAACCACAGTTATAGATATACCTAGTACTACACAAATAACAGACACTTAAATCAGAAATGAGGAAATCCGCTGTCGAACCTAAGTAGTCGCCATAGCTCAGCGGATAAGCAAGCTGAAGTGGCAATGGGCAGGCCACATAGCGCGAAGATCGGACGGCCGATGGGGCAAACAGATACTGCAGTGGAGACCACGCATTAGTAATCATTTGAAATCAGGAAATAATGATAATTACGAATAATAATGACGAATTAATTTAATTAATGATAATACTGTAAGATTATGTAAGTAATATGCATAACTTCATTATTATTTATCCGTAAATCTATGACCGAAAATAATTGAATTTAATAATGTAATATATTATAATAATTTAATACAGTCTTCAACTTATATAATAATAACATTACGTAGATGCTATGGGTGAACTGTTTGTGATTGCATACAATGCCTGAAATAAAATGATTTTAATTTTTTTTATTAGAAAGCGCAGCGTGGGACGGCCACCTGCCAGATGTACAGACGACCTGGTTAAAGCTGCAGGGAGCCGCTGGATGCAATACTGCCGGTGGCATTGGACATCGATTGGGGAGGCCTATGTTCAGCAGTGGACAACAATGGGCTGAAATGATGACGATGGCATAGATAACGCAAGTATCACGATCCGAATGAAAACCAAGCGTGGCATTTTTTGACTACCTACTATGACGTCATAAGCACCTCCAACCTGGGCGCCGCGCCGGCTCACGGAACGCGGACCAGAACACAGGGATGATTGAAGCTAGAATGTAAAATAATTTTTGGAAGAAAATTTGGAAAAACAACTAAATTTTGATTTTTTTTGTAAAGTGGGTAAGGAGTTGTTTTAGACAAATTAGCTTGCTGCGACAGTAGGTGCTCTTGCGTTATCTAGGTATATCTATCTATATTTGTGCTTTATACCCTATAGGTAGGTATAATTCCCGTTTCCCACAGATAAGGCGGTGAGTCAAGTAAAATCTAATAATAAGAAAATCGTAGCTCGAACAAGTACCGCGTGGGTTGTTGACATGTTGATTGATTGTAAAAGACTAAAGTTTGCTGATGCCGACGCCGGCCGACGGTCAGGCGTACGATAGGCAATTAAATTGTCTAGACCCAAGTACAAGTAAAGTCAGGGAGATTAATTGTTCACCAAATTTTATACAAACTTAAATTGTCCGTGTATCGAACACAAATGTCATTATTTGACAGTTGTCAAATAGAAATAGAAATAGCTCTCACAAAGAGATTCAAAAAACACAAAAAAAAAATATCCGGATCATTTTAGATTTTGACACACGAATGCTACCTGACAAGCGGGCGTATGACATTAGACAGGCCGATTTCTTACTAAGTAGTAACAAGTATTGTAGTAAGTATTGGATTACGATTTTCTTCATCTTGTCCCGTCTATCACTCGTAAATATTTCAATTTGTGTAAAAAATAAAATAAAATGTCTTTGGGCTGTCGTCTATGGTGATAAACATCACTCGTATCATGCTTTCCAGGAGGGCTATTGCGTATCTCTGTTGACATTTCATAGTGATCATCACTTGGCTAGTTTAGATATACAATGACCGTTCTTGTACCGTTCTTCTTCTCGTTGGTTTCAACAGACGCTACCCGTGCAGAAATGTCATTGTATATCAAAACTCACCAAGTAATGATCACTATGAACTGTCACCAGAGATACGCAATGGCTCTGCTGGTCTGTGCAACCATAAACTAGGTTTTACTCACGATCTTCTGAATATCCACCCATCTATCTGGCTGTTAATCTGTTAACACTTTTTCTACCGTATTTTATGCAGTGAGGTCTACTCCACCTAAAATCACCATGAAACAGGTATCACACGGCGAAATGGCGTAGTTTGTTAATTTGTTAATAATTTTTGCCCTGACTGTACATGTCAGCACAGCCTATCACGAAAACAAAACACATTAATCTTACTACAAAAAATGAGATGTCAGAGGTTCGTGTTTTTAGAATATTTTCAGCAAACAATTATTTTTAATCGGGCGAGACAATCTGAGTTGTAGAATGTGGCGAGTTCTCGATGTTGTTCTGGAAGTGGTAACAGATGGCGCTACTTGGTACTACGGTCGGAGGTAACATGTTTTTTTTATCTTCGGGACATAAGCTACGTTTTCTACATTTAAGAAAAAAAATGATAAATAAAACTGTAAAGTAAGGATTTTATCGGATTTTAAATATTTTTTCAAACACTTTATTGGTTCATTACGATTAGTGATGAGAGTATCAGTTAGGCAGACCGTGAATGTACGATTATAGTAATATCTTGCTATTAAGTTTTATTTAATTTCAATTCTTTAATGTCAGGGTCAATCCAGAAGTACCTAAAATTAAACATAAGTCATGTGACGCAATTGACTTTTGATAATTCATACAACCAATCACAGTAGCTTTTGCTATATTTATTTATTTCGTAGCAATTTTTTGTGTTGATATGTATTGTGAACCGGGTCCATGCGCGGTGGCGGCGAGGCGTTTCCGTCGTCGTATGTACTGTGTGTGTATAAATACAACACTGACGACCGTAGATTTTTTCGGCAAAATCCGTGTGTGTAAAAGAGGCCTAATAATGCACGTCATTTTACAGTAATAAAAGCTGAGATCTGTTACGTGGGATTCGTTATAAATAGATAAGTAGGGTAGACTTAAGAACTACTTTAAGAATTGTGGACTGCTGCGCCAGTCCACAATTTGGCCATAACAAGATCACACGTCAATAACGTTACATACATGTACATCAATACCCAATGTTCATTCATACGGCTAAAAATAAATGCAATACGAAACTGCTATGTGAACTGGTATGTGAGTAGAAAGTAGTCGGGACTACTGAAAAATCATGCTCTAATTAAAATCAGGATGAATAGTTTAGGCACTACGGAGAAACATACGTAAATACAAACATAAATAGACTGCTAAAATCATAACCCTTCGTTTTGGCTTCGCCGTAGTCGGGTAATAAAATACCGATGAACGCTGATAAGAGGCTAAGACTTTCTCATGGAAAATACACTACCAGGACAGCTAATATTCAAGAAGCCATAATTAATAGACTACAGATACACAGTAATTCATGAACAGTAATTCAAGCACAGTCAACAACCAAACATTGATTCGTTAATGTGATAATGTGCACTGTGTCAATTCATTAATATATGCTAATAATTAAGAGCTAAGTCGTGTCTTGGCATATGATTGGCTTGATTTATATTCCTCTTGTGTGTTGCAGGTATATTATCAATATGACGTTAATGTAATTATAGCTACCTGATAAATCAAAACAATAAGTCACTGCTTAATTCCAAATCACGGTCTCGAAATTAACGTTATCGTGATTTTCAGGATTGGCGTATTTCGACTATACATCGTGACACAAAATTTAACCATTTTAAAATATGACTTTTAAATCATGTGAGTACCTGCATGATTTAAAAGTCTTTTATTTTCAGCATCATCAATCCTGTTGCCGTTACCCCAATTTATTTGTGGCAAGCGCAACGTGTCTTCTTCTTCCATACTTCTACGGGTTGGAATCCCTTGACACAAACTTTTTATAGATTAAGAAAAAGCTGTTGATCCGATAGGAACATATGCCTGAATCGACTTCCACTTTGATCAACTGGTTGAATCGTTCAGTTGATCGGAGTGGAAAACCTGATTTTGACCGTGTCGGTTTTGCACTTTTGGTAATTTTATTTGATAATAAAAAAAAACAGTTGATTTAAAAAAAAATACCGATGAATTCTATATGCGGGGAACGATGTACTGACTACTGGTAAATTGTTTGTTCTTCTATGACCCTTTCACCCTGTATACAGAATGTAACAAGACCCTTCACGAAGCTGGCAACCAAGCATTCTGTACATCAAACTAGGTAACTTTACGCAAAAATTATTGCCGGGAAGAATTTTTTTTTGGGGTGAAAAATCACGTTTTGCCGTAAAACTCAATGCAACGCACTCAAAACACTGTGCTGATGGATGCATTGAGTAGTAAGGGGGTCGTGGAGGTGTTTTAAGTAAAAGTCTTACATAAAAAAAAAAGTTTATAAAAAAAAAAAGTGAAAAAGTTGGAACTTTGACCTTCAATATCTTCGTAATTAGAAGGTTCCCAGGTATGGTCTAGAACAAAAAAATGATCGCAATGACAGGAAGAACAAGTGCCTTTCGGCTTCGTTGAGGGTCTCGTTACACCCTTTATTAGTCATCATCTCATGAGTCACACCCTATGATAATTTTTTAAGTACCGTCGAAATATCTAGGAATCATGAAATCCGTAATCCAAATAACAAAAGGTATAAAACTTTGTCGGTTTAGAAAACATTAATTTCACAATACGTTATCGATTGTCAATATTAAATCATTTAACCCTATCCGTTCTGACAGTATAGCTGCGACATTATATTATCCAGTAATCCACTTAGTTAACCCGTGTTAGCCAATGTGTTTACCAACTAGTTATACAATTTACTGGTTAATAAAATTTGTAGTTGATCCAATTATTTGGTACCGACCGGCGGCGGCGTCGGAACAACATTGGGACGGCGTATATAGAATATTAAAGACAGTATGTTTAGATTTACATAGGTACCTTGTGTTTGTAGAAGATAGTTTGGATTTAGGGGTTACTGTTCTCGTATGTACTGTGTTGTTGTTGGTACCTAGTCCTTCTGTTCTACATAAAATCATACATAACATCACGCAGAGCGGTAGAGGTATACCTAAATGGTATACTCACATTTTTCCAGTTATGTTTTTAAGTCCCATGTAATAGGGGGCGAACCTATTGCCATCAATCGGGCACAAATCGAGATTCCGTGGTTGCTACTGAGAAATTACTGATGGATAAACCCAATAAGACTTTGCCCGACCTGGCAATCGAACCCAGAACCTCGTGCTCAGCAGCCGTGCTAGCGACCATGTGTTCTATTTATACGAGATTTTCTAATCCATGGCTACCTACACACAGCCAATAATTAAACTAGTTTGTTTACATCTAATTGTTAAAAAACAAACTACTGTATTAATTAAGTTTATATTGCAAATATTTAATGTCTACATGCTTCTTTGAATCATTTAAGAATCAAAATAAATGCTTTTTGTCAGCCTAAGTGAGTAAGAACATTGAACAGGCTCTTATGAGCTTTACTTGTTTTTACTTTGTATTGAAAATAATATTTTTGCAAAAATATTTCTACATAATGGATATATTTCAGTTAATACATCAAGTCTACATTTTACATAGACAACTTGACTAAGAAGTCTGTATGTACATTCACGATTTCAAAGCTTTGTTTGTATATTTTTATTTAAGTAAGTAAAAGCATTAAATTCTCAGTATCGATCAATCATTTGGTATGGAAATATGAATAAAACCAAAACATTAAATCATTTTCTTTTGAACGCGACCAAAAATACTCGTTACGAGAAATACATTCCATTAATGTGATTAACATAGTCTTCAAAGAACTTAATTTCGGAAACGAACTACTTTTATTGTATTTCATACTAGCAATTCAACCGCGACTAGGTCCGCTAAAATTGTGACAGCTCGGCTAATATGCGTGATATAAATAGAATTTATAGCTAATAGCACCCACGAATAATTTAGCTATCTGCCAATTAAAGAAGTTTTAGAATTGGATCTTTAGTGCCCGAGATTACCCCTTATATACAAAATGATATACACATTTTACCTCTTTATAATATTAGTATACAAGGTGTAAGCGGATCCTTCACGAAGCTGTCAACCAAGCATTCTGTACATCAAACTAAGTAACTCTACGCAGCAATTATTGCTGGGAAATGACATTTTTTTTGGGATGAAAAATCACGTTTTACGGTATGAATCAATGTGACGCACGCAAAACGTTAGAATATAGAAACGAATATTATTGTTAGCTCATCGCCTAAAGAGAAGAAATACCCCCTTTCCTTCTAATTTAATTAGGAAGTTCATTATTCCAAGTTATATTAATTTAGCTGAGCTCTATTTGGGTAGGTTTGAATGAGTTTGAATTAAATTAAGTAGACTAAAATAGTCGAGATTCCCTTAATTGGCGAACCTGCTTATAGAAGGTTAAGTTACGACGTAAAACGTACTATTTTTGTCTAATATACTCGTAGTAATTATTTTCTTGTTCACGTACCTAAATAATAATAGGTACCAACAGACATAACATCACGACTGTAATTCCCGAAGGGTTAGGTAGAGGTGTACCTAATAGTGCACCCACATGTCGCCAGTTACGTTTTAAGTTCCATGTAATAGGGTGCGAGCCTATTGCCATCAACCGGGCACAAATCCAGACTCCGTGGCTGCTGCTGAGAAATTCCTGATGGTAAAAACTCAATAACATTTTGCCCGACCCGGGAATCGAACTCAGGACCTCATGGTCAGCAGTCGTGCTTGCGTCCACTCGGCCAGCGACGCAGCCATTAATAGGTACACACGGATACACATTAAGCTATACATTTCCAGTTTATGCTATCTCGAAAAAATTCTATGTAGGGGCACAGAATAATAAGTACAACTTGTAGGGGGGCTCAGAACGATGTACTGAATACGTGGTAACCGAAGGGATTTCACCCCGTATCATCATCATCATCATCATTTCAGCCGAAAGACGTCCACTGCCTAGTCTTAGGCCTTCCCACAAGTGTCATCACATTGACCGGTCCCGTGCGTCTCGCATCCAGCGGATCCCCGCAACCTTCACCAGGTCGTCGGTCCACCTAGTGAGAGGCCTTCCAACGCAACGTCTTCCGGTTCGCGGTCGCCACTCCAGAACTTTTAGGCCCCATCGGCCATCCATTACACCACCCCGTTTTCAACCCCGTATATTCCAAAACAATTTTTTCAAACTTCCCGCAAAAAAATCTCTCTCAGCAGAGAGAGGGTTAAGAGAACCAAGTTTACTTAGGGTTATTTGTACCCTTTCGTTCAGGCATTGTCAACTGAAGGAAATTGAATGACCCTTGTAACTATTGTGATAAAGTTCCTTTGTAACTAGTTTCAATGTATGGATTTATATGCATAGTTAAGTAGTTCGGTATTCCTAGGGGCGATGCGGAAACTTCTTACGGTGTGGGTTGTCCGCATGTCTTGGGGATATTTCAGATTATTTTACCAAGTTATTGACGCATCAATTTCTGTTTATACCTATATAGGTTTTCGGGAGTTCAAGTGAAAATATTCAGTCAAAGAGAAGGATCATGAAGGCTGGTTCGAGAGGCGCAGGAGACCTGTACCTGGAAGGATATGATATGGGGGAGGCCTTTGACCAGCAGTGGGATATAGAAGGTGATTGAAAAAAAAAACGGGAAATTATGTACCTAACTATGACGAAGAGAGAAAACTGTCGGAGTGAAGAAGAAACATAGTGAAGAGTTTCGAAGATGTCCAACTTGTTTTGATGGAATATGTAAGGAATGAGGCCATGAGATATAGTTTGCTCGAATCAACCAAAATTTATAATGTTGGAGACTGAAATGCAATCCTGCCTTCTTATATCGGAACAAGCTCGGATTTTAAACAAATTAGCAGCTTTTGTTTTGAAATAATTAATTGTCCGTTTTAGTCTTACTTTTGATCTTAAAAGGCAAGGGTTATTGCTCAGCGATAAGGCCCTTTAAATACAAAAATATATATTTATTAAAGACTTCACTTACAGATTTCACTGGTTAGATTTCAATAACATCATTCTGCTGCCCGTAGCCCAATTTATTAGTGGTTAGATTTCAGAAATATATTTTCTTTAAAACAAGAGGTTTGACCAATTAATAAACTATCCAAAGACAAATATCACAAGACCAATATCTAAATATAAACATGAGCTTAAGTAACTTCCACCATGAATAGTTGCTGAAGATTTAAAGGTGACTCTGTGGAAGACCCAGATAAAATAAATATTATGGTGTTAAACTGAACATGTCGAGGGATTGGATCAGATTAGACTATTAGATACATACATTAGCAGCAAGAAGTGTAAAAGTGTGGGGATTTCTGGTCTGCCCAGGAGGCCTAAAATGATAATAATAATATGAGTCTCGACAAAATTCTTAAAATTATCACTTTGTGACTATTTTACGAATTGTAACGTAATTCATATTAATTACCCTATTATGATTCTGATAAAGCGACCATTTTAAGACCCCAGGTGATAATACGGGTTAATATATATTGAAAAAAACTGGGACCGGTGCTGCCTGGTTGGTCTAGTGGTCGCAATCGCGGCTGCCGAGCATGAGGTCCTGGGTTCGATTCCCGGGTCTGGCAAATTTTTATCTTTTTTGGGTTTTTTCATTAACGACGACCCGAATGGCGCAGCGGTAGTGAGGCTGCCTTACGTTCTTAGGGTCCCGGTAGGAGCAAATGTTTGTGTGATGAGCATGGACATTTGTTTCCGAGTCATGGATGTTTATATGTACAATAAGTATGTAT
The DNA here is from genome assembly GCA_947578425.1 of Eugnorisma glareosa. Lineage (NCBI taxonomy): Eukaryota > Metazoa > Arthropoda > Insecta > Lepidoptera > Noctuidae > Eugnorisma > Eugnorisma glareosa. The sequence continues at coordinate 14,488,898 of OX387961.1, read as the reverse complement.
TTACAAACAAAAAGTATCTATGTAGTAATATCAACTATCTGGTGTCCACGACACAAGCCTCGTTGCTTAGTGTGGCACCTAGATGGCGCTGTGTGTAATGTCTAGCGTTATTTATTTATTTATTAGGTTTTTTTCAATAGCAGCCATGGAGTCTGGATCTGTGCCCGGTAGATGGCAATAGGCTCACTCCCTATTACATGGGACTTAGACATAACTAGTGAAATGTGGGTGTACTATTAGGTACACCTCTGCCTAACCCCTAGGGCATTACAGGCGTGTTGTTATGTTATTATATGATGTACTATATTGAAAAAAAAAAACAAATGAACTGAAAAGAACAACTCTGGAATATTAATAAATTTTATTATGACACCAGCCTCCCCAATCAGAACGCTGTCAAAGATAGTTATAAATTACAATCAACAGATTAGGTATTCAAGGCTCAAATTAATTCCGGCTTGCCTGGTTTGTAACAACAGTTCGGCGACACCTGTTCCCATCTGTATTATGTAACAACTTACATAAGCTTTGGCTTTTAACTCAAAGGCGTAACTTTGCCAGCCATATTGAAGCAACAGGTATATCATGTACTTACGTTATTCTATTAGACTGGATAGGTACGCTTTAAGTGATAAAATTAGGGTATATTTTGTTAAGGGACGACGGATGTAGAAGTTTGGTTTTGTGAGCTTACATGTTTTGATAAGGATATTTTAAAAGTTTTGAGGATTGTGGGTCCTGTGCCCAGAACATTCCAAGAACTGGAACCATGTAGAATATATGATCTGAAATTGATAGGTCCGAACCCCACAGAGAGGCCCCTTTGCGAGCGGTCATTTAAGTTTATAATTTAGTTTGTAAGCCCTGGCTGGCCTTAAAGTTGTTTGAGATCATTACAGGATAGGCCGGTTAAGCAGTGCATACATCTTCTCGTGTTGAACTGCGAGTGGCCATACCTAAAAAAAAAATTTCTATGTTGCTTAAAATTTTGAAATCTGGTTTTATTAGTATGGTATGCCGTGGTAAAGTTGGCTCATTGTTTTGCCCCTTTTGGAGACTTTTCCCAAGTGCTAGAAATATTCGTTCTATGACCACAACAAGGACAAAACCGAAATTGGAGAAATCAACACGCATGACGAGTCAAACGGATAGAAAATACCTAAAAATGTGTCAAAATTGGAAATCCTTAACAAAAAGGGCTATTTTGAAGGCTAGCTTTTAAACAAAGCCTTTAATAACGTACTTATTCAGGCACAAATAAGGTCGACTGAAACGATCTCCTACAATTTAGCCCATAAACATATTATTTTACATGAAGGCGGCATAATGGCTGAAAGCCTTCAAAACGTAATAGGTACGCAGTGCTTTTATATAACCCATTTTTCCTTTGTGCGCGGGTGGTGGGCCTTTAACTTGTAAATTAAGTAATAAGTGGGTCTTCAGTGCCTAAGTAAAGAAACATAACGGTAGTGCCTTCTTGATGGAGGCTAACGATATGTGCTGACTCCTTGAGTTGTCGGAGAGTAGTGCTTAGTTGGTTTTCATTGGCTAGTTTTATTTGACAAAATATGTAAGTTTAGTTGATTTTATTTTTAACTTAAGAGGGAACAGGGGCTGCGATTCTACATACAAATGTATTTACTTTTCTGAAAAATGCCTCTAGAGCATTCATTTTTATTGTAAAATCAAAGTTGTACACACGTTGCCCCATTTTTACGGCTGTGATTAGACTATCAGACAAATTCGAAAAGTTTTTAAAATAAAATAAATTGATGAGAACCAAGACTAACTCTTTCTTAAAATGTTAATGTCAAAAACAATTGAATCGGCTCAGTTTTCGAAGAGAAAAAAGGGGAATACGATTCGTCTATCAAATCGTCAAAATATTTGTGATATAATCGGCCTGAGCTGCAGCTGTCCCTATCGCACTCTACGGGGGCAGGCTTGACGCAGCGCGACGGAATAAGTTTCTTCAAATACCTATTTTTCCAATTCCTTGCAGGCCCTGTTCTCTCGGGCGGAATCAACAAGAAATTATTTGTGGAAGGAAACTCAGACTACTGTAGTGGATAATTATACCAGTAGTCTTCAACGCCTTTGGATAATCTTATCATCGTGCGGTTTGGAAATCTTGCTTTTAGTGTTTCTCACCGTTATGAAGGGTTAGTACCTATAGGCATAAAATGGATTAAAAGCACGTAGTGGTGGGATGACGCGACCTACGTACGAGTCTACTCACACCACAGCGTGCTTTCGACAGAGCCCTGATGGTGACAACTCGGAGCCAGGACGACAGTCAGTGTCTGATCGTCGCGGCAGAGTCGAGACCTCTTGGAACTGTACCCGATTCATTGTGGCCCTTGTTAAGTTGAAATCTCAAGTAATTCGTTAGTTTTACTAGAAACAGTGTAGCGCTCTCAGTGTCTTTTCTCATAGCAAGAAACTCATCGTCTGCCCAAATGATGAAGAAGCCTTGCGGAATAAATCCTGACATATCCGACATTTTAGTGTGAGCTAGAAATCATGAGAATAGATCTTCATTCTCACAAGTCACCTGGCTACCTCTACTAAGCAAGTATGAATAATTATGCAGAATTGTCAGCAGACGTGAGACGTCCCTACAAAACTGATCCATCACTTATGTACCATCGCACCAAAATGAATCTGCTCACTTTTAAAACAAAATCCTGTGTAGGTACACGATATCCACATCTGTTTACCACTCTTACTACTATTGGTCAGCACAAAGAGAGTGCGGACCAATAGTAGAAAAACAATAAAAAATATGCGACCTTTTTACATTATCTTATGTTTTACAAAAAATCTCAGGCTCTGTTAACGGTCACAGATGTTTGACCACCCTTTTTGACTAATACGAATAACACAAAAGAGGACCAATGAAGAGAAAGTTTTTAACTAAGCGCTTCTATAGCGTCCGGATGCGTGCAAGCAAAAATAGTCCGTAAGGTGATCAGATTCATTTTGGGTCGATTGTACATACGATACAGACAGGGCCTAGACTAGTAAAGTTTTAAGTCCAAATTAAACAACATTTAGATAAAACAGCAAGTATGAGAAAAGTGCGGTCATGTAAAAGGATGTGGTATAGACCACCAAACTGTCGCATACGTTTGGGTTGAGTAGGTATTGATATTTTGTATGGAACAGCTTATAATTTTTTCGTAATTACAATATTGATTTCTGTTCTTTCTTTTTTTTAAAACGTAGCCCCACACTAGGAATTTCTCTTGTATCGTAGGTGCGTTTACAAACAAACTCACATACACAAACAGCCAGACTAGGAACCACTTCCTTTATGTCATACAAATATTTATTTAGGGATCGAACCCGCGACACCTAGCAGCCATAATCCCTTAGCCACTGCGCCAACCGTGCCGTCAAATAACAACAACGACACGAGTCAACGACGTGTTATCAACAACGACACGAGTAGGTACGGCGCTCTGGATCAGACTATGCCCCACCTGCTGGAGTGTTCCAGGTGTTCGCTTACCTGGATCCTCAACAATCTGAATAACGGTTCTGACGCTGCAATAAACTTGACTTACGTGGCCCAAACTAGATGAGAATACAAGAGAAAGAACACTTCCTTAAGAGGGCCCTTCCCGGCGCGTCTATCGTCAATGCGAGTATGGTCGAAAATCTTCTTGTTTCATCTACAGCCACAGCGGCGATTTTCTTTCAACTCCCCTGTCTTACCCCGCCCCGACCCCGCACATCTCGTCTCCCGCGCACCTCATACCGCCTAACGCGATAACATTGAACGAAAAATAGTGTTCGAAAATTTCTTAAACTTGTTCCAGGAAATACATGTTTTTGAATAAGTCTTACAAGTGTGTGAAATAAATATTTGTCATTAAGAATCTCCATTACATGTGCAAGGTTTCTATCGTGATGATTTCTTTACTTTTAGAGTTTATGAGTACATTATGAACGGCCAAAGTTCAGGTAAAATTTGTGCAAAACAGCCATTTTTGGAGGCTTATACTGAATTTGTTTCTACATTTTTTTATTTTTTGCTCCCATAGAAACCTAGATATAGTGCACAAAATACCTATTAGTTCAAAAAAATCAAAGATAGATGTATAACAACTGCATAATCACGTACGAGCGTTTGTATGAAAAATATGACGGGTTGGCCGCTCTTAAATATTACCATCTTTCTGAAACGTTAGATAGAAACGGACTATTGCACAAAGTTTTAGGTCTAATTGCCTCGTTGGTCTAATGGCAACAAGCGCGACTGCTGAGCTTGAGGTCCATGGTTCGATCCTCGGGTCGGGCAAAGTGTTATAAGAGAAGAAGAAAGAAAGAAAAAGTATTTATTAGACTCACACAGGACAATACAAACAAAAAATACAAAAAATGGTTGAAATAACATTAAAACAAAATTATATAAAAAGTAAACATTGGTAAAAAAAAAAACAAGTGAAATAGGTCGTGTGCGAAGCCAAAAGACCCCCATCTCAGCATGGTGTTGTAACTTAAAAAAAAAAGTCACAGCGCTGGTATTCTGATAGGACCTAAGTTATTGAGGTTTTCTATCAGGAATTTTCTCAGTAGCAGCGACTGATTCTAGATTTCTGCCCGGTTGGTGGCAATAGGTTTGCCCCCTATTACATGGGACTTAGACATAACTGGCGACATGTGGGTGTACTATTAGATACACCTCTGCCTAACCCTTTGCGAATTACAGTCGTGATGTTATGTTACATTTTAAGTCTAAATTAACTAGTATTAAGGCATTTTAGAATTCAACTAATAATAAATTACAAAATGTTTGTTGTGTCAGGGCTTAGGCTCAGACAGTGACGCATTAGGGCTTACTCGTACTTAAACTTTAGGTACGTGTAAACATGTTATTTCTGTGTAGGTGTTACTGTCCTCAATACACAGGGTCCTATTTTTGCCAGTACACTATTTTCTGGGACACCTAAATAACATTATCTCTGGTAATGCCTTGTTAAATAGTTTTGTTACACAAAACAACTTTAGGTAGGTACCTATTTGTATCTATTATGAAATAGAAAAACGGTTTTGTTATAGATAATTGTCGCCATCTTAATTGCGTGAATTTCTTGTTATGATTCGGTCACAGAAATTTGGGTTTTCTAGCGAATTTATCTACACAAAACAAATTATTGATAACGGTAAAGTATACAAGGTGTACACGAACCCGTCACGAAGCTGTCAACCAAGCATTCTGTACATCAAACTAAGTAACTCTACGCAAAAAATATTGCTGAGACGATATATTTTTTTGGGGTGAAAAATCACGTTTTACGATAGGACTCAATGTAACGCACACAACACGTTGTGCTGATGGATGCATTGAATAGTACGGGGGTCAGAGAGGTATTTAAAGTATAGTTTTAACTAGAATAAAAAAAAAAGTTGGAACTTTGACCCCCATTATCACCGTAACTAGAAGGTTCCCAGGTGTGCTTCAGAACAAAAAAAGTATCGGGGAGAACCAGTACCTTTCGGTTTCGTTACACACATTATTGTAGAATGACACTGCGGTCAATTATTATGTCTTAATTCGTTTGACATCCATTGAAAAAAATACATAAAACTTCACCTGAATATTTTGCCTGAAACTTAAAGTCAACCGTCCTTGTAAGTAGATATTCGCCACCTAATACCCAAGATATCAAAATTGGCTTTTAAAGACATCGGCTCCAAAAACAGCCTATTTTTAAATAAAGATCACAAGTTCTCCTCAAAGTTTGCATAAGCGTAATTATTCTTGACTTTCTTCCTACGCATTTTACCAAAAGGTCGAAAATATTTGGCCATTTTAAAGGCCGAATAAAAGTGTCATCTAATATAATCAAAGAGCTTATAAAGACGGTAGCGAGCCACTGAAAGCAATTTTCATAGTAATTACCTGCGGAAGCAATTGGAGTATATTTTCTTAAATTCTTTGTAAAAACGCTGAAAAAAAAGGTAAGTAGTTTGAAAAATGTTCGTTGGGCATTATGATTGTGTTAGTACGTTATTATGTTAATTTTAGTAAATGTTGTTAACGTGTGTTAATTAGAAGCTTGATGTGTTTTCAGGCGTGTTTGATTTTCAGCTGTTTCTTTAACTTATCGAATGTAGATTGTTCAAAGCTATAGTTATTTCAGGCAAAAATAATGACATCCATCCATCATCTAATAGATGGTTACCTAACGTATTTTCTTTAAAAATACCTTTTCATTTGTTCAATGGGTCGTGAATTGAAATAATTCTCGTCTTACTGAAAGAATATAAATAAATAAATAATAATAATATTTATATATTCCCTGACCCAGAGCCTTAACCGTCGGTAGCTTGGACCCTCCAGCTGGCTCCGGATACCGGCGGAAACCCATTTTTTGTATTTTAAATATAGAAAAAAAAAAATACGGAATATAAAAATTTATAAACGAGAATAATATTAAAATAATTCTTGCTTTGTCTAGTCTGTACCTACCATATCATTTGCGGTCGGCGCTCTTCATCATTTCCCGCCAGATATGTTGGGTTTCTTCTTTCAACGCGTATTCATATAATGCTGAGTACAAGTCTCCTCCATAGCACGACAGTTTTACCGGTCTTGTGTCTCCGGCATCCCACTGTGCCTGCTGTTCTGACCAACTGGGTTATTTCTGGGTGAGTTCGCAAAAGTCCCATTATTTACACTGTGTTATAATGATCTTGAGATGTATTTGGTGCTTTAATTTTAATTTTGTGTGAGTGACTTGGCTATTGGCTATTGCATTAGGTTATAGATCTGTAATGATAGATTAAGGCATTTAAATAAATAAACTATGGCTGCTTTTACGGCGTCGGTCCATGTTGGGATTATTATTATAATTTTCCATGAACATTAGTTGCAATGCAAATATGAACTAATTTTAGTTTCATTTAAGATAAATTAACCATAGACTTTCCATTTAAAATTCAGGATGCCAGGTTCAAACAAAGAACTCGTAGAAAGCGTCCGAAATCCTTTCGAACCATTTCTCGAGTAATTAAATTTAACACTACATCTGTTACTTGAATCTTTGCGCTCCGGACAATGGAGGAAAGGAAGTTTTCTCACGTGAGGGATAAGTTAAAACAAGTGGAAATTGTATTATTCCGTTTTTGATGGCATTGTTAGTTCTTGAGGCTTCTACTAATTTTTCAGTGGACTTTTACTAATATCTGCTGTTACGAATCTGAGGACTAAATACAGTGTGATTCTTCATAATGTGCACATATCGAAATGAGAGAAACTAGGCTTAATTTTATCGACGGAAAAAATATTAAAAAAAAAAATCTAATATATATGTATATTTTTTTAATTTTTAATTTTTAATTTGTAATATTGTACGTAGCCGAGTGCAATGCCTTCCTTTAACAGTTGATACGAAATGTTGTGATTGAGTTATAACATGCAATTTTTACTATTAAGTAGCTAATTCAATCAGGAATAACTTAAAGTAATAAAACAGGTAGGCAATTGGGGCGTCTTATTGAGAAATTTTACGATTATAGTAAAAATTGTTGAAAAAAATACAGATTTCCTAAAAAAACATGTTTATTTTCAATTGAGGGTAGATTTTTTTTCACAATTTTAATTTTATCAGGACGCCTAATTTTTTCCAATTATTATGGAGTTTGTTTCATAGCGATAGATCATTAAGTTCAAAAGTTACACCGTTTTGTTTACACTGTCGTCACAGTAGCGGACAAATTTTTAAAAAATCCTTAAAAGAATATAAAAAAATATTTAGATTTCTTTAAATATTTTTTCCGTCGATAAAATTAAGCATGGATTCCCTAATTTCGATATGTGCACATTATGAAGAATCACACTGGGTAATTTTCTTTAAAAACAACCCTTACGCCTAAAATGCAACGATTTTGACCACTTTTTGAGTTTTGCTAGTCGTTATTAAGGTGGAAGCACCAGTGTATTTCTTATTCAATTTGACACCTATATCATGAAAAAATAATTCAATGGGGTTAAATAAACTTACAGGGCTGTATTAATGATTATAATTCTGTAACTACATACGTGTTACTTGCGCGACTCGTTTTATCAACATACAACTTGACACTGACCTGCAAATTGCAAGAAACCTAAGAATATTTGAATTTCGCGAGGTACCCTGGCGCTTCCATCTTAATAAGGTAACGCAATAGTTTCCTAGTTAATACGGCGTACGTACCGACTTACATACAATATTAATATATCATTTAGGTTGTTGTAAGATGTTTAACCCTTTTTGTCGGCAGCAAAAATGTGTCACAGGAATATATATTACGGTAAAATACCTGGAATTAATTGAGTGCTTTATTAATTGATACTGAGGGTCGAGAGCTTTTTAACAAACTTTTCGTATAATGTCGTACCCACGCAAATATCTAAAGGTATACTGATGAAATTATTTGCTGTAACAAAATGTGATTAAAAAGTATTTTATAAGAGGTCTCCATTAACTTCCTAGATAAAAATTCTAGAGATTTTCCGCTGTCAAAAGTTAAAGGAACTTTGAAGTTGAGCCATTCATCTCTATGACGTTTTAAGTGCTTAGGTGGCTCGGCTAGATGGTGAAACCTTGTTTAATTTTCGCAGGAAACAAAAATTTGGTACCGTTTTCTGTAGTTAGCTCATAAGTGAGCCTGCTTTTGCATGTTGATTAAATGCGTCTATATCCGTATGCTTGTCCAGAAAGTTTAAATCTGCCAGGAATCTCACAGTCAAAGCTTAGATATAAATATTCTATGGGATATTGCACACACATCACACACACACACACACATCTTATAGGAATTTGAGCTTGATAGATCGATGGTCTTTGATTTTTACTTTAAAAAATTGTTACACAATTGGTCATTGCATAAATATTCAAAATAAGTAAGTATTCCAACTCCTTAAATAAACAGGGTTCGAATATCTACACGAACTGTCATTTTCCAATTTCCCTGATACCCTTTACCGTAGGCCTTATCACCGTTTCAATGAGCTATTTATTCAAAATACGACCCTCAAAGTCAGGTAACCTTACAATTGAAAATATAAAATTCCAATAAAGACGTCTTTATTACATTTTTATTCTTTTGATTCATAAATAACTAGGTATTACGAAGCTAGGTTGTTACATAACTCACGGAATGCTTCATTATTGTGAAACATGAAAAGTTCAGAGCAAAAAAATCTATTTCTACGAGAGTACAAATCTATTTCTACGAGAAACAAGGGAACTGATCATCTTCACCTGTCCCCTGTCGGATAATGTCTGGCAAGCATGTACTAACATCGCCTCTTGGCAAATAGCCGAGTTAATTAAGACGCTAGCCTAAATCCATACATCACTTAGTAGTCAAGTTTAATTTCTAACATGTTCTTTGTTCGAGAATAGGCTTGTAAACTAAGTTCAACGATAAGGCTTTGTTTATAATTGGTGAGCTTTATACAGCCATATCTGATGGGGTGCGGCCAACTGCTTCATTTATGAATTTAAGAGGGTCACAACAATTTCTTGACAAAGGCAGGGTGTCCTTTCGAGTGCTCACGCACCGCGTGATCAGCTCAGGGTGGCTCGGGACAACGGTCATTAATACCTTTGAGCAATTTGGCCTCATTTATTCACCAACAAGTAAAATTCTGTCGTGTACGCTAAGATTTACGATGAAGTCATTACGTTTTATGGGCCATAATTGATAGAGATAACATCTCTGGGCTACTGAAATTGCAAAGTGCTGTTTCAAGCACGTTGAACTCAAAGACGCGCATTAGTGTAAAGAAAAATAGCCCGTATTAACATAAACGACTGGCGTCGTGGTTATTAATTACAAAATTTTATAGGCAGGCGACACGCGAAAGTTCTTTTATGTTTAACACAAATATTTCTTTTTGGGGCGTTAATATCGAGCTCGGTGATTTGGTCCCGTAATAACGATCACGTTACGTAATTAAGTCTTTAAAATTGTTGTTTTTTATACATTATGTCCAAAAACATTATAATACCCTAGTTATTTAACATCGATTTCAGCTGACCATAATTTTCACCCATACCTAAGCTACCAACCAACTTAATACGTGATCCGCCAGAACAGTAGCATGATCCAATAATTTCACTAGCTGCAGATTATCTGATGAAGTACAGCCGGCGTCTTGTCAATGTACACGTAATTATATTCTTGATCCTTTCAATTTTCCCTTGATCCTGCAGCTAAGACGGGCAAGTCCGTGTATACACACGAAACTTGAACAAAGTATCAAACGTAGCACCTAATCTCTGCTTATTTACATAAAACATTATGGGGAATCACGCGATCATCCTTGAAGTTAGGTGATGATACTTTTGGTACGGGATTACGAACTTCAACATGACTTATTGTAAGACACTTTACGTCTCTTTAGCAGCTTTTAAATGAATGGGATGCAGTTTTTATGTACATTGTTCCCTTAAACTGGCTGTGCTGTAAAATTTAGCGTTTTCAGATGAACTGAGGTAGAATTTGGATGTGATCTCTATTAGGTCAGAGTTGTATGTAGCTTTGAAATACCGATGACTATCACTGAAATCAGTAGCGGCACTACAAAAAGTACTACAGCGCCGTCTATGACACAAATGAAGAACTAACATCAAAATTGTTTGACATTATACAGGGTGTAACAAGACCCTTATAAGAAGCCGTTAATCAAGCATTATGTACATCAAAATAGGTAACTTTACGCAAAAATTATTGCTGGGAAACGACTTTTTTTTTTGGGGTGAAAAATCACGTTTTACGGTAGGACTTAATGCAACGCACTCAAAACATTGTGCTGATGGATGAATTGAATAGTACGGGGGTCGTGGAGGTGTTTAAAGGGGGCCTTTTGGCCTCGCACAGGTCATATTTCACTTGTTTTTTTCTTCTTTCTTTTATTAATGTTTACTTGTTTACTCTTTATATAATTTTGTTTTAATGTTATGTCAACCATTTTTGTATTGTCCTCTGTGAGTCTAATAAATACTTTTTCTTCTTTTTTTTCTTTAAAGAGAAAATCTTACATTAAAAACACGTATTTAAAAAAAAAAACCTGTGGAAAAGTTGGAACTTTGACCCCCAATATCTCCGACACTAGAAGGTTCTCAGATATGGTCTAGAACCAAAAAAATATCGCAATGACGATGACGGGGAGAACAAGTGCCTTTCGGCTTCGTGAAGGGTCTTGTTACACCTTTAAAACTGTTTGGATTGTATGTTTGACATTATATTTGAAACTGTTTGGCACTATATTTGACTTTCTTGGAATGCTAACGAATCATGATTCATACTTCTTATAATTTATTTATTTATGTAAATTGCATGTGTATATATTCAACGCAATGTAAATTGTTTACGAATAAATGAAATGAATTAAATTAAATTGAAATCGCGCTATTAAAGTTATCCGGGACCCATATAGAAAAAGCCGGCAACAACTGTCGGGGCGTAGCTCACCAGCAGTGCAAGTCCGTAGGACTCGATTCGATAAATCTGACAATTATTCTCGATAAAATGAGTTTTTATCGACTCGAATCGATGTCGCAAGTACGTAACTACTATTTTATCGATCGGTAGATAAACTCTAAGATTTTAACGAAAATGCAAGTACGGAACGACATTTTGACAGTTGGGTCGCCTATTTACGCTGTCGAGCTCGATAATTTATCGCCATCTTGTAAAAGTGCGATAGGCTTATCGATAATAATCATAATGGATTCAGGACTTTTGGTTGTATTACTGGGTGATGAGGAAGAACGGCAGCACCATCACAATGTGATGCGTATTCGGAGGCGACGTCTCAGAGACACGAACAATCCTCTGAAACTTCCAGAGGAAGATTTTGTTCGTCTTTTTCCGGTGACTCGAGAAGTGGCAGTCATTTTAGTAGAAGGGATAGAGATGTACAGAGGACACGATCCACTGGACGCCCTGTCTACTTTATTCGAAATCTAGACAAAACAAACCTAACCTATAATTATTATTTTTTTATCACGCACTACAATTTTTACCTATTAAAGTTCTTAGGAACCTATTAAAAATAACTCGACCTTTCTAATACCTAGATTTTCTAGTCCAAATACACATTTATTACATACTAAAACTTCATGACTTAAGCGCCGGCCACACCACCAGCTGGCGGGCGGGCGAACGACGCGAACGACGCGTCGTTTCACCTCTTTTCATACTTTCGTTCAACCCGCGAACTATCGAAAGATACGAACAAAGTATGAAAAGGGTGCCGTTCGCGTCGCTCGCCCGCCCGCCAGCTAGCGGTGTGGCCTGCGCTTAAGGTTTTCACAGCCGTACGGTTTTATGCAGTTGCGAGCTACCAAAGTTGCATTGGGCAGGAGTATAATCTTGCCTTGGCCAAAAAATTGTGAGCAAGGTTGTGCGAGAAGTGCAATAGTTCGCCACCTCCTCCACACCTACGTGAAGTTCCCAGGTGCAGCTGAAAAAAGAGCCATCGTAGAAGAATTCCAGCACAAATTTGGAATGCTAAATTGCCTTGGTTGTGTCGATTGCACCCATGTTTCAATAATTGAAATTGAGATATTGTTATTGTAAACACGACTACACGACCCAGTGACCGTATTTTTATCTTTCTCAAGAAAGAAAGTAATGTCAACTGTCAACTACATACTTTTTTTTTTGCAAAGGTAAACACGACGACGCTAAGAAAATGGAATATTTTCTGTATTTTTACTAAAATAAAGGGATATTTTGGTAAATACTGATAGTTTCTTTAGAATAAACTGTTAAACATTGTTGACAATGCCAAAAATCTATGAAAAGCAAGGATTTTCTAAATATCTCGGACATTAGTCGATTTAGTCGTGCCACAGAAATATTTTTTGTCTTTGGACGTCCTCAATGTTGCCATTTGACAAGCGATCCTTAGCGACTCGATTCGGCCCGCGATAAATCTTATCGTCGCGTGTTACGTACTTCCAAATTCGTTAACAAGATCGATAAAAATGAAAACCTTAGCGATCTCGATGTCTTATCGATGCAAAGTACGTACTTGCACTGCAGATTACGAAACTCGTTTGGTCGGAGGATCCTCCCTTTTCTATAGGGGATGAAGAACTGTACACCCTGTTCTTCATACCACTTTTTTTTTTTTTTTTTTTAGCCTGGGAAATCATAAAATAACTCCTCCCGCTCTGGGCTGAGCAAGAGGGAGTGTCAGACTTTTACTGACTAATACCCATCCATGTTCCTTCCTTTGCCCTTTGTGTTCCAGGGCCGCGGTATCTCTTTCGAACAGTCCCGCAACAATGGCAGGCATCGGTCTTTTCGAACCCCTTCCTGTTTGCTCTTTGAGGCGCGCGTGGAACACGAACGCGCCGTTGACACGGCCTGTCGTCATAAGACGGACGGACGGCGAGTTAGCCCATAGTTCGCTGTCCACAGGCCCGCGCCTACGGTGGCCGGGGGCCACCACGTGGTCCCCGACGCCCAGTGCGTCTCCCGCGGCGGCTGGGACGTGAGGTTCTCTCCCTCTCACGTTCCGCCACCACCTTCCCTAGTATGACTACGTCGCAGAAGGAGGTGACGGCGTCCCATTCCGTCTCGCTCCGGACCATGGATTGAACCAAGGCCGGACGCGAGAGGTCGCCGCCGGTGCTGGCGCCGTGGCGCTTCTCTAGCCACTCCTCAAAGAGGGGACTTATCGCCACTATTGTGGCGTGCCCTGCATGGGGTTGCGATCTCTCCATGTCGCCATGAGATCGCGCCGTAGGTCTGTCCGCTGAGCAACGATTTGCCGCGGCAGCGGAGTTACCCCCCGGCGTAGTGCCTCCACGCGCCATTCATGCAGGGCCTATGGCGGCATTCCGGCAAGGAGGGTCGCCACCTCGCCGGAGATCGTTCGGTATCCCCGGACCAGACTTACGGCTACCACCTTAGTGATAGATATATAGATAGATAGATAGTGGGCGGCTCGCCGTCTCAAGGAACGTGCCCACACCGGGGCCCCGTAAAGGGCCATGGACCGCACGACCCCCGCGTAGAGCCTCCGGCAGGAAGCGTTTGGACCCCCCAGGTTGGACAAGAGCCGCTTGAAAGCAGCCCTGGCCCGTTCCAGTTTGGGGGCCAAACGTCGGAAATGCTCCACGAAGTTTCACCGGTTGTCGAGGACGGGACCCAGGTACTTCAACGTCATCTCGACGCCGATGGGAACCCCTCCTGCCGTCAGCATGGATCCCGACGGTGGCGCATTCCGAGGCCCATGAAAGCACATGGCCTCGGACTTGTGCAATGCCACCTCGAGACCCAATTGCCGGATCCTCTCCACGACTATCGCAACCCCGCGTGCCATCACTTCGGCCGCCTTCGTGCGACCTCCCTCGCGCCAGCACCAGCGTGTCGTCAGCGTAGCAAACTACGTTGACGCCGACAGGGAGGTCGGCGCGCAGCACCCAGTCGTAACCGATGTTCCACAAGGGCGGCCCTTGAACAAATCCCTGTGGAACACCGCACGACGTCTCTCGCCGGTTCCATTCTCCGCTGCGACCACGATAAATGAAATACATGTCCGACAGGTACGGCACGGCACCTGGTGATACCGGAGTGCCTCCCCAATGCAGCTCCAGGGCATGGTGTTGAAGGTGTTGGCGATGTCGAGAGACACCGCTAAGACAACTCCACCCCGGGACACCGCATCCCCCGTCGTGAGGGCTCTCACGCGCATGATGGCGTCCACCGTCGAGCGCCCCCTGCGGAAACCAAATTGGTGTTCCGCAAGATCCGGCCCCATCTCCGCCAGGTGCCCGGCGAGGCGGTTAGCAATGACTCTTTCAAAGAGTTTGCCCACCTCGTCGAGCAACACGGTGGGCCGATATACGGACGGAGAGTCCGCAGGGCGCCCCGGCTTCCGGAGGAGGACCAGCTTCCCCATCTTCCAACGAAGTGGGAACTGGCCTCTCTCCAAGCATGCTTAGAAGCCCCTCCAGTCGGGGCCCGAGATCCTCCAAGGCTTTGCCAGACAAGCCATCGGGTCCCAGGGCGGCAGTTTTGGCCTTAAGCCTGCCTACCGCCACTCTCAGGTCTACCCCTGTCACTTCCGGAATGTCGTCATCGTTCTCTGAGTGGTCCGCTTCCAGCACCGCTAGCGGCGGAGCCATAGGCGGGGGAATATGTTCCCCTTGCGAAGGGAACAGAGCGCTCACCACGGCCCTGGTGTGGAGTTTGTCCCGCACCATCTTATAATGGCGCCCCCACGGATCTCTGTCGAGAGTCTCCAGCATCTCCTCGCGGGCCACATCCTTGGCCCGCAGGACAGCCTCTTGGAGGGCGGTCTTCGCCGCTCTGTATCCCTCATACAGCTCCGCCTCAATGGCCGCCGCATCCGGAGGGCGGATGCGGAGCCTGCGATGCCTGGCGTACAGGTGCCGCGCAGCAACGCACGCTTCGCGCAGAGACGTCAGCTCTCGCTACCACCAGTACACCTGACGCCGGGCGCTTTCTGACCGAACCCGGGGCATTACTACGTCATATATCTCGGACATGGCCTCCTGGAACCAACCCGCCTCATTGTTGACGTCGGCAGGCCTGACCGGTGATGTCACCCAGGCCTGCACGATCGAGGCTTTTAGGAGGAGCTCCCGGTCCAGCTGTTTCAGCACCCAACGCGGACTACTCGGGGCCTGTAGGACCGGCGCGCTTGGAGTCTGGGTGGAGACGTCAAACCGGATATACCGGTGGTCGGAATAGGTCTCCACCCCATCCATGACGCGCCAGTCAACGACACGCGGTGACAGAGCGGGGCTAGCGAACGAGATGTCCAGCACCGACTCGCCCCGCATCCGCACACACGTTGGGATAGAACCCCTGTTTAGGACGACCAGGCCTGCCTCCAGAGCCCAGTCTTCCAACATCCTGCTCCGCACGTCTGTGCAACGAGAACCCCAAGCCAAGTTCTTGGCATTGAAGTCCCCGAGCACAAGCACGGGGAGGGAATGGCTTCCGATGACGACACTCAACTCCCTGAGGGAGTTGTGGAACTCGGCGAGAGTTTGGTTCGGGGAGAAGTAGACTCCCGCTACAACGATCTCCCCGAACTGTGCTGCTACGCACCCCCGACCCTTCCTGACACTTTCATGGGTCGGGGTACCGGCGGCGGCCGACGAAATTATGGCCACTGAGCCGCTAAGGTCCTCCACCCAGTCGTCCCTGGGCGGGACAAAGTAGGGCTCGGCGACCATTCTTCATACCCCTATAAGTCTTTGTTGATTTTCGGTTGGAGGAGAACTTATGCTCAAAAATAATGGGTTAAATCCTGTTCAGATCATTTATACTGTTACTTCATCCTACTGCTCCCTCCATGATTTCCAGTTGTATTGATCCAGGGCTAATGTGGATCAATGGTGGCTGGTTGTATCCAGCTCAGTATCAGGTAGAGAAAAGAGCTGGTAGGCGCAAGTTGTCTGGGGTAAGGCGAATACTTTGGCATCCGGAGTAAGACAGTGGCAATTCTCTACTCTATACATAAGAATAAATAAAATTAAATTGTCTGTTTCTAGTTTCAAAATAAGAGCTGTTTACTGAATGCGTATGAAACTAAATGTTGTATAAGGTAAGTACCGTACAACAAAGAAAAACATTTTTTAATTTTTTGTGTCTGTCTGTTTGTCTGACTGTTTGTTTAGTCCAGCTAATCTCGAAAACGGCTCGACCGATTTTGACGAAAATTTTATTGATACATAGCTGATGTTATAAGGAGTAACTTGGGCTATTTAAAAAAAGGATTAGGGTACGTGCAAAAAAAAACCGTTGAAATTGTTAACAGAAGTCAATTCAAATAGGAAAGTAATATTTTTATAATGATTTCATGTGGATGAAGGTCGTGGTCAACTGCTAGTCAAACATAAATGTACAAGTAGTACATTCCAAGTCCACCTCGGTGCATCAGTACGAGTACACGACGTCTCAGTTTGTGTTAACGTGCGTCACTTAGGCACGTGTCGGTCTCATTAAACTTGTACGTCTTGCTAATATATTTATGGGTAGCAAGGTAACTTGTTACGCAAAGAGCACTACAGCATTAATGCCTCCTTTGGCTTAAGAGGACCAACTTTATACGTGGAAAGTTCGCGAACTTATGATTAATGATACTAAGTGTGTTTGGTCCACAAGTGATAGTTTAGATTAAGATTAAGACTGGTGGTATGTTGACTTGAGAGTGCATTATATACAAGATGTTATTGAACTCGATGTGTACAGTTTGTATTATACATCAAGCTATGTTCTAGGCAGAAATGTTACTAAAAAGATGTACCTAAATGTCTTAGGATTTCATTATTAATCCTGCGCTGCAATCCTTGACAAACATAGTGACAAAAAAGACAAAAATTGTGATAAGCATTTTGAAGAATTTGAAGTGCCTCGCTATGTGGTCGAGCCTGGTCAACCAAGGATAGCTTCTGTAACCAAATCAATTCACAGAAATGGTCGGCCAAAAAACCGAGTATTAGCTGTACTGAAAAATTTAATAACGATTCTGCAAAAATGCAAAATGTATTTTCTATCAAAGTATTCTATAAACTTGCAGGTAATTGAACTTTCATCAGTACCTAATAAGCCGAAGTATTTGAAATTTTAAGCTTGGGGCAAAGTTTCAAGTGTCAATTTTGAGAGCAAAGCTTTCCGCTCCAAAATGTGGCTAGCATATTGGGGCGGAAAGCTTAAGAATTTTAGGAAACTTTAAATTGAATCTGTATCGGGGAAGTATAGTGTGGATACTGTGGTAATACGAGGAAAAAGAAGTTTAGGAATATTCAAGTGTTTGATCGGCTCGCGTTTTAAGAATATTTCATTGGATGCAAAGCGATGATGCGGTCAACGACCAAGTTTAGTTTGATTACTCTTTTTAAAGCCTTATCTTGCAACGTGGTAAATCTATAGGTCCATCTATGTGCCTTTAGGCACTTAAGCTTGCTGAAGTCTCTCTAATGAAACGGTTTTTAACACGTTTTTAGTAGCTTCACCCCTAACTATGTAAAAAATCTCTGAAGTTAAATTTTACCCACTTCCCGATTTCCGATTGAGCTGAAATTTTGCATACACGTTTAGTTTGGATGACAATGCATGGTTAGCTAAGTGAAGTCATTCTAAATCCAATGTGGTGGACTCCTAAAGATGGCGTACTAGTTATTTCTTAAGCATTCCCATGTCATGGATATCAAATGAAAGAGTTTTCTGTGGAAAATACGAAACATAAAATGGCGTCACTCTAAACCGTGTTTTTTTAAACTTTAATATTTTTATTTCAAACTATCATGCTTTTTTTTTCGGATGGCACAGCATCAAATGACCCCTCCCACTGGGCGGTGTGGAAGGGAGTGTCAGACTTGTACTGGCTAAAACCCATTCATGTTCCTTCTTTTGCCCTTTGTGTTCCAGGGCCGCGGTGTCTCTATCGAACAGTCCCGCAACCCTGGCAGGAAACCATCATGCTTAACATATCGTCTAATTAATGTCGGGATTTAATTGTAGCCTTGTTGCCACAAATTCTGAAGGTGAAGTACTTACCACCCCTAAAGCACCATTCTAAAATACCCACAAATTGGCACTTCATGTAATTTACGAACACCTAAATGAGTCCATAGCATGCCTTTAAAGGGGTCTGTGAAAATATTTTGATTAGTCTCCGGATTGTAGGTAACAATGAGCTCCAATCAGGAGGCCTCAAAAATTATGGTAATAACGTTCTTTGACGCGAATCCTTTGTTATACATGACTGTCGAATTATTAGGACGGCTTTTCAATATATTTTTTGAATTTTAATGTAGGTTTTTTTAAATATTGGGACTCGGTTTTAATGAGACGTTTGTGATGTTAATTTTCTGGCCTTGTTTGACAAACGTGTGTTAATAGTAAAGTAAAAAAGGCATACTCGCAACACAATAAGTTGCCAATCGAATTTAAAACATAATTCTGTGTGTTATATTATGTTTTTGATTGGCAGAAATAGAGCTACACATGTTTTAATTTCATTTATCAGTAAACTTATTATGCGATTTGTGGTGTTATCGAAACTGTTCGGTAGTATTTTAGTACTAGCTGTGCCCCGCGACCTTAATTCGCGTGAAATTATTATGCATAACTTTTTTTTTTGCACGGGTCCCAAATCCTTTTTCTAAAATAAAAAATAAAGCTTAAATGTTACTCTCAGTAACATCTACAATCTACCAGTAACTGTCCCGTCAAAATCCTTCCGGCCCTTTCGGATATTAGCCGTAACAAACAGACACAAAGACAGACAAGAATAAAAAATATACTTAGATTTTTTATTCTAAGTACCGTACATATAGTTAAATATGCATTCAGTAGAAAGCTGTAATTTTCAAATTACAAACAGCTACTTAAATATTTACTTGTATAGATTTTTAGTCAAAAAGCTGTCAATCGTTGTATTTATAAAAACAATTGCTATATGATAATGTTGCCTCATCCACTTGATTAACATGATTTCGTAGCACGATGCCTACTTTCGCACTATGACAACTTCTTTGGACTTTCAAGTAATGGGTACCACAATGCCAAGATTTTGAAAAACAAAGAATACAAATTACAAAAACACCATACAAAAAAAAAAACAACGTAATAATGACTGCTATCGACAATTGTGGAACAACTTAGTTGAAAGTTGAGTAAATCAAAACTAAAACGAAGGAGCCACTAAAATAAATTAAAACTAGACTGAATGCCTAAAAGCTTAAGTGTTCCATTTAAATTAACGATCTAAGTTTTAAGGATTAAACGAACCAAAACTTACCTTCGAGTAATTTGTTATGTCTTATTTCATTTGACTCCTTAATTATGATGTCAAACTAGTTAACGGCCCGACTAAAGAGGAGAAACAATAAGAAGAAAAGGCTTCATCTTCTGCCAAAAATGCGTAGTAAACTCAATTCAAACTCAAAGCATTTATTTCAATTAGACCATAGCAGGAACTTTTGAATGTCAGAAAAACAAAGAAGGCGAAGCTAACAAGTAAGTGCAAGTACTGTGGTTGCCCATTCCAAAGCGTAGATCTCTATGGAGAAGCATCAGCAAGAAACTCCATGGACACTCTTTTCAATCAAAATATTGTTACAAGATCTTGGTTACATCATTCATGTTGAGATTATACATATATTTGAGAACGATTTGGAAAGACGTGCACATTAAGAGCGTCCAGAGTAAAATATTATATCAACAACTTAAAAACAAAGGAGTTATAATAAACCGTGGCAGCTAAGAGATGACCAGTCCCAACACTCCCAACTGACAGCGCCAGCGCCCAGACGCATGGATCAAACTTAACTGTCAAGTAAACTTTCAAGTTACCTAATTAAAAGTAATTCGGTTGGTCTGCCACGTCTTCACGTCTAGATAAACAGTATAATTATCTACTTATTATTTATTTTCTCAAGTACTCCACATCAAGATAAAAATAATGATGACGAGATGGGCAGATGACTTTGTTGCCGTCGCGGGAATATCCTAGATGAGGCTGGCACAAGTACGTGAAGCTTGGCACAAACCACAAGCAAAGAGAGGCCTATACCCAGCACTGGGTGAAGTCGGGCTGTGGATGATGATGCTGAGGAAGATAAAATAAATATACCTAATCATTGACCTTCAGTACGGTGTGTAGGAATTCGCCGAAGTCTCTTCTTAGGTAATGTATAGCCCCTTAAACAAAGAAAGTCACATTGCATAATCAGCCTATAACGTGCCCACTGCTGGGACACACGGCCTCCTCTTTATGAGAGGGAATGGGATATAATCCACCACGCGGGCCCAGTGCGGGCTGGTAGATGTCACATGTCTTCGAATTTTTGGTTCTAGGACATGCCGGTTTCCTCACGATGTTTTCCTTCACCGTTTTTGAAAGCAATGGTGATGAAATAAATTACACAAAGTAATGCGCCTGCCTGGGTTCGCACCCACGACTTAAGTCCTGTTCGTAAGTCGGAGCCGCCACCATTGGGCCACCGCCGCTCTCCGGCCAACGCTGCTTTCACAGAAAGTCACATTAATACATATTATTTGTAGACTGGCAGCATCATTCGCCAAATAAGTTTGTTACTGCAGGCCACCTTCTTATTCAAAAGGGTATATGCAGTGCGCCTCCTATAATGAAAAAAAAAACATTGGTTAGGTACCTACTAAGTTGTAGGTCGATCATCAAGTCGCAATAGCAGAAAATCATGTACCCAATACAAGAGAGATGTTAAAGTTAGGTAACGTAGACAGGTAGGTAAGGTAACAAACACTCACCTCTGATATCCTTTTTTTAATTTGAAAATATGCAAATGTATCAAAAGCAGAAAAGAATTAAGGGGCGTCAAAAAGTTCGTCCGCATCGCTGTCAATGGGAAAAGTGCACAAAAGGCTGGCAGCATTACCACGTTGGATGGCAATGCTGATTCTTTGGTCGAGAAATAGGCCAGCGCTCTGGTCATGAGAAGAGTCGACCAACAGTTTGGCGATATCCCGAAATACTAGGTGGGCCTTGGTCCTCAAGGTCCCAGTGTTTCAACCCCCAACGGCTCAAACATATACATACCAATTAAGTTATTGTATTTGCGCCGTTTGAGGTTTTCAGCACCTGCAGCACCCACCCCAGCCAAATTCAACATGAAATTTCCAGTAGTACTAAAGCATAAATAACCCACTAACGCCAAGCTACCCATACCATACAACTAATGAACTAAGCAGTCAATAAATTTCAAGTGCCGTAACACATATATAACGCTGGTCCACTCAGTCAGACTAGATTGGATAAGTTTATACGACCTTACAAATTGTTTGACGACGGTTCGGGAGTATGATCCTTATTTTGTCTCAGTAAATGATG
This sequence comes from Eugnorisma glareosa, assembly GCA_947578425.1. Lineage (NCBI taxonomy): Eukaryota > Metazoa > Arthropoda > Insecta > Lepidoptera > Noctuidae > Eugnorisma > Eugnorisma glareosa. Next base: position 14,467,030 of record OX387961.1, on the reverse strand, counting down.
TCTTTACACCGGCCTCAACTCGTGTACTGTTATGAGATAAGTTTTAGTTTCGAGGGCTTTTCATATTTTGGTTGGGTGACAGTTTTGGGTGTTTTTACACGAAACTTTGCTGGTTATGTTGTTTTAAACATAATTTTAAAGCATGCGGTAGATAGTACGATAAAAATGATACGGAATTTCAGACTAGGATTGCATGAATAGCAATGTGCGAATTTTGTAATGTTTTGGTAAATACTACGGGTATACTTTATAATTACAATATTAATCTATTTATCTCATTAAATATCGACACGTTATTATACCAAACAATAAAGTTAGAACAAAAAAAATTAGTTCGTTCGTTGGTGACTTTGTGATTCACTGAGTAATGTGCATAATGATTTTTCAAGTCATGTGTTTGTGAAAAGGTTTGCTTTATTTATAAACTATAATAGGTGTATAAATACCCTTAAGGCGAAAGCGCCAGGATCATCATCATTCTCCTGCCCCTTTTTTTTTTTTTTTGTTTTGGCAGGAGTGGGAAGTCCCCACGGACACCTCGACTATCTCACAGGATGTGACACAGTCGAGGTAGTGCTGGACTCGAACCGGCTAAAAACCAGTCCTGCCTAGCCAGTGTCCCTCTGACATGGGGATCAGAGCCCTTTAAATCTGATTGTTTAGCTTATTCTCCTGCCCTTATCCCAACTTATAAGCGGTCGGCGCAGCATGTCTTCTTCTTCAACACTTCTCTATTACTCGTCATCTCATCAGTCACCTTCTAGCCATATCATCCTTCACTCAGTCCATCTATCGTTTCTTTGGTCTTCCTCTACTCTTATAGCCATCTCCATTTTCCCCACTACATTTTCCTCATTCCTCCGCATCACATGTCCATACCACGATAACCGATTACCACACAACTTTTCAGTCACCGGCGCCATTTTTTTCATTTTATCCATTCGCGTTACATATCTTAGCATTCGCCTTTACTTTATCCCTTTTGTTAGAAATGCCGTTCATGTTGGTTTTATGATGATGAAAATACATAGTAACTTATTATTAACTTCCATTATTATTCTTTAGTTCATTTTTTACGTAATTGACCTTGCTTCCTTTGTATGTTCTTCGTGTAATGTATTTTGTTTTTTTTTTTTCGATTTTTTACCTTATCAATTTTACTGTATGTACCTAGATTATAAGTGAATGATGTGGTCTCCTACAATTGGAAGCGCACACTTGTTTTTGTCCCTGTTCTATGTACATTTGCATGTAATTGTGTAGTTTCTGTGAGATCCAATAAATAAATAAAATATGATTCGCGTCTGTAACAAGTATGTAGTTGCAGAATTATATTTTTTTATTAAAATTATCAATACAACGAATTAAAGTTCATTTAACTCTTTGAATGACTTGTTCATAAAATAGTTCATCAACATACACCCTAACACTGACCTGCAAATTGCAAAAAAGTAAGAAAATTTGAATTTCGGGGGCTTAACGAAGCCGAAAGGCACTTATTTTCCCCGTCACTGAGATCATTTTTTTGTTCTAGAGTATATATACCTCCTGGGAACCTTCTAGTTACAGGGTTATATTGGGGGCTAAAGTTCCAATTTTTCAAGTGTACAATGTAACTTATACTTTACTTTAAATACCTTCACGACCCCTGTAAAGTACTATTCAACACATCCATCAGCACAATATTTTGTTTTGAGTGCGTTACATTGAGCCCTACCTTAAAACGTGATTTTTCAGCAAACAAAAAAGTCGTTCCGCAGCAATAATTTTTGCGTAGAATACTTAGTTTGATGTACAGAATGCTTGGTTAACGGCATCGTGAAGGGTCCGCACACCCTGTATTCAAAAAGATTCATAGAAAATAAGGGCGCGGTCAACAAGGAAAAATCGTCTGGATTTTCAGCAAGTGCATTATGTTTGCGAGCTGTATTCTATTTCTAAGTCAGGATCTAGTTTTTATAAAAAATATGCTCTAAATTTTTGCAAAACTTTTTATATTATCTGTTTTGATTCTGTTTGTTGAACCTGTATATCCAAAACTTTCTATGTCGATTATAATAATGATGTATTGCATATTGAATGATTATTGTTTTGGACCTACGTTTACATTGTTATATTTTGTTTTATTTTTGGATAATTGAATATTTGCCATTTAATATTTGGTTTTTGTATCTCCTATTTATTTCTATGAATCCATTATTAATCAATCAATATTTATTTTATTTACTTGCCAGCATGGTCAATGTTATTTAATGTTGTTTTTTATAATTATTCCTCTAATTGTATTGATATTTGCACACCATGACATATGGTAAACATGTTAGCACAAATGTACTTAAACAACACCTTGCATGCATTTTATTTTTTTCTTTATAATTGTATGTACACTCATGTTTGAGCAAATAAAGTTATCTGAATCTGAATCTGAAAAAGGCCTACTGTTCGAAATTGAAAAAGATTAATCCAATTGTATCAAAAATATTTGTTACAGCTTTGTAGGTATTACTTTTCACAGTTCACCAAACGGGTTGTACGTCACATGCGCAATATTATTATAATATTGAAACCAGAGAGTAAAACCACAATGAAATGTTTAAAATGAAATCTGAAAATACAATTCGGTTTCATTCTGCTAGTATTCAATAGGTTATTTTCTTCAGGTATATTATAGGTTATTTTCGGACAGTCTACGTAAAATAATTATTATCATAAAAATTCTACAATAAACTGGATTTTTGGGTTTTTCTGAATCTTACGCTCGGACTGCCTCGCTGGTCTTGTGGTCGCGAGCGCGGCTGCTGAGCATGAGGACCTGGGTTCGATTCCCAGGTCCGGCAAAGTGTTATTGGGCTTTCCATCAGGAGTTTCTCAGTAGCAGCTACGGAGTCTAGATTGTGCCCTGTGGATGGCAATAGACTCGCCCCCTATTACAAGAGATTTAAAAACATAGCTGGCATAATCTGGATGTACTATTAGGTACACCTCTGCCTTACCCTTCGGGGACTACAAGCGTGATGTTATGTATGTCTAAAAGTCAATCTGTATCTGCGAATCTTACTTACTTTATAATAGGTATTATTTTTCTTTAGATTTATAACAAAACTAAAATGTTATTAAAATCCTTTCCGTGTTTCTCAAAATTGATATGCAAAGTTCAAGGTGATATAGCAAAATCTGCAACTTTACAATGTCCTTAAAGGAACTTGTTTTTCTGGTTCAAATTATTGTATTTTTAATTTTATAAACGATAGGTGCATTTTTTATTATAAAACTTTTACTAGACTTGTTAGTAGAAATAAAAAACAAGGTTTTTTTCGCGGAATTAAAATTAAATATTTTGCATTACAGTGGATTTGCGCAAAGTAACGCCTGATTCTGTAATTTATAAAAAAAAAAACTAACTAAACCTTCCTCTTGAATCACTATGTCAATTAAAAAAAAAAAACCGCATCAAAATCTGTTGCGCAGTTTTAAAGATCTAAGCACAGACAGCGGGAAGCGACTTTGTTTTAAACTATGTAGTGATGATGAGGGTATTTTTGCAGAATTTTTTGTTTGTGAAATATTTGTGTATTAAAAAAGTATAACTTTATTAAAACAAGCCGTGTACCGGATGTTATTCATATCATCACGTCTATAATGGGAAAAGGGTTAGACAGGTTTAGTAAGTAAAAGTCTGACACTCCCTCCTGTGTGATGTGTCCACAGTCCACACACAAATCCATAATCCGTGGCTGCTACTGAGAAATTCTGTTGTTCTTATCCTTTTGTTAACCGTGGCAGCTAAGAGATGACCAGTCCCAACTGACAGCGCCCGTTCACGAACATGACGCATGCATCAGCCCCATTCAGCTCAACCATATTGAAGGGAACTAAACGACCCAACACACCCACCACTATCAGCGAGACATTTGAGTGAGCCTGACATTCTCTCAGCCACCAGGGCACATTCGAGTCAATGAAGGATAACTAAATGTAAATGGTAGCTTTACAGTACATAGTACTCACACATGTGCTATGCAGTTATATACTACTAAGAGAAACAAGTTACTATATGCAAAATAGACTACGTTTTTGTTCTTTAAATGTCTAGAGTTAAGTTTTTGACTTGTAACTTTGTTATTTTAAACAAATTCGCTGGCTGCGACAATAGCCACGCTAAGCATAAAATGCTCAAGCTGAGCACGCAAAGTCGGTGCTCTTGCGTTATCTACACCGTACATCTATATCTGTGGTACCTACCGTCGTCAATCATGACTTGTTCGAGATACAGATATGTACATTTATTACGGTAATAATATTATAGTAGTCGACTAGTAACTGGTATAAAGGAACCGCGCCTTGAGATACCTACACGTGTTTATAATTCGTTCTTGCGAACTTAATGTACGCCATATCGGAAACTTTTGTTTAAAAGATCAATAAGTCGTTTGATTCAAAGTAAGCTTATGAAACCCATCTATCTAATGATGAATTATAATTTGCGTAGGTAGTTACCGCTAATTAACCTTAATAAATATTGGTGTGAATAGATTTTAGGACACAAATGAAGAGATTTATTTCTGAGCCTCATCATGTGCCTAGCATTTTCCCAACTATATTGAGGTCAGCTTCCAGTCTAACCGGATGCATCTGTATACCATATCCTTTATTTTACATGGAGCTAATGCATATCTGACCTCCACAACCCTGTTAGTACTGGGTAATCTAGGTTATACGATACCCTTGGTAAGACTGGTTGTAAGACTTTCGGGCCATGACAGACTACCTGTAACGACCGTCAAAGATCTACAATCCTGAGGTACGGAGGAAATTCGGTATTTAGCGGGTGGTCAATCTACGGAAAAACCTAGGCGAAGTATTATAATATCTGTGACCTAGGCGAGCGCGGCATAACCTGATTATGGACCCGAGTGGATATAATTACGTTATATTTTTATTTTATTTTATTCAAAAGGAAGAAAAAACAGCTGCAATATAAAACATAGAGATAAGAAATACACAAAACTTATTGACAATATTGCAGCCCACAACGCTGTTCACAAATTAACTAAAGGATAAGTAACAAAAAATAATCGCTAGGATTACAAATACAAAATAAAATAAAAAATATATAATACAAAAATTTAAAGAAAAACTGTAAAACGGTGTATAAATAATCAAGAAAGCTCCTTAAGTATATGACTTTTACAGTTATAGGAAGCACATGCAAAAATATCAATGTGTTCAAAAGTCCTATTGTAGGAATCGACCATTCTGCGAACAGGCGAACGCAAGCCAGAGTTGGACTTGCAAGTGCCAGCAATCTGCCAGCGCACACCTTTCGCTTGTGGACCGTGCTAGGAACCGCATAACATAAGATGTTGGACAGTTCAATACAGTCAAATTTATTTCGAGCAATATTATAAAATTAATATAGCAATATTATTCATGGCTTCTAAGTACTTACGCCTATTTTCGAGTGTTGCGAGCGTATACTTAGCAAGTAAATCTTTGTATGGCAAATAATATCCGTAGCATCTATAATGTTACGCAAGAATTTGTATTGAACACACTCAATCACTTCAACATACTTTTTGTAGTAAGGATTCCAGACGGACACGGCATACTCCAGTTGGGAGCGTACAAGTGACTTAAATAAGCAAATACAGGAAGAAGGCTTTTTAAAATCGACTGTTGAACGCATTACAAATTCGTATAGTTGATAGGCTTTACTAACAATCTTTCCTATATGTAGGTCTAAGCAAAGCTTAGAATCAAGGATAACACCGAGATCTCGAATAGAATCCACTTTAAGTAGGGGGGCATTGCACAACGTGTATGTATAGTTTATTTTGTTTTTATTTTTTGTGAAGTTTAGGAAGTTGCATTTGCGTTATACATACAAACAACTACGTGCCAAACTTCGGGAATCGCATGTCTTCGCTTAGTTGTGTTGAAAATCTTAATCTTGTTAAATCAATTCAGCCTATCGCATTCTACTGGAATATGGGCCTATCTTGAGATGTACCCCAACACCATGTCCTAAATTTTTCTCATTTAGTCTGTCCCAGCTGAGGCTGTATTTTAAAAAGGTCACCGGGATGAAATATTTGCAGATACGATCTTGTGAGTAGATAAAGAAGCAAATGCATTAATAATAAAATCGTTACAACTACAAAGTGATATTGCCCTTGTCTTATTCTACTTGAGGTTGCCACAACACGTTTTCTTTTTCCATTCTTCCTGGTATTACGGCATCATTTACTCCTTTCTCTTTCATATCACTCACAGAATCATCCATATTTTCTTTGGTCTTCCTCTTCATTAAAGCTTATATTCATATTTTCTAGTGGGGGAAACACGTGGGGTGTTTCATCCCCCCTCGTGACATGTTCATATCAAGACAGAACATTTCCTTCCATTACAAAAATAGAGAAACAAAAGGAAAATGCAAAAATCAGAAAACTTTCCTCAATTCTCTCTCTCTGACTCTTTGAGTAAGGTAATGAAGCGAACCACAGAAGCTCGCATTAAATTACTCATAATTAGTACGTTTATTGTATAATTTCCTTCTCCACAAGTGACTACAGACTGAATTGTCTCATGCAGGGCTACAATAAATACGAACCACTACCATTGTGTTTCTAATCATACCACGAACAGGTTTAGTTTGTTGGTTCAAGTTATGAGCGATTCACGATTTTATTTAAGAAGGAAAACTTTCGAAAACTGTGCTTCTCGCTTGTATACTTACATAATTATAAAACATGGGGCTGTCATGTGTCTTATTACTATCCATTGGGTTTACATTCAACGATCATCGATACATTTGAAGGCACGATAGTGGCTGAGCGATTGGATTGTGCCATACTGCGTGCCTGCGGCCTCGATTCCCGCACGGAACAAATATTTGTACCTACCGGCCTACCGGGCTGTTTATGTAGGAGAAATTCCTAGTATGGAGCAATTTTTACCTAAGTTATTTATTTTAGGACATCGTGGCACTAGTTACGTCGTCATCGTTCCGTTTTGCCTACGTGTAAATCACTGGAGATTCAATTATTTTTCAAAAGAAGACTCCTAAACAAAATACAAAATACGCTGTCACCCATGACAGACACCTCACCCCAAGGTAGTCTCGTTAGCAAACCGTCTGCCACTGCCTCGGAAGCCTTTATTAAGTGAGGCAACATTAAACGTGCGACAAGACAGTTTGTTTCTCTGCTCCATAGAGTTGTTTGATGCAAATCGACATGAGATTCCGCCTCGTTCTACTTATTGTTGTGGCTGCGGGCTTCGTGAGTGCAGTAAGTGTGATTCCTGCTTTATTTATGGCTTGTTGTTTTGAAATTGGAAGGATTGCAGTGGCTGTTCGGGAAATTCCTGAAATATGAGAGCTATTTTTTAGTGGTGATTAAATTTAACAGCGTTTAAGAGTTTATTCGAATTCCGATAAACAATTTGGGTTCCATCGTATCATTTAAAAATTCGAGGCTAATTTCAAATGTATATTCTTTTGTTAAAATATGTAAATTCAGTTAGTTTAAAACATGTTTTCTTTAATAATAATGTTTCGTATCTTCACTTTATAAAGACGAACTCTAGAAAAACAATTTGTAGAGGCGTGGGTCGGAATTGAATCATAATAATGCAATACTCCACTTTACCTGCTCCTTGCTCTGGGACTTGAGAAATACATTCTAACTTCCTCAGCTCTAATAGAACTTAACAGTTTCCTTTTTGTAGCAAGTTTTTTCTTAAACAGATTAAAATGCAAATTAGGTGTTCCTAGTTAAAGTTTATGCATTTTTATCACTACCTGAGAGTAGTTGTTAAGTATAAATTATTTTTTTCATTAATTACAGGAAATCTCATTACTTACAGGGAAAAGTTAAACGAAGCAACGATCACTGTAAGTACTCATATATCATTTTTATTTCATTTCGCCTGCCAAAACGTTACTCCTTGGATGTTAATGGGCTGATAACATTCCTGAATCGTACCATTTTATATTTATGGCACTAAAATCAACGTAGAATCTAATTTGGGAACCATTTTTAAAGATGGGAGGAGTATTAGCTGTTTATTTATAGTCTTATAAACAGAATCTTACTACGCCAGCGAAAATGGATGTGAGCATAAAAATCTCAAGATCAAACATTACATATTGGTTGTGAAGATAAGCAATTGCCATTCAACTGATTCCACATTCCTTTGCTCCCAAATCACTCTCTAATATTTGCTCGCAAATTTATTTCCCTATAGTCAATAAATTTCCCATTTATGAATAAACTTGCGTATAACTTGTTTGGGGGTAGATGTTGACTTTGGCAAAGAGAGGAAGGGGTTTGGACTGAGTATGTTATATTAATAATGTATCAAATCAAATAAACTATTGCCTGCTGTTGGCGCAGGCGAAAGTTTTGAGTTTCAGCGATTGATATGAGTTATTAGGGGGGGTACTTGGAGGTTAGCGGAGTGGCTGTATTATAACTGTTACGTAGTCGTGTGGTTCTTGATGTCAGGTGAGAAGTGTGTTGTGATTTACCTGATTGTGAGATCGTGTAATTATATAATACGGTTTTAATTATAGTTTGTGGCACAATCATCTTCAATGATGATATTGTTAAACATTGTCATTGTCACTAACATTATCATGAACACTAGAAATGCGATATTTACCATGTTTACTGTTCATTTTGAGTTGATTTCGGCGCTGTTGCAAGCACCATGATCACGGATAAACCGTAAACATGGTAATGAACAGTAAATGATGATGATTTAGTAGCGAATTTTATACTTTATTGTCTTATTGTTTCAATGTTCATTTCAGACTTAAAATATAGTATTATATTTGCAGTAAACACTCTGCAAAGAAGATTGAATGAAAAGGTGTTTCGTGGTACACGAACAAGAGTTCGTGTACCACGAAACACCTTTTCATTCAATCTTCAAAAGATACAAAACAGATACAGAAGAAACAGTTAATTGAAGGCCCTCGTTGAAAAATCAGTGCTATTAGTAAGAACTAATAGCACTGATTTTTCAACGAGGGCCTTCAATTAAGCTCCAATTAGCTCAACAAGATATTAATTGAAGAAACCTAAAATTCTATAACTAAATAACTTTGAATGAACAGTCCATTCACGGAAAACAGGTCTGTTATCAAAGAAATATGTGGTTCTTTAGAGTGTGGGTTAGACCAACTCGCCTTGAGAGCCATATTGACGCTTGTCGAGGCATTTAAAATACCTTTTCTTATCTAGAATATCTTTGTGATGACTAGTGCGAAGTATGCATTGTGTTACTTTAAATGATGAATTCTTCTTAGCGTGTCGATGACAATTCAAATTGAGTCAGTCCATTTGGTGACGAGTTTGGCACTTTTAGAAGCGTCCATCATCAGTTGCTGTGATGTACAAGCAACAGGACAGACAGGATACGATATCAAGTGTTCCATCGTTTGTGGGGCAACACCACATTTACACTCCAGGGCGGAGTTATCTATGAATCTCCACCTAAACAGACTTTCCTTGCTTCGGCCAACCTGTGTCCGAATTCTATAAAGACTTCCAGGTCAGCTATGCCAACTATGAATTGTGGAATGTCGTGCTACGACCACGTTGCGGTTAAAAGAAGACGTAATGAAAAAATTTGAAAAGAGTGCATAAATGGTTTGGTCACTTTGAGAGGATGAGTGAAGGCTAACAAAAAGTTTTTTCAGATAAGAGTTGCAACGCCCGGAGAGGACATCCCTCTAGACGAACATGCCTGGTTGGTGATGCACGCAACCAGCGTGCGTGTATGACCAGATGTATGAACATGGACGAGGCGAAAAGAGTATGTAAGGATCGTAGGAGGTGGCGTTCTGTAGTTTTTGCCTAGCCTCATGGGTAAAGGCATGAATGTATGTATGCCTAGTGACTAATTAACGTTCCAGCATCCTTTGTTGTAGTACCCCCTCCTCCTCTGTTGTAGTCCTTTATAATTATGGTGGTTACTGTGGTATTTTCTAATGTCTTTGTTATTGTTCTAAATGGGTTCGTGTTTGTCGTACAGGTAGTCCCCATTAAATAAATAATGAAGGCTAGGTGTCAAAGCCATTTAGTTTTCAGTAAAATTCCACTGCTGGTTTTGTATCTTTACAGGATTTTGGGGACCGAGTTGTTCTAAAAACATATTCACCTTCATCAACTTCCTGCCCTTGTACCATTATATTTGGGTATGATGTTTGTTGGGCAATGGAGAGGGCTATGCTCGGAGTTTCCTTGCATGATCAAATCAGAAAGGAGAACATTCGCAAGAGAACCAAGGTTACCGAAGTAGCCCGAAGAATTGCCTGGGCAGGGCACATTGCTCGTAGAACGGATGGCCAATGGGGCCGAAAAGTTCTGGAGTGGTGACCTCAAACCAGAAGACGTTGCATTGGAAGGCCTCCCACTAGATGGACCGATGTTCTGGTGAAACTTGCGAAGATCCGCGGATGCGAGTCGCACGGGACCGGTCAATGTGGCAACACTTAGGGAAGGCCTATGTCCAGCAGTGGACGTGGCTGCTGCAGCTGAAATGATGATGATGATTATGTTTATCATCTTCATTATGGCAGCCTTGCTCCATCCACTGCTAAAGTCTTGTCCTCCTGGTCTGGTAGTTGGAAGTATTGTCTCTAATGGTTGTAAAACTACCCCTTACGAAGCCGAAAGGTACTTACATGCTTCCCGTCATTACGATCATTATTTTATTCTAGGCTATGCCTAGGAACCTTTTTGTTACGGTGAAATGGAGGGTCAAAGCTTCAACAATGTTTTGAGTGCTTTACATTGAGTCCTACCGTAAAACATGAGTTTATGCCCCAAAAAACATTTACCAGCAATTTTTGCGTAGAGTTACATTGTTTGTAGTACAGAATGTTTGGTTGATGGCTTCGTGAAGGATCCGATCACACCTTGTATGTAAATTTTATTGTGTTTATTTTTTATTTCCAGTGATAGGCTCAACCAATCTCGGTGCTTCAGCTACATCTGGAGAACAAGGTGTGGCAGACTGCTTAGCTGCAGGGAATCCTGCTTGGAAGTGCTATACGGAACAGACTGGCTTCAACCCACAGTGGCGATAACGAAGAATAGAATAGTTTAAGTTTTTATGATTAAATGATTTATTGTTAAGTTTTGTGTATAATGTGCACAGTGCTCGATGCACAACTACTGAGGTGTTGGGTAAAAACCCCTGGTCAAGCTAAGTGCTAATAGGTTTTTCCTTAAGGAATTTCCCTGTAGCAGTCCAAAGCTTGCAAAGATGGCGGTACCCCCATACCTAGGGAAGTACGTTTAACTATGGAGGGAAGTGAGAGTCCACAGAGTCTAGCACTATAATATATTAAGTATACAGGCTGTCGTTGTGCATTCTGGTCAAATTCAAGGAGGTGTATTAACTAATGATTCTCGACCCGAATCTATAATAAAAAGGGTACCTGGTTTTTTACGGACATCGGTAAGTATATATCACCCGTTTTAAAACGCAGCCCGTCTGTTCTTAGCCCTATAAACGCGCCGTCACACACACAAACGCAAACGTTTATTCCATAGTATAATTATGGACAGTATGAAAACTAGAAGGTGGTTTAAGCTTACCGATTTCCGTAAAAAAATTAAAAAAACCTACCCTTTTTACAATCGATTCGGGTCGAGAATCATTAGTATAGATACCTCCTTGAATTTGACCAGGATGCAAAGCGATAGCCTGTTTAAAAGGCACACTGGCCAACCATGGCCTGGGTTTTGTCATAGGATATAATTATTTGTCCTACAAATGAGCAAAGCCGCGTACAAAAGCTACCATGCAAAAACTATCATAAAACACACAAGCATTATCAAATCTCTACCACATCCCACCATTAGTTCCATTATAATTTCAACTTTCAGAATGCACGTACCAGCACAGACGGGTAACTTTAATTCCAAGTCTAGTTTCATAAATCCTCTCACTTCCATGTATCCAGTCCGTTTATTATCCGAGCCGTACCAATTTAGATGGTCCCACTGAATTTCAGATATTATACAAGTGCTACGTGACTTTAGAACCGTGAAGATTCGCCAGCTATCGTCGAATCAGATGCGGTTACTCGTATGTCGCCGTAATTTTAACTTATAGCTTGCTTCTTGTATTTTCTGTGCTGTTTGTTAGTGGTGTATTGTTAGTTGATTTTTCTTGTGCTAAGTGCATTTTTATGATGCGTTTCAGTACCTACTCGTATGCTTGAAAGCTGCATGTGACCACGTGTATGACATTATTTATTTTATTTATTTATTAAAACTTTATGCACAAGTAAAAAAACTGTACAAAGGCGGACTTAATGCCTTGGCCATTTTCTACCAGTCTGCCTTAGGGTGATGCAGAGACAACATACAGTAGGTGCAATAACAGAAAAAAAGACTAGAAAATATTTATAACTAAAACTAAAACATAAGAATAAATACATATATACATACATATAACAAAATATATAAAGCTAAGAGAGTTGTACAGGAAAAACTACCAAAACTTCGTTCTGAGACGAATCTGCCAACTTCTTGCGTATATGTTACCGAGCTTTCACTTTGAAAGTGAACCGACTGGTCACCGTCCTGATACTCTGAGGGAGCGCATTCCAAAGAAAGACCGCCTGGACAAAGAAAGAATTACACATTACATTTACATTACATTATCGTTTAATTACGTGTAAAAATACCCTTCAGGATGCCGAAAATGACTTGTGTTCCACGTCATTGCGATAATTTTATTGTTCTAGACATACCTACGAGTACATTGGGGGTCAAACTTTTTCACAAGTTTTTTTTTTCAGATATATTTCGTTAATATTCTAAGTGTTATAACTTTACTTTAAATACATCCACGATCCTCGTACTATTCAACGAATCCATCAGCACAGAGTTTTGAGTGCGTTTAAATATTGAGTCCTACTGTAAAACGTAATATTTCTTCCAAAAAAAAATCGTTTCCCAGCACTCATTTTTGCGTAGAGTTACTTAGTTGTATTTTGGACAGAATGCTTGGTTGCCGGCTTCGTGAAAAATTCGGTTACACCTTGTATAAAGAATTACGACCAAATAGGGGTCGTATTACCCAATAACTGAGTTGTAAAGATCAGATAGGCAGTCGCTTTTTGTAAAATAATGGTATTCACCTGCATCCTGTTAGACAGGACCCCTAACCCCAACTTATCCAGGGAAATCCTAAGCAGAATTTGATGACCAAATATGGATCTTGGTGGTCACAAGCACGTTGGCATTACACAAGCTGTTTAGCGTCACAGGCGAACCTATTACTGTATGAGTTTTCTTAAGGTGGTCATGATTTATTTCATAACATGTTTTGTAGAGAACAATTGACAGCACGGTTGGCGCAGTGGCTGCTGCGCTGTGTGTCGCGGTTTCTATCACACAGGTAGTTGTTCCGGGTCTGGCTGTTTGTGTATGTGAGTTTCAATGTTTGTAAACGCACCCACGATACAGGAGAAATTCCTAGTGTGGGGCAAAAAAAAATCCAGAAACCTCTACAGAACACTTACATTTTAAACACCTGTACTAAAATAGCATTGTAACGGTATCTAAAAGACTTGCCCGCAGCATCTCTGTTTTGTTGATGGTATCTGACGCTATTAAATATTCAGTTGCAATTTTGAGCTGCCAAAAACCCCCATTCATGGAGACACTTGCTTTGATATAAATAGGTAAGGCACCCCCACGAGACGTCGAGGTATCTGCCCAAAAGGAGGGCCGCGAATCGCTTGAAGTGAGTTTATTAAAAGGTGTGAAAGATCCTGATAGGGCTTTGTACTTATTTTGGTTCGCGCTGCATTGAATGTTTTGTTCGAGAACGGTGAACATACCACGAACGAACGGAGTAACGTATCAGTGAACTATTTTAAAGTTGAAAATAATTGATACCCACATAGCAATGACAGCCTAGTGGTATGACTGTCGGACTGCCAAGTCGTAGGTCTCAAGTTCGAACCCAAGGCACGCACCTCTGATTGAGGAAACCAGCTTGCCTGAAACATATTTCTAGACGACATTTGAAGCCAAGTCAGAGGCCCATGGGCGGCATAAAAACTTTGACACCAGGTTAGGCACTAACCACACGATAAAGAAGAAGCAGAACTTAATCATAATCTCTCTCTACAAAATAACAATCAATACATATTTCGTTTTCGTTTAAAGACTTTATTCATTTCTATGGGTGACAATAAATGTGCTTATTTACGATTTACACCATGCGTTTGTTGGGCCTTGGGAAAAACAGGAGCTGGTGCAAAGACCATACGTTGGCGTAACGAAAAGCTTTTCTCTAAGAAAAAAAATACTGGCACGTAAACAACAATAATTATTACTTCATTACATGATGTAAGAATTTTATAAAATTTATTTTTATAGAACTTTTCAGTGCCATGTTTCAATAGTACGTTAAGGTTCTACGTGGGGTTAGATTGCGCGAACGTGCTACGACTGTGGGGCAAGTGAAAATTTTTTGATATCTGCCTTACCTACCAATGTGCGAGGAAATTAGACAGTGAACTAAGAAGTTACATTATTATTGACTACGTTCAAAATTGAGAATTAATAATAATAGTCTTCCTGACCGTTTTCGGTCACGGCGGCCAATCTCAACCCAGATTAGCCATCGGCGCGGGAGATACTTTAGTGCACACGTGTGTGCGCAGGCACAGGTGCACTCTCTGTTCCTTTACTCTCATAGTCCGATGGGACGGCAATCCGACACCACCGGAGAGAGATCAGGCGCAGGACCAACGGCTTAACGTGGGCACCGAGGCACGGGGGTAACATACCGCCAACTTACTAACTCCGGGCTACTACTGAGTATTTTCGAATGAAAAAGCCAATAGCACCTTTTGCCCGTCCCGGGAATCGAACCGCGAGTGGCCCAGGGTTTGGGGAGTGGGGCAGGACCCCATGCTCAGCAGTCGCGCTTGCGAACAGGAGACCAACGGGGCAGTTAATAATGATGTGTTGAAATTACGAAGTGACCTTGAAGACATCAATCTTACAGAAAAACCTTGTTCTTTTAAATCCTTCTCAAGTACAAAAATACTAATGCCAGCCTAAACCTTTGGCCACCGTAGGTGCGGACCTGTGGACGGTGAGCTATGGGCTAGCTCGCCGTCCGTTCGTCTTATCAGGACAGGCCGTGTCGACGGCGCGTTCGTGTTCCACGCGCGCCTCTAAGAGATGTCAGCAAACAGGAAGGGGTCCGAAAGGACCGATGCCTGCCAGGGTTGCAGGACTGTTCGAAAGAGATACCGCGGCCCTGGAACACAAAGGGCAAAAGAAGGAACATGGATGGGTTTTAGTCAGTAAAAGTCTGACACCTGCTCCGCCCAGAGCGGGAGGAGTTATTTGATGACATCAGACGCGAAAAAAAAATAAAGCGTAAACTTTTATCTGCCTAGCCTTGTCCAAAACTATGTTGGGGTCGGCCTCCAGCCTAATCGGATGTAGCTGAATACCAGTACTTTTAATGGACCGACTGCAAATCTGACCTCCTCTGACCCCTTGGTAAGACTGGTTGTCAGACTTTCAGGATTACTAGCTTTTTCAAGGCATCGAAACTATTACCGTTAAACAAAACTCACTCTATTTTAGCATAATATTTTATTCCGTACTCTATTTAAAGTATAACAATTTTATACGAAACTCAACGGCGAAAGATAAAACTAGTATGAATAGACTACGTGCGATGGAAACTTTATTCTGATAAATATTTTTTTTATTTGACTCAAAAATAAAACGGTGAGTGGAAGAGCGCAGTAAACGAAACGGTTGTAGCCACAGGGAAATGTTAATTTACTTTTCAAAGGAATTCATGAGATGCTTTATCGGTTTTTTGATAAAAATGCTAGGGAACAATCAACAAAACCGTAATTATACCCGAGCGTATAAAAACGCTTATAGCATGAGGTGACTACAATATGAACGATACCACAATCCACCCGATTCCTTTATTCGTTTCTTAAACAAGTAATAATCATTTCACAGTGACATATTTTCACAATGATTCCGCAAATATTTCCACTACTATTATCGTTCAAAGAAATTATTATTTACTTTGCAATTGTCTGATTATGATATTGAATATTGATAAAAACATAATTTAACAAATGAACGAACTTGTCATTTTTTATTAGGTGATAAAATTAGAAGGGGTTTTTAATAATAATAATATTCTTATTAACTTCAATAATTGTACAAGAAACACATATCTAAGTACTAGGCAGCGTTACAACTAAGGAAAAGAGTGTTTTCGATGAGCTCTGGTACCACTGTGTAAGATTTAACTTGTGTTTAGGGTGCCAGCGTCCTCGCCTATACTTTGAACATGTAACAGTAGTCGTAAGATGAGCACAGTATATCAACATTGAATTACGCTATTATATTTATTATCTAATGCAACTAAGATGTGGCCTATTAATGTATCTATGTACGGGTGTGTAATGTGTGTATAAATGTGTGAGGGGGTGAGAAATATGGTGAAAACTTGTGTTTATGTAACTCTGTTTAAACATATTACTTTATTCACTACATTAGGTAAAGCAGTCGATATCTGTAGTATATCTTCAGTTTTGGTATAATTCAGAGTCAAGAGCCACTTCGTGACCTTGATTTTGCATCCATTTAGACACGGGAGCAATGGAGCAGAGTTTATTTATTTAATTGTATAAATGGTTTGACAGTGAATTCAGTTGACCTGCCACCTCTAAAAACATACTGATTGTTACTCAGTAATTTGTGTGACTCAAGATAGTCTACCAATCGATTAATAAGGATCTTTTCTAATACTTCAGAGAAAGCAGGCAAGACTGAGATCGGTCTATAATTATGTAACTGTTGTTGTTTACTATGTAAGCCCAGAATCTGTAGTCACGTGCCGTTATGAGGTGCGAATAATACACAAACGGCGTAAGGTGATGGCGCGGCGCAGGCCTGCCGCTTCAAAACGTTTTCATACAAAATGTACTTAGGCGACGTGTCGTGGATTACACTCAAGCGGTGCGGTGCAAGCACGCCTTTCTTTTTTTCGATCGTATGTTGATTGATGATGCTCTTTTTTTCAAATCAAATCAAATCAAAGCATTTATTTCAAGTAGGCCAGTTACAGGCACTTTTGAATTGTCGAAACAAAGATAACAATTAAATGTAGCTACAGTCCCAGTCACAAGGCATAAAAACTGTGAAAGTACTGTAGTTGCCCATTCCCTATCGTAGATCTCTATGGAGAAGAACGGGCAAGAAACTCCATGGACACTCTTTTAAATCAGCAAATTGTTACAAAATCTTGGTTACATCATTCATGTTGAGATGGTACACTATGTGAGAACGATGTAGCAAGATGTGCACATTAAAAGTGTCCACAGTAAAAACAAAAAAGACAATTAAAAAAATAAAAATAATTAATTCAAATAAGCCGTGGCAACTAAGAAATGACCAGTCACACTGACAGCGCCCGTTCACGAACATGACGCATAGATCAGCACCATTCAACTCAACCATTTTGAAGGGAACTAAATGATCCGACACACGCGCCACCATCAGCGAGACATTTGTTGATTTTGTCTTCACCTTCACCTTGGTGGTAGTTATATTTGGTGGTTTGGTGTTTATTGATGGTCACTGTAAGTTCCAACAGGGTCTGCACCCTGTAGTGCCCTGTGGCACTACAAAATAAAACTATTACTTATTTATCCTAGTATAAACTAAGCATAACCAACTAATAAATAAGTATTATTTACATATCACTTTTTGTTGGTGAAAGCGGGCCTTAGGCATTAATTTAGGTATCACTTTGTGTTGGTGACAGCGGGCCTTAGGCATTCAATTAGGTATCACTTTGTGTTGGTGAAAGCGGGCCTTAGGCATTCAATTAGGTATCACTTTGTGTTGGTGAAAGCGGGCCTTAGGCATTCATTTAGGTATCGCTTTGTGTTGGTGAAAGCGGGCCTTAGGCATTCATTTAGGTATCACTTTGTGTTGGTGAAAGCGGGCCTTAGGCATTAATTTATGTATCACTTTGTGTTGGTGAAAGCGGGCCTTAGGCATTCATTTAGGTATTACGTTGTGTTGGTGATAGCGGGCCTTAGGCATTCAATTAGGTATCACTTTGTGTTGGTGAAAGCGGGCCTTAGGCATTAATTTAGGTATTACGTTGTGTTGGTGAAAACGGGCTTTATGCATTCATTTAGGTATCACTTTGTGTTGGCGATAGCGGGCCTTAGGCATTAATTTAGGTATCACTTTGTGTTGGTGATAGCGGGCCTTAGGCATTCAATTAGGTATCACTTTGTGTTGGTGAAAGCGGGCCTTAGGCATTCATTTAGGTATCACTTTGTGTTGGTGAAAGCGGGCCTTAGGCATTGATTTAGGAATTACGTTGTGTTGGTGAAAGCGGGCCTTAGGCATTCAATTAGGTATCACTTTGTGTTGGTGAAAGCGGGCCTTAGGCATTATTTATTTATTTATTTATTTGCCCTCATGCACATCACACATTTTACAATATAACTGTCGGTTTTTGTACATGAACCCTGTCAGGGCACTGCAAAGCACAATGCTGGTTTGCTGTTGAGTTAGTGAACATTAAATTAACATAATAAATTGAGTCAAAGCTTATCAAATCACAATAATTACAATACAATTCAGAAAAAGGTAATATCTCTAGAAGTCGGATGTCCAGTTATCAGTAATAAACACTACACAATATAATACAATACAATAACACACACAAAGTCATATTTAAGTCAGATTGCATTAGGGGGTAGGCAGTAAAAATTAGAAAAAAAAAAAAAAATAATAATAAGGAAAAGGTAATAATTACAATCATGTCATGTCAATAGCGTAGATGATTAATTTAGGTATCACTTTGTGTTGGTGAAAGCGGGCCTTAGGCATTAATTTAGGTATTACGTTGTGTTGGTGAAAGCGGGCCTTAGGCATTCAATTAGGTATCACTTTGTGTTGGTGATAGCGGGCCTTAGGCATTCCATTAGGTATCACTTTGTGTTGGTGAAAGCGGGCCTTAGGCATTCATTTAGGTATTACGTTGTGTTGGTGAAAGCGGGCTTAGGCATTCAATTAGGTATCACTTTGTATTGGTGAAAGCGGGCCTTAGGCATTCATTTAGGTATCATTTTGTGTTGGTGAAAGCGGGCCTTAGGCATTCATTTAGGTATTACGTTGTGTTGGTGATAGCGGGCCTTCGGCATTCAATTAGGTATCACTTTGTGTTGGTGAAAGCGGGCCTTAGGCATTAATTTAGGTATCACTTTGTGTTGGTGAAAGCGGGCCTTAGGCATTCATTTAGGTATCACTTTGTGTTGGTGAAAGCGGGCCTTAGGCATTAATTTAGGTATCACTTTGTGTTGGTGAAAGCGGGCCTTAGGCATTCATTTAGGTATTACGTTGTGTTGGTGAAAGCGGGCTTAGGCATTCAATTAGGTATCACTTTGTGTTGGTGAAAGCGGGCCTTAGGCATTCATTTAGGTATTACGTTGTGTTGGTGAAAACGGCTTTAGGCAATCATTTAGGTATCACTTTGTGTTGGTGAAAGCGGGCCTTAGGCATTCATTTAGGTATCACTTTGTGTTGGTGAAAGCGGGCCTTAGGCATTCATTTAGGTATTACGTTGTGTTGGTGAAAGCGGTGCCTCCGCCGCGCGCACGCTCACACTCCCTCCCTTCGCCAGTGTCACCAACACTAAATCCAAATGACCCACCACCAACCGCCACAGACTCCACCATCACCAACTCTACCATTCACTCTGAGTGAATTTACAGAAAGTATGAAAGTATTCATAATAATTATCTATAGCTACCGAATAGAACACGAATACAAATTAAAATCACCTAGAACCAGTTTAACCCTATACTTACTACAAAATTGTTCAATGATGTTAAATAATAACATGTATTCATTATCATTACTACCAGGCGGAATATAGACGACACAAAGTAAAAACAAAAATGACGTAAAAAATTACGTAAATTACGTAGGTAAACAGTAGCACAAACCAGTTCGAACATATGATGATCTCACACTTGGGATTTACAGATGACATCATCATACTGACAGAATCGCACAACTTACAGCAGATACTGGCCTAGTTGATTCTTCAACACGCATTGGACTCAGGGTGAACTTGACAAAACCCAGGTTATGTTCAACGAACTCGTCACCGTAGGATCTATTGTTGTCAAAGGCGGTCCTCTCGAGGTTGTTCGAGAATATATTTACCTCGGGCCAACTCTGCAGTTTGGTAAGAACAACTTTGAGAGTAAGGATAACAGAAGAATCCAGCTGGGCTGGGCAGCCGGGGATTATCAACCAACATGATGATGATGATTATTCAACCAATTCCTTGGTGGCCGCGGTACGAGACTGGTATCATAGGCCCCTACACATAAGGTGGCAGTCCTACCACACACCGGTCACCTAATTCGCCGCATTTGGGGCGCGAGTGTGTGTATAATGTCAACGTGTTTTATTTATTTTTGTGTCTGTTTGTGAATGTAGTATGGATTTTATATCTGGTAAATAAATATTTCATTTCATTTTTTTCGTTTCATTACAAGCGTGATGTTAAGTTACGTTATTTAAAATGCTCATAGACGTGAACATCACCACGCCTGCAGTCGTCTACGTTGAGATGTATAGTTTGGCCACCCTAGGCCAGAAATGTTTTAGGCCTACCTGCTATAATAAGAGTGTATCTGGCGCAACAATCTGGACCCTTGGTAATATAACATTTTGCGTTGATGATGAAAAAAAAATAAGTCGCCTAATTGTGTGGAGTGTGGTGTTGTTGTAGACTTACACCACTTATTGATGGACTGTTTTCGGTATGAGTCTGGGAGAAATGACCTGTTTAGGGTATTGAAGTTGAATAGACTTGAAGTAAAATCCTGGCTCAACCAAATGGTGATGATGCGAAGAGTCTGTTCAGGTTCATGGCCCAGATATGAATAATGTGTATTTAGGGTACGATGGGACTGGCATACACATTGCGGTTATAAATGTCCTTATATATAAAGAAAAAAAAAAAAAGGTGTGAGTCGGGAGGGGACGTCCTAGAAGAAAATACACCAACCTTATTGATCATGACATAACATCACGCATGTAATCCGAGAAGGGTTAGGCAGAGGTGTACCTAATAGTAGGTATACCCACATTTAGCCAATTATGTTTTAAAGTCCTATGTAAGGGGGCGAGGCTATTGCCTGCTGTAAGGCGCTCTGTGGCGCTATTGACGCTCCTGATCTGCTCGATGTGCTGGCGCGCTTCTTTGTTCCAGAAAATTACTGCCGGGGTAGAAAGCACAGGCTGTTTGCCGTGCCTCCATGTCGTTCTGTTGCACGGCTAAGTCGCCAATTCCTCGCTTAATGATCTCTTGGATTCTAATCCAACAGAAGATCTGTTTGCGGATGGATGGACGAAGATTGTATTGGTATGTCAGAAGTACTGTGAGAGGAATTTATGAAAGTGTTGTTATGCTTCTTTTATTTATGTTTACACTTAACATTTTGCTTTACTTTGTTATTTTTAAATATTTTAAAATGTTTTTTTTTGTCTCTTCTATTTTTATAATTTTGGTTAGGTACTGCAATTTGTGGTAAGCACAACCGTTGTCATTAAATAAATAACAAAAATAAATCAACCGGCCACAAATCCAGACTCCGTGGCTGCTACTGAGAAATTCCTGACAGATATTTTTTTTAATGTCTAGGTACTAATTAAAATTCAACTAACACTATTTTAACCGACCCAAGAATCGAATCCAAGACTCAGACTCAGCAATCAACGCGACCACAAGACCTAGACAGTCTTCAACATATTAAACTTTAAAAGTATGAAGGAATAAGATAGTCAAGTTATATTAGCAAGAAAATTGTCTAGTACTTAATGATGTAGGCGAGAAACTTAGGAGCAAACTTTCTTTACGCATAAGTTGCAAGAAATGTTACAGAAATTAAAAGCTCAGCACAGGTGTTAAGCAAACGTGTTGAACTAAGTAAAGTAGGTCATGATTTACTTGTATATCGTGGCCAATTTACCTAGAAAGCAGAGGAAAGAAAATTAGTCTGGAATCCTGTAGTACTCGTGGTATATCTTATTTCATTCTGTATTTAACTGCATGTAGGGATAATTTGGACACGGTAAATTTATGGTCAATAATTTATAGGGAACAAAATGCCAGAATTTTGTTGCTAGGTAATTTCTTTTACGACATACAGACGGCTTGAAAAGCAAAGATTTTGTGATTCTAAAAAGGTAATTTCAGTTTTTTTGTTTTGCGAAAGTAACTCAGTGTTATTGTGATACCTTTTCATGCTTTAACGGCTAAAAGATACATAGAGAGACCTGTGTTAGGACATACGATACTTTTGTAGCGGTATTGCAAAAAGTACTCCTTCAACATTGTACAAAAAGTACTACAGCGCCATCTATGACACATAAGATGAACTAACATCAATATTCTGAATCGCGCTGTTAAAGTTATCCGCGACTTAAGACTATATAGAAAAACCCGACAAAAGCTATCGGGCAGTAGCCCACTAGACACAGCACCCGTCTGGTTGGAGGATCCTCCCTTTTCTAAGGGGATAAAGAACTTTACACCCTGTACCTACTTTCTATCCCGGTAGTAAGGCCTCGTGGTATAGTTTCAGACCTCCATTCAGGCAAAGCCGCAAGCAAATGCTAGCCCATTGTAAACCCAATAAATGGTCGAAACCTCTTGCTGTATACATAAATAAACCACCCATATAAGCACAATGTGGCCCAGTTATACGTATAGTTAGTCAAGTTATGTGTTCCAGTAGTAAGTTAAGTCAGAACGAAGTTGGCCGTGTTCTAAGTAATTTTATGAGACAAGGACTATAGAGGCGGCGAATATGGCACACAATTTTCATGTGTTGTAGTTTCAGGAGTATTATATCTTCACAGTATTTTGTCGTCAAAATTATAACTGATTACCATAACTGTTAATGTAGTAAATGTGCGACTAAGATAATTTAGAGTAATGTAATCAACAGCAATTTTGAGTGCTAAAGACTTCATCATGAACATCGTCTAAGGTGTTAAGCATCTTTTCTTATGATAATTGCCATATTTTGTACCCCATTTTATAAACAATGTTTCAATTATTTTACGAATTAAAGCTGGTTCGCTAATTGAACTTGTCTATTCGTTGAAAATTCTCTATTTTTTTTCCTTTTCATTGCCAAACTAACATCATTAGGTAGGTACTATTACTTCGCCATTTACAGGCTGAGGTGTACACACGGCTACACATCAAGCTATACATTTCCAGTATAAGCTGACCTCGCAATGTACGGAAATCCAATAAATGCGAGACCAGCATAAACTGGAAATTTATAGCTTGTTGTGTAGCCGTGTGTACCTACTAAATAATACACCCACATTTCGCCAGTTATGCCTATGTCCCATGTAATACTGGGCGAGCCAATTGCCATCAACCAGGCACGAATCCAGACCCTGTGGCTTCTACCGATAAATTCTTGATAGAAAACCCAATTACACTTTGCCTGACCCGGGAATCGAACCCAGGACTTCATGTCCAGCAGTCGTGCTTGCGACCACTAGACCAACGAGGCAGGCAGTCAGCACCTTAGTGTCGTTGTAATAAAGGTGATTTCGTAGTGTAGGTGTTACTACTATTGTGCCGTTGGCTGTTCCGATTACAAGGAATTATTCCTAATCTGATTATCCGCTATTTCTTTAATTGATATTTTTATGTAGTTACACACTTTAAATCTTCAATTCACTTGGTTCTTACATCTCTGTAACATGCTTATGTTCGTAGAGAATTTCATAGTCTTTGATGCGTTAGTCCGATCAACTGTGTCCAACTATTACTTCTGCTCAAACTATCTCGAATGTGAGATGCCAGATAGCTAATAAAGTGGTATTAATAATGTAATCAATTTGCTGCTTAGGACTGGTATCTTGGGTTGTATATTAATAGTGTTATTTTCTATTCGCGTTTTCCGTTGGCGTGTGTCATATTTATTGTGTAATGAAAATTGTGTGTGAATCGGAAAATTGTATGAGGCATTGGGAGAGTTCCATTGGAATTAAAATAATTGAATGACAAATATATTTACAACATTAGGGCTTTAAAAACTGTAGGTATAATGATAATTGGATTCTACCGGAACTAGGAATAAACCTGTTTCTCAGGTAACTCACTCAAGTTCTTATACCTGAATATCGTCTAAGATTTCTTGAACAAAATTACTAGTAAATATCTCATCTATAAATATATTATATCAACAAAGAAAAGTAATAAAGCGCTTCCTCGCTCTACTTATTTAAGAATTTGCTGTGTCCGACAGGGTTCATAATTGTTTCTATTTTCATTTTTTATTTACCACCTGTAAGTGTACATTATGGAAATAGCAATAAACGATTTGAGATATAATTCCTTTTTTTATTGCTTTACAAACTTTATTTTTTTTTTTTTTTTTTTTTTCTGGACAAAACAAAACGAGCCGTCTCCAGGAGTGCCGCTTTCTGCATCAAGCTCTTGAACCAGCTGCCTAACGAGAGCCTCCTCAGGTATTGATCGTGGCTCTTGGCAATTAAGCCATTGGCTGATATGTACAGATAATTATTATTGTTCTATTCAAAGTAAGAAAAATAGCTTGTTTAGCCAACTTCTTAACAAAGTTCTATTATTTTTGTAATGAAGCTTATCACAAAAATCCAGGTCACGTTTACTTTGTGTCTACAGAGATGTCACTAAAATGAATGGTTTGACCATTTGCGCACTTGATTTTATCTTCTTTTATTTATTCGATTCATATATAGGTACAGTAAAACCTAATTTGAAAGTGTGTCTTGTCTTTATCTGGTTTAATCTGTGGGTACTATTTTGTACCAAATCCTTACGAACTCTTTTGCTGCAACTAAACAGGAATCAAGACCAAATGAAAAATAAGTAGGACAAACTTTTGAAGATCTTGTTCAGAAAATCGTAGCACCTACTTATTTCTATACAAATTGTGAGACTCAGCCAAGTTTACCTAGCGGTCGCGGTGCACTGAAGAACTTTGGAGCTACAACTATACCATAACTATTAAGGTAAAGATTGGTCTGCTGGTAAATTAGTTGACCGACAGAGTTTAGGACCGCTTGCGAATTTCACAATGAACTATGGACCACTAACTATGAACATCGGGTAGCCTCCCGATAAGATCAATTTTCCGGAGAGCCAGCGGTCTTTACAATCGACGGAGTTGAACTAAATTTACGACGAACTTCGATGTTATCCGAAGCTAATTTACTGGTCTTACTTATCGACTCGTTTCAGTTTACCTGTTGAAAGTATGATTTTAGATAGTTTAAGCACGATAAGGAAAGATAGCTTCAAAGATGACAGACGGATCTTCGTGTTCAGATTTTGCTTGTTTAAACTTGTCTTCAGGCAAATTGACCATAGACAGAACGGCAGGATCGTAACTGCCTTCGGGGTACACGACGACGACAAGCCATAGATACCATAGCAACAGCTGTTTAAACTACTCATACAAAGGGCTGCAGCGATCCCGATTGTTGCCATGTTAAATATGTTCATGCATTGCTTAGGCGACCGCTTAGACCACAGTCCACTTCAGGTCTCGGAGGAATCGATTGTCATGCGAATATCTACAATGGACATCAGGGGTCCTAACGTTTGGATATCTGGTTTGACAATAGAGTAACGATAGCAACATTGTCTTTCACTTGTCGATTGTTCCTCTAGGTACTAAAATACTTGATTACTACAACTAAAACATTTAATTTATTACGTCCTCTTGTCAGGATCTCGTGGATAATGTTCGGAGAGCACGTTAAGAAGTTGGTCCTGGCGGTCATTAGTGCCCGAAAGTCAGACATCCAGTCTTACTAAGGTGTTTCATACTACCCAGTACTAGCTAGGTTGTAGAGTTCAGATAGGCAGTCACTCCATGTAAAATAGTGGTATTCAGTTGCATCCGGTTAGACTGGAAGCCGACCCCAACTTAGTTGGGAGTGGGGTTTGGGGGTTGGCTTCGCAGATAATGACGTACTCCTGTCATGACAGTTGAAATTCTAAGTAAATACGTTGCTTGGCTATTTCCTTGAAGCAAGTTATCCAGAACCAAGCTTCCCTGAACTTTGTGTTTATCCTTTGAGAACGCTAATATTACTGACGCGTTCAAGCAAAGTTCATTCAATAAGAAATCATTCAACAGCGAACGACCAACAATGCGAACTATTTTACTTTACCACATATCCTATGTGGATGTTTGCGCTAAGCCGCGGTGAACAAGATAAAATAGTTCGGTTGAGTTTGTAAACAGATTTTGTTCCAAGACGTTGTTTCTTAATTACAAATTCCGACGTAACGGACAGGATTTCTCCGTCGGTCGCGAACTGAAGCATCCCAATACACAAGTTTGAGGGCAACTGCTTAATTAAATCATCAATATAGGAGAAGGAGTCTCAAGGGGAACCACGGTCCGTGCCTGAGTGATGTATTGCTCGTTTTTGTTGCTGGTCTTCTGATAATACACTTAGTGTGATCATACATTTTCGTAGAAAAAATTGATCTTAGAATTGTGAGTGTGGCAATGACTATAATTTGAGATTTGTATAACATTCATTCTGGCGTCATTATCCTCAATAATAAATGTATTACTGACTAGAATAATTTATTGTTACTATACAATGAGTCTTTTAATCCCTGTTTTAATTTTATACAGTGACTGGTAAATTCTTATTTGGCCCTTTAGTATTTGGTTCCAATTTTCGGAAGCACAATGCGATCGGATTAGTTCTATTCATCAGAGGATTATCTAAATTCACAATTTAAATTGGAACCTGAAGAATTTGAAGCAGGATTAAACTATCAAACTGTTTTGTAGGAGGCGAAACAAACGTTTAATTTTAACCAAGACTAGAGGCCATAACAACATTTCCTTTAGAAGATTATCTGGGATTTTGCCTGGATAAGTGAGATCTAACTCGTAATTTCATTTGATCCCGTCCTGTCGATATTCTCATCCCCCAGGGAGTTCCAATAATACCTGTTAATTGGAAACTAGTCCCTCAATGGTCCTCCTTGGTATAACCGTCATAATATACTATAATTTGTTCTTGCTGGTTACAAACATTGGGTATCCTTGTAGGGCTGGGTTTGTTTCTCTGTGGAACGAATTTACGACGTCCTAATTACTTTTGTTCAATTTGTATTCAAATTGCTTGGTGATATATTTTTCTAAAGCTTGAAATAAGTGTTTAGAGTGCTGTTAATGACTGAATAAGGACAATTAGAGCACTAAACTGTTTTTCGATTAAAGTTGTAGACTTTATTCTGAAAGAATTTACCATAAATTAGCATTATACCTACGAAGTTTTAGAGTATACGGATCATTGGGTGTGAAATAAAAATGCATATTTCATCGGCCAAAACTTTATTTAGAAACAAAACTTTTAAGTTCTCTTGTGATGCATCTGAAAAATGAAAATTTTTCGTTAATTTCCTATCACAGTTAATAAATCATTACAATATACCAGGTACATACAGACTACAGAGGTACATAGCAATTATGTTGCACACGGAACACACAGCAAGCAAAATCGGCACACTAAACATGAAGTTTATGCCAAATATTCCCGATTTTAGAATACAAATAAAAAGTATAAGGTAGCCTTTGATTATATTATGTCTAGATGGAGCGTCGCCCTACAATCAAAATAAATAAAACGAGGCAACAATTTCAAACATGTGTGCGTGCGGCAGCGTGCTCGCAGGAGAGATGTCTCTGTGGGCGAACTTAGAAGCTAACAGTCGGCTGATATTTTTTGACACGTTTTTGTACATTTGATGCTCCATCTAGACATTATATTATAAACAAAGAAGGTAACACAGAATGATGTTTTGCTAGCAGACAGAACTATTAAAAAATATATTAGATAAGACCTTATAGATGAAGATAGTGGAGATACAAAAAACAAACAAAGGAGAATTGGTTGGTCCAAACGAAAGTCCGAAGTTATATAAAATGAGTCCTTTGAGCTCAGAATCCAAATAAAATTATATCTAAAAATTTTCATATTGATTGATGAGTTCAATGTGAATCACTTGAGTTTTCCGTGTTAAAGGAAGTTGCAATATTTTAGTAATTAGCTGATATATGTACGCTTCATTGTGCTTCACAAGTTCCTCAACCATGGATTCCTGTCAGTCTACTTTGCCCCAACAAAAGGCCCAGAAATGACTAGTAGGTATATGTAAGGGTGGTTAGCATTGAATTCTTTTAAATAAGTAGAACTTCCCAAGCCTATAATTACTGAAAAGGAAATGTAATTTTTTCAGACATGGTTTCACGATTTGATTTCTTGTAGGGTAAATTTAAGTGGGTTCCATCCATCCATCCTCACAAACTTTCACATTTATTATATTAGTAAGATGATAAATAAATAAATTTTACTAAAAAATATAGGGTATGACAGTAAATACAGTTTTGCTTAAACTTATTTCAACTTCATGGTCGGTCCAAACTCGTCAGACTTTCGGGCCACTGATTACCGTCTACCGTCTGTGTAACGAACGACTGTCAAACACCTACGAATGACAACCGGGACCAACGGTTTAATAGGCTTTCAGAGGCACGAAAGTAACTCGGTGTGTTATACTACACTACTCGGGTGGTCAAAAAAAGGTAGAAAAACAACAAACGGAGCATATCCCATTGCATCGGGGGATGAGGCAAGGTGACGTAATTTCCCCGAAATTGTTCACCAACTCACTGGAGGATGTGTTTAAGACGCTAAAATGGGAAGGACGTGGCATTAACATCAACGGCGAATACATCTTACACTTGAGATTTCCAGATGACACTGTCATTCTGGCTGAGTCGCTGCACGACTTGCAGCAGATGATGGATGGCAATTGATTCTTCAATACGCATTGATCTCAGGGTGAATTTGGACAAAACTCAGGTTATGTTCAACGAACACGTCACCCCAGGACCTATTGTTATCAATGGAGGTCCTCTTGAGGTTGTTCGAGAATATGTTTACCTCGGGCAAACTCTGCAATTTGGTAAGAACAACTTTGAGAGGGAGGCCAACAGAAGAATTCAGCTGAGCTGGGCAGCATTTGGGTTGCTTCGCCGGTTCTTTTCGTCGCGTATTCCACAGAGCCTAAAGACTAAGGTCTTCAATCAGTGCATCATGCCTGTTAAGACTTACGGAGCCGAAACGTGGACACTCACGGTGCAGCTGGTCCATAAATTTAAGGTCGCTCAGCGAGCTATGGAACGGGATATGCATGGAGTTTCTAGGAGGATGTCTGTTGGATTACCTCGTTCCGAATGCGATCCCTCGGAGAGACTCCATTTAGTTTTTTTTTTTTTTATATATTGACTAAACGGATTGAAACGAGAAAATAAAGTACACTTCCTTTTAAGAAGGATGTAATCCTTAGCGAAGAACATGAGTGAATGGTGGGGTGGTGGACAACTATAAATACTAGTCAAAACTTAGGGCCTGTATAACATAAACGATGAAACATTCACCACTGAAAACACTAGCAAAAGAACTCCAGTGGACTATAACTGAATGTACAATATTCCCACAACCATGAAAAAAGCTACATACACAAAATAAAAACAGAAATCCTTCACCATTGAGCCGACCACCATGATATCCAAATGATCAAGTGATTCTTTTGTACTATTTCACCTTTTACTGTGCTCCTACAAATGTTCCACAGAAAAGTGGTATTTTGTATGGATTGTTTGTACTCTTAAATACTATGTAGAAAAGAAAAGGGCGAGTTGCTTTAAACTCATATATTTTTTGAGGCTCCATTACTGATGTAACGCCAACACTGACAGCTGAAAGTGCAAAATTTAACTCAAGTAATGTACTTTCGAAAAATATAACTGCAGAGCCCAAGTCATTCCTACTACTTTTACCAGCATTAAAATTCTAGGTTGAAAGATAGTAACAAATTTTGAATAAAACTATTCTGTAGCCATAAGTAGGTAGCGCATATGTAAAATATTAGATATATAAATAATTTAGATCGAAATACTGAAGCACACAAATATGTATCTAAAGCATCGTATTTCACCTTATTAGACTAAGGTTCCACAAAATAATGGCATTTCTCGTAGTTTTATATAAAATATAAACGGATGGTTGGCATTAAAGATTTTTGGCGGATCTACAGGTACTATTTTCATTCTTGATAGAACCACAGCTGTAAATGTAAAACATTATTATGCTAATAAGGTAATAAATGAATACTTGAGATCATAATTTAATGCTACGGAAATGTGTGGAATAGTCCTAGAGGTAGAAATAGTGCCTGCGATACATGTCATATCCTTCACCAGTAAACAACCACCAATTGATCATTAAACAAATTATAACGATTTCGGGACAACTGATTCACCTTTTACTGCGCCCCTACAAACAGCCCGCAAAACAGAGGTACTTTGCCAAACATTATATAGAATATGAAGGGTTGTGTTGCTTCAAAGATATATATTTTCGGAGGAGGATACTGGAGTGCCAAAGTTCTTACTGCTATAGCTGAAAAAATTTATTATCTTTGGTATAATCTGTAATGAAAGCTGTAGAATCCAACTGATATCGCAAATGAATTCACCTTAATGAACAAAGGCTCCGCAGAATAATATTGTGTTCTTAAAAATAATGTAAAATAGGAAAGGATGGTTAGCATTGAAGATGTAAAGCGGAGATAAAGGAAGACTCCTTCTAGATATAACGACAGCTGTAAATAAAATACGAATGATTAAAATAAATAAGAACCGTTCTTCACACACACAAATAACTTTAAGATTCGGTTAAGTATTGTGTCGTGAAAAGGAATTAAATCCAATTGAAGACAAAGAGGACTGTTTCTTAAAATTTATGGATTTCGTCATCTTAACCAAAAAAAAAAAAAAATGTCGACCTGTGTGAAACCTTACCTCATTGTAACCTTAAACAATGAGGCAGAAAATACGGAACGAAGATTACAAGAACAAAGCAAAAGATAGTCCTATTTACGATTCATAGAACCATCAGACGTGGCCAATAATTTTATGATTCTTAGCAGTAAAGCAACTGAACTTTATGAAGGACATCACTAATAAGAAATATTGTGTGGGGAGTCCCTCTAGGGTGTTCTAGCTTCAATTCCTTTAGTTAAATTCTTCTATTGTTCAGCCTTCTCAATATTACTAATAATATATATTTGTGTGACTAAATAATATATATTTGTGTTATCCATACGTACCAGTAGCTGCCGCAGCCTCAGTTCCTAATTCATCAAATGCCATGTATGCTTGCTGTATTGCATCAGAAACAAACACTGGTTCCGGTTTTTGTAACAAGCCTTCAAATCCATCTAGTGTTTCAAAAATTTTTGTGACACCATACTAAACGAAAAAAAAAAGTTTTTTTTTTTAGTTTTGTTTTATAGCAAATAAGTACAACAATGTTAAAATATCGCATAAAATTATGTTTTCTTACCTTAATAAGTAGTTCTTTTAAATTAATATCGGTTTTTATCAACATTTTTGGTATGGAAACCGACACTTTTTGGTTTTTTAGACTTTGCATTATTTTGTCCCACTCGCCAGGTTCTGAGATAGTTGTTAGTGTAGGCAAAAAGTCACCTTGAGTTCTAGGGAGAACCACCACGAAACTGAAATTGTTGCCTTTGTAAAACATTTGTAGCACCTGAAATAAACAAGAAAGGAATTGGTTGTTCATGGGCACCCAGAATGTTTTTTTTTTTTTTTTTAGGTTTGACCACTCGCAGCGCACAACTCTACTGAGGTTGAAGCTGCTTAACCGGACTATCCTGTGGTGGCCGAAAATTACTTTAAGGCCCCCAGCCAGGGCTTACAAACTAAGGATATTACACATTAAATGAGCGTTCACTAAGGGCACCCCCTGCGGGGTTCGGGCCTAGGCTTAGTGCGTCATTGAGGGGAGGGCAACTAGAGTTTGGCCGGATTATTGGGTCGAATTATTTAATGGGGAATTTAACGTTACATGCTCAGCGGCGCGGGCTGGCTCGTCGAGCAAGGGTCGGTATGATTGTTTAATAAACGTTATGTACCTACATACTATACAGGGTGGAATTTTTCAACGCCACCTGGAGGGAAAGTACTCTAAATACTGGAGATAGTAAATTTTACTCAAAGGAAACATTACCTTATTTGTAAACAGAAATAAATCTGCATTCAAAGATTTTCGTAAATTCGCTTGCAGCCTGCACTTTTATGGCATCAATAGATAGGGTAAATCATATGGATCAAATCTAACAAACATGTCAAATTAAATGAAAGGAAAGCCATGAAATCTAAACTTAAAAATTCAGTGGGATAAGAAAAACCACTTTTACTCCGTTCCTCTGGACGGCGAGCTAACCCATTACTCACCATCCACAGGCCCACGCCTGCGGTGGCCGGGAGCCACCACATAGTCCCCGACGCCCAAAGCGTCTCCCGCGGCGGTTGAGACACGAGGCTCTCTCCCTCTCACGTCCCGCCACCTCCTTGGCTAGCATGACTGATTCACAGAAAGAGGTTACGGTGTCCCATTCCCTCTCGCGCCGGACCGTGGATTGAACCAGGGCCGGACGCGAGAGGGCGCTGCCGCCGATCGCCGCTACGAGGACACGGCGGTGCTCCGCCCAAGCGGAGCAGACCTCCACAGTGTGCTCCACCGTGTCCTCCGGTCGATCCTCACAGTGGTGACACCCGGGCGTTGCCTTCCGCCCGATGGCTTAGTGGCTGAGCGATTGACTGCCGCGCTGCGTGTCACGGGATCGATACCCGCGCGGAACAAATATTTGTATGGCCTACAGATAGTTGTTCCGGGTCTGGCTGTTTGTGTATGTGAGTTTAAATGTTTTTAAACGCATCCACGGTACTGGAGAAATTCTTGGTGAAGGGGTTACGTAACGAGTAAAAAAAAATAGTGTTTAATTGAATTTTTTACTACTTCTCCTTCAGATTGAAATGAAAGGTGTATATTATGTTTACTTACTATTCTTAAAAATTACAAACCTGGAACTTGTCATTCTCAGCGTAGTTAAAAGAATTTTGTTGCCACATGATTTTCAAAGGTACTGTTTCACCGTTACTTTTAGTGAAGTTTTTCTCTTTAGTATTCTCAGGGTCAAACGGATTCACCCAATTCCCCTGAAATAGCACGAATGTTTTTACTCTGAGAAACTGTTCTAAAACTAAGCTGTAAGTTATGGAAAATTCTTACCAGGAAATAAATTGCGTTGACCAAACATAATCTTGTACTCTCATCAAACATATTCGCATTTACAAGATCTTGGATTTTACCACGAGTGCGGTTCGATACCTGATTAAAAAAAAAAGGAATATTAATTTACTCATCTACATTATCAACTATAATATCTACAGCATATTAGTTGTATCTAAAATACTGGTATTCATTCAGCTGCGTCTGGTGAGACTGGAAGCCAACCCTAACATCTAAACGCTATTTATATTTAACATCTTCTGAGCTCGTGGCCAAATAATACCAGCCGTTCGAGTCAATCTTACAACCACTCTTGCCTGGGTTGATCCGTGGATGGGTGACCACCCATTACATACCGAGTTTCTTCTGTGCCTCGGAAAGCACGTTAAGCCGTTGGTCCCGGTTGTCAATTGTAGATCTTTACAAGTTTTACGGGTGGTCAGTCGCCCGAAAGTCTGGCACTTACCAAGGAGTATCGTATAACCTAGCTAAACCCAGTGGTAATTGAATTATGGAGTTCAGATGGGTAGTCGCTCCATGTGAAATACTGGTATTCAGCTGCGTCCGGTTAGACTGGAAGCGGACCCCGAGTTGGGAAAAGGCTAAGCAGATGAAGATCATTATCTTCAGAGCATTTACCCTACAATGCTTGGGTAGATAGCTCCATACTATTTTACATGGGGCGAATGCTTATCTTAAATCTACAACCCAAATACTAGAATGAAATCCATCCGCCCTCCTGCTCAGCCCAGAGCGGGAGGGGTTATTTGATGATTTCCCATCGGTAAAAAAAAAAAAAAAAAAAAAAAAAGAAAAAGGGGGCAGCGGTGGCTGAGTGGTGGCTGAGTGGTGGCGGCCCCGACTCACGAACAGTAATTCATGGGTTCGAACCTAGGCAGGCTCATTACTTTGTGTAATTTATTTCATCACCACTGCTCTCAAAAAAACGGTGAAGGAAAACATCGGAAACCGGCATGTCCTAGAACCAACAATTCGAATACATGTGACATATACTAACCCGCACTAGGCCCGCGTGGTTGATTATAGCCCATTCCCTCTCGTAGAGAGGAGGCCGAGAGTCCCAGCAGTGGGAACATTATAAGCTGATTATGCTAACCGATCCACAGACCGGCCTTGGCAAGCGTAGCTTACCTTGAAGATCGACGATCGCGAGCGCGATATTTTTATTTATGTTTTTCGTAATAATATGATAATGATACAACTGCCTCGTTAGTGTAGTGGTCCCAAGCGCAACAGTAACTGCTCAGCATGAGGTCCTGGGTTCAATTCCCAAGTCGGGCAAAGTGTTATTGGGTTTTTCCATAAGGAATTTCTTAGTAGACAGCCACGGAGTCTAGATTTGTGCCAGGTTGATGGCAATAGGCTCGCCTCCTGCTACATGGAACTTATAACGTAGCTGGCTAAATGTGGGTGTACCATTAGGGACACCTCTGCCTAAGCCCTCTGGGATTACAGGCGTGATGTCATGATGATAAACTCACCCAAGCATTTATTGTGTCAGCCGCTTCTTTACTTTGACTGAAGTCGAGGTTTTGTCCTTCAGCGTCGAAGTATTCAGCCGAAACACTTTTGAAATCATCGCTTAGTGGATATTTCTCGTTAGCGTAATATTTTGAAGCCACTTCAAATTCAACTTCTGATTGGTTCTTGAATCCGTTAGTTAATTCTTGGAAAGCAGTCTTTATCTATAATTATGATGATTTAAGATTAGTTAATTAGGTTTAGACCAAAGAAATAAATTCCGCGTTTAAAAATTATCAGGTATTTTTTTTCCATGCAAATAAATTAGTGACATAACGGATTCGAAGATCAGCGATGGCCCAGTTCCAGCCCCCACTTACAAACAGTAAGTTGTGGATTCGAACCCAGGCAGGCGCATCACTTTGTGTAATTTATTTAATCACCACTACTCTCAAAAACGGTGAAGGAAAACATCGTGAGGAAACCGGCATGTCCTAGAACCAAAAATTTGAAGACAAGATTGTGGCATCTACCCACCTGCACTGGGCCTGCGTGGTGGATTATAGCCCATATCCTCGCATAGAGAGGAGCCGTGTGTCCCAGCAGTGGGAACATTATAGGCTGATTATGCTATATGAACGGAATTGTCTCGATCGCTCGTACTGAAAATCATGTCTATCTTTCCACGTAGGACTTGTGAGCTCACTCTTCTCATTTTTCGTTTAAACGCCAATGTGAAAGTTAATAATGTTACGTTGACAATCTTACGAGAACATTTTAGATTACTCTGCGTTCGAGTCCAGAATGTTCCACTATTGAGCTGTGTAGACAATGTTACACTGGGATCGGTTGACATATAAATAGCAATCGGATTTTTGCGATACAACGAAGCCAACCGAAGTGAACTACCAGTGTGATAACTAAGTGAATAGTAATCATTGGTGAATTTATGATTGTGTAAAAACGATGTGGTGTTAAATAAGAATATTTAGTGTTTAACGGGTGATGGTTTAATATATCTCATATCCAGCTCGTAACAATATGTAATGTAACGTACCTCATCTTTACACTTAAGATTGAGCACTTTGAGTAGTTCGTCTAGAACCGGTCCTTCCTTGGCCCATACTGTAAGTTGTGCCAAAGGTATCAGTAGGGATGTGGATGATGCTACGGAATTTTCATCTGGACTTAGCGAATTCAGGTACTAAAAATAAAAAAATATGTTAGATTCTGAATTTTCACGCAATTCCAGGTTTTATATGAATGTCTTATTTATGTATGATGACATAAAACTTGTGTAAAAAGACCTATAACAAAGCCAAAACGCATTTGTTCTTCCCGTCATTGCGATATTCTTTTGTTCTGAACCTGACCGCAATTGGAAAACTTCTTGTTATGGAGAAATTGGAGGTTAAAGTTCCATCTATACTTTTAATACCTCTATGACTTCTATATTATTCAATATGACCATCAGCACAATGTTTTGAGTGCGTTACACAGAGTCCTACAGTGAACCAGGATTTTACACCCCAAAAAGAAAAGTCTAACACACACCGCACGTAAAAGTTATTTCCGGGAAACTCCTGATATTTTTTTGCGTGAAGTTACTTACTTTCATGCACATAATGATGGGTTGGCACAGCTTCCTGAAGGCTCTGTTTACACCTTGTATACAGGAAATAGAGCACAAAGGTACCGCTTATTTAATTAAAAATGCCTTCCAGTATATTAAGGGCTTAGGCTTAGTTTTGTAGCTAACCTCTACATTATTATGAATTCTAACTTTTGAAGATTGTTATAAATGCAGCACGTGCCTTTTTGTGCTTTAATTTAGGTGTTGCTTAGTGTAAGTGAAAACGGGTAGTAGCATCGTTTGCTAAATTGAACGGACCGAAAGAAGAGGTCATTTCCTATCTCTTCAGCGCAAATAACTTATCCTTGGTCATTAAATCCATGGAGATTTTTTAATTTCAGTTTGGCTGGTACAGGTGGGAAACTTTCAGTACAGGTACAGTAAAATTTCAGTACAGGCTGGAAACTTTCAAGGGGCTTTCAAGTAAGGGGAACTATTTTACCTTAACCGTTGCAGCTTCACAAAAATGGTCTTAGAAGACTATTCATATTGTTCGTGAAATTTTGATCGCCATTCACAGATTTTCCAAAAAAAATACATAATTATGGCAAGAAAATGGCCATTTTACACAAAACATTTTTTTATGCTCTTCGATCCTGTTTCTAATACTGATCAAAAACTTATATGGGACCAACCTAGGTCGGAGTATTAAAAAAGACAGAAATTGCAAAAAAAAAATCCCATACGTTATGTTTGAAAATTTTAACCAAAATTTTATTTTAGTATTATTCGATTTTGCGATTTTTCAAATTAAAATTTAAAAAAAACTGAGTTATTGGGGCTGAAAAGACAGCAAATCCCCCCTTTTTCGGCCCGTTCAATTAGGCAAACGATGTACCAAACACTTTGTATAATCAATACTTCCCGTTACATTTCCTAAAGCTAAAAAAGACATTTTTGATGAATTGGCCATTGACGGCGACGCCATTTCTTACGATCCTTGCATATTCCACTTGCTTTGTTTAAGTTTATTAATCTGATCATACACGCACGCAAGAAAAGTTTATTAGCATTAATCAAATAACACTTACTTGTAAAAACTTTCCAGTTAAGGAAATGATTCCTTGATTGAGTCGAGCCCTCGCCTCTGTGACATTCACCACGCACTCTGAAGCTGGTAAATAAAACAAAATCAACTAAATTAACGTGAAAGACGAAAACAACTATTTCTTTTTCTTATAAAGACGTGTTTTTACTGTCTAACTCTTCATCTTTCTGTCCTTGTCCCAATCTACTTGGGGTTGGCGCAACACGTTTTCTTTTTCCATTCACCCCGGTCAGAAGTAACGGTCGTAATATTTTTAATTTTTTCACAAGTCAAATATTCAATCAATTTTATTGAGCATGCGTTATCAAAACACTTTTATGTCAAATCTATTGTCTTTTTGGCGTTATAAATCAGTCTGTTGCTAAAGTTTCATGGACGAATATTATTTTTATAACTAGTGGTATGTGGATTTAATTTTTCTTTAGATATACCTTAATCAAAAAAGGACTCAAAACACAGCCTTGGTGAACTCCAAGTAAGTGTAAAGTTTTGTTGAATTTTTACGGTAGTTGTATTATTTTATGCGGTGTCTGTTTAGAGTACTAATAGTAAATAGTAATCTCTTCAAGACTCCTACCCCGGGCCCTAAATAAAGCGTTCAGCCGCGCGAAAACGACGTGATCGTTGCGGTCATAGTTATTTCACTCATTTGTTCAGAAAATTGGAAGACTGGCAGCGCGACCACACGTTTGGTTCACCGAACAAATGAACAAATTTACACGATGCTCGACGGACGCGGCTTTAAAATTAAAGTGCAGTTTAAGATTGAAATGTATTTTTCTGTATCTATATTTATGAATGATTTAGGAAATCTAAAATTAAACATATTTTTTTAAAACAATGTCCATGGTCCTGATAGGCTCTTTTTACCAGATACAGTATGGACGTTGGTTGTTTTTCCAGAAACACCTATTTTGGCGCTAATCTCCCGGATGTTGGCTGTTTTTGCATTATCTGCAACAGTCAAGTTTTAGTATGAGTTATGGAGAATCCAAAGAGCAAAAATAATATTGAAAAAATGTGACATTGGTTGTTTTTCCAAAATACCCTTCAATTTCATAAATAATATATTATAATAAGGTTGTAAAATAAATAATAAAGTGTGTATTTACTTGCGTAACTCATCGCATTCAAGAGAATACGAGCAATCATAAAGTGCGATAAATTCAACATTTTATTGATTCCTAGAATCCGTCCGAAACCCCGAAAATCCGAAATCCGTGAAATCCGTGTATGCTTACTTCTCAATATTTTTCAGTATTTACCGTACTGAAATTTTCACTAAACTAATCCAAGAACACGAATGATTAGCAAGTATTTCTACGCGTGTAAAAAATGTCCTGCACAATTACCTAAACATAGCGACCCTGAAATTCAAGATTAGAATTTTTGTTGTACTGAAATAATTATATAAAATTGGCCAGGTTTTTTTTGTTCATACAGAATTTCGCACATTAGAAGTGATAAAACAGTGAAATATAATTGGTTTAATTAACTAGCTGATATTAATAAGAATATTCGAGAAAGCTACCTTAGCCTGCCTTTATTTTGTAACAGCTCCGTTTGCAGTTGAATATTGAAGTGTTATTACATAGGGTGACTGATTAGTGACCGATACCTAAACATATGATTCACACACAAATAAACTGACGCTTCCACCTTAAGTAAGAGTAATTATTTAGTAGACGATTTTTATTCTGTAGTTTCTTACTGTCAAAATTTTGAATTCATAGCTTTGCTTTCTTTGACGGTTAAAATTCTTGTCTATCGCATGAAAATGGTTGCATCAGTAATAACTTAAACTCAAGTAAATACTTTACTTGACTATAGATACTGGTGTTCATGTTATAACAACGGGAAAAGAGGTGCACGTTAAAAGAGTGTAAAACAAAATGAAATCACTTACAACATTCAGAGATAGGTATGCAATCACCATCCTCGTTTCTCACAAGACCATATTTACAGATACAGCCTGGTGTATCATCACAGTCATTATCCTCCACAGGTGGACAATCCATTTCCATGCCAACTTCAGAACAGGTGAGAGGTTCGCAGACTCGGCAGGGACTCTCCTCCCATCTCTCGTCTAGGCCACATCGGGATGCTAGAATGAAAAACTTCATCATTGCTTGGTAGTTCTACGGTTTTTTTTTTCCCGTGGGCCGTGGTACTACTGGTAGTAATACCAGTAGTACCACGTGCAACAAATGTATGTTTCGACAAGCTGATAGGGGATTGTGGTTAAGTAACAGGCGCCTTAGGTGATCGAATAAGGTTAAGGAACGTTCGCCGAGGTTGAACCGCGGATTGGTAACTATGCCTTTCATACCGGAACAATTCCGTGCCTCGAAAAACTGTCATTCGACAGTCGTCACGAGTGAGCAGAACCCCGTAGTCTGACAACCCGTCTTGTCAAAGGGTAGCGTGTCATCCACACCCTGGGTTGTGGAGGTCTAATAGGTAATTCAAACGTCACCGAGTGAGTTCCTTCTAAAGGAGCTACTACAGTACTACACTGAAGTAATAGCTTTTTCCAACAAAAATTTCTCAGTAGCAGTCACGGATTCTGAATTTGTGCCCAGTTGCTGGCAATAGGCTTGCCCCGTATTATATGGGACTTAAACATACCTAGCGAAATGTGGTGGACTATTAGGTACGCCTCTGCCTAAACCTTTGGGGATAACAGGCGTGATGTTATGAGTTAGTAATGAAATAAAAACTTACGAGGACAATCTTTGATGGGTATACAGATGTTGCTTTTATTTCTTGCGTATCCATCCTCACAGTAGCACTTTTCGTTGCACTGTATGTTTACATAAGGACAATTGTCCTTACTCTGTTCGTTCAGTGTCTCGCAAACGTTGTCACATTCAACACCACATGAGAAGTACTCGTATTGGCCCGTACATTTTACTAAAATAAAAAAAAAATACATTGTAATATAATCGACTTGCGTTTATTTTCATATATTCAGGATTGGCGACAGTTACTTCACTATCACTACTTAGTATAAAACAAAGTCGCTTCCCGCTGTCTGTCCTTATGTATCTTTAAAACTACGCAACGGTTTTTGATGCGGTTTTTTTTTAATAGATAGAGTGATTCAAGAGGAAGGTTTATAATTATGTATAACATTGCCCCCGTACAAAGTCGGGTCGGGTCGCTAGTTTACCAGTAAGACTAATTGAAATTGACAATAAAAGAGATCAAAATTATACAAAAAATCTCATATCACCAAGGCCACCAAGAGAAGAAAAGATGACGAAGAGCAGATGATTGACATCTTGGTGAACTAAACCGCTGAAGTTTTTAACCAAAAACCGGTATTATTATGACTGAAATGGATTTTAACGCAAAGATGTCAATACTCACAGCAATTCGCCCGAGATGTGCATTCCCCGAGCTTGTTCTTGAAGAAATCATTTTCACAGACGCAACCAGGTTCGCAGGGACGTTCCTGTCCCGACTCGATGGAGCAGATGTAAGCCCTGTTGAGACTCTCGCATGTTTGTGGTGGACATGTCACAGGACAAGAGTTGTAGACTTCGTGCGGTCTGGGGCAAATTGCTGAATAATAAAAAAATAACATAAACCTAAGTAGATTTGGCAAAGGCAGTAAATGGCCAGTACATCCACATCATGCCTGATTAGTTATGTTTGTGAGATTATAGCGGGCCCATGTCTTAATTTTTTATACAGGGTGTAAGGGTAAACACCGTTGTCACTAAAACCATAGGTAGTTGGCTTAAGAGCGCGGCGCAGTCCGTTCGCAACTGCAATTCGAAGCGAAGGCAAAAACCCGTTCAAATATTTTTGTCTCTGTTTCACACTCCTAGGCCCGTTGCGTAGCCGCGCGTGAGCGTGTGTGAATAGTGTTTACCTACGCGTGGTGAATAGTGTTTGGTGTTTACCTTTTTAGTAGTTATCATGTTCATTATTTGCTTTATTTTTGTTAGTTACTTTGTGCAATCGTTAGTGTATGTGCAGAATAGTAATGCGTTTTTAGGAAATCTGTCTATAATGTTTTTATCTGAAAATCTAGGCTTTGTTGAAAAAAAATCTGGGTTACTTACTACTCTTTCTATACCACTAATGTAGGTAACGAATAAGTATACGGTTCGCCTGAAAATCTGAAATAAAAGTACGTACTGGTGGCTCAGTGGTGGCGGCCCCGACTTACGAACAGTAAGGCGCGGGACAAATACAACAGGCGTCGGGCGCGGACATGGCGCGGGCGGCTTCCTATTCCATTCAAATATCATACAAAATGCATGGAAATAAAGTGCAATTTAGGCTACACGGTATATCATTGCGCTGACGAGGATGTGACGATATACCGTGTAGCCTAAATTGCACTTTATTTCCACGAACGAATTGCCTGGCCCGGCCGGGTGGCGAGGTGCGCACGCACACATTTACATTTGTCACTATACTCAACACATCCAAAATGTTCTGTCCCGCGCCCCGCGCCCCACCCCAGCTCAATGCTTGATGCGATAGCACGACTTCCGATGAACATTTGTGATTAATTTGAATGTGTGCCGTAATACCAAAAATGATGAATCAAAACTCAATGCTTTTCCATTTTTTTTTAAATATTATTTAACTTAACAATATAAGACGTGTTTCCATTTGATCAATATTACAAATACTACCGTTTTTAATATAGAACAGATGAGATGAAAACATCGTATTTAAACTGTAAAAATGTGAGAAATTCAATTTGTTTGCATTTCGCTCTTGGTAAGTATTTTGCACAAAAAAAAACAATAGAAACCTAGGTAATTACCATCTTGTTCCGAATAACAGCATATTAAGGTGGAAATATGCTCAAACTGAAAATGATTTTGGTATTACGTTTGTATGGACAAATTCATACTCCCCGGCCCCTTAAGTATAAAAATATTTCTCCAAATTTAAAAATATATAAACGTTTTTTTCATTCAAAAATTTCTCTCCCACACTGTCCTTAAATTCATGGATATATGCGCCCGAGTGACGTAATCATTGCAAAGGTACCCATCTTACCTACCTACACAACATTCTAATAAAAACACAATATTCCCCGCGCTTGTGCCCTTGCACATAGCGTAAAATACTTTTGAGGAAAAATGGAGATTTTACTTAAAAAAAAAGTCGTTATTTTTCATTGAATTTACGTTCTATAAGTGAAACCAAACCACTGGTTTCAAGGATAACGGTGTTTACACTTACACCCTGTATATATTTGTACATAACAAAACATAACATCACTCCTGTTGTTTCAAAGGTTAAGGCAGAGGTGTACGGATGTACACTGACATTTCACCGGTTATGTTTTGAAGTCCCACGTAACAGGGGGCGAACCTATTCCCATCAACCGGGCACAAATCCAGGCTCCGTGGCTGATACTAAAAAAATCCTCATGGAAAACCCAATATCACTATGTCCGACCTGGGAATCGAACCCAGGACCTTATGCGCTAGAACAACGAGGCAGTCAGTACTTAAATAAAATTCCATATCATTTATTAATGTCACTTGGAAGTACCGCGACAAACAGAGCACGGTGGACCGTCACGATGGTTGACCATCGAAGGGATGTAACAGTATTTTGTTATTAGGTCTCTTATTAGGTCACCATTTCCAAATTAGTACTAACTAGCTGTGCCCGCGACTTCGTCCGCAAGGACTTAGGACTAAATAAAAAATAGATAAAAAGATAAAAACTATCCTATGTCCGTCTCCTGGTTCTAAGCTACTTCCCCACCAATTTCATTCAGCCAAATCGGTTCAGCTGTTCTTGAGTTAAAAATAGTGTAACTAACTCGACTTTCTTTTATATATATAGATTTTAGCGTAAAGCTGTCATTGAATCATTACTACGTAAGGACTATTTAAACTAAAACTGGTGCACTCACGGTTGCATTTACTTTCTGGCACACAAAGTCCGTCTTCATTCCGCAAACGTCCTTTAACACAAACACAGTCTCCGATACATTCGATAGGGTCTCTACAAATGACGGGGCCAGTTAATTCCGAACATTTTCTTCTATTGCACCCTCCATTGGCACATGTATCAAAGACTTCGTATTTGGGACAAACGGGTTCTGTAAACAATCATGGGTAAGGTATAAACTAGTTTTTTTTTAATGAACATAATTATGTGTTCCTTGTTCATCTTCATCAATCGGTTTTTAAAATCTTGTGAAATTATAAGACTGACTGGTCTAGCAAACTAATCTCATCAAAAATTACCGATATCAGTAGGTACATTATAATAATTCTTGGCCTGGCGCAAATAAATTTTGTTTTAATGGTAGGACAGTGAATTTTGGCATAATCATCATCAGCCTACGGCAGTCTACTACTGGACCTATGCCTCCTCAATCGCACGCCACTCAACTGGATTCTCAGCAACTCTCATCCAGTTGCTACCAGCCTCCTTGCGAAGACCGTCGCTCCACCGAGCCTGAAAGCGTGCCACCTTACGCTTGCTGATTGGCGGTCTCCACTCATGAACACGTCTACCCTAACAGTAATCAGTTCAACGGCTATTAAAGCCGGCCCATTGCCACTTCGGCTTTCTTATTCTTTTTGAGTAGCTACTCAAAAGGTTATCATACTTACTAGGACATTTATTGGTCGGCACACAAGTTCCATTGGCAGCTCTTAGGAAACCATTTGTACATAGACATCCGTCAATACATTCCTTAGGGTTTACACAAACATCAGGGCGTCCTAAATCTGAACACTTCTTTTTCTGACATCCACCGTTAATGCAAGTGTTGTAAACTTCGTTTTCTTGACAAACTGGTGCTGAAAGATACATTGAGTTGAATAAGATTACGATTATTGCGGGAAATACTTATGTAGCTTGTTTTACCAACGAAGCTAACAACAGAACTGTGCTGGTAGCAATATACTGTCGGGTATTATTTGAGTCTATCGACACGCAAAGACGAAGACCACTCTTGAAGTTGCGGATAACTTATCTTCTTCATAAATTCATGTAAATTGAGTACCATAGTTTAATTTATCTGCAAGATTTGCCAACCGGGGCTGAAACAGGCCGCAAGACTCAAATGCAATTTTTTAAATCCTCGGAGACACTCTTTTGCGTAGT
Source organism: Eugnorisma glareosa (assembly GCA_947578425.1). Classification (NCBI taxonomy): domain Eukaryota; kingdom Metazoa; phylum Arthropoda; class Insecta; order Lepidoptera; family Noctuidae; genus Eugnorisma; species Eugnorisma glareosa. The sequence goes on along the minus strand of OX387961.1, from coordinate 14,422,428 downwards.
TTAGGGTCGATACAGGCTGATATAAACTGGTTGCTGATAAAAAATGTAATACCATAGTCTATGCTTCTGAAAATGTAAAAAAAAATGTTAAAGTATTACTTACTGCAGTCTTCGGGCAGCACGCATATCTTCAAATTGTCGTCGAAAATATAGCCTTGTTTGCAATCACAACCATCTAACAAACAGAAGAGCGGACAAGCGACTACACGTTGGTAGTTAGAACAGCGCGTACAGTAGCTACCGCATCCTGGTACCGCATTTGGATCTCCCTTGCAAGACTCTATAACAAACGAAGAATTTGTAATATCGAGTAGATACTGCACCATCGTCATCTGCTAAACATTTTCTCCATTTATGTTGGGGTCAGCTCCCAGTCTAACCGGATGCAGATGCATCCGGATGCAACACTCATTTTCCGATGCAATTATGGTATGGGTTTCTGCACAGTCAAATTAGATTAACTGGCGATACTTTACAAATGAAGTGGTAACGATAGATGGTAGCCCCTGTTACTCCTCTAGTCAGCTGTAGTAATTTTAAAATATGCGTCACTGAAACTTATTAAATTTTTTGTTCTATTTTTTCTGCCTGCTGTGTTTGTCTGCCTCATTGGCCTAGTAGTCGCAAGTGAGCATGAAGTCCTGGGTTCTATTGCTAGGTCGGGCAAAGTGTTACTGGGTTTTCCCATCAGGAATTTCTCAGTAGCAGCCACGGATTTTGGATTTTCGACCGGTTGATGGCAATAGGCTCGCCCCCTATTAAATGGGACTTAAACACAGCTGGCGAAATGTGGGTGTACTATTAGGTACACCTCTGCCTAACCCTTTGGGGACGCCTGTAAAGGCGTGATGTTATATTAGATTTCGACATCCATTACGTGTTTGAAGTTCCGCCAATCAAATTAATTTCTATCTGTAAATATTTATGTTTATCCTGAATAGTTCCATCCCTTTCTGACACTATATCTCCAACATGTACGACAAGTAACAAACATTTTTGTTTAGCGTAATTTATAAGTTCTTTGATGTCCTTACCATTACATTGATAGATAGGAATACAAATATCGTTATCATCTCTAGCATAGTTATCGTCGCAGTAACATTTCTCAACGCATCTCTTATTAATAATTGGACAATTTGTTCGATTCTGTGTAGATAATGTGGCACAAACGTTGTCGCATTCCGGGCCGCAGGAAAAGTGTTCGTTGGGTTTAGTGCATTTTACTGTACAGAAAAACATCAATAAAACTGCGTATCTGATATAGTGAGCATGAACATTAATGGCAGCTAGTGGTGGTGGTGCTGGTGATGGTGGTGTGGCTACGTGTGTCGAAGGAATAAGCGACCGTTAAAGCAAACTTGTTTTTGGAAATCTTGGCCTGGGACTCCCTTTCAGCTGGATGGAGCGATGACTTTGAAATGGAGGCTAAGACAGCCTACATAGATATGAAGTGAATTTGGAGAATCGGGTGCTGTGGCATTTCTTTGGGGAGCTCTATATCTGAAAGTAGACTGTGATACTTTTAGTTGTTTGAGTTTTGGAGAACTCCTAAAAGCTGGTTCTGGCAAGACAGCTGGTTCTACTGTTTTCCATATTTTTTTATGCATTTTGCTGATACTTATGAGCCGCTTCGTTTTATAATAATTGTCAGGGTTGGCAATACTTATTAATTCACAAAAAATAAATGGCCTCGCCTGATAAAATTGACTTACAACAATTTGCTTCCGAAATACATTCGTCGGCAGAATTTCTGTAGTAGCCGTCTTCACATCGACAGGCTGGTTGGCAAAATTCTTCGCCCTCAGGTGGGTTTGGACAGGGGTAGGCAACTCCAATAGCGTCACAAGTTTGTGGTGGGCAAGTGCGAGGGCAGGGGTCGTAAACTTCGTGCCGCTTAGTACATTTTACTATTGTGAATAATTAAATACGTATACAGTACATAAGTAAAATTGATAAGTACAGTGAGCTATAGCAATAAGTTGACCCACCTTTGCATAAATGGTTGAGATTTTTAAATACGAATCGATAGCATTTTATAATTCCTTTATATTTTATTTATTTGCGCAAAGTAAATTAAATCTGCTAATTGTTATAACTCACTGTACATAAATAAGCAAAATATTACTACATTAACGCCTGGATCCTGATGTTTGAAAAATTTTGGTCTTTGAAATACATCATACGTATGTATGGCACAAAACGAATTAGCCAAAATCCTTTTTCAGCCTGATTACACTGTGGCAAAATGCGCGGGTATTGGTACTTACGTGGACATTTGTTTTCAGGTACGCAGCATGAGCATCCAGTCTCGTCGCGCAAGTATCCCTCTTGGCAGACACATCCTTCAATGCACTCTATAGGATCTATACAGAGCGTAGGCTGTCCCACTTGTGAGCAGTTTCTTTTTTGACACCCACCGTTGGCACAGCTATCGTATTTTTCATTGTTTCCACAGGTCGGTGCTAAAGATTTTGTAGTAAAATTAATAAAATATTAAGCTCAACGCACACGTATATATGCGCTTCTCCAACCGTGTATTTTTCCCATGAAACTCAATAATGAAACACACACTTATAAGCATCGGAGTGGCATCGCTTTGGATCGGGATCAGCTAATAAAAAAGTGATGTTACCCGAAACAACTAGACCATACAAATATTCTTCCGTGCGGGAATCGACCTCGCGACACGCAGCGCAGATCTTTGAGAGTCGTTACGAGTGGTCAGAAGCCCGAAATTCTGACAACCAGTCTAAATAATATATCGTATTACTCAGTTACTGGGTTATGGATGTCAGATAAGCAGTTGCTCCATGTAAAATACTGGTATTCAGATGCATCTGGTTAGACTGGAAGTCATCCCCAACATAAGTCTTCTTTTAAAGAAAGTCAATACTTTTTGTTCAACGAAATATTGTATGAAACTCTGACACCAGATTCGGCACTAACCACACGAAAAAGAAAGAATTAAATATTCATCGTCATAAGCCTACTGCAGTCCACTGCTGGACATAGGCCTCCTCAATCGCACGCCACTCAACTAAATTCTAAGCAACTCTCATCCAGTTGCCACCAGCCATCCTGCAAAAATTGTCGCTCCAGTGAGCCTGAGGGCGTCCCACCTTACGTTTGCCTATTCGCGGTCTCTACTCAAGAACACGTCTACCCAACAATGAAATATTGAATGAAATATTACTTGGGCAGTTTTTGATGGGAATACAAATATTGTATTTATTTCTGGCGTATCCTTCTTCACAGTAGCACATTTCGTTGCACTTAATGTTGATGATGGGACAGTTGGTTTGGTTCTGTTTGTTCAGTGTTTTGCAGACGTTGTCACATGCACCGCCACATGAAAAGAATTCGTTAGGACCCGTGCATTTCACTAAAAGTAAAAGAAAATTTGTAAAATAATCAACTGTAATGGTGCATTGAAGAGCCTGGATGAGCTACTGGTCCATGAAAATCTTATGAAAGGAAACGTTCCTTTGTCACTAAAGCAAAAAAACCGACATGTGCATTTTTTCCCAGATTTGGTCTTTGACAAACATTAAAAGTCCAAACTTGAGGTCTGGCAACGCGCAATGCAGCAACGCAGCATTCTAGGCGTCAAAGTAACCGACCATGTACGCAACACCACACTGCGCTCCACAATACAAATTACTGACGATACTCAAAAAGCTGCTAAGCAATATTTTGCAGCATAATCATGGCAGTTCCATACTGCATCTGTTTTTAACTGTATGAATATTGGGCTGTTGACGTGTGCTCCCAACTTTAAACTGTAAAACGTCGTGCCGGACAGCACCATGTGAACGCCCGCTAACTGTATCCACATTAATTATAATTTTATTAAGCCCCATTTATGACCTCGGGCGATTTCATTTGCGTCTTGTGACAGGCAAGAGCGTCATTTGTAAGGAACAAATGACGCTCTTGCTTGTCACAAGACGTACGCACCATCGATCTACAAGTCGTGTCGTTAGAGTCGTGGTATACTTTAGCACAATTTATTTCATTTGTTTTTTATACAGTCAAAATCAAAATCAAAGCATTTATTTCAAGTAGGCCAGTTACATGCACTTTTGAACTGTCGAAACAAAGATAACAATGAAATATAGCTACAGTCCCAGACACAAGGCATAAAAACTGTGAAAGTACTGTAGTTGCCCATTCCCTAGCGTAGATCTCTATGGAGAAGAACGGGCAAGAAACCCCATGGACACTCTTTTAAATCAGCATATTGTTACAAAACCTTGGTTACATTATTCATATTGAGATGGTACGGTGTGAGAACGATGTAGCAAGATGTGCATGTTAAAAGTGTCCATAGTGAAAACAAAAAAGACAATTAAAAAAATAATAATAATAATAATTCAAATAAGCCGTGGCAACTAAGAGATGACCAGTCAAAACTGACAGCGCCCGTTCACGAACATGACGCATGGATCAGCACCATTCAACTCAACCATTTTGAAGGGAACTAAAGTCATAAGAAGCATTACAGAACGGCTATTGTAAATTTTGTCATCCGAAATTTTGATCTGTAATATTTTTAATTCTGACACACGAACGCTAACTGACAAGCGGGCGTATGATAGGTACTACACAGAGCGACTTGTTACTAAATAGTAACAAGTATCAGATTATGATTTTCTTTGTCTTCGCTGAAATCGCTGAAAATATTTGAATGTCTTTGGGTGTTACTTACGACAATTAGCCTTTGAAATACATTGTCCACGTTTGTCTCTTAGAAAACCTTCCTTGCATCGACAGGCAGGTTTGCAGTCTGTCTCGTTAATTTTCATAAGTGGACAAAAATAGGTCTTGTTTAAACTCTCGCAAGTTTGCGGAGGACAACTAGGGGGGCAGGGATCGTATACTTCATTTTGTCCAGCGCAATTTCCTGTAAATAGGGACTTGTTTAACAGTCGCATGTGATTTGCATTCAAATGACCTTGCCAATCCAGGAAGGTGATTCCAACAAAGCTTTAGTCTTGTAAAATAGTTAGGCTGGTTGGAGTGTCAATTTTATACTTTACAACAATTTCCTTCATTCATTTTCTATAGAGTCATAAGAAGCGTGTTACCGAAGAGATTTAAAAGGTTTATAGAGCGGGTATTGTAAATTTTATCATCCAAAATTTTGATCTGGAACATTTTTGATTCTTACACACGAATGCTAACTGACAAGTGGGCGTATGGCACTAGACAGCTACTTTTTACTAATAGTAACAAGTAGCAGATTACGATTTTCTTCGTCTTGTACCGTCAATAACTGCTTAGCCTTTTCCCAACTCTGTCGGGGTCGGCTTCCAGTCTAACCGAATGCAATTGAATACGGAGCAACTGCCTATCTGACATCCACAACCCAGTAACTGAGTAATACGATACTCCGTAGTTAGACTGGCTGTCAGAGTTTCGGGCTTCTGACCACTCGTAACGACTGTCAAAGATCTGCGCTGCGTGTTGCGGGATCGATTCCTACACGGAACAGTATTTGTTTGGTCTAGTTGTTCCGGGTAATATCAGTTTATTTTTACTAGCTGATCCTGATCCAAAGCCATGCCACACCACAGATGGTTGATGATGATAAATCTACTCTTGAAGAAAGTCAATCCTTTTTATTCAAAGAAATATTGTATGAAACTCTTACACCAGGTTCAGCACTAACCACATGAAAAAAAAAGAATGAAATTTTCATCATCATAAGCCTACAGCAGTCTACTGCTGGAAATAGGCCTCCTCAATCGCACGCCATTCAACTCAATTCTCCGCAACTCTCATCCAGTTGCCACCAGCCATCCTGCAAAGATTGTCGCTCCAGCGAGCCTGAGGGCGTCCCACTTTACGTTTGCCTATTCGCGGTCTCTACTCAAGAACACGTCTACCCAACAATGAAATATTGAATGAAATATTACCTGGGCAGTTTTTGATGGGAATACAAATATTGTATTTATTTCTGGCGTATCCTTCTTCACAGTAGCACATTTCGTTGCACTTAATGTTGATGATGGGACAGTTGGTTTGGTTCTGTTTGTTCAGTGTTTTGCAGACGTTGTCACATGCACCGCCACATGAAAAGAATTCGTTAGGACCCGTGCATTTCACTAAAAGTAAAATAATCAACTGTAATGGTGCATTGAAGAGCCTGGATAAGCTACTGGTCCGTGAAGCAGTCACGTGAACACTGTCGGTTCAGTCCACAAGTCGTGTCGATGATGAATCGTGGTATACTTTACCACAATTTATTTCATTTTTTTTTATACAGTCAGAAGGAGCGTTTTACCGAAGAGATTTAATAAGGTTATAGAGCGGTTATTATAAATTTTGTCATCCATAATTTTGATCTGGAACATTTTTGATTCTGACGCACGAATGCTAACTGACAAGCGGGCGTATGACACTACTTAGAGCGACTTGTTACTAAATAGTAACAAGTAGAAGATTACGATTTTCTTTGTCTTCGCTGAAATCGCTGAAAATATTTGTAAATATTTGAATGTCTTTGGGTATTACTTACGACAATTAGCCTTTGCAATACATTGTCCACGTTTGTCTCTTAAGAAACCTTCCTTGCATCGACAGGCAGATTTGCAGTCTGTCTCATTAATTTTCATAAGTGGACAATTATAGGTCTTGTTCAAACTCTCGCAAGTTTGCGGAGGACAACTAGGGGGGCAGGAATCGTATACTTCATTTTGTCCCGTGCAATTTTCTGTAAATAGGGACTTGTTTAACAGTCGCAAGTCATTCAAGTGTGATTTGCATTCAAATAACCTTGCTAATCCAGGAAGGTGATTCCAACAAAACATTAGTATTGAAAATAGTTAGGCTTGTTGGAGTGACAATTTTCGTAGGGTGACAAGTGAATGGAAGTGAATGATAGTGTCCGACAGACGATTTGAATAGCTTGCTAGCCTAACAGTGAACTGCCTTAAGCTAATGAAGAAAGACAGCATTATTATCAAAAAAGCCAACAGAACTTCTCAAACTATGGTCTTATTGAATACTAGCTGTGGCCCGCAAACTTCGTCCGCGTGAAATTATTATATATAAAAATATTACTCCCCTATTTAAATCTGATTTTGTTAACTTATTTAATGGACTTTAATTTTTTGTTAACGGAACCCTAATCTTTTTCCTAAATTAAAAATAGCTTGAGTTACTGCTTATAACATCAGTACGAGAAACTACTAGCTGCTACCAGTAAGAGTCTTATTAAAATCGCTCAAGCCATATCGTATCGGAGATTAGCCGAAACAAGCAGACGGACAGACAAACCGACAGATAGACAAAAATTAAGAAAAAAATGTATGTTTGTTTTATGTAGCGTATATACGTTTAAATACATTCAGTAAAAAACTGTAGTTTTGACATTACAAACAGACTCTTCTATTTTATTTATATTTGTACAGATTGTCAAACAAAACGTCAATACTCACGCCCACATTTATCTTTTGGCACACAGATATCATTAAGATCTCGCAAATATCCCTCTTTGCAGAGACACCCCTTTATACAATATTTAGGATCTAATTTCACACAAGGTACTGGCTTTCCTAATTGAGAACAATTTTTAGGTTGACATCCACCGTTGATGCAGTCCGAATATACTTCATCCTTTCCACACGTTGGTGCTGAAAGGGTACAATAAAAAAATGTTAAATCTGGTCCACAGTCATAATCTTACGGTTGGATATTTGATGAAAGTGCGAACAAACCTTGTACAGGTCAAATCACTCACTAAAGATCAACATCTGCTTAGCCTTGTCCCAACTCTGTCGGGATCGGCTTCCAGTCTAACCGAATGCAATTGAATACGGAGCAACTACCTATTTGACCTCCACAATCCAGTAACTGAGTAATACGATACTCCTTGGTTAGACTGGTTGTCAGACTTTTGGGCTTCTGATCACTCGTAACGACTGTCAAAGATCTGCGCTGCGTGTCGCATGATCGGTTCCTGCACGGAACAGTATTTGTTTGGTCTAGTTGTTCCGGGTAATATCAGTTTATTTTTACTAGCTGATCCTGATCCAAAGCCATGCCACACCACAGATGGTTGATGATGATAAATCTACTCTTGAAGAAAGTCAATACTTTTTGTTCAACGAAATATTGTATGAAACTCTGACACCAGGTTCGGACGAAAAAAAAGAAATAAATTTTCATCATCATAAGCCTACAGCAGTCCACTGCTGGAAATGGGCCTCCTCAATCGCACGCCACTCAACTCAATTCTCCGCAACTCTCATCCAGTTGCCACCAGCCCTCCTGCAAAGATTGTCGCTCCAGCGATGCTGAGGGTGTCCCACTTTACGTTTGCCTATTCGCGGTCTCCACTCAAGGATACGTCTATCCCAAAAATGAAATATTACCTGGACATTTTTCGATTGGAATACAAATATTGTATTTATTTCTGGCGTATCCTTCTTCACAGTAGCACATTTCATTGCACTTAATGTTGATGATGGGACAGTTGGTTTGATTCTGTTTGTTCAGTGTTTTGCAGACGTTGTCGCATGCACCGCCACATGAAAAGAATTCGTTAGGACCCGTGCATTTCACTAAAAGTAAAAGACAATTTGTAAAATAATCAACTGTAGTGGTGCATTGAAGAGCCTGGATTAGCTACTGGTCCATGAAGCAGTCACGTGAGCACTGTCGGTTCAGTCCACAATTCGTGTCTGCTAACTGACAAGCGGGCGTATGACACTACTCAGAACGACTTGTTACTAAATAGTAACAAGTAGCAGATTACGATTTTCTTTGTCTTCGCTGAAATCGCTGAAAATATTTGTAAATATTTGAATGTCTTTGGGTATTACTTACGACAATTAGCCTTTGCAATACATTGTCCACGTTTGTCCCTTAGGAAACCTTCCTTGCATCGACAGGCAGGTTTGCAGTCTGTCTCATTAATTTTCATAAGTGGACAATTATAGGTCTTGTTCAAACTCTCGCAAGTTTGCGGAGGACAACTAGGGGGGCAGGGATCGTATACTTCATTTTGTCCCGTGCAATTTTCTGTAAATAGGGACTTGTTTAACAGTCGCATGTCATTCAAGTGTGATTTGCATTCAAATGACCTTGCCAATTCAGGAAGGCGATTCCAACAAAACATTAGTATTGAAAATAGTTAGGCTTGTTGGAGTGACAATTTTCGTAGGGTGACAAGTGAATGAAAGTGAATGATAGTGTCCGACAGACGATTTGAATAGCTTGCTAGTCTAACAGTGAACTGCCTTAAGCTAATGAAGAAAGACAGCATTATTATCAAACAAAGCCAACAGAACTTCTGAAACTATGGTCTTATTGAATACAAGCTGTGGCCCGCAAACTTCGTCCGCGTAAAATTATTATACGTAAAAATATTACTCCCCTATTTAAATCTGATTTTGTGAACTTATTTAATGGACTTAATTTTTTTGTGAACGGAACCCTAATCTTTTTCCTAAATTAAAAATAGCTTGAGTTACTGCTTATAACATCAGTACGAGTAACTACTAGCTGCTACCAGTAAGAGTCTTATTAAAATCGCTCAAGCCGTATCGTATCGGAGATTAGCCGAAACAAACAGACGGACTGACAAACCGACACATAGACAAAAATTAAGAAAAAATGTATCTATGTTTTATGTAGCGTATATACTTTTAAATACATTCAGTAAAAAACTGTAGTTTTGACATTACAAACAGACACTTCTATTTTATTTATATTTGTACAGATTGTCAAACAAAACGTCAATACTCACGCCCACATTTATCTTTTGGCACACAGATATCATTAAGATCTCGCAAATATCCCTGTTTGCAGAGACACCCCTTTATACAATATTTAGGATCTAATTTCACACAAGGTACTGGCTTTCCTAATTGAGAACAATTTTTAGGTTGACATCCACCGTTGATGCAGTCCGAAAATACTTCATCCTTTCCACATGTTGGGGCTGAAAGGGTACAATAAAAATTGTTAAATCTGGTCCTCAGTCTTATGACTGTGTACAGGGTTTGTTCGCACTTTCATCAAATATCCAACTGTAAGATTATTCTTACGGTTGGATATTTGATGAAAGTGCGAACAAACCTTGTACAGCAGGCCTAGCCAAGTTACAAACGTTTCGTATCGATTCTCTTTCTACAATTGTTAACGCCTCGGCGCAAGCGATTGTAGAAAACGCTAACTTGGTAGCCAACTTGACACGACTGAGTCGATCGCTCGTTCTACAATGAACTTCGATAAAACCTATACTTTAGTCTATGGTGAGCGTTCCAACAAACGTCAAACTAACGTCAAGGTCACAGTTGTGTACTTAGTGCGCGAGCTCAAGTTTTGTTTTGGACTGTTAAGAAAGGAATGATTGTCTAACGTGTTAAAAAAGTAAGCGAAATAAGGTGCGAGTTCTACTTATAATTAGTTGATTATAATATATCAAGTGCGGAATGTAATTTTAAACATTACTGTCACTCAAAATAATATGATATCGTGCATTTGAATGAAAGATACCTTAAATGAACAACTTTTATATGATGGAATCTAGATCTCGAGCAAGCCCGGAACAGTTCGCAGCTTTATTAGAATTTATGGAATGGTACGTAAGTTAGTTATTTCGTAATCTTCCTTTGTTAAAATCTATCATACTTGGGCACTTGAAAGTTAGAAACGTAAAACTAATACTATTACAAGACACAATCAAAACAATGGTGTTTGACCCTCTACTCATCAATAGACCCTTTGTTTCTCTGAGATGATAAATACAGTCCAAAATTATGGTAAATAAACAAAACACTTCTCGGTCTCAACACTGCGGGCTCATATAGGCGCCATTTTTTAATCGTTTTCTCTTGGGTCTCGGCGATCGCTCGGCTGGCGTTCATAAACTTCGACATCGTTTCGTTAGCGCTTGTCAAAACTGTGACTTGGCTACGATTTATATGGGATGTAGCGTTCAACGTTGTAGAAAGGATCACATTTCATTCTATCATTTCGAACGATGTAAACTTGTCTACGAATTTTCTATTCGTTTGTTTAGACCACGTGACTTAACGCTAAGATGACGTCATCCCCATACATTTGATTAGATTTCTATTAGCGTTAACGATTGTAGATTGTCAACTTGGCTAAGCCTGCAGGTCAAATCACTCACTAAAGATCAACATCTTCTTAGCCTTTTCCCAACTCTGTCGGGGTCAGCTTCCAGTCTAACCGAATGCAATTGAATACGGAGCAACTGCCTATTTGACCTCCACAACCCAGTAACTGAGTAATACGATACTCCTTGGACAACCAGTCTAGGTTGTCAGAATTTTGGGCTTCTGATCACTCGTAACAACTGTCAAAGATCTGCGCTGCGTGTCGCATGATCGGTTCCTGCACGGAACAGTATTTGTTTGGTCTAGTTGTTCCGGGTAATATCAGTTTATTTTTACTAGCTGATCCTGATCCAAAGCCATGCCACACCACAGATGGTTGATGATGATACATCTACTCTTGAAGAAAGTCAATACTTTTTGTTCAACGAAATATTGTATGAAACTCTGACACCAGGTTCGGACGAAAAAAAAGAATGAAATTTTCATCATCATAAGCCTACAGCAGTCCACTGCTGGAAATAGGCCTCCTCAATCGCACGCCACTCAACTCAATTCTCCGCAACTCTCATCCAGTTGCCACCAGCCCTCCTGCAAAGATTGTCGCTCCAGCGATGCTGAGGGTGTCCCACTTAACGTTTGCCTATTCGCGGTCTCCACTCAAGGATACGTCTATCCCAAAAATGAAATATTACCTGGACATTTTTCGATTGGAATACAAATATTGTATTTATTTCTGGCGTATCCTTCTTCACAGTAGCACATTTCATTGCACTTAATGTTGATGATGGGACAGTTGGTTTGATTCTGTTTGTTCAGTGTTTTGCAGACGTTGTCACATGCACCGCCACATGAAAAGAATTCGTTAGGACCCGTGCATTTCACTAAAAGTAAAAGACAATTTGTAAAATAATCAACTGTAGTGGTGCATTGAAGAGCCTGGATAAGCTACTGGTCCATGAAGCAGTCACGTGAGCACTGTCGGTTCAGTCCACAAGTCGTGTCTGCTAACTGACAAGCGGGCGTATGACACTACTCAGAGCGACTTGTTACTAAATAGTAACAAGTAGCAGATTACGATTTTCTTTGTCTTCGCTGAAATCGCTGAAAATATTTGTAAATATTTGAATGTCTTTGGGTATTACTTACGACAATTAGCCTTTGCAATACATTGTCCACGTTTGTCTCTTAGGAAACCTTCCTTGCATCGACAGGCAGGTTTGCAGTCTGTCTCATTAATTTTCATAAGTGGACAATTATAGGTCTTGTTCAAACTCTCGCAAGTTTGCGGAGGACAACTAGGGGGGCAGGAATCGTATACTTCATTTTGTCCCGTGCAATTTTCTGTAAATAGGGACTTGTTTAACAGTCGCATGTCATTCAAGTGTGATTTGCATTCAAATGACCTTGCCAATCTAGGAAGCTGATTCCAACAAAACATTAGTATTGAAAATAGTTAGGCTTGTTGGAGTGACAATTTTCGTAGGGTGACAAGTGAATGAAAGTGAATGATAGTGTCCGACAGACGATTTGAATAGCTTGCTAGTCTAACAGTGAACTGCCTTAAGCTAATGAAGAAAGACAGCATTATTATCAAACAAAGCCAACAGAACTTCTGAAACTATGGTCTTATTGAATACAAGCTGTGGCCCGCAAACTTCGTCCGCGTAAAATTATTATACGTAAAAATATTACTCCCCTATTTAAATCTGATTTTGTGAACTTATTTAATGGACTTAATTTTTTTGTGAACGGAACCCTAATCTTTTTCCTAAATTAAAAATAGCTTGAGTTACTGCTTATAACATCAGCTATGTACCAGTAAGAGTCTTATTAAAATCGCTTAAGCCGTATCGTATCGGAGATTAGCCGAAACAAACAGACCGACAGACAAACCGACAGATAGACCAAAATTAAGAAAAAAATGTATGTATGTTTCATATATACGTTTAAATACATTCAGTAAAAAACTGTAGTTTTGACATTACAAACAGACACTTCTATTTTATTTATATATGTACAGATTGTCAAACAAAACGTCAATACTCACGCCCACATTTATCTTTTGGCACACATATATCATTAAGATCTCGCAAATATTCCTCTTTGCAGAGACACCCCTTTATACAATATTTAGGATCTAATTTCACACAAGGTACTGGCTTTCCTAATTGAGAACAATTTTTAGGTTGACATCCACCGTTGATGCAGTCCGAAAATACTTCATCCTTTCCACATGTTGGGGCTGAAAGGGTACAATAAAAAAATGTTAAATCTGGTCCTCAGTCTTATGACTGTGTACAGGGTTTGTTCGCACTTTCATCAAATATCCAACTGTAAGATTATTCTTACGGTTGGATATTTGATGAAAGTGCGAACAAACCTTGTACAGGTCAAATCACTCACTAAAGATCAACATATGCTCAGCCTTTTCCCAACTCTGTCGGGGTCAGCTTCCAGTCTAACCGAATGCAATTGAATACGGAGCAACTGCCTATTTGACCTCCACAACCCAGTAACTGAGTAATACGATACTCCTTGGACAACCAGTCTAGGTTGTCAGACTTTTGGGCTTCTGATCACTCGTAACAACTGTCAAAGATCTGCGCTGCGTGTCGGGGGATCGATTCCTGCACGGAACAGTATTTGTTTGGTCTAGTTGTTCCGGGTAATATCAGTTTATTTTTACTAGCTGATCCTGATCCAAAGCCATGCCACACCACAGATGGTTAATGATGATACATCTAATCTTGAAGAAAGTCAATACTTTTTGTTCAACGAAATATTGTATGAAACTCTGACACCAGGTTCGGCACTAACCAAATGAAAAAAAAGAATGAAATTTTCATCATCATAAGCAGTCCACTGCTGGAAATAGGCCTCCTCAATCGCACGCCACTCAACTCAATTCTCCGCAACTCTCATCCAGTTGCCACCAGCCATCCTGCAAAGATTGTCGCTCCAGTGAGCCTGAGGGCGTCCCACTTTACGTTTGCCTATTCGCGGTCTCTACTCAAGAACACGTCTACCCAACAATGAAATATTGAATGAAATATTACCTGGGCAGTTTTTGATGGGAATACAAATATTGTATTTATTTCTGGCGTATCCTTCTTCACAGTAGCACATTTCGTTGCACTTAATGTTGATGATGGGACAGTTGGTTTGGTTCTGTTTGTTCAGTGTTTTGCAGACGTTGTCGCATGCACCGCCACATGAAAAGAATTCGTTAGGACCCGTGCATTTCACTAAAAGTAAAAGACAATTTGTTAAATAATCAACTGTAATGGTGCATTGAAGAGCCTGGATAAGCTACTGGTCCGTGAAGCAGTCACGTGGGCACTGTCGGTTCAGTCCACAAGTCGTGTCGATGATGAATCGTGGTATACTTTACCACAATTTATTTCATTTTTTTTTAATACAGTCAGAAGAAGCGTTTTACCGAAGAGATTTAAAAAGGTAATAGAGCGGTTATTATAAATTTTGTCTTCCAAAATTTTGATCTGGAACATTTTTGTTTCTGACACACGAATGCTAACTGACAAGCGGGCGTATGACACTACTCAGAGCGACTTGTTACTAAATAGTAACAAGAGGCAGATTACGATTTTCTTTGTCTTCGCTGAAATCGCTGAAAATAATTGTAAATCTTTCAATGTCTTTGGGTATTACTTACGACAATTAGCCTTTGCAATACATTGTCCACGTTTGTCTCTTAGGAAACCTTCCTTGCATCGACAGGCAGGTTTGCAGTCTGTCTCATTAATTTTCATAAGTGGACAATTATAGGTCTTGTTCAAACTCTCGCAAGTTTGCGGAGGACAACTAGGGGGGCAGGAATCGTATACTTCATTTTGTCCCGTGCAATTTTCTGTAAATATGGACTTGTTTAACAGTCGCATGTGATTCAAGTGGTGCTTTTGCATTCAAGTGACCTTGCCAATCCAGGAAGGTGATTCCAAAAAAGCTTTAGTATGGTAAAATAGTTAGGCTTGTTGGAGGGTCAATTTTCGTAGGGTGACAAATGAATAATAGTATCTGACAGAAGAGTTGAATAGCTTGTCATTGTCAACTTGTGACAGTTAACTACCATACGCTAATGAAGATAGACAGCATTATTATCTAACACAGCCAACTGAACTTCTCAAAGTATGGTCTTATTGAATAGCTGTTGCCCGCAAATTTCGTCCGCGTGAAATTATTGTATACAGGGTGGAATGTTTCAACGCCACCTGGAGGAAAAGTATTCTTAATACTGGAAATAGAAAATTTTACTCAAAAACCTTCCTTTATTTTTAAAAAGCAATGAATCTGCATTCAAAGATTTTCGAAAATGCGCTTGCCACACTCGGCAATCGAACCGCCAAAATTTTAAAAAGCAACATCTTGTTCTTTTATGACATCAATCGATTGGTTCAATCATATGGATCAAATCTCTGTAACAAACATATCAAATTAAAAGAAAGGAAAACCATGAAATCGAACCTTATAAATTCAATGGGATATGAAAAAGCACTTTTACTCATGGGATGGACCTTTGTCCATCCCATTACTTGTGTTAGTACCTAATTAATAAATTGAAGAAAGAAGATTGCAATTGGCACGGGTTTTGCATGTGCAAATTGCAATATTCTTATCTAAATAATTCTTCGACATTTTAATAAATAAATCACGTCAAAGTTAATTGTTCGTTAATACTAACTTAAGTAATTTAATAGACCTTTAAGTAAAAGTGCTTTACCTGATCCCATTGAATTTATTAGTTATGATTTCATGGTTTTCCTTTAATTTAATTAATCATGTTTGTTTAAAGAGATTTGATCCTTATGATATCCTTATGGCATATGGCATCAATAGATAGGGTCACCTATCTATTGATGCCATATGCCATAAAAGTACAGAATGTTATTTTTTTGGAATAAATTCCAAAAAAAAACGCTAAAGCCGGTTCGATTCCCGAGGGTTGCAAGTGAATTTTCGAAAATCTTGAAAGCAGATATATTTCTTTTTAAAAATAAAGGAATGTTTTCTTTGAGTAAAATTTTCTATCTCCAGTAAATAGAGTACTTTTTCTCCAGGTGGCGTTGAAAAATTCCATCCTGTATAATAATATTACTTATATCTTTATATCTGATTTTGTTAACCATTTCTTGGGGTTTAACTTTTTTTAATGGCACCCTAATCTTTTCCATAAAATAAAAGTAGCGTGAATTACTACTTGTAACATTAGCTATCTGCTAGTGAAAGTCCCGTCAAAATTGGTCTAGCCGTTTCAGAGATTATCCGGAACAAACAGACAGACCGACAGACAAATAGACAAACAAAAATGAAACAATGAATGACGGGGCCAGTTAATTCCGAACATTTTCTTCTATTGCACCCTCCGTATTTGGGACAAACGGGTTCTGTAAATCATGGGTAAGGTTAAAAACTAGTTTTTTTTTTATGAAAATAATTATGTGTTCACGATTCATCTTTATCAATCGGTTTTTAAAATCTTGTGAAATTATAAGACTGACTGGTCTGGCAAACTAATCTCATCAAAAATTACCGATATCAGTAGGTACATTATAATAATTCTTGAATTGGCGCAAATAAATTTTGTTTTAATGGTAGGACAGTAAATTTTTGCATAATCATCATCAGCCTACGGCAGTCCACTGCTGGACCTATGCCTCCTCAATCGCACGCCACTCAACAAGATTCTCAGCAACTCTCATCCAGTTGCTACCAGCCTCCTTGCGAAGACCGTCGCTCCACCGAGCCTGAAAGCGTGCCACCTTACGCTTGCTGATTGGCGGTCTCCACTCATGAACACGTCTACCCTAACAGTAATCAGTTCAACGGCTATTAAGGCCGGCCCATTGCCACTTCGGCTTTCTTATTCTTTTTGAGTAGCTACCCAAAAGGTTATCATACTTACTAGGACATTTATTGGTCGGCACACAAGTTCCATTGGCAGCTCTTAGGAAACCATTTGTACATAGACATCCGTCAATACATTCCTTAGGGTTTACACAAACATCAGGGCGTCCTAAATCGGAACACTTCTTTTTCTGACATCCACCGTTAATGCAAGTGTTGTAAACTTCGTTTTCTTGACAAACTGGTGCTGAAAGATACATTGAGTTGAATAAGATTACGATTATTGCGGGAAATACTTTTGTTGCTTGTTTTACCAACGAAGCTAACAACAGAGCTGTGCTGGTGGCAATATACTGGTCGGGTATTATTTGAATCTATCGACACGCAAAGACGAAGACCACTCTTGAAGTTGCGGATAACTTATCTCCTTCATAAATTCATGTAAATTGAGTACCATAGTTTAATTTATCTGCAAGATTTGTCCACCTGGGCTGAAACAGGCCGCAAGACTCAAATGCATTTTTTTAAGTCCTCGGATACACTCTTTTACGTAGTTTAGGAACTGGTTGCTGATAAAAAATGTAATACCATAGTCTATGCTTCTGAAAATGTAAAAAAAAAGGTTAAAGTATTACTTACTGCAGTCTTCGGGCAGCACGCATATCTTCAAATTGTCGTCGAAAATATAGCCTGGTTTGCAATCACAGCCACCTAACAAACAGAAGAGCGGACAAGCGACTACACGTTGGTAGTTAGAACAGCGCGTACAGTAGCTACCGCATCCTGGTACCGCATTTGGATCTCCCTTGCAAGACTCTATAACAAACGAAGAATTTGTAATTATCTAGTAGATACTGCACCATCGTCATCTGCTAAACATTTTCCCCATTTATGTTGGGGTCAGCTCCCAGTCTAACCGGATGCAGATGCATCCGGATGCATCACTCATTTTCCGATGCGATTATGGGATGGGTTTCTGCACAGTCAAATTAGATTAACTGGCGATACTTTACAAAGGAAGTGGTAACGATAGATGGTATCCCCTCTTACTCCTCTAGTCAGCTGTAGTAATTTTAAAATATGCGTCACTAAAACTTATTAAATTTTTTGTTCTATTTTTTCTGCCTGCTGTGTTTGTCTGCCTCATTGGTCTAGTAGTCGCAAGTGAGCATGAATTCCTGGGTTCTATTGCTAGGTCGGGCAAAGTGTTACTGGGTTTTCCCATCAGGAATTTCTCAGTAGCAGCCGCGGAGTTTGGATTTTCGACCGGATCAAGGCAATAGGCTCGCCCTCTATTACATGGGACTCTCCCTCTCACGTTCCGCCACCTCTTTCGCTAGCATGACTGCTTCGCAGAAAGAGGTGACGGCGCCCATTCCGTCTCGCTCCGGACCATGGATTGAACCAAGGCCGGAAGCGAGAGGTCGCCGCTGCCGATCGCCGCTACGAGGACACGGCGGTGCTCCGCCCACGTGGGGCAGATCTTCACCGTGTGCTCCACCGTGTCCTCCAGTCGATCCTCACAATGGTAGCACCCTGGCGTTTCCTCCCGCCCGATTCGGTGCAGGAACCTCCCGAAACAGCCGTGTCCGGTGAGGACCTGCGTCAGGGGGAAGGTGAGGGCGCCGTGGCGCCTCTCTAGCCACTCCTCAAAGAGGGGACTTATCGCCACTATTGTGGCGTGCCCTGCACGGGGTTGCGACAGTCGCTCTCTCCATGTCGCCATGAGATCGCGCCGGAGGTCTGTCCGCTGAGCGACAATTTGCCGCGGCAGCAGAGTTACCCCCCGGCGTAGTGCCTCCACGCGTCATTCGTGTAGGCGCGCGAGGACTATCGCCTCCAGATCCCATGGCGGCAATCCGGCAAGGAGGCTCGCCGCCTCGCCGGAGATCGTGCGGTATCCCCGGACCAGCCTTACGGCTACCACCTTTTGGGGCGCGTTCAGGTAGTGGGCGGCTCGCCGCCTCAAGGAACGCGCCCACACCGGGGCCCCGTAAAGGGCCATGGACCGCACGACCCCCGCGTAGAGCCTCCGGCAGGAGGCGTTTGGACCCCCCAGGTTGGGCAAGAGCCGTTTGAAGGCAGCCCCGGCCCGTTCCAGTTTGGGGGCCCAACGTTGGAAGTGCTCCACGAAGTTCCACCGGCTGTCGCGGACGAGACCCAGGTACTTCAACGTCGGCTCGACGCCGATGGGAACCCCTCCTACCATGAGCATGGATCCCGACGGTGGCGCAATCCGAGGCCCATGAAAGCACATGGCCTCGGACTTGTGCAATGCCACCTCGAGACACAATTGCCGGATCCTCTCCACGACCATCGCAACCCCGCGTGTCATTAGCTCGGCCGCCGCCTCGTGCGACCTTCCCTGTGCCAGCACCAGCGTTACGTCTGCGTAGCAAACTACGCTGACGCCGTCAGGGAGGTCGGCGCGCAGCACCCAGTTGTAACCGATGTTCCACAAAGGCGGCCCTAGAACCGATCCCTGTGGAACACCGCACGACATCTCTCGCCAGTTTCATTCTCCGCTGCGACCAGGGTAAATGACATACCTGTCCGATAGGTAGTCCCCGACCACACGACGAAGTTAGGTCGGCACCCGGTGATACCGTAGTGCCTCCCTAATGCAGCTCCAGGGCATGGTGTTGAAGGCGTTGGCGAGGTCGAGAGACACCGCCAAGACCACTCCACCCCGGGACACCGCATCCTCCGTCGTGAGGGCTCTCACACGCATGATGGCGCCCACCGTCGAGCGCCCCCTGCGGAAACCAAACTGGTGTTCCGCAAGATCCGGCCCCATCTCCGCCAGGTGCCCGGCGAGGCGGTTGGCAATGACTCTTTCAAAGAGTTTGCCCACCTCGTCGAGCAACACGATGGGCCGGTATGCGGACGGAGAGTCCGCAGGGCGCCCCGGCTTCCGTATGAGGACCAGCTTCCCCGTCTTCCAACGAAGCGGGAACTGGCCTCTCTCCAAGCATGCGCTTAGGAGCCCCTGCAGTCGGGGCCCCAGAGCCTCCAAGGCCAGGACCCAGGCTTTGCTAGGTAAGCCATCGGGTCCCGGGGCGGCAGTTTTGGCCTTAAGCCTGCCTACCGCCACTCTCAGGTCTACCCCGGTCACTTCCAGAATGTTGTCATCGTCCTCTGGGTGGTCCGCTTCCAGCACCGCAAGCGGCGGAGCCATAGGCGGGGGAGGGTGCTCCCCTCGCGAAGGGAACAGAGCGCCCACCACGTCCTCCATGAGCTCAGGCCGGAGACTCTGCGTCAGCGGAGGGGCCCTGGTGCGGAGTTTGTCCCGCACCAGGGCGCCCCCACGGATCTCTGTCAAGAGTCTCCAGCATCTCCTCGTGGGCCACATCCTTGGCCCGCAGGACAGCCTCTTGGAGGGCGGTCTTCACCGCTCTGTATCCTTCATACAACTCCGCCTCAATGGCCGCCGCATCCGGAGGGCGGATGCGGAGCCTGCGATGCCTGGCGTACAGGTGCCGCGCATCGACGCACGCCTCGCGCAGAGACGTCAGCTCTCGCGACCACCAGTACACCTGACGCCGGGCGCTTTCTGACCGAACCCGGGGCATTGCCACGTCACATATATTGGAGATGGCCTCCTGGAACCAACCCGCCTCATTGTTGACGTCGGCAGGCCTGTCCGGTGATGTCATCCAGGTCTGCACGATCGAGGCTTCCAGGAGGAGCTCCCGGTCCAGCTGTTTCAGCGCCCAACGCGGACCACTCGGCGCCTGTAGGACCGGCGCGCTTGGAGTCTGGGCGGAGACGTCAAACCGGATATACCGGTGGTCGGAATAGGTCTCCACCCCATCCATGACGTGCCAGTCGGTGACAGAGCGGGGCTAGTGAACGAGATGTCCACCACCGACTCACCCCGCATCCGCACACACGTGGGAACAGAACCCCTATTTAGGACGACCAGGCTTGCCTTCAGAGCCCAGTCCTCCACCATCCCTCCCCGCACGTCTGTGCAACGAGAACCCCAAGCCAAGTTCTTGGCATTGAAGTCCCCGAGCATAAGCACGGGAGGGAATGGCTTCCGATGAAGAGACTCAACTCCCTGAGGGAGTTGTGGAACTCGGCGAGAGTATGGTTCGGGGAGAAGTAGACTCCCGCTACAACGATCTCCCCGAACCGTGCTGCTACGCACCCCCGACCCTTCCGGCCGACGAAATTATGGCCACTGAGCCGCTAAGGTCCTCCACCCAGTCGTCCCTGGGCGGGACAAAGTAGGGCTCAGAGACCACGGCGACATTGATCGACCACTGCGCCATGCTCTGGAGCAACAGATCCTGAGCGCAGGCACAGTGGTTGATGTTCGCCTGGAGGAGGGGTAATGGGGCCGTTATTGGCACTCCATCACGGTCTCCACTCGGGCCCCCTGTGAGTGCCCCGCTGCGGAAGGAGCAGCGACGGCGGTGGCGGCGGCAGCGGCGGCGACACTGGCGGTGGCGGTGGCGACGGTGGGGGCGGTGGCTGAGGCCCTTCCTTTGCCCCTGGCCTTGGCGGGTGGAGCGCAGGCCTTGCTTGCTGCCCGGTGCTCAGCCGGCCCGCCAGTCGCCGCACATGAGACGCAGTGCGGCGTGGCGAAGCAGGCCGCGGCCTTGTGACCGGGCTGACCGCAGCGGAAGCAGAGCCCACTGCGGTCCGCCTCCGAGGTGCATTTCACTGACACGTGGTGCCCCACATGGCAGCGGAAGCACCTCTGCCAGCAGCTGCTGGAGCCCAGACCTCTGGGTCTGGGCTCCAGCAGCTGCACCTGCGCAGACACCCATCCCACCAGGAGTCTTCGGCCCTCCACAATATATTTCGCCTCCGACACCTGGCAGCTTACCGTGATGGTTCGCATGCCCGATAGGTCCGGACGTAAGGTGCCTGCCTTCACCTGCTCGGCAGGGCACCCACCAGTCCTAGTGACGGCGGCCACCACCTCCTCCTCGATTACCGAGTCGTCCAGGCCCAGGATGCGCAAGTCTGCGCATCTGACGGGCCTGGACACTCGGGCCCCGTCCGCATCTAGGGACGCTTTGAGCTTTTCAGCTAGAGCGTTAGCGGACGAGCCACTGGTTTCACCGGGGATCTCCAGCACTCGAGCCCCTGTCGCGGTGACTTTAAGCCGGAGGCCCCCGGTGATTCCAAGCTCCCCGAGGTTCACCGATGCCTTGGCTTTTGCAAGCACGTCGCGGTAGGATACGCCCCTCTTTTCCGCTTCCGGCTGTAGTGTGATCACTACAGCCGCGGTCTTGGGGGCGTGGAGCCTAGCCGCGACGCTTCGCGCCTTGTGCTGGCGTCTCCGCTCCTCATTCCGGGCCTTTTTGGCCGCCTTCCTCCCTTTTTTCCTCTCCCCGACCACCTGCTACCCGGCTTCGGCCACGGGAGGCTTAGGGGGCTGGGGAGCCGCCACCGAGGGGCAAGATGGCTGCACGGCCTTGCCCTTCTTCTTTCTGCGGGCCGCCGCCCTTTTAGCTGGCGCCGGATTTACCGGAGCCGTCTTTTCGGGGGCCGACACAGCCCTGCCGGAGGGCTGGCTGGACGGCCCAGGTCCAGAGGCGGCAGCCGCAGCAGCCGCATAAGACACTCTCGTGCTTGGGCCCGAGGCTGCCTTGTTTGCCGCCAGGGGGGGGCGCAGCACAATGCCCTCCAGGACGGAGAACCGTGCCTGGAAGGCAGTCAGTTCCTGCCGAATCAGGTTCAGGATCTGATTCTCCACCGGCACGGGCTGGCTTGGTCGCTGCTGGCCCTTTTGGGGCGCCTGGCGGGAGCCTGACTCACGCAGACTGGTCAGGTCTGCTCGGAACTTCCCATTCTCCTCCTGGAGAAGCTCTATGGCAGCCGTAAGGCGGGCAACCTCCACCCGCAGTTTGGCCACTTCACTAGGTGGAGGCCCCGCGTAATTGGCCTCCGCTGCCGCCATGATGGAGGTGGAAGCCGCAGGTATGGCCCGTAGCTTAGAAGAAGGCAACTTCTTCATAGCTACGCCCTTTATAGCGGCCTCCACCTCCTTAGCAAACCTGGCCTTACGCTCCGCGTCGGAGCCGCCAGCTGCATCCGCCTCTTCGCAAGAGGAGCCCAGACGGGCTGCCCCGCGACCGGCCACCCCGACCAGGTGGCGCCCCTCCTCGGCAGACCAAACCGAATTCTCGGTCGCCGGGAGCCCTCTCCCCTTGCCTCGGATCCCGCCACGCTTACTGGTGGGGATTTTACGAGCCGAAGCCACTCACCTCCAGAAGACGACCCTTGGTCGCCTTTCGGTCTGGACTGCTTGCGGATAAACTTACTGTTCTCCGCAGCAGCAGCCCCAGTCCTCTCGCAGCAGGAGCTCTCTGAGCCTCCCACGCTCACACTGGATAAGGTGTCGGACTCCGACCCCGCATCCTTCCTCTCCCTATCTTTGCCTGTAACGGCCGTCTTTTGGGTGGTTTCTTGATTTTCCATACTGTTCTCAGGAGTATGGGGGAAGTAAAATGTCCATCTGGACGTGCCCCCTGTACCCAGATAAGCCATTTGACATTTATAACCCGCCAGAGGGTCGGTTGGTACCCTGGCGGTGGAAAGCACTAGCGACTGATTGTTACGTCAGCCATACATCCCCTCGCGGTGCTCCGCCACTTGGGATTCGGGGTAACTTTTTATAGAGGTTTTTTACCTCGCGGTCCAGGCAGTCAAGCCAAGACCCTCGGTCCCTATCGAAGCCGCGAGACGTGTCCACGACACTTCGACGGTGGGATTACGATATACGACGGGGACAGGGAGGGACTGCGTCCTTCCCTGTCTGCTCGGAGGCAGGGTAAGTGCACACCGAGCCCGCTCTTGCTCTTCCACTGTGCCCTCTGCTATTCAGAGGGACACGCAGAAGAACGCCCCGTTAGTCCAGGTTGGACCCCACCATGTCAGAATATTAGCCACGGACAGTAACATTCCCCAAAGAATAAGAACCTCTTCCCATTCCTCGGGGAAGGATACTGCCCGCGCCCAGGGTGCACCGGCCTAGCAGCTGCCGCTCCCTTCAGACATATCTAAAGGGACTGGCAGCCATCAGGCAAACGTGGAGGAATTCTGACATCGCACCCGTCTACATTAGCCCTGAATCGAAACAACTGAAATGGCCATGGGGAGAGGCATTTGCCCAACTTTGGATCAGAAATGGATTCCAATGAATGCACAGCAGCAAACAACTATTATAAATAAGCACAACAAGTTTTAACCACTCATCAACAGTCTTCGAAATCCTGCATTCAAGTGCGTTCAAGATTTGGCTGCATACTTATCTCTTTTATACCAACTGTATCTTCATTGTATCTTCGTCGAAACGCCCGAGTTCGTAAATGGGGCTTCCCATTTACGAACTCCGGTGTTTCGACTTGTGTCTTGTGACAGGCGCGAACGTCATTTGTTCCCGTCAAGTGAGCACTGTCGGTTTCGTCCAGAAGTTGTGTCGATGGTGAATCGTGGTATACTTTACCACAATTTATTTCATTTTCTTATACAGTCATAAGAAGCGTGTTACCGAAGAGATTTAAAAGGGTTATAGAACGGCTATTGTAAATTTAGTCATCCAAAATTTTGTTCTGTAATATTTTTGATTCTGACGCACGAATGCTAACTGACAAGCGGGCGTATGACACTAGACAGAGCGACTTGTTACTAAATAGTAACCAGTAGCAGATTACGATTTTCTTTGTCTCGCTGAAATCGCTGAAAATATTTGCAAATATTTGAATGTGTTTGGGTGCTACTTACGACAATTAGCCTTTGCAACACATTATCCACGTTGGTCTCTTAAGAACCCTTCCTTGCATCGACAGGCAGATTTGCAGTCTGTCTCATTAATTTTCATAAGTGGACAATTATAGGTCTTGTTCAAACTCTCGCAAGTTTGCGGAGGACAACTAGGGGGGCAGGAATCGTATATTTAATTTTGTCCCGTGCAATTTTTTGTAAATAGGGACTTGTTTACCAGTCGCATGTGATTCAAGTGGTGTTTTTGCATTCAAATGACCTTGCCAATCCAGGAAGGTGATTCCAAAAAAGCTTTAATATGGTAAAATAGTTAGGCTTGTTGGAGGGTCAATTTTCGTAGGGTGACAAGTGAATAATAGTATCCGACAGAAGAGTTGAATAGCTTGTGATTGTTAACTTGTGACAGTTAACTGCCATACGCTAATGAAGATAGACAGCATTATTATCTAACACAGCCAACAGAACTTCTCAAAGTATGGTCTTATTGAATAGCTGTTGCCTGCAAACTTCGTCCGCGTGAAATTATTGTATACAGGGTGGAATTTTTCAATGCCACCTGGAGGAAAAGTATTCTTAATACTGGAAATAGAAAATTTTACTCAAAGGAAACATTCGTTTATTTTTAAAAAGCAATAAATCTGCATTCAAAGATTTTCGAAAATGCGCTTGCCACACTTGGGAATCGAACCGGCTAAATTTTAAAAAGCAACATATTGTTCTTTTCTGACATCAATCGATTGGGTCAATCATATGGATCAAATCTCTGCAACAAACATATCAATTTAAAAGAAAGGAAAACCATGAAATCGAAACTTATAAATTCAATGGGATATGAAAAAGCACTTTTACTCGTGGGATGGACCTTTGTCCATCCCATTACTTGTGTTAGTACCTAATTAATAAATTGAAGAAAGAAGATTGCAATTGGCACGGGTTTTGCTTGTGCAAATTGCAATATTCTTATCTAAATAATTCTTCGACATTTTAATAAATAAATCACGTCAAAGTTAATTATTAATTAACACTAACTTAAGTAATTTAATAGACCTTTAAGTAAAAGTACTTTACCTTGTCCATTGAATTTATTAGTTAGGATTTCATGGTTTTCCTTTAATTTAATGAATCATGTTTGTCAGGAGCCTTCGGCCCTCCACAATATACACACATCAAAAGTGTCTAGGGATCAACATATATTTTTGCAATAACTTTTCTCCTGATTGATATTAATTAAAATTTTCTTTAAGGATTCATCAAATAAAGTGTTTTCGTTTGTCACAGTAACGATAAACCAAGTCACCTTTGCATTAATAAAGAAATTTGCCATTTTCCTAATAAAGGGATTTTTGACATTTGAACCACTAACACAAAAGTTCGAAAAAAAGACTGAAATAACAGTTTTCTTTAAAATTTTATTGGGTAACTTAAACAATTAATAATCCGTGTTTCTACCGCGAACACTAACAACACAAGAACATCGGTTTGGCATACTCAAAATGAGTTCATCCAAATCACGCTGTGGAATGGCCGCCCATGTTCGTTGCAACAACAAAAAAAGGTCTTCTTGCGACTGGATACCCTCCATATTCGGCAGAGCTCTTCTCTGTAGCATATCCCATGCATGCTCAATCGGATTCAAGTCTGGCGACTGAGCAGGCCAGGGCAGGACATTGATGTTAGCTGCGGCGAGAGTCTGTCTTACAACTCTTGCGGTGTGCGGTTGGAAATAAGGGACCGATTTGCACTTGTAGAGGAACGATGACGTCTGATACAATCGTCTCAGCATAAATTTGAGCGTTGAGGTTGCCTCTGATCCAAATCAACTCAGTTCTTCCGCCGATCCAAATACCCGCCCATACCATGATGGTTCCACCACTATAAGGATGGACTTCCTGGCAGGATTTTAATCGCTGTTGGCGTCCAGGGGTTCTCCAGTGTCGTATACGTCTTGTATCCGGTCTCATACCAAAACGAGACTCATCAGAAAAGCACACGAAACGCCATTGTTCTTCTGCCCAATTTCTGTGTTCAAGAGCCCATTGATATCGTATCCTACGATTGTGCATTGCTATAGGTGGTACCCGTAGCGGTCTTCGGGAATGAAGGTTCACTTCATGCAAGCGGTTTCTGACTGTTTGGTCGCTAATTAACTTCCCTGAAGAGTGATGAAGCCTCACGGCTAACATCATGGCGGTTATTGTTGGAGCTCTTCGAGTTAAGATTTGAATGTATCGGTCTTGTCTCCGTGTGGTGCAGCGATACCGTCCTCCATGGCGCTCAGCCACGGTACCAGTGCTTCGGTAACGTGTCCAAAGTCGACTGATAACACTCTGACTTGTATTCAGAGCTAAAGCCACAGTACGTTGCCGGGAACCAGCTTCTATCATTCCCACGGCTCTGAGCATTTCTTCCCTGCTTAAATGACGTCGCCGCTCCATAATAACGTTGGTTTTAATCAGTAGTAGGGAAACAGTAGCACTAATAATGTCTTCAATGCGTTGTATGTTTTTATAGGGAAAATATTGACAGCTGATTTTCATCTTTTACTCGAATTTGATTCACAGTTCCTGATTCAAATTATGAAATGCACCAAAAAGGATCCATATAAATTTATAAAATCATAAATTTATTACAAAGCCACATCTCAATCTCAAGAAATCCACATAAAAATGCTTGATCCCTAGACACTTTTGATGTGTGTATTTCGCCGCCGACACCGGGCAGCTTACCGTGATGGTTCGCATGCCCGATAGGTCCGGACGTAAGGTGCCTGCCTTCACCTGCTCGGCAGGGCACCCACCAGTCCTAGTGACGGCGGCCACCATCTCCTCCTCGATTACCGAGTCGTCCAGGCCCAGGATGCGCAAGTCTGCGCATCTGACGGGCCTGGACACTCGGGCCTCGTCCGCATCTAGGGACGCTTCGAGCTTTTCAGCTAGAGCGTCAGCGGACAAGCCACTGGTTTCACCGGGGATCTCCAGCACTCGAGCCCCTGTCGCGGTGACTTTAAGCCAGAGGCCCCCGGTGATTCCAAGCTCCCCGAGGTTCACCGATGCCTTGGCTTTTGCAAGCACGTCGCGGTAGGATACGCCCCTCTTTTCCGCTTCCGGCTGTAGTGTGATCACTACAGCCGCGGTCTTGGGGGCGCGGAGCCTAGCCACAATTTTTAGGTTGACATCCACCGTTGATGCATTCCGAAAATACTTCATCCTTTCCACATGTTGGGGCTGAAAGGGTCCAATTAAAAATGGTTAAATCTGGTCCACAGTAATGATCTTACGGTTGGATATTTGATAAAAGTGCGAACAAACTCAGTAGAGGTCAAATCACTCACAACAGGCCAACATCTGCTTAGCCTTTTCCCAACCATATCGGGGTTGGCTTTCAGTTTAACCGAATGCAGCTGAATACGTAGCGCCTGCCTATCTGACCTCCACAACCCAGTTAATACTGGGTTATAAGATACCCCTTGGTAAGACTGGTTGTCAGACATTCGGGCCAGTGACTACCTGTAACGACTATCAAAGATGTACAAATGACCAGCCAGGCCAGGCCAGGACCAGCGGTTTAACGTGCTTTACGAAGCACGGAGGAAACTCTGTATGGTGGTCTGGTGTCTGGTGGTCACCCATCTACGTGCCAACCTTGGCAAGCACGACTTAACCTTAAGATCGACCCGAGCGGCTGTTATGATTCAGCCACGAGCTCGTCAATCACACACTAAAGGTCATTAGTAACGTATTCATCTGCGTTTAGAAATGTTCCCTTTTCTTTTCTAATAACTCTCGTTTGAGTTTTATACAATGCAATGTCTACGGTCATGGACTTGCGATATTCTAAATACTCATATAACAACTATTTTACTATAGGTACAAATACACTACATTCTTGTGTACAATACTCTTCCCCTCTATATAGCAGCTATTTTGTTTTTTTTTTGTTGGTGTGTTCATAGTTTTTTAATACTCTACGTGTGTACAAATAAAAAACAATCATATCTCTCGAATTTTTGGTCTTACTGAGATAAAAATAGGCTTATTCGGAGGGCAACAATATTTTTTTATCGTTAAAATTACGAAATTATGGGTCCTGATTTTTATAACTTTCAGAAAAAAGATTTAACTCAAAAAAATATCAAAACTTTAAGCAAATCTCAAATATCTCTCCACATGAATATTATTATGCTATGAGTAAGACGGAATAAAGGGTTTTCGAGGCTGACAGGGAGAGACCTTAATCACCTGTACACTGCGATTGGCTGAGTTAATTATTTGAATTACTTCAGTAAGAAGACTTATTATATCTGTGCAATGTATCCGGACTGAAAAACCAGGGTCGTCACGCGGTGGGTGCCTGGAGAAGTGCATCGTTATTGAAGCTACCCTAGAAGCTAGCATTATGCCATGAATTATTTCGCACCGGATTGGTCAGTACTTAATGATAATTGGTCACCAATGAAGTTTATAAAACAGTGCATTGCCCAGAAAAGAGACAGTACTCTATATCTATAGGTTGATAAAAAAACTATTAATAGTATGATGGTTACTGATATAGTAACTTAGCAATTCTATAGTTTCTGCCTAACAATCGTAATTTAATACTTGTTACTACTTGGTAACAAATAAATAAAGAAAGAAAGAAAAATATTTATTTGTCGCAGGGACATGACGTGCAAATCGTTCTGTTTAGTGTCATATGCCCGCTTGTCAGGTAGCATTCGTGTGTCAAAATCGAAAATGTTTGGGATTAAATTGTATGAAAATATTCCCAATGTCCGCTCTATGGCGCGGGCCTGTGGACGGTGAGTAATGGGCTAGCTCGCCGTCCATCCGTCATATGATGACAGGCCGTGTCTACAGCGCGCGTGGAACACGAGCGCGCCTTAAAGAGATGTCAGCAAACGGGAAGGGGTCTGAAAGGACCGATGCCTGCCAGGGCTGCGGGACTTTGAAAGAGATACCGCGGCACTGGAACAGAAGGGGCAAAAGAAGGAACATGGATGGGATTTAGTCAGCACAAGTCTGATACTCCCTTTCACTCCGCCCAGAGTGGGACCCCTCCCACGAGCGGAAGGGAGTGTGAATTTGATGATTTGAAAACAAACAAAAAAATGTCCGCTCTATAAATCTCTTTGATTGAGAACTAAAAGAAACACACAATATGATGACGTTAAATACCATGGTGCATTATGCTAGGTATTACTTACTGTCACATTTATCTTCCGGAACACAAGTACCATTTCTTGCAAATAAATATCCTAAATCACAGACACAGCCTTTGATGCAAGATTCGGGATCTAATTTTACACAAGGTACTGGTTGGCCTAATTGAGAACAATTTCTAGCGTCACATCCTCCGTTAGTGCATTCGGAATATACTTCATTCTCTTTACAAACTTGTGCTGGAAACAAAATTACGGATGAGTAAAAAAAAAGTTTTCAGTGAAACTCCGTAGACGTAATGATAAAAAATAAGGTTTCTTTCAATCCTTTCAAGATGACCGAGACAAATAATATTATTTCATTTGATTATTTATTTGTTGTGCAAGCGTTTCTAAAACAGGTTCAATGTTCAAAACTAACAACAAAATAAGTTTACTTTAACTTACGGCAATCTGTTATTGGAATACAACGTTCATTTTCGTCCTTCACATAACCCTCTTGGCAGACGCAGCCGACGGTACAATATTTTTGGTCCATTTTCACGCATCCCGTAGGAAATCCTACATCCGTACAACGCCAGGGTCCACATCCACCATTGCTGCAGTTTGAGAGGACTTCATTGCTGCCACAAGGTGGAGCTAGAAATTAATATTTTAAGATAAAACATGATTTTATAAGACACTTACATTGCTTCTAAGATTTGTATTTAATTAAACAACAGAATAATAAATAATCATTAAAATCATGGAAACAACCCTATACGTTCATTTAATCCCATTGAATGACCCATCATCATCATCATTTCAGTCGAAAGACGTCCACTGCTGGACATAGGCCTGCCCCAAGTGTCGCCACATTGACCGGTCCCATGCGTCTCGCATCCAGCGGATCGCCGCAACCTTCACCAGGACATCGCTCCACCCAGTGGGAGGCCTTTCAACGCAACGTATTCCTGTTCGCGGTCGCCACTCCAGAATTCTTCGGCTCCATCGGCCATCCATTGAATGACTATGTCATAAAAAAGTCATTCAATGGTGTTCAATGAAGTTTGAGGGTTGTATTGATGATTTTAATGATTATAACTCAGTCAAGCCATATTAGTTACGGTGCGAGTCATATTTTGTTAAATGTACAGCCTGACACTGACCGGCAAGTTGCAACCTGGCGGTTCCACCTTATGGCACTAGGCTCTGGCGCTAAGCAAGGCATCTGTCAGCGTGTACGAAGCTTTAAGATTCGCAGTATTTCTCCACATGAATAATATTAAGTCACTTACTACATTGTTCGGGACGCACACATTTCTTGGGCTTAGGATCGTAAATAAAACCTTTTTTACAAACGCAGCCATCTTTATAACATTTGCACTCTGCTGGTTTAGGTCCAGGACAACGTTTGGTACAGTTTTTGTCACAACCAGGTTTAGCGTTATAATCACCAGCGCAGAAAACTGTAAATTTAACAATATACAGGGTGTAACAAAACCCTTAACAAAACCGTCAACCAAGCATTATCATTATGTACACCAAACTAAGGAACTTAACGCAAACATTATTGCTGGGAAACGACTTCTTTTTTTGGGGTGAAAAGTCACGTTTTACGGTAGAACTCAATGTTATGGACTCAAAACTTTGTGCTGATGGATGGATTGAATAGTACGAGGGTCGTGGAGGTGTTTAAAAGTACAAATCGTGCATTAAAAAAATACTTGTGAAAAAGTTGGAATTTTTATCCCCAATATCTCCGTAACTAGAAGGTTCCCAGGTATAGTTTAGAACAGAAAAATGATCGCAATTAAGGGCTTCGTTAAGGGTCTTGTTACAACCTATATAACCTTCTTCGTACTTAATTGCTCTAGATAGATATATCGATGACCTATTGGAGGAGGTTGAGACAGGCTATGAGGAAGGCGGAAAACAGGGTGTTCGGGGCAGCTTGGGACAGACCTTATTCACCTGTACACTGGGATTGGCTGAGTTTATTATTTGAATTACTTCAGTAAGAAGACTTTGTGTAAATATCTGTATAATGCATCAGGGCAATAAAACCAGGGTCGTCACGCGGTGGGTGCCTGAAGAAGTGCATCGTTATTGAAGCTATCCTAGAATCTAGCATTACGCCATGGATTCGCACCGGATTGGTCAGTACTTAATGATAATAATTGGCCACTAATGAAGTTTATAAAGAAGTCCATTGCCCAGAAAATAGACAGTACTCTATGTGTTGATAAAAACAACTGTTAATAATATGATAGATACTGGTATAGTAACTTAGCAATTAGCAATTTGTAGCTAGTTTCTGCCTAACACTATGGTAAAAAAATACTGTTTTAGAGCGGTCAGGTTTTTTTAGTTTATGTAATTTTACTGCCAAGTATATTTAAATACTTGCTCATACAGAGAAATTTAATTAATTTTAATATATACATTAAAATTTATATTATTAATTTATATTTGTGTATTTAATTACTTTTTTTTTTAATTCCAGCTTTTCAGTTAAATAAATGTGAAAGATGCCGCAGACGATTTAACTTTTAGATTTTTTCACTTCTAAATTATTATAAACTTATGTATATCATTAATTATTCAATTATTATATACATAAATTAGAACAACCTAAAGTAACTAAATTAACAACAAACTTAAAAAATGGCGTCAAAAAACTCCTCCTCAACGCTCTATAAACGATTTGTTGTCATTTTGAATAATTAATAAGTTGTATATATTTCTATAATCACCTTTTTCACGTTATTAAAACGCGCGAATTAAGCGGTTATATGTATTTATGAACTTTATCACGGTTTTATTAAAAACAAGAAGTATTGATTTAAGTGACAATGGTTGCTAACCAACTTATAATCGTTATAGATCATAAATGGTCATCGGAAATTAAAAAAGAAAAGAGAAACCAAAAGATGAAGAAAGATAACCAAATACCTATTCAATGATAACCTATACTTAGCATAGTTTATCAACTTTGATTTTTAACCCGACTACGGTAAAGCCAAAAGGAAGGGTTATGATTTTAGCAGTCTATGTATGTTTGTATGTATGTGTGGTTTGTATTTACGTATGTTCCTCCGTAGCGCCTAAACTATTCATCCGATTTTGATGAATAAGGTGCCATTCTTTTCGTTATTATGATCCGGATAACATAAGCTACATTTTAACCGATTTCAACACTAGGAGGAGTCGATTTTACTTTGTATACCCCGAATTTAATTAGAGCTTGATTTTTCAGTAGTCGGGTTTTTTAGAAGTAGTAACACACAAATTATTTATGTTATTTTTCACAATATGACGTGACGTCTGGTTGCGATATAAATTTTTGCTATCTGTCATTTTTGTAGCGACACTTGCAAGATTAAAAAAAAAAACTTACATAGGCTGATAAACACATTATCCTCCAGCAGTCGTGTAAAAACGGGTGAATTTATGTATGCAATTATACTTTGATAAACTCACACATTTTAACTTACCACATTTCTTCGGATGGATGCATTTGTCCGTGCTGTCGTCCAGTACTAAACCTTTTTTGCAATCACAGCCGTTTATATTGCATATTTCTGTACAAACCATGGGCTCAGAGCTGTAATAATCTGAGCAACGTTGACGGCAGTTTCCACAACCAGATACCGCTTTTGGATCCCCACCGCATGAAGCTGTAATAAAGTTTTAAGTTAAAGACTCAAACATTGTAAGGGATGGCCCTTAATTTGCATTTGTCCGCTGGAACGGATACAATTAAAAAAAACATTCTGCGGGATTCTTATTGCATAAGCATAATCAGCCTTTAATGTTCCCACTGCTGGGACACTCGGCCTCCTCTACATGAGAGGGAATGGGAGATAATCCACCACGCGGGCTCAGTGCGGGTTGGTAGATGTCACATGTCTTCGAATTTTTGGTTCTAGGACATACCGGTTTCCTCACGATGTTTTCCTTCACCGTTTTTGAGAGCAGTGGTGATGAAATAAATTACACAAATTAATGCGCCTGCCTGGGTTCGAACCCACGACTTACTGTTCGTAAGTCGGGGCCACCACCACTGGGCCACCGCTGCTCTCATTCTTAATGATTATTTTTCTCGATTCTTATTGATTATTTTGTTTTTCTTTTCATCCATAATTATTTCTTTGTCCCTAAGTAGGATCAGTTAAACTGGTACAGACATACGTCAGTATCCAGTATCCAGTTTAACTGGTCTGTACAGTATCTATACTGATCCTGTTTCTCTCTCTTCCTCTAAACTAAACTCTAATTCATCCAAAGGTTGTCTTGAAAAGATTGCTAGCGATAAGATCGCCCATTCTCATGTACACCATAAAAATTGCAGTGTACATTTAAAAAAAAAAATATTATATAAAAAAAAAATGTATACTGAAATTTTTATGGTGTACATAATACATAATTTTCTATTTATCCTGATCCCATTGGAGGTTGTGAAACAGGCCCCATATAAGAAAAAATATTAATTAGCCTTGATACTTACGACATTTATTTTTCGGTATACAAGTGCCATTTGCGGCACGTGCGAATCCCTCCTTACACAAACATCCTTTGATACAATTTTTGGGGTCGATTCTGGGACACGGTATCGAAAATCCTAATTGCGAACAATTCTTCGGCTGACACTCGCTGTTCGTACAGGCGGAATAAACTTCATCCTTTCCGCACGTTGGTGCTGTTTCATAAAGTAATATTTGTCTTTAATAACCAAATAGTTACCAAACTTATGTTATTGACGTCGTGATTCATATTTATTTTACGTTTATTTTGTTTGTTATTCGCCAATATTTCATTTCTAGCATTGGGAAAACAAATGTTTCTTTATTTTTTGTTATTTAAACACCTGTTAAAATTAACCAATTTACCGTTACTGTTAACGCAAATTCGTTTAGAAAGAGTACAAAATGTACATGAGTAATATTAAACGGAATACATTTAGAGGTCATAATTATTATTTACTGGCTTGTGCCCGCGGCTTCGCTCGCGTTAATTTAGTATTTGATAATCAATTTGGGTTGTACTCTGTAATAATATAATTTAATCATCATTTGAAAGTTACGTGGCGCCATCTCTTATCATAAGAACGTTATTATTGTTTTCCTCGGGAACAGCCATATGTCCGTTTCTGTACACCTGACAACGTACATGCAACATTTCAGGATGTTCGGTTCAGTGGTTTTGGCGTGAGAAGGTAACAAACAAACAGATTTACTTTCGCATTTATATTATTAGTTAGGAGGGCTATTTAGGATTAGTCATGAAGTTAGGATTGCTGGAAAAGAAAGCTTTTTCATAGTTTTAAGAATTCATTCATATCTATAAATGATACTGGTTGTGCTTGTTGCCAACAATTTAACTAAAATGCTATACGACAATTGTATTTTATATAAAAAATCGACGTATTAACGTTACTTTTACACAACCGCTCGTGCCTGCTCGTGCTCGTGCGCGTGCATCTCAGGCCATGAATTGCAATGAATCGTTAATACTTTATTTAGTGACTCTTAACTCTTTTGGAATTTTCATGCACTGAATGGGGATGGCCACTGTGAAACTAATAGCGCTAGCATATAGCTGGTTCCAAGCATCGTCATTGGTTGAAAAACTGGTAATGTCATTTTATATTTTAAAACAGCTTCACCTCATAGGTCAGATTAAAACCTAGCTATGGTCGCGCCATCTGCAATTAACGGTCTTTCCCATTGTGACAAATTACGTATTTTTGACGTTTTCTACAATTCAGTTGCTGCTTATATCGTTCTCAGTGCTGACACACAAACCTCTTCTCTGTCAGTGGAAATGGACCCTACAACGTCATGGCAGATGTTTCTAATAAAAACGAAAGTTAAACTTACTGCAGTCACAAGGCAGAACACATTTTCCTGTGTTATCATCGTACCAGAAACCTTTGCGGCACTTGCAATTGTTTGTATCTTTGCATTTTTTGTTGCACACTACAGGCTTTTTCTTATTGCGATCGGAGCAACGTCTACCACAGTTCCCAGAACCGAATACCGCGTTAGGATCCCCACCACATCCTGCAAAATATATTACATTACTCTTCAGTGCAGAATATCTCTCTTTTATTTGTACTTAATCCGAAACAAAGGACGTTAAAAATAGATTCTGAGCTAATGGTTTCGGTTGACGGTTTTTTTTTTAAGGGATGAATAGAATGAATAAGGTTTCGTTATCAAAATTCATATTCATAAAATTCAAACCTACATCTTTAAGGCTGCGTTTCCACCAGAGTTAGTGAGGATAAGTAGCGAGGGATCTGTTTGAAACCAACCAATACTGTTAGCCTGTGACATCCCACTGCTGGGCAAAGACTTCAAAATTTCCCTATGACTTAAAAATTCTTCGACCCAGGGCCAATGTGGACCACTAATATAAAAAAAAACTAACCAATAATAACACTATTCTTTTCCACAGCTTCAGCTAAACTACTCATAGATGTGTGATTGGTTAGTTTTATGCAAAACCCTGGCTGCACATTCTCGAACATTTCTGGTGGAAACGTGCTCAACATTGGACACAGAAATAATCTTAAAAATCTGAGCCCATGTCTCAGTGCAGCCTTAAAACAAAATAGTCGGGTAGTAAAATAATTGTCATATTACACGTTGCACTAGATTGTTCGCATTGTTCCATTTAACGTATAATTATATTTTATTTAATGTCTTTGTTTCCATAAATATAAGTCGTAATAATTATAATGCTTTCTAAGACTCACGACATTTTTTTATAGGGATGCATTTTCCGCGACCATTTCTGGCGTAACCACTATCGCAAATACATCCGGGTTTTCCCGGACATTTTGATGGATGAAGTGCAGGGTGTGGACATGGCTGTGGAAACCCTACTTGCGTGCAATTTAGTGGCCGGCAAACCAAAGCTGGACATTTAGAATAGATTTCGTGATTTCCTTTACAGTTTTGTGCTGAAAGTAAGAAGAGTGGATAATAATTATTTTTTCTAAATGAGAAACGGTGTTGATCACAACTTAGAGAGAAAGAAATTTTTCAAAAGGGTATTGATCAATGAGAACCAGGAAAAAGAGATCACTCACGACATTGATCCCTCGGTATACATATACCCGTATCATTCCTGGCGTATCCATCAAAACATTCACATCCTGGCTGACATTCGGGGTCGCCAGGCTCTGGAGGGGCCGCGCATCTGATCACACTGGGGTCTACATTACATCGTTTGGGTGGACATGGATTGGGACATTCGTTGTACATCTCATTGGGTCCCCTACATTGTTCTTGAGCTGGTGCAGAAAAGATAGTTCGTTATAAGTATATTTGAAACAAGATGTGAGTGCGATGAATCGCCAACAATAACAGTTAAAAATCCTTCAGTTTAGTGATAAAGAATACTCACGACATTGATCCCTCGGTATACATATGTCGTCATCATTCCTCGCGTATCCATCAAAACATTCACATCCTGGAAAACAGTCGGAGTCGCCAGGCTCTGGAGGTGCCGCGCATTTGATAACACGGGGGTCTACGTCACATCGATGAAGTGGGCATGGATTCAGGCATTCCTTGTACCCCTCATTTGGTCCCCTGCATTGTTCTTGAGCTGATGTAGAAAAATGTAGTTTTAAATGCGGTGTAAGTGAGACAGACGAATCAGCTGACATTGACACTGAAAAATCTCCGGTATTACAAAAAAGAAATCACTTACGACACTGATCCCTCGGTATACAAATACCGTCATCATTCGTCGCGTATCCATCAGCACATCGACAACCTGGCTCACACTCAGGGTCACCAGGTTTTGGTGGGGCCATGCAATCAATCACTCTGTCGTCTACATCGCATCGTCGGGGAGGACAGGGGGCGGGACAAACGTCGTACACTTCAGTCCGATTCTTACATTTAGCTGTATGTCCAAAAGTTAACACGTTAAAATGGCTGACCTTAACAGGATGCAGGAAATAGACGTAACCTAACAAAGCTGTTTTTCCCAAAAGATTGGACAGAGATGTGTAGAAAATAAATGATTTTGATTTTTTCCAAAAAGACCATTGACCAGATTATTACATTGTTTATTATAAATACCTAGGTAACAAATATAATAATATCTAGTATAATAATATAGTTATCAGTTTCAGTTAATCCTGTTTTGATAGAAGCCACTCTCATTTAGAGGCTTAAAAGAAACACCAAGACTCTGGTTCATGGAACACTACGGGAAAGAGAATAACAATAGCATTTCCACACAAGACAGTACCACGACAGAGAAACCAAAAAATACATATTTAAGTTTTATACTTACGACAGTCCTTCTCAAGTATACATTTGCCCTCAGCATTTCGTAAGTATCCGTCGCGACATCGACAGCCACGTTCACAGTCACATTTTTTAATAGCAAAGCACGATACTGCAGCGATATTCACGCCGCAAAAGCGGGGTGGACAATCAGAGTAACATGGGTCTAGGGTCTCATTTTTGGCACAGTCGTATTCTGTAATGGAAAATGATTCATCAGTTCACAATAAAGCACAATCATTAAGCTATTAATACCAGGGCTATTGGGTTTTTTTCTCAGTAGCAGACCGAAATATGGTGATTCCTCTTCTGATGAGAGAGGGTTGTGCTATATTGCTGTCCCATCGGATTTTTTAACCTCGCTGAAATTGGCCGCCATGGCCGAAAACAATTAGACATTATGAAGACTTTTCTTAAATTTCTGAATGAAATCGAGTTTGATTCAGATCCCTGAAGGTTTAAGCAGAGATGTACCTAACAAGTGCACCCACAGTTTGCTAGTTTTGAGGTTTGTGCCCGGTTGATGGCAATAGCGCCCCCTTTTACATGGGACTAATGTATAAACATAACTGTTAGTTTCATACTTTTTGAATTATTGTCACTCACGACTCAAATTCTAAAATTTCCAACAACCAAAGAATCGTTTTTTCAACTGCAAGAAGTAGGTAATAATAAAATACTTACTACACTCGTTTTCAGGGATGCAAATACCAGATTTATTTTTAAGGAATCCGTCTTTGCATCGACAACCAGGCTTGCAGTCTTTGGAACCAGGTTTAGGTCCAGGGGCGCAAAGAATCAAGGCTATGTTAATTCCACATTCCCTTGGAGGACAAGGGTTCGGGCAGTGGTCAAACACTTCGTTGGGATTTTTAAATTTGTGATTTCTTTATTGAAATAAAAAGGTCTAGAATACTTAAGTACTCGTAGGTACGTTTAAATTAGAAAGCATTATTATTTTTCTGTATCGAAATGAATTGGTTTTTTGTACTAGATAGAACAGGTTATCTACAACTTGTTTTAAAAGAGCTATGACCGATAATTTTATTTACTATATTCTACTTTCATTAGTATGTTATCTTGTCTGGTATTCTTTTTGAAGGTTTTTTTTACCGTAACAACACATTAACAACACATTGAGTACTTCACTTACTATTGCCATGCCCAATGTTATCTGGATAGGCGCCGCGATTTCCTAAAAGATAAACCAATTAATTACTCTCCATTAATTATGTTTGTGTTTAGGCATGTTTATGGTTTTTGATTAAAAAATATGTAGAAGTCTCAAGAAATTTTATCAAATTAAAAAACCATTTTTCACAGTACGTTTTGGACCTTATTGAATCCTTTCAGCTATCCTGTTATTTACATAGTTGACCATATCGCCATCCTAAAAAAAAATCCAAAAGAGATCGTACCTTCCGAGGGTGTTATCAAAGCCGTATTCGCCACTATGGCAAGCACCACGAGTGGCTTCCACATTATCACCAACAGCACTGTCTGGGGTACATATCAAGGCTATCTACCTTTTATACCTCCTCACACGACTTCGTGCACTTGTTTCAATATGGAAGGTATAAACCAATAATGTTTCAGTCACCATATCTCTGATTGTAATGTAATTAATACTTTTTCGTCTTTTGTTTGTATTATTTTTTATTGTATGTTGAACACATGTGTGTATGTTTTCCATATGATTCAAACAATTATATGATTATTTATAATTTATTGAAGCTGTTATTTTATTGAACAAAACTTGCGTTGCAAACCGAATTTTTTAATCGATTATTATTCATAAGTGTGTGAGTTCATAATATTCTATTGTGACTTTGCTTTCAAAGGATTAATGTAATAGGAAAAAGAAATAATATGAAGAATTAGCGTGCTTGTTTTTCATTTAATTATTGCTTAAAAGTTCAAGCTAACAATTAGAACCGCGCGCCATTTGTATAGTTCAATTAACACTTAACGATGCGATAAGTCATTTAAATTCTTGAATAGCTGTGGTATCGTTTTTTATGGGACACGATTCGAATATTTCAAAAATAATTGCTGAACGTTTTAAACGTCTGTTGTTTTTATTTAAATGCACGTGCTTTGTTTACAGGATTATGTTTTTTTTTGTTAATGGCATCTCGCAGGTCAGCCTATAAGGCTATGGCTTTTGCTTAACTGGACTATCCTGTGGGTGCCTTGAGTGTAAGGCCTCCAGCCAGAAAACGTATAAACTAAGCAACAGCGCCTTAAGGGCACACCCTGTGGGGTACGAACTTCGGCTTAGGGCGTCGCTGGGGAGGGCAGAAAAGGGATAGGATGAATCTGAGAGAGATCATTAAGGGGCTGATTTAAAACTACTGACTCAGAATCGCGGGCTGGGTCGAGCAAGCTCGAGCACGCTAACGCCCGTGAACGGGGACGATGTGACGGATCTCGACGGCGAGGTCGGAATGACGGCAGTTTGTGTCTGTGTTTTAGGTAGATTTCGTCAGAAAAAATCTACCTATTGGTCTTGCACCTAAAGTCGAGTTTTCCGAAAATTTCACCATAGGGGGTCTAGTTATGACCCCTAGAGCCCAAATCGACCGCCGGTTAAAAAGTTTATATATATTACAGGTCGCAATTATGCACCGATTGCTTTCAAACTTGGGCAAACAATTGAAAGGGTCAAATGGGCAGAATTTGTCCATTGGTCCGGTGCGGGGGCCGGTTTTTCGAAAATATGTTTTTAGCCATAACTTTTTTCCTATGGCAAATTTTTGAACCGTTTATCAATTTTAACATTCCGAGTAAGAATACGGACAACTTTTAAATCTAAACTTTTTTGATGTAACCCCTAACTTGGGGAGGGGGTTGTAATTTCTAAAATTTTTGGAAAAAGAGATTCTATCTCGGAAACGGTAAACATTTTAGCGTCACAATTTTTTTTTTTTTGATAGCAAATTGTTTACTCTAGAATTTTTAATTTAAAGTTTAGCGATAAAACTTATAGTTTTCAAAATAACAAATTATAACTGAAAAATTCTTCTCCGAAATCTACCTCCTCCTGCGGCTTGACGAAAGGATTTTTTTAAATTGTACTTGTTTCCCTACTGCTTTCATGGAGGATGGTCGTTGGGAGTGGTTAGGGCATGCCTTGCTCAGCGAATCTTACTGATGCGTTGATGATTCATATCGGGCGGCCGATGTAATCAGAGGGTTTCGATGCCTTTTGGCAGAGTCGAAGAAACGCTTGGCAAGGCGTTTCATTCAGTGAAGGACGGTAATATAGGCATTCTAAGGTCTAAAGTGTAGACTAATTTCGGACGTAGAAGGGGACATGATATGAAATATACCTAATGAAATATATAGGTAGGTAGCATATCAGTCAGTAAAGAAACGATGCTATTTGAATACGGTTTGACGCAGACATCAGACGGATACAGCTATCTACTCGGCTAGTAGTGATAAGAATAAAGTATAACAATTTCTACACTACAAATGTTAGTTTTCTGTTTCTTTCTATTTTTATTACTTACATTTACAACTTATTTGATCAAGATGTACCGACTAGTCGGAAATCCGACTGTCCGCCCATTTTTAGTCAGAGTCGGCTGGCGTGATTGCTGTGAAATTAGAACCATGGCAATATTTTATTTATTTATTGGTTCACCAACAATTGTTTACACAGGTTGTATGCTAAAAGTAACATACAAAATGTAAATGCAATAGTGCAACACTCAGTTATACTTATTATTAATATATTTCAGTTTATAATTAACCTTATGGTTTATTATATGTATAATATAGGAATCGGAAAGTTTCCTTCTGTTATCAATACTTGAATTAAAACTAAGACAAATATGATTTTAACTTTAGAAAAATAAATTCGGACTGGCTCGTTGGTCTAGTGGTCGTAATCGCGACTTCTGAACATGAAGTCCTGGGTTCGATTCCCGGGTCGAGCAAATTGTTACTGGGTTTTTTAACAGGAATTTCTCAGTAGCAGCCACGGAGTTTGGATATTTGGAATAGGGTCGTCCGCTAATACATGGGGCTTAAACATAATAGGCGAAATGTGGGTGTACAGTGTATCAGGCTCACCTCTGACTAGCCCTTCGGGGATTACAGCCGTGATGTTATGATATGTGCAAAATTTTTTTTTTTTGTAAGGCAGCATGTATAATATACTTAATTTTTAAAACGCCAGGAAGAGCTACTGGTCTATGAAGGAACTATTTAAGGGTGAGTTGTCTATGGCACTGAAACGCAAACTTATGGACATGTTTATTCTCCCCGTATTAACCTATGGTGCACAGACTTGGTCTTTGACTAACATCCAGAAGTCCAAACTCAAGGTTTGCCAACGGGCAATGGAGCGCAGTATACTAGGTGTTAAATTAACGGAACGTGTTCGAAACACAATACTGCGCTCCAAAACAAATATAGCTGACGTGGTTCAAAAGTTTGCCCAACTCAAATGGGACTGGGCAGGTCATGTCTGCCGCATGCTGGACAAACTGTGGGCCAAAATAGCTGAAAACTGGTGCTCTGACACAGTGGGGCGGGGTCGTGGCAGGCCACGAAGGAGGTGGCGGGACGAACTGGACAAGTTCCGTCCGAACTAGAAGGAGGACGCGCGTGTTCACAAGAAATGGAAGGTGTGGACGGAGGCCTTCGCCCAGGAGTGGGACAGAGCAGGCTAGGAAAAAAAAAACAAAGCATGACGGGTGCGAGCGTGTGCATCTTGTGATGTATGTATTGTGACCAACTCAGCTGTACATGCCAAGCTGTGTAGCTGTACCTACATGATCACATGATACCACCGCAGATCGACATTGCCCATGCCCCCTGAACTCCATGGACAACAATGATCAGCGTGGCCGACTGTTTTGCAACCGACTAGTCGGCCAAAGTCATAGTCGGTCCATTTCCAATTTTTATTTCAAGTAATATTACTAAATTATTTCATTTAAATTGTATTCTAAATCAATGGTACATGTAACCTACTGTTACAAATCTATGCAACGATTTCTTATGAAACGCAGTTAGGTATTTTCTTCCTAAATACATAAAAACGCCAATTAAAACAACAAGGTTTGTAGAAAAATAAAACGTAGTAATAAAATCAATAAAATATATTTTCGTATTCTTACGTAATGAATCTTTTAGGTATGGCTTTTTACAGTGTACACGCTTACACGGATATCTTTAAAATTACATAAATCAGAATACATTCACTGAGCATTGTTCTGAAACTGTCACATTTTTTATGTTTTCTTTGTATCCTTAGTAATTCAATCTAGATACTATCGAGTCCACTGACGGTCTCCTACTTTCACCGTTATGCCCTATGTAATAAGGCTGAAAAGTCGTCGATCCCCAGTGAACTAGGTAGTACGTTCCTTCGCACAACTTATTCTCAAAATCATGCATTCATTTATTCTTCGTTTTACAACATGACGTAGGTATCAAATCTTCCGTCCCGTTCAGGAACTACGGCATATAATATTTGACTTTGACTTCAGATGACGCGAATTGCGTCAAGACAGATGCGTGTGAGTCATATGTTGTTGTAAGGGTCAGTTTCCACTAAGCGGAAAAATCTGCGAGCACTTTTTTAATGTCATTGAATAAAGGACTGAATTAGTATTGCCTGTTAGTATACAATTCGACGAAGACATGGATGTGCGCGAGCTCCGCTTGGTGGAAACTCGACAACGCTTAGTCACGGTGTGGTGACTATTATTTATTATAGTAGAATCGTTTTAAGCTGGCAAAAGAATTGAATGTGAACTTGTACCAAAATCGCACAATTTGTATAATTATGATATTTATCGTTAGGTAACCGTATCAACTATCGCTAAATATCATTTCTTATGTGTGTGTATTATGGTACGCGTGCGATATGATGTATAGCGACGGTCAATATAGGTAGCGACAGCTATCGTTTACAATTGCGAGTTTTTGGTACAAGTTGACATTTAATGGTTTTGCCTATCTATAGCGATTTGACTTGTAGGCAATTTCTTTCATTTGTTTTTGCCACAGTCGTTGTTGGAACACGCTGCTTGGGCATACTTACTAATAGCTTGTGACCAAACATTTAAGATTTGATACATCATTATTCATTATTAGGTAACCAGTTGGTCAATCCATCACGTTCCATTAGTAACACATTTTCTTTCTTCTGTCCAGTGAAGAGTATTCCAAAACAGCAATAATATTGAGATCCGGTTGTTCCAACGTATACAAAACGAAGGGTGTTTTTGTTACCTCATTGGAATATCACTAGTGATAGTACAATCCTGCCTGCACTATTATATCGTCAAAGCACAGCAACCACGCGAAGGGATGGTCCGCCTTGAAAATTTTTGTGCGTGCAAACTTGGATGGTCGCGGAATTTTTTCTACCGGGAATTCTGAAAATAGGAAAGAATACGTGTGAAGTTGGTTTTTCTAATAGGAATTTCTTAGTAGT
Organism: Eugnorisma glareosa; assembly: GCA_947578425.1. NCBI lineage: Eukaryota > Metazoa > Arthropoda > Insecta > Lepidoptera > Noctuidae > Eugnorisma > Eugnorisma glareosa. Next base: position 14,377,824 of record OX387961.1, on the reverse strand, counting down.
AGTACTAGCAGGCTAGAAGATTCGGATGTGTATCCAGGTAAATAGCTATAAGCTTGATCCCTATTGCGTGGGATAGAGATGGCTGGAGAAATGAGTATTGACTGTTCTTCTTTATCGTGTGGTTAGTGTCTAACCTGGTGTCAGTTTTAATGCCACCCACGGGCCTCTGACTTGGCTTTACATGCCGTCGAGAAATACTTTTCAGCCATACTGGTTTCCTCACGACTTTTGCCTTCACCGAAGCAAGTGATAACTATGCAATACGTGCATGAATCCGAAAAGTCAAAGATACTTGAACTTGAGACCTATGACTTAATAGGCAGTCCGACGGTTACACCACTACGACTATGACTGCTACAAGTACAGTTCTGTCTCCCTCGTACCAACCTCGGTAGGGATCATTGCTTGTGCCTTACATAGGTGTAGTGCAGTGTGAAACTATCAATTATAGCTACTGTGAATGATTCTAGAAACCTTTACAAATAATCATTGCGTAGGCAGATGGGGGTTCCTAATTTTCTCGTTAAACACATGTTTTAATATATCGGTGACGACGAATTTCTTAATTATTTGTGGTGTAATTACCACGGGAACCCACCTGGTGGGTTATAACTAGCGATGCTGGGAACCCACCTGGTGGGTCCACTACTCCACTTGCAATACGTGTGGTGGGAAATATACATGTGCTGTATGGAACAGAGGTGGACACAAATTCCCCAAAAAAAGAAGTCGTTTCTCAGCAATAATTTTCACATAATGCTTTGTTGACGGCTTCGTGAAAGTTAAGTTTACACTTAGTATTGGTGAGGTTCGCTTAACTTACATTTTTAGTTTTCTGTGCATTAACCAAAATCGAAAATAAAGGAAAATTCCATTTCAACACTGTATCAATAAAGCATTAACTTACGTATGTCTAATTTTTCTCCCATTCCATATTCGTCTATGTGGAACTTAATCCTCTGCAAGATTTCGCTTACATATGGCGGACGAGCGGAGCCAATGTCTTTGAACCCAGTGGTTTTTTTGTTGAATATTTCCTTCAAGTTAGCCTGTACGATAAAATAGTAAAGATTAAAGTCTATGAAGCCAGACGAACTATACTATACCGCATGGCGGTTTTTCTGAGTTTTTATTTCAAGACTAGCTGTCGCACGCGGCTTCGCTCGCGTTTTGGTCGGAAATTATCCCACGGGCGCGTTGTATAGCCTATGGCACTCGGGGTTAATGTAGCTTCCTATTAGTGAAATAATTTTCAAAATTGGTTCAGTAGATCCAGAGATTATCCCCTACATACAAACTTACAAATTTTACCTCTTTATAATATAATATAGTATATATAGTATAGATAACAGGGTTGATATGCAAACGTAAGAAAAACTCAAGGCACATTGCATTCCAATATGAAACTGCCCCCAACTTATAGTGTGCGTTCCTGCTCAACCATCTGCACTTTCCAAGTTTTAAACGAAGTCAACGATAGAGCTCTGCAGGCGGCAACATACTGGTCGGAAAAATCATCGACACGTAAATAAGAAGAAGTGTGCGATAATACTTAAATACAAAATACACGAAACATGAATGACGATTTTTGTGTTGTTAGCACGTCTTAACGCTAAAAAGCTTAGTACATGTAAAGTTTCAAGCGATTTTGAACCATGTGCAGTACAAATATTACTGTTATCTTGACCTGACCTGAGCTTAAATTGTCCCAAAAATAGTTGTAGTCGCCCCCTGCACAGGAATGAAGATGATATTGCCTGAAGTGGGTCACTACAGCAGTCATGAGAATGGCATTGCTTTGAAGTGTATCAATACAGACTAGGGAGGTGGATGATTAAATATTGTGCTTACCATCTCTGAAGACATCTTTAATCTATTAGCTACTGAAATGTTAAATTTCGGCAAAAATACTTCAATATCCACATATTTCAAGCTACGAAGTGCTGATAAAACGATTTTGTGATTCTCCATTTGCATTAGCATTTCACTAAGTCCATCGATCAAGTTTGGTAGGAATATGACCAAAGAGAATCTCCCACCTCTGTATTTCAGTTTCAAGATCTAAAAACAAATGAACATCGGTCGTAAATATAGCACATTGAGTTGTCTGTGATACAGCGTCTTTCTATAGCTTAATTTGTCAAATACAATCGTACACTGTCGAAACTAGAACGCAAATTGGCATTTGATGATAATTTCCAAAATCCATTCTAGAATAAACAGTGGAACATGTAAAGATCATGACCGCATAATTGAAGAAACAGTCAGCGTAGCTTGGAAGAGGCCTATTTGAAGAGGCCTCCAGCAATATACAGGATGGAATTTTTCAACGCAGGTGGCGTTCCTTAAAAGAATTTCGTGTACCTATCAAAATGGAACTTATTTTGAGCAACAAGGTAAGATTTCATAGTTTTCCTTTCATTTAATTTATCATGTTTGTTAGACAGATTTGATCCTTATGATTGACCCTATCATAAGGATCAAATCACCCTAAAAGTGTTAATTTTTAGAATTTAGCCAGTTCGATTTCCGAGGGTGGCAAACGAATTTTCGAAAATCTTCGAATACAGATTTATTTCTTTTTAAAAATAAAGAATGATTTCTTTGAGTAAAATTTTCTATCTCCATTATTTAGAGTACTTTCCCTCCAGGTGGCGTTGAAAAATTCCACCCTGTATATCTTTGGACGAAATGATTGCAAACTATTCTATTGGGCTGCCTCGTTGGTCTAGTGGTCGCAAGCACGACTGCTGAGCATCAAGTCCTAGGTTCGATTCCCGAGTCAGCATAGTGTCATTAGGTTTTTTCATCAGGAATTTCTTAGTAGCAGCCACGGAGTCTGGATTGGGCCGGTCGATGGCAATAGGCTCACTCCCTATTACATGGGACTTAAACATAACTGGTGAAATGTGGGTGTACTATTAGGTACAGCTCTGCCTAACCCCTAGGGCATTACAGGCGTGTTGTTATGTTTATGTATGTTCTATTGTATAATTTACCTTTGCGTTGAGTGGAACACTATCTGCGGACAAGAATCTCCCCCTTTGATACATAGTAGGAATTTTGTCAACTCTCCCCTGAAAGTGATAATCTTTCATGGTCGTATCTGCTGGATTAAACTGCTTGTCCCATTTGCCCTGTAAAAAAACGATTTTGTTGATTTACGTTGTATTACAGCATTTCATCATATGTCTTTATTTATATTCGAAAACTGACCTTAAATTCTTCAGCGTCCACCAGTACCATACCATTCAACGATTTCAATGTGCTAGCTTTCACATAATTTAAGAATGTTTTTTTTGTATATCTTTCCACCTGTGGAAAATAACATACTTTATTTTCTTCATTCTTTATAATATTCTGATTAGTTTAATTTCATTATCAATTGACAATAACACCCGTATCTATAAACAAGTCTAAGTGATTTCTCAAGTAAAATTAATTGTTTAAGGTAAGGTTTTGACTCTGTAGATTAGTAATTGCTTGAAGTTAGACCTGTCAAAAGTTAGCATCAGCTTTGCTTTCTTTGACGGTTCTTCTTCGTTCAAATTGTTGTCTATTACATAAAAATGTTTGTATGGAATTACGTTAACTTGACTATAGATACAAATTTAAGTACTTATTTATGAACCAACTCACGTCACTATTAATCTTTTTTGAAGCACTCCGGGAGTTGAAATTAAGATTTGCAGGTGGAATACCGAATAACATTTTTGTACTCTCAATGTAATCCGGAGTTAGTGCGTAGTTTTCATCAGCGTAAATATTACAGTACAACTTAAATTCAATGTCCTGATAAGTGGCAGTCAGATTTGCAGACACTTTCGGTAAGAAACAGCGAATCTGTAAACAGTTTAGGTTCGTTTGATTTGTTTTCTCATATAATGTCTACTCTTTCGATGTTAGGATATCCTAAGGTTTAAGGATCAGACAGTGATTACGTTTATTGTTTCAGTGTGAGAGAAAGATGAAGCTTTACTGGTCAAATAGCACCATCCTGTTTTGACCGTAGTCCCTTGGTCTCGTGATTGTCAGTAGGTTAACTTTATGAGCAAATAGCTGAATGAATGAATCTTGTAATGCTCTTCTAACCTGATCGAGAACAATGTCTTGCTTGAAAATAGCCATGAATACGTAACTTAAGTCAGCTTGTCCACCACATCGGCACATCTGCGGGATTGAGCAAAACGCAAAAAAAAATAAAAAGTGATTCCTTTGTGAAGTGAAATGTTGGTATGCAAAGTGTCAAACGATTTTAAACCATGTGAGGACGGACCTTGGTCAGTGAAGTGATGCTGGACATAAGTCCAGAGTGGGGGTGTTTTGTTTGAATGATGATGATGAGGATCACTAACCTGTTCTGTGTTCTCGAAATGTAATACATTTAAGAGTTCTGTCCTCAAACTGGACTCGGTTGTCAATACAACGGTTAGTTGACCGATTAGGTACAAGATTGATGCCCCTCCGACCAGCACATTGTTGCCAGGGTCACGTTGCGAACGATCCTGAAAAAATATATGAAGTTGACAATAGCTGCTTCTAAGGAAGACATGGAGACATTCGTGAAGTACACCCGACTAGAAATTCACAGAATATGCCAAGGCTTCTGTCACTATAATTTAACAAATACTAACCCACCTCCAAGACAGCTTTAAATAAAGATTGGAAGACTATCTGTATTAAAATAATTATTGCACCTAGACAAAGTTACAATGTCCCATGTACTTGTAATCGACAGACATCAAAAGACAGATCATCCTTTGCTTAGCCTTTAGTTGCCCAACGCTGTTGGGGTCGGCTTCCAGTCTAACCGGGCAGTTTCATACCAAAATTTTTCATGGAGCGCCCGACTGTCTGACAACTCAGTTACTGGGTAATGCGATATCTTTGGGAAAGACTGAATGTAATAATTTTGGGCTTCAGACTATCCGTACCCATCATCAATCTAACTGGTAAAAATCACGAAATTATTCAATTCATACTCACAATCATCAGTTTTGTAGTAAACATAAGGTTTCCTGTTACGAACAATTCCTTTGCTACGTATTCACAGTTAGGCTCCTTTGGTGTCGTGGACATCATTGTAGAGGAGGAACCTGCCGTAATGTTTAAGGTAAGTCTAATAATAATACATAATTATTTTCGTCAGAAATAAGTTGTTAGCAATTTGAAACTAGAATATGTAGGAAAGATAATAATGAAACTTTCATATTTTTACTATATTATTTGGTCCTTCTAAAATGAAACAGAATAAAAATTTCAATTTTTGTAAAAAAAAAAAATAACCTGGAATTTAACACTATACTGTTAATTTGCTAGAAAGAAATTGAAGAAAGAAATACATTAATTAAGTACGTACATAGGCTCATAGAAATTTAAAGGCTGTCATGGGTTGCTTTAAATATTATTGCCTACAGCTAGATTACAAAGTATTATTTGCCAATGAGCCCCAAACTAGACTGGAAATTATAAATAAATAAATAAAATAAAGATAGCTGGACATTACCCACACCGCCATCTAGGCGCCACACTAAGCAACGAGGCTTGTGTCGTGGACACCAGATAGTTGATAATACTACATATACACTTTTTGATTGTAAATAAGTTCTTACTTATCATAGATAGAGTTGTACAAAAACGGTATTTTTTTCTGAGATGAAAAAAAAAACGTTTAAAAAAACATGGAAAAAAACAGTTTTTTTTTCTGGAATAGGTTTTTTTGCATGAGTAGGAAAATAAGAATATGGTAAGGCGGTGATCGTATATGAGTTGATATTATTATTCTTTTTTGTTCAATAATAAAATACCATTTGTTTTTTGTCATATATAGCGAATCTATATATTATGACGTTCATAAAAACGCGACAAATGGTATTTTATTATTGAACAAAAAAGAATAATAATATCAACTCATATACGATCACCGCCTTACCATATTCTTATTTTCCTACTCATGCAAAAAAACCTATTCCAGAAAAAAAAAACTGTTTTTTTCCATGTTTTTTTAAACGTTATCCTCATTTTAAAGGATGCGATCTGACTCCAGAAGACGAAACGGCTGCTGTAGAACAAATTTATATTGCTGCTATAAAGATACCAGATATCGAAGAGGATATAATACTGGCAGAGCTTGCAAATTACACAGCAAAACCTAAGACTTTTTTGTGGTCATCGTGAGGGCAGGACTTTGCAAATCAACTGCTTTGTCTAAAGTAGCCGTCAATTTTCTCTCTCTTCCTACTACATCAGCAGCGTGCGAAAGAACATTTAGTACGTACAGCGATATTCATACCAAGAAACGTAATAGACTGACAAATGAAAGTCGGCTAGGAAAATAGTGTACATTGCGCAAATTTAAGATTACAATCAGTACAGTCATCAACAATATTAACACAAGCAGAAGGTAATAGAGTCCCTGATAGTATAGTCGTTGATTCAGAATCAGATAAAACAAATACAGACACAGAACATTATTCCGATGCTGATGCATTATTAAGCGTAGCCGTAGCTACTGATACAGATGATTGTTACACATTAAGAATTTTTTAAGTTCATAATAATAGTTACCCATGGATATAACATAATTTGACTTGAATAAAATCAAACAATCAAATTTAGTGTTTTATTCCACTTTAGTTAGGTTTAACTTTTTCTGAAAAAAACCAAATGTAGAAAAAAAAACAACGGTGCCAAATTTTTTTTTTCAAGGCTGTGAAAAAAAAACTTTTTGTTTTCTTTTCAATTTACATCTTTAATCATACATATAAACATCCATGACTCGCAAACAAATGTCCATGCTCATCAAACAAACATTTTGCTCCTACCGGGATTCCAACCCGGGACCCGAAGAACGTTAGGCAGCCTCACTACCGCTGCGCCATTCGGGTCGTCGGATGATGAGGGAATTTCGAGTGCGTTGTATGGTGTAAATATCATTTCAGATTATTTACCTTGATTATCAGGATTAGCAGTTGTAGATGTCGACGCCATCGCATTAGTTGTTGATTTTGCCCGCCTTTCTACAAAACAAAAGTCAGTTAAGTACAAATAATCCTACGTATGCAACATTGTCAACACTGGTATCCAAAATTATTGAAAAATCAAGTGAACTTACTGCATTCCCATATGCTCAAGCAATTTCCTTCTTGATCTTTGTAGTACCCTATTAGGCATCGACACTCGGGTTTGCATTTTGGTAGTCCAAGGTTTTTTGGACATTCGACGCCGTTGAGGTAATCAGCGCACGTCATTTGTGGGCAAACCGGCGCACATGGGAAATAAAATTCATGTCTACGTTTGCAGTCTTTTGGCCCTGTGAAAATTATGAAGGTAATATTGTATTAGTAATCTAAGAATAAATATGATAATCCTGCCCATATACATATTATTTGGGATTAAATTCTTACTTCCTTATTGGCCGTACATAAATGAAACAGAAGAAAACGGAACAATACTCTAATCAACTTGGTAATCGAACCAAGGACCCTCGCTCAACAGTCTCGCTTCTTATAATCGCCACTGGATAAATGAGACAGTATACCTACATTACCTACCCTAGTAATCAATGACCAAATTTTTTTTAATTAAAATTCAAAACTGATGTTGTAATACTTCAAAAGCCAAAAATCACTACTAGTATCAGGTTAGAAATTGCATTAGTTCAAAATAGCACCTACAGACTACAATGTAACACATTTGTCTGTCTCGGCGCCTACATTTATAACGTCAACATACTCGTATGCATCTTCCTAGCTCGCATTGTGGCACTGAACAAGTTTTGCTACTATTGCTAGACAACGGGAAATACTTCAAGTTGCAATTAAGTAGTGGACAATCAGAAAATACCTCCCCGCCAATTCTGTTAATTTCAAGAATGTTCTTACAAGAAATCTGTTCGAAACGGAGACACTAATAAATCAAATGTTTTGTTGGTTATATTTTCAGGCATGTATTGCAGTTGTCTTACATAAAGTTGGATATGTTCCAACTTCTAGTTGATTGGCACAGCATCGATTCGAATTTGGACGAGCAGTAGGGATTATACATAGAAAGTTTAAAGTTAATCCTAGTAATCGCAGTAATGTTGTTTTGGAAACATTTACGACAAAAAATTCGTTTTCCTAAGCGGTTAAGGATGATTTTTGAATTCTTCTAAGTGATTTGTGCAATTATTTGTTTTTTTTTTGCCTCAGTTTCGTTTGATTGTATATGTAACTCGTGATGATTTACCTAATATCTACATTATAGGTGGTAGTAGTAGGTAGTTTCGACGCATTTCACCCGCCCTGTTGTAACCACATGACGCATCTGGGCTGACCACAAGCTCTGCCCGAATTTGTGAAGTTACCGAGTCTAGATAATGGAGAGCGTAAATTACGCTTCATACAAATGGAACATACTTAGTAAATCTGAATTTATTATTTTAAAATGATTACCTCTTACTGTAGTACTTTGTTGTTCTGCCGAAGTCATTGACAAATCAGTTGCATTTCCAGAATCGTCTGTCGTGGTCGTACCATCGGATCCTTCAGTTACCTTTGTAGTTTCAGATGCTCCAGCAGTTGTCCCTGTGGCCATTCCTTCTTCTGACCCTTCTGTGGCCATTTCTTCTTCTGACTCTTCTGTGGCCTTTTCTTCTTCTGACTCTTCTGTGACCGTTTCTTCTTCAGATCCTCCAGTTGTAGTGTAAGTAGCTAGAATTTAACACTTAACTGTTAATTTGCTAGAAATAAGTTGGAGATGGTTTATTATCCATTCTTCTTCTTTCTTATCGTGTGGTTAGTGCCTTACCTGGTGTCACAGTTTTTAGACCGCACATAGGCCTCTGAGTTGGCTTTACATGCCGTCAAAAAATATCTCTCAGGCATACTGGTTTCCTCACGATGTTTCTCTTCACCAGAGCAAGTGATAATTATACAATACTTTTTAGCCTTGGGTTCAAACTCGAGAACTATGACTTGGCAGTCCGACGGTCATTACCTTATAATTATATTAAGTAGGTACGTAAGTTATTAGAAATTTAAAGGACATGAGTAGCTTTAAATGTTATTGCCTACAGCTAGATTACAAATGCCAATGAGCCCCAAACTGGACACCCACAACTAGACTGGAGATGATGAGGTAATTTTGAGTGCGTTGTATGGTGTAAATATCGTTTCAGGTTATTTACCTTGATTATCAGGATTAGCAGTTGTAGATGTTGACGCCATCGCATTAGTTGTTGATATTGCCCGCTTTTCTACAAAACAAAATTCAGTTAAGTACAAATAATCCTACCTATGCAACACTGTCAACACTTGTATCCAAAATTATTAAAAAATCAAGTCAACTTACTGCATTCCCATATGCTCAAGCAATTTCCTTCTTCATCTTTGTAGTACCCGATTAGGCATCGACACTCAGGTTTGCATTTTGGTAGTCCAAGGTTTATTGGACATTCGACGCCGTTGAGGTAATCAGCGCACGTCATTTGTGGGCAAAACGGCGCACATGGGAAATAAAATTCATGTCTACGTTTGCAGTCTTTTGGCCCTGTGAGAATTATAAAGGCATATTTTTTGGGATCAAATTCTTAATTCCTTATTAGCCTTACCTAAATGAAAAAAGAAGGAAACGGAGCAATATTTTAATCAACTTGGTAATCGAACTAAAGATCATAAAATTAACAAAATGGTCGCGGATACCTCTCCGACAATTCTGTTAATTTGGAGAATGTTCTTTCAAGAAATCCGTTCGTAACGGAGACACTAATAAATTAAAATTTTTTTTGGATAGAAAGGGTGTAACAAGACCCATAAGGAAGCCGAAAGGCACTTTTCTCCCCGTAATCGCCATTTTTTTTTTGTTCTTGACCATTACCTGGGAACCTTTTAGTGACGGAGATTTTGGGGGTCAAAGTTCTAATTTTTTCACAACTTTTTTAAAATACATGTTTTTTACCCTTTGTACCGTATGCACCATTGACTTGCACCATCAATAATGCAGAAGAGACTATTTTTTAATATTAGATTTTTACTTTAACCACCTCCACGACACCCATTATATTAAATCCATCCATCAGCACAATGTTTTGAGTGCGTTACATTGAAACCGTAAAACGTGATTTATCCCCAAAAAAAAAAGTCGTTTCCCAACAATAATTTTTGCGTAAATTTATTTAGTTTGATGTACATAATGCTTGGTTGACGGCGTCGTTAAGGGTCTTGTTACAACCTGTATTTTCAGGCATGTATTTTGGTTGTCTTACATAAAGTTGGATATATTCCAAACTCTAGTAGATTGGCACAGCATCGATTCTACCAAAGAATTTGGAGGAGCAGTTTAAGGGAATATACATAGAAAGTTTAAAGTTAATTCTAGTAATTGCAGTAATGTTGTTTTGAAAACATTTACGACAAAAAATTCGTTTTCCTAAGCGGTTAAGGATGATTTTTGAATTCTTCTAAGTGATTTGTGCAATTATTTGTTTTTTTTTGCCTCAGTTTCGTTTGATTGTATATGTAACTCGTGATGTTTTACCTAATATCTACATTATAGGTAAGTAATTTCGACGTATTTCACCCGCCCTGTAGTAACCATATGGCGCATCTGGGCTGACCACAAGCTGTGCCCGAATTTGTGAAGTTACTGAGTTTAGAAAATGGAGAGCGTAAATTACGCTTCATACAAATGGAACCAACTTAGTAAGTCTGAATTTATTATTTAATCGTAAAAATAATTACCTCTTACTGTAGTACTTTGTTGTTCTGTCGTAGTCATTGACGAATTAGTTATATTTCCAGAATCGTCTGTCGTGGTCGTACCATCGGATCGTTCAGTCACCTTTGTAGTTACAGAAGCTCCAGCAGTTGTCCCTTTTCCCGATTCTGTGGTAGACTTAGATTTTTTAGTTCTCTTTGTTCTCCGTGTGGTAGACGGTCTCGGTGTCTTAGTTCTTTTAGGTCTCCGCGTAGTGTTCGTTGATTCTCCGCTTGATTTTGCAGTACTGCTTGGTTTCCTAGTTCGTTTAGTTATAGTTGCTATTTCAGTAGAGGTTGGTGATTCTGATTGTTTTTCGTTTGTGGTATGTAAATCATCTGTAGATTCAGTGGTTGATCCTGAATCTGGCTGGGATGACGTCTCTCCATCCTCCAAATCCTCTGTTGCGATCGTTTCTTCTTCAGACCCTCCAGTTGTAGGGTCCATTCCGGAGCCTTCTGGTCCAGACTTCTCAGTTGTCATTTCTGATCCATCGGTTGGTGAGTGCGAGTCCTCTTCGGTTGCGATATCTGAATCATCTGTAGATTCAGATTCTGAATCTGGAGGGGATGTTGAATCCCCTTTCATAGTCATTTCTTCTTTAGACTCTTCTGCGGTAGTCTCTTCTTTAGACCTTTCTGTGGTCCCAGTTGTCATTTCTGATCCGTGGGTCGATGAGTTCGGGTCTTTTGCACTCGAAGCAGTTGGAGTAGACTTCCTGTGTTTCCTTTGTTTGTGCTTCTTGGTTGTCATATTTGTTTCGTTTCTATGAGTTGTCGATTCCATTTCGGAACGTCCAGTCGTCGTTTCCGGTTTATGCCCTGCAGTTGACATTTTCATTTCAGACTGTCCTTTTGTTGTTTCTGATCCAGGTCCTTCTGATGTAGGTTCTGACTCACCAGTAGTGGCCTTATTTCCAGACTTCTCAGTTGTCATTTCTGATCCGTGGGTCGATGAGTTCGGGTCTTTTGCACTCGAAGCAGTTGGAGTAGACTTCCTGTGTTTCCTTTGTTTGTGCTTCTTGGTTGTCATATTTGTTTCGTTTCTGTGAGTTGTCGATTCCATTTCGGAACGTCCTGTCGTAGTTTCCGGTTTATGCCCTGCAGCTGATGTTTTCATTTCAGACTCTCCTTTTGTTGTTTCTGATCCAGCTCCTTCTGATGTAGGTTCTGACTCTCCAGTAGTGGCCTTCTTTCCAGACTTTTCAGTTGTCATTTCTGATCCATCGGTTGGTGAGTGCGAGTCCTCTTCGGTTGCGATATCTGAATCATCTGTAGATTCAGATTCTGAATCTGGAGGGGATGTCGAACCCCCTTTCATAGTCGTTTCTTCATTAGACTCTTCTGCGGTCGTCTCTTCTTTAGACCTTTCTGTGGTCCCAGTTATATCCTTTGTTCCAGACTTCTCAGTTGTCATTTCTGATCCGTGGGTCGATGAGTTCGGGTCTTTTGCACTCGAAGCAGTTGGAGTAGACTTCCTGTGTTTCCTTTGTTTGTGCTTCTTGGTTGTCATATTTGTTTCGTTTCTGTGAGTTGTCGATTCCATTTCGGAACGTCCGGTCGTAGTTTCCGGTTTATGCCCTGCAGCTGATGTTTTCATTTCAGACTCTCCTTTTTTTGTTTCTGATCCAGCTCCTTCTGATGTAGGTTCCGACTCTCCAGTAGTGGCCTTCTTTCCAGACTTTTCAGTTGTCATTTCTGATCCATCGGTTGGTGAGTGCGAGTCCTCTTCGGTTGCGATATCTGAATCATCTGTAGATTCAGATTCTGAATCTGGAGGGGATGTCGAACCCCCTTTCATAGTCGTTTCTTCATTAGACTCTTCTGCGGTCGTCTCTTCTTTAGACTTTTCTGTGGTCTCAGTTATGTCCTTCGTTCCAGACTTCTCAGTTGTCATTTCTGATCCGTGGGTCGATGAGTTCGGGTCTTTTGCACTCGAAGCAGTTGGAGTAGACTTCCTGTGTTTCCTTTGTTTGTGCTTCTTGGTTGTCATATTTGTTTCGTTTCTGTGAGTTGTCGATTCCATTTCGGAACGTCCTGTCGTAGTTTCCGGTTTATGCCCTGCAGCTGATGTTTTCATTTCAGACTCTCCTTTTGTTGTTTCTGATCCAGCTCCTTCTGATGTAGGTTCCGACTCTCCAGTAGTGGCCTTCTTTCCAGACTTTTCAGTTGTCATTTCTGATCCATCGGTTGGTGAGTGCGAGTCCTCTTCGGTTGCGATATCTGAATCATCTGTAGATTCAGATTCTGAATCTGGAGGGGATGTCGAACCCCCTTTCATAGTCGTTTCTTCATTAGACTCTTCTGCGGTCGTCTCTTCTTTAGACCTTTCTGTGGTCCCAGTTATGTCCTTTGTTTCAGACTTCTCAGTTGTCATTTCTGATCCGTGGGTCGATGAGTTCGGGTCTTTTGCACTCGAAGCGGTTGGAGTAGACTTTCTGTGTTTCCTTTGTTTGTGCTTCTTGGTTGTCATATTTGTTTCTTTTCTGTGAGTTGTCGATTCCATTTCGGAACGTCCTGTCGTAGTTTCCGGTTTATGCTCTGCAGCTGATGTTTTCATTTCAGACTCTCCTTTTGTTGTTTCTGATCCAGCTCCTTCTGATGTAGGTTCTGACTCTCCAGTAGTGGCCTTCTTTCCAGACTTTTCAGTTGTCATTTCTGATCCATCGGTTGGTGAGTGCGAGTCCTCTTCGGTGGCGATATCTGAATCATCTGTAGATTCAGATTCTGAATCTGGAGGGGATGTCGAACTTCCTTTCATAGTCGTTTCTTCATTAGACTCTTCTGCGGTCGTCTCTTCTTTAGAGCTTTCTGTGGTCCCAGTTATGTCCTTTGTTCCAGACTTCTCAGTTGTCATTTCTGATCCGTGGGTCGATGAGTTCGGGTCTTTTGCACTCGAAGCAGTTGGAGTAGACTTCCTGTGTTTCCTTTGTTTGTGCTTCTTGGTTGTCATATTTGTTTCGTTTCTGTGAGTTGTCGATTCCATTTCGGAACGTCCTGTCGTAGTTTCCGGTTTATGCCCTGCAGCTGATGTTTTCATTTCAGACTCTCCATTTTTTGGTTCTGATCCAGCTCCTTCTGATGTAGGTTCCGACTCTCCAGTAGTGGCCTTCTTTCCAGACTTTTCAGTTGTCATTTCTGATCCATCGGTTGGTGAGTGCGAGTCCTCTTCGGTTGCGATATCTGAATCATCTGTAGATTCAGATTCTGAATCTTGAGGGGATGTCGAACCCCCTTTCATAGTCGTTTCTTCATTAGACTCTTCTGCGGTCGTCTCTTCTTTAGAACTTTCTGTGGTCCCAGTTATGTCCTTTGTTCCAGACTTCTCAGTTGTCATTTCTGATCCGTGGGATGATGAGTTCGGGTCTTTTGCACTCGAAACAGTTGGAGTAGACTTTCTGTGTTTCCTTTGTTTGTGCTTCTTGGTTGTCATATTTGTTTCGTTTCTGTGAGTTGTCGATTCCATTTCGGAACGTCTTGTCGTAGTTTCCGGTTTATGCCCTGCATCTGATGTTTTCATTTCAGACTCTCCTTTTGTTGTTTCCGATCCAGCTCCTTCTGATGTAGGTTCCGACTCTCCAGTAGTGGCCTTCTTTCCAGACTTTTCAGTTGTCATTTCTGATCCATCGGTTGGTGAGTGCGAGTCCTCTTCGGTTGCGATATCTGAATCATCTGTAGATTCAGATTCTGAATCTGGAGGGGATGTCGAACCCCCTTTTATAGTCGTTTCTTCATTAGACTCTTCTGCGGTCGTCTCTTCTTTAGACTTTTCTGTGGTCTCAGTTATGTCCTTCGTTCCAGACTTCTCAGTTGTCATTTCTGATCCGTGGGTCGATGAGTTCGGGTCTTTTGCACTCGAAGCAGTTGGAGTAGACTTCCTGTGTTTCCTTTGTCTGTGCTTCTTGGTTGTCATATTTGTTTCGTTTCTGTGAGTTGTCGATTCCATTTCGGAACGTCCTGTCGTAGTTTCCGGTTTATGCCCTGCAGGTGATGTTTTCATTTCAGACTCTCCTTTTGTTGTTTCTGATCCAGCTCCTTCTGATGTAGGTTCTGACTCTCCAGTAGTGGCCTTCTTTCCAGACTTTTCAGTTGTCATTTCTGATCCATCGGTTGGTGAGTGCGAGTCCTCTTCGGTTGCGATATCTGAATCATCTGTAGATTCAGATTCTGAATCTGGAGGGGATGTCGAACCCTCTTTCATAGTCGTTTCTTCTTTAGACTCTTCTGCGGACGTCTCTTCTTTAGACCTTTCTGTGGTCCCAGTTATGTCCTTCGTTCCAGACTTCTCAGTTGTCATTTCTGATCCGTGGGTCGATGAGTTCGGGTCTTTTTCACTCGAAGCAGTTGGAGTAGACTTCCTCTGTTTCCTTGGTTTGTGCTTCTTGGTTGTCATATTTGTTTTGTTTCTGTGAGTTGCCGTTTCCGGTTTAGACCCTGCAGTTGTCTTTTCCATTCCCGAGCTACCCATTGTCGCTGCCGGTTCAGAACCGCCTATTGATCCTGGATGTTCACTAGATTCTGAATTTTCTGTGGAAGGAGTCATATCTGGAAGAATAAACATTTCTAATTTATTTCTAATTGCAGTATTTTAGGTCAAAGCTTGGACCAACGACGCTCTGAAAACTATGTTTTTTATCTAAGCAATTAGTGTGTTCTTTTTATTCTACATGTTTGGTGTCGGACATACTTTGAACATCGGAGAGACAGGAGGCCCATACTTAGTAAAACCTGTGTTACGGATCCCTTATAAATAAAGTAGATGACGAATAATTAGAACTACATCACTCACTCTCATCATCACCTCCACCTTCATTATTTTGAGTTGATCCCTCTCCCGATTCTTGTGCAGTTAAACCCGAATCTCCACTTGATACTGTGGTAGATCTTTTTGATCTAGTAGTTGACTGAGACGTTGTTGAATTTTCTGAACCTGCTGCTGTTGTAAATGTTGAATCTGTTTGAAATTGAGTGAATATTTGTAATCTTTGATTAATTCTGAATATAATAATCTTCATTTCACCGGGTCAATTAACGATTTAATATTATCATTATAACTTACCGTCTCCTTCATTCGGATCTTTCGTTCCCCCGCTTTCATCTTCGTCTTCAGTGATACATGTTTTTTCGCCGCCATCCGGTCTAGTTGTGCCTTCCGGATCACAATTTTCGTCTCCACAGTCGTCACAAGGATCGATATCTTTATCCTCATCTTCACCATTTCCGGGAGTTCCTTCGGTGCCTTCGGGTTCTGGTTCGGCTTTGATACCTGATTCAGATTTAATGGTTTATCAGAATCATAAGTGAATATCCAGACGGACTGATTCTGTCTACAGTAAACCAGAAAAACCCTTATACAGGTAGCATGCGATCAGCAAATAGTGTCCTCTCTATAAATCTAATAGCGATGACCTGTCTTTTGTGACTTATGACTGAAATTAAGTTTTTATTTAATCAATAAGTTTACGGTTATCCTGTGATATTAAATTCAAAATCAATCAAATACTTCGTGCACAAGAACACAAATTTAGATGAATTCTCGTTTTGTTTTATCTTGCTGGCAAACTATCAAACATCGAATAAGCTTCAAAAATTGTTCAATCTTATACCTTAAAAATTGATTTGAGATGTGAAAGTTACCTCTTTTGTATGGTAATTGTAGACGCCGAAAATTTCATAAACCCGTATATAAGCGTTCGTGTATGTTATCTTATTTCCACTTTGGAACGTTACGCCTGCTAAATAATTGACTATTTAATTACACTGGAATTTAAGAACATACTTGAAAGTTAAATAGATTTTAAAATGTATTGCAATTATGTACTCATTAATCCGTTGAGCTAAAGACATAGGTACTGTTATCTTCTTGATTATTAATATTCTGCGCATCATCTTGTTTGTATTCGTTGGAAATTAAGTACTTGATAGGTGCCTATCATCATGGTTAATATTTAGGTTCATGATATGTGACATATTATAAGATATTTTAACTTTTAATAAAAGGTTTTTCTTTAAAAGGGTATATTCCATGTTTTTACCAATTCAAATCTTCTTACATTTACATTTTAACAATAAAGTTTTTTATCGCGCAATATAGATCCTAATCATCGGTTGTGTGTGTAAAGTGAACACAGTACCAACTCGGGAAAAATTACATTCTATCCGGTTAACGTTGTTGGAGTACGAATAGCAACCGACTATCTTGCCGTTCAGGTAGTGAGTTCGTAAATTAGGCCTTTTTTATTCAACATCGCTTTAGACAAAAAACCGGGTGAGAAAAATGTTTGTGGTATTGATACAGGTTGGAAAATTAAAGGAGATTTGTTTTGTGAACAGTTTAAATGCAGTGTTGTAAAAGCAAATATTAACAATGTCAACAAAACAAAGAGAGCTCAACAAATTATTCTCATAATCCAGATAACTATTGTGTTGCTATTTATTGTATTAGTTGAAGTTGCAATTAATGGAATGCCACAGAACGAACAGAATGCAGATATTTTCTAAATGGAACTAAACGATATTTATGAAATTATAGGATAATTAATGTTAATTGAACGCAAATATCGGGCCAATTTTTAACAAAAGAAGGGAATGAAACATGAATAGTGAAATAAAAACTGCATTGTAGGTCAAGTTTGATAAATAATAATGGTAAGTAAGGCCCACCTTATGTTGCAATGGAACGAAAACTCAGATGACACTGAGGAGGACATCTATCTTGGTATTGTTTTTACCAACCAACGAATTTCGTTTGTATTACTGCACAAATATGTTGAAGAAGGAAGACTTTAGACTTAAGTAGTTTTGAAACCAGAAAATTAGGTTTAGTTATTCAACAGAATTCAAGTGAAACCGAGTGAAAT
This sequence comes from Eugnorisma glareosa, assembly GCA_947578425.1. Lineage (NCBI taxonomy): Eukaryota > Metazoa > Arthropoda > Insecta > Lepidoptera > Noctuidae > Eugnorisma > Eugnorisma glareosa. Next base: position 14,360,228 of record OX387961.1, on the reverse strand, counting down.
AAATAGTTCCAAATAAGCCGTAAACAGTTTTATGAGCAACGGACTGTAATAAAAAAACTAGTTTTGTGTATCCACAGAACCAAAAAGAGGTTTAGGTAAATAATTCAATAGAATTAAGAAAGAAATATCTTACTTGACCGTAGTTTTGTATCAACGTACCTACTATATTTTACTGGGTCAAATAGCCTCCCTTGAAAGCTTTAATGTCCCGCTATGTTGGGCCTCAGATGTTTAAATAAATAAATCCTAAGTATATATAAAAGACTTGCTTTAAGAAAGTGATTCTATGTAAGTACCTTACTATTGATTGGTTTGTTCTGAAACTATGTACTGTAACAAAGACGTTGCAGTTCAGTTTTCAAAATAATTTCTACCGTAAAAATCAGTACATAGATACTTCGTATTATTATTTTGTTCAGAACCCTGGCTTTAACTACTAACATTAACTGAAAACATTCTAAATTACACTTCCAAACAAGAACAGGTACTATTTTAGGTAAATCGCTTAACGCGCCGTAACATTCAGAAGTTGTACTCGAGTTCTAGAACTTTATAACTAGCCAACAAACTATGCAGTAGTTCATAGAAATTATATTTGTTTAAATTAAGTTCAATGCGGATTATTAATTGGGCCATTTATCCGCTAGAAGAATGAAGTTTTTGATGAAGTTTCCGGATTTCTGGAGATAGCATTTTAATAGAACGGAATGTTACCAAGGTTTTTATTTGAAGTTGAATGATTTTTTTTTTAGACTAGTACTTAATTTATTTGACATTTCATTCCTGAGTGAAAACCATACAATAGAGTTTTAGCACAGGAACCCCAAACTCAGAAGTTTGAAAAGAATACAAAGTTAGGCTATTTAGCAAAAAAAGGGCGAAAGAGATTGACGCCAAGGACCCTCAGCGTCAATCTCTTTTTACGGCCTCTAGATTTGGATTCATGTCCACCTCTTCAGGACTGGAGTTCAGGTCCTCTAATACGTATAGGGCCAACATCAGGCACAATAAAAATTGCTTTCAAAGCATTTTTAATTTCTATACTTTCAGCATAAACACCAGCAGCATAAATGCCGATGCATTGTTTTTTTGATTTTTCCATCCTCGTGCTTTCTAATAATAATGTAACGGTTTCTCGACCGTTAAGGTTGACAAAGACAACACTTAGATGACTTTTCCTTCTCACCCACAATTAAACTCATCATTTGCCTAGTCTTTTCGTGCTATGTTGGGGTCGGTTTCCAGTCTTACCAGATTCAGCTGAACACCAGTATTTTACATGGAGCGACTGTCTATCGGTCCTTCACAACCCAGGTAGTACTGGGTAATACGATACTCGTTTGTAAGATTGGCATCTACAATTAAACTATCAATGCCTGTATTTCGAAAAATAACAATGCACTATAGCCCTACTTTCCGCACTAGTAAGTAATAAGCTGTAAAATGTAAAAGCGGTTTTGATGGGAGCGTGGTTTGTTTATAGCTCGTTCAGTGCTCGCTAATGCTTAATGCGCAATTTGTGTAAGTGCACAATCTACTTCAGTAATTGCACTTAACACTTCATGTACGTACCGCTGTAATATTTTAGATACATGTGTTTATCAATCATTTTCATATTAGGATGATTTATTTGTTGGGGACTAGAAAATAGCGAATACAGCCGTAGTATTCTTGTTAAAAATAATTTTAGTATTTTTGTTAAAGTTTTGTTTAGGCCTATAAGTTTAAAATAATATTTTTTCCTGTCATTCAACTTTGGTTTTTAGTGATCGTAGTATTAATCAAAAATGTCCTTTCCGAACACAGAAAAGGAAATTTAACAAAAGAGAGAAAACGGCTAATATCATTAAAGTTGAAATGAAATCCGTTTTTAGGGTTCCGTAGCCGAATGGCAAAAAACGGAACACAAAGATTCGCCAAGTCTGTCTGTCTGTCTGTCTGTCCGTGTATGTCACAGCCACTTTACTCCGAAACTATTAGGACTACAAAGTTGAAACTTAGTAGGTAGATGTATTCTGTAAACCGCTATGGTTTTTATACAAAAATTAAAAAAATATAAGATTAAGGGGGGTCTCCCCATACATGACACTGAAACTAAAATTTTTTTTTTTCATCAAACCTATACGTGCGGTTGTGCAATGTTAATAAAAATGACATTGAGGTTCCTATTAAAACCATTTTCTCTGAAAGTCAATCGTTTGAAAGATAAACACTTCCAAAGTGGTAAAATGTGTCCCCCCCCCCTCTAATTTCTAAAGTAAGAGGAGAAAAATTCTGAAAAAAATATAGGATTATACAACGAAAAAAAACTTTCAACCAAAATTGATTTGTATAAGATTTGATGTTTGTTTTTCGAGAAATGGGATTTTTTCATCAAACTGCAGCAACAACTTTGTTTTTCATTAATATACTATGTGAAAAACCAATTTAGTTTTGTTGATGAATGTAAAACAATACAACATATGAACGAATGCCTTCAAAATATTTTTATTATATTTTTTGGTGCTACGGAACCCTATGTGCGTGTGAGTACGATTCGCTCTTGGCCGGTTTTTAAATAACGACTTGTTGATTTAAGTTCAACAAGTTTTAGCAACATTTAAGGTAATTCTCAATTCAGTGAATGAAGACGGGCAATACATACAGAAAATTCGATACCTATTTGTACTTTTGTGAATGAACATAATTTATATCTCTCAGTTTGTTTCAATTCCTATTCGGAAAATAGAATAGGGAAAAATGTTGCAAAATGTATAATTTTGGGCAAAAATAGATTGAACATGGGGGAAAATCAGAAAATCGATCTGTCAACCTTGGTTTATCAGAATGTACTTACTGCAGTCTTTGGGCATAACACAAAATCCCCGATAGTCGTCGAACACATAGCCTTCTTTACATTCACAGCTGTTGTCGTAGCAAACTTCGGCGCATGAATCTGGTGCTGGCTTGTCGTAGTTGGAGCATCGTCGGCCACAGTTCATACCGCAGCCGTATGTTGAGTTCTTGTCGTGGCCGCAAGACGCTGCAACGACGATAAAAGATATTTGTTCTTAGATAGATCATTAACACTTCGTATGAAAGTACGGTGAATATAAAAATAAAGTATGTATAACGTTATTACAAGAGTTGGATGTACTACCAAGTAAAGGATCAGGTAACCGGTAAGAACTAATTGCAGATCAGCTACGTACACCGTGTACTATCCGTGTACGGTCCGTGCCGAAGCCACGTCCACAATTTGACTGTAGTAGTTTGATTAAAGCTTAAAGATATGCACAAAACTGTGATTCCAATGTTCCAGGCGAAGTCGACTGAAGATAAGGGCTTGGTAATAACTTACGATTGTGATTGGTAATGATCGTGTACTTAAAAAGAAAGTTGGAAGTACTTACGGCAGTTCTTAGCGTGCATGCAGATTCCTTCGTGATTCCTCACATAATTATCTATACAGACGCAGGCTGGGGGTCCAGAGCAAGGCTTTTTAGTACCAGCTTCAGGGTCTATCGTTTTTTCCTTTCCATGGACGTACTTCTCTCCGTGTGAAGAACACTGAGGGAACCCAACGTGCGCACATACTTGTGGTTTGCATAGTTTTTCAGGACACTTTTCATATCTTTCGTTGGCAGCACATTTTTCTGAAAAATATAACAAATATTTAGGTAGCTACTTAGAGTATTTTTTTAAATCCGGAATCAGCAAAGAGGAATATTTTTGAAAATAGTTTTAGTATGATTACATTTATCACAAGTATGTAAGTTTTTGAACAGGCATGACTATGGCAGATAGAGAGAATATGCTTTATTCTACATCAAAATTTGCAGTTTCACCATACGTCAGTTCATGTTTAGCGGATAATGTTAGAATAGTAAATATACCATTAATAACAAAGGACACAATAATTTTCAAGAGCATATTAAACTAAATTGAGTACATACTCGTACTGTGATGATGAACTGACTTTAGAACCGTCGTGCTGTTTGCATATGCGGCTGCAGCGGCGGCTGCTGTGCCATTACCTTGAAAAAAAAACTTGGTCATGTCACAAAATGAAAAATAAAATCAACTTATTTAATAAATCCATACCAGAAGAAACTTTTAAAGGTAAATGAGTTAAAACCACCAATAAGAATAGTAACTTCCACATTGCCGCTGAATATAGTCTAAATGTTTTATCAAACACATTTCCCCCTTATATATGCAGACACTTCACAATTTGAATACTGGTTAAAATGCCAATGTTTGTCTATTATAGAAGATCCATTTGAACCCCGTATTTATTGGAAACAGTTGCGCAACATTGTTACCTGTAACATGAAATGTTGCTGGCAACAGATATGCCTAACCTTTGCTTATTTTTTTTTTTGCTTCTAATATGTATTTTTTACCATGAAAACAATATATAACATGTTTCCCGTGTTCACAAACATGCTGCTTTGCTTTGATTTCCTTATTCTCCTTAGTGAGTAAAAAAAAACAGTTGCGCAACATTGTTACCTGTAACATGAAATGATGCTGGCAACAGATATGCCTAACCTTTGCTTATTTTTTTTTTTTGCTTCTGATATGTATTTTTTTCATGTTTCCCGTGTTCAAAAATATGCTGCTTTGCTTTGATTTCGTTATTCTCCTTAGTGAGTAAAGTATTTATCCTCAAGATATTTTACTATTTAATTGCCTCTATCTGTATATTTTCAGAATGACACAAGAAGCTGTTATTTGAAGGTCATTAATACCATCCTGTGTTACTTGTTATCTATCTTTAGCGCACATTAGGTAATTAGCATTCACTGTTGTCGCTATCTATGCATGGTTGTCATTTTCTAATTGTTCTTGTTTTACTTTTCTTGATTATTTTTGTAATTACTGTCCCACTTTTGGTACTTTAACATTATTCCAGAAATCAAATCCATCTGGAAGTGCAACTGATTATTATATACTGATATGACTCTTAAGACTCAAAGAGACTTAAAAGAGTTATCTACCTGACCGTTTTTTTACCAAGTTGTAACTTTCTTCGTCTTGTCCCGCCTATCACTCGTAAATACAGGGTATAAGGGACAGCCCTCCACAAACTGATGGGGTGAATTCAGTATAAATCATACTAAGATGCCCGGTACAAGAAATTATTTAAGGAATGATAGGAATCCGATAAACTTGATTTATTTTCTTTCCTGATACGCAATGTGTCATTACCGTGGCAAAACGCACGTAGTGAACGGCAAGCGCGACGACGAGTTCGATGAACTTTGTAGCTAGAAAGGAAGTGAACAGCTGATTTCACACTTCTTTTGTTGGAGTATTTCAACATCCATTGTTGGATGTTATATTTAGCCGTATTATTTACATAAATGGAGTGAGAGAGAGAAAACTTCCGGTGGAATATGATTCAAAATAAGGAGCTGAATGCCCTCTGTCAGTTTGTGGAGGGCTGTCCCTTACGCCCTGTATTTGAATGTCTTTAGGACTTAATGAGGTTTTGCCATTTGAATATCAAGACTGCCCATGTTTGTTAAAGCTTGAGGGCGCTGCTCCACTGTAGTCTACGGCTAAGGTACGCACGAATAGCTAATCTTCGCTTTGTAAGAAATTATAGGTAAAATCATCAACTGCGACCATGGTCACGCTACGCACAAATGTGTTTTGCAGAAATATGTCAATACTCCGTGCTCATCCTGCTTAGCAGTTAACACCGAGTTTATTATTACCCGATTGCACGACGCAAAGGAGGGTAATGTGTTTTATTGGACCACGATCACCACGATCACCACGATCTGAACCATTAGTTATACAAATTATTATTTTTTATTTCCTTTTTTATTTCGATACACATAAATTTTATTTTTAAATATTTCATGCTAAACTAAATATAAAAAAAAAAGCTTTTAAAAATATAAAATAGTAGCCCACCGGTATCGGGAGCAGGGTCCAAGCTACCGGCGGTCAGGGCTCCAGAGAGAGAAACCTCCTAGCAATACGAGCCATGTCCAGGAGTACTGCTTTCTGAATCAAGCCCTTGATTCAGCTGCCTAACGAGAGCCTCCTCAGGTATTCATCGAGGCTCTTAGCAATTAAGCCATGGGCTGATACGACTATCGGCACAATGATCGCTGAGTCCACATCCCACATGTCGACAACCTCGCGAGCCAAGTAAAGATATTTTATTTGCTTATCTTTCTCGGCTTTCACGAGTACCGTGTTTATTATTATTTTATTAGTCTTAGGGTTTTAGATATTATTGATTGAAATCTCACCTCCATCGGTTGCTGCACCAGCTCCTGCACCGGCTACATTGTTCGTTGTTATTATTGTGTGTGAGTCTTTAGCTGGAAAGGTTAATTTAACTGTTAGTTATTCGGTTTCCCTCTTAACATTAATGTTGTATATGGTTAATATCGTAGTTACAGATTTATGTATCGTTTCTAGGTAGGTACTAGTTCTTATTATACTGACTGTCGGTTTCATTTATTTTTTACAGATGTGTTACAAAGTTTTTTTTAATAAATCAAAAGTATTAGTAGTTCGTGTTTTGGCAAATTATTCATAAACACTTGATAGTGGGAGTGTGCGCTTTCGCAATCACTTATTAAGATTGATGTTTAGAGATGATTTTGACACTTATGAACCACCCTTAAATACAAAATTTTGAACCCAAATATCCAATAAACTGTCAACATGACGTTTCACGAAACAAAATCCTTACAATCTGGGGGCCTAAAATGGCTGCTTTAGCAGAATCATAATATGAATGACGTTAAAATTTGAAAACTTCAAAAATGGACTTTGTAGACATAACAATAAAGACCATTTTAAATTTTGAACGTGATTCATATTATGATTCTGAAAAGCAGCCATTTTAGGCCCCCTGAACTCAGGTACAACAAAAATGAATAGAAAATCAATCCAAGGGTTCCGTACCAGAAGTCACTGATGACAATAAATTAGCCGAAACGACTAATAACGGTAGGAACTTCCACATTGTCACTAAACGTCTAATGCTTTGTCGAACACCTACTCCCCCTTTTATACGCACGGTCGACGATTTTATTGGTATTAGTTAGTTTTATTTGCGGATATTAGGCATTAAAGACACAGTTAGTATTGATTAAGAGTTTATAGTTCATGAAATAAAAAAAAGTGATAGCCAGTCACTATGACAAGGAGTGCAAGTTCAGACCTGAAGACATTAAAGCCATTGCTAAAAACGACCGGTGATAAGACACTAAACTAACAGTTCTGCAGGTCACTATGAATTTGTAATAGAACATAGAATCACATGCATGCAATCCCAGAGGTGTACATATAACTGGAACTGCGAGACTGTTCAAAACAGATACCGTGGCCCTGGAACACAAAGGGCTAAGAAGGAACATGGATGGGTTTTAGTCAGTACAAGTCTGACACTCCCTTCCACTCCACCCAGAACGGGAGGGGTCAATTGATGATTTCCTATCAGAAAAAACATCTATATCTTAAAGGGGGCCTAAAATATATGAAAAAAAAAAAACATTAATATTCTTAAACTAGTCACAGACTCAGATGATGAATTGCCACTTTGTGACCATTTTACGAATTGTCATCAGATCAAGTTTTTTATGTGTTCTTTTTTAAAGAAATATTTAAAATGTAATTAATCTGCAGAAAAGATGTGCAGAGAAGAATAAAGGGAACGTAACGTAAATCAAACTTTAACTTTAGTCTTTGAAGTTTATATTTTCATTTCTTTTTATTTGTGTTCAATTGCATACATTATAATGTTAAGTGGAAAAGCGTAGTCACCTAATCCAAGCATCTTCTTGCTTTAAAGGGGATATCCAAATCATGTTGTTAAGCCTTATGTAATTGAAATAAACATTTTTATTTTTATTTATTTATTTTATTAATCAATACAGGGTGGAAGGAACACCGACGCGAAACCGGTTATCACGTATTCAGTACATAATTCTGTCCACATAGAATTATTCATCGGTTGTTTAAAAAAATATCAGCTGGCCCATACACTTTTTTTTTTTTTTTGGTGATGGCATCTCGCAGTTTTGCCTCTGAGGCTGGCTACTGTTTAACCGGACAAATCCCTGTGGATGCCTTAAAAATGAATCTAAGGCCTCCAGCCAGGGGCTTAAAACTATACTTAAAAACTAAGCGACCACTCGCTAAGGGCACCCCCCGTGGGGTACGGGCCTCGGCTTAGGGCGTCGCTGGGGGGGGCAGCAAAGGGACAGGCTGGATCTGAGTGACCATACATTTTGACCGAGTTATTGTATTTTGTAGGAAACGGCAGATTTGTTTAAATAGTCTATGATTTTTTTTATGTGTACACATAAATCGCGGGTTGACTGGAAAATGCGGGTGGATGGAAAAAAAAAAAAAAACGTTAAGAGCAGACAAATCTGTCTACCCTCTTTCTTTGTCTTTTGCTACGCGCACTACTGGAACTCATCACTAAGTCACGGTAAAACACACTCACAGTATCACAAGGCTTTTTGGATATCGGGAGCTCAGAATTACAGACAATCACGGAAGATATCCCGTAAGTAAGAGTTTATGTGTAGGTGTAAACTGCGAAAGTTTAAAACAGTGTTTTTTTTGTGATCACGTACAATGGTCCAATTTAGGGACTAAGTGGGGAAACCAAACCCTTAACATAACTTAACATAACAGTGTTTTTTTATGTGTACTGAATACGTAGTAACCGATTTTGCGTCGGTGTTCCACCCCGTATATTGTAAATACTTCCCCAGGTCTCAACGATTAATTCATTAGTACCAACGGTACTTTTATCAAGAACCCTAGCTAACTCTTTATTTGTCTATTATACACCGTTGACTTACAATATCGTTGAAAACCTGCTTGAATGAAACCGGTTTTCTTAAAATTCTTTTTTTTTATTTATGTACGTGGCGTTTTAGTTTTTCAAAACTAATTTTCATTTTTGTAACGACAATTAAGACCCCTCTGAAATAAATAGTTATTCAAAATAACATTATTAGAAAGCCTGTAATCATCGAAAGGGTAGAGATATGCCTGAGTAACCAGAATTATTATTATACACTCACATTTCGTTAATTGTGTTTTAAGTTCTTTGTAATAGAGTGCAAACCTATTAGCATCAACCGGGCACAAATTCAGACTTATCGACCGGCCACGAATCCAGACTCCGTGGCTGCTACTGAGAAATTCCGGACGGGAAACTCAATAATACTTTGCCCGACTTGGAAATTGAACCCAGGACCTCATATTCAGCAGTCGCGAAATAACACGTCGTGAAATAAGAGACTGTAGGCAAACAATTCATCTTGAAGACACATAAGCAAATGCCCGCTTGACCCCATATATTAAAGTATTATTAAAAGAAAAAGAAGCAATAAAGAGACATCACTGTCAACAGGAATAGTGCCCAAAAGGCTGGTAGCATGCCACGTTGGATGGCAATGCTGACCAAACAGGCCAGCCCTTTGGTCACGGGAAGAGTCGATCAACAGCTTGAAGTTGTCCCGAAAAACTAGGTGCCGCTCGAACCCCATGGCCCTTGTGCTTCAACCCCAAATGGCTCAAAAACATATAGGTACTTTAAATATAATAACCAATAGGTTATCACTATCACTACATAGTATAAAACAAAGTCGCTTCCCGCTGTCTGTCCCTATGTATGCCGTTTAAAACTACGCAACGGATTTTCAAGCGTTTTTTTTTTAATAGATAAAGTGATTCAAGGATAAGGTTTATATGTATATCATTGCACCCGCGCGAAGCCGGGGCGAGTCGCTAGTTGTATTTAAAGACGATTTACATGAAAATGAACGGTGCTTTTAGGAGCCCGGAAATGTATTTTACGTACCCTTAACCAGAACTCAAGCTACGATAAATGATTTCGTTCCATGGGAAGTATTCCTGAAACAAAGTGCCAAAGTTTTGGCAGGGCCATTTAGCTACAGTCCATTATTAGAAAACTTTAAAGATAAACGCTTGTACACAAACATAAATATGGATTGCTTTGTAAAGACCTGGGTAATGGGTGGGCTGTCGACATGTGTTTTATCAAAAGGATGGCGAACGTTTTGGTTTATCATAAATACTTTAAGTTGGGTTTAGATAATTATGTACATCATTTATTTATTTAATACAAAACAATAATTTATTGTAAAATTAAAAAATTAAATTTAATCCATTAACAAAAAAAAATATCTTCTTTTGATACCGTTCTAATTACTGAAGCTGCTGACCAAATATCTTTTCCAAATACCCATGAAAATAAATGTAGATATTTAGACATAAAAATCTAAATAAAAAGGGTCAAACAAAAACGCTTTTATGCGGTTTTAAAGACCACATTTTGATGACATTGTTGTACCATTTTTTTCCTTTAAAAAATCAAATCATACATATAGATGCAAGGTGGTTCGATTTACTAGTCCGGGAGTGTACGTGACTCCTCGGCCCGTCTTTTCACTTTGACGTGCAGTTAAGGTTCGTGCCGACTTGTTAGTGTTTTCTGTGTGAAGTGTCTATCCGGCTATTTCATGGTTGGTAGCTCTTTGATTGATGTTCAAGGAAGTGTGAAACCTTTGAGTGAATTTAAAGTGTTAAGTTTTAGAAATATGGTTTTTATTTAGAGTTTGTCGATGTGGCAACACTTGTGGCTTAAGTATTTAGAATAACTTTTTAAACTGACATGGTTACTAATATTATCATTAACACTGAAAACGGGATACTTACCATGTTTAAAACCATGATCCGTGATCTATTTTATCCATGATCATGGTGCTTGCAACAGCGCCAAAATAGCGGGAACTCAAAACAAATAGTAAGCATGGTAACTATCTACAGCGTGTAACAGGAAGGGTATAATCATATGGAATACTGTGGTACGGACCATCAAACTGAACAACTTTCTCTATGGGACCACCATCGAAATCGTAAAATAATAATCAGCTGTCCTATACAAAATTTCAATACCTACTCGACCCAAATGTATGGGACAGCTGATTATTTTTTTACGATTTTGATGGTGGTCCCATAGAGAAAGTTGTTCAGTTTGATGGTCCGTACCACAGTATTCCATATGATTATACCCTTTCTGTTACACGCTGTATAAGTGGTAATATTTCAATGGTTAAGATAATTATGTGTCTGGCTTACCACAGTTTACCAGTAACAATAATTAGCTATCTAAAAACGTATTTATTTGTCTATTTACTTGACAGCTAAGTAATGTTCTGGAATAGCTAATTTTATTATTGTAAATAAAATTAAAATATTACTTTTGTTTTAAAAACTTGTACTTGCAGGAGGAAATTGATTCCTAAGTTGTGAATGATGGAAGATAATGCTGTGAAACCTGCAGCTACAGTTGAAGAAAATCCAAAAGTTAATGACATCTTTATGAAAATAATAATTGCAAGTTTAAAAAATATACAGTTTCTCTACTCTGAGCGAAATAATCTTTAAATTTTGCTTTGTCATAGAATATTTATTGTCTATGTTTTTAATATCAATTTAATAATTATTATGACAGTCATAGAAATTTCCTCGTTGCTTCGTTGGTTTAGTGGTCGCAAGCGGGACTGCTGAGCACAAGGTCCTGGGTTCAATTTCCAGGTCGGGCAAAGTGTTATGGGTTTTCCTTTCATGAATGTCTAAATAGCAGCCACGGAGTCTGGATTTGTGTTCGGTTGAGGGCAATAGGTTTGCCCCCTATTACAGGGGACTTGAACATAACCGGCGGAATGTGGGTACACCTCTGCCTAAGCCTTTGGGGATTACAGGCGTGATGTGTTATTCATAATAATCATAATACTTTACATTAGACCTGCATTACTGCCAGCCAGGGTTGCGGGACTGTTCGAAAGAGATACCGCGGCCCCGGAACACAAAGGGCAAAGGAAGGAACATGGATGGGTTTTAGTTAGTAAAAGTCTGACACTCCCTCCTGCTCAGCCCAGAGCGGGAGGGGTTATTTGATGATTTCCCATCGGTAAAAAAAATAAAAAAAAGACGAAATACGAACACGCAATCAAACTTTAGCCATTCAGCTCACATCCCTATCAATTAATTTGAAAACGGTCTACGGTATAACCGAGATTCACTAATCATTTCGGCAATCAGAATCGCTTCAACGCGAACGCAGCTAATGGAAACAGCGGGTAGGCAGGTACCTAGCTAACCCATATAGACGTGCAAAACGGATGAATTAGCCTACGTGAATAGTTCCAGAATGTATGTGGGTTTTCATGAGAACCACATATTTCAATGATGACGCTTTTAGTTCAGTTTCTCAGAATAAACAATTTAAAACTATTAATTAAAATAGTTAAATGCCTTGTTGGTCGAGAGGTCGCAAGTGCAACTGCTGAGCATGTAGTCGTGGGTTCGATTCTCAGGTATTGGGTTTTCCATGAGGAATTTCTCAGTACCACAGAGTCTGGATTTGTGCCCGGTTGACGGCAATAGGCTCGCTCCCTATTACATACATTAACACAACTGGTGAAATTGGGAGTACTATTAGGTACACCTTTGCATAACCCATCAGGGACTACAAGCGTGATTTTATGTTATTTATTTATTTATCACAAACACTAAAAAAAAAAAAAAAAAAAAAAAAAAAAAAAAAAAAAAAAATAGCCTTTATTCTACCACAATTTAACAGTTACATAAACAAACTTTCAAAATAATCACAATTAATTAACAAATGATGTATAATTGATTTTATGTTTTAAATTACTACCATTATTGAATAAAAAAATTACAAATTATCATTTTCATGCATAAATTAGTATCATTATTGATTAAAAATATAAATTATCATTTTCGTGCATTATTTTTATAGAATTATAATTATTATTTGTTTTTCTTATATTTAATTTGTGGAAGTCGCCTCTTTGGCGTAGGCCTCCCCCAGCTTCCTCCAGTTGTCTCTGTCCCTAGTCTGTCTTCTCCAGTCTGGTCCACATCTTTCTTTAAATATGTCCTCCCATCGTTTTTTCGGTCTACCTCTACTTCTTTGCCCTTCTCTTGGTACCCATTCGGTTAGTTTTTTGGTCCATCTGTCATTGGTCATCCTGTACACATGGCCTGCCCATTTCCATTTTAAATTTCTTATTTTTTCGAGTATGTCAGTTACTTTCGTTATTCTTCTTATTGTTTCATTATTTATTTTATCTGATAATTTTATTCCTAACATGCTTCTCTCCATTTTCCGTTGGTGTACGGCTAATTTGTGTTCGTCGATCTTCCTCAACGACCATGTTTGGCAACCATATGTTAGGCATGGTAGGATTACTGTGTCATACAGTTTCCTTTTTATTTCAATGTTAATCTCTCTATTTTTCATGACTTCTTTCAAGCTCCAATACTTTTTCCACGCAATTGCAATTCGTCTGTTTATTTCTTTTTCTGTAAGATCTTGGAATGAAATTGACTGACCTAGGTAAATATATTCTGTAACATACTCTATGCTTTCTCCGTTCACTCTAACGGCTTGAACAGTACCATTCGTGATAATTTTTGTTTTTGAGGCGTTTAGCGATAAACCAACTTTGCTGCTCTCTCTCACCAAATCGTTTACCATGCTGTCTAACTGAGTACTCTCTTCAGCAAATATAGCAATATCGTCCGCGAACCGTAGGTGGCTTAGGTATTTTCCATCTATTTTGATGCCTTGTTTTTCCCAGTCGATATTTCTAAACACCATCTCTAGAACCGCTGAGAATATTTTTGGTGAGAGTGGGTCGCCTTGTCTTACGCCTTTTTCTATGTGGAATTCCGGTCCTTCTCTTTCCAGACGTATTTTAGCCAAACTCTTAGAGTATATGCTGTATAGGAGCTCAATGTACTCTACGTCTAAGCTTTGCTGTTTTAGTGCTTTCCAGATAGCAGTGTGTTCCAAGGAGTCGAAAGCTTTGGAGAAGTCTATGAAACATATGTACAGAGTCTTTCCATATTCTTTACTTTTCTCTATTAATTGTGCCATGACGTGGATATGGTCAATTGTCGAAAAATGTTTTCTGAATCCTGCTTGTTCACATGGTTGGTTCTCGTCTAGGATTTTGGAGAGCCTGTTTAGAATGATTTTTGAGAAAACTTTGTAGACATTGCTCATTAGGCTAATTGGCCTGTAATTGTTTAGGTTATCTCTATCCCCTTTTTTATGTAGTAGAGTCGTAGTAGCTCTGGACCATTGTTTGGGAGTCGTTCTTTTTTCCAGAACGTTGTTGAACATAGTTTGTAGCGGTCTCTGTAGAGGTTCAGACAAGCATTTTAATAACTCGTTCGTAATATTGTCCTCTCCAGGTGATTTATCATTTTTTTGTGTTTTGATTGCAAAATCTATCTCTGAAAGTAGTATTGAAGGTACTTTTTCTGCGGTTCTGGTTTTGTCCAAAATGCACTCATCAAAATTCGATGTTGTTTGTGCAGAGTAGAGTTCTTGGTAAAATTTAGTTGCCTCCGTTATTATGTCTAATCGTTTCGTTAATCTATTTCCTGTTTTATCTGTTAAATGTGATGTCCATTTTGAAGATGTACGGAGCTCTTTATAGGCTTTTTTCACGGCTCCCGTCTTACTTATATATTTTTCAAACGTACTCTTCCTGTGACCCTTCGTTTTTTCTGAAATCTCTCTGTTAATTGTCTTGCTTAATTGGGTAATCTTATTTTTTACTTCCCTAGTTCTCCTTTTACTGTATAATTGTTTCCTTTCTTCTAGTAGTTTCTTTATGTGGGCTTTCTTCTCGTCTCTTTGGTTTTTCTTTGTTTCAGGTAATTGTAAAAGCAGTTTAGTCATCTCTTCTTCAAAATTATTATATTGTATTTGTATGTCCGATGATTTTTCCACTGCAGCAGTAAAATTTTCTTCGCATTGCCTTCCACTCTCTCTCGTTAGTATCGGTAAGTCTCTAGTATAGTTTGTGCTTGTTTTGATGTATTTCTTTTTCTTCTTCGTGTCTAAGTAGATCTTGCCTCTTATCATTCTGTGGTCAGTATTAAAATTCAGGTTTTGAATTATATTAAAGTTGTGTACTTCAAGGCTCTGGGTTGTAAGTATATAATCGATTTCATTGCGATATAAACTGTTAGGTGACTGCCAAGTCCATTTTTTATTTTCTCTTATTTTAAACAAGCTATTAGTGAATACTAAGTTCTTTTCCAGAGCGAACTCTACCAGTTTTTGTCCATGTTTTGACCTTTTACCTTTTGAGTACTTGCCGAATGCCAACTCTTCGCCTTGTGATAATTTCCCGATCTGGGCATTAAAGTCGCCCATAACTATAAACATTTTTGTGTTTGTTGATTCTATGGCTGTTTCAAGTTCACTATAAAATCTGTCCAATTCGTCGTCATTGCATTTTTCAGTCGGTGCATAGACTTGAATACAAGACAAAATGTTTTTATTGGGTAAGTTTAGCTCTAGGGTCGCTACTCTATCAGAATAACTTTTGAAGGAAACGATGTCTTTTTTTAGGTATTTTTTTACCAAAAAACCTACTCCATGTTGACCATGCGTACTTTCCGAGTGATACAGAATGTATTTATGGTATTCTTTGATTTCTTCGTTTTTCCTTCTAGTTTCGCATAATCCAATAATGTCCCATCTTAGTTTTTGTGTAGCATAATCTAATTCTTCAATTCTTGAGTCGGACAATAATGTTCTTACATTTAAAGTTGCAATATGTAGATTTCGTGTCTGGTCTCTCTCTTTCTGATTTGGGGGGCTGTAGTCTAAATCCTCAACCGAAGTTCCGGGGACTAGCCGGCCTAGAGGATGCTGTGAGAGGGGTGCTAATTGTTAATCCGAGTCGACCTGCTCGTCTCCTTTGTTAGTATTAGTACACCGGGGCGAAGAAACCTTTTGCATATAGGTTGAGATATCATAAGTTTTTGTTTTCTTACGGCTTTGGTAAAACTTGTTTCCTTGTTTTTCCTTTGCACATTGCTGGTCCACTTTTCCGGGTGATTCTGATAAATCTCTTTTCTTTGTCTTTTTCTGTTTATTCTCTTTTCCCTTCAAAGTTATTATTTTATCGTAACGTAATGCGACTTTCTCTCCCTGATCGCGTTTCTTTTTCAGCTCTTCCTGTAAATCCTTCCGTTTTTGCAAAACACTTTGGGTGTAATCTGCTTTGACATACAAGTTCAGTCCTTCGAGTGTTTTATTTTTCTTTAAAATATCAATTTTTCGACCTACAGTTGTTAGTGTAAGAATAACAGGTCTAGTTATTCCTTTTTTCGTACCGAGTCTCCTTACATTTTCTATCTCACACTTCTGACAATTAATTTTCATTACCTGGTATCACAAACACTACTAACATTAAATGGAATTTTTCAATAAAAAAAAAACACTAATCATTTTCTTTCCCTATTTTTGTTATGTAATTAAAATAGTTTTGCAAATTAAAATAATTTTGCAACAGTATTTCTAAGTTTGTAAACCACCTCACAATCGTGTCACTTGGCATTATTTTAAACGTAAAATTATACTTTCGTTACAAAAAACATAATAAAATTACGTTTTCGTGATTTTATATTAGGCGGGTGCAGCGAGGCAGAGGTTGATTCAAAAAGCGCGTGCTTGAATCAGATACGGGGAATGAATCGAGGGGGCGTACCACCATAGGCATATGCTGCCTTCCATTAACTTGCTACAATATTGCTCTACAGCATAATTCTGTTTCCATCAAATAAATGAACTGACGGAAATGAAAAAATAAATCAAATTATGTTTCGAGTGTTGGACAAAGAAATATATAATAGTATAAATATAGTATTATATATGTATGAGTATCTATCTATCACGAAAAGGTTTGCTGTAAGAAAACCCAATTCTGGGTTAAGCTCACCCTTGTACATAAGCTATTGATAGCATACATACATAAGCTATTGATAGCATAGCCTTGTACATAGCTATTGTAATTTTGTGTGTTCCTACTTTTAAATTTTGTGTGCAGTGATAAAGAATAAGAATAAGAAATCGTTAGTTACACTATTATTTAGATCTAGATGTGAGTGAATGTTTTGTAACTCGTCTTTATGCATGCAAGAATATTAATAAAAGTTGATTTCTTATGGTATAATCTATTCACTTCATAGTATAAAAATAAAGTCACTTCCCGCTGTCTGTCCCTATGTATGCTTAGATCTTTAAAACTACGCAACGGATCTCGATGCGGTTTTTTTAATAGATAGAGTAATTCAAGAGGAAGGTTTATAATATGTAAAACATTGCACCCGTGCGAAGCCGGAGCGGGTCGATAGTGTTTGAATATAATTTAGTTAAAGCACAACACTCTTGTAAATAAATAATTTCAAATTAAATGAATACTACCTAGCAGAAAATTTTGTTCAAGATAATATTTAAAAGGAATCTTTAAGCTTCACTAGAATTTTTTAAATATTAGTTTTTGATCGAGTATCCAGAGCTACCTAAAGAAAATAATTAATTTCAGTTAGTAGTAAACTGAAAAGTGAATACCAGTCATGCATTCTTATTACTGAAAACGTTCTTGAAAATTGCTTTCAAAGCCAGCATTAAACTAATTAAAACAAGACCTCAGACAGGCATAATTACCACTCCGAACTTTTATTGTTCAGAAAATCGGTTAATTGCAAATTTAACGAGTAATTTTTCGGTTACATTAACGTTTACGTCTTGGAAAGTAATTTGCAACACAATTGCGTGGCTGGTACGTAACCTATGTGATAATTCGCTCCGATAGTGGAATTTCATTAGGGTAATAATACGATGGCAGTGTTTTGAAGGAATCATTAATTTGTCGGTGCATTAACGGCGTTGGCGTGATCGATCGTACCCTGCACGTTTGATGAATTGTTGTTGAAGCAATATGACGTTGGCCCCAGCACCGTTATTATACTGGCTTTATAATTCTTATAAAACACTATTAATACTTCAGTTCTGAAGTAACATACGGTAAATTACCTATGCTTCATAAAAACTCCGGTAGTTTAATTGCTTTGTGTATTTTTTTTACATGTATACGTATAGTATAACGTAATTGTTATGTGCGTATACTGACAGAATAATTTGCATTCATGATGTTTTTAAACTGAGCGGTATCGGTCACATTTGTTACATAATAACGTGAAAATCGATGTGTAAAGCCAATTCGACGAAATAATTCCACAACATGTACATTTTAGATACAAAATGTGTGAAAATCACACCTATGATTTCCCAAGAAACATTCCTGAACTGTATCTGCGATATTCAAATAATCACAGCAACGAACTGATTACATAATTCAATTACGTACTCAGCTATAATCTAGTGTGTTACAATTACTGTAATTATTTAGGCTGAATGCTCATAACGGGGTGAAAATTTATCACAGCATAGATAAAATTTCCTGCTAAAATTGCTCGTTAGAATTAAACGCGGCGATGTTAATTTACAAGGTTTAAATAAAGACTTTTTAAACTATAAACAGTAAAAATGGTAGGGTACGTCCTCTGTCATACCAAGTTTTAATTGTGAGTCGAGCTACGATAAGGGCAGTGGATGTGCATATTATTATGCCAGTAAATTTTATGCCCATTTGCATGAGAACTGAGCAAGCGTGTACACGTCTAGACGGTGTGCCGGAGCTCTAATGCCTTCCTTACAGCCTTGTATCTTCATTCAATTTCGTTATGCAACCGTGCAATGCGTTATGTAGAAGCTTGAAGAGCTGAGATAAAAAATAAAGATGGACTTGTAGGCTCAAATGAAGTGATTTAGATTGAGTCCGAGATTAATTAAAAATGATTATTTACGAACTACAAATACATAGATCTAAAATAATAATAAAATATGTACAAATATCAAAATGGTAAAAGAATTACAGGGCGTCAAATAATTCGTCCACATCGCTGTCAATAGGAAAAGTGCCCAGCAAGCTGGCAGCATTGCCACGTAGGATGGCATTGCCGATTCTTTGGCCAAAAAAGGCCAGCTCTCTGATCACGTAGAGTCGACCAGCCGCTTCGCGATGTCCCAAAATACTAGGCAGGTCTCGGACCCCATGGCCCTAGTGGTTCAACCCCACACGGCTCAAATTGTTTCTTTTTGTATTGATCAATTGTAGTAAGTCTTCAACCGAATCTAATTACTCCTTGCCTTCAGGCTGAGTTATCGATTGGGACTGAATAAACATGAAGAGTTACTTAAAACATGCATTCATTTCATCGGAAAGTGATGAGTAGCTCGTAATAATATTTGCGGTAGAGGTAGTTATTGGTTTGATAAAGATATACAGTCGCAAGCGCATCAAGTTACCACAAACTGTCAAATTTTCTCATTCGATTTTGAACTTAACTGTCAACATTTTATGGTTTCAAATCATTTGGAGAAATTTGACAGTTTGAGGTTATTTGTTTTGCTGGCGACTGTACTTTCCTAAAGATCCCGTTAAAGATAAATAATATTTTCATATCTTATGATTGAAGACCCACGTATCACTCAGGCTACAGAATAAACATGAAAATAAAAACTGTGATAAATATAGAACGAGCGATCGGTGACTTTTAAATGAAATGTTAGCTTCGTGGGTAGACATTGGTAGGTACTTTTCAAGTCCAGACAGTCTGAAAGCTAATAGTCCATCAATAATTAACTAACAGCAATTAAAGGTTCCGCAGTTGTCTGCTTATTATGTTGTTAAAGTTGTAGAGAAATAAAGAACTTAGAAATTTTAATGTCAGCAAGTTCAAATGGCAATTGTTTGGAATTTACAGTCACTTTTTAGATACGCTTGTCGGCGGTATTTTTGAATTTTCCAGAAAAATATGCTTTATATTTTTAGTGGATGCAGCTTCATGTTAGCGCCTCTCCTCGTTTTATTTGATATGCATGCATGTATACTGTTATTGGTTGATTGATTATTACTGTAATGGGTATAACAATGCCAATACACAAAAAAAAAATTGTAGTAAATTTTTTTTTTTTCTTGTTTATCAGGGAAACAGAAAGGTATCTTTTCCATCTTCGTTGGCGCTGATAGAATGTCACGTTTTCTAGGCTCGAAGTTTAACCCATTCATTATGGCGTTGTCTTCATTTTCACAAATCCTCTGACTCCGCTGCTACTAAGAAATTCCCAATAACACTGCCTGACACGGGAATAGAACCAGGACTTCATGCGCAGCAGACGCGCTTGCGACTATAAATATTTCGAACATATATTATTATGATATGCATGCCAAATGGATGTTCATTGCATATTGCCCACTCATACATTGTTAATACATAATTATTAATACATACATCATTCAATCGAGTATTATATTTACTCACATTGTTGTTTCATACTTTATTGGCACAAAGTGAGTTCCACTTTCATGTATTGTATACACGGCGAACATCAAACTATACATTTCCAGTATAATATGGTCTTGCATTGTATAGATTTCCCGTACAACAAGAGTTCCGCATAAACTGGTTTTGTATAGCTTGATTGGTCGCCGTGAGTACTTAACCGTTTCTTTTAGGTAAGTACATTGAATTCCGCATAAGAAAATAAAACGTACCCAATATCCTAAACAAATGCGGAATAGTTAATTGAGCAAATATTGGACTAATCAAAAGAAAATAACAAATTGGTTTGATACTTTTCCTTCAGTACGACCTACCTATTTCGTGGTTTTACTCAATGTCGATATCAATCAACTCCTTGTAGAACCTTTATTGCCCTCTACCTTTTTACCTAATTTAATATTTGGATTTCGGTATTGATTAGGTTTAGTTTATTTTGACCTTTAGGAAAACACAGATAAATTATATTTTTAAATGTCAAGAAGTTTATTATACTGCTTTCCAAATCAGTACGCAGCTGAAACGAAGAGGTGCTCCATCTGTAACGTTATATTACAGGCGAATGCTCCTGGTGAGAGCACCTTAAGGCATGCTAGATGTTCGGTTTTGTAAACTCACGTCTTATTCCTGTGGGTGTAAGCAGAAGTACATAACACAATTTGCTACGATCTTTACTTAATCCTTGCGCCTCGTCCACGTTCATACATCTGATCACACACGCACTCCGGTTGTAAGCACCTGACCTTTCTGAAGAACCACACCAATAAGGTTATTAATGTTTTAACTCTTTTCAAGTTTTGTCTTTTAATCCGCAACCAAAATGTCGAAGCTATGCCGAATTAGGCTAATACGAGTATCCCATTTATCTATGTAAAATATCAACAATTATCATGCTACTTAGGCATAAGCAACATTCATAAATGACGATGTTATAACACGTAGCAAGTAATCTTCTATTAGCCAAATCATTAAGTTATTTTAATCCGAACTTCTCTACTAATAATGTTTAGGTATGTCGGTTCGCTTTGTCGTTCCGTTCAATCAGTGCCAGCTACATAAGTGATTGATTTTTGAAAATCGGTGCCTCCTGTACGTTGGTACCATTTACCTCTTATTATTCGGCTTGTGGCCGCACTTTGCCTATTCAACGTTGGATACAATGAAGTAAAGAATCTAGATAAGTACTTCTATACAAATTGCTATGAAAGAGCTCTGTAGTGTTCTTTATAGTGCTACGTCACTGCATGAGTGTGGAGTATTATTGTGAAATATGAGTGTGAAAAAGCTTAAGTACGTAAGTTGTTTAGGTTTTTGCGATGATCTATTATAAGGCTTTATTGCAAGTAATATTTTAAGTTAAAGTAAGATCCCTTTTTATTTTAGGTGCGCTACTCTTTGCAATAAAATTACTGCTTTTTCAGGTTGCCCATTAGCGTGCAATGGAGCGCAGCATAATAAGTGTCAGGCGAATAGAAACCATACGCTGAGCTCCATAACTCACGTAGCTGATGTTGGAGAAAAAACAGCTAGGCTGAAGTGGGAGTGGGCAGGCCACGTCTAGAGATGGGCAAAGATCGTCACACACTGGACGAAGAAGGACCGCGCCGCGCCGTCGAGGTAAACCGCGGCGAAGGTGGCGTGATGAGCTTATCATGTTTGCGGGGCTAACATGACCAGAGATTGCACAGGATAAAGCGGTAGGGAAAGAGAAAAGGGAAGTCTTTACTCAGCAGTGGGACACGATATAAGCTAGTAAAAAAAACCTATTGGTAAACGCCTAAGCTTTGTAGCTTGCCCCCAAATCCGTTCTAGCCACAAACTATGTCCCGGGAATGAACCGTCGACATCAGAAGCATTGTTCTCTTTCCAATATACGATCCTTTTGTACGCCGCGTTAACACTAATCTTCATAAATTACATTTTGATTAAATTTTATTGTTGTTCGACCTCTGGCAGTCATTTTGTCACGGGCGGTGATGAAATAATCAGTTTAGATAAATCTTTCAGATGCTGCGTTACCCTTTGTCAGTATGTCGACGCTTTATTAAATGTCTTGTTAAGAATTTGTTGCTTTGGAAAGTGTGGTAGGTTGAACTTTTCCCGAAGTATATCTATACTTCTATACTAGTATTATAAAGAGGTAAATTTTGTGAGTTTGTGAGGTTGTAGGGGGTAATCTCTGGATCTACTGAACCGATTTTGAAAATTCTTTCACTAATAGGAAGCTACATTATCCCCGAGTGCCATATGCTGTATTAAATATGCCCGTGGGATAATTTCCGACCATAACGCAAGCTAAGCCGTGGGCAATAGCTAGTACGATATAAATGATCGACCATTATTCGCCTGTGTTATGTAAAAATCACATCGGTAGATTGGTGGTTTAATTATGCTATGACTTGTGTACTTTAACATAATAGGTTTCTATTTCCTCTTGCAAATTACGAACCAAATATACAGCGTGTAACAGAAAGGGTATAATTATATGGAATACTGTGGTACGGACCATCAAACTGAACAACTTTCTCTATGGGACCACCATCGAAATCGTAAAAAAATAATCAGTGTCCCATACATTTGGGTCGATTAGGTATTGAAATTTTGTATAGGACAGCTGATTATTTTTTTACGTTTTCGATGACGGTTAAATTCGAATCTCTTCCAAAATTCGAATTCGATCCTACTATCAAATGAATATGTATTAGGAATTTTTACTTGATCTAAAACCAATAAAGTAGAACTTTATAAAAAATATTGCAACTTTATTATAGACACTACAGTTGAAACAACGAATTCACCAGCATTGGAGGCGAAAAGGCTCCACACAGAGTTGCATAAAATATCCATTATATGAAAACAATGGGCCGGTATCGAATTCGTTCTCACGGGACAAACAAACCGAATGTGACTGTTCGATATGTATTATTTTTACGATCTAAGGAATATTTGTAACAGCAATCTCACGAATGAATATCTAAATTAGAGATAAGTCAACTGAAAAATAACAAATGCTTTGAAAGAAGTCACGAATCCGATAAAAGTTGTTGTATTGAGAATAGTGCATTATTGATGCAATATGGGGGAACTAAAAATAGATTATTATTTATTACTCAGATGGTATTTCAAATTTTTTATTTGCCGCTGGATACATTTTGTTTGCACACATGGATGGGATTGGATGTAATTAAAAAACTGAAAAAAGTTTCTGGTGGGGTTTTCCACGCCACAAAGTGTTTGGCAGTTGAGGAGGTAACTCATCATACTAACCCATAGCATTACATAAACAAACAAAGTCACTTCCCGCTGTCTGTCTGTCCTTATGTATCATCATCATCATCATCAGCCTACTGCAGTCCACTGCTGGACATAGGCCTCCCCAATCACACGCCACTCAACTCGATTCTCAGCAGCTCTCATCCTTGTTGCTACCAGCCACCCTGCGAAGATCGTCGCTCCACCGAGCCTGAGGGCGTCCCACATTACGTTTCCCGATTCGCGATCTCCACTCAAGAACACGTCTACCCCAATGGTCATCGGTTCTACGGCTAATATGACCAGCCCATTGCCACTTCAGCTTACTTATTCTGTAAGCTATGTCGACAACTCTGGTTCTCCTTAGGTATGCTTAGAGTGATTCAAAAGGAAGGTTTATATGTAGAAGATTGCAACCGTGC
Organism: Eugnorisma glareosa; assembly: GCA_947578425.1. Classification (NCBI taxonomy): domain Eukaryota; kingdom Metazoa; phylum Arthropoda; class Insecta; order Lepidoptera; family Noctuidae; genus Eugnorisma; species Eugnorisma glareosa. Next base: position 14,336,256 of record OX387961.1, on the reverse strand, counting down.
GAAGCCGGGGCGGGTCGCTAGTGTAATATAAAATCTGGCCAAGTGCGAGTCGTACTTACAAGCACACAGGGTTCCATAGCACCAAAATCATAAAAATATTTTGAATGAGTCCATTTATATTATGTTGTATTGTTTGACATTCAACAGCAAAACAAATTTAAATTTGTTTCTCATAGTATGTTACTGAAAAACCAAGTTACTGGTGCAGTTTGATGAAAAGTTCCATAACTGAAAAACTAAGCATCAATTCTTATTCATACCACTATTATTTACGCTCTACAATCCTACATATTTTTCAGAATTTTCCTCCTCTTACTTTAGAAATTAGAAGGGGGGACACATTTTACCACTTTGGAAGTGTCTATTAGGAACGTGTTTGATGAAAAATATTTTAAATAAAATAAAACAAACTAAAATTGAAAAAATAAAAAAAACGTACACCGGTTCAGTGAATACATCTGCCTACTATTTAGCACACCTTTGTTACCCGATATCCGTCAAAGCCACCACGACTGATTTTTCATATTATCCAATTATTCGTAACATTTTCAGCCTTTTTATAATGATGTAGGTTTAGCGGTCACGGGATCTCCCTCCATTACCCATCAAAAAAGACAGTTTTCTTAGCCTAGATTCCACGTCGCATCCTTTCCAACGAGTGTCCTCCTCGCTACAGATCAGGTGCGATAAGATAAGCCCGTCAGTTTCATCTGTACTGAGACATAAAAATAAATGTACGTAGTAAATCTATTTCTACTCGATCGATGTGCCCTTAGGATAAGGTCATATCTGTGAAATAGTCTTTGGACGTTGTTGAAATTGGTTGTTAGTTTTTGGAACAAAATGAAGAAATAAGGTCTTTTTAAAATAAATAGATGTTTAGAAACAAACTGCAAGCACCAAGGTTGTACCGACTACGGGAGGGTGGTTGCCCCCCTCCCTTTTTTTTATTGGGAGAAATTCATCAAAAAACCCTCCCACTCTGGGCGGAGCGGAAGAGAGTGTCAGACTTGTACTGACTAAAACCCATGGACCTCAATATTACCATCTCTGGGCCGAATTTGGCTTGCATAAATTTAGCTAGCAAATAACCTACCTATGCTCATGTAGGTACAAACTGAGGGGAGTCCTTGATTTGCCCCCCTTAGGCCAAGAGCTTATCAGTCAATCACGATATGGTATTTGATGCACTGTTTGTCAGTTCATTCTTCAGACTAATTTTCAAAATAACCGAAGCTTAAAATATTTTAAGACTTCTCCTACTTGTGTGAGGTTAAACTAAAATTCCTTTTCACTGCTACGAGCATTAATGTAAGGCAACCACTTTTTCCAGCTTAAAATTATTATTCTCTTTGAAGCTTTTAATAGGAACTATGCAACTTTAAGCACGTAGGATAAAAAAACTAGTTGAAGTCTACAATGGCCCAGTAATAGGAACGTTGCCAGTCCATTGACTACGAGCGCCTAGGTTATTAAGTTATCCATTTCCTCAAAACGTTCTACTTCAGTTCAGTAGGTTTTGGCACTTTGTTGATTTATCAAATAATTATGGCCATTTATACGAAAATATAGAACAGGAAAACTTTACTTATGGAACATTTTACATATCTATAGTTAGGTACGTCTACGGTCGCGGAACAAAAACCGGGTAAGAATAAATTTTCTCATAAAAGCGGACATAACAAGGGTATGGGGCGGAAACGACCATAACTTAGATGGAGATCGGAAGACCTTTTCTGACGGACTACATATTTTCGGAAATCAATACGTAAGCAATGTAATTTACATACGAATTCCAAGGAATATGTCTTGGCCAAGCTTTTTAGTTATTTCTCATCTGGATATCTACTTCAGAAAGAAATTGTACTATAAAACGCGCATCGGAATGTTTGAGCACTAGTATCAATTCTCTCGCCTGTCTTGAGCAGGGTATGTTTGAAGTTATATTTAATCGGAAGATGAGAACCATGAGAGTGCTTTTTCCAGAATGGTTCAGAAAAAAAACTTACACTGCATTAGTTGCTTTGTCATCTTGAGTACGCTGTAAACAGAGAAACAAGATATTCTAAGGCAACAGAGTAGAGTAGTACTGTCTCTGCAAATTACGTAATGTCTACAGATATTTGAAAATTGCTTTTCGCCACTGTCGGTCTAGGACGCAGTTGTTTAATTGTTACGGGAGCCCCGGAACAATTATTTGGTGTCGGCCCCAAAGCGCATAATTTTGCCAAGGCAGTTGACTTGTCACCGGCGGAACGTAGGTCGGTAATCCATCCATCATTTGTCACCGATTGTCGGCCACGCGTACAGCGATGACTTTTTTACTACGCCGAAATAGCCAATGGTTAGTTGTCCGACTAAACAGTGGGAACAAACGCGGGGCCGGGTGTTCCGCGTAATAGATTACAGTGTCACTCTCGACGACCGTTGTCAACGGCCAGCTGCGAAGCTGTCAACCGTTTCTGTACCAAAACAATTTTATCCCGTCCCCTCAGTGTCGTTTCGCAATCTACTTGATTTTAACGAGACTACATTGTGGCTGTGGGAAAACTTAGAAGATTACGGGCGGATTAAAGGGTATGGGATGCCGTATTTTGAATGTTATTTGAAGTTGGTTCCCTGTGTGGGCAGCAAAGGTGCTCGGACGGAGAAATTGTCATTACATTGCCACGTTTCCTGGTAGTTCTCCATGTACTGGTTTTCACATATCTAAGTCAGGTTAAAGTAATTACTTGACTTTAAGTAATTACCAGTGATCAGAATAGGTAGAGCTAATGTGCCTAAAGTCCAAAGAACAGAAACGAAAGAGGAGACTTCCTTACGACAATTTTTTTTTTTTGGGATATTTGTTGCGAATGTCGGAACATTACTTAAGTAAAACTAAAATTAATAAAGTAAATAACTATCGAATTCATTTACTGTTTCTGTTTAAAAAAAAGTGCACGACTTTTATTGTTTAAAAAATAAAGGTAATCTCCTTATCTTCGTTTGAACGCCGTAAGTAAGTGCGGAAGCTAAGGTATTTTTGATACCAGCTCTAATAGTTAGAACAAACAAGGTAAAAAAAAACAGTTTAAAGGTATACCATTTATTCATTTTGTACGATTATTGGAACTAAAAGTAAACAACTAAGTAATGTTACTTTTTGAGAACGTTCTCCTTGTTGTCGAAGTCGGTTAAAAAGGAAACATAATCAATTCAATTTACTGTACTGATTAGTAAAAAAACATCATTATTAGATGTACTTAACTGATTCCGAGACATTTCCGAGTTTCAGAAAAAAATATTCGGAAAAAAAAAGTAGTCCTAAGGAACACTTTTCGTTTTTGTTCCTTGCTTGAACTTTAGGTACATTAGCTCTACCTATTCCGATCACTGGTAAAATTACCTATTAAAAAGATAATAAGCAACAAAAAAAAAAATTAGGTAAAGCTAACTTCAAGAAATTACTAAACTACAGAAATAAAAATCGTATCTTAAATAGTTAATTTTACTCAATTAATCTCTTTGACTTAATTAAATACACGGGTGTCTTTTAATTAATAATGAAAAACAAATACAGAATCTTGCTCCGTTCTCATTTGAACTGATATCATAGCGGCTATAGTTAGTTTTTATTTGGATGTTTTGTCTAATAGTGTTATTAGTGATTTATAGCTTTATTGTACTTGTGAATGTTGTGTACACCTGTAGTTGGTACCTACATCAGAATCGTGTATACTTATCGTGTAAAATGTAATGTACTGTTGGTGTACCTATTTTAAATAAATAAAGAAATCTTGGCAAAACAAAAACATTGGCATTTGATGCAATGTATTGGTTTCCGTGCTGTGTTTATTTATAGCACCAAGTTTTAGTACCATAATACTAAAACTTGCTGCTCATTATTCAACCGGGCTTATTTTTCATGTTTTCAGACCATATCGATAGCATTTTTATGCGCTTTAGGTACGGGGCCTGTAATTTCCTATTCCGGTATTCCATCAGATAAAACTATATTGAGGGTATCATGGCTAAAGGAGGTTCTTAGGTTTGAAGTATTTATAAACTTTACACGGAAACGAATATTACCTACTTTAGTCTGTTTCATTTAAATTCGTATATCGGCTCTGTTTGTATATATTTGACAGCTCAATTGGCAGAGTGTCTGTGAGAGGTATTATACTAGAGTCTACGAATTGTGGCCTCGATTCCCTTATGAAACAATTCTGTGGTATGAGTTTGTCCTTTTCTATGTTTTTAAGTATTTTGTTTACGCATAATATAGAAATGCCTAAACTTTCGCCAAAAAAAAAACAAACATTGTAACAAAATTATTCTAGCACGATGATTGATTAATTATCAAAAAAACACTTTCAAGCACATAAAAGTTCCAACCATTTGAAAGTTTTGTACAAAAAGCTAATTGAATGTTATCTGAAATGTTGCCAGTCTCATTGTGAAACAGGAAAAAACTTGGTGAGTATCTCGCTACTTTTATTATTGCGAAAGTTTTACTTGACAGGCCTTACAACAACACGGGGGAACAATTACGACTTGACATTTATGTATTTCTTTTGAAAAAAGGCTGGCAATACATTGTGGATCATATTTTTAGTGACTGTTCTCAAAAGTTGCATTGAAACTAAAGGTTTTCTTAAAAGTCTGTTTTTTTTGTTTTCAATATAATATGAAGGTACTTTCTGACTTTCTTTGTATGAAAGTAAGTTGGTACCAGTTTATTCTTCGCGAAACTATCGATTTGGATTGTACCATTACTTATTGTGAAACATGTCACTTGTGAACTGCCTCACTGGTCTAGTGGTTGCAAGTGCGACTGCTGCCATGAAGTCCAGGGTTCGATACCCGGGTCGGGTAAAGTGTTATTGGGTTTTCCATCAGGAATTTCTCAGTAGCAGCCAGTATTTCAACATTCATTGTCGGATTTTTTATTTTAGCCGTATTATTTAAATAAATAGAGTGCTGCTACAGGGAATGTAATTTTACATTGAAATAAACAAATAGTAACTAAAAAAATAATTATTAAAAAAAGAGGAGAAAAATTCCGGTGGAATATGATACAAAACAAGGAGCTGAATGCACCTTGTTAGTTTGTGGAGGGCTTTCCTTTACACCCTGTATAGATTGAAGTAACTATACAGCCCATTGCCTAGCTTTTTTTTTTTTTTTTGGATGGGAAATCATATAACCGCTCCCGCTCTGGGCTGAGCAGGAGGGAGTGTCAGACTTTTACTGACTAAAACCCATCCATGTTCCTTCCTTTGCCCTTTGTGTTCCAGGGCCTCGGTATCTCTTTCGAACAGTCCCGCAACCCTGGCAGGCATCGATCCTTTCGGACCCCTTCCTGTTGACTGGCATCTCTTTGAGGCGCGCGTGGAACACGAACGCGCCGTCGACACGGCCTGTCGTCATAAGACGGACGAACGGCGAGCTAGCCCATAGCTCACCGTCCACAGGCCCGCGATATCTTCAACCCAACGCGCTTTTGGACGGTCTTGGTTTCTCAGGCCAAACCTTAGCCACTATTCGGTCAAAACCTTACTCTTTGCCCTTTGTGTTCCAGGGCCTCGGTATCTCTTTCAAACAGTCCCGCAACCCTGGCAGGACAAATTGTATAGCTAACTATGCTGTGAAATCCCTAAGTCATCGTAAATTACAAATTCGGGGAAAGATGGCCTGGTCTATTAGCAGCCAGGGACCAAACGGCATAACGCTTTCACCGATTTGAGTAAACGAGAAGTCGTTAGATTCGTATTATTCGGGAGAGTGTCATATTGAGGTACGTGACGTCACGTCTAATCCAATATGGCGCATGATACTCCCGAAATTCAGAGAATGTTTTTCGAAGAGTTAGTTTATTGAGATGTGATGATAGATTTAGTTGTTATTTACGAGATTAGGTCGGTAATGCAAAAGTAAAAACTTCAAACCGTAATAATATTACTTAAAAAGAAAGGTTAGGGAGAAGTGAATACACCTACAAAGCGACACAAATGTCTTGCCTCAGCAACGAGGAGGAGAAAGAATTAAAAAAAAATCATTAAGTACTATACAGGCTGTCGCTTTGCATCTCGACCCGAATCGATAATAAAAAGGGAATGTTTTTTTATTTTTTACGGAAGTCTGTAAGTGTAAACCACCCGTATCAAAACACAGCCCGTCTGTTCCTATCCATAGAGCTAGGAACAGACGGGCTACGTTTCGCGCCGTCACATACACAAACGCAAACGTTTATTCCAATGTATAAATATGGACAGTATGGACACTAGGGGGTGGTTTACACTTACCGATTTCCGTAAACAATAAAAAGTAAATAAAGAAACCTACCTTTTTTATTATAGATTCGGGTCGAGAATCACTATAGATGCCTCCTTGAATTTGACCAGGATGCAAAGCGACAGCCTGTAGAGCCAGAAGTCAAGTCACTACAGTAATTACCGCAGAACTCACGTGAAGGAAAAAAGTAGACGCGGGTGTCGCTTGATCACAGCTTGACGCATGAAGCAGCACCCGAGGCTTAGGGGTCCGTTTCCACCAAGCGGAACATTCCTAGCGGACTTAATTGATGTCACTGCATAAAGGACTGTGTCTGTACGGAGTTTTATTATATAATTCGACTTAAGTATGAAATTCGATTCGATGTCGTGATGGCCCAGAGGTTAAGGCCTCGCCTCTCATGCATGAGGTTGTAGGTTCTAATCAGGGCAAGTACCAATGTGACTTTTTCAATTCATATGTACTTTCTAAGTTTATCTTGAACATCACAGACATCGGTGAAGGAAAACATCGTGAGGAAACCTGGACTTATATAAAAGTCTGACATCGCCAACCAAGCCGAGCAAGCGTGGTGATCAATGCTCGTGCCTTCTCTATTGAGAAGAGGCCATTGCCCAGCAGTGGGACAGTAATAGGCTGGTATTATTATAAAATTCGACACAGACATTATGCGTCTTCTCGTGCGTGCTCGAGGATGCGCGAGCTACAGTCGTGGATATCCGCGAGCCGGGACACGAACACATTACTACATTTATTGACGTGAAAGAACTTCTCATGATAAATACATCTAGGTACTTAACCCTTTATTTGATTATGTTCGCTGGGACGGACATGATTTTCAGCAAAATCTTGCGAGTCACGTTAACATATTTTTTATTTTTTTTGAGTGGTAATTATTCGTTTAACCTTTAATAATTTAGTATAAAATATAATCTTACACTGACAATACTGTATCTGCCAGTCGTCGAAAACAAAATGTCATCGAGGAGGAGGTCATCTGTTTTTGACAAGGTAAATAAATTAGTATTATATTGTTTTATGCAATACTATCAAACAGTTTTTGCATTATTTGTTAGAATATATGTTGTTGGTTCTGTTTGCCAACAATTCCTAAATATTTGTGCGTGTTTCATTTTTTTTTTGCATCCTAACCTCTTTGTCCGTCACAGCGGACATTGCCAATGACTTACAAATATTGTCACAAATGACTTTGTCCGCTGAGGCGGACAATGCCAATGAAAGTATGATTTGTGGTGATGGCTTTTCCTTATTTTTTTTTTGTTGCTCGCATGTTAACAGCATGTACGTGCGACAAGAATATTGGCTTTAGTCCCAAAAGAAAGCGCACCTTCTGATGCAAGTGATAAATCAGATTCTGAGCATGAAATGCACGACGATTGTGCTTCTTCTAACTTTTCTTCGCCGCCACCATCCATTGTATCCTCTCTTGAACGCATTAATATTTCTGAAACTGATGAATAAGTGGAACAACAACCCGATACCGTCACTATCTGCAATTCCTTCACTTCCCTCAACGAGTAACGAGTCAAGTAGTGATTGCTTTATGTCAAAGTATCCACCACAAGCCAGCAATAATATTATATTGTGATAATTTCTTTTCTTCTCCGGAATTGTTCTATGTTTTATGAGAAGAATATGAGATTTTCGGTCTGGGTACTATACGTAATAATCGTATCAGAGATGCAGAAAAAGTGTTACCAGATGAAAAAGCTTTCAAAAAGCAGCTAAGAGGTCACTTTGCTTAGCTGTGACAAGAATCGCTTGGCAGTTGTTTGCTGGAACGATAATAAGGTCGTGACATTTATAAGTTCTTTTGTTTCTAGCGAACCTGTGGAAAAGATTGTGCGATATTCACAAGATGAGAAGAAGAAAGTAGAAGTACAGTGTCCACAAATTGTGCGCCAGTACAATAAACAAATGGGCGGAGTTGATCTCGCGGATATGTTAGTATCGCTGTATTAAACGCCCTTCAAAACAAGAAGGTGGTACATGGGTATTTTTGCACAAATGTTGGACATATGCGTCAACAACGCTTGGCTGATACATCGAAAAAAGAATGAAAGCAGTCGGATAATACCACTGACCACTTCAGTTAAGCTGTTTATGAGAATCTCATATATGAAAATGGAAAACCCAACGGAACAGAAAAACTACGCCAAAAGTTGTCAAACCTCGTGTGGCACGCCCTTCCAGCCCAGTAAAATTTGACAATCTAGGTCGTTTCCTATCAACGATGGAAGAAGGACGCTGCAGATATTGCCAAAAGAAGACTGTATTGTTCTGCATAAAATGCCAGTCACGACTATGTTTCGTGACTGGCAAAAATTGTTTCTTAGACTTCCACACAAAAAAAAATACCTTTTTAGTATTTCTTAATTAGATTTATTTTATTTCCTAATAAAAAATAATATAAATAATTGGTTTTTATTATTTACCCTCCTTTGATATTGTCCGTCACACCGGACAGTCAAATCTGTAAATCAGTTGTTACTTATATGGCAATGTCCGGTAGGACGGACATGCTGTTTTAGAAAAACTACACGTAAGAGATTTTTTTTATTTATTTTTTTCACACCTCTTCACACACCACTTTCCAAATATTAAAACCAATAAAATGTTTTTTGACTTTTCTTCTCTTGCCAAATTAAGGGCGAAAAGATTTCACCATTCATTCTCTATCTACATCTTTTCTTATTTTAATATATCCGCTGATTCAGAAGGATTGTTTGTCATCTTCAGATCTGTTTACGACATCGCTCGAGATGTTCCGAGAGGCAAAGCTTCTTTATCGACCTTTTACCTTTAAATATTAACACAAGATTGAATAATAATGGCAGAGGCTTGAAATTGCTTTGAGGTCAGAACAAAAACATTCAGAATTTGTTTTTGCAAGATCGTCGTCGGTTGGTTAGATATCATAAATAAATAAGATGGAGAATTAGGTTGTTTATGCTGGTTCAACACAGGCTGGCAATTCATCGGAAAACACGTAGGTATTATTTCGAATCTGTTAATGAAATCGTTTTAATTGTGATTGATTAAAATATTATTATCACTTCGCAAAAAGCGACTGGATATTGCAGTATATGTAGTCAGGTAGGTCTTTAAAATAACTATTTAAAAAAAAATTAAACATGGTATCATCTATGTATACCTACGAGTATCAATTTATTATTCAAAAACAATCATCCGCATTAAAGTAATTAGATACCTAACTTAAGACCGAGTTGTGTAATCAAGCACTTAAATAAAGTTGGAACAAGTAGCAAATTAGATTTAAAACTGAAATACTTCTAAAACACGTAGGTACGAAAGTTCAAATTCATATAAATTACAGTAATATGTTTTTGAAAAGTATCTATTTAATTTACGATAGGCACGCGTTGTAAACTTTGGCAAACTTTTGGGTCTAGATTTTCAGTATGGGTTTATAAATAACCTACAGACAACCTCCATATCAAATCTAACTATGTACTTTATTTTTCTTTTCTTTAACTTATATTGTCCCACTGCTGGGCAAACGCCTTTCCCATAGCCTTCCACTCTTCTCTCCGTGCTGTTTACTTTGGCCAATCTCGCACAAAAACCTCTAAGTCGTCACGCCAGCGTTTTCGAAGCCTCCCTCGGCGACGACGCTCGTCTTCTGGCGGCCAGCGTGACGATTCTAGTCCATCGGTCCTGATGCATTCTATAGATGTGGCCCACCCAATCCCACATCAATCTGCTGAGTATTGTTGCTCACATCAGCCATTCCTGTTTTTGAGCGTATTGTAGTATTGCAAATTCTTATAAGAAATCCGATATTCCGATAGACACATATAGTGTCGTAATAGGAATTTTTGAATTTATAAGTTTTTGTAAAATTCACACACAGAAACTATCAAATGAAGCCAGGTAATAAAATAGTTAGGTCATAAAAACAAAACGTGATGTTGTTAAAATGTGAGCTAAAACAAAACCTTGTTTTATGGTCATTGACATAAAAAAACGTGTTTATAGTTATCAACATAAATATTCAAATGTCCAATTTTTGATCAAAACGACTACTAAAATTCCATACTAACTCGAAATGATTATTGTACACACAGATAATGTTTAACAAACCTATTATGAAACTAAACACAAGTATTCGATGAGCACCACGCAACTGAATATGAATGAACTCGTACAATGATTAATCAATTCAATTACGTATGATTGTCATTCATGCGTGCGACGTTCCCGAGGGCAGTCGCCTAGAGCCGGCAGTCCTAACCCTAAATATGAATATATGGAGGCATAGTGAGCACGGGGTACTCCCACGGGTGGTGCTCACGATTTTCGCAACGAACTTGGCTCATAAATCCTCACCTTACATGATGCTTGTTTGCATAATACAAGACTTAGTCGGCTTTGTTCCACAGTTTGAGAGGTAGGCCGCAACGTGAGCGTGGAAGTACATGCTGTACTTAGTTACAGGTGGTGCTATTTAAAATATTAGTCTCATAAGCGAAAATAGTTAATTGATTTTTTGGAGTTGTGCTAAGAGGTTTTAGTCAAGAGAGAGATGAACTAGCCTGTGTTTTTAGATTTTATCCACCAATGGAATAGAACGAATCTGAATTTAAAAGTTCATACTTTTTGAGATGCCTATTGGTGCATCAAGCACGTCTTAAGTTATTAAGGTACTACTACAAGATACTAATTGTAGTACAAGAAGCACCTAAAACAACACGTGAAACAAAAGTGCATTGGGCGGTTTACGGATGGATTTAACGCTAGACGCGAACTTAGTTAGAAAATTTGAAATTCATAATGAGCGAAATTAAAAATGAGGAACCGGCCGTTCGCGGTGTAGCTATAAAGCAATGAATTTAAGTTTTTTTTAGGTTGTGCATAAAATATTAAAATAATGCTGACCAATTATATTATATTAATAGTATTTGATATATATTTATAGTATCTCATAATTATATCCTTGTAGTTTATATTAGTATTAATTAAAATTATATTCAGATATACACCTACCACTACTTGTCTCTGCATCACCCAAAGGTTGACTAGTAGAAAATGGCTATGGCATTAATTCCGCGTCTGTAGTTTGTGTTTGAAGTGTTAATAAATAAATAAATATTATTTTCCAATTCTGCAAAGCCCATTTTCCGCCCGCAGCCACGTTTGATAATGTAGTTTAGGCAATGAAATTGACGCCAGTACTCGATGATACAGCCTATTCATTTGATTGTGGAGCGGAATTTTATTTAAAAAAAAGTGATGTTCTACGAACTTCAAAAATAGAACTCTAATTTTGTAGTAACTATTTAAAAGAAAATGAATTGAGAAAATTATATCTAAAATTAACTAGGGGATGTTCTAATTCATTGAAAAAAAAATAAGATCAGATGAGATAATAAAATGAAAGTACCTACCGGCAGGTAGATAGAACTATGATTTTTAATAACAAGCTGAATACATTGTTCTCTATATTCACACACTTTCTTAAAATGTTTGTTGCAATATTCGAATGCCCATTACTTACCCACGTTTAACTGTTTCATTTATCCACTTAAACGAAACTATCATAGCAGCAAATCATTGATTTTTGCAAGCGGAGATTATGTTAATCGGCCCTTGTCGGTATTGATAACCTTAGGGGATGATAATAATGTTAATGCATTATGATAATGGAGAAACCGTTCACTTGGTCATAATGTTCCCACTAAGTAGATACTTACTTACTCGCCCGATTACTCCAATATTGAAAGAAATGGGGTAAAACAAAGGAGCGCCTGGCTAAATAATAACAGCCTAGGTTAGTCCGTGGTGGTCACCCATCCACGGACCAACCTAGGCTGTCCTAGGCTACCCATTACAGATCGAGTTTCCTTCGTGCCTCGGAAAGCACGCTAAGACGTTGGTCCCGGCTGTCAATTGTAGATCTTAACAGCCCTTAAGTAGTCCGTATCAGCATGTCTGAGACATATTTCTCGAGGGCATGTAAAGCCAAGTCAGAGGCCCATGGGCGGCATAAAACTGTGACACCAGGTTAGGCACTAACCACACGATAAAGAAGAAGCCCGGAATCACTCACGTTTGGGAATAGGTCTCCAGCCCTTTCTTAAAGAAAGAAAGAAAGAAAAATATTTATTTGGGACAAGCACAGGAACAACAAAAAATAACAATAAAAAAATAATCTAAAACGAAATAATAAAAAAGACCTGTGCGAGGTCAAAAAGGCTCCTATCTCAGCATGATGCTGCGATATATGAAAAACAAATACCGCAGCGCTGGTATTCTGATAGGGCCCACTGTGACGTCACGGTCACAACTACGGACACACAATACATTAACACAAAAAATAAAATAACATAATATTCACTTATATAAAATAAACACTGTAAGTATACAAATAAAAATGATTAAATTAAAATATTAATAATAATCGGCTCGGCCGCACCGAACGTTCCGACTTCGCTTGTCAACGCTACAGACTATTGTCTATGGTCCATGACAAGCGAAGGGACGCGCAGAGGGAGGATTCATTTTGGCAACTGGCTGTCAATGTCAAGGTGGTTCTTCTGCCATTCTTCTGTTCTGCGCGACCCTTATCCATCAGTTTCCCGCGATTTTGACGATATCGTCAACCCAACGCGCTTTTAGACGGCCTTGGTTTCTTAGGCCAAATCTTGGCCACTATTCGGTCAAATAAAGAAGAAGTAGTCAATGGCCCGAAATTCTGACAACCATTCTTACCAAGGGCCCAGTACTAACTGGTTTGTGGAGGTCAGATAGGCAGTAATTCCATGTAAAATACTGGTATTCAGCTGTCCGGGACGACTGGAAGCTGACCTCAACATAGTTGGGAAAAGGCTAGGCAGATGATGATGCTGATGTTGGGGTAACTACCTCATCATTTCTTCACACAATTTTGGTGTAGATTATAATCATTGAGATTGTACCTAGTGCCTACTTAGTAATACTGATTGCAGACCAGGGATGCCTGAAACAGAACGGAGGGGGCGCTACTCACTCAGCAGAGGATGGAACAAGGCTGGCAATGATGATGATAATTTAACTATAAATGTTGATGGACGGAGTTGGAGGAAGAACAAAAAGTGTGGGGAATGATTTGAAAAAAAGGAGGAAGTTTTAGAGTGAAGGTTGTAATAAGTAAGTTTAAGAGCGTTAGTCTTACGGCATTTCATACAAACATTGAACTCATTTGTTTTCGAAATGACTGAACCGATTTTTTATGAAACTTCGGTTTAGTCCCGCACCCTGTCAAAAATGGAAACACAGTATCAGTAAAGTAAGTAAATCAACTTTATCATATGCATAAGCAGGATACATAGGTCTAATGTTACAGCTAAATAAAACCGATTTTAAATTTTCCATAGAAACAGAAATTCCTAATTATCTTTTTTTTAAAGACGTTGCGAAAATGTTCTCTGTCAATTTTTTAGATACCTTTACGTATCCTCTGCTGCGTATGAAGTTTCATTAAAATCGGTTTAGTCATTTCGAAAACAAATGAGTTCAAATTTTGTATGAAATGCCGTAAGACATTAATGCTCTTCATAATCAGTTTATCTATTGCTCCTTAAAAATGTAACATGTTGAACAGTATTTAATTGCAATAGTATTTAAATGCAAATAGAATATAGTACGAAGAATAAGTACTCATATGAGCAACTGCGCCTGAGCTAAGCTGAGCCTGTATTTCAGGTCACAGTTCTCTTCCCAGAGTTATGAGCGGTATTAACAATGGTTGGATATTTCAGTTAATCGCTTTTTAACCGACTTCAAAAAAGGAGGAGGTTATATGTTCGTGTGTATGTATTTCTCCCCCAGTTGCGGACCGATTCTCAAAATTCTTTTTTTAGTTGAAAGATTATCTGATGCTGATCTTCGGAGATATACTATGGAACTCTTCAAAAATAGACGGCAAATCTGTCGTGATTGCTGCAATCGCTTGGATGTTTATTGTTTATACAACATCATGACGTAACATCACGCCTGTATGCTCTGAGGGGGTACGCAGATGTGTACAATACACCCAGATTTCCATTTATTGGGGATAAGCATGGGCTTATGGGCTTACAATACATGTCATGGTAATGGTACCATGACATATTGTATAGTTCATCATCTGCATCATTTCCCAACTATTTTGTGGTCGGCTTCCAGCCTTACCGGACGCAGCTGAATACCAGTATTTTATACACAACACAATAGTCACTGCAAGCCAGACTTTAAGAAAATAACTGTTGTCATTTAGACGCGTATTTAATAATGTAAAATAAATTCATGGCGAACAACTAAAAATGGAAAAATAAAACATTTTTGCAAAAAATAAACCGATTAAAAAAAAAAACAAAAAGAAAAACAAAAATACCAAACTAAAACACAAAAAAGTGAAAAATAACTTTAGCTTCAGAAGCCGGTGACAAAAACACCAAATCAATCGAACAAAGGTCAAGCTTCGAAGTCCTTTGACCTTTGATTGATTTTGTGTTTTTGTCACCGGCTTCTGAAGCTTGACCTTACTTCGATTGATTTGGTGTTTTTGTCACCGGCTTCTGAAGCTAAAGTTATTTTTCACTTTTTTGTGTTTTGGTTTGCTATTTTTGTTTTTCTTTTTGTTTTTTTTTATTATTTTTTTATGAAGTCGGTTTTTTATTTATAGAAATAATAAATCAAACACAAACCAAATTATTTTACAAAAAATTGATTTGATGTGTGTTGTGTTTGCGTGTGTATTTTGAGGTGATTGTGAGTGTTGTGTTGTGGGTGTGTTGTGTTTGTATTGACGGGTTTTGAGTTTTTATTTTATATTAAAGTTTTAAAAAGATCCTCAGTCTTTGGTAATCGCATGTAAACAGAAAAACTAATAGTTTGGTTGACAGTGGATAGAAACAGGAACAAGGGCAGGGCGATTATTAGTTAAAGATAGCTTTCGATTATTTTCTTATTCCTTTCACCATCTTATTATGTATTCCTGGTAGACGAATTAGCGATCATTCTTACTCTACCATAGCCTAAAAACTATAGATGTCTAGGCCGTTAAAGTCTATGTTTTAAACATTATGTCTAACAGATTTTAATGCGCCCACTGCCCACCATACATCTATAAGTCAGGGTGGCAATGCACAGATCAGCGTGAAAACAACTTTTTCAATAGATTTTAACCACTATGCACGACAGAATTTTGACACATGACACATCAGCTGAATCGGCGGGGTGATGCGCATTGTCAAGAAATTCAAGAATTTTCGTGAACTTTCAGCATTCGATTTTATAATGAAAAATATGTCGCGGCAGCTGTTTCATACGATAAGTTTGTGGTTAATATCTCCAAAAACGTGTTGATGTCGGTAAAATGGCGTCAGTCTATTGCCAAATATGTGTAAATTACATACCACTACACCCTTCCAAAAATAGGTAACTTAGATGCGCTTGAAATAATGTACATGGACAAGTTTCTCGTTTGCTAAAAAAACTCGAAAGGGCAAAATAAAGACAGTAACATTCTATCTGCGTTCTTATTTTTACCATTATTCATACAAAATATCATAAAAAAACACGTTCCAAGTCTTGACAAATATTACTAAAACCTCTTAGTGCTGACCGTAAACCCAAGATTCAACATTCGATTAAAAAGTTGCAGTCAGCCTAATCGATTACTCGCAATGAAATCAAGTTTGGAAAAAAAAAGTTGAAACGGAATAAAAACTCCTTGGTATAATTTCAAAAAAATTATATCATTTTAAAATTAACATTTATGCTATCTTTTAGAATAATCTTATTTAGTAATTATTCGATGCTTTTGGCTGATTTCAAGAGAAGGAGAATAAATCTCCTCTCCTCCTCTATTCTATACTAATATTATAAAGAGGTAAAGTTTGTGAGGTTGTAGGGGTTAAACTCTGGATCTGCTGAACCGATTTTGAAAATTCTTTCACTAATAGGTAGCTCACATTATCCGCGAGTGCCATAGGCTATATTTACAATGTGCCCGTGGGATAATTTTCGACCAAAACGCTAGCGAAACCGCAGGCAACAGCTAGTAAATAGACAGACGGACAGATCGACAGACTGACTGACAGACAGATTGACAGACTGACGGACCGACTGACAGACAGACTGGTAGACAGACTGACCGACAGACTGGTAGTAGAGGTGGGCGCCGCGCCGGCCGGCGCGGCGGCACCGCGCCACGTTTTGGGCGCCGCCGCCGCCGCCGATCATTTGAAATTTGGCGCCGATTGAGGCGGGCGGCGCCGAGGGCCCAGGCCGCTGTGAACCCGCGCCCGCGCGGTACGCGCCACCGCCAGTCGTCACGGCACTTTCGTGCTAGTTGCCACGTACGCTCTTGACTTGGAACCTGACTGACTTTGACTCGAAAATGAACCAACTGGTGACGATGATGACGTTTTACAGAATTTTCAAACGTTCAATACTGAGTTTGGCGATTTAAATCACTTGCAAAGCATCAAAACTGCAATGCCGACCCGTTGGCATAGTGTGCTAAGCATGTTAGAGAGCTTGGTGCATTGTTGCAATAGGAATCCAGTAAACATCATACTCACAAAGATTGGCCAGGAAGACTTGAGACTAATACAATAAAATTAGAATGGAACCTGCTGGAAGACCTTATTATATTTCTTCGAAAGTTTCGCGAAGCTGTCGGAAGTTTTATGTGCGCAAAAGTCTGTTTCTGTTAATTTCTTGCTCTTGTGTTTCGCTCTGAATTAAAAGAGATTTTATATTCGATCTCAGACAAAGAAAGAGTCACAATGATATCGCTTAAAAATAGAATACCAAAGAAATTTCATCACAGATTTCTTTTGACCAAAAACGTAGTAGTGGCATCTCTTTTAGATCCCTGTTTTCAGAATTGAAAGAAATCGATTCTTATGTAGAAGAAAGAAATACCAATCGTGTGGCTTTTATGGCAGATTGCATCAATGAACATGTAAATACTTCCCGTGATCTTACAGAGCATCCTATCAGATCCAAGGTCCTCTTCGACTCAATCTTTGCTGACAAAATTATATAAGAAGCATAGTAGTTTCAGCGACATTGAAGAGGTAACGCGAACAGATTTTTCTTTTCGAGATGCTGGAGATACCTAGCTTCGGTCTACCCCAAAGAAGTGGAGATTTTGAACGGAGATGTGCTTGCCTATTGGCGAGAGAAGAAAAATGTGATCCCAGGACTTGCTGCGCTTGCCAGGACTATTCTTGTAATTCCTGCTATAAGTACGCCGAGTGAACGTGTTTTTTCAATAGCAGGATTGGTTTTGAGCACTAAAAGATCGCGGTTGAGCCCTACACGCGTCAACAAAATAATTTTCATCCATGACAATTTATTATAAATATTGTAAAAACTTTAAAATATATATTTTTCTGATTTTAATGTTTATTTCCTTCCTTTGATCGCTTTATAATATAACACTTAAACCAGAAATGGTTCTTTTTTTTTTTAAACACTGCAGACAGGCAGACTGATAGACAGATTGAAAGACAGACTGATAGACAGACTGACAGACGGACAGGTCGACAGACTGACATACAGACTGGCAGACAGATTGACTGGCAGACTCTTTGAAAGACAGACTGACCGACAGACAGACTGGTAGACAGACTGACCGACAGACCGGTAGACAGGCTGACCGACAGACTGACAGACGGACGGGTCGACAGACTGACTGACAAACAGATTGACAGACAGATTGATAGACAGACTGATCGACTGACTGACAGACAGACTGACAGATTGACAGACCGATTGATACACAGACTGATCGACATGCTGACATACAGACTGGTAGACAGATTGACTGACAGACTGACAGACGGACGGGTCGACAGACTGACTGACAGACCAGTTGACAAACGGGTTGATAGACAGACTGATCGACAGACTGACAGACAGACTGGTAGACAGACTGACCGACAGACTGGTAGACAGACTGACCGAAATACTGACAGACAGACTGGTAGAGAGACTGACCGACAGACTGGTAGACAGACTGACTGACAGATCTAGAGATAGACTGACCGACAGACTGACAGACAGACTGACAGATTGACAGACCGATTGATACACAAACTGATCGACAGACTGACAGACAGACTGGTATACAGACTGGCCGACAGACCGGTAGGCAGACTGACCGACAGACCGGTAGACAGACTGACTGACAGACCGGTTGACAAACGGATTGATAGACGGACTGATCGACAGACTGACAGACAGACTGGTCGACAGACTGACTGACAGATCGAGAGACAGACTGACCGACAGACTGACAGACAGACTGACAGATTGACAGACCGATTGATACACAGACTGATCGACAGACTGACAGACAGACTGGTATACAGACTGGCCGACAGACCGGTACACAGACAGACCGACAGACCGGTAGACAGACTGACTGACAGACTTACAGACGGACGGGTCGACAGACAGACTGACTGACAGATCGAGAGACAGTCTGACCAACAGACTGATCGACGGACGGGTCGACAGACTGACGGACAGACAGATAGACAAACGGATTGATAGACAGACACGACAGACTGACAGACAGACTGGTAGACAGACTGACTGACAGACCGGTAGACAGACTGACCGACAGACTGACAGACAGACTGGTCGACAGACTGACTGACAGATCGAGAGACAGACTGACCGACAGACTGACAGACAGACTGACAGATTGACAGACCGATTGATACACAGACTGATCGACAGACTGACAGACAGAATGGTATACAGACTGGCCGACAGACCGGTACACAGACAGACCGACAGACCGGTAGACAGACTGACTGACAGACTTACAGACGGACGGGTCGACAGACAGACTGACTGACAGATCGAGAGACAGTCTGACCGACAGACTGATCGACGGACGGGTCGACAGACTGACTGACAGACAGATTGACAAACGGATCGATAGACAGACTGATCGACAGACTGGCAGACAGACTGACTGACAGACCGGCAGACAGACTGACAGACAGACCGGTAGACAGACTGGCCGAAAGACTGACAGACAGACTGTCTGACAGATGGAGAGACAGACAGACTGATCGACCGACTGACAGACAGACCAACAAACTGACTGCAGACAGGCAGACTGATAGACAGATTGAAAGACAGACTGGTAGACAGACTGGCTGACAGACCGGTAGACAAACTGACCGACAGACTGGCAGACGGACGGGTAGACAGACTTACTGGCAGACAGATTGACAGACGGACTGATCGACAGACTGGTAGACAGACTGACCGACAGACGTCGGTAGACAGACTGATCGACAGACCGGTAGACAGACTGACCTACAGACTGAACTAACAGCGTGAGATTTGGCATTTACATTTACATTTTTTTTAATTTTTTGCATTTACCCACGGGGAGGCTGTTGGCATCCCCAACATTTTATAAATTATATTTGTTGTCTTGCAACACTTTAACTGTCAATGTCAATATTTTTATGTCAGATCAACGTTCAGTTCAAAAATATAGCAACTCGATTGTCTCCATGAAACAAGTCACGGTTTTTTATTTCCACAAAACCTCTCTCTCAATATTACAACCCACAAGCCTTAACAAAGGCCTTGCTTGGGAACCAAATATTTTTTTTTCTAAGGGCCCAAGACCTGGGTATTCTATATCCAACCACAGATAATATAATACTTCGTCCAATCGACCAAATAATAGAAAAATATTTATTTTTAAGTAATTCTACAAAAAATTACTTAAGTCTCTTTTTAAAATTTTTAGTTTTGCCGTTTACTGAAACGGCAAAACTAAAAATTTTAACAGTGGTAGCAGCGGTATCAGTATACCGCATCATTATATTATGCTATTCAGCGTTGAGTAGTGTCATCCTGAAAAGATAATCCTGGCTGAAGGATCAAATACGATTGAAATTATGTCTATTCATTCAAATTGAACGAGTACCTATACAAAGTTTCGTGTCTGGGCTATTAACCGTTGAGGAGTTCCCTCGTGAGGAGAATATCCTGGCTGCAGGATGATGTCATGATCTCTAAATCATATTTATTCATCAAATATGAACGCATATAAAAAATTTATTATCTGTGCTATTAACTGTTAAGGAGTTCCGTCATGAGAAGACGATCCTGCTTGCAGGATAAAGTCATGAAAGAAATTATCTATATCTATCAAAATCAAACGCGTAGTTAGAGTTTTGTGTCCGCGCTATTAACCGTTGAGGAGTTCTCTCGTGAGGAGGCGATCCTGGCTGCAGGACTAAGTAATGTTTCTCATAAGAATGTATTGTCACCAGAACCAAAAGTGTGTGCAAAATTTCAGGTCAATCGGTATAGGGGAACTGGTTTGAAATTCAGTTTCAAGATTTGGCCAATACTTACTAACAAATTATGTAGATAATTTACATACAATATAAAATTGAACAGCGAATGCATTCATAATTTAATTTTTTATAAGTATAGAATAAAAACGGCGTGAATTTAGCCATAGTTAGTCTGTGCTGTTTGTTGTGTCGGTTTTAGTACAACAATGTACGAAAAACTATTAAAATGACTATTATAAACTTAAAAAAATAATTAGTGTTTATTTATTGTATTTTACGCTTAAACCAAATTTATTTTAATTTCAATCTATCAATTTTTTAAATTCCTTAATTTAATTTCTCGATTTGATCGAAATTTACAAAAAAAGAATCGATTGAAATAATCGCTTCCACACATCAAGATAACAAAAAAAAAAAATGGTCGTCAATTTCGAATATAAATTGAGGAGTGGTAATGAATATTACGAGTTATTGGTCCCGCATTAGTAAACTACTCTAAGATCAGGGCATTTTCATGTTGTTTAGAATAATTGGAAGGATATTTTGTCATATTTGTTATCGAATTAATACGCGTCTGTGTGATGTAATGTGAAAAATAAAAATGTAAACACGCAAGTTTGGCGCGAAACTTCGACTTTTGATATCAAAATTCGTCATTACCACTGCTTACTTAAATTGAACCCTGGATTAATTCGTCACATAATTAAATGACAAGTTAATCATTCTCAACATACTGGAGCTTGGATGTCCGAAAACCACTATTTTCATGATTTTTAGCCTCGGCCAGCACTGCCGTCAAAATGGCGATGACCGTATTTACGCACTTGGATTTTTTAAGGGTAAATTAAGAAACTTGCGCGCTAAAGACAGAAGTTTTAATGGCGAGGACATATGAACTTTTTATCCAACTCTCTTAATTAGCGCACACTCATAGCATTTGATAATCGGAATATTAAATATTTACTTATTTAATGAGGATGACGTATGACTTAAACGCTTGCCCCTTTAGGGGCCGGTACCAAGTCAGCGGAGGTTTGTGTGTCGCGCCCCCAAAGGTACCCGTACCGAACTTTATGGTTAAACAACTTTGATCATATGAGACTGCCTTGATTCTTATTCTATATTGCACACAAAATATTTATTTATTTATTTATTTAGTATCTCTAAACATACAAATATTCTTACAGGCTAGACCCAATGCGATATTGTAGCACACTTAAAATTTAAATAGCTCAACTATTTTTAACATAGCAAATTCTATATGTAGCTGTTCTTGTAAATTCACCCAAAGCGCAACAGAATATGTCTAAGTCCTCAGCAATGAGGTTGAGAGTGCGGAGCGCGCTCGTGAACGGCACCTCGCGGAGCAAGTTAGTTCGTGCGCGCGGTTCCACCAGCAACCGCGGCTGACGTCGACGACCCACATACCCGTCTGGGACGACTAGCTCTACCCTTCGCAATATATCTGCATTGTGTATCTTCCCTCTAATTACCTTAAAGATATAAGTCACCAGTGTGAGTTGCCTCCTGACCCTTAGTTCATTATATCCGACCATTCCCAAGACAAATAGAGTTGGATACATCAATGGATAAAATGGATATACCCCATATTCCCTCATATATTTGTACCTAATAAATTTATTTTGTACTCGCTCCAACATGAGACTATACTTAGTTTCATGTGGAGCCCAGATAACTGCATTACATTCTAGTTGGCTTCTTACTAAAGCATTATATAATGCCGCTATAGCTTTAATATTTGTGAAGCCTTTAACCATTCTAAGCACAAATCCTAGGTTTCTGTATGCCTTTTTGCATACCTTAACTATATGATCACGAAATGTGAGCCCAGTGGTGAAACGAATATCCCTATCCATCGGCACCCCGTCCACCATATAAGTATGTGTGATGGGTGTGTGTGCACGCGAGAAACTTATGGTCACACACTTAGCTGTGTTAAACTGCAGGAGATTACTCTTGCTCCAATCTACCACTCTGTCTATATCCCTCTGCAGTCTTTCACAGTCATTCACGTTTGTGACGGGGAGATACAGGTTCAGATCGTCGGCAAACAGTAAACACTTAGCATTTTTCACCACGTTTGGTAGGTCGTTAATCATTAAGAGAAACCCCAGAGGCCTCTAGTATAATATGCGTTTGATTGGTATCCTGCATAGTCAACATACTGTTGCCTGTTACTCATATAACTTGCAAAAAACTTAAGTAAAAGCGGGGTGAAGCCGACCCCTGCTAACTTTTTCAGTAACACGTCATTATCGACCAAATCGAACGCTTTTTTAAAGTCGAAATATGCAGCATCGGCTTGCCCCCCATTGTCTACTATCGGCACCACATCCACCATGTAGCTAAGTAAATTACTGGTAGTATTTCTAGTGGGCCGAAATCCATGCTGCGCGTCTGTGAGTTACGAGCTAACTTGCTGGAAAACGCTCCTATGAATAGCAGATTCTAATACTTTAGCCGTTGTTGACAATACTGCAACCGGTCTGTATTCTTCAACTTTAGTTCCCGAACCTCCCTTCGGTACCGGTATGACCCGGGTAATCTTCCACATCTCGGGAAACACTGCTGTCTTAAGGCAAAGATTGTAGATGTGCAACAGCGGTCTCGCTAACCCCATTCGACAGTCCCTAAAAATGTACGGCGGAATACCATCAGGCCCTGACGATTTTTTCGGCTTAAGTTTCTGCAGTGCGCGTACCACTTCACCCAACTCCAAGCTGTCAAGATGTACACGCCCTGCTCCGTTCTGACTGCCCGCTTCCACTATTGCCGCATCCACATCTAATCTAGGCTTATCTACATTGTACACTGAGTAAAAATATTCAGCGAATTCTTGAACCGCTTGATCACATGTCAAGGCTTGTCCGTTCTTTAAAATCTTTTGGCTACTAGCGTTACCTCCTTTAGAATTAACATAAGCCCAAAAAGATCTAGGGTCACTCGACATTTGGTTTTACATTCGTTGGCGATACTGTTCCTGTAATATAAAAGTAGCACACACCAAATTCTACCTTCTTGCGAGTTACGACGATATACTATATCTAGACAGTCTTGAGTCATAATAATATTTGCGGGCAGTCGTCAACAGCTTCTTTAAGCGACTTGCGGTAAGCTACAAGCGAGAGCGTCACTTATGTCTTTCACGAGAAAACCATCACTTTACAAGTCGCATCGCAGGGATTCTTGGTATGCTCTAACTGGGGCTTTCTCTGGGGTGTCACTTGGACTTGTAATTTGTGGCGACAGGGTTATAATTATAAAGAACATGGTGTAAAGTTCTCCATTCTCCAGGAAGATCCTTGGACCAGACGGGTGTTGTGTCTGTTGGGCTACTGCCCAACCGATCCTGTATATTGTAAAGTCGCGGATAACTCTAATAGCGCGATTCAGAATTTGAATGTTAATTCTTCCTTTGTGGCATAGATGGCGCTGTAGAACTTTTAGTACTATCCGCTTCAAAGTAATGCCTCGATCCCTATGTCATCAGTAACGGACACATCGCATTAAAATACTACACCAACTTTGATTAATAGCTACAGACTACAAAACACAATAAGGTCTAGCTTTCCGAAAAACCATAATACTCTAACACTGGGCTGGTTTAGTAATGCTTTTAGTAACACTACTTAAGAGGATTGTGACATGACAACGACCCTTGTCACGCTAGCTGTGACAGTGACGTCATAACAAAGACGTAAGCAAAATATTTCTCTAACGATAAGCTTAGGGTTTAATGCTAATCTTTGAACCAAAAACTAATGTTTTATTACTACTAAAAGCTAGATTTAGTTGTGTTAAAGGTTGGTACCCTTGACCACTATTATTATATTAGTACAGACTATAGTCTGTCTTCTAGTAATCGACTTCTGAGCGTGGGTCCTGGGTTCGATTCTCGGGAAAAGTGTTATTTGGATTTTCGTTAGGAGTTTAACACTCAATACTCGGAATCAGGAAGTTGGTAGCAGTGGCGTGCAGTGTTTCCTCTGGTAAGGTAGGCCACACATACGTATGTGTGGCCACCCAAAACAAAAAACTCGGCAACATCACAGCGTCGCTCTACTTAGGATGACCCTCAAAGTAGTCGCACCCGCCCTGGTATTTTTAGTAATCTTATGAGAAACAACGCCATCTAGCTTAAATATCAGAAATTTCAATGGCATTCAGTCAATACAAAAACGAAGGTAGAAGCTTCGTTAAAAAAATCTTAAAAATAAAACAGAGTGCGCTGTCAACAAAAAAATAAAATTACCTAAAATTACCATGGTATAGTTTAGATTTTTGGAATATTAGAAAAAAAACATTGAAAATAAGCCTGTAAAAACCAAAGTTATAAATACAAGAACTCACCACATTATTCAAAGTTCAAATCACGATTTTCTGACAATGCAAACAGAAGCAAGATTCATTTGAAATGACGAGTACGAGATGAATTTTGGGTTAATTCTCGTAATTCGGGTACCTACACCTTTAGACACAACTTGAATCTTATCATTAAACGATTGTGAATACTTACTGTTTTTAACTTATAACTAACACACATTATCAGCGCAAACTTAACAACAGAACACCATTTTAAGTAAATAAACAAATACAACAAATAATATTTACATTACTGTACGTTTCAATGCGAATTACAACCGTCAGATATTATAAAAATCAAAACATTCAAGATCGCGAAATAAATTTTGCTTGTCACATGAAACAAATATGGCTTACAACTTTCTAAGAAAAATATAATTGCTACTTTGTCGATAAAAAACACTACCAAATATAATTGCATCACTGCATACCGTTTTAGCCGGATAATACTTTGTGGCCAATCAGTGGCCAGCTACACTCGCAGGAGTTGAGCCCCCAATCTATCAATGATCTATACATGTGTGCCGTTCATACACACGAAAATGTGCATCAGTGTGCGTAAATTTATCAATGGAAATTAGGCCGGCGGCGTCGTTGCCTAGAAGAGCCGGGAGCGAGCGTCGTAGTATTATTATCAGTTACGTCACACGGGCGCGACAAGTTGCTATAAGTATTTTAACAGGAGTTTTAATTATTTTTTTAAATATTTTGCATTATTTTATTACAAAGTTATAATAAATGCATTTGTTGCGTTGTTGGTAGAAATGGTAGGGTAGGCTAGGCCTAATTGCCTCTATGGACGGCACGCCCCTGGTTGGTAGTATTGTGTCTCGGACAGCACGGTAACGCACGAAAGCACATTGCTCCTGTGAAAGATCTTTCCCTGTTCCATACAAAACGTAAATGGTAAATGTAAATGGCGTCAACCAAGCATTCATCTTACATCAAAAAATCACTACGCAACAAAAATTGCTGGGAAACGACTCTTTTCCGGGTGAAAAATCATGGTTTACGGTAGGACTTAGTGTACCGCACTCTAACGTTGTGCTGAAGGATGCATTGAATGGAACAGGGGTCCTGCATAGTATTTAAAGTAATGTTATATCAATAAAAACTTGAATTATAAAAAAAACTTGTGAAAATATTGGAACTTTGACCTCCAATATCTCCGTAACTAGAACGTTCCCAAGTAGGGTCAAGAACAAATAAAAACATCGCATCGATGGGGACAATAAATGCCTTGCGGCTTCGTTTAGAGTCTTTTTTTCAAACCATTATTTGGAAGAGTTTCAAACAAATTGACGACAATAATATCTTAAATAGAATAAGTAACATTTAATTAAAAGTACCTATGAAAAAACCAGGGCGAATTTTTCGCTATTCCCCATTTCGAAGTTGGCCCACTTGAAAAATTCACCCTGTATATATATAAAAGGTGTAACAAGACCCTTAACGAAGCCGAAAGCCACTTGTTCTCCCCGTCATTGCAATCATTATTTTGTTCTAGACCATACCTTCTAGTTACGGAGATATTGGGGTCAAAGTTCCAACTTTTTCATATTTTTTTTTTTAAATACATGTTTTTAATTTAAGATTTTACCTTTAAACACCTCCATGACCCCGGTACTATTCAATGCATCCATCAGCACAATGTTTTGAGAGCGTAACATTGAGCCCTAGCGTAAAACGTGATTTTTAACCCCAAAAAAAAGTCGTTTCCCAGCAATAATTTTTGCGTAAAGTTACTTAATTTGATGTACAGAATGCTTGGTTGACGGCTTCGTGAAGGGTCTTGTTACACCTCGATAGGTCTCGAAAGGTTTGGTTGGAAAAAATAATATTAACGTCTTTTATTTATTTTTTCTTTCAGGCAATTAAGTTTTTGAGACGAATCTAATGATAAATTAATCGTGGAATTCCTTATAGAAATATAAATTTAAAAAAGAAACATACAAGATACGCGCGAAAAACATAACCCTTCCTTGGCAGTCGGGTAAAAAAAGGCATAGCAAAATAATACAGTTTACAACTAGCATTTCACAGAACAGCTTCGTAAGATCATAGGAACGTGCTCACGCATTGCTTGGTACCTATTTGATGAGCATTTTGTAGAACTCAGTACCTATATCAAGCATTCACATGGTTAGAAATATTCTTTGAAAGTAAGCTTTAATTTGTTCTCGCAAGAATGTTATATTAGGGATATGAAAACGAAACATACAATGGAAAAAAAAATAACATTGAAACATTACGTACGTACGAACGTACGTAGGTATGTACTTACGTATTTTTTATTCGTGATGCTAAAAACTTGATATCTGAGATGGAAAAAGACTAATTTGAACACTACGTGAAGAATAATTACTCTGAAGTAGCAGCCACGGAGTCCCGATCTTTATCCCGTTGATGGCAATAAGCTCGCCTCCTATCACTACATAGTATAAAACAAAGTCACTTCTCGCTGTCTGTCCCTATGTATGCTTAGATCTTTAAAACTACGCAACCGATTTTGATGCGGTTTTTTTAAATAGATAGAGTGATTCAGGAGAAAGGTTCACACGTATAACATGGACCCGTGTAAAGCCGGGGCGGGTCGCAACCGCATCAAAATCAGTTGCGTAGTTTTAAAGATCTAAGCATACATAGGGATAAACAGCGGGAAGCGACTTTGTTTTATACTATGTAGTGATGTCCTAGCTAGATTCTTACTACTTGGAAACATAGCTAGATTTAAAACTGTGACTGGGGTTGTTCCCAGTCTATTGGGACTTAACACATAAATGTGTCACCAACAAATCAGTAATATAATGACCGCATTGATGGGATACACGTTAAGCCGTCGCGTCGGTCCCGGTTGTCATTTGTAGATCTTGGACAGTCGTAACATAGATTAAATTAAATAGTCAGACGAAAGTCTGACAACCAGTCTTACCAACGGGTGTCGTAATACCCAGTTGTAACTGGGTTATGGAGGTCAGACAGGCAGTCCATGTAAAATACTGGAAGCTGAATTCGGTAAGATCGGAAGCCTACCTTAACATAATTGGGAAAAAGCTAGGCAGATGTTGTGATTAATTGGATACAGGCTTCCTTTATTAGGCCTGAGTCGTAGATACGGAGCCAATGCGGTTTTTTGGATGTCACTCGTCACCGTTCTGAAAGCTGTGGTGATGAAAAAATTGGACGAAGTAAATTGCAAGCCCGCTTCATTTCGAATCTACCACAGGTGAAACGGGTTCGTTCTCACTGTACCACCACTGCTATCGAACATCGTTGTTCTTATAAGTAAGGCTATCCTATACTTGAAATATGGATGATAATTCTGCCTTTGTTTATTTATTTAAAATTCACAAAATCCACAGCTTTTTAAAATTGTATCTTAAACTATATAAACGAATCCTACAGTCAATTACGGATTTACAAATGTATAGCTCAATACATTGCTACACAGCGTGAATGAGTGTGTAGGAGTGTGCATGAAGAGTTTCAAATGTGTGTGTGAGTATGTCATAGTGGTGTGCTTTAATAGGTGCATTAAGGAATAATTGACACGGCAGTTTTATTCGTGGTTTGAGCGCTAAAGTTTGGGGGAGAAGTTTGGAAATGTGCCAAGCAATGGCAGTGGGATCCTTCCCTTGGGGTTATCATCCCGTACGTGTGATGATAGCTTTATATGACTTGACATTAACCTCGTTTGGCTTCCATGGGTACATATAATAGGGGTAAATTAAGAATGCAGAATAACTTAGTAATTATTTTTTGTAAACTACCCTACATATTACATAACTGTTTAAAAAAAAATGTAATTTTCCAAAACTAAAACCAAATCGTATGAATTGATTATGATGCGCCTATCATCTTTGAATGGTCTAAATACTTACCAAAGTTAAGGCTTTATTTTTAGTACTAACGGTACGAACACAGCAAATATATCTACATATCTGCCAATGAATGCTGAAGCAACGCCCTTTGAGCCATTGTACGTGCTTACAAAAAAGGTCGGCTACACTGTCAGGAACATGTCAAAGTTATTGGACCCGACGTTCCCTGTGTTGCGTCAAAGTGGGCATTATTTATAAAAAATATCGCCAGCCATGGGTCTGTGTTAATGGAATGTGCGTCACTGGACTCCCGCCACGTCATCCACATCCTTTTCAAAAATAAGGTAATTTGGAAATAGGTATAAAATGCCATTATCTACAGTCCCACCATCATTTATTCAATAGCAGTCAGAGTGTTTCCAAAATAAGAACATTCGAACCGCACAAAAAAAAAACTGAATAATTAATGTTACCCTGAAAAGTCATTAAGCCGTAATGTACTCATTAACTCATTAAGTATAAATAAATGAGGTCCCGTAGAAAATATATCTCAACTATACATTAATAAAGGCATATTTTGTCCGGATGCAAATTATCGACGTAAATTATTGTCAAATGTCTAAAAGAACGATTTATACGCAATACCATAGCGGAGTTATTGAAATATATGTCCCAAAAGACAATACACCGATGCGGGGATTGGTATCTGCAAAGGAGATTATACCGTATGAAGCTGTGACACGGTATAGATTTGTGTACGTAATTTGATCAACAACGGAAAAACAACAAAAATGGGTATTACGGTAATACTCAAATAAAACGGAAAGCGAAATAGGAATGACTCGTTTTGCATTGAAGCATAAATCTAACAAATGGCATTTGCATGCAGAAGTACCCAATACAATTCATTGCGGTATTACTGAGGGCTGGATCGTTACGGAGTTATTCTTAGCGAGGTAGGCAGTAATGATATGGATCTAGAAATAAGCAATCTAGGACGACTGGGCTTCTTATAAACATGAATCAAATTCAGTAGTCTGTTGTTTTTGCTGAATGGTCACTACTATCTAAATGTTTACAATAAATTAATACTGGAATTTCAGTGAAATGTTAAAATGTGTAAATACCCTTGAAATTGTAAAGAAAGTCCGATTCATATAGGGACGTTACATTTTTATAATAATATCACGCTGACGAAAAGTCGCGGGGCACAGTTAGTTTAAGTTTTGTATTTTTAACAATGTAAAACTCGCTTTGTTCTATAAATGACGTTTTACTAATGAAGATATCGGTCTTAATTGAATTTAATTAGTATCACTAAAGTTTTTATAAAGCTATTACAATAAAATGTACCGTTTACTTTAGTATGTGGCTAAACACTTCGATGACACCTGATTGGGTGTGTAAATACAAGTTAATTTTTAAAAGTGTTCTTTCGTCTTTCTTTCTTTCGTTTTGTAAGAAAACTTTATCAACTGTAATAATCAGCTATTGCCATTAATGTTTAAAAATAAAAAATGTTTAAAATGCTTAAAATTACCTTTTTTTATTGAATATCCCACATCAACGAATTACGGAAACAACACACAGGCAATGACAGGACAGGGCAATACGCCTAAGGAAGAGTTGAGCAGGACATCTGGCTAGACGCGGCGGAGATGGCCGATAGAGTAAGGTTTTGACCGAATAGTGGCTAAGGTTTGGCCTGAGAAACCAAGACCGTCCAAAAGCGCGTTGGGTTGAAGATATCGCGGGCCTGTGGACGGTGAGCTATGGGCTAGCTCGCCGTTCGTCCGTCTTGTGACGACAGGCCGTGTCGACGGCGCGTTCGTGTTCCACGCGCGCCTCAAAGAGATGCCAGTCAACAGGAAGGGGTCCGAAAGGATCGATGCCTGCCAGGGTTGCGGGACTGTTCGAAAGAGATACCGCGGTCCTGGAACACAAAGGGCAAAGGAAGGAACATGGATGGGTTTTAGTCAGTAAAAGTCTGACACTCCCTCCTGCTCAGCCCAGAGCGGGAGGGGTTATTTGATGATTTCCCATCCGAAAAAAAAAAAAAAGGGTGGAAGATATCGTCAAAATCGCGGGAAACTGATGGATAAGGGTCGCGCAGAACAGAAGAATGGCAGAAGAAAGGGCTGGCGACCTATACCCAAAGGTGAGTGATTCTGGGCTTCTTCTCTATCGTGTGGTTAGTGCCTAACCTGGTGTCACAGTTTTATGCCACCCATGGGCCTCTGACTTAGCTTTACATGGCGTCAAGAAATATCTCTCAGGCATGTTGGTTTCCTCACGATGTTTTCCTTCACCGAAGCAAGTGATAATGATACAATACGCACATGAATACGAAAAATTAGAGGTGCGTGCCTTGGGTTCGTACTCCCAATGACTTGGGAGTCCGACAGTCACACCACTAGGCTAACACTGCTAGGTATTCCGGGCGAATGAAATGATGTTGATACATTGTAAAACGTTCCGTTTTATGCTGTAAATCAACGTAATATCTGCCCTGAGATTGAATATTGTGAAAACTGATACGAGTACAGCAACGCATGGGAACAGTAATTCTATTACAGCACGTGCCAAAACAGGTTATACTTACGAGTACACGAGCAATAAATCATTTGTACGAGGTGTCACGTGATTGGTGTATCACATTGAAATCGCGATCAAATGCGTGACGCGTTCGCTAAAGAATATTTTATTCATGACACCTCATCGTTCATACGTGCAATAACAGTTTCTGTTCAGTACCAATGGGAAGGGAAACCGGAAAATAAATCCAATTTGTACCGGCATATATCATGGTCAGAACGCAGCTTACGATTTATTCACAATATCATACTGTAGGTGTGTATGTGAATCTACGGTACTGGCACGCGGCCCACTTCAATCCAATCTCGTCGGATGCAGCGGCGGCGATGTAACAGTTTCGAATATACACGGTTATCATTCAGGTGTTTTTGTTGTGACCAAATTATAATGTAGGTATTGTCACCAAAGGTACTTATAGTAATTGATACCTTGTAATTTTTAAAGCTATAACACAAAGGCCTCCATACCATTTTTCTCTCCTTTCGGTAGAAGGCTAACTTGTGTCGACGGCGCGTTCGTGTTCCACGCGCGCCTCAAAGAGAGTCAGCAAACAGGAAGGGGTCCGTAAGGACCGATGCCTGCCGGGCCTGCCGGACTGTTCGAAAGAGATACCGCGGCCCTGGAACACACAGGGCAAAGGAAGGAACATGGATGGGTTTTAGTCAGTAAAAGTCTGACACTCCCTCCTGCTCAGCCCAGAGCGGGAGGAAAAAAAAAAAAGAAGGCTAACTTGGCACGCCATCTCCTGGGCCTGCTGCGTCATTGGTTCTGGTAAATTCTGCTGCTACATACGGCAGATGTGTCCTGCTTAGTCTGGTTATCTAACAATACCAATCAAAACTAATAATATGAGCGTTACATTATGTTCTTTAGGGGTAATTTTCTCCACAGCAGGTCAAAAGCCGGTTTATTCGGGTTGATTAAGTACCATACTCGCTCATCACGATTCAAGAACAGCCATTTCAGAACACGAGAGGAGTGGTGGCCCAGTGGTGGCGGCCCCGACTTACGAACAGTAAATCGAGGGTTCGCACCCAGGCAGGCGCATTAATTTGTGTAATTTATGTTATCATCAGTGCTCTCAAAACGGTGAAGTAAAACATCGTGAAGGAACCAGCCTGTCCTAGAACCAAAAATTCGAAGACATGTGACATCTACCAACCCGCACTGAGCCCGCGTGGTGGATTATAGGCCCATTCCCTCTCATAGAGAGAAGGCCGTGTGTCCCAGCAGTAGGAACATTATGGGCTGATTATGGGCATTTCAGAATTTTGTCGAATCTTCATTAATGAGGAAACCTCCTCATTATCAGTCTTCGATCTCCATGACACACCGGAGTCCAAGGAAAAAATTGCCAAAATCCAAATTTGAATGCACGGGGGATTCAAATTTGGATTTACATGTTGACCATTGTCAAGGAGAGGGTCCATGACACACCGGTGTCCAAGGAAAAAAACTGCCATCATGTAAATCCAAATTTGAATGCACGGGGCATTCAAATTTGGATTTAAAACTTGTCTTCGTGTTTTCCTTTATCACTAAAAAGTTAATTTGATTGGGATATACTGTTCTCAACAACATCATCATTAATCATCCACCAGCGAGCACTGGGCCCGGGTGGTGGCCAACCCCTGTCATAAAAGAAGATCTCTGTTTTAGTGGTGATACATAATAAAATAAAAATGCCTTTAATTCTACCATAAATGCATAGAACATAACTATAAACTCGATTCATCGTAAATGTAACAAATCATAATTATTAAAATTACATTAACAACATTACATTAATTCCATAACATTCAATACTATCATTACATTATTAACATTCAATAGTATCATTACATTATTAACATTCAATAGTATCATTACATTATTAACATTCAATAG
Source organism: Eugnorisma glareosa (assembly GCA_947578425.1). NCBI lineage: Eukaryota > Metazoa > Arthropoda > Insecta > Lepidoptera > Noctuidae > Eugnorisma > Eugnorisma glareosa. Next base: position 14,302,940 of record OX387961.1, on the reverse strand, counting down.
TATCATTGCATTATTAATATTACAATAAGAGCATTCCATTATGCGCGTATGGCATTGCTCGCAGAACATTGCTCGCAGAACGGATGGCCGATGGGGCCGAAAAGTTCTGGAGTGGCGACCGCGAACCGGAAGACGTTGCGTTGGAAGGCCTCCCACTAGGTGGACCGATGACCTGGGAAGGTTGCGGGGTTCCGCTGGATGCGAGACGTACGGAACCGGTGAATGTGGCTACACTTGGGGGAGGCCTATGTCCAGCAGTGGACGTCTTTCGGCTAAAATGATGATGATGAATACATATTATAGGTTAATCAACAGGTATGTAAATAACAAAAACGAATGTTAATTTTTAATGTTTAGGTACGTAGTTTCTATTATTTACAAAATATGAATCTTATAGTGATAATTATTATGGCTATTAGGTCGTTATTTTGATGTAGAAGCTTGACACTTCTTCAGTAAGTCGCCAAAGATGGCCGCTGAAGGATTATTATGTTTTACACAGTATGGCTGCTTCTTCATTTCTTTGCACCATCGCGTTGTTTCTGGAAACCTGAAAAAAAAAAACAAAATATGACAGTTCACTATGTCACCTTGAAAAAACTCTGGGGTTGGTTTGAAACAAAGGATGCTGGAAAAGGTTACGAGGAAGTGATCAATTCTAATCTTCATAATATTACGGTATTACAGGTATATCATCGGTAAATAATCACTGGTCAGTTCATGCATTTGAAACTTCCCATTTTTTGGTAAAATTTCAACCTGTTAAAAAAAAAAAACAACATGAGTCGTCGGTAGCGGGGCGGACTGCTCTCGGTGCGCCATAAATTCGCAGATCCACAGACTCTTTGGTTTTGCAAATACATCAAACTATTTTATGTACTACTAGCTGTTGCCCGCGGCTTCGCTCACGTTTTTGTCAGAAATTATCCCACGGGCACGTTGTAATATAGATAATATAGCTTCCTATCAAAATCGGCTCAGTAGATCTAGAGATTACCCCCTACATACAAACATACAAACAAATTTTACGTCTTTAAAATATTAGTATAGATAATCTTATGCCCAAGGTTTCACCCGCGTAGTGAAACAATGAATTATTATGATCAACTTACTTATTCTCATCTACGGGTACTACTTGAGCTAAACAAGACATATTACTGTAGACAGAAATATCTGCAATCGTGATGGAATCATTGGCAATGAAAGCTGTTTTACTAAGAAATGCTTCCATCAAAGCATATCCTTCATCAATGTTGTCTAACCATTTCTTATTTATAGTTGGTTTTCGCTCAACCACTAAAGCATACTGAAAAAAAAAAGAAACATGCTTAGTGAAATGTAAAAAATAAACTCAAGCACGTCAAGTGCTCGACAATCAAATTGAAAACAATTTAGTACAAAATAACTTCAAATGAAAGTAAAATAATGACCATTTGAGGAGGTTCAGTTCGACTGTTGATCGAATGTTCTTCTTCGTTGATGAATGAAACCGACTTATAAAAAAGGAGGATATAATTATTTTCAATATTTTCTGAAGTATCCCAAGTAGGTTTCTCACATCTCTATATAAGGTCCCATTATAATAGGTGAACAAATTTTAACACAGCGTTCAGTACGTCTAACCAAAGATATCCAAGCAAAAGAAAACACTGATTAAAGTGATTTTATTTTGACCTAAAATAATAAATTGCCGGCAGCACTCTAGAATAAACACATCCATTAGGTCAAAATAAAATCACTATATCAGTGTTTTTTTTGCTTGGATATCTTTGGTTAGACGTACTGAACGCTGTGTTAAAATTTGTCCACCTATTTTAATGGGACCTTTTATAAATCTACTTATAGCTAAGTATCTTGATAAGATTTTGAGGTGAATACTACGGAGAAAAGGTCAAAAAGTATTTGTCTCGCGATATCTATTGTAATTAGTTCGGGTATTCCCCAACTTAAAAATGTCTAAATCAACAGGAAACCGGTTTGATATAATTATAACTGTCATAGACATTGATATGCATACAGGTCATGTCAATCACAATTATTATCAATATTGTTTATATTATGTGTTTAATAAATTTGATAAAAACGTATCTGAATGTCTTGACAAATACACTTCTGCTTCATTTCACGCCAATCATTGTTCTTGGGACCAGTCAGACAGTGCATCATTCTTAATGTTTTCAAGAAAAGTATTAGTCGTTCTTTTAGTGTACTTAACTTCAAATCTGTCATGTAAGTTCTTTTTTATATTTTTTTTACTATGTAAATAGTGTTTATTTTTGCTTGGCGTAGCCAAGCCAAAATAAACTCATTTTGCTCGAGTATCGACTTATTTTAATTATATTAAACATAATTTTCAATACACATTTCCTCGAAAACTGGCTTTTATCGCACTACTATAATTATTAGGTTCAACATGCAATGTATTTCACACTCGTGTTTTTTTTTAATATATTTTTATGAGTGTTTTATTTCCACACATAACTATAATAGTAGGTACATTTTGATACAAGTGGGGAAAGTTTATCATTGCAGCCGATGCGGAACGAAGCGGGGAATTGCAACTCTTTATTTTATTACTTCGTAAGTGTCTTTAAAAACGTTATTTGTCTCTGCAGTTCTCGACTCCATAACACTCTCGTGTGAATTTCTCCTCGACTGCAATGACACAAGTTTACCCACTTGTATCAAAATGTGCTATTTATGACATTTTTCACAGATGGACAAAAGGATAAAAAGTTTTTTCGAAATGACTATCAATATTTAGAAGCAACAGAGAGTTTTTATAAGATATCCTCTATACCCAAAGTGTTCGCTGATGCAAAAAGGGCGTGTGCTTTGGAAGGAGCCATTTTGTGGTTCCCAGACAACCAAGATGAAGCTGATGCTGTGATTTCCCGTTGGAACAGTACCCAGCCCACATGGTGGTCAGTGAATGTGGGACTATCAGACTTATTAGTGAAAGGACGATTTGAGACTATTGATGGTAACTTAAAGTATTGAGCTGTTGTTGATTGTTTATTTTTTTTTTAACGACACGACCGTTCTAGCAAAGAAAATAACGAAAGGAAAACTGGATTAAATGCAACTTCTAACTTAACTTAATGCCACGCTTGATTACTCCGAAGAGAAAATAAGCGAGGGATTTATTGTATCCAGTAATTAAATACATAAGTCTGAAATAATACATCCAAATTGATTTTGTTTGGTGATCAAACGATGCTTGTGCTATAAGTGTTGATCGAAGGCTATAAGAGAAGATTCCTTTGCACAGCGGATGGGCTCATTTTGTTTTTCTTTTTAGCCGGCCATGTGTCCCACTGCTGGGTAAAGGCGTCCTCTTTCTCCTTCTAAACCTCCGCTATCTTCTGCAATATCTGGCCAGTTTCGCCCCGCAAACAAGGTTAGATCCTCCTCAAACGAAATCGATTGCCTCATGTTATTGTTTATAATAATTTTTACAGGCAAGCGAGTGGAGGATGTTTACCACAATTGGAGGATAGGGGAGCCGAACAATTACCTAGACATAGAAGGCTGTGTAATTCTGACCGCAAATGGTCAATTGATGGATGTGCCTTGTGACAGAAAGAATCCGTACATTTGCAAGAAGTCCCTCCAGTCTTTAGAATGGAACCAGCAATGCAATATGCCTGATTTAGGTATGTTATTCATCCAAAAAGAATACAAAAAGAATTCTAAAAAGAAACATACTATACAGTTCGGTAATTTGCTAACCGAATTAATTCAAATTAAATTAACTGAGTAGTTTACTAATCATAAGTTTTCAAATTATGAATGCTGGGAGACGGACGATGCCGTCGGGGACGGCCCAGAAAGAAGTAGTGAAATGACCTGGACGTGCACCGCGAGGGCCAGTTGGAAGTGGCGCGCGAAAAAAGATCATTTTATGAATTGAGGGAGGCCTACTAGCAGAAAAAACATACTTAATAATCGCGGAGTTAAAATAATGCAGTAGTTCTATTATGACCATGTTGTGTTTATATCTAGGATTGATGACTGTACTAAACGAAGTTTGGAACACTTTAGGAGCACAACCGCTTAGTCCCGCCATTGCTCCGTGATTTGCTTAACCCGCCATTTGCGTGACGTAAGATTCTCTAATATCTACGACAGATATTTCATTTTTTTTAAAGGTTACTCTTACAACGAGAGAAGCGGCAGGTGTTATAAGCTCCACTCAACTCCATTAAACTGGACCGATGCTTACAATGTATGCAGTTCAGAACAATCCTACCTCACAGTGATCAGCAATTGGTTGGAGGTGGATGATCTCGTGAAACTCACGGAAACTGGACCGAAAGACTGGGTCGCCGGGAGTTACCTAAGAGGAATGTATCATGTGGGCTTTCATAACATATACAACGATGGGTGGTCGACAGTTAAAGGTAGGTACGTGTGTTTAAGGCAATTTTAAAGTTCCTTAGAGATTGTCACAAGTTAATAGGCTTCTTTTGGGTTAGCTCGTTCCATCGTCGACTCATCTCTGTCTTCAGGACTAGATTGAGGCCCATTTAATATACAGGGTTACTGGTAATTCGACGTATATCCGGCAGGGGCTGATAAGGGGGCCAAAATGCAACAAATTGAACCCCCCATATGTATGACCGAAATTCAATAGTTTTCGAGATATTAGAATTTTAAGGGTTTTTCGATATTTACCCAAAATATGACATTTCATTCCAAATAAAAAAAAAACTACATATTTGAATGGGTACCATTAAAAATGATGTAGCTGGCACTTCAATTAAGCTATGGACATAATTAAAACTACTTAATTTAACAAAATAATGAAAATAATGAGCGATATAAGAATAATATCTTACCAATATTTTCATTTTACGCTTCAAAAATGTTGTCTCGTCACAAAAATTTCTATGACATTAATCGTACAAATAACTAAAACAACTTGCTTATCCTGTAAGCTTTCCAGAAAGGTATAAAAGTCAATTTTAAAATACATAATTCGTGGCATGGCATGTGTTTGAACCGGCGCGGGGAGAGAAATTATCTGTGTTTTTAGTTTATGATCCTCGCTAAAACAACCGATTTTCCTGGCGAAATTCTTCGCGATGGGGTGGGGTGTGAGGGCGGGGTGTGCGGGCGGGGGAGTACACGGCGTCTGCTGCGCTCGCGTCGCCTTCCTTAGTAAGTTTTGACTCTCCGCCGCGCAAGCACGTGTGTTGTTATCTTGCTACCAATCTCTCATCCCGTTAATTTGTTATCGATCATTATTGTTAATTCTTGTTTCTCTTGTTATTATTTTTGTTATCATTGTTATTTCGGATAACATGGCTTCGTATCCTAATAACGAATACGCAGACATAATGTTTTGTTATGGTTTTGCCGATGGAAACGCGGCTGCGGCTCGGCGAGAATACCAACGCCGCTTTCCCGATCGTCGACTTCCCCACGTTACAGTTTTCGGGAGCACCTATCGACGATTGCCTGAAACTGGCAGTGTTCAAAGAGCACAATTCAACGCTGGCAGACCTCGACGGTACACGGCTGACGAAGAGGACACAATTCTTCAGTGTTTTATTGATGACCCAAACATCTCAACGAACATTGTTGCAAGACAGCTCGGTATGTCCCAATGGAAAGTGTGGTCGGTAGTACATCTATCAGGTAGACACCCGTACCATTATCAACCTGTTCAAACATTGCACGAGGGAGATCCTGCCAGGCGACTCGAATTTTCTCGGTTTATGTTAAACGCTGACGCTGACCAAGAACATTTCCTAAGAAATATTTTGTGGACTGACGAGTCAAAGTTTGACCGGGATGGAATAACGAATTACCATAACTTACATTTTTGGGCACCTAAAGCAGGCAGGAATCCAAAAAAACTAAAAGAAACTGCGTCGCAAATGAGATTTTCCCTGAACGTATGGATGGGTGTCGTTGATAATTATTTGGTGGGCCCTCATTTCTTGCCCCAAAATTTGAACGGCGAAAATTACGAGGAGTTTTTGAGAAACAACCTAGACGATTTGTTGGCGGATGTTCCCGAAGAAATAAAAAACAACCTCATGTTTCAACATGATGGTTGCCCAGCACATTACCGGATTACTGTCCGACAGTGGCTAGACGAGAGATATCCAAACCGATGGATTGGGAGGGGAGGGCCAATTCCGTGGCCAGCACGAAGCCCTGATATCACACCACTTGATTGTTACTCGTTTGGGGTCATATGAAGGCATTAGTTTATGTGACCCCAATAAATTCAGTCGAAGAACTTCGACAGCGAATAATAAACGCGGCGCAACAGATGAGAACAACGTTCACATCAAGAGTGACGAAAACCGAAGTTAGGAAGAGAATTCGAACCTGCATTCGTAATCGAGGGGCTCATTTTGAACAAGATGTGTAAAATTTGTAATAAAATTTGATGTACATTTTTTTATGCATTTTATTTCATACAAATACAAATGACCCTTTCTCTCCCCGCGCCGATTCAAACACATGCCTTGGCACGAATTATGTATTTTAAAATTGACTTTTATAGCTTTCTGGAAAGCTTACAGAATAAGCAAGTTGTTTTAGTTATTTGTACGATTAATGTCATAGAAATTTTTGTGACGAGACAACATTTTTGAAGCGTAAAATGAAAATATTGGTAAGATATTATTCTTATATCGCTCATTATTTTCATTATTTTGTTAAATTAAGTAGTTTTAATTATGTCCATAGCTTAATTGAAGTGCCAGCTACAACATCATTTTTAATGGTACCCATTCAAATATGTATTTTTTTTTTATTTGGAATGAAATGTCAAATTTTGAGTAAATATCGAAAAACCCTTAAAATTCTAATATCTCGAAAACTATTGAATTTCGGCCATACATATGGGGGGTTCAATTTGTTGCATTTTGGCCCCCTTATCAGCCCCTGACGGATATACGTCGAATTACCAGTAACCCTGTATAACAAAAAAATAGAACAGTAAAGCCTCGTGGAGGATTCATTAAGAGACAAATGTCCCCCAATTCGTGTCTGGCGTCATCAAAAACTCACCCAATTACTACTTCGTTGATCTTAATGGTCGCAACTGCTAATTAATATGAGGTCTTGGGCAAAAAGTGTTATTAGATTTTAGAACCAGAAACTTTTCAATAGCAGCCCGTTGTCTACATTTTTAGGATTAGCCTATACTGTCCCACTGCTGGGCAAAAGCCTCCCCCAATTCCTTCCACGAACTCTTATCTCGCGCCACTTCGAACCAGCTCTCACGGTACGCATCTAGGTCTTCTCGCCACAGCTTTCTGGCCGGTCTCGGCGGCGCTGTCTATCTGTAGGCACCCGTTGAGTAGAGACTTTTGCCCAGCGGTTATCGTGCAAGCGGCCGACATACTAATAATACGTAATGTACATGTACTTGCATAGGGTACAGCTGAGCCTATCAAACTCCTCAGCTGGACATAGGGCTTTCACATCCAGTCTTGCCCAGAGACCCTTTTGCAAGCGTTTAATGCTGCAGTTGCCGTTACGCGGTCTCTACTCCAGGACTCCTTAGATTCACCCCTGCCGAACCCTTCGAGGATTTCAAGCGTGGTGAGATGTTAAGTTCTGACACAATTAGGGTGCATGAATTTAAATATTTTCGATTTATTTATTTTCAACAGGAGCTGCTATAAATGATACTGTACCCTGGTGGGGCAACCAGCCAACCGGAGGGAGTCATGACCAGTGTGGCTCCATGTTCTACACTGGACGTCTGACCCAGATTGACTGTGGTTTGAAGTGTTTCTTTATTTGTGAACATGAAGTAGACTTGTCTTATCTGAACCAAAACAACGAAGAAAATATTGCATAGTAATTGTAAATTATGAAATATACGTATGTTTTTATTGTACAATTTGAATAACTGACCAATAAATAACTTTACTGATGTCTTGGTTTTCTATACATCTATACAATTAAATAAAATTGAAGTGTCTATTTGTCATATCAAAATAACAGTTTTTTACTAAATGCATATGAAAGTATATACGGTACTTAAAACAAAAACACATATTTTTTTTAATTTTTCTGTCTCTCTGTCGGTCTGTCTTTCTGTTTGTTCCGAGTAATCTCCTAAACGGCTGGACCGATTTTGACGGGACTATTATTGGGAGTTTGCTGGTGTTATAAGGTCTAACATAGGCTTCTTTTATTTTAGAAAAATTATTTGGGTACCGTGCAAAAAAAATGAAGCCCTTGAAAAAAAGGAAGTTCCGATTTTTTATATAAATAATTTCACGCGAACGAAGGTCGCAGGCATCAGCTAGTTATTCATAAAATAGAAACTGCTGCCATATATCTGGCACATATTCAAACTCCGGGCTTCAAAAAAGAAATTCCTAATAGAACAACCCAATAACTCTTCACCTGTTCACGAAATCAAGGAATCTTATAACACTGGAATTTCGAGGCTTGTGATATGTTAATATTAATATGATGTACAACATAATAAATGAATATCAGCATAACCCTAAACTAAAATAGGTATATGGTTGGTTAAGCTATTAACTAACCATGCAGAAAATATTGGCCCGGGTGCTTGCAAACACAAAACTAGGTGCTTGTTAAGTTAGTTACAGGTTGTTAGTACTTAATGAACCAATCGTTCTTCATATTTCAGAGGTAAAAAGCATGACGCACTTTAAAATCTGAATTGATCAGTCCAGGATGACATCTAGGGGCCAAAATGGTCACTAAGTGATAATTTATAATATAAACTGCGTTTGCGAACATTTTAAGAATTTTAACGTGATTGATTTTATTGTAATAGAATAAAAAATCGTTTTAAGAATTTTAACGTGATTGATTTTATTGTAATAGAATAAAAAATCAATCACGTTAAAATTCTTAAAATGTTCGCAAACGCAGTTTATATTATGAATTATCACTTAGTGACCATTTTGGCCCCTAGATGTCATCCTGGACTGATCAATTCAGATTTTAAAGTGCGTCATGCTTTTTACCTCTGAAATATGAAGAACGATTGGTTCAACGATTGAAAACGAGTGGTTACAATTCTGCTAAAGTGGCCATTTTGGGCCCCCAGGCTACTACATAAAGTATACATTAACTACATTTAAATCCCAGATAAAGAACTGGTTTAGGAATATAGATATATAGGCCAAAAATATTTGCATAACACAGTTAAAGTCGCAATGCTGTGCAACTATAATGCGTTACTTAGGTTGAAATTTTCAAACATGAAGAAATGGAACAAGAAATCCGTTGGATTCTAATATTGATAGTGTATTACAATTGGGGCATTAATGCCTGTTTTTATAAGACTAAACAATACGTAAAATTATATGTTCGATCAACTTTGCATCTTGATTTTTAATCGACTTTACCATGATGATCATTATTGGTTTAAATTACATTATTAAACAAAATCGTTTACCGTTATGTTCTTTAATCTCGGAAATAGAACTGTAGTGTCAAAAAATAGTTTCTGATTAACAAGTGCCCTTGTTTTGTTATCTTTTGGATACCATGCTTCGTCCGTCCCATACGCATCAGCCAGATACATCAATATAGCATGACTGTGAAAAGCGGAAACAAAAAGGCATGAGTACCTAACAAATGATTTAGAAGAAAAATATCCGTCAGAGAAGGAAAAAATAAATCTATTTGCAAAGTAATAAATTAGGATGTGTTATACCGTGACCACGAGTAAACACGAGTTTGTTTGAATTGTGGATTTGACAGAATTTAAGGCCGGACGTAAAAATGAATAAGGAAGTCAAAAGTCAACAGTGAATCCCATTAGGCCAGATTATACTGTCTATCTGAAATAACGCCTATAACAAGAGGTCTAAAATGTCCGCTTTAACAAAATCATAATAAGGTACCTAATAATATGAATTAGGTTATAATTTGTAAAATGGTCACAATGTGACAATTCATAATATTAACTGTATCTGTCACCATTTTAAGAGACATATTATTATCCTATTATGATTCTGCCAAAGCGGCCATTTTAGGCCCCCAGGTCTCCAAGCAATACCTTACCCATAGCATAAATTCACGCCTTTTTTCGTGGGGGTATTGTATAATTTATACATACTCCTTTCGGCTCGTCCACGTTCATATATCTGGTCAACACGCACCTGACCTTTCTGAACAACCTCACCAATGTATATAACCTTATCAGTGTATGTCCTTCAAGGGCGCCCCCTCGCGGCGTTGCCACTCAAATCCTTTTGTTAATCGCCGCTTACCCACTAATCATAATCATCATCATCATCATTTCAGCCGAAAGACGTCTACTGCTGGCCATAGGGCTCCCCCAAGTGTCGCCACATTGACAGGTCCCGTGCGATTCGCGTCCAGCGGATCCCCGCAACCTTCACCAGGTCATCGGTCCACCTAGTGGGAAACCTTCCAACGCAACGTCTTCCGGTTTGCGGTCTCCACTCCAGATCTTTTCGGCCCCTTTGGCCATCCGTTCTGCGAGCAATGTCAACCACGCTAATAATGCAATGCTCATAATGAAAACTTTCGTCTTGAGACACTGCGGTAATTTGGACGAGAAGATACCACGCAACATCTCGAACGCTGCCCAGCCGAGTCGGATTCAACGATTGACCTCTTTCTCGAAGTTATACCTACCTAACTGGACAGTTTGTCCCAGGTAGACATAATTATCTACAACTTCAAGTGTAGAGTCTCCGATCTTGGTAGGAGTACCATGGTGGGGACATGAGCATTCAACAGGACCTTGGTTTATATTTAGTAAAAATGTAACAAACCTATCATGAATGATCAAATCATCATCTTCAAGTACAGGAATCGTTTTCAGCGGATTTTTCTGAAAGTCGAAATGTTACTGCAGAAAACATTGCGTTGAGGTAAAGCGTCCTTCGGGTTTGTATTTTAAAAAGACGAAGGTTTTCTTCGCGATGTGGATTACGTTAAATAACATTTTCGTGTAAAGTAATGTCAGGGAAATTAGTTGTAGGTATAGTAAATTGACCAACTTAAATAGTCTGTATATTTTTGATTTAAATCATAGACTTTGATTCCTTGATCATTGTATGAAATGGCTGGATTACAGCAAATTAACGTGGAGATTCAATTTCATACAGTTAACGTCCCAGGCTTTACACATGTAATATTAAGTTAAGAGCTTACTCTCAAAAACTCTGTGTTCATATTATTTTGCTTATCTTCGAGATCAACTACTACGTTCTCGAAGGACACATTGAAGATTTCACAAGCCATGATAGCTGCAACCACTGGTGGGCTCAGCTCCGTTGTGTAAAGTTTCACAACCATCTGAAATGCGTTTTATATGAACTTGATTCATAATCTATACAGCGTGTACCAGAAAGGTGTGATCATATTAATTTCAGGGTGTGATTCAGACCATCAAACTGAACAATGTTCTCCATGGAAACACCATCGAAATCGCGAAAAAAATATCAATTGTTCAGTACAAAACTTCAATACCTACTCGGCCCAAATGTATGGAACACAAAGAAAAACTGCGACAATGTTCCTTATAAGGCATAATTATCATTAAGATTTCTGTGATGGAACAGCAGAATTTTTTTTCGCGATTTCTATAGTGTCATTTTTTTTGTTATAATTATATACTTTACTATATACTTCCTATGCATTTAGTCAAAGCTGTTATTTTTTTATTACAAACAGACACAATTTTATTTATTTCTATAAAGTATAGATTTAGGTTACTAAACAATGGTGGTAGTGGTTTGATCTGCGACAATGTTCCTGGTACACTGCTAACGAGGTTGGCAATGAGCAGTTGACTGCAGCAAACTGTTATAGCCACTGTACCCAATGGCTTACGAGTTTTACTCCTACATATAGAAGTAACTAGGTACTTTATGTTTACATCCTGGTTCATTTCGTTGTCTCTGCAATACGGTGACTGAACCCTAAGTCCTTACATTATTAGCTTCTTACTTTAGCATTGAGGATACTAGAGCAGTACTAAATAGTATGTACTATAAACAGTAGAAGGCACAGTACTCACAATGTTGTCACTAGTTACTAATACAGTTGTTTCATTTCTAGACTATGTAGAAACAAACTGATTACTGAACAAATTAATAACTCTAACAACGAGAGCAACGAATAATAATATTATTAATTTACAAACAACAGCAAATTGCAATCAATTTGACAGACATCAAGTATTCTAACACCACCTTTTTGGATACAAAGAGGTTGAATATATACATTTTATTTTATTTTATTATGAGCCTGATGTGTACCACTGCAGGGCAAAAGGCCTCCCCTTCCGTTTTTCCGTTTATCTCTGTCTTTGGCTATTTGAATATATAGGGGTAGTTTATCTGACCATCATCGCAAATAACATTTGAAATTAAATATTTTCAACAGACTGTAATGTATAATTCACACAATGACCAATGAAGCTTATACTTATCCAGTTTATGCGAATCTCGCATTGTACTGGAAATCTACATAATGCAAAGTGAAGTCATGTTAAATTGGAAATTTATAGCGTAATGTGTCGCCGTGTGCTTAAAGATCTTTTGGCTCTTGAATGACGCTTGAGGGCGCTGATGGTACATTTTTTTGAGAATTTACTTGGTTAATTTGCTTTAGTTCGGACTCTGAACAGGCGTTAGTAAAAAATATGCAGCATTATACATAACATTTGATTAATAACCCTCCTTTTCGGCTTTGCCGCAGTCGGTTAAAAAAAGCATAGCAACGTTGCAAAAGAGTGTGAAAACAATTTTGAATGCCTTGTTTTTTTCAACAGGCGTTTAAATGGTGGAAAACTGCAAAGCTTTATACACATGTTCTTCTCTCATAATAGCACGAACGAAGTAAAGAGCAGCTCATGCTGTTGTAAAATTATAATGTAGATACTACAGGTATAAGCATGCCTGTGAAGTGGTGGCAGAGACACACCAATCGAGGTCTGCGAATAGTCACATTTTGGAAATCAGTGGCACGATGAGCAACCATTTAATCCATGTAAACATGTTAGATATTTTTTTAAATTCATATTCTATGGTTCTCGACGCAATCAGAAAGCCAACCAGCCAGTCAATCAGGCAGTCAATCAAGAACATGTAAGTAAATAAAACAAAAGAGTTCAGCGTCAAGGCTATTCACCCTTTATTATAGTCAAATATATATAACCCGCCGCTTCCTGGATGTCTATCAAAAGTTGTGCTGATTTATGCCAACACATTTTGGGCAATTTATGGGAATTTATGACCAAAATTCCGGAGCGTGTATAAATCAATTCTTATCAAAACCTAACATACGTAGTGTCTAGGATGGTGATACACTATTCTTTATAATCACATCAAGGTTAGCCGCTCCAGTTTCGTTTTGTTTTATACAATATGGCGTCTTCTTCAAGTTTGTCAGCCACGCGGTTATTTTGGGATACCTGAAAGAAGAAAGTAATTTTTTGAGAAGTTGTCTTGAAAACCTCCTTTTAACCTCATTAAACCTTCAGGAAATATATACATGATGTGTTTCTCATCTTCTTCGTGTTGCTGACAAAGTAAACTTCAAATTTTGTTATCCCACAAAACTGTTGGTCACGGTTGTTGTCCCGGCATCGTCGATAACAGCTCTGAGGTCACTGACTGTGTTTGAGAACAATTGTACTAAAAAATAAGGTTACTCCACTTACTTTTTCGCGTCTACAGGAAGTAAAAACTCCAAAGTCGTCATGTTGCCTAGCGCAGCCACATCGGCAATAGTGACATGGTCTGCGGCTAGATAGGTGGTCCGGTTAAGGAATTCTTCAAAGAAACCATATGCTTCATCAATATCATCCAACAATTTCTGCTCTATGGTTTTCTTTCCTTCGATAATTATGGGATACTGCAAAATAAAAAAGTTTTATTCCCGTGATCCATTGATCCCTCTGTCAGTTATACAAATCGTATCAGTGTAACAATCATATCATCGTCATCTGCTTGGCATTTTCCCAACTATGTTAGGGTCGGCTTCCAGTCTAACCGAATGCAACTTAATACCAGTATTTTACATGGAGCAACTGCCTGTCTGACCTCCACAGTTCAGTTAATACTGGATAATACGACACCCCTTAGAAAGACTGGTTGACAGACTTTCGGGCCACTGACTAGCTGAAACTACTGTCAAAGTTCTACAATTAATGAGGGACCATCGGCTTAACGTGCTTTCCGAGGAAATTCGGTTTGTAATGGGTGTTCAACGAACACGTCACCCCAAGACCTATTGTTGTTAATGGAGGTCCTCTCAAGGTTGTTCGAGAATATGTTTACCTCGGGCAAACTCTGCAATTTGGTAAGAACAACTTTGAGAGGGAGGCCAACAGAAGAATTCAGCTGGACTGGGCAGCATTTGGGAAGCTTCGCCGGGTCTTCTCGTCACGTATTCCACAAAGCCTAAAGACTAAGGTCTTCAATCAGTGCGTCCTGCCTGTTATGACTTACGGAGCCGAAACGTAGAACCAATGACCGTTGGGGTAGACGTGTTCTTGAGTGGAGACCGCGAATTGGTAAGATGAGATGGATGAGAGCTGCTGAGAATCAAGTTGAGTGGCGTGCGATTGGGGAGGCCTATGACCAGCAGTGGACTACAGTAGGCTGATGATGATGATGAATGGGTGGTCACCCATCCAGGAACCAACGTGGCTTAGCCTGCGGCTGCTATTACTTAACCACCAGTGGCGCAGATATTTAATCAACTTTCAAGTATTATCTTGAAAGATGTGGTATTCTTAACATTTTCAAGTGGATTCAAATGAAAATCTCATGGAGATAGAATTTTTTTTACTCACAGTAACGTTTCGTAATCTGGGGAAAAGAATAGAGGTATCGAAAAACAGTTTTTGATTGATCAATGCCCTTTTCTTGACATCTTTTGGATACCACGAGTCGTCTTTTCCGTAGGTATCAGCTAGATACGCCAATATTGCGTGACTGAAAATAGAGAAAAGTGGGTTATCAGCAGTACTTAGTACACACGGCGGCACATAAGGATGTACATTTCCACTGTAACTTGACCTTGCTTTGTATAGATTTCCTATACAATGAGAGATCCGCCTAATGGTTTTGTATATAGCTTGATTAGCCGTCTTGCGTAACTACATAAAAAACATTTTTTTTTTGTTACATTGGATGTCTCACTGCTGAGCAAAGGCCAATATCATTCCATGTACTATTTCCTGCGCCTTCTCGAGCCAGCAGTTACAATCATGTAGCCAAGCTTGAAATAATTTTACCAAGCTGCAAGATAATGTTAAATTCTTTAAAAGACAAGGTCACTGATCACTGTAGCACTAAAAAAAAAACGGCTGAAAAAAACCACCGCCAAAACTAAAAGAACAAACCTGTCATGTAGAATGAAGTCACCATCTACCATTACGGGTATTGAGTGCAGAGGATTTATCTGTAAAGAAAATAACATAATATAATATTACGCCTGTAATCCCCTAAGGGACAGGCAGAGGTGCTTGCTATGTTTTAAGGCCCATGTAATAGTCGCGGAGACTGTTGCCATCAACCGGGCACAAATCCAGACTACGTGACAGCTACTGAGAAATTCCTGATGGGAAACCTAATAACACTTTGACCGACCCGGAAATCGAACCTAAGATCTCATGCTCGATAGCGACCATTAGACCAACGAGGCAGTCAGTCAGTAGACATATTTTTTTAAACTAAGAGACAGATAAGACCAAATTAACGACGGATGGATTGCATAAAAAATTTATTGGCCAAAATGAGAAGATAAATCCTGAGAAAAAGACATATAGAGATGAACGTTTGTATGAACACAAAAATAAGTTGTAAACTAAAACCCAACTACGACCAAAACAATAATTTAATAGACACGACATTGATCGTAGCGGCGATCGGCGGCGGCGACCTCTCGCTTCCGGCCTTGGTTCAATCCATGGTCCGGAGCGAGACGGAATGGGACGCCGTCACCTCCTTCTGCGAAGCAGTCATGCTAGCGAAGGAGGTGGCGGAACGTGAGAGGGAGAGAACCTCACGTCCCAGCCGCCGCGGGAGACGCACCGGGCGTCGGGGGCCACGTGGTGGCCCCCGGCCACCGTAGGCGCGGGCCTGTGGACGGTGAGCTATGGGCTAGCTCGCCGTCCGTCCGTCTTATGACGACAGGCCGTGTCGACGGCGCGTTCGTGTTCCACGCGCGCCTCAAAGAGAGTCAGCGAACAGGAAGGGGTCCGAAAGGACCGATGCCTGCCAGGGTTGCGGGACTGTTCGAAAGAGATACCGCGGCCCTGGAACACAAAGGGCAAAGGAAGGAACATGGATGGGTTTTAGTCAGTAAAACTCTGACACTCCCTTCTGCTCAGCCCAGAGCAGGAGGGGTTATTTGATGATTTCCAATCGGTAAAAAAAAAAAAAAGACATTTATGGCATCACACTGGCATTTATTGTCATACTAGCTTTTGCCCGTGGCTTCACTTGCGTTAATTTAGAATTTGGCAATCAATTCGGGTTGTACTCTGCTTGTAGTTCAATTATGATTTGAAATACACGTGGCGCCATCTATTATCATAAAAACGTTATTGTTATTTTCCTCGAGAACAGTGTTTTTTTTTCAGGATAAAAGGTACCCTATGTCCGTTTCGGTACACCTGACAAAGTATGTGCAAAATTTCAGGAAAATCGGTTCAGTGGTTTAGGCGTGAGAAGGTAACAAACAAAACTTACTTTCGCATTTACAGAGATAAGATTACAGATATGTGCGACTCTGGTTATACTAAAACCAATATAACCGATTTCTATGGCGATAAAGATGCTGTACTGATCCCAAATCAAGGGACAAGACAAGAGAATGGTAATTTCAGGCCTATGGAATGGATGTCCTCTTACCTTCAAATACTCGGGTGACTTATGTTCGTTTGCCGCAAGATTCAGTTCTATCTTCTCATAGGGAACGTTGAATATTTCGAAACCCATCAAGGCCGCGCGCACTGGCGGGCTCAGGTCCACTGCGTAAAGTTTAATACCCATCTGAAATGGTAATAGAAAGTATAAGTAATGTGTTTCAAATTAGAATAGGACTGACCTCGCGCCATATTGTGACGTCCTTTCTGTCAAATCGAAGAAGTTCAAATGAAAATGATTTATTGTTTTTGCCAAGTTTTTCTTACCAACTAGTGATTGGAATTTCCTTTTAGGCGTCTAAAGCCTGTGTTAGGAAACTCCACTCTTCCATAACTTATTTACAATAATAAACTTGTTTTTTTTTACAGTTATTACAGAAAAAAAAAAAAGAGCAAAGTACATTATAAAAATGGAAAAATACAGAAAAATAAATAAAAGTGAGAAAGTGCATGTGCTTGTCACTAAGACGGTGAGTGAGGAATGGTTAGGTGTGAGTGAGTGTATGGGGAGGGGTGACTGAGTGAGTGTATGAGGTAATCCTGTGTGGGGGAGGGGTTGTGTAGGGAGTGTGGATGAGTGAGTGAGTGTTGAGTATATAAGTGTGGGTGTGTGAAAGGGTGTGTATGGTGTGCTTTTTGCTGCGTGATTGAAATAGGAAAAGTTGGGTAGGGAATATGTTTTTATTGCCAAAATATATAAAAAAAGGGTTTAGATTAGCCTCAAACTAGGCAAAGCGCTCGCACCAATACGGATCGAGAATTTGCTAGCTAAAAAAGAAAATTGAAACATAATCGGTTCCATGAAACATAAAACAATTGGTTTATAAACCAGTCGCCTCTAAGATGAAGTCAATACTTCAACGCTCTTAAAAAAAAAAACGATAATAATATAAGGATAACAATAACAAGACAATAACGGAAATAAATAATGTTTTACGCAAATAAATAAATAAATAAATATACTATTACTATTAAATATTAAGTATTAAAAAAAAAAAACATATCTTTACGCAAATTAATCGACCACATGCCATTCTTCGGTGAATAAAACTCATCGTTGCTACGATGGCGTTTGATTCACCACTTCAACGCTTTAAATACGATGATAATTTGAACATAACATTAACAAGACAATAACGATCAAATTAATAAATTATTAAGTTTTTTTTTACAACTGTCTCTTTTCAAGTGACAGTTATCTAGGTATTATTGTTCTTCACTAGGTTCTGGCTTACGCGCCGTTTCTTAGTTAAAACGAACAGACTGTTATCACATCATATCCAAAAATAGCATTATTAATCTTGGGTATGAATTGAACGTGGATCCAAGAACTAAACTGAAGTTGTTTAAAATTAAACGCGTGATGTCGTTTTGTTGTGGATCCGCTTTTCCTCAGTCTACCACAGCGTAATCCACCAAAGGTGAAAAGTCCTTTAAAGTAGTTTAAAGAACCAGCAATACACTAAAATGTTATGCGATTCCAAAATTAACTTTAAATTCCGCCAAGGTCATATTTCCGGATAGTAGCGCCTGATTCCATGACTCAGCAGTACCAAGTTAATATCAAATTAATAATGTATTTTTCCATACTGATTTTCTACAGCTATTGGGTCAGTTGTCGCTGACAGAATATCACAATTTAAACACAAGATAAATTATAAACCAACAATATTTCGAAGCACAATACTTACGTTTATTAATTATTTGATAAGAAACGAGTTATCGCGTGACACAACTACAACAGTCAACACGTCTTACACAACTACTGTCCAAAAAGACTGTACCTATATACATATGAATCAGTACATTACTTATCCATTCTTATCTGACTGATAAAAAAAATATTTCGCAATAACTTTGAGTAGGTTATGGTTACGAGATTTAGGTAATGCTCTATGGACTGTTCCAAATATATTTTTTATATACAGGGTGTTACAAGACCCTTAACGAAGCTGTCATTTGACATTTAGACATTATGTACATCAAACTAAGTAACTTTACGCAAAAAATATTGCTGGGAACTTCTTTTTTGGGTGAAAAATCACGTTTTCACGACTCAATGTAACGTACTCGAAACATTGTGCTGATGGATGGATTGAATAGTATCTATCGGGTTGTGGAGATGCTTAAAGTAAAAATCTTACATTAAAACATGTATTTAAAAATAATCTTGTGAAAAAATTGGAACTTTGACCCCCAATATCTCCGTAACTAGAAGGTTACCAGGTATGGTCTAGAACAAAAGAAAATGCAATGACAGGGAGAACCTTTCGGCTTCGTTAAGGGTCTTGTTACACTCTATAAATTGCGCTTTCAGATTATATTGATGAAAGCGTAAAAAAACCCTGTTCAGGTTTTCTTATTAGTAGTAGTATATTCACCCACTAAGGAGAATTAGTTACACATTCATCTGTATTAGTAAGATTTCAACTATGTAATTATGGTACATGATTTCCAACAACTATTGTTTTAATACATTTTTGACGAGGTTCTGTACCTCGGACAACACGCTAAGATTGGAAAATATTTGCGTCTCGGTAGTTAGACATGGTCACCCACCCACAGACCGACCTAGTGTTGCTTTGCCTTGTAGATCGATTCGTGATGTTGCTGTCATTTTCTAGTCACAACCACAATCAATGCAAAGAATAAAATAAAAACACTAAGGTGGCATTACAAGTTGGTATCCTCAGGTCAGTTTTCCGATCCATATATTTACATCAAATACTTTTGAACACAGCATAGTAATATTGTATTGTTGCTACTGAATATTATCTTTATCGATAGAGAAGAGGTACTTTTATGTAGAGATAAAACAGAATATGAGTGAAGTGATTTAACAGCATGACTGTTCGTTTTCAGTCATATTACTAAGATTATTAATCTTGTTTGTCTGCCCGGTAGTGAGTAACGTGATTTTTACCCCACTGGGCGACGGCTAGATGAGGTTATGTTAAAGAGGCGGTTTATACACATCTTTTATGACCATTTCAATAAATGCGTCGATGGGAAGAGACCAGATGGTATGACCATAATGCCTTGGAAGTTGGGTAGGCCTTTGGTGTGGGATGCAACTTGCGTCGACACCCTTGCGCCATCCCATCTTCCTAGCACAGTGAGCTGCGCTGGGGCGGCTGCTGCAGGTGCTGAAAACCTCAAACGGCGCAAATACAATAATTTAATTGGTAGTTACGTGTTTGAGCCGTTTGGGGTTGAAACACTAGGCCCATGGGGTCCGAGTGCCCACCTAGTATTTCGGGAAATCGCCAAGCGGTTGGTCGACTCTTCACGTGACCAGAGGGCGGGCCTATTTTTTGGCCAAAGAATCAGCATTGCCATACAACGTGGCAATGCTGCCAGCCTTCTGGGCACTTTTCCTGTTGACAGCGATGTGGACGAATTTTTTGACGCCCTGTAACCCTTTTGATACTTGTACATATTTTTATTACTATTATAGATTTGTAGTTTGTAAATAATGTAAATAACTTGATTGAAATAAAACAAAAATCTTATATTAAAAACATGTAAATAAAAAAAAACTTGTGAAAAAATTTCAATAATGAATTAAAAGGCGTTAGAAATTAATTAACTTTAATTGATA
This sequence comes from Eugnorisma glareosa, assembly GCA_947578425.1. Taxonomy (NCBI): domain Eukaryota; kingdom Metazoa; phylum Arthropoda; class Insecta; order Lepidoptera; family Noctuidae; genus Eugnorisma; species Eugnorisma glareosa. The sequence continues at coordinate 14,282,460 of OX387961.1, read as the reverse complement.
ATATAACAAATCAAATCAATTTATTTGCTATAAAGTATTGGTACAATTTCGGTCATAACATAAATAATCCATATCCTTAATACTAAGTCATAATAATGTGACATGCAAACATTCGGGGTTATAATTATTATCATTAAATTCATATTTCAATGTCAAATAAAATTCGACACATTTTCAATAATATTAAGTCAATGGTTAAATAATTACCGTTATATTTTATTTACCAATTTCTTATTTATTAAGTCACTTACTGAGTAGAAATACTTTTCCCTTAACCATCTGGCCACCATTAGCTTATATATATAATGCCTGTTACGTACCTTCTAGACAATGTACGAAGTTGCTAGTTATAGGGAGATGGCCCTGTTCGATGTAGCTAGTACTCAGATAAGTATATGCATGAGAGTAAACTATATAGAACACCTTACTTCGGTTTGTAACTTACACAGGGATTGCTATTCATTGTACCCAAAGGCACCTTCAGAGTGTTTGTCCATCTCAGTTTGTCGAATAGGTCCTTTGTCAAACAAGATCAGAGACCCCACCACGAGTTGGCTGTGTGAATTTCACATAAATAAGTCGATTTTAAAATTAAAAATACTATTGTCACATAAATTATTTTCATAATTTTAAAAATTTATTCATATCTATTAATGATACTGATTGTGCTTGTTGCAAACAATTTAACTAAATGCTACAGGATAATATTGTATTTTCGTTTTTTTTTTTGGATATGGCATCTCGCAGTTCAGTCTCTGAGGCTGGCTACTGCTTAACCGGGCAAATCCCTGTGGATGCCTTAAAAATGAATCTAAGGCCTCCAGCCTTCGCGGGCCTGTGGACGGTGAGCTATGGGCTAGCTCGCCGTCCGTCCGTCTTATGACGACAGGCCGTGTCTACGGCGCGTTCGTGTTCCACGCGCGCCTCAAAGAGAGTCAGCAAACAGGAAGTGGTCCGTAAGGTCCGACGCCTGCCAGGTTGCGGGACTGTTCGAAAGAGATACCGCGGCCCTGGAACACAAAGGGCAAAGGAAGGAACATGGATGGGTTTTAGTCAGTAAAAGTCTGACACTTCGTCCTGCTCAGCCCAGAGCGGGAGGGGTTATTTGATGATTTCCCATCGGTAAAAAAAAAAAAAAAGGCCTCCAGCCAGTGGTATTTTCGATTTAAAAATTCACGTATTTACGTTTACTTCGCACGCTCGTGCTAGGGCTTCTGTTATTGGACGCCGTAGTTAACTTGATTATTTTACAAGTCGATGTTAGCACAAAGTGATCCTCGGAACGAATTTAATACTTGATGTTGGAATCGGAGTACCACTGGGTCCAATTCGTGACCCATTTCTATTTAACATGTATATAATATAATGACGCATTGATGAAATGAAATTATTTTTTTTGCAAATAGGATATTAAAATCACTTTTACATGTCAATATTTTGTTTTTAAAAGAACGTTGGCGCCGGCATTTCCTAACTGACTACCCCTGAGAAGAAATGCCGAAACAAACTCAGGGATCGTGGTCTCTTTTAAAGTCCAGACACTATTATTTGAATCAACGTGAGTGTGATCATGTAGGCATTGTCTGGTATGGTCTTTTGAGGAATACAGTTGAGGATGCAATCAGTCATTAGTTTTTTTTTTTTTAATAAGAAACCACATCAGTACAAATCAATTTAAACAAATATAATCCGTACGAACAAATTATTTGATAATAGTTGTAGATTATTCATAGACCATACTGGTTCTGGTATACATTATCATCTCTAAATATCGAGTAATAAAGTGTCCAAAAATATCCTTAACGAAGCCGAAAGGCACTGGTTTTCAATTGTTTTTGTACTGGATCAAACCTGGGAACCGTCTAGATACAGAGATATTGGAGGTAAAAATTCCCAAATTTTGGAGTATTTTTTTAGTACTTGTTTTTAAGGTATTGACTTTGCTTTAATTACCTCCATAACCTGTTTACTATTCAAAGCATCCATCAGCACAATGTTATAGGTGATATTGAGTTTTACCGTAAAACGTGATTTTACACCCCAACAAAAGAAGGTCGTTTCCCAGCAATGCTTTTTGCGCAGGGTTACCTAATTTGATGTACGTAACGCTTGGTTGACGGCGTCGTTAAGGTTCTTGTTACACCCTGTATTTTCAGGCAAGTATTTTGGTTGTCTTACATAAAGTTGGATATGTTCCAACCTCTAATAGATTGGCACAGCATCGATTCTACCAAAGAATTTGGACGAGCAGTTTAAGGGATTATAGAAAGCGTTTAAAATTAATCCTACTAACTGGAATAATTGTTTTTTTTAAACATTTTCGACTAAACTTTCGTTTTTCTAAGCGGTTAAGGGTGATTTTTGAATACTTTTAAGTTATTTGTACAATTATTTGTCTTTTGCCATAGTTTCGTTTGATTGTATATGTAACTCGTGATGTTTTACCTAATATCTACATTATAGGTAGTAGTAGGTAGTTTCGACGCATTTCACCCGCCCTGTTGTAACCACATGACGCATCTGGGCTGACCACAAGCTGTGCCCGAATTTGTGAAGTACTTAGTTTTGCGTAAAGTTACTTAGTTTGATGTACATAATGCTTGGTTGACGGCTTCGTGAAGGATCCGCTTACACCCTGTATACTAATCAACGATGGATGATATATTATAGGTTATGCTTATGTATTATTTTTTTATTAGATCAGCAGTTAGATAGCCAAGGTTGCCTTGTCATTCACCTATGACGGAATACCTATGCGGTAAGAAAACATAATACCATGTTGTCACGTGAACATTGTTATCTATCTATATCGGTAAGTAAAAATGAAACAAAATTATAAAGCCCCAATACAGATTTATTTACAATAGCAATGTACATTCATGTTTGTCAGTGATTTGTATAAATGCTCAGATATTCGATATTTATTGTACTGAGTAACAGTAATTACCCCATCTCAATATACAGCATAGGTACACAAACCCCTCGATGATAATCATGCTTCTAAAAGGGTCTTTATGATCTGCGTTAACTGCGCTGCTCCAGGTTCGTTGTGTTTCTTTGCATATGGTGTCTGCTTCAGTTTTGTTAACCAAGCGTGTGTTCTTGGAAGCCTTAAAAGGAAATTCCTTATTAATAAAAAATAGGTTTATTTATAATTGGGGCACATCACTACATAGTATAAAACAAAGTCGCTTTCTCTGTCCCTATGTCCCTTTGTATGCTTAAATCTTTGAAACTACGCAACGGATTTTGATGCGGTTTTTTTTAATAGATAGAGTGATTCAAGAGGAAGGTTTATATGTATAACATTGCACCCGTGCGAAGCCGGGCGGGTCGCTAGTTTACAATAAAATAGAGCACAGTTGCTTATTTGCCTGGAAAATTGGACCTGGTGAATTCATGCACTATACAGGCTATCGCTTTGCATCCTGGTTAAATTCAAGGAGGTATCCATACTAATGATTCTCGACCCTAATCGATATTAAAAAAGGTAGGTTTTTTTTTATTTACGGGTATCGGTAAGTGTAAACCACCCATATTAAAACGCAGCCCGTCTGTTCCTAGTCCTATAAACGCGCCGTCACACACACAAACGCAAACGTTTGTTCAACAGTATAAATATGTATGGAAACTAGGGGGTGATTTAGGCTTACCGATTTCCGTAAAAAATAAAAATAAAAACTATATAAAGAGGTATCTATACTAATAACTATAAAAATATAATAATTAGTATAGATACCTCCTTGAATTTGACCAGGATGTTAACAACAGCCTGCATAAGTGAAAATTAAAGTACTAAAATTTATTGCACGAATTCGATTTATGTAAATACTTGTCCAGTTGTAATTTAAAAAGCCATATAATATTTGTTATCGACTGGAAATCCTACTACCCGTGGATCTTTGCCTTGCTGAGGCATAGCATTAGCATAATCAGCCTGTAATGTTCTCAGTACTGGGACACAAACCTCCTCTCTATGAGTGGGAGTGGTCCACCACGTGGGCTCAGTGTGGGTTGGTAGATGTCACATGTCTTCGATTTTTTTGTTCTAGGACATGCCGATTTCCTCACGATGTTTTCCTTCACCGTTTTGAGAGCAGTGTTGATGAAATAAATTACACTAAGTAATGCGTCTGCCTGGGTTCGAACCGAAGACTTACTGCTTGTAATTCAGCTGTGGCATGAAACTCATTAATTAAGGGTTTGGCTAGATTTCAGTGTTTCATTGGACTGCGAATCTATAAGAATATCCAGAGCCAATAAAGAGAAATTAAAGTTTTGTGACCTCTGGTCGACAATTCTTCGTTAAAAAAGTGTCATAGCTGCTTCTTTTAAATACATACGTTGCAACTATATTTATAAATTACTAATAACATTACTATGGGATTTTAACTTTTGAACGCAGTGTTACCAGGGGGCCTAAAATGGAAGCTTTTCTCAGAATCATAATATGAATCACGTTAAAAATTTAAAATTCTTAAAATGGTCTTTATGGTTATGACGACAAAGTCCATTTTAAGAGTTTTAAATTTTTAACGTGAGTCGTATTATGATTCTGATAAAGCAGCCATTTGAGGCCCCCTGTACGAAGCTCAGATTTAGTAATTGCGTTTGGGTTCTTTGGTAAATTCGCCCTTAATTCCATGAAAGAAGTTTGACTCACTTTTGTGGGTCTATCGGCATGATCATTTCCATAGCGGTAACAGTAGTGAAGGCTGCCACATCGGCTATTGTGATGTGATCAGCAGCGAGATATGTTGTTCGTGACAGGAACTCTTCAATAAAACCGAACGCCTCGGCAAGGTCATCCAACCGATTTTGAGGTATGATCTTGTTCCCTTCAGCCATTATGGGATACTGCAAAAGGACGTCAAGAAATTATTATCTTTGTTCCCATTAAATAAATAAATATAAATAAATAAATATCGCCGGACATTAGACACATCGCCATCTAGGTGCCACACTAAGCAACGAGGCTTGTGTCGTGGACACCAGATAGTTGATAATACTACATAGATTACTTTTTATTTGTAAATACATACTTATTATACATAGAAACATCCATGACTCGGAAATAAATGTCCATGCTCATCACACAAACATTTGCTTCTACCGGGATTGGAACCCGGGACCCTAAGAACGTAAGGTAGCCTCACTACCGCTGCGCTATTCGGGTCGTCAATGGTCTATTTAGAATCTATAAAAATAATTAAATTTGAAGTGTCTGTTTGTAATATCAAAATAACAGCTATTTACTGAATGCATATGAGAATATACACGGTACTAACAAAAACATTTTATTTTATTTTTGTCTTTCTCTCTGTCTGTTTGTTCCGGCTAATCTCTAAAACAGCTGGACTCATTTGGACGGGACTTTGACTGGCAGATAGCTGATATTATAAGGTCTAACATAGGCTACTTTAATGTTAGAAAAACAATTAGGGTTCCGTGCAAAAAATTAAATCCATGAAATTGTTAACAAAATCCGGTTCAAAAAGAGAGCAATTTGTTTTAATAATAATTTCACGCGAACGAAGGTCACGGGCAGCAGCTAGTTCTTGTTAACAAGGTGAAGTTTCCTGACTAGCTCATCAGCTCCCAACCTAACTCGCTTGTGGTAGAGGAGTACTACAGTTCTAAATTATTCAATAGGGTATACGCAAGAAATACAAAACGTTTTTTATTTCTTAAAAATGCCTTGTATTGTACCATAAAAACATTGTGGTACACTTGTTTAATTATCTAATACAACACTTATTTTACAATTTAATACTTTATGTAGCGTGTTTTTGGTGAAATGGAACGCAAACACAAAACGCATCGATTCCGGTAGTGACGTCAAAAGATGTGTCAAAGAAACACTTTTGGTTGAAAAGTACTTAAAGTTTACTAAAATATCACTAAAATTTTACTATAATATTGTTGTTGCAATTGTTGCTTAAATAAACCACTTACATCATAGTAAAACTATTCTACTAAGGGCAAAAAAATTGATTTAAACAAGGCAGATAGAGATAAGTGACATCAAATGCTATGACATTAATGGCCGCGATAGTCATGGACGTTTGAACTGTCGTAGAAAATTGTAGGAGTTTAATTTCTTTTTTGTGCGACAAGCAGTTGTTGAAATTAACTTTTAATTATTTTCTTGGGTTGATAGTACTGCATATTATTGATTTAAGTGAAAAAAATATTACATGCATATTCCCTATTAACACGAGATTAAAAACATAACATCACATCACGTCTAATAATCGTAATCTCCGAAGGGTTACGCAGAGGTGTACCTAATAGTACACCCACATTTTGCCAGTTATGTTTAAGCCCCATGTAATAGGGGGCGACCGATATTGCCGTCAACCGGGCACAAGTCTTGACCCCGTGGCTGCTACTGAGAAAACTCCTGATGGAAAAAACCAATAACAATTTGCCCGACCTGGGAAACGAACCCAGGTCCCACGCTCAGCAGTCTCGCTGGCAACCACGAGACCAACGGGGCAGTCCTATAATACTAGTACGGTTGAACAAGTTATTTGGTATACACGCGGAAATTTTTACAATCCAATGTTGAAGCGTATACTTTTCCAAATTTTATTTAATAAACCTTTTTTCATTTAGAGACTGACTCATAATAACATAAGCTTTATATTGTGAATATTTCTGCGTGTATACCAAATAGCTTGTTCGACCATAGGTACATATAGTGCGAAGGCAAGCTTTTTTAACGTTAGTAAAAGAAAATTACTTACAGTTATACCTCGTGTTCTAGGAAAAAGAATTGAGGTGTTGAAGAAAAGTTTTTGGTTGACCTGGGCCCTTTTTTTGACATCCTTTGGATACCAGGAATCGTCTTTTGCGTAGGTATCAGCTAGGTACATGATTATAGCGTGACTAAAAAAAACGAATATGATTACTGTTACTGTTAGCCTGTGTCATCCCACTGCTGGGCAAATGCGTCCCCCATGACTTCCAAATTCTTCGATCTAGGGCCAATGTGAGACACCGGGCGTTGGTTTTGTCCAGCTCGTCGGTCTACCGCATCGCCTTCTGGCTGTGTCAGGGCTCCACATCGTGGTTATTTTGGCCCACAGCTCGTCGGGCATATAATAAAATTATCAGTTATTTAAATACTTATACATTAGTACGTAATTAACCTGAGAAGCAAAACCTCAGGGGGCCTAAAATGGAAGCTTTATCAGAATCATAATATGAATCACGTTAAAAATTTTAAATTCTTATAATGGTCTTTATGGTTGTAAACACAAAGTCCATTTTAAGAGTTTTAAATTTAAAACGCGATTCGTATTATGATTCTGATAATGCAGCCATTTTAGGCCCCCTGCTCATTCGTAGATGATACAATTTAAGCATTGATCAACATCACATTTAGGCGGAAGCACCAGGGTAGCCGCGAAATTCAAATTTTCTTATTTTTTTTGCTATTTGCCGGTCAGTGTCAGACTGTATGCTAAACAAAATATAATTCGCGACCGCTATTCGAATGTTTTTACAGAATAACTCTTTCATGAAATAGTCATTCAATGGAATTATTTGAACTTAGAGGGTTGTTTTGATGACTATAACTCAATAAAACCATTACATTACATATTTGTTACAATCGCGAATCACATTTGTTCAAAATACAACCTAACACTGACCTGCAAATTGCAAAAAACGTAAGAAAATTTGAATTTCGCGGTGTACCCTGGCGCTTCCCATTATCAGTGTAAAAAGTTATTACATACCAAGTTAGAAACTTGTATCACGTAGATCATTTTAAAACAACTAACCTGTCAAATATAACGAAATCACCATCTTCTAGCAAAGGTATAGTGTGCAGTGGATTTTTCTGAAACAGAAAGGTTTTTTTCTTTAATAAAACTGTGGGTAGGTAGATAGGTAGGTATGAAATTGTGAACTGATTTTATCCTGTAAACCTGGATAACCCTTTGCACTAAGAAGGAGAGACTGAGGATAGTTTGTCAGAGATGGCTGGCATATCTTTAATGTTTATTCGGCATGTTTCCTGGCCTGTGGCCTGCGTGACAGCAAAGAGCGGACTTATTTATGACAAGCTGTTGCCCGCGGCTTCGCTCGCATTTTGGTCGGAAATTATCCCATAGGCACTTTGTAAAGCTTATGGCACTCGGGAATAATGTAGCTTCCTATTAGTGAAAGAATTTTCAAAATCGGTTCTGTAGATCCAGAGATTACCCCTATATACAAACTTTACCTCTTTATAATATTAGTATAGATGAAAAAATGGGAAAATACTATGCTTCACGCAACTGCAGTCCTGATACAGCTAGACAAGTATCAGCGGATCGATATGCCTTGGATCTTCCTCATCAATTGGCAAGAAGAAGAACTACCTACATCAAAAAAATCGAAAGAAATGGGGGCAGGCTTTTACCCAAGATTGGGGCAGTTCAGGTTATTAATGTTTTATTAGGTTTCTCTTGCGCTTGGTGATGGCAAAAGTGTCATTATTTGAACCGAAATCCGCATCAAAAGATCTTAGGTTCTTACTTTCAAGTACTCCGGTGTGAAATTATCTTTATTAAAAAGATCCACTTCAATCTTTTCAAAAGGTACGTTGAATATCTCACAAACCATCATGGCAGCCCGCACAGGCGGACTCCAATCCAATGTGTACAGTTTAACACCCATCTGAAATCAAAGTAGTATATTTTAGTGATAATATCAGTTGTTCAACTGAAAAGAAACGAGGTTATCGCGTGATGAGCATATTCATAAAAACATTATGAAAGACAATGATATAAAAAGATGTAATGGTTGTATCCTATCATTCCCGTTGAACTTACAACATGGAATGTACTCACCAAAATGGGTATTACGCTAATTTAATTTAATTTAATTAATCTGTGAACAATTATTTAAATCGTTGTGTCCCTGTAACTCCAAAAGAAGAATAAATCAAATAAATTATGTCTAAAAAACTGTTGAAACCTGGAAATAAAAAAGTACCTATTTGCTTACAATTTTATTAGCTCCTTTTTTATCACTCGTACACTTCAACACTTTTTTAGGTAATTTTGGCGCGAGACACTTGCCACTTCTTCAATAAAATTTGTATGGGTTTTAATAGTATCCCAAAAGAGTTCTTCTATGTAGTTTTATGCAGTTTTATACACTAGTTTGTCTAAACACAAATAATATATTTTTGTTGAAAACAAAAACACGTGAATAACCAACGCGTTGAACCCAACTACTGAACCGCCAAGGTCAGGGTTTTTATTTAGAATCGTGACGTCAACTCGTATAATGGGCGAGTCCACTTATCTAGTTACTGCTGTTAGGTATTAGCACTATACTAGGCCGCTATCATCTAATCTGTAGTATCTCATGTGGCAAAATCGGTAAAATATTTTGTTTGTTTTTGTGTCAGAGATCATCTCTGCAAGTGGGTGAGACTGTGGTGTAACTGGTCTGTTTACACCACAGTGTTATTACCAAGTCTCGTATGATTTCTTTACTTGCGTTTCGTTGCTTTTTTTAGACTGTAAATAGTAAACATACACGCGGACAAAGTTACTGCCAGTAACTAGTGTGTTAAATAAAATCAAACCGTGTAGGTAAAATCGAAAGCGCATTGTTCTTGTGCTGTGATTTTTTTTTATTCGTCAATTTTAGCTAAATCAAAGTTTTTGTCTGCGAGTAGTTCATAATGACTGGTAGTTGGTGCACGCTTATACGTTTTTTAGGGATCTTTGACCTTAAACGTAAATTAAAATTTGTTTTTTGAACGATATCTATGTATATTTCATACCTGTTTCAATAGTTTGTAACAAACCACGCACTAATTAAATAGACACAGATGCATTGTGAAACCATTTAAAACTTACATTTTATCCGACTTCGTTTATAATCTGCGACACACTATATACGTCTTACGATAGTCACTCAACTGAATAACCAACAAATGAATAACCAACCAAGGTCGGCAAGCTTGGTAAATCACTAATTCACTACCTATGCCCTTTTTTTTTCCGATGGGAAATCATCAAATAACCCCTCCCGCTCTAGGCTGAGCAGGAGGGAGTGTCAGACTTTTACTGACTAAAACCCATCCATGTTCCTTCCTTTGCCCTTTGTGTTCCAGGGCCGCGGTATCTCTTTCGAACAGTCCCGCAACCCTGGCAGGCGTCGGTCCTTACGGACCCCTCCCTGTTTGCTGACTCTCCTTGAGGCGCGCGTGGAACACGAACGCGCCGTCGACACGGCCTGTCGTCATAAGACGGACGGACGGCGAGCTAGCCCATAGCTCACCGTCCACAGGCCCGCGACTACCTATGCCCTGCGGTTGCAACCACCGTTTTTGAGTTTTTTCTTTGTGCTTTGATCCTAATGGTCGCAGATCAAATCCGATTCTTAGTTCTACAGATTTGCGCGTTTGGACAAACTTTGCTTAGCTTTATAATAAATACTAATAAGTATACGTCATACATTACGAGGTACTTCTTGCAGCCTACAGATGTTCCCAATTTTAGTCTATCGCTATAGTCCCTTTAAAGGGTGAATGGGTCACCGTTTCAGTTTTCGGGTGTCACGTATTCATTAGATAGAAATTGTTCATCGTTAATTTTAAAAAAAACAGCTGTTTCTTCCAAAAGTACAATCGCTGGACATAACACACAGCGCCATCTAGGTGCCACACTAAGCAACGAGGCTTGTGTCGTGGACACCAGATAGTTGATACTACTACATAGATACTTTTGGTTTGTAAATACATACTTTTTATACATTAAACATCCATGACTCGGAAACAAATGTCCATGTTCATCACACAAACATTTGCTCCTACCGGGATTCGAACCCGGGACCCTAAGAATGTAAAGCAGCCTCACTAACGCTGCGCCATTCGGGTCATCAAAGTGTACGGAACGGCTGATTTTGTTTTGGAATGACTAATGATACTGGGCCGGGTAGAAGAACCGTGCGGTTCACACTGCAGGAGACTGCATGGCATGGAGGCGTGTCTTATGTGGTTGATCTTCAGGAGTTCGGGAATTATAAAGAAAAGACATGTATTCTGAAGACATGGGGGTTTCCGGATGGGCATGACCACTCAGTGTGTAATTTTATAATAGTTCGTTTTAACCCTTTATAAGGCAGAGAAAACCGGAAGTGGTAGGAAGACGAAATTTATGTATGTTAAGAAGGATATTTTTATATGTTTTATAAGATAAACAAAAACAAACTTTTTTTTTTAATCACTGCCAAATATTATATAAAATTATATAAATATAAAAATTTTAGCAAGCAGGTTTATGTGCCACTGCCCATACTAGAATGGTGATATTTCTTCTTAAAAAAATGATTTTAACCCTGTTTCACCGCTTTGTTTCTATGACAGCACATCAAGTTACTGCAATCTGTCAAATTTCTTTAACAGATTTTCAACTTTATCGCTAAGTTATTAGGTATATATAAGGTTGATTTGGAAAATTTGACAGTTATAAGTAGCTTGATGTGTCTGTACCTAAGAAACTCGCAGGACTTGAAATTTTCTTTATTCCAATTGCTTTGCCCAAATTATTTTTGTTTAAATCACTTACATTTTTATCCAACTTCGTAAAAAAACGTAACCACGGTTGTAACAGCACACGTCTCACATAAGTACTGATCAGCCAGGGTCAAGAGGCTTATTTATAAATCATTACGAACACTTATCCATTTATCTTGCCTTTAGGCATAGGTACGTTCGTTATTATCATGTGTGATAAAAACGGTCTGGGAGGTGGAAGTCCAAATCCTACCGATCTACAACAAATTTTATGATTTATTGCATTTTTTTTAATCTTGTCCGTCTTATTTACACTGATTGTTTAAGATTTCAATGTTTTGCCTGTACTTAGAACATACTTTTTTACATAAACTTCAGTGTAGCCAACTTAATGTCATGTCACGTTTGACATGTGACCCTTGTACGCACGACGACCAATCAAGCTATAAAAATCAGTTTATGCGGATCTCTCAGTGTATGGAAAATTTATACAAAGCGAGGTCATGTTCTACTGGAACTGTATGGCTTGATGTGTCGCCGAGTGATACTAAAGTAACTAGTACGGTCTTGCGAGTAGATTACAATTTGTTCGCATGGACCCGCCTAGCGTTTGTAAAAGCGTATTAAAATGTCACACGGACAGCTTTGACGGACATTCAGACCAACGCGGTGGCGCCCGCGCCGCCGGCGTCTTCCAGCAGATGTTGCGAGTATATTATCATGAGATACAATAGGCAAATGCCACGCCCAGCATCGTGCTGGTTTACTTTGGTCTCACCAACAGCCGAGTAAAGTACTTGGGTTTGCGTTGGTCTACTATTATTAACACAATTGTGAGTATGGATGGGTGTTTGTTACTTTTCTACGTAAAAACTACTGAACGGATTTGGATGAAATTGAATTTGAAATTGGATTAACCCTGGATTGTTTTTAAACCGGTAGTACGTTCCGGGGGGACAATTACCATATTTCACAAGCCGAAGCCGCGGGCATATGCTATAGTTATCCATCCATCATTATTATAGATGACATAAATGTAGAAAGAATCAACAATGAACAAGCAAAATTTTATTTTGATAACCAATCGGCATCGTTATGGATGATTGTCGTATCTATATCTATAGGTATATATTGTTATACAATTTTATGCCTTGTCTGCACATAGTATTTATACAAGGTGTTATTAAATAAACACAAGGCCTTCCGTGTGGACCATGAAACTGACCAACTTTTGTTCTACGAGAACATGCAAATCGCAAAAAAAAATGACTATGGTAACTGACGCGATCAGGTGATCAACATATTGTTTGGTAAAACTAAAAAAAAAAAAGAATTTCCAAAACATAGAACAAAAGTTCAGTTCGAGAGGTATTGTGTGTATCATGTTACAACCTGTACATAAGGGTGTAACAAGACCCTTCACGAAGCCGTCAACCAAGCATTCTGTACATCAAACTAAGTAACTTTACGCAAAAAATATTACTGGGAAACAAAATTTTTTTTTGGGGTGATAAATCACGTTTTACGGTAGGACACAATGTAACGCACTCAAAACATTGTGCCGATGGATGCATTTAATAGTACGGGGGTCGTGAAGGTGTTTAAAACAAAAATCTTACATTAATGATATGTATTTTAAAAAAAAATTGTGAAAAAGTTGGAACTTACCCCCCAATATCTCCGTAACTAGAAGGTTCCCAGGTATGGTCTAGAACAAAAAAAATATTGCAATGACGAGGAGAACAAGTGCCTTTCGGCTTCGTTAAGGGTCTTGTTACACCCTTTATTTATACCTTTTTGCTAATAATTAGAAACGAAAAGCGACTTTAATTATTAAAGTCGCTTTTCGTTGAGTTGTTGCAGGTTATAAACTCAAACTCAAACTCAAAGCATTTATTTCAATTAGACCATTACAGGCACTTTTGAAAGTCAAACAAAAACAAAAAAAAAGCTAAGCTACAGTCACAGTCACAAGGCATAATAACTTGAGAAAGTACTGTAGTTGCACATTCCAAAGCGTAGATCTCTATGGAGAAGAATGAGCAAGAAACTCCATGGACACTCTTTTTAATCAAAATATTGTTACAAAATCTTGGTTACATCATTCACGTTGAGATTATACATATATGTGAGAACGATGTAGAAAGACGTGCACATTAAGAGCGCCCAGAGTAAAAGATTAAAATAATCAACACTTTCAAAATAAAGTAATTAAAATAAACCGTGGCAGCTAAGAGATGACCACTCCCAACTGACAGCGCCCGTTCACGAACATGACGCATGGCTCGGCGCCATTCAACTCAACCATATTGAAGGGAACCAAATGACCCGACACACGCGCCACCATCAGCGAGAAATTTGAGTGAGCATGACATTCTCTCAGCCACCAGGCTACATTCAAGTCAATGAAAGCTAAATAAATGTAAATCGTTGCTTTACAGTACATAGTACTCACACGTGTGCTATGCAATTATATAATATTATTAAGAGATGGAATCTATACAAAGCAAGGATATTATTACAATCTTCTGCAGCTTCCACAATAACTTAACCTGATAATCAATTAGTTTGCTCCTATGGTTGTGGAGCAGGACCAGCATTGAGCCAAGCATTTTTATCATCAATATAGTCCCCCAACTTATAATATGCTTGCCTACATAGTGTGCGTTTTATACAAGATTTAAATTTCGTCTCATTCAGTTGTAGAATGGGAGGAGGTATTTTATTGTAGCATTTTAAACAGTACCCCATGAAAGATGAGTCTACTTTAGCTAGCCTGAAACCTGGCTGAACTAGTTGGTCCCTATTTCTAGTATTATAGTGGTGTCTGTCACCTCTCTTACTAAATAAATGCAGATTTTTCCTAACGTACATGATGTTTTCATAGATGTATTGACTAGGTACTGTCATGATGTTAATTTCTTTAAACAGTTCTCTCAGAGAATCGCGCCTACGTAGATCATATATGGCTCTGATGGCTCTTTCCTGCAGAATAATTTCCTGCAGACTCAATGTCTGCAGCCCGTCCCCATAGTAAAATACCGTATGACATAATACTATGAAAATAACTAAAATAGACTAGCCTCGCGGTATCTACATCAGTAAACTGACGGATTTTTCTAACAGCATATGCTGCTGAACTCAGCCGTCCTGCAAGAGATGTTAAATGAGGACCCCATTGTAGCCTTGTGTCGAGCGTAATTCCCAAGAAAACAGTTTTATCGACAAATTCTAGTTTCTCTTGATTCAATATTATGTCACAATCACTACTTTTGACATTTGGCAGAGAAAATTTTATGCACTTAGTTTTTTTCCCATTTAGTACTAAGTTATTAGCGGTAAACCAATTATGGACCTCCAGTAGGGCGTTATTGACGTCGTCAAGATTTGTGGCACGTCTGTTTATCCTAAATATTAAAGAAGTATCGTCAGCAAACAACACCATTTGCGGTTGGTTGTTAAATAAGTGGGGTAGGTCATTAATGTAAACTAAAAAGAGAAAAGGACCCAATATCGAACCTTGTGGTACGCCCATTTTTACTTTTAAACCCATTGAATTGACATCATTTACCTGTACTTGCTGCTGTCTATCATTCAAATACGATTTTACTAAACTGAGCGCAAGTTTACCTAAACCGTAATGCTCAAGTTTCAAGACCAGGGTTTCGTGATTTACGCAATCAAATGCCTTCGAAAGGTCACAGAAGATTCCTATGGCATCTTGTGCCTCTTCCCACACAGTAAATATGTGTTTTAATAAAGTAACACCGGCGTCAGTTGTACAACGTCCCTTGGTGAAACCATACTGTTGCTCGTGTAAGATTTTATTGGCGTTAAAATGGTTTAGCATTTGATTGAGCATTATCTTTTCTAACACCTTGCTGAAAACCGGCAACACAGATACGGGCCTATAGTTATTGGTGTCTTTACTATCCCCGGATTTAAAAAGCGGTTTTACCTTACTGTATTTCATTAGATCAGGGAAGACCACTTGATCCACGCACAAATTAAATATTGAGGCTAAATACGGTGCTATAGTCTCAATAATTGAGGTACAAGCTTTGATAGACATACCCCATAGATCTTCGGTTAATTTGATCTTTATTTGCTTAAAAGCTTTTATGACTGCTATGGGGTTTATATGCTGAAATTTAAATTCATTCGGACAGGCTGAAACGTTCGCTTTCAATAAATCAATAGAAAGCCAGGGAATTTAAGGTTTAAGTGGGATACTGGTAACTGTTATGCAGACTTGATTCCGATACAAACTTCCGAAAGACAGAATCGGGACCGGTTATGCATCAACAACAACAAACAACATTAATTTATTATCAGGCAACTTCTTTTAACCTTGCTTAAAATTATTATAAAAACTAGACCCATGATTTGCCAAGTCATAGTAATATTATAGTAAAAAAAAAAACTATAAAACACGCTTGAGAGTGACGTCATTTTATTTCTCGTATTCTTCTCGGCGAACTTTTTCATTTGATACCCATATCATAGGAATGCATAAAAAAACCTAGTCCGCCATCTTTGGGAGTCCGCCATATTGTTTTAGAATGACGTTACCACTACCATACATAGTCATCCAAACTAAACATGTATGCAAAATTTCAGTTCAATCGGAAGCCAGGAAGTGGGTAAAATGTAACTCCTAAGATTTGTTTACATTCTTATAGTCAGTTATGGAAAGCAAGGGTTGCCAGTGACAAAGTGACCGACTTTTGAGCATTTTCATTTTGAAAACATGAAGAATAATATATAGTAATCTTTCGGGAAGACAGACGTATATTTATGTAGATAAAGTACGTGCCACAGAACAAGAAATGTATAATGGAGAAGCGCCTGTGAGTTTGTGGGGCACGTAGACGTGAAATGTGGAGGTTATGCAGAATGCTCTCGTTTATTGCTTTTTGTTAAAAACTACGTGTTAGGTTATTATGGACTTTAAACACTTTATTAATAAACTCGGAGTCAAGTTATGCCTTAAAATAAGCTTGAAAGGGTTGAGCTGAAATTAAAATGTGAGGGTCTTTAACTATAAGTTTCAATAGCTTTTGAATCCTTTCGTATTTTATTCCCCTAATTTTTTGTCTTTTCCATCTTCATATTCGCGGATCATTTCAACCGAAACGATGATTCGCTGATAGCAAGCAACTATCTCTTGGCCCTCTCATACATAACATAACGTCACGTCTATAATACCGAACTGCCTCGTTAGTCTAATGGTCGCAAGCACGACTGCTGAGCATGAGGTCCTGGGTTTGATTCCCATGTCGGGCAAAGTGTCATTAGGTTTTCCATCAGGAATTTCTCAGTAGCCACGTTGTCTGGACTTACGCCCGGTTGATAGCAATAGGCTCGCCCCACATAACTAGCGAAAGGATAATGGCGAACTCTCAAACGAATTTTTGTTGACATTTTTTTTTGGCGTCTGCCTATGAAAAATATGTTAAAATATTGAGTTTGAATTCCTGAACAATTTTGTCTTCAGTTATACTTTTATAGGAAGTCAGGAATTAAAGATATTCCAGTTTGAAGTTTTAGAGGTTATGTTTCGACTTTTTTTCCAGACTTTCACAGGCCTTAAGCTTGATTTGATAAAACTTTGTAAATTATTTCGTCGGTGTCTATCACAGTGACATACGTAGACGCTTAATAATTTAATCAGCAATTTATTCGCCACTTTTCTTTGGGTGTACCATTAGGTACACCTCTACCTTACCCTCTGGCGATTTCAAGAGTGATCGTATGTTATGTTACAAAAAGGAGGAACGCTGCTGTTATATCGAAACACTTCATTATGATTCCCACACACGATTCAAACGTAATATATCTCGTGACAAAGTTCCGCTGCGTTTGCATATAGCATTGTATTAGACAGTTATAAACTTTGATAGCTTTGCCTGTGCTGTACGCAGTCGCACAATGCTTAAAGTTGGACGTATGAGTAGCAGACGCAATCTCAGGAACAAGTCGACATGGCTCCTGTTTCCGTAAATTTCAGCCGCGGCCTCTGAAATTAACTTTGTTACTGTATGTCTAGTTAGATTGTATGGCGATTTATTAGAGTTATGTTTGAAATGTGTTCGGGTTTCTGTAATATTGTTTGATTTTATTTATTTGTCTGAGAAACTTTTGAATTTTTCGTTTTTTTCAAGGTCCATCAATGCTATTAATTTCACTCCGAAGTCTACCTATACTAAATAGTTACCTCCGTGTCCAGTTGACTGAAATATAAATATATCTTATCTAGTACCTAAAGATAATAATTTATATTTATATTTCACTAGCACTTCGCGCGTGATTTCGTCCGCAAATATTGTGATAGCTCGGCTAATATGCATGATATAATTATAATTTATAGCCTATAGCACCCACGAATAATGTAGCTTTCTGCCAGCGAAAGATTTTCTTGAATTCGATCATTAGTTCCGGATACTATATACAAACTTACAAACAACTTTTACCTCTTTATAATATTAGTGTAGATATGACATTTTTGTAAAATCTAATAAAAAATGAACAAAATTTAGATGGACGGCTGGTTGACTGTGGCGCAGTTTGAAAAATAATAGCGGACAGCAGTGGACCCCGAAATCTTGGTAGGTTAATAAAACGACTTATCACGCACCAGGCTCTTTATGATTTTGACTAAAAGCCATTAAACACTGTCTCCCAAGTCATAGATGAAAACCTAGTTTAGGAACCAACCGATGTGGGACATAATATTTGTATGTTGTATCTTAAAATATTTATGTATTGAAATAAATAAAAAATTAAGAATTTATTTATTTAACTACGAGCTCTAAGACCGAAATGTATAAACCTTACTTAGCACATACTTCGGCTATGCGTTATTCTTGTCAGTGTCGCACGATGATCGATGTTCTAAAGCAAAATAGAAATAAAAACAATGTGCTAAGTAACGTTTATAGATTTTTGTCTTAGCCACTTCCAAGCCTCTTTTTTCCTATCAACACGGAATAGTTAGCGAAGTTTCTAAGACAAATAGAATATAAAGCAGTTTCTCGCGTGTGTGCCGCCTATCAATCATCTAGAATGATGTTTACGAAGTGCCCCAAGTCTAACCAAATATTTTTTGCGCAAGAAATTGCCGCTGGAGATCCTTGCTTAAGAAAATCAACAGCAAATTATGTATTTTTGTTACTTGAGGTTTTTTTTTTATAACTGGGAGACTTCACTCTAAGTAGGAAGGTTGTTGCTATAGATTAGACCCCCATGGTCTGAAATCATGTGGTCTGCTAAATTTATAGTACAAGGTTGCGCGTCGATGTTACTTCTACCCCATTTCAAATACATCGACAGATTCTGGCCCAGGAGAATCACGAATTAAACAAGATAGACTTCTTGTTAGACGTCTTTCGTCTGAAATTATGATGAATAACGGGTTAGTATCACAACACAAATACATATGTAAAATAGACAGTTGCTTCACGTAAATACTGATAATCAGCTGCATCCAGTCAGACTGGAAGCCCATGCGAAAATAGTTAAGGAAAGACTATGCAGATGATAAACACAAGATAAATAATATTTCCAGTTCTGTACGGAATCCTTGCTTGGCAAATACGTATTACATATAAGTCGACATCACCTCCCGGGGCTTTGTTTAGTTTCTTTTAGTCTAATTCACTTTCGTTCGTCCCTGGGCAAACATTCATCATATTCTTATACAGGTACTTGTAATTAAATCGTCGGTGAGAGAAAATAAGTTGTAAATAGATAGGATAAAATAATAAATTGGATTTCTACAAACTTTTTACCCGACTACACAACAGCAAACACAGGGTTATGTTTTTCAAATCATCATATCTGCGATTGAACTGAAATAAAAACTGCCACTAAGGGTGAGGCCAAACGAGCGTATTTTTTTAAACTGTGTGTCGCGTAAAATTAGTCGAGGAATTTACGCTGCATTCGGTTTCATAATAAAGTCCTTTTTGTACCACACGGCGACGCAAAATGAGTTGTCTGCTCACGCGCATTATTTCAACCGAATTGCGCTCGGGGTAAGGGAGGGAGCGAGGCAAGCGTCAGTTAGTTATAGCATAGATTAATACACCTTTAGTTATAGAATGCGCGAGAGTCGACACGTTTCTTGCTGGCAAAATGTTACACAGAAAAACTTATAGGTAATTAAAGTTGAACAACGGCCATGTATATGTAATTTATCAGAAAAGTCATATATGGAAAAGTTCTCCCGTGCAAGCGTTGGATAGCAACTGAGGTTACGTTCATCCGTCTGGCAGTCTAACGGGATGAACGTAAATTGCGGTACTCAAAATACGCAACTCACAGCTCAAAAAAGTACTCTCATTTGGCCTCACCATAACTGAGACTCCTTGAAAAGAGATAATATATTATTATTTATTTATTTAAACTTCATGTTCAACAATGGTACATAGGCGGACTTAATGCCACAAGGCATCCTCTATCAGTCAGTCTTTGGGTAAAATAAAAAAAACATTGTGATAGGGTGTAAAATACCACAACTAATAAGCAATATATTGCTTCAACTTTAAAGATTTTGCAGTCGTTTTTTTGATTCGATATTTCAATTTTTTTTTTTTCAATTATTTATTACTAATATTGGTTGGTAATCTAAGAAGTCACTTGCCACGTGACTTATAAAATCTAATCTAATCAGTTTGTTTATTAAACACGAGATTATGAGAAACATCGTTACCAAAATACAAATCACGATAATCTTATAATACGCCACCAGTGTAGTGATAACAGTTTCTTGGTGAATATTTAATTTTACTCCATCATACTAATATTATAATTAAAGCGAAAGTTACTCTGTTTGTTTCTTTTTTACCTTTTCACGACTAAACGGCTGATCGGATCGTAATGAAATTTGGCAAGGAGTTAGATCATATCCTGGGGAGGTTCGGGGATTTTTTGTCTCAAAAAATAATCTTGAAGGGGAGAAAATAGGGGTTGAATGTTTGTATGGGTAATCCATAATTCCTCAAGTTAGGAATCTGAAAATTCATATATGTATAGGTTTTGGTAAGGAATAATATTTAAAAAAAATGTTTTTTACGACTATTATAATGAAATTTGTACTGACAAAATACCTCTTCACAAAGCAAAAGGCTGTAGGCGATAATGTAACAACCTATCAAGACGTAGTGTTAGGAACAGAGCCTTCCCCAAAACCAGTTACGTTAGTACGTACGTGTTACGTGTCACATTATTCTAGAACGTGACTTCGAAGTGTGTTGGTATCTTCTAGACTCCTGTTAGCCTGGTAGGTGTGCGCATAATCAGACCTGAGATTCTGAATGAACATGTAGGCATTTACCACACATTCCCATACACTCTGTGACTCATTGCTGGGGTAATTATTTTCTTTCTTTTCATTTATTTATTTTTATTTACAATTTTTTAGTAAAAAAACATATACCATGTAACATAATTTATGATTCCACTAAGTGGGACCTGTAATACAGGTATTTTCTAAAACCTACTTCGGGCATCAGCTCTCACAATGTGAATTTATATAGGTCAAAACTGATAAGTGCTACAAAACCATTATAAAAGAAAATAAATAAAAACTTATATTTATTTGTAAATTAATAGCCAATTTATTCATATATACATTAAAATTTATAAATTAAAATAACCTAAAGTGACTAACTTATGAATAAACTTAAAAAATGGCGTCAAAAACTCCTACTCAACGCAGTCAACTGGTAGTGTACCCAAGAGACTGGAGGCGTTGCCACTTTGTATGGCAATGCTAAGCCTTTGGCCGAGGTAAAAACCAGCCCTTGGGTCCACAATTCCACTATATTTATTGGAATATAGTGGAATTGTAATTATGCAGTTAAAAAAATTGGACGGGGTGCTGGTTTGATGATGAAGAACTGCGATCAAAATCTAGAAAATCCTCAGATGGCTACGTGATGGCTACTTTCTGTGTCTGACACATCAATTCAGAGTGCCTAGGCCTATCAGAATTTCACTTTTGACATTCTGTAAGTGATAACCAATTTTATAAAAATCAACAATATTGAACGAACATCTAAAATTATGTATCAATCCTGCAGCAAGATTAATACCGTTTCTTCACTAATTTCATAAAGACCTGTCACAACTACGAGTGGGATCTTCTGTCATAACATTATCCAAGTTTTGATACACATTAATGCGATTGCCACCAGGTTCTCGTATCCAGGGCATATGAACAAATTCTACCACTTTTCTGCTTGTAAATCATAATTTGTTTATTTTATTTTATTATTTTCTGAAAACTTACAGCAAAGCAGACGCAATAGTTTCGTTAATAACAACAATATGGCGAAATACAGGTTTTCACAAATAGCTATACAATTAATGTGTACAAATCTATCTATATCTTCTATATCTATGTAGCCATATAATAAAATCGTTGTTTGTCTGTTCGTTTGAACGCGCATCACGTAAAAAAACTACGACATAGATTCTGTTCAAATTTCTTCAATGTTCAATCTTGCTCAGCAACTCAGGGACATCATTGGATCCTTTTGCAATTTGAATTATAACGGCCAAGTCGGAGATTTACTTTGTTTTTTTTTTCATTTCAGAGATTTTTTCGGATTGTTGCTGTAAATAAGCAATGCAATAGCTTTAGTTTAGCTTGATAGTTTAGAATAACAAACAATATGTGCTGGATCGAATAGATGAAGAATATAATCACATTTGCATAATGGTTTACTCTATTATATGATAGATCCATCTCTGTAGGGTTCGGAAATTGCTTAACCATCATTACAACATTGTGTACAGGTACACTTTTTGCACTTTTAGTCGTATGTAATACGCAGCGAGCCTTTAGTTATCAATCAGGTTAAAATCCAGACTGCCATTTGGTAAAACCCAAAGGTTTCTTAAACTTTGTGTTTAAATAAAAAAAAAACAAAATCGTTTATTTTCTTCAACAAGATTACAACTATTACTTTGTAATTGGAGCCTTCTTTTAAGCAAACAATGCCTGTCCTATAAGACTCCGCTCCTCCATAACAAAAGAATGCAGACTATTAATAACATATATAACATAAGGTAATTAAACAAGATTTGCATAAAGTTTGTTTGTGCGTGTGACTGTTTGTGTGTATGTTTGTGTGCCTGCGTGTTTCTCTAACACTAAGTAATAAGTTATGTCGAAGGTTTCAAGAACTCGTCGAACGTTTCCTCATACTTAAGTGGTTTGATCCATTTAAGCATCATTTTTTAACACTCATAATATTGGTTTCTATATATATATATATATATATATATATTTCTTTGTTTATCCTATTATACAACCGAGCAGACCGTGTATTGATTTGCATGGAGGCAAACAATGTTTTTGTTTTAGGGACTTCTGCGACAGCATGCTTTCTTCGTTTTGCTAGTTTAGATGCATCGTAAGGAAGGTTCTTATGTTTTTTTAATACAGTTTGAATTATGTACAATTTTCTTAATGAGAGTAATTCGCTTAAGTTCTATAGAGTATCCGTGGGATATTTAATTTTCTTGAAGTACATAGTTTTTATCAGGGCACGTTGTGCACGCTCTACTTCTATGAATTTAGTTTTTGCTGACCCTCCTCAGATAGGAATACAGTAAACTAAGACAGACTGAGCCAAAGCGGCGTATATCTCATCAAGGAGATTTCTAGAGGTGTTATTACGACTAATTATATTTTTTGGCACAATATGTCTCAGTGTACTAAATAACCAACACAGTTTTCTAATCCTGTTAGCAACTTGCTTAATATGGGGATACTACTACCCCTAGATATTTGGTTTGTCTTACTCTATTTTTTTTGGGCAACGGCAATATTTATTCTTTAAGTCCTCATAATCGTGTATTTTAATTTTAAAATCATCCGTCGGTTCACTAATACTGAAACACACGAAATTAGTTTTACATGTATTCAAGGTAAGTAAATTTTGTTTTATAATTTTGTGTTGTTATGTTAGGTACCCTTTTTTTTAAATTATTTCAGATGGTTTCCCTCCACTAACGAGCGAAGTTAGTAAATTGTCAGTGCGTTCACTTTAGAGGTACATAACATTAATGACAGCTAACTATAGCTTACTCTAAACAGTGTCAGCCACAGCGCGAGTGGAATCTGAAGTGTCATCGCAGCTAGTTTGGAAACTGTTTCGAGTTCAGGGAGTTTTTGGTGGTTTAGGTTTATTTAAGTAAAGAATAGCACAAACTGAAAGGGTAACGTTTAAATAGTTATGAACTTGTAACACTTATGGAGGCTCGGAAAAAGAGCTTAAGGAATTGGCCTTTGCCCAGCAGTGGTACAGTACAGGTTAATAAAAAAAAACTGATCTACTGAAAATATTTTAGTAATATAACATAACATCACGGATGTAGTCCCCGAAGGGTAAGGCAGAGGTTTTATAATAGTACTTCCAAATTTCGGCAGTTATGCCACGTAATGCCGCCTCCCCCCCCTATTGCGAGGTATTGCCATTATATAATCCGGTACGAAGTCAATATGCAAACCAACTATGTCAAGTAAAATGTAAAACCGCACTAATGGAGAAAAGTTTTTTTTGGTTTCGCCCCACGCATTTATAATAAAGTACCTGATGTAATAAAAAATATGACTAGTAAAATTTAAAAGGGCTCTACACCAAATATTAATTGAGAAATATTATTACACAATTGACGACTTCCTTAATGATACATCACTGTACTGATTGACAAACTATTATTATGATTGACATTGATTTGTTGCTATTTAATTTTGTGTTTGTAATTCGTATTGTAATTCTAACGATTTGACATCTAAATTTGTTCGGTATCAATACAATTCTTTTATTTTAGAATTGAATATTATTTGCATGCCTATGCGACGGTAGAATATGGAGGACTATATTATAAGAAAACATCAATGTACCAATTACCCATGTTTGCAAAGAAATCAATTGATTTGATTTGTAACTGAGACATTTCTGATGAAAAAAAACTCAAGGGAAACGAACTTAGGACCTCATGTTCAGCGGTCACGTTTGCGACCACGACACCAATGAGGAATAAAATAACTGCATTGTAGAATCTACTTTACAGGTTTATTCCCATTTGATAACTACTGATTAGAAAGCCGAATCTGTTATGGATAAATCGTGTAAAAAATAAGCATCACGTTACACATGGCGAGATTATCGCTTTGAACAGGTCACTATCAAAAGGAGATAAATAAGTTTACTCATGATAACAGACCCACACATGAATCTAGACAAGTGGCAAAAGCTTTTAAAATGCAACAACAATTTTCAACAAGATCACACACATTTAAGAGTTGTCGGTAGTTTCTGCTAGTCCAATACATTTTTGACTTCTTCATCGTAATCTATATCTAAACTAATATATTATAAAGAGGTAAAATGTGTTTGTAAGTTTGTATGTAGCGGGTAATTTCTGGATCTACTGAACCGATTTTGAAAATTCTTTCACTAATAGGAAGCTACATTATTCCCAAGTGCCATAGGCTATTTTAACAACGTGCCCGTGGGCTTATTTCTGACCAAAACGCGAGCGAAGCAGCGGGCAACAGCTATGTCTTATACAGCGTGCACCAGAAACGTACATATTAATGTATATTGGTCTCATGGAAAAGTTGTTCAGTTTGATGGTCCGTATCATCATTCTCCTGCCCTTATCTTAGTTTATTATATTTTCTTCTTCTATATTTCCCTATTACTCGTCATCTCATCAGACCCCTCCTTTCTTGCCATGTCATCCTTCACACAGTCTATCCATCGTTTCTTTGGTCTTCTTCTCCTCATATACCCATACCATCCACATTCATACTCAAAACTATTTGATGGTCTATAACTACCTATATGATGCCCTTAAATATGACCACACCTTTCTGGTACACGTTGTAGAATATCAACATGTCTAGTCCTTGTGGCAATTGTCTCCGGTAAGAGTCAACAATAACACGAGAATTGTCTATCTTTAGAGCATACGAGTAGATAAACACGTGACTACGATGTGAGTTTTGCCTAAAATCCATACTAATAATCGACGGAACTACTGATCTGATTTTGAGATTTTTTTTCAAAAACGGAATGCTACTTAATTCACAAATGTCATAGGATACAGATAAAATTTTCCCGTGGTTTAATTTTGCTTACATAACGGGAGCGAAGCCGCTATAGCAAAAGCTTGTACTTTATAAAATTATTTTATGAAAATCCAAGGCGACCCGCCATCTTCTCCTTGGTCTGCCGCGACCCCGTCTAGCTGTCTCAGGTCTCCAGTTTTGTGATATGCGGGCCCAACCTACCTATGGATGCTAATTTACACAAATTTTGCATTCCTAGTAACCAAAAAGAACATGTTTTTTTAATACGATTGAAGTATAATGTCCTGAGAGATATTTCTCGACGGCGTGTAAAGCCAATTCAGAGGCCCATGAGCGGCTTAAAAAGTCTGACACTAGGTTGGTCACTAACCACACGATAAATAAGAGAAGTGATGATTGAAGTTATTTTTGGAACAAGAGGTGGCAAGATGGCTTCGACGCGCATGACAAAGGCTGGCCGAAGGTGGCACAGGAAAAAAGTACCTGAAAGAATATGGGGGAGGCCCACAGATGTGGGGAGGCATATGTCCAGTAGTGGAACAATCAAGGATTCCTAAAAACGCTTGGACAATCTTGCATTTCTCTACGGACGGTCGAGCTCGAGAAACTCTCCTAGCATAGAGAAACCTTCCGTACTCAAAATTTGCTCACAAACCAGTTCCCAGAATTACTGTTTCCGTTTTTAAAAGGGTAAAATGTTGATGCCGAAAATGTAAACGAAATGTTTCGAACTTTCTGAACAATTCCTCGGAAAAATTTGCAAGGGAATTATTCCGGTCCCGTTGACTTTTAGAAAACTCTAAAGGACCTTTTTATCTCGACAAAATGATCCTATTTATATTTGTTCGCCTAAGTATTTTCATATTTGAAAGTATTTCTGTGTTGTATGACATAACATAACTTCACGCCTACAATCCCAGAAGGGTTAGACAGAGGTGTACCTAATAGTACAGTACATTTCGCCAGTTATGTTTTTAAGTCCCACGTAATAGGGGGCGACCCTATTGCCAACAACCGGGCACAAATCCCAGACTCCATGGCTGTTCCTAATAGGAAAACTCAATAACACTTTGTCCGTCCTTGGAATCGAACCCAGGACCTCATGCTCAGCAGTCGTGCTTGCGGCCACTACACCAACGAGGCAGTCTGTGTTGTATGACTGTATAGTAAAAGGTTACTTACAAATTTGATCGAATTTTCACACATTTTGTTTCGAGTTTGAAGGTTATAAAAAATTCAATCTATACTATTCTAAAGAGGTAAAATTTGTTTGTAAGTTTGTATGTAGGGGGTAATCTCTGGATCTACTGAACCGATTTTGAAAATTCTTTCAATAATAGGAAGCTACATTATCCCCGAGTGCCCTAAGCTATATCTATAACGTGCCCGTGGGATAATTTCCGACAAATACGCGAGCGAAGCCGCGGGCAACAACTAGTATTTAATAAATTACAAACACTAGTTTAACCGAACAGGTTAAGGTTTTAGCAATGATGAAAAATAATGGGGGTTTTCCTACCATGGCAGAATGTTGTACCCTTGTAGTGGGTAAATAACCTGGCGTTTTTATAGAGGGAAACTTTCGACTTATGTATACCTACTACATAATAAACTTCCATTGTCGTATTTTATCCCCATAAATTTGATTGAAAAGTCAGACGACAGTTTTCCACGATATAAAAGGCTGGTTAAAATTGTCTAATACCTATATACTGGTATAATACCTATACACTAATGATAATTCATAATTATGTATTCTAAACACAGCGTCATACATAATACAAAAATTTACATACCCAAGACAAGGCTCTAAATAAACTAAACTTTTTTTATAAGTACTTAAAACAAATTATTATTAAAATGAAAAGGAAAAAATGGGTTTTCTATCAAAATTGAACGCGTTTACAAAGCTTCGTGTCCGTGCTATTAACCGTTGAGGTGAGACGATCCTGACTGCAGGATCATGATCCTGCAGTCAGGATCGTCTCACCTCAACGGTTTAGATACACCACACAGACATATGACATATGACAGATAAGACATGTCTTATCTGTCATAAAAATATATCGTCACCAAAGGTGTTTCTAAACTTTCAGTTCAATCGGTTGAGGGGAACTGGTTTGAAATTCAGTTGCAAGATTTGACCAATACATATTAACTAAGTAATAGTTAACAAGGCACGTTAAATAAAAGCAGAAACTGGGGTTTGTATACAGTTACCTAAATATTACTTGAACGGCAAGCAATAAAATAATTGAATATCGCGTATTTCAAAATGCTTTATAATACCGCCAAAAAAAACTTTTAAAAACTTTCTACCTATAGAAATAAACATTACACAATTTTCATTTCAATAGCAAAGAAAATTTTAATTAAGTACTTACTTGAATTCATTTTGAATTACAATAGTAATTAACAAAGAGAACTAAGTACCAGAAATTGTCCATCCAGCTTGCGTTCGGTGGTCTACAATGTAAGATAGCTACTAAGAGTATGAAATTGACAAGCCATCGACTATACAATGTGGAGACGAGCACCAACCTTGTGGTTTAGTGAAAAGTGATTCGCATACGAGTAACGAGGTTTCCTTGCCTCTGTTTTAAAGGTACAGTAGGCCATCCGTCAGTGGTATCAAAACCAGTGTAAGTGGTCCTCTTAATCAATCGAAACTCCGTACTACGCTAGGCCAGCTCTAGGTCAAAATATTGTAATAAACGAACGGCTCACTGTACCAACCTGAAGTGAAAATTGCATAATGATTCGCAACACATGAAGAAGAGGGGTTTCGTTAGACAAGTATATACCTGTCGGAAAGTCGTTGACGTCACAACCTTGCTTAGTTAAGCAGGTACATGCGTCGCAAGTAATCAAGGATAAATAAAATAAACTTAAATCTCATCGACTAGACATAGAACTGCATATTTAGTAACTATTGATTTTTTTATTTTTTTTTTCAGAGCTAGTTCCTGGTTAGCAACAGTAGTCACTGAAGTAAGTAAGACAATCAAGAATACCAACTGAGACCGCGTGGTCACAGATTGTTGGATGTTCCGTCTGTACGCACAGTTTCATATTCCAACTCTGCTTTGGTTCGCGCCCTGGCAATGCTTTGCTGACATCGACACCGAAGTGTGATTTATTTGCCTTGAAATGGGTTGGATGTTTGGGTTTCATATTCATATTCATTTTGTGATAGGATGAACGTAAGATAACTTTTTCTTGTGCTTGTTGTGTGAGAGGATGCACGAAAAATGACTTTATCTTTTTATTTTAAAGTATTTTATTTATAATATTTTTAATACCTATCGTATTTAAATGTGTTTATTTTAACTGTGCAATTGCTTGGACTTATTTGCTACATTGTACATGTTTTCTCAAAGAAATAAGTAAATAGCACAAGATTCTGAATGTCGTAGGGCGATGGCTATAGCGTAAACATTACAAAAGCCGCCTTATAGTAACATCGACTAATTACTGCCATTAGGTATAATACTGGGGTTAAACTCATTGTGATGGCATCTGTATCTTTACGAACTACGTTTCAATTGCAGGCCACAATAAGGCGAATTACCGAAAGTGCCGAAACGAAGTATGAAAAGAGACTCGCCCAGCTCGCTAGCTGGCGGTGTGCCCTGAACTTCATACCTGACATCACGCAAAAACCTGCACAGTACGCTATGTACGCACAAGGTTTTCCGCGCGATTAATACAGAAACCGACCAAAAAGGCGGCCACAATCTAAAGCTCGCTAGACACTCGACACTTGAATCCCTTTTAAATGAAAGATGACAAACTGCCCATCATCATAATTATAATCACACATTGTACTCTACAGCACATTCATACCATAACGCAGCCTAACTTTAGCAAATGTGGCCAGACGGCCGCGTCCGCATTTCGGTGGACATTACACAAAGATTAATGACGTCATCGTGTCTACTTCTGCCGCACAATCACGGCTATCACCGTTGTTATTGTGAGCGTCGTTTGTTACAGGTTCGAATTAAACCTATTGCTTACATAGGCATTGTTATGGTGCCTAGAGTTCAACTGCTATGCAGTTGAATAATATAGGTCAAGCATCACGGCAAAATATGACGTTACAATCTGCCTTTACCAGCTTTATTTGGTTACAGAGAATCCAGTCTTTTAAATCTCATAATTGGTGCACGATGTATTTATAAAAAAATATTTAATTGTTTTCCATATCGAAAAACGTCACGGTCGGTGTCGGAAAATTGAACAAAAATCAGCGCCAAGCAAATTAAAACTCTTTGAAGCAAAAAGAGAAAAATTCAACATTTTTCACTGAGCAAGTACGGAACACTAATCTCACAAGAACAACATGCACTTAGCCAATTCTTGAGAAATATATCTAATCTTGTTTATTTCGGAAGTTAGGTTAATTTGTGTTTAGATAACACCTACGTACGTAGATTATTAAAACGTGATATGCAGACATAAATTTTCTTATCTATTACATAGGCAATTATTATTTAATACTACGCAATATTTTTCTCTTTGTGTTTATCTGTGACTTTTGGCACAAAAATAAACCTGGAACTTATTTTTTCAGTATCTAGCAAGTTTTTTTTTATATAAAGGGGTTTCATAGAAATCTAATAAAATAGGAGGCATAATGGCCCGTAATCCAGTATAAACCCTTTTCACTTTCATTACGGTGTGATCCCGGTTAATTTTTTTTCTAGTCGAACTGATCAGATATTGTAAGTATAGGCAACAATTGAGAGCTGCGCCACACAGCATCGGGAAAGCTGCGGAATGTGTTAAAAATGCATCTCATCGTGTCGATGAAAATCAAAAGGTAATAGATGGGTAGGTATATTGTTAACTTCGATTAAATCTTGAAACGTGCAAGGGGTTCATAGGTGGTGGTGCTGGTGTTCTTCCGTTGTTAAAGTGTGGAGGAGACTCAAATTTAGGGAACCTAAAATGGCCGCTTTAGCAGAATCTTATAATAATAATATGAATCATTTTAAAATTCTTAAAATGATCACAGATAGACACAGTTAATAGTATAAATTGTCTCTTTGTGACTATTTTACGAACTGTAACGTAATTCATAATATAATTATCCAATTATGTTTCTGCTGAAGCAGCCATTCTAGGCCCCCTGCTCATAATTAAAACGATAATGAGTAGTAATGTTTTCAGTTTATTTTCTTGGTGTTAATCAAAGAAATCTGATATATCAGTTGGTATACTTACATCATACGAGTATTGTAAATAACACGTGAATTAGCCAAGCAACGTTGTGACATCTACCTCGATTCGACAGGTTTAAACTTGTCTAACAAATCTGTTGTCAAACCTGAGCCCATTGCCCATGAGTTGCGAATCATTGTGCAATTTTCGGCTAATACAGTAAGCCGCACACCAGAGGCAACACTTTAGCTTTGAGCTGGCCTAGCGTAGTACGGAGTTTCAATACAATAAGAGGTCACCTTCTACAGGTTTTGTTACCACTGACTACACTACTACACTACTTTTTTATCGTATCTACTTGTTTGTATTGTATTTCATATACATCATGCATGAAACATTTTAATATTCTTCTTCTTCTTCGTGTCACTGGCACGACAATTTTAATACCTTGTTAGCCCAGAACTTCGCCACATCCTCCGCCTCATCGGTGGCAGCACAGAGGTCACTTTGGCTGCATGTTTTTGGGCTAAGAAGGCAGGAGGTGGAGCATTTTAATTATTAAATAATTAACATTTAAATAGGCTGAATCCGTGAGGAAACCGCATTATGCTAGATGCAAAACTTCGAAGATATGCGACATCCACACCAGAACCGGCCCTTTTTTTTCGTATGGGATATCATCAAATGAGTCCTCCCGCTCTGGGCGGAGCAGGAGGGAGTGTAAGACTTTTACTGACTAAAACCCATCCATGTTCTTTCTTTTGCCCTTTGTGTTCCAGGACAGCGGAATCTCTTTCGAACAGTCCCGAAACCCTGGCAGGCATCGGTCCTTTCGGAGCCCTTCCCGTTTGCTGACATCTGTCTGAGGCGCGCGTGGAACACGAACGCGCCGTCTACCCGTCGACGGCGAGCTAGCCCATAGCTCACCGTCCACAGGACCGCACACGAAGCGGCCCATTTTTTTTTTTTTTCGGTATTGAAATCATCATATTGTAACTCCTCCCGCTCTGGGCTGAGCAGGAGGTAGTGTCAGACTTTTACTGACTAAAACCCAAGCGGCCATTGCGTGGCAGAATATTGCCCCCTTATTCTCACAGAAAAATCGCCTCGTTGGTCTAAAGCAGCCTATACTGAAACTGAGTCGATTGATGAGGTTCTGGGTTCGATTCCCGGGTCGGGCAAAGTGAAACTTTATTTTTCCATCGGAAATTTTTCAGTAGCACCTGCGGAGTCTGGATTTGTGCCCAGTTGATGGCAATAGGCTCGCCCCCTATTACATGAGACTTAAACATAACTGGCAAAATGTGGGTGTACTTTTAAGTAGACCTCTATCGAACACTTCGGGGTTTAGGTGATATTATGCTATGTTATGTCTCACAGAGAGGAGGCCTTTGTCCCAGACTCCCAGCAATGGGAACGTTATTAATACGCAGATTATGTTTGGTAATAAGGCGATCATAATTATATAAGGTGTAATCGGACCCTTCATGAAGCCCCCAACCAAGCATTCTGTACACCAAACTAATTTACTCTAGACAAAAATTATTGCTGGGAAACGACTTTTTTTTGGGGTGAAAAATCTCGTTATACGGTAGGACTCAATGTAACGCGCTCAAAACATTGTGCCGAAGCATGCATTCAATAGTACGAGGTTCGTGGAGGTACTTAAGGTGGAAGTGCAAGGGTAGTCCGCGAAATTAAAATTTTCTTAAGTTTATTGCAATTTGCAGGTCAGTGTCAGGTTGTAAGTTGATGAAAATAGGAATCGCGAAAGTAACACGTATGGAGTTACAGAATTATACTCATTCAAATCATCAATACAGCAATAATTAAATAATTATTAATAATTATTATAAATACAATAATTTAATTGGTAGTTACGTGTTTGAGCCGTTTGGGGTTGAAACACTAGGCCCATGGGGTCCGAGTGCCCACCTAGTATTTCGGGAAATCGCCAAGCGGTTGGTCGACTCTTCACGTGACCAGAGGGTGGGCCTATTTTTTGGCCAAAGAATCAGCATTGCCATACAACGTGGCAATGCTGCCAGCCTTCTGGGCACTTTTCCTGTTGACAGCGATGTGGACGAATTTTTTGACGCCCTGTAACCCTTTTGATACTTGTACATATTTTTATTACTATTATAGATTATAGATTTGTAGTTTGTAAATAATGTAAATAACTTGATTGAAATAAAATTTTGTTTATCAATACAGCCCTCCAAGTTCATATAACCCCATTCAATAGCTATTTCATGAAAGAGTTACTCAGTCAGATTATATGAACTTGGTGGGTTGTATTGATGATTTAAATGATTATAATTCTATAACTCCATAAATGTTACTGGCGCGATTTATATTTTCATCAACATACAACCTGACACTGACCTGTAAATTGCAATAAACGTAAGAAAATTTAAATTTCGCGGGCTACCCTTGCGCAACCACCTTGAAGTTTAAAAAAACTTTTGAATAACTTGGAAATTTGCCTCCCAATATCTCCGTATACAAGGTTTCCAGGTATGGTATATAGCAAAAAAAAACTACCAGCCAAGTGCGAGTCGGACTGCGCATGAACGGTTCCAAATCATTATCTAAAAAAAAACAAAAAAAAAGGAAACACGGTTTTTGAATAGACTCGGTGTGGACTGTATATAAATATAGGTGTAATACCACAAAATACAAATACAATAAAATGCAACGTGTGAAGACAGTACAAAGAAATGCCCGTAGTGGCTGTGTCTGTGAGCTCAGTGAGTGGTAGGGCGCGCAGCGGCGCTCGCGCAGCCGGGTTCGGTGCCCCGAGCCCCGTGCCCTCCCCGCGGTTGTCCACGCATATGTGAGGCGCCGACAGTTTTTGTATTCCCATACAACAACCGTGTTTCTTTTTTTTTCCCTTTAATATTTATTTTATTCCGTTTTTAGTATTTATTGTTATAGCGGCAACAGAAATACGTCATCTGTGAAAATTTCAACTGTCTGGCTATCACGGTTCATGAGATACAGCCTGGTGACAGACTGACAGACGAACATTGGAGTCTTAGGGTCCCGTTTTTAGCCCTTGTGTACGGAACCCTAAAAAATATCGCAATGACGGGGAGAACAATACCATTATATCCCTCTTTGGTTTTTAAACTAACTTGAATGCAGATGTTCCGCTAGTTCTTGTCGCGCGTCCGTCCTACACAAAGTTAAAGCATTAAAGCGATTTATGAATGTTAACTTTTCCAGCTGAAGTAGACGTCGCTCAGGGCTCTTCTTGAGATGTAGAAGCACATTGTGCACCTAGATGATGTATGGTACTTCTTATGTCATTGCTTTTTATAAATCGTTGGAAAACTTTTGCAACTTGCTGGTTTTGAGGTCAGATTTTTTTGAAAAGTGGTTAATGATAGTTTGATGTTACATTAAATTATAGCAGACAAGAAAGTAATCCAACTTTTCTCCAGTTACGTTTAAGGCGGTGTTACCTCATATTCCTAAAATTTGATTTCTCAGATAGTCGAGTATGACGTAATGGAATTAAAATATCGAACGCAAAAATACAGTGGACAAAGAAGGGTTTAAAGAAAAACTTTAACGGAACAGAATAATAAATAATCGTTTAATATTCCCAATAAAAAATTGGGAAGTTGCGGCACAAAAATAAACTTTGGCGTCGAAGATCAGACTTGTACTTCCAGCGAAAACAACCGTTTACTTAAATAATCTAATGGAATTAGATTTTTTTTAATATGTTTAATATCTTTATTTTGAAAATTAAAAGAAAACCTGTAAAATTAATGCAATTCATGTCAACTCAAAAACATTTTATTTTCAATTTTCAACCTTATTTACGCTCCTTAGTGGTGACAATAGTTTACGCGGTCTAGTAGCGATTAAAATCGTAGTCAGTCCGCGCCTTAAGTCCCACGTTATAGGGACGAGGTGCCAGTTGATAGCAACAATTATACAGGGTTATTTGTAAAACACCAACAAAGTCGCAGGAGTAGATTACTAACATCATTAACAACAACATTTGTTCTACCACTTTTCCGAAAACTGACAAAACAAATTCAACTCTCCATACATATGTCCGAACAGCTGATCGAGTTTTGTATGAAAAGTATTTTTTTTTTGCCTGTTTTCGAAAAAGTCGTAGAACAAATGTTGTTGTTTATGATGTAAGTAATCTACTCCTGCGAGGTCGTTGGTGTTTTACAAATAACCCTGTATATTCCTGATGGGAAAACTCATTATTACATTGCTCGACTTTGACATTCACTTTGTTTGTAACTAGTCCCGACCTGGGAATCAAATTCGGGTTTGATTCCCAAACTAGAGTTAAGCTCGTGATACAAAGACATACTAATTTAAACATAGTTACAAGCCCCCTTAACTTCTTATACCCGTTTAAATTCCGCCGGCGACGCTCACGTACGCCGTAACGTCTCTACTTTCCCAGATTTATAGGACACCAGTATTTATTAACGCATCTTCTAATAGCCTTAAACAGTTTACCGCGGCAATTTTGACGTAGCATGTTATTTAATGGGCTGATTAGCAGCTAATTTAGCGAGATTTATCAGTTGAAGAAAAATGGTGACCATAGATTTACCTGTGTATCTAAATCTGTAGTGGTGATCCATTGGAAAGGGGGCACTCACAAGTAGTAAGTCAGTCGTGAGTTCAAGCCTAGACAAGCTTGCTATGTGTAAATGTTATGCAAAATATTTAGTTTTAATTCTGTAAAAAGAGTCTAGGCCTGGCTGCAAGATGCAGCACTGCCTGCAAAAATATACACATGCAGGAAAAATAAATAATAATAAATTAGTATGCCATTCAGCCAAACCTATAACTCAACGTAATATAACATTACACAAAACTTAATATAACATTTAATGTCATGGATTCCCGCAAAGTAACGCCTGATTCTAAAACTTACTTTGTGTAATTTATTTCATCACCACAACTCTCAAAGGGTGACGAAAAGCGTCGTGAGGAAACCAGCATGACCTAGAAACAAAAATACTAAAACATGTGACATCTACCAACCCGCACTGGATCCGTGTGATGTATTGCAGCCAATTACCCCACGTAGAGAAGGCCTGGGTCTTATGTTCTACCAGTGAGTGGGGCATTATAGGCCGATGCATAATTAGCAATGCTTAAGCTATATTTTTTCAAGAAAACACATGTGGTTTCTTTTTTATCTTGACGTTATCCTCGCTGAATTGGGTAATGATAGTCTGACTGATAAATTTATTTTGTGGCAAATGACTGCCAGGACCAAAGGCTTAGCGTGCTTGCCTAGGTTGGTCCGTTGATGGGTGACCACTCATTACATACCGAGTTACCTCCGTGCTTCGGAAAGCACGTTAAACTCTTTGTCCCGGCCGTCATTTGTAGATCTTTAACAGTCGTTACAGGTAGTCAGTGGCCCGAAAGTCTGACAACCAGTCTTACCAAGGGGTATCGTATTACCCAGTACTAACTGGGTAGTGGAGGTCAGACAGGTAGTCGCTCCATGTAAAATACAGGTATTCAGCTGCATTCGTTTAGGCTGGAAGCTGACCCCAGCGTAGTTGGGCCTTTTCTCAACTATGTTTCGGGTCGGCTATTCTATTTTTGTAAATTAAAATTGTCACTCTAGTTTGGGAAACATGTGGACTAATTAATCAGTTTACATAAATCTCAAATCAATTCCGCGAACCTTAATTTAAAAAATATATTTAAGTGAGAACTTTTTGAAGTATTTAAAACGTAAAAAACATCGGTGGGTAATCGCCACACAATTTAATTATTATAGTGCAATGGGGCGAACTGATTGCATTTTCTACGACACTGACTGTATAAACAACCAATAAAGTCTTTTATTGTTTCATTTGCCTGTAAAAATATTGCCTATGGCTTAGCACGATGGATGTTATTTCCACAGAGTGGAACGCAGTTTGGTTCAAATGTTTTTTTCACGTGAGTTAACATCGTTGAATGAATTTGAGGCATCAATATCCTTTGAACATTTTCATTGATTTTTCCATTGTTAAAAGTTTTTAACTGCAGCTTTAGTCTACTGGTAGGTAGGGTAACCAGACGGGATGACGAATATGATCTCCGTCAGGATTAAAAAAAAAAAGTTTTTTTTTTAAATGAAAAAAATCATAGAAATAAAGTTTTATTTATTTGCAGCATAGGATCAATTTGTTTTCTTTGGTAAAATTCAACTTAGGTAAATCTATACAAATAAATGAAACTGAAGTATCTGTTTGTAATATCAAAATAACCGCTGTGTACTAAATGCTTAGATGAGAATTTATATACGGCACCAATAACAAAAACACTTTGTTTCTGTCCGTCTGTCTTTCTGCTTGTTTGTTCCGGCTAATCTCTGAAACGGCTGGACGCTTTTGACGCGACTTTTACTGGCAGATAGTTGATGTTTTATGGTCTAACATAGGCTAGGTACTTTTATTTTAGAAAAAAAAATATGGGTTCCGTGCAAAAAAAATTAAAGCCATTGAAATTGTTAAAACAATCTGATTCAAAGCGAAGTAACACTTTCACGCAAACGAAGGTTGCGAGCATCAGCAAGTTTGCCATAAACATTAATTCAAAATTTAAAAAAATAATTCTTCTTTTACGTTTAGAAGAAACACGAGATACTGTTACAAATTTATATAACGTGCTATCGTTACTGCAGCGAACGTCACCCCGTGTGGGTGCTTAACATAGACTTTTAAAGAAATTAGGAATTTTTTTTCAGGATTTTTCAGATAAACCATCTGATAACCCTAACTGTAGGTCGTGTAGTAAAAAGTTGTTTGATTGCCTAGTCCCGCGTATGAAGTTTTAGTACGGTTTTATCTTATTCTGTGTCCTATTGTGTGTATTCTATGGGGCAATACAATTGTTAGCTGGTTTAGCAAACATTTGATTGCAATGTTGGCTATTGCGGATATTATAAAACTATGTATGGTAATCGTATGTTCCTTAATAATTGAAGGGTGGTTTAGCATTAAATTTATCATATGAAACCGCACGTGGAAACAAATATGACTTAAGGAGGTAGATAGGTTACTAATTAGGTAGCTCAGTAAGGTAAATCTACATAATTATACTAATATTATAAAGAGGTAAAATTTGTTTGTAAGTTTTCCGAAAAAAAACGCGAACGAAGCCGCGGGCAACAGCTAGGGAGTACTTTATACAAATAGGAAGGTACCAAACTGAAATAACAAAACTTCACAGTTTACTTTTTGTTATGAACAAAATTTTATAAGAGAGCCCCGAAATTATGGAAATAATGTGATGTTTCCTCGATTTTTGTTCTATATTTTTTTCAAATATTACCGTGTCTGCCTGTTTGTCCCGGCTAATCTCAAAAACGGAAAAGTTTATTTAAATTGTTAACAAAATCCGATTCCAATAGAGTAACCTTCCTCTAACATATAAAAAAAAAATGTCACGGTGTTTGTCTGCCAGGGTTGCGGGACTGTTCGAAAGAGATACCACGGCCCCAGAACACAGAGGGCAAAAGAAGGAACATGGATGGGTTTTAGTCATTACAAGTCTGACACTCCCTTCCGCTCCGCCCAGAGTGGGAGTAGTCATTTAAAAATTTCCCATCCGAAAAAAAAATATCTGTGTTTGTGGTCGCAGTCCTCCGAAACGTCAGTACCGATTTTTTTTTTTTTTTTTTTTGTGTATTTGAGGTATGAGAAAATTCGTAAAGTATATTTCACACAACTAGGTGATTAGGGCTTAGGTAGGGTCGGGAGGGTAAAAAAAGGTGCATGGCAAGGCATTGTCCACAGCTAGTATTTTTATAATAATTTCACATGGACGAATATCCCGGGCAACAGCTTGTGGCCCGGGATATTCGTCCAT
Source organism: Eugnorisma glareosa (assembly GCA_947578425.1). Taxonomy (NCBI): domain Eukaryota; kingdom Metazoa; phylum Arthropoda; class Insecta; order Lepidoptera; family Noctuidae; genus Eugnorisma; species Eugnorisma glareosa. The sequence continues at coordinate 14,243,791 of OX387961.1, read as the reverse complement.
GTGAAATTGAAACCAGCATGCCTGAGAGATATTTCTTGACGGCATGTAAAGGCAAGTCAGAGGCCCATGGGCGGCCTGAAAACTCTGACACCAGGTTAGGCACTAACCACACGATAAAGAAGAAGAACAGCTTGTTTATTATATAATAAAGTTAAGTAAAAAACACAGCTGATAGTTTATCTCATTAATCAAACATTTTCACGTACAACACAGGTATATAATAAGCCGCTTTATTTTTTTAATCTAAATATTGACTCATTCCATCTTCCGATATGATTACAAGATTAGATTTATCTTCATTCAGAAAATAATATGAATTGCAATTACTTGTGCAATTAGTGTTCCGTAAAATAAACTATCAACAAAACAAATCAAAATATTTTATTTCACATGACCTACATGACCACTTATAAACGTCAAGAAATGGTGCACTGTTCTGGTTGGTCGTTTCCTATGGAGAAGAACTGGCAAGAAACTCCATGATTACTCTTAAAAAAATATTTGTTTTACAATGTTGTTATGTTACAGCTTTTGTACTTGTAGTATGAGAAATACTGGAAGAATTTTTATTCAGTGCGCAAACTTTGACAAATTAAAAGAACTTTCACTTACGGGATATCTATCTATCAATCGGGAGCTCAAAATTAAAGACAATCACGGAAGACATCCCGTAAGTGACAGTTTATGTGAACATATTTTTTATTTTGATAAGCCTTAGTACAAAACAAATTAAGTTATTGTTAACGAAAGATGTTTACTTTGAAATTAATTTTATGGCCACCTACTCGCCGGCCGCGGTCACCGCTGCGCCGCGCCGGCGACATCACACATGTAATCCGTGACAGATTGGGCAAAAGATTATAAGAAACACATGAAGCTTTAATAAACTAGTTTTTGCTGACCTCTCATTTTACGGGAAATCTGTTCAGAGCGAGGCTATGTTATACTTTAATTAATGTATTGCTTAGCTTCATGTGTCGCTGCATGTACCTTTAGTGTACTCATATTTTTCCAGGTACATTCGAGTTCCATGTAATAGAGGCAAGCCTATTGCCATCAACCAGGCATGTAGCCAAACTCCGAACTGCTTTATTTTCAGATTTTACTTTGGAGGCTGAAAACACAGTTACCTATCCAACTGCATTCGGTTAAACTGGAAGATGACCCAACATAGTTGGGAATAGGCTGGGCAGACAATGATAATTAGAGGCCAAGAACAATCTCTGGAAAAGGGTTTAAGAAGAACATAACATAACACCCGTAATCCTTTAAGGGTAGCTGTACTGTCATAGCTGTACTTTAAATACACCTACATTTCACTAGTTATGTTTTACCTCCAGGGGGCGAGCTTATTGCCATCAACCGGGTTCAAATTCAGACTTCGTGGCTGCTACTGAGAAATTCCTAATCAGACCCAAGACCTCAGGCAGTTTAAAAATGTGTGTTCGTATCCTATAAGCTTTTTTTAAAATCTAAATTGGTTTTCTTGTAACCTACAAAAAGGCCGCATTACAGCAATTCTATATTATTACTGATAAAGAATATAATTATGGTCGATTTAAATTGTCACTAAAGCTAAAGAATCAGTTTCCATGACCACAACCTATATACCTGATTTATCTACTTCAGCTTTATTGCAGAATATTTTATGTCAATGTAGCTATTTATCAATTCATGATAAGATACGATAAGCTATCGTAATTTTTTATATAAAAGCATTGTACAATTATTTTGATTAGTGCATAGTCTGAGGCTTGTTGGATTACCAAATTGGAACAAAATCCTGTAAATTAAAAAAGTTAAAGTAAGTACCTACATAATTGCTTCGATAATTATTGTGACACTGTGAAAAAAAATGTAATTAAACTCATGAGAAATTACTAAACTCACTTTAGCTTTCATTCAGAATTTAAGTTGACAGATGTTATTTAAGTACCTAACTAATTTAAAAATAAACCAGTAACGCGTTCATAAAATAAAATGGCTGGTGTCCAAGGACTAGTTGTTTGCACTATACTTGCTAATTCTTTAAATATTTTACAAGATTTTCTGTAAATTTAGTTTTCTGGATAGTTTAATTCGATTTGGAGATCCATTAATATGTCTTAATTATTATATATTTAATTATTTCAGAACACGCTACCCTATTGATAGTTTAATAATAATTCATCTTCTGCCTACCCTTCTCCCAACAATGTTACGGTCAGTTTTCCGTCTAACTGGATGCAGCTGAATATACTGCGCGCCACGAAAGAAGAGACTTGAGACTAACACGCATGCGCGACTTCTTGCCGCGCCGTGCTGCGCCTCCCGCGCTCATTCCGCCGCCCTGATGACGCCCGGTCCCTTCCCGCCTCAGACCTCATACCGCTAAAGAGTCCTTAAAATCGTCTACTGCGCAAGTCAAACTACGTGTTGTGTCAAGTCTCATCTTTCGTGGCGCGTATTGTACCAGTATTTTACATGGGGCGACTACCCATCTTACCTCCACAACCCAGTTAGTACTGGGTAATACGATGCCCCTTGGTAAGACTGCAGTGGTACCGATAGGTTATTAAATAATTTATTTTATTTATTTTCAGATGGTTATCAAACTGTACGTAATGGATTTGAGCCCGCCAGTACGCTCGGCCATGATGGGTTTCGAAATATTTAACGTTCCATATGAGAGGATAGAAGTGGATCTTCAGGCGTTCGAACATAAGACAGAAGAATATTTGAAGGTAATAATGAAAAATCTCTCTTTGTCTTTTGTAAAGACATAATATTTATTCTGACTTGGTTGGCCTAAGCAAGGAAAACCTGAGGGTCTAAAATGGCCACTTTATAAGAATCATAATATGAATCACGTTTTAAATTTAAAACTCTTAAAATGGACTTTGTGGTCATAACCATAAAGTCCATTTTAAGAGTTTTAAATTTTTAACGTGATTCGTATTATGAGTCTGATAAAGCGGCGATTTTAGACCCCCTGTTCAGGTGTTCTGTTCAATTCATAGATGACTCTGCCCTGGAGTATAAAATGTGGTGTTGCCTCACAAATGCTGGGACACTTGATATCGTGGCCTGCTGTTTGCTTATCACAGGAGCTTTTGGATGCTACTAAAAGTGCCACACTCGTCGCCAAATTTTAGGTTGACTCAATTTGAATTGTCATAGACACGCTATTAATCCTGTAAAACATTATTGATCTTGTAATAATGATAGCATGTTTTGAACCTGTCAAAGTTCGGTCTTTTAATGATGTTCTTTTTTAACAAATTGAATGGGGAATCTTAAGTTTCTTGCCTGTTTCCGAAACTGACCCTGCAGACGCTGTTTTTATGATGGGGCCGTTGGGTTCATGAATCTTGAGGCATGATCTTAAGGCACCCCAAATAAATGCCCATGATGAGATAAAAAGAAGAGATTTATTTGGGGATCATTTCAGCACATGCCAGAATACTTTTCAGTTCAAATTGTTTCATGCGAAGTTTTTTTTTCAGAAAAATCCACTGCATCAAATACCTGTAATGGAAGATGGTGATTTTAGTATACATGACAGGTTTGTTACTTTATTAATTACGCAATTCCTCTTTCTGGGAAAGGTGGATGGTTTATGTAATAAATTCAGACTCCTAAAGCACATCATGATACTCAGTACATCAGCACTCAGTACATTTCTATAGGAATTTGGGATCACCATTGGAACGTAGAATGCTCTGATACAAACCAGGATCAAAATGGAGCCTTCCATGAATGTTAATTGATCTTACAGCTCTCTTATATACTTTTTAAGACTTATTATATTCGACTGCCTAATTGGTCTAGTGATCGTAAGCGCTACCGCTGAGCCTATGGTCCTGGGCTCGATTACGAGGTCACACAAGGTGTTATTTGAGATTTCCATAGGCGATTTCTCAGTAGCAGCCATGGAGTTTGGCTTTGTGTCCGGTTGATGGCAATAGGCAATGTGAGTGTGTACTACGCACACCTCTGCCTATTCGGAGATTGTAGGATTGTAGGCGTGATACTATAATGTTGACGTGATGTTGTATCTTCACTCTTTTCAGTCACGCTATACTCCAGTACCTTGCTGATGTCTACGGAAAAGACGATTCCTGGTATCCCAAGGACGTCAAGAAAAGGGCAATGTGTAATGGAGATAAAATAGGGCAACATTAGTCCCGTCAAGATGACAGGAGCGTGAGCTGTCACGGGAAAATAGAGGAAGCTCACGGGCATTGTAACAAGGAGCATCATTAAAACTATTATAAAATAATCGTCGTTTATTTTAACCATCATAACATTACATGGCGCAGCCGGAAAAGGCCTGACATCAAATGGTGAAAAATACTTGTAAGATCATAACATTTCAAAGTAATTGCAAAAGTGGCTATGACCACGCCTGAAACAAACTTGGGCGCCGCGACCGAAACAGGGATTTTAAAAGAAGAAAATATAATGACAGGAGTGGAGTACAGGATGCCGCACCCATTAAAACTGGATACAACGGAAGATCTTCTCCCTAAGTGGAGATTATTCAAGCAACAGTTTAAAATTTTCGTGTCGGCGGCCGGGTTGGAAAGGCTGAGTGAAACAAGAAAAGCAGCCATCTTGCTCAACTGTGCTGGGAATGAAGTTCAAGAATTGTACTTTAATGTACTTAAAACAGAGGAAACCGTTAAGTATGATCAACTATTGAGGAGTTTGGACGAGTACTTCGAACCGAAACAAAACGAACTTATTTCAACATTCATTTTTCACAAAAGATGTCAGGAAGAGGGGGAGAATTTCGACTTGTTTTACACGGATCTAAGAAAACTCATAAAAACGTGTAATTACAAAGATCAAGAAGAAAGAATGCTGAGGGATCGAATTGTCTTGGGTGTTCACAATAAGAAATTACAACGAAAATTGCTGGAAGTCAATGACCTAAATCTACAGAAAGCCGTCGACATGTGCAGAGCCTCGGAGTTATCTCAAAACCATATCAAGATGATGTATCAGCAGCAGCCCACAGCAGTAGTGGATGCAGTACAGGCTTCACAATTCAAGGATAAAGAAGACAAATCAAAAGTTAAGTATAACTCTAGTAGCAAAGGGGATGTGTTGTATAATTGTAAAAAATGTGGGACCCGGCACAAGGCCAGAAATTGCCCAGCCTTTGGCAAAATATGTCATAACTGTAACAAGCCGAACCATTATAAAATGGGATGTAAACTCATTAATGAAATTAGTACAAGTAATAACACGGAAACTGTGAACACAGATTCTGTAGATAATAATGTGCATGACTTATGACTCTTAAAAGTATGTCATGGTATTGGGAACACTCAAATAAAAGGTAATGAGTGGATTTTAACACTAAGAGTACAAAATAAAAGGGTTGATTTCAAGTGTGATACTGGTGCTCAGGTTAATGTATTGTCAATAAATGACTTAAAGAAAATAGTCGATGATGAGATACCTAAATGGTCTGAGACTAAAGTAATCTTAGAAGCATTTGGGGGGGAACAAATTTATCCTGTCGGAAAGACATCTTTAAAAATAATAAGAGATAACCAAGTATATGTCACTGATTTCTATATAATTAAAAATAATGTAAAACCGATTCTGGGACTAAGTACCTTAAGAGAGTTAGGAATATTACAAAATATAAGTAGTATACAGAATAAAGATACAATTATTAATAAAAATTGTGAACTGTTTCAGGGAATAGGACAGTTTGAGGAACCTGTGGAACTTTATATCCAGCCAGGGACTAAACCGGTGGTAAAACCTCCTCGCAGAGTTCCACATGCCTTGAAATCTCGGTTAGAAGAAAAACTGAGAAGCCTGGAGACTCACCAAATTATAAGCAAGGTGCCACACCCAAAAAGTTTTGTGAGTAATTTAGTAATAATAGAAAAAAAAGATAGATCACTACGCATATGTTTAGATCCTAAAGACCTTAATAAAGCTCTGATAAAAAATCACTACTTGATACCTACATATGAAGAAATAGTGTCAAAACTAACTAATAAGACTGTATTTTCAGTATTAGACTTATCTGATGGATTTTATAATATAAAACTTACCGAAGGGTCATCTGATTTATGCACTTTCAGTACACCATTTGGAAATTATAAATTTTTAAGAGTACCGTTTGGAATATCAGTTGCGCCTGAGATTTTCCAAAGGTATAGTGAAAGAGCTTTCGGAGATATTCCTGGTGTAATAATCTATTGCGATGACTTGCTGATAGCTGCATCCTCAGAGGAGGAACATGATGTTATACTGAATAAAGTTTTTGAGCGTGCTAGAAAGTGTAATGTAAAATTTAATAAAAATAAGTTTCAGTTTAAGTTAAGGGAAGTCAGGTATTTTGGGCATATATTCTCCAAGGAAGGTATTAAAATAGATCCAGATAGGATAGACTCAATTGTTAAAATGAAAAGTCCAACAAATAAAAAGGAACTGCAAATTTTTTTAGGTATGGTTAATTATCTGCGTAAGTTTATTCCTAATTTAGCCAAGATGATGTCACCACTAACAGAATTATTAAAAAAGAATGTAAGTTGGTTGTGGACGGAATTTCATGAAAAAATATGTAAGGAAATTAAAGAATTTATTACCAAAGCTCCAGTTCTTCAAAACTTTAATAGTAATTTACCGGTAGTGATACAATGTGATGCATCCAAGGATGGTCTGGGTGGTTGTTTGCTACAGAATGGAAAGCCAGTAAGTTTTATTTCTAGAAATCTAACACCTGCGGAACAAAGATTTTCGCAAATTGAAAAAGAGTTGCTAAGTGTAGTCTGGGCCACCAAAAAGTTTCATTACTTTATTTATGGTAATAAATGTATAGTTTTAAATGATCACAAGCCACTGGAGACATTATTAAGAAAAAGTATTCATGAGATTCCTTCACCAAGACTCCAAAGACTAAAACTCAAACTATTGAAGTATGACCTAGAGTATAAGTATTTAAAAGGAAAATTTATGTTCATATCTGATTTACTTTCGAGATCATACTTATCAAACTCAGAGATTGATGAGTCGTATATGTATGAGGTTATTCATTGTATAGGATTATCCCAGTACTTGCAGTGTTCAGAAGAGCAAAAAATACAATTAATTACAGAAACTGGTACAGATGAAGAGTTGATACAAGTTATAAAATACACAAAAGAAGGGTGGCCAGAAAATATAAAAAAGGTACCAGATTCACTTTGTTATTATTATAAATTTAAAACAAATATCACAGTTGATGAAAATTTAGTATTTTTGAATCATAGAATAATAGTACCTAAGAGTCTTAGATTGCTGTACATGAAGATTTTGCATGAAGGCCATATAGGAATGACCAAAATGAAACAATTAGCCAGAGAATTGTATTATTGGCCTAAGATGGATTCACATCTTAAGAAATTATAATGTAAAAACTAAAAATAAATCTGAATTTGTGGTAGGACAAAATGTTTGGTTTAAGAAAGATGTAAATGATAGGAAGTGGTTACCAGGAACTATAATAAGGAAAAATAACTTTAGATCATATAATGTAGGGGATAAGGATGGTGTGAGCTATTGTAGAACATCGTACCACATTTGTGGTTAATTTGGTGGTTCTCCAGGTATGGTGTGGGGTTTCAGAGTTTCCTCAAACTAATAAAAGTTGAAAACATATTTTATGATATCATTTAGACATTGGTAAGTAATTTGTTAGCAAATAAGTCAGCTGGTGTTGAGTAGTTTAATTTAGTTGTATCTGAAAAACTTAGTATTATTATTAAAATAAGTATTGTCAAGGTTATAAGAGCCTATTTATAAGTAGGTTGGACTAACAACCTACTGTCATTATTGCTGTGTAAAATGTATAAGCCCGTAAGTGTAATTCAGTTTGTTACATGTTAACAAGGGCAGTTATTTTTTTTTTTTTTTTTCTTCCTTTTGTTTTTTTTTTAGTTATAAAGAGGGATAGATATGGATAGACTATACCTTACATTTTTATGCTGTATAATTTTGCTAGTTTTAAAAGAGGGAGATGTAATGGAGATAAAATAGGGCAACATTAGTCCCGTCAAGATGACAGGAGCGTGAGCTGTCACGGGAAAATAGAGGAAGCTCACGGGCATTGTAACAAGGAGCATCATTAAAACTATTATAAAATAATCGTCGTTTATTTTAACCATCATAACATTACACAATGGTCAATCAAAAATTGTTCTTCGATACTTCAGTTCTTTTGCCCAGAATTAGAAATATTACTGTAAGTAAAATAACACCTAATTATTTGGTCCTGAACATTAATAATCATCATAATCATCATCTTTATGCCCTTGTCCCCTTCTTGGGGTCGGCACAACACGTCTTTTTTCTTCCATCCTCCTCTGTCAACCGTCACGCCATCGTTTACTCATTTTTGTTACCTAAACAGTAACAAATATTCAAAGATAATAAAAAAAAAACTCTGACACCTGCCCGCGTAGCATGACTACCGTAGAAACAGGTTTTGTCGACGAAGAATCGAATTGAATTGTCATTTTATGACAGATTGTGGAAAGATTTCTATCGTCGCAAGCATGGCGATATTAGTAATGTATGAAATGAATGACAAGACATGTCAAGTGGTATAGAAAAAGCTTTGTCGACTCTTGGTAGACTAGAGATAGTATTGCCATGCTAGGGGAGCAGGTTAGACACCAACCCCAAGACGAAAAAAATAGAATAAATAGTAGTAGTACTTGTAGTCATTGATTTAATGATGAGAAAATCGAAAGATAATGAAGTAACCTGTGATTTTTGTCCACTGACATTTTTACATTAATTTATCTAGAAAGAATTCCTTTATACGGTAGGTAGGTACGGTACGGTAGGTTAGGTATACGTTATTCACATAAAAATTAAGTTTATTTTTTTGCAGTATTACATAGTGGTGGAAGGAAAGACTACCGCAGAACAAAGATATTTGGACGATATTGAACAAGCCTATGGTTTCTTTGAAGCATTCCTAAACCGAACAACGTATCTTGCTGCTGATCATGTCACTATTGCCGACGTGGCTGCCTTAGCTAACATGACAACTTTGGAATATTTAGTTCCGATTGACGCGAAGAAGTAAGTGTATCTTATTCTTTGTAATTATTTTAATACAAGTTGTTTGACCGTTGAAATTTCCGTACAAGATTTACTTGAACCTGTATTTTCAAAAATCCTTTCTTAGCACTCACCTTCAGAGTGGAGCTCGTAGCTAAATAGTAACAGACGAAAGCCAAGGTCGATCCGTGGATGGGTGACCATCCATTACATGCCGAATGTCCTTCGTGCCTCGGGAAGCATATAATTAAGCTCTGGCCCCGGCTGTCATTTTTAGATCTTTGACAGTCGTTACAGGAAGGCAGTCAGTGCCCCGAAAGTCTGACAACTAGCCTTACCAAGGGATATCAATATTACCCAGAACTAACTGGGAAGTCAGATAGTCAGCCGCTCCCTGTAAAATATTGTTATTCAGCTGCATCCAACCTATTGCTACTGCTTCTAATCCTGTGATTTAGTCCCAAACGGTTTAGGGTTGTCTATCAGTGAATGATACAATGAATTTACTGAACATCTAGAATTTACCTAATCATTTGAAACGTATCACGTCTGTGAAATTTTAACATTTAATCTATTTTTCTTCAGGTATCCGAAAACGACCGCGTGGCTAACAACTTTGAAGCAGACGCCATATTGCAAAAAACGCAATGAACACGGAGCAGCAGTGCTGGATAAGATTGTACGGGAGGGTCTGGCAAAATCAACATCCTAATTTGTTTAACTATGTATTGGTTAGTGATGAGTTCGTGCTCAGGAAAGATGGGAAAATATGTACGTAGAAGTACTATAATTCTACTATAGAATCGATTATGTCCAAAATATTTAAGTAAAAATTATCTGTAATATTTAATAAACAACAATTTTGAAATTTTACTTTTTATTTTATTTACATATCTACTGATACATTCCATGCCTGATTTTCTGACTGGCTGGCCGACTAACACATTGAAAAAGACTATACAGCGTAAGCTACTCAAAATAGGAATATTATTACCCAACTACGGCGAAGCCAAAAGGATGGGTTATGATTTTAGCAGTCTATGTATGTATGTTTGTTTGTATTTGCGTAAGTTCCTCCGTAGCGCCTAAACTGTTCGTTATTATGGCCCGAGTAACATAAGCCTCGATTTTAATTAGAGCGTGATTTTTCAGTGGTCGGGTTTTTTGGTTATAGTATACCACGCAAATTCTTGTTTTGTGAGATGCTTTCCTTGGAATTTTAATCCTGATATATGATGAACAACTGACAGCAAGAACTGATTTGCCTCTGCTTCTTGAAAAACCTCGAAAAGAGCATAATAATATGTTTTCACGTGACTTACGCCGCTTAGATTTATTGCAATATATTACAATATAGTTACGTACGTGTATACTACATTTAGAATTTCCATATTTTCAAAATCTAATTTCCAAAATATACTTAGGTGTACTAATAAGATTGTTATCACACCAATAATATTATACAAATAATTTAACACCAAATATTATACTCGTGCAGAATGTAAATAAAACCTTATTTTAGAAAATAAGATTGGTATTTGCGAAAATTAGGTACAGTGACCGGCATAAATATGTAACGATCTAGTCTCTTCTATTTGAACTATTTTCTGAAAAATAAATACTGTTCAAATTTTTTTTTCCAATTTGAAGAGTATGGTGACAGTATATTAACTGTTACAAGAGACATTTCAGCGGTCTCTGTGTGATCCTGATCATATTTGCAATGCCGCTAGGATAGAGGTGATGGTGACCACTCACTATCAGGTAGGCTTATTATTTTTATTCCATATTAGGTACGAGGATCGTGACTAAACAATAACAGCCGCTCGGAGCGATCTTAAATCAAATCAAATAATTACATAATATCGAGTTTCCTCCGTACTTCGGAAAGTACGTTATACCATTGGCTGTCATCTGTAGATCTTTGACAGTCGTTACAGGTAGTCAGTGACCCGAAAGTCTGACAACCGGTCTCACTAAGGGGTGCCGCATTCCCCTTTACTAACTGGGTTATGGAGGTCAGATAGGCAGTCGCTTCATGTAAAATACTGGTATTTAGTTGCATCCGGTTAGACTGGAAGCCGACTCCAACATATGGGTAAAGGCTAGGCAGATGATGATATTTGAGACGATATTACTTGTTTTGGCGATACAGCCGCTATTAAAGGAGGTGTTTTTTTTTCGGCCCAAACATGTACCGAGGTACAAATTACTATTTAAATTCTTTCCAATACATTGTGTTATTAGCAGTATTTTAAATCTTTCAATATTCGATAGATTAAAAAATAAAAGAATATGAAAAAACACTACCTCGAATCATATTTGCGTTCGAAGAAACGTTCTTAACAGCGCTGGCGGCTGTCAAACTATTCCATCTGTCAAAATATTAAACTCTTTCGAGATCGGTCGATCGATCGATCGTCTGACAAGGGCTAAAATAATTTGAATGACAATATTGTCACCAACAACAACAAAAGGAATAAAATAGTAAATTATCGGCCCTGGAGCACTGTCTTTTGGCCAGTAGCTAACCAAACGCAAAAAATAATCTGAAATGTGAAATAAATGTATTTTTTAAATTCTTGATCCTATAATGTTTCACAAGAAAGTGTGCCGGGAAAATGAACCTATCTTTAATACAAAACTAAATTCAAAATAGTATATTTTTAGTTTTTCATACGTGTTTAAATGAAGTAACGAAACGCATCATCGGAGAAATGAATTACGAGATTGCCAGATTAAAATTCTTGGGTTGCAAGTTTAAGCATCTTTGATCGACAATTTCAGGTGGTACAAATGCATTAATAAATCCAATATTTTTTTTTTCAGAATCTGCGATTTTTTTCCTATAAATTCGTACCTTTATTGTTAAGGTACATTGTTTGGCCACAATTGTATGGGGGAAAAAACACCTCCTTTCGTGTTGTCTACATATTTTTGCACGTGACTGTATAGTGTATGTCGCAACTCGCAGGCCTTATTTTGGGCCAACCTTATATCCGATTTTACGTCTAGAAATGGCTTTTGTACAACTTATATTTTCTTATACAGAATAATTTTCGGGATTGTTGAAAGGGAAAATGCTTTAGGATGTTTTGGGACCCCACGTCTCGGGGTTCATACGGACCCCGGTATGCAAACTTCCCCGTGACCTTTGATATTGCCCAACAACTTTGTAATAAGTTGGTGCTGAATCGATTTCCCAGAGCGCCCAAGATTTGTTATGGAGTGACTTGGTAACCAGAAATTGAATATTTAAATTGAATTAAGATTTTTGATGTCTACTATTTTGACACTAAAGCTATATCAAAATATATATGTTCTTAATATACAAATGGTAAGAACAGAGATCCTAGATATTTTCGCACTTGCAAATGATGGTTATAGCATTAAATAACACCGTAAAAACCAAATGATTTTTTTAATTTGGTTTTTACGGTGTTACGTCATGTCATTATCAAGGTAGAGCTTTTTTATTTTTCCTGTATGTGCTAAATAGGTTAGCATAATGCTCGTGCATCACGCTAATTTATATCGTGCATGGTTCTTTAAAATATTCACAAAGTTTAGCATAATATAATTTAGCTTTTAGGCTTACAGTACTTAGTTGCTTTTTAACCGACTTCAAAAGTGATTCTTTTGACAGCATTTATTTTTGCGCAACCTAAGTTTGTAACTTTGACCATTTTAAATTTAATATGGAAGAACTTGTTTTTTAATTAGAAACTTTGGTCACATCTTAAATTCTGGAAAAATATTATTAAAAAAAAACATCGTGTAGTTGCCCACATTACTTTTAGTCATCTCAAAGCATGAAATATTTTTATTGAGAACCTGTCTAAGTCTGCAATGGTATAACTTGTCCTTTCATTAATCTGCGATTGCTGTACACTTCCTTAAACGGTTTGCGATTTCTATTTCGTAATATGTTTTTAGTGAGTAAGTCGTGGAAGTGCCATATCTTGTTTACATAATAAAAAAACAAAGTCACTTCCGCTATTTGTACGCTAAGATCTTATAAATAGATAGAATGAGGTTTATATGTTAAACATTGCACCCGTGCGAAACCGGGGCGGGTCGCTAGTAAATATATAAATAAAGTCTATGAAGTTCAATTCCAAGTACCGAAAATCAAACCGCCCCAAAACTGGTTCACACATAAATTTCTCCGTAGGCAGTTGTCTTCAGATAATGTACCTCAAAGTACAAAGGACGATTAAAACAATGTAAATTAAACGCTGGTCCATTTATTACAGGCCCTTCTTGAAAAGCGTGGCACTCTTCTCTATTTGAATTATTTATTGAAATTTTCGCTGTGTGAAAAATTAACCCGATTTTTACACTTGCTGTCGGCTAATTGTTTTAAGCTTTATTTGTTCAAAAGATATTTAAGTACTGTTCGTTTTAATTGGCATAATTATATCTGAAAGGTTGATGATAAATCAGTATTCAGAAACTGCTGTAATTAATGGTCATGTGGTATTATTGTAATTACCTTTACAAATGGATTGGTGGATACAGAGTGCTGAATCTGCAGCCCATTTTCTTAATTAAATACCTTTAAGAGAAAATGCAACTAAAGTCGGGCGTTCGCATTACTAAATGCTCATTCAGTAAGTTCCTATTTACCCATTTAAATCAAGCTCGTTTGAACGTGCGTCTCAGTACATTGGACTAGCAGTTGTTGTTCTTAAACACCGTATATTTACCAAGAAGCTTCAGGGTGCTTTAAAATAGTTTTGAACCAGCGAAAACCATGGAGTCCCTTCACGTATAAATTACCTGATTTATTTTATTACCTCGATGAATTTCATTACTATCTCTAATGGGTGGAGTGGCCTTAACTAGTGGTCGTTATAATACGTCCTTTATTTCAAACAAAGGGTGTTTTATTCTTGGTTATATTTTAGCTCGTGTATCCGGTTTATCATTGTTCTTGCTAAGCGAATTTGGAAAGTGGTATGACGTCAACACGCATTAGTTACTGTAATTAATAACTTAGTCCTGAGAGCCTAGACCAGGGACAATTGCTTTGGACGATAATGTAAGTATTTATAATGTTAAGCTACGACGGCACGGGTTCGATTCCCGCACGGGGAAGTATTTGTATGGCCTACAGGTAGTTCTGGCTGTTTGTGTGTGTGAGTTTAAATGTGTGTTGTTTGGAGCAGTGTGAACTGCTAGGACCCAAACCCTCTTCTCTGTGATAGGGAGCGGACCATATAAGGTGTATCGATTCATACACGAAATCTTTTAAGGGGTCATTGTACTCATCATTATGAACAACTTTCACTTTGGGACCAACACCGAAATCGCGAAAAAAAAATCAGCTGTTCAGTACATTTTGACGAGTTAATGCGATCATATTGTAGGGAACAGCTGATTTTTTTTCGCGATTTCGAGGTTTGTCCCATAGTAAAAGTTGTTCATAATGATGAGTACAATGACCCCTTAAGAGATTTCATGTATGAATAGATAGACCCTATATAATCAAACTATTTTCTTCAAATGTTTGGTTCTATGACATGTTGGTTTCTTACGATGTTTTCCTTCACCGTTTTAGAAACAACTTTTACACTCAATATACATAGAATAATAAGGTTAAAACAATCAACAAGTAGCAAATAAAACAGAGCATATTAGAAGCGTTGAACATTCAAAACAGACAACTTTTCAGCCCACTTGGGACAGCTTTGATTTATTTAGTCGAATATGTGTACGAATGGGGAGAATGTACTACTTCTTGTAAGTAGTACCAGTAATTTAGCCAACAACGCGACAACGGCCCAAGAAAATTATTACACATACAGAGGCCATTCGTACCTAATAGCGAAATGGCGCCTACATTAGATATATTGTGTGTTAACAGCGAATAATTGTATTTAGCTTAAGAGTCTTATCAGAAAGTTGGCAAAATCCCAAAAAGATAACGAATTTTTCATTATTTTAACTTATTTGACAATAATACTATTACATAACGTCACGCCCGTAATCCCGGAAGGGTTAGGCAGAGCTGTACCTAATAGTACACCCACATTTAGCCAGTTATGTTTAAGTCCCATGTAATAGGGGGCGAGCCTTTTGCCATCAACTGGGCACAAAACCAGACTCCGTGGCTGCTGCTGAGAAATTCCTAATAGAAAAACCCGATAACATTTGACTCTAACTGGGAATCAAACACAGGACCTCATGCTCAGCAGTAGCACTTGCGATCACTAGACCAACGAGGCAATCCAACATAATAGTGACAATATTAGTGTCTCAAATTAATGATTAAACATTGCAAGTATTAATATTGTCATACTGTACATCTTTAGTTCAAACTTTGCAAATGCCACAATTACAACCATCTATAATCAATATTTCGGTAAATCGAAAAGTTTAGTAAAACAGCGATATATGTGACGGCCATTATTTTGCGAAGATGCTTTATTTTTCATAAGTCAATCGTAAATATTCTAGAATGATAGATAAATAACCAACTACTGCTTTATATAGGAAATAAAAACACAAAAATATTTTACTAAAAATAAAACCCTAATAGGCAGATATTTATGCTCAAAATAATTACAGCTTTATCAAAGGAACACATGTATAACGAATGTTAATATTTTGTCAAAGTTATGATAAATAAAACTACCAGTTTCATTTTCAAACAATTTATTTCTCTTTTGGTTCCCCGAACCCATACTTTTCGATTGTCATAGATACAAAAATATTGTTACAACAACTTTTTATTATAGCAAATAAAAACTAACCAAAATTTTAGGTTAATTTTTAGTAACCATTTTATTTAAATGCAACAGCACCATACTGATATATGACATTTGGCCTCGTAAAGGACCGGTTTAGTTGTAAGTATGTCTTATTTTTTTATGTATTCTTTTATTGTTTAACTTTCTATTACTTTTTTGTCCTGTGTGAGTCAAATAAATACTTTTTCTTTCTCTCTTATCAGTTTTCAGATAAACAGGGCGGCTCCAAGTACTTTCTGCTCTTACTTTGAATAAATAATATGCGTAAAAGCTTCGAAAGTGCGCTAATATTTTATCCTGCATTCACTCGTAAGGTACAACTATACTGTAATGACTAAGTTATGCCGATGAAAAATCGAGAGTGTTTGTGGCTTCCGCTTAGTGGTTTCGTGCAAAATACATATATCATTAATTTCTTTCCATCTTAGTAGTTTAACATAAGCATTGCAAAATCAGCATGTATCTAACGTTTATTTATCCATACAATGTCTGTTTTTAATTTCAAAATAAAAGCTTTTTACTGAATGCATAATATGAAAGTATATGCAATATGTACGGTACATATTATATGGTATTATGGTCCGAGACACCACGGGAGAGATTCTGCATTTATTTATTTATTTATTTATGTACACACAAAATACTTAATAGGACATTACATTAAGATAAAAGAGCACAAAGGTACTGCTTATTTCATAAGAAATTTCTTCCAGCAGGCCTGCGCTTTATTATGTTACGTTGAAGTCAAGAAACAATAATAATCTACCATTTATCTTTGAACATTATTATAATATCGATTTTGAGACTCAAATAACTATTTGATGAAGGTTTCTGATATAAAGCTATAATATAACTGAAAGTTTCCCTTGCTTACATGTGACAAACAAATGAAAAGCCGCTTATCAGTTTCACATTAAACTAACATCACCGTTTTGTTCGGAACCCGACGGTATCATGAAAAAAAGTTGAATAAAAAAGTTTTGTATTCAAAAAGCAGCTGTTTGATGTTCAAGATTAATGTACAGTTATAAGCACTGTTTCTCAGTAGCCGCCATGGAGTCTGGATTTGTGCCCGTTTGATGGAAATAGGCTCGCCCCCTATTACATTGGATTTGAAACATTACTGGTGAAATGTGGGTGTACTAGTAGGTAAACGTCTAGTTTACACTTCGGGGATTCAAGACGTGTTATTATGTTATGTTATAACCACTGCAAATGATCAGCATCGACTCAACTCGAGCCATACAGGATTCTTTCCTTGAAATTGCATACTGCAACGAATTTATATAAAAGCACTGTAATGGCATCGCCTCAGATTGGGATCAGCTAGTAAAAATGAGGTGAAGTAAAACGTCATGTTATTTTGTTAATTTTTGTACAAACTTTTTTTTTTTTTAAACATTTGGAATTTCTGCTGTATCGTGGGGTACACACATTTAAACTCACATGTAGTAACAGCCAGACCCGAAACCCCTACCTTTTGGTCATACAAATATTTGCTCCGTGCGGGGATCGAACCCGCAACACGCAGCGCAGCAGCCAATAGCTCAGCCACTGCGCCAACCGGGCCATCATATCGATGGTCAAGAAGACAAACATGCTAATTACAGACCTACCAATTTTTCAGGAGGACTGTTTATTGATTCAAAACTTCTAGATACTATAACTTAAAACTGTACATAGGAACACAGTTTAAGAGACGGAATTATGTCATTTGGATTTAAGTGCAATCGGTAGAGCATACACTTTTTTACATTTGGAATTAAAATATTACATTATCAAAATTTTGTAATTAGCACATTAATTGTCTTCTAGGCCATCGATGTGTGCGTTGCGTATTTCGTCCAGCAATAGCCTAAAATCCGCCCTGTCCTTGTAAGAGTTCCTGGTTCTATAGATATTATTTATTGTAGTTTCGAGTAAGTACATTTTTCTTATGTACCTAATATCACCAGTTCATATAACGCTTGTCTGGTTTAAATATGAGCTGCGAGCTTAAAATTGACGCTGCTGACCACACCAACGACTATTTAATAATTACTGAACTGTTACCTCATAATAACATTATTAAACACATAGTTATGTAATGATTCAACAATAAGCTGTACCACAGACAGCTTATCCCAAATGATATAGGCAAATTTAACAGAATTTAATAAGCTCAATGTATGAAAGGACAATAATTTATGAAAATGCATTTCAATTCACGAGAACTGAATTTATATAACGCAGTATTACGAATTATGTGGGCGATTGAACGACAAAAGGAATGCACGACCAAATTAAATGTGTAAATATTTGGTTTTCGTTATGACTGTGTGCTTTACAATTCGTGTTTAGTATTTTGCACATCATTTTGTATTTGATTTGCTATAAAAATAACTTTTCACAAGGTTTTTCAAGTACCTTATATAATATATGACTAAAAGCTTATCCCATGACTTCCAAATCCTTCGATATAGGGCTAAATGTGGGCCACTGGTCGTTGGTTCTGTCCAGCTCGTCCTGCCATCTCCTGCGAGGTCTACCGCGTCGCCTTCTGGCTGTGTCAGGGCTCCAAATCTTGATTATTTTGGCCCGATATAGATTGATAGAATAAGTAATTCGAATTTTGAAGTGATGCTTTGATCGCCAGCCATTCACTGATTTTAAAATCCCACATCCTCATACAAGATTTTGACAAGTGATTTGTCGCTACCAATGTTAAAATCTGCGAAAAGACTTGATACTGAATTATAGAAAACTAGCAGCCCGTCCCGGCTTTGCTCTGGTGCTTATGTTACTCAAGGTAAATGTAGCTTTCTAACGGTGAAAGAATTTTTGAAATGGGCGCAGTCATTTTTGAGTTTATTCATTACAAATATACACACAAAAATACAAATCTTTCCTCTTTATGATATTAGTGTAGAAGTGTAGAAAACAAGAAAAGAGTTTTTGCCAAAAGATTCATCAAACATAATCATCTAAAAACCATACACCATCTACCATTAAACAACTATCTAACTATACTTATAAATATACAGTAAAACGGCTTTCTTTTATTCGGTACCTTTTAAAAACCACCACGTTTTTCAAAGAAAGCTAATTTAGCATACGAAGCTCACGTGTAGACTGGAGTGGTTCCAGTAAATTCTTGCGAATACATAAATACGTAGCCAGGCAGTGACTCACTCACTAAAATTTATAACTCTCGTGTGCAGAGTTTTAAACACATCAGCTTAATTAATTCCTTTTTGAATTCGTAGTTCACTTCGCGGAGTTAAATTCACTTTTCAGGGAAAAAAAAAAAAAAATATATTCGGCGAGACTGGCCATTTTGATATTGTTCCGTTTTTACGTCGGATTTTTCGTTGTGGGCTTGAACTTTAAGTTAAATAATTAGTATTTATGAAATGGTAATTTGTGTGGTTATATGTGTGTTTGGTTCAAAAGCGATGAATCTTTAAGGTCGACTTTTCATTGCACACAGTTTGTGTTGATGAGAGATTGTTGGGGGTAGAAACCAACTTTCTGTCCTGGGCTGGCACCATTTTCCAGATCATCCACCAGAGATCCCAGGGCATAGACAAATTGTCATTTTTATGTGTTAATGGAAAGTCGTTACAGGTAGTCAGTAGGCCAAAAGTCTGACGACCAGTCTTATCAAGGTGTGTCGTATTAACCCAGTACTAACTGGGTTGTAGATGTAAAATACTGGTATTGAGCTGCATCCGGTAAGACTGGAAGCCGATCCCAACCTTTGATTATATAATGTCTAGATGACGAGTCGCCCTACAATCAAAACACAGAAAACGATGTAACAATTTCAAACATGTGTGTGTGCGGCAGCGTGCTCGCGGGGCACAGAGACAATAGACGCACAGTTTAACACTTTAACACTGTGCGTCTATGTCTCTGTGTGCGAACTTATAAGCCAACAGTTGCCTGATATTTTTTGACACGTTTTCGCACATTTGATGTTCCATTTAAACATTATACAACCTGTTTTTTTTTTGATATCCCATAACTCTAGGGTTATATTCTGTAGGTAAAAATAATACTAAAACTCCTAGAATAGGTGGTCCAAAAATGCATCGTTTCGGAGATATCATCAATCATAATTAAATTAGGTCAAAAATTGTCACCAGTATGACGAATCTTTACTTTTGCGAGGTTGCCAAACTTCGCAGTAGTGTAGTAAAATAAACAGTAAAATAAAATATGTAGGTAAGTAATTCATTTTTATTCAAACCAATCATTCATATTTAAAGCTAAGAAAATGCGACGTTGTCATATTTCACGTAAGGGTGTTTTACATTAATAATCCTGACTTTGCCGAATTATTTTGTATGAAAAATGAAAAAAAAAAAAATAACGAAGGATTGGAACATAACTCATGTGCCAGTTGATTCTTTGATATGGCCTCAATCATACCCTAGAGTTATGGGATATAAAAAAAAACACGTTGTATAATCAAAGACCCCAACATAGTTGGGAAAAGGCTAGACGGATGGTGAACGATAATATGACATAAGCTACTGAAAAACTTAACGTCAATCCCATAAGCTATGTCCACACTGTGCCCTTTTTTGTTCATCAAGGGCATGCGTCATAGCGCAGTCAACAGCGCACGTGAGGCATGCCCTTGACGCAAGCGCTATGACTGTTGAAAGTGTAGCGCGCGCTGTCATACACGTCTATCCGCGTCGGGTGGATTTCAGTGCCACAAAGCGTTCAACAAGAGGATGCCGGACGAAGAAAAATAAATTACTTTGAAGTTTATTGAAGATTACAGATTATTGATTATTTGGTTTGCTAGTTTT
Organism: Eugnorisma glareosa; assembly: GCA_947578425.1. NCBI lineage: Eukaryota > Metazoa > Arthropoda > Insecta > Lepidoptera > Noctuidae > Eugnorisma > Eugnorisma glareosa. The sequence continues at coordinate 14,223,177 of OX387961.1, read as the reverse complement.
GTCAATTTAGTTACTAATATTATTATAATAGCCTCGTATCCAAAACTTTCGCTTGGATCTTTTTTTTCTGGAATATCTTATAACCAACAAGCTGACAGAAGCTACGATTGAACGCATTCAATTATTGAAAGCGCCAAACGAAAGTTGAATAGAAAGATGAAGACGAAAGTTGGAGATGAAAGGGCACAGTGTGGACATAGCTATTGAGAGTCATTGAAATGTGAAATGTTTCGATAGCGACTGTCACTTCAAGCACAGGTTTACTGAACAGCTATTACTCTCATACCTTCCAATGGGGTGGTAATCTGACACGACCGGGAGTAGGACCAACAGCTTAACGTGTTTCCCGAGGCACGGGGGTATCATACCACCAACTTCCAAACTCCGAAGTGCTACTGAGAAATTTCTAATGGGAAAACACAATAGCCTTGCCCGACCCGGGAATCGAACCCAGGACCCACGCTCAGCAGTCCCACTGGCGACCACGAGACCAACGGAGCATCAAGATAATAAGCACCTACGGGCCATGAATTATTAAATAAATGGCTAATTAACGGTAATAACATCAGTGAGTAGGTTTTCGAGTTAATCGTGTTACAGGACAATGTAGTGCTGTAATTCAGGACGTAAATCAATTAACTACGTCAATCAAAGTGCTGGGCAACCGTGTAACACAATGTTGCTAAAGTCCAACTTGATAGATAAAGTCACAAAAAGAAAACCATAGCACCTGAAAAGAAACTAAATAAGTACGAAAAATGTCGTTTCAATATTTACAGTTAGCACAGCTTAAATAATTACTTAGCAATTAGTTACGTACCTAGTTACTTATATAAATATAGGTTCGAGTATTTTAATCATAATTCAATTTCAGTATATAAAGTAAAATCAGGTAATTTACAGCAAACATTTCATATTTTATATAAAAAGGGCGCCGGCCTAAGTTTGTTGAATACCGAGAATCCGCTAACTAGGTAGCTGTTTATTAAATCAGTCTGATCATTTCAAACGTTCTGTGAAAATTCTTTAAATTAGCTCGTTTTACATTCGAAGGATATTTCGTGAACTTTGCATTGCACGCACGTCCTAGGCTGGCTGCCAGAGATAAATAAGTTAAGGACGCCGATATTTCACTCCAAACCAATATCGTAAAAGACGAGAAAATAAACGTTTAAACTTCACCCTCTCTTGTTAGTTCTGTACCGAAAACCCAACGTTCATATTACGTCTTAAACATTACCAACAAAGTATTTTTGACCACCGTAAATACCTGTAAAGGTCATCCATAAATTACAAATATAAATTACGTAAACGTCAAGTTTCCGTGCGTCTAAACAGGTAACCCCGACTTTTTATCATCGCCGCAAGAGCTTTAAATATAAAAATACTGTAGACAATTTTTCAACGACGCAGACCCATGAATTTCAAATACGTTTTTACAGATAAGGGCCATTGTTGATATAAAATACGATTACGCAGTGTAGCCACGCGAGCGCAGGCATCCCGACCGTAAAAATTACAATACAACAAAGCAAGAGGTACAAATCATGGAAATACAAAGTTTGTATTAATGATGGTACTTACCCTTCGTTTTTTATGATGAAAAATTCTTTTATTGCTCCGTCCAAGTTTTATGCTCTGTAAAATCTAGTTTGGATATTAAAACAATTATTATGATTCGTTAAATCGGACGTATGCGCGCAGGTATAGAAGTCACTGCGGCAATAACCGTAATTTTAACTATTAACCCGTCAACAGTGACATTAAATGGCTTTAAGCAGTGGGCTCACAACGCGATAAACTAGACATAAAGTACGGCTCACTATAGCTTCATATATTAAGTACAAAGTAACTCTTCCTACTTTCTTGTATCATAGATAAAAGCGTTAAAAGCCTCGCCTACTCGAGTTCATTAAGAGCTCTCAGTGTTTCACGGTAAAAAATGAGGTAAGTTCGCGAGTAGATTTTAGCAAGTTAATTACGACAACAAGAGATCATGAACAAAACTAACTGGAGAATTATCTCAGAAGCACCTGCCGTGTACATGTCATGAGAGTCGTAATAGCTGAAGAATTAAGACGAATCCCGGCAATTTAACTCGTAAGTCGACTTGGAAACATTTGGCACCGAGAGAAAAGCTTATAACACAGAATTCCGAATGCCTTTATTATATTAAGTTACGCCGTTCGCGTTATGCCGTCTTTTGTCCATGATATTCTACTCCGCCAGATAATTTGAAAGTGCTAAATAATTCATTTGATGTTTAATAATATTTAGGACTTCGTTGCTTTCATCTCGAGGTTAATAAAGAGATAACTTTACCATGAAACAAGTTCTTAATCAGATTGAGATCATCGTTATGTCCGGAAATATTATTGTCAGCGATGTTTGTCTCGTGATTTCAATTAAGAAATGGTTTATTTCGATTACATTAGGACGAATTTCAGAAATTTTAATTTACTGGTTGCTTCTGTTAGTACATACCTTCTTTCTTTCAATAACGTTTTGAGGAAGTATAGTAGGTATATACAATTTGGAAGGGACACCGACTCTGTTACCACGTATTCAGTACATCATTGCCCCCCCAAATAGAAGTGTTTACTACTGCAGAAATAGTTATAGGTGGGGGCCACATAGGACTATTTATTTATTGCACAATGTACACAACCAATTTTACACTCTATGCTTAAAACTAGTAAGTACACGACCCTGTTAGGGCGCAGCAAGAAACTTAAAACTAATAATATTACAGTGTCAGTATTATCTATTTATCTAACATCACATAAAGCATTGCGAACTTTCATCGGTAATTTAAAAATAAAACAGCATTTCGTCGGTAATTTAAAAATAAAACAGCATTTCGTCGGTAATTTAAAAATAAAACAGTATTTCGTCGGTAATTTAAAAATAAAACAGCATTTCGTCGGTAATTTAAAAATAAAACAGCTGTTGCATACATTTTGACCGGGTAGGTATTACGAGTATAGTTTTATATGAAACAGCTGTTTTTTTACCCGACTGTGGAGAAGCCTAAAAGGAGGGTTATGTTTTTGACCTGTATGAATGTCCGTTTCTTTGTTCCGTCGTAACTAGGATGAATTATATGTCGTTAGATTCGTCTAAGGGTGGGTTCTTTTTTTTCTTTCAAGATCATCGAGTGGGATATGAAAATGAAGAGTTTTAAAAGGTGATTACAAATATATAAAAAAACTCTTATTTAAAATTATATTTAAAAGTAGTAAGTAGAAGTGACAAATCGCAAAAATTCGTACCTTTAAAAAAAGTTAAATCCTATACCAAATCATTCATGTGACTAAACTAAAAGGCAGGAAATAAAAAAGTTGTTGAAAAACAAAAAAAAACCCGACTGAAAAGCAGTTTTTTTTTAGTTTTGTCATTTTAATAACCGCTGAAAAATGTCTATGTAGGGGGGGATTTCAGAATAATGTACTGAATACCTGGTAACCTTTTTAGTGTCGTTGTATTCCACCCTGTATAGTAAGTACTCTTAAAGATTGGCCACACAATTGAACATCCCATTCATATAATATCCAGCCTCACAGTTCAGACAACAATTCAAGTCCAAACAATAGATTCCCAGTTGTCATTGTTAATAAGTCATTTATCCGCCGTAAACACGGTTATGATAACCCAGTTGAGTTAACCCATCGTTGCTGTCCTCACTAGCCTCTCCCTAAGTTAGGGACATAAATCTGACTTAACGGCCCAGCGGGACAGTGTTTGTACATTATTGGGTTAAGACCGGGTCCACGTTACAAGTGGAAAATAACGTTATAGATTTCTTGGGTGAATTATTGTGTTGCACGTTCATGTGTTTTAATGGCCCTTACGGCGGTTTTCTATAACTTACTTACGTATAACGGTTAGTTAATCTGCCTTACTTTAGTAGCTATCGGTGTTTCTATGAACAAAGTTAGCAATGAATTGACAGGAATATCCTATCCACGTCACTTATCTGTCTCTCGGAGGGTTGACAGCTGATGTTTCATTAATTCTTTATCTGAGATAGCAACGTTCAGTTAATGTTTTAGGTTATTGAAAACGGCCATTAGTGACTGAATAATCTCTGGTTTTATGTAGGGTTTGTAATTTTTCATAGTAAAATTTTATGAGTTTGTTTTGACTTATCATCACGCCTGGAATCTCCGAGGGATTAGACAGAGGTGTACCTAATAGAAGTACACCCACATTTCACGTTTAAGTCCCATGTAATAGACGGCGATCATCATCAGCCTACTGCAGTCCACTGCTGGACATAGGCCTCACCAATCACACGCTACTCAACTCGATTCTCAGCAGCTCTCATCCAGTCGCTACCAGCCACCCTGCGAGGATCGTCGCTCCACCGAGCCTGAGGGCGTCCCCTTACGTTTACCGATTCGCGGTCTCCACTCAAGAACACGTCTACCCCAACGGTCATCGGTTCTACGGCTAATATGACCGGCCCATTGCCACTTCAGCTTGCTTATTTTGCAAGCTATGTCGACAACTCTGGTTCTCTGTCGGATTACCTCGTTCCGAATGCGATCCCTCAGAGCAAGCATAGCCCGTTCCATAGCTCGCTGAGCGACCTTAGACGGCGATCAACCGGGCACAAATCCAGACTCCGTGGCTGTTACTGAGAAATTCCTGATGGCAAAACCCAATAAACCTTTTCCCGACCAGCCCGCGTAGCATGACCACCGTAGAAACGGGTTTGTGTCGACGAAGAATCGAAAAAAATGACAGATTCTGGAAAGATTTCTATCGTCGCAAGCATGGCGATGTTAAAAATGTATGACAGACATGTCAAGTTGTATAGAAAGAGCTTTGTCGATTCTTGGTAATAGAGATAGTATTGCCATGCTACGTAGGCTGGGAAACGAATCCAGGACCTCAAGCTCAAGCAGCAGTCGCACTTGCTACCACTACCAACGTCGTTGTTCCAGTGAATATACAAGGTGGAACGGTCACCGACGCTAAAAGTTTACCACGTATTCAGTACATCATTCTAAACTCCCTCCATATAAATTTTTCATCGGTAATTAACAAAGAAAAAACAATCAGCCGTTCCATAGTAGCGCCGGCGTCATTCACACTGTAAAATAAATAAATATCGCTGGACATTACACACAGCGCCATCTACGTGCCACACTAAGCATCGAGGCTTGGGTCATGGACACCAGATAGTTGATACTACTACATAGATACTTTTTTGTTTGTAAATACATACTTATTATACATATAAACATTCATGACTCGGAAACAAATGTCCATGCTCATCACACAAACATTTGCTCCTACCGGGATTCGAACCCGGGACCCTAAGAACGTAAGGCAGCCTCACAACCGCTGAGCCATTCGGGTCGTCACTGTATAATATTATGCCCTAAAAGTACAAATATTTTATCTGTCCTGAGATCATTGCTGAATCTATTAGTAAGAAAAACAAAATGTTAATAATATAGCAGCGTTAGCAACTACTAATTAGTGTATTTTCGCCTTCAGAAAACTTTATAAAGTTCGGTTCGGTTCGGTTCGGTTATTACCGGTAATAGTCTGCGAAGTAATTTTATATTAGGTAGCTCTCAGTCTTAATTAAAGTAATAAAAAAGTTTGACGGGAAGGATCGCTGTCGTTAATTGCCAATTTTTCAATTACCACCTAAACGTGGCTTGGCAACAATTTTATACTTTCTATTTATAATAAACCATAAAATGTATTACCAGAAATTATACCCTAAAATGACGGATTGAACAATTTACTAATAATTTGCTCGTTTCATGATTATAACATAACAAAACACTTAATGTAGGCAAGGACATAGTAATTACGAAATAATTTGACAGAGAGTCGTTATATAAACACAAGTAGGTAATTCATTGTTTCCTAAATGCGAAGTTGGTTATTAAATAACACGTGGCGTGGTCTCTTGGTCACGCGAGCTCAATATTAGGAATTAGCTTACCTACTTGGTGGCCTTCAAGTTATTTCCATTGCCGCCAACCTTTGTAGAAAGTATTGATTAGATAGTACACTGATAAGGGAGAAATATTAACACTAGTAGACGGCACACGGAACGGTAGGCTCAGTGGCTGAGTGGTCGGCTTTTGCGCGATTGGTTGCGAGGTTGATCCACGTAAAATAGGTATTGCCTTCAGATTTTTTAATGCCTGGATGTTACTAGGTATCTAGGGATTTCTTTTTAGGACCACATTCAATGTACAAAAAAATTTTACTAAGTGTTGTTAAATAAAATAAAAGCATTTATTATCTTATTAATTATTTAATCTTTTGTTTAGAACATTGCAATAGGTACTATTATGTCAATATTCTACCTTTTATCAATTTATTAAATGATCACATCCATTCATCATAACCACCTGTCATTGTTATCTATTCCGTTAATGAAATAAAAACAGTAAAGAGTAATACAAAAATAAGTTGGTTGTGGAATAAAATAACTTAGTATTAGAGCTTTTGTTGTGGTAATAGAAAGTGTTTTTCTTTCATTATTATTGGATCTGATAGTGTATTTTATTTTAATAGGTTATCATTTTCATGCGGGCCTTAGACGTAGATTTGTTCTTGTCTCTCTCTTGCAGATGTCGATTGCCGGTTGTGCGACAGTAACAGGAATGACGCTAAGCCGAAGCTCTTGATAAATAACGTTTATTAATAGCTCTTGGACCAACCTCACGAGTTTGTCGTCCAAGCGACAAGCATCCGCAGCAGCGACTGATGCGACGAAAATAAATAAAAGAAGATGTTCTTGAAGTAGTCATGGACGGAAACAGCTGAGGCGCGCAGGTATGTCGCTAGTCGCATCATACATGGTGGAAGGTACACCCACGTGAAATTGGTTACCACGTATTCGTCGTTCTATGTGCCCAGATACCTAACATTACCCTAAACGGCTTGAACGTCAAAAGAGTGACGAAATGCAAATATCTAGGGCATCTTCTCACTGACGACCTTAGGGACAATGTCGATATTGAAAGGGAGCGTGGGGCATTGGCGGTCCGAGGTAACATGTTGGCCTGAAGATTCGCTCGGTGTAGCAGTTTTGTAAAAGTAACACTTTTTAAGGCATATTGCCAGTGCTTTTACACGGGGAATCTTTGGGTCAACTATACCAAAAGAACGCTGGATGACCTACGCGTTCAGTATAATAATATTTTTAGGATGCTGTTGGGACTGCCACGAGAACCTCACGTCCAAGCCGCCGCAGGAGACGCACCGGGCGTCGGGGGGCACGTGGTGGCCCCCGGCCACCGAAGGCGCTGGCCCCCGGCCACCGAAGGCGCTGGCCTGTGGACGGTGAGCTATGGGCTAGCTCGCCGTCCGTCCGTCTAATGACGACAGGCCGTGTCGACGGCGTGTTCGTGTTCCACGCGCGCCTCAAAGAGAGTCAGCAAACAGGAAGGGGTCCGAAAGAACCGATGCCTGCCAGGGTTGCGGGACTGTTCGAAAGAGATACCGCGGCCCTGGAACACAAAAGGCAAAGGAAGGAACATGGATGGGTTTTAGTCAGTAAAAGTCTGACACTCCCTCCTGCTCAGCCCAGAGCGGGAGGGGTTATTTGATGACTCCACAAAAGAAAAAAAAAAAAAAGTTGATTCGAGACAAAACTTTGATAGAGATTTTAACGTTGAATAATAATTGTTAAATAAACAAAAACAGTAACCAAAGAAAAAAAAAATTGTATATATACAGCGTGTAACAGAAAGGTTATAATCATATGGAATACTGTGGTACGGACCATCAAACTGAACAACTTTCTCTATGGGACCACCATCGAAATCTTAAAAAAATAATCAGCTGTCCCATACATTTGGGTCGAGTAGGTATTGAAATTTTGTATAGGACAGCTGATTATTTTTTTACGATTTCGATGGTGGTCCCATAGAGAAAGTTGTTCAGTTCGATGGTCCGTACCACCGTATTCCATATGATTATACCCTTTCTGTTACACGCTGTATATAAGCATATAGAGCGTTATTCCATCAGTATTCCATTCCAGCAGTATTCCGTATGATTATACCCTTTCTGTTACACGCTGTATATATATTTAATAAATTAAATATTTTTTCTATTTTCTTTCTTCTTCTTTCTTTTCTTTATATAATATAGTACCAAAAAGTACTCTATTTATTTTATTTGCAAAGTTATTTAGAGACCTTGTTGGCAACATGACATACAGGGTGTAAACCAACCCTTTACGAAGCCGTCAACCAAGCATTATGTACATCCAACTAAGTAACTTTACGCAAAAATTATTGCTGCGTATCGACTTTTATTTTGGGGTGAAAATTCACGTTTTACGGTAGGACTCAATGTAGCGAACGCAAAACATTGTGCTGATGGATGGATTGAATAGTACGGGGGTCGTGGAGGTATTGAAAGTAAAATCTTACTTTAAAAACACGAATTTAAAAAAAACCTGTGAAAAAGTTGGAACTTTGACCCCCAATATCCCCGTAACTAGTAGGTTCCCAGGATGGTTTATAACAAAAAAAAAACGCAATGACGGGGAAAAGGAGAACAAGTGCTTTTCGGCTTCTGTAAGGGTTTTGTTACACCCTTTATTAATTCAACGTTAAAATCCCTTTCAAAGTTTTGTCGCAATTCACCCCGTTTTACCCGGTACAGGGTGGAAAGGATATCATAGCATAAACGACTAACATGTATTCAGTACATCATTACAACCAACCCCCCCCCATAGAAGTTTTATATCGCTAATTTACAACAAAAAAAAAGCAGCTGTACCATTGTATTGTGTAAAGGGCTGGTGTCCGCAACTCCACGTTTAAGCGCGTATTTTTCAGTAAGTACATCATTCTGAACCACACAAAAATTTTTCTTCGGTAATTTTCAATAAAAAAAAACAAATGTTGTACATACAATTTGACCATGTAGTGCACTGTTGTGAAATAATCTGTTTTTTTTTTTTTATTTATTTCTTTATGAGGTTGTTCGGAATGTTTTATTCATTACATTTAGTACAGCATAAGCCATTAACAATTAATTAAGTAATCCTTTTACTCGGTCTTCTCACAGAACCACAAACATTCTAACATTATCGTCTTCTATTCATCAGCAAACATCAAAATCTGGTCTCCACAAGCGTGAACGCATCGTTTATGCATCGATGGGGATCATCCTGTATAATATTAATTGTAAACATTTTACATATGGAACTGTTGCACCAGCGATCTAGAACTCGCTCATCCATTACATGATATTCTTACGATTTCTCTATTAAACACCAAATGAACGTAAGCATAACATTACGCCTGTAATCCCCGAAGGCCTAGGCAGAGGTGTAACTAATAGTCCACCCCCATTTCACCAATAATGTTTGAGTCCCATGTAATTGGGGCGAGCTTAAGGCCATCAACCGGGCAATTCCGGATGGAAAAACACGATAGCACTTTGTCCAACCTGGGATTCGAACCCAGGACCTGCTCAGCAATTGCACTTGCGACCACTAGACCAACGAGGAGTTAGTTTACACATAAAGCACCTAAGATTTGCTCTGCCTTCTACATCAAACATGTGAGGTTTCAACAAAATAATTTGGTAGTCGACAAGAAACCTCACACAGTTAACACAATGTCAGTATTGTCAGCCAGGTAATTTAGATTGATACGTGGACTGGCAACTTCTAGTCTAGACTTGAATTGGTTTAGGCCTAAACAAAGTCCTATTCTAAAATACATAAAGGGTAAATGGAGGGCTAAAGTAAATACTAATAAATAATGTTAATGTAATTATAGAATTCAAAGGTGTGTTAAGGTCATAACCTTAACACAACGTTGAACTCTAACGATTATAAAATAAATAGTGACGTTGAAAAATGTTTTACAGATCCATTTATAATGTATAAATGATAAATAAATATCAAAGTAACTCTGTCGGCTTGTAACCTTAATTTCTTCGTCTTAACAATTGAATAGATTTGGATGAATTTTGGCACACCATGTCCTGTGTGCCAGTGCCTATATCTCGACCCCCAACTGGGCGAAAACGTGGGCAAACGCTAGTTTAAAATAAATTGGTCTAATACGACGATTATTATGTCGGTACAGTAGGCCGCTTGACAATGGTAACACTAAAGTTTAGCTGGCTTAGCGTAGTACAGAGTTTCAATACAATAAGAGGTCAGCTCATATTGTTTTAACCACGCGGCTTACCTTGACGTGCCAGCTTATTATTTTGAGTAGGTACGTATCAAATAATCTAATTTCCGCAGTATTGCATAAGGTCAATGTCATTAGAGTTGTTATTCAAGATGCCCGTTGGCCTTCTTTTCAAGTTTGTTTGAGATGCCATTAACTTTTGTTGAATAAAAACTTTTTGGATAAAACCTGTACTCTATAATATGACACTATTAAATCATGGGATAGTAGCATAGTTCATGCCTTATCAATTATACTATATGTGAGAAGAGGCATCTGCCTTGCAATAAGATAATTTTAAATAGATAGTAGCGTTAGAAGTCTTCCCACAAGATGGACAGAGGATTTCTTCACTGGATACGAGAAGAATTGGTCCGGTCGATGTGAGGACGTTTGCCTCTCAAGTGTGATCATATGGCCCAGTCCTTTGCTTCTAGCCTATGTCCAGCACAGCAGTGGACATTTTTCAGCTAAAAGCTAAGGTTGATAAAGTATTTGACTCCAATAGTTTGTTTAACAGTTCAATATCAACTTTAACTTAGGATCTGAAGTCGTAATCGTTACCCTACAGACCCAGAGTACCGGTCACTTAATCCCCGCATTCACAGCCTCTGAACAAAAAGCGATGTAAGCAAGTGCCTAATGCACCCCAACTAAGTGTATAATGTGCAATACTAAGGCAGTAAGGCCTTAATGTAGGCACTAAAGCTGTTTGCATTAGGTGAAGAGCAAAAGTTAGTATGTGAACGTGCACATAATACTCTTGACTCTGACTTTTGGAGTATGCTGAACTTTAAATGAGATTCTTGGAATGTTTGTAAGGGGACACTTTACGGTTGTATTATTCCACTTGCAACCCGCACCCTGACTTAAAATATTGTCACGGTGCCCCGACCTCGCCACCCAGACGAATTTTTGTACCAGATTTTTCAGTTCAGAAAAATGTTGCCCATTCACCTTTTGAAATGATGGAGAAAAATGAAGAAGCGTAAAAATGCTATCCATAAATGAGATTGATCTATTTTAATTTTTTATATCAAATGAAAATAGATTGGATAGATTTTGTCAATCGGATTACCAAGAGCTTTTTGATGAATTGCAATGCAGGGATTTTAAAGCAATTCAAATCGTTTGTTCATCAACTTTGTGTCATACTTGATATTAAAAATCATTTTACTGAATTTAATATTTTGGCATGACGGAGTTAAAAATGATAAATATATGCTGAGTAATATTTTAATGGCTCCAAGAGGAATAAATCGCACCGTTACCGTTTCTCAGTCTCAAAATTTATTCGTATATTTGCCCACTTCACTTCTACCATGCACTGAGTGCCATTTCAGTTTCTTGTTATAAAAATTGCCTTTTTCTTTTTATATTTTATGAAAGAACAATGGCGATTTTGGTTGGCTGTGCTTGAAATCTTTTTGGTATAAAAATAGCTCAAGAACTTAAAAAGATTAAAGATTCTTAGGTAATTGCTCATTTTATAGAATTATAAAGAAATGTTTTTTAGCGTAATTGGAGTGAATTGTCAAAAACAAAAGAGGAATGTGGTTGCATACCTTTCAAATAAGTAATTAAGTGAACTTCATAATCTGATTAATGGAAGAAAATATCAAATATGTAACTATGTAATTTTATATTTTTAAAGTAGCTGTTGCCAGCGACCATTCGTCTGAGTGAAATTATTATATAGATATTGCTTCCCGATATGAATAGCATTTTGTTAACAATTTCAAGGGTTTTAATGTTTTTGCACGGAACCTTAATCTTTTTTCAATAATAAAATAGGCCTAAGTAACTTCTTATTACATCAGCTATCTGCCAGTAAAAAATCTGTCAAAATTGACCCGGCCGTTCTGGCGATTAGCTGGAACAAAAACTTACAAAAAAAAAAACTAGGTACTGTATATGTATATTTTCTTAATAATAATATGCATTAAGTAAAAAGCTGTTATTTTGAGATTACAAGCAGACTCTTCAATTTTATTTCTTTGTATAGATCAAAATTCTATCATCGCACAACTGAACCAGAAAATAACGTCACGAAAGCTAAAAATATGCACGTAATAGTCACTGCATTACGTACAGGTTCTGTTGTAAAATTTTCACAAGATAAATCGTCCGTCATCGTGTGGGCCGCATATCAATCACTACGGGCCGCGACAATCCATTTTCTGAACAAATGACACGTATCTAAAAATAATATTCTACACTACAGTCTTTTCAATTTTTTTTAACTCCGGCCTTGCATCGATATCAAAATCACAATGATCCTGGTTGTGGTCAGGTTGCTGTCACTGACAAGCCGGTCAATGAGGGCTATCGTTTTTTGAGCTCACCAGATGACGCCACTGTCGAGTAAGGTCGTGTCAATAATTCTGTTTTATACTATAAAGTACCTACCAATAACTTCATAAAAAGTTTATTTTATTACGTTTAACAACACAGTGTAAACTTCAGATACATATTCTTCTTTACAATATACACAATACAATACAATACAATACAATAGAACAACAACTACTACTACTACTTTATTTACAATATTCTCCCTAAAATTAGCAAGCATGAAACCTTTAAAAATAATTTTACCTCCAAGTGCTAACAAATAATATCTTAAGTTGCTACTTAAAATCTTCAAGTCATAATTAATCAGGAATGGCTCAATCTAGACCACAATCGTGAATATTAGTAAAAATACGTGATAAAAAAGCATGCAACGCGCGAACCTCTATACTTTATGACATCTGACATTTCGGTGCCCTCGCGCTACACTAGCGCCGGACGGACCCTTCGCTAAGCCGTCAAACAAGCATTCTGTACATCAAACTACGCAAAAATTATATCTGGGAAATGACTTCCTTTTTGGTGAAAAATTACGATGTAGGACTCAATGCACTCAAAACATTGTGCGGGTGGAAGCATTGAATGGTCGTAGAGGTATTAAAAGTAAAGTTATAACATTAAAAACTTGTTTAAAAATAAAACTTGTCAAAAAGTTGGAACTTTGACCCCCTAATATCTCCGTAACTAGAAGGTTCCATGGGTATGGTCTAGGAAAAAAAATGTTCGCAACAACGGGAACATCAAGTGCCTTTCGGCTTCGTAAAGGGTACTTTTATACCCATTAGTGACCTTTATTTCCGTGACTTTAAGGTTGCTTTTGGACTACAGCTGTTAGAGATAAAATAACTGTTAAAGGACTGCAGGTTTATCCAATAAAAGAGAACGAAAAACGCAACTTTAGGTTCGTGGAAATATTGTATGATTTCGTTTCGGGCTTCTGAATTGGTTTTCTATATAAAATTAAAATATTAAGTTGATCATCGGCCTGGTCTTTTCCTAAGTATGTTGGTGGTTGCAATCGTGACTGCTGAGCATTATGGCCCTGGGTTCGATTCCCCGTTCAGACAAATTTATATTGGGTTTTTCCAATATGAATTTTGTCAGTAGCAGCCACGGAGTCTGGATTTGTGCCCGGTTGTTGGCAATAGGCTCGCACCCTATTACATGGGACTTAATACAACTGGCGAAATGTGGGTGTACTAATTAGGTACACCTCTACCTAACCCTACGGGGATTACATGCGTCATGTGACGTTATTTGTTTTTTTATAATTTCCAAAGTAAGTTCATGGCGTCTTTCACCACTTTGCTCTCTTAGACTTTTATTTTATAGTCGGCTTTCGCCCTGAAGTCCCGCTTCAAAATCTCCTTCTGTATGAACGTAATAATTTTATATTATTAAATGTTCTTGGTAAAGAAAATACTGCTTTGAATATTATAGCTCTAGCTAAGAAAAACAAGACCTCCCCTCTTACCCATTTGAATACACAATTGTCCACCGAAGCTATGCAGATGTAGAAATAACTACATCAATATATACAGATTGGTTATTTACACAACATTTCCACCGCCATCCGCTTTGGGAGAAATGGGGTGAAAATAAATCCAACTAAAATGATAAAGTTTGGGAGCTAAAACGCCACCGACAGACACACAGACAGTCAAATGATTTTATAGAGTGAAATACCTACACAAACTGTCAATTAAAGCAATGAATACAAAATATACGGTCTTTGCTCGCCTTTTGAAAGCGATAATTGTTAACATTATGTTCGAATCTGCCAATTAACGTAACTACATGGCGTACAGAATTCAAAACGAATTTTCTAATTATATTATATTGAATTAGAGAGCATGTTCAATAATCATGTTTTTGTAGCAAACAATGTTTTATAGCGATAATTTTCGTATGTCAATGTAACTTTAAAGCTACAAAATATGAATGTGATAAAGAAATCTGGCAAGCGTGTGAAGTGTTGTAATGAAAGGTTCCTTTGTAATTTTTTAACCTTTGTCACAATGAAGTCAAGATGTTCTGAAGTAAAATTCCTTCTATCGTTTGAACTGACTTCTAGGAATAAATTCTATAAGTAGTAAATAGTTTGCTATTTTGTCGATACTATAATACATATTCTTAGCGTGTCGATGGCAATCTAAATTGTGTCGGCCCAGAACTGAGCCACTAGTTTGGCGCCTTCAGTAGCGGCAACTAGTTCCTGTAGTGCACAAACAACAGGACACGCAGTACACGACATTAAGTCCCCCATCGTTTGTGGAACACAGTACCACATTTACACAACAGGGCAGAGTCATTAATGAATCTACACCTGATTTTCCTTGCTGCAACCAACCTGGGTCTGGAGTCTATTTAAATTCTTCCAGTTCAGCCATGGCAACTCATGTCCAGGTGGGAGATTTTCAGCAGGTGGAACAAATGGGTTAGGTAACTATGCACCACCTCGCCACAGCTTGAGTCTTTCTATCAATAATATAATTATTTATTTTATTTATTTATTTCCTCCCACAAATATTATAATTTCTATAGATCGTTCACCATCACAAATTCTATTCAGTTTACACCTAGACGGTAAATTTACAACGGGTGTAAGTATATGGATCATCAAGATGTGATATGCAGATCCAATTCAAATTTGGATAAGGATAAGAATTTATTACTGAGCCAAATGGACTGTCAACGCCATTAAGTGTTTCCTCATCATCATGCAGAACTCCAAAAGTACGCGTCTCTTATTACTCGCGTATACAATTATAGTCATCTCCATCGGCGTTCTTTTATGTATGAATATCGTCTTACATTCGAGGTAATGGTGCGTGAGTGATATCTTCATGTTTCTTGACGCGTCTCTGATAATATTTTCTTTTTTTTCTGTACAATACTACTATGTCATGGTTTTATGACTACCTGTCTAGGACATTTTTAGGCATTCAACTTTAGGACAAATTTGCTGTTTGTGCCTAAAATAGGTTGATATTAAGCCGTAGTATTTTATTAGTTACATAAATAGATACTTTCATAACCGAAAGTCACTGAGTTTTTTCTGAAAGTTGTAAGTGTTGTCACTAAACGAGAGGTCCATAGTTTGATTTTACTGGATGTAGCATGTGTTTTCCAGTTTGTCATTCATGATTTGTTCAGCTCAGCTATAACCCCTTGTTTGCTTTTGTGGTCAATTAGTGACAATATAGTCGCACTTATTACTACGAGTACATGCGACGAAACTGGTGAAATGTGCTTAAATTCCATAAATTTTTCGAGAAAACGTGAAGATGTGAAAAGTCAACAATTTCACTTGTAAAATGTTCTAAAAGATAGTTCAATCTGTTCAGATTTCCAAATCGTGTCTAGATCAAGAGCTCACTACCTAACTCTTGGAGTTTTACTTGTCGCAATTCTTTAAATTCAACGGTTGCAGAATAAGTTTCTAGCCTGTTGATATCTATACCATTCAAATAGACGCAGAATTTATTCGGTAGACCTATTGTTGACTTTTAACGTCAATAATTATAGTTTTAATCTGCACTTTATGGAGTTCTTTGAATAACATGGTTTTAAAAAGATAGATTGAGATAATTACAAAGCAAGGAATTGAAAGAACTTAACATGACATCACGCCTGTAATCCCCGAAGGGCTAGGCAGAGGTGTACCTAATAGTACACCCACATCTCGGCAGTTATATGTTTATAGTTTAAAACTCATGTAACCCGGAAACAGTGACGAGTTAAATTGTAACGGCTGTATTACTCGAAGGCTTATGCTGAGTTGCACCTAATAGTATACCCATATTTCGCCAGTTATGTTTAAGTCTTATGTAATAGGGGGCGAGCCTATTGCCATCAACCGGGCACAAATCCAGATTTCATAGCCGCTACTAAGAAATTCCTGATGGAAAAACCCAACACTTTGCCCGACCTGGGAATCGAACCCAGGACCAGGACCCAGGACCCAGGACCCAAGACCTAATGCTCAGCAGTCGCGCTTGTAACCACCAACGCGGCCGTCATCGAAACAACGAGGATTGAAAGAAGAAAACTAGAAGTAAATGTTAAATGAAACCATACTGACAAATGCAGACGAAACATCTGTCACGGTGATTATTGCAGCCGGTCTGAAAATTGTCTGATTGATCCTCAACACGATAATTTTTCAGCAGAAAAATCAACAAAACGCAAAATCCATGTCACATTTAAAATCACAAAACCACACAACTTAGTTAGTCCGACACGTCGGGCGTCGCAGTCGTCATACATGACGATAAACAAAACGCAAACATTGTAAAACAAAGCATAATGTGGACGCTTACTTCGTGACAATAGTTTGTACTTTATACGGGGCACCTTGAAGACGACCGTCCACTACTAGCTAAGATGTGTACAGAGATGTTTGCCACATTACCTGCGTGGTTCCTTCGTTTATTCGTTTTTTTTTTATACCACGCATTAGGCCCAGACTGGAGTCCAATTTGGTAGAGATCGTAGATGAGACGTAGTACAAGGCTCGAGCAATCACAGGGGAGATGACACACGCGATGTGTGTTGATTCCAACCAGTATGATTATATGATACTCCACTCATCTCCGCTTTGGTGGAATACGTACGTGCTTTAAGAGGAAATGCAGTAGGTATTTAAAGAAACTATCGCTGTCCCTCTACGAGCGCGATTTCGACATTGGTGCGATAAGGATAACCAAAGATCCGACAAGTAAAAAGTCATAATTCGAGGTTTCGCTCTCGACTATTTCCTCCTCCAATATCAGACCAATTTAAAAGATATTTCATAAACTGAATAAGAAGGATTTATACAGTTTCCCTTTGTTTTTCTTATTTCATTAATAGTTGTCAAATTTGTACACAAGGCATCTTTTGACAGCGTTCCAAATTGGTCTTTTGTACAGGTTCTAGTGCTGAAACAGATTATGTATCATCAAAAAGGAAAACATAGAGGCATAGAAAAGGTTGATATTCATTTAACTGTACAAAATCATAGCTCTAAAGTCAAAAACCAGAAAGAAAACAGGCGAGAGCGTTTGTATGGAGAAAATACCACCCGCATTTCCTCTTAATAGGCCCCGTTCACAGCCGAACTGCATTATCCTCAAGAGGTGTCGCGGTAACGCGGGGCATGTTCTACAAAGCCTGTTCCTTCATTGGTTTTCTCCGCAGACACGGTCGCAGCACACTTGTCCTTGAGCGTGTAGCTCGTGACCACTGGGTTAGAGATTAGCATGGTCGTGGGTCATGGTGCACTCATAGCATGGCTTAGTATACGTGCATAGCTTAGCTACGGGCTGCTGTGGAACGACGCCTTGATTCCTTCCATTTGTTTACCGACCAGACGACTGAAGCAGATCGTACAAGCGTATTATGTGTCGAACATCATTATTTTCACTGATGTTCCTGCATTGACCGGTTTTAGGGTTGTTTACCTAAAGACGGATCAACGGAGTATCAACGGATGGTTAAATCTTGGAAAAGTGTGACTCTGGCACAAAATTTAAAGTTATTTTTTTTTACACTGCATTATTTTCTATTATGGTACCTACGCATTTTTGCAGCCCGTTTTTCTTTTTTACCTATACAACAGAAATACAAAGAAGAAAACTCCGTCGATTTGTATTACTTTATTAAATAAACATCAGAAATAAAAAAAGGTGAACGGTTTCAGTTTTACTAGTACGGAACTCATAGTGGGCGAGTTTCCGCACATTTCCTTTTTTTTTTTTGGTTATAAGTTTTCAATGATATTTCTGAACGGATGTTTATTTTGTGTATTTCTCTGCTGTCGTTACCGAGAATCGAAAAGTTCTTGAGTTGGAAATGCGATAGATGTTTCTTTGAAAATAAATTTTGTTAGACAAAACAATAACTTGTTGAGAGACTCTTAAGGTAACTTCATGGTATTTGACAAGCTAAGTATACCTATGTATGAACAGTCTGCTCCATTCGTTGAATCCCACCCAAGAGATATTCTAAGAAAACGATATCCTCTACAAACAAAGCAAAGTTTACTTGAGTGAAGACATGATTTAAGATACGATTTTTATTCTGTAGTTTAGTAATTGCTTGAAGTTAGAACTGCTGAAACTTAGAATTCTTAGCTTTGCGTTTTTTGATGGTTCTTACTTCGTTTAAATTGTCTATTGCATAAAAATAACTGTAGTTACTTTAACGTGACTATAAACGCGGGTGTAAAATGTTTTTTATTTTTATTTTCATGGCTAACAGTTATAACCTATCTACATTAATTATCATGCTCTGCGAACTTGTCTTTACAATATCGAACTAGTTTAGGATAAATGAA
Source organism: Eugnorisma glareosa (assembly GCA_947578425.1). Lineage (NCBI taxonomy): Eukaryota > Metazoa > Arthropoda > Insecta > Lepidoptera > Noctuidae > Eugnorisma > Eugnorisma glareosa. Next base: position 14,204,325 of record OX387961.1, on the reverse strand, counting down.
CGTATTGCGTACTTTTTTAAAGTAACAAATAATATCAAATGACTTTGTGTGTGACTATCATACTCCCTTGATAGCACATTGTATTCATACGAAAACTAAACATATACATGATATACTCGAAAACTGCTGTCAATTATAACAAAAAACGTTTTCCATACCTCAGAAAACCCGTAACCATCCCAAATCACCTCAAAATCGGTGTTCACTCCCTCTGAATTCGCTAACACTCAATTTGTTACCTAATAAGCGGGCGCCTCCGCCACGTTGCAAGACTCCGACAAAATCCTCTTAGCATTGAACTAGACATTTAGAACTGTTTGGTCTTCTTTCAGGATCGCAATGTAAACGATTTCTGCAAATAACAAACATGAAATTTGGAGAAAACGTCTTTAAAGGTGGAATTGAACTTCCACGATTGTTTTTGTAACATGTGCGAAATATAAATGTGTAATTAATAGTGTTCGTGCAGTTCGAGGTTGATCGTATTTAAAATAAACAATAATTTTTTTTAATGAGTTTTCAAGAGGATCGAGTAATAAAGAGAGCTTAACTATTGAAATAGGGAATTAGTTACAGTCATTATCGCTCTTTGTGAGTTGAGTCAATAGTAATAAATAGTTAGCTTTATTAAAATGCCACTTAGCTTTATTTTATGTTACTCCAATTAAAAGTAAACTTCGAATGCTTTACGGCTTCATTCTGAAAGGTACGTACATCACTTCTATTATTGAAGCCTGCACTTTAATTTGCAATTTTGTTTCGAAAAACACAACTTATACAAATAAATTGAGTGCCAACACAATTCGCCCCAAAAGCTGTTGGACGAAATCAAAAGTCCGATGTAGCTGATAACCAGATGACGTCACGAGAGTCGAGAACTTATTTCGTAAACATGTGAAACAGAAGGTTAGACGGCTCGTTTCCATATGCAGCATATTTTACATAAAGTCGAATTCCCGCGCCCCGTTGCGTACGTATATTCCAGCCCTTTGGCAACCCAGTCAATGTCGTAATCACGAACCAAATTCAACGGAATACATTTTTATGCCCCCATAATATTAGTGAGCAAAAATACAAAATTATGGTTTCCACGTTCAAGTTCGCAGTGCCTACCTACTGGAGCTACCATTTAAAGGTTTTATATTGAATTTATGTTTGATACTTTAGTAGAAATTATGAGTGCCCCGCAGTGCGGTATATTCGTGGTAAGGAATAATCTCAGGCATGTCACCGCATTCGTTCTTATTATGAGCTTATTGCGTTTGGTAGTTTCCTAGTGGGTAATATCTAGTCACATCGGGGTTATATAAGGAGCAGTAATAAATTGTACCACGGATCCTGTTAATAAACATTTATTGGGAGAAATTTCGCGTGCGAAATGGGCATTGTTTTGGCCATGTAAATGTGGTTAAGTTAATGTCGGCAGTTTATCGGAACATGTTGGAAATACAAAGATACGTTTAATCTTAAAATATTCTAGAATATACTTTTACTTTGTATAAACACTTTCTTTGTTTACTCGTAACAGCTGTATAAGACTGACTTGACGACGTTTACAGATAGTCGTTAAAAAAAAACTTAATATACACGACGGTTCTTCACGCGTAAACAGATTATAGAAATAATTGTTTCGAATTGACTCCCTCGTTGGTCTAGTGGTTATAGACGGGACTGCTGAGAATGAGGTCCTGGGTTCGATTCCCAGGTCGGGCAAAGTGACATTTGGTTTTTCCTTCAGGAATTTCTCAGTAGCAGCCACGAAGTCTGGATGTGTTCTTGGTTGATGGCAATAAACTCGCCCCCTATTACATCGTGTTCACAGGCGTGCTGTTATTTTATTTCGAATTGTGACCCTACCCGCTCTAAAATTCCTACCTAAACAGTTTCCATAAAATTTGCCTTCTCAGTCCCCGTAACTCTCAGTATAGGTCAGTTTATGTGAGAATATATAGCAAACTATCTAAAATCCATCTCGTATTTGCTCAAGTGCATTGCCCCACACATCTTGCTTATCTGTGAAAATATTGCTCTCTTGCGGATTCCGGGAATAACGTAGCCGTAGGTAGTCGGTAGGGTTACTAGATCGAGTTCTGTATTTTCCCCTTATTTGATAATTTTTCCCCCAAAATTATATCTTTTTTTTTTAAAGGAATTAAACAAACGGGAAAATTTAATAAGTTCTTAAGACTCTTTCTGTTTGATAGTTCATTCACAAAAGGTACCACTTGGTATCGAATTTTGTATCCGTGTTGCCCGTTCCCGTTCAGGCATGACAGCGTATTATACGAAACATATCTATTATTACAAATTACTAATACGGCTGTAAAATGTCTCTTCATTACATTAATTGACTTACTTACCTTACTTTTCTTACCTTATCTTTCCTCGTGGTTAATTTTCCCCAAACACTCCATTTCCCCAAAATTTCCCCTGGAATGTTCTTTTTCCCCAAAAAAAGGGAAATAAATCTTCAATGTACCAAGAGTGGTAGTCGGGTTGCAGTCACACCGATCAGATCGACTGTGGACCCGATACTGTTGAATGATGTGCTCTTTGCTTTAAATATGGGAATTGAATTATCTCGACTGGTAAGGTGATCGGGTCAGACTGAAAACCACCTGAATTTGTCGTGTAACATTCATTGGTAGGAGTATTTGTGCCTGTTTGCGAGTTGATTTTGATTTTATCTAGTTATGTTTGTGTAATAAACTATACTACTGTACGCGTAGTGATAGCCTAGTGGTGTGACCGTCGGTCTGCCAAGTCATAGGTCTCGAGTTCGAACCCAAGACATGCACCTCTGATTTTTCAGATTCATGTGCGCATTGTATAATTATCACTTATTTCGGTGAAGGACAACAACGTGAGGCCCATGGGCGCATAAAAACTCTGACACTAGGTTAGGTACTAGGCACTTCCCATACGCAAAAGAAAAGAATGAATAAACTATTCTAAGGAATCTGTTTCTTCAATAGTAACGTATGAAATCCCATTTCTCAAATAATTTACCAACAAAACAAAAACACAAGGGTTTGTTATAACTTTATTTTTGACTTCGTAAGTGCTCTTAAGAAACAGGCATCTACAATTATTATAAGCACTTATCGTTAAAATTCACGAGAAAACATAAGATCAAACCAAGCGAGGAATAAATATCACCACCAACACCTTTTGAAAGGCAAGCACGAAAATCTACGAAACGTATGCAAAAATAAACTTTGTGACTAAGAGGTTTAGACTATGAATAAATCAAACCGACATTTTGCCCGGTTCGTAAAAGGTAAGGGATTAACAACCAGGATGCAACATATACCATAAACTAATATTATGGTAGTAACCCTTCTATGCTCTATGATCGGTCTTTGTCGCCCTTTGTCATGGGTCGGATACAACAAGACATATGTCGCGGTGTGTATCCGGGTACATGTTAATCAGTTGGTTTACAACACCGATAGGTACATAGGCATAACGTTCAGTAAGCTTATATAGGTATTCATTGTTTCAGAAAGGGTTTAGAAAACATATCTGGAAGGCTATGTTGGTCCCCAAATATTTATCTACAGATTTTTTTAGATAGACTGAATTAACAAACTATATAGCACTTTATTTCAACATAACAATTAGGTTGAGAAAAGTATAGAGGGCCTACACAAGCTGCAATCGCTCACAATGACTTTCAACAGAATTAAGGGTTTCGATAAGTCAATCAAATATAGGTCAAGACGTACCTATTTTGACTTCCCCATGTTGTCGCTATAGTTTTGTTCAAGCTCTCATAGAAATTGCATTTTTTTAAATTGTTTGAAACAGCCACTCATTAAAATACTACTGCTCCTCTCATTTCGAACCACAGACTTTAAAACAAAAACCTCTTCAGTACTACGAAACATTTCTCCCACATATAATATTCTCAAAAGATTACTACTTCCACATGATCTTCTACTTGAGAAACTCAAGCTTTCTCAGCTAGACGCACATCAAAATGAGAAATATCATTCATACAAGCAAAAGTAGGAGCAACTTATCCAAGATTCACATTCATTTATGTATATATGACATCGTTAACATATTTAGGAGTTACTTCGTGTAGGCATGAAGTTTCTCGAGGCACGTTCAGATTGAGCTCATTTACATAATAATATCTAATGGATATAATCCAGCAGGTTCGTAGCTAAACAAATTATCTGTAATACGGTTCTTAATGAGGCTGAAGTGATTTTGTAGGAGGTACCTGTGTTTGGGCCAATTTTAATGAGCTTGAATGCAATCAGAACTATTAAACTGCGTTCAACGTGTCAGTAGCTGATTTGAGTACTTGGTTATAGAACTACTTCACATATTATAATTGTTCTTTACTCTTGTTACATGATTGTTATAAATGTATAGATTAGACTTATATAGATTAGTATATGCTTTATATGGGTATAACAGTATGTAAATGATAGATCCATCCAAAAGTGGTCTTGAAAAGATCGCGTGAAATGTGTTCTATTTATTATAAATGTTATTTGTATGGTGCACAAGAACATAATAAAGAATATTCTATTCTATTCTACTTAAACTCTAATTGAATTGTTTCCTTCAATGCTATGTGACATTTGACATTTAAAACTCTGAGTCCTGAACTTGAATGTCCTAATTCAGTAACTGACAATGATTGTCACCATTGCCATGGATTATTGAGAGTTACGGCTGTTAAACGTGACTAAGATGTGTTTATCACGTTCAATTCGTTGGAGAAAAACGACCTTAATTTATTGTGATAGTGTTTTGCTATTATATTACTAGAATTAGTTAAGCCCGATTATACCAAACTTACTAATAACTGTCTACAATTAGTTATTATGACTAAGAATCTCGTCAGGGCTCTGAGAAACTGTGAGAGAAAAGTATTTTAATTTTTGATAATTAAAATGAATGGTTGATTTTAATTCTAATGAAACGTAACGAAGAATTTTAAGAAGCTAACTTAAGACTAATATTGTTAAATAGAATCACCTTGTATTTCTGTCTTAAATGAATTCCATTTTGGGGTCTTACCATGTCTTTCCGTACCCGAGAATCAGCGCTATAAAATAAAATTGGAATACTTCCCAAATTACACACTTTAACACCGCCGACAGACATAAATTGGAACACCAAAGTAGAAAGCATTTCAAAAGCATAAATTTTATTTAATAACACTAGTAGATATCTATGACCTAAATCAGATTGCGTCGTGAGAATGAATTTCGTCGAGTCAGAGAGAACTCAAGCTGAATTATCGGCACCTTGCCGCTCCCGTTCCGACTCATTTGGTAGCGTTTGCACTTTACCTTCAATACGAATCGCTGTAATTTTCATTAGTAACGATGACTCTTGAGTATTTTCACCAACTCTCAAAGATCTATAGAAATATAATCAAGTGAAAGAAATATTTCCGCAGAAACTGAATGAGGCTAATATAAGATGAAAGGAAGAAATGTGGCGATACTTTTATTTGAACTTGATAAAAGGAGGTCGTTTACTGATTTTCGGAATCAGCATTTTTGTGTGGTATGAAACTTACCTATTTATTGTAAGAAAAGCCAGGCTACGGACATAGCAGGTAGTAGAGTGCTCTCTTCAAATAATGCAACTTCTATTTTAACGCGAGAAAATACAAAGACAGATATTTATCCGTCTTGAAGTTCTATCTTACAGAAATATCACGATCTCGTTTTATACGTTCTAAGAGATCCTCAAAGTTGTTGCGAGTCGTAGAGGGTTGTGCATGTGATTTGTATTTGTAATAGCAGCCACTGCTACAGATTCTAGTGTGGGGATGCAAAAAGGCAAAGTTTTATGGCTTAGAAAGAAAATGTATGGCAGACAACTTCCACAATTGCCGTATTATCGTATATTGTGATAATAAAATCCGTTGTGGTGCTGATAAAATACAATTTCTAGGATAAAAGTAATGTATTATCACGTCGCGCAGTTAATCTTAGCATTAACCTCATACCCACTGCTCTCTTATATTCCTGCGACCCACTTAAAACTTTATCCATTCCGAATAACATCCTTTTAAAACAAAACTTATGAATTAGGTACTTTTCGTGTATTTGGTTGAGAAGTCAGAAAGCTAAGTTTGGTAATAGTGAATTAGAACGGTGATAAATTAATCTTGGAAATTTATTATATAGTGAATGAAACAAGTTGAAAGAATTGCGAAAACATATTGAGGATTATGGAAGCATTGACTGTGAAACGATGGTTGTGTGTGGAATGTACCGTGGCCCCGGAACACAAAGGGCGATGAAGGAACATGGATGGGTTTTAGTCAGTAAAAGTCTGACACTCCCTCCTGCTCCGCCCAGAGCGGGAAAGAAAAAGGAGTAAATGATAATGTGACGGTTGACAGAGGAGAATAGAAGAAAAAAACATGTTGCGCCGACCTCTAGTAACACGACAAGGACAAGGCCAGGAAGATGATGGAAGCATTGACTGTAGAAAATCTTTAGTTAATGAATAACTGATTAAAGAATGTTTGAAGGAAAAAAGGAAGATATTATTTATTCTTACCTTCAATACTTCACTCAATCAATCTTTTCGATTAACCATGCCGAAGAAGTAAGAACTGAGTTTAGTTAAGTAGTTAAACAAAATAAATAAAAATAACGATGAAGGGGATATAACAACGAACAAAGGCTTATAAAATCCAATAATATTAATTGTTATGATTTTAATCTTATAATATTAGGTCTGGCATTAGAAATGTATTCAGGTCTACAAGATCTTTGTTTTCAGGAATTCTAGCTAAGCAAAATCGGAATTAAAAGACTACGATTAAGATGAAAATAATGACTAAGATCCTTTGTTAAATCCACTTTATTGTTCTAAAGCAATAGAATGTGAAGAAGGCACTAAGAATCAAGCTTTGATTATATCTACCTTGTTAACTGAAACACGGCATACCATTGGCAAGAAACTAGTCAGTCTCGAATGTTCCTCTGCTGAGCCACACGTATATGAGAGGTATAATTTTAATTTGTGCTTTTTGCCTAAGTTCATGTATTTTGATTAGGTGCAAAATACGATTTCCTTTTATTGCCAATATGTATAGAGGAGCTTGTAGCTTAATAATAACAGCCGCCCAGGTCAATCTTCTGGTTAAGCCACGCTTACCTAGGTTGGTCTATGGATGGGTGACTAACCATTGCATACCGAGTTTCATCCGTGCCTCGGAAAACACGTTAAACCGTTGGTCCCAGCTATCATTTGTAGATCTTTGACAGTCGAGTAGACACTGGCCCGAAAGGCTGACAACCCGTCTTACCAAGGGGTCTCGTATTACCCAGTACTAACTGGGTTGTGGAGGTCAGATAAGCATTCGATCCATGTAAAATACTGGTATTCAGCTGCACCCGGTTGGACTGGAAGCCGACTCCAGCACAGTTGGGAAAAGGCTTGGCTGATGATGATCGTACGTATAACAGAAAGGGTATAATCATATGGAATACTGTGGTACGGACCATCAAGCTGAACAATTTTCTCTATGGGACCACCATCGAAATCGTAAAAAAATAATCAGCTGTCCTATACAAAATTTTAATACCTACTCGACCCAAATGTATGGGACAGCTGATTATTTTTTTACGATTTCGATGGTCGTCCCATAGAGAAAGTGGTTCAGTTTGATGGTCCGTACCACAGTATTCCATATGATTATACCCTTTCTGTTACACGCTGTATAAGGGAATTAATTCTACCATAATTTATTCTAGGTACTTTACTATTATAACTTCATACTCAGGTAATCAAAAAGTCTTGACACAACCAGCGCGCGGTCTCCACCTCTCCGGATAAGCTCATAAAACGTTGAATATGAAAATTTCCCTACTCTCCAAATAAAAAGCTAAGAGTTTATAAGCGATTACGTCATAACGGTTGAAAAATGACTTTTGAAATCCGGCCACTTCAACGTCGCCCCACTCAAGATGAATTGTTAAAAATTGACGTCAAGATTACAAATGATTTTTATTGTTATGCCTTTAACCCTGTAAAGGTTTTGTGGCTTCAAGTTTCGGAGTTTTGGCTAGTAATTTTGGTATTTATTGTTCCATAAAAATATCGATGGTTTATGTAAAGTTGAGTTGAGTTGATCTGAAAGGGTTTTGTACTTTTATTCTTGATTTTATATTTTTAAATGGGTACATATACAGTCTGTGTGTAAACTGCTTCTTTCGTCTAGTGGTCACAATCGCGACTGCTGAGCATGAGGTCCTGGGTTCGATTCCCGGGTCGGGAAAATAGTTATTGGGTTATTCCAACAGGAATTTCTCAGTAGCAGCAGCGGAGCCTGGATCTGTGCCCGGTTGATGGCAATAGGCTCGCCCCCTATGAGACTCTAACATAACTTGACGACCCGAATGGCCCAGCGGTAATGAGGCTGCCTTACGTTCTTAGGGACCTGGGTTCGAATCCCGGTAGGAGCAAATGTTTGTGTGATGAGCATGGACATTTGTTTCCGAGTCATGGATATGTATAATAAGTATGTATTTACAAACAAAAAGTATCTATATCAACTATTCTGGTGTCCACGACACAAGCCTCGTTGCTTAGTGTGGCACCTAGATGGCGATGTGTAATATCCAGTGATATTTATTTATTTATAACTGACAAATTGTAGGTGTACAATTAGGTACACCTCTGCCTAACCCTTGGGGGATCACTTACAGGCGTGATGGTATGACTAAGTTATGTCAAGATGTTTCAGATTATGATTGATATTTTTTTAACAGATTCTAACGACTTTTGCATAAGAGTGGTAGTGACTCATGATGGCTCAAGGGCTTATAAGTACAATAGCTATTGAAGCACTAGGTTGCCATGTTACATATTATGTATTTGTATGACACGTCCCTTAGAATGTTCATTTTTTAAGGTTCCAAACGTCCTAATGAAAAAACTGGACCCGTATAGGATCACTTGTATGTCTGACTGTCTGACACTGCCAATTTGTTTTTAATACTAACTTAGAGATCCAGAGACCAGATTTTTCTCGAAATGAATTTAGAGTTTAGTCAAAGTTGAACCGAATTTGTGAACCCCAACTTAACATACGAGAATTAGTAAGTGGAAACCTTCCTGAAGCAAGACTAGCAAGTTTTAGTTGATCAAATCGTATGCGGGCTCTATCGGTATCTGTGTGCCGAGCTCCCCGTTTCTCCTGTTGTTTATTTTTTTTCTGATGGTAAATCATTAAATAACTCCTCCCGCTCTGGGCTGAGCAGGATCCCTCCTGCTCAGCCCAGAGCGGGAGGAGTTATTTGTGTCAGACTTGTAACTGACTAAAACCCATCCATGTTCCTTCTTTTTCCCTTTGTGTTCCAGGGCCGCGGTATCTCTTTCAAACAGTCCCGCAACCCTGGCAGGCATCGGTCCTTTCGGACCCCTTCCTGTTTGCTGACATCTCTTTGAGGCGTGCGTGGAACACGTACACGCCGTCGACACGGCCTGTCGTCATAAGACGGACGGACGGACGGCGAGCTAGCCGATACCTCGCCATCCACAGGCCCGCGCCTACGGTGGCCGGGGGCCACCACATGGCCCCCGACGCCCGGTGCGTGTCCCACGGCGGCTGGGACGTAAGGTTCTTTCCCTCTCACGTTCCGCCACCTCCTTCGCTAGCATGATTGCTTCTCAGAAGGAGGTGACGGCATCCCATTCGGTCTCGCTCCGGACCATGGATTGAACCAAAGCCGGACGCGAGAGGTCGCCGCCGCCAATAAGCCCATACCTCGCCATCCACAGGCCCGCGCCTACGGTGGCCGGGGGCCACCATATGGCCCCCGACGCCCGGTGCGTGTCCCACGGCGGCTGGGACGTAAGGTTCTTTCCCTCTCACGTTCCGCCACCTCCTTCGCTAGCATGATTGCTTCGCAGAAGGAGGTGACGGCGTCCCATTCCGACTCGCTCCGGACCATGGATTGAACCAAAGCCGGACGCGAGAGGTCGCCGCCGCCAATAACTAGCTGTTGCCTTCGCTTGCGTTTTTGTCGGAAATTATCCCACGGGCATGTTGTAAATATAGCATAAGGCACTCGGGAATAATGTAGCTTCCTGTAGCTTCATGTAGCTTATTAGTGAAAGAATTTTCAAATTCGGTTCAGTAGATCCAGAGATCACCCCATACATACAAACTTACAAACAAACTTTACCACTTTATAATATTAGTATAGAAGTATAGATTAGGGAAGCTAGCCGATCCGTTCTGTACCTGTGTTTGTGGGTAGGTCCATTATTATAAGTAAAACAATACATGGATTGGTAGAAGGGAGATTGAGGAGCTCGTGGTTAAATAAAAACAGCCACTCGGGTCGAACTTCAGGTTAAGCTGCGCTTGCGTAGGTTGCTCCGTGGATGTATGACCACCCATTATATACCGGGTTTTCTCCGTGACTCCCGTGACTGGGTTGTGGAGGACAGAAAAGCAGTCGCTCCATGTAAAATACTGGTGTTCAGCTGCATCCGAAAGTTGACCCCAACATTGTTTGGAAAAGGCTAGGCAGGTGATGAGCAAGGCGTGGATTGGGATTGTGGTACGATAGTGTTTACGACTTTAATCGTTTACTCCTAACCATAAAGTTTAAATTATTTCACGAGTCACTCATTTGTTCGGAATACCAGAAGACGCTCAGTGTCGGTGTGACGACGAGACCGGATCCGCACAAAAAAATGGCCACGTTCAAATCAAAACGATCATCGAGCGAACACGCGAGCATGAAGCATTCATTTTGTACAGCTAGCCCGAACGCCTCGTCACGTAAGTCTATTGAAAAACTGTAGTTTTACCACAGTTGAAAAACTACATTGCAGTGCGATTCTGGCGAGCCGCAAAATGTATGCGTTTAGTTTCCAATGTGTTCCAAATTCTAAATATTTTATTTGGCGTAGGCCTACACCTTTACATGGGCACATAAAAATCGTCGAGAAAAGGTGCACAGTTCGGGTTGGTCGTTTTCTATGGAGAAGAACAAGCAAGAAACTCCATGTTTACTCTTTTATAATGATTTGGTTTTACAATGTTAATAAGTTACAGCGTTAGTACTTAAGTATAGGAGGAAAGACAGCATTAGGGAAACCAGCAGACTTAGAAAATACAGAAACAGAGCGCCGTCATTCCGACCTCGCCGCCGTGGTCCGTCGCGACGTCCCCTTTCAAACCGCCCCGTCTCTTGCAAGAGCCAACCCGCCATGCAGAGCCACTAGCATTAAACCAGCCCCTTAACCGGATCCAGCCTGTCCCCTTGCTGCCCTCCCCAGTGACGCCCTAAGCCGAGGCTCGTACCCCACAGGGGGTGCCGTTAGCGAGTGGTCGCTTAGTTTATAAGCTCATTTTCGCCCCTGGCTGGAGGCCTTAAATTCAAGGCATCCACAGGTTTAGACCAGTTAAGCAGTAGCCAGCCTCATAGGCTGAACTGCAACATGCCATGAACAAAAAAAAAAACATCGGTCTGGCCAATAACTAGTTGCTTCCTTCATAAAAACGTAAAAAAAGATAAAAAGTTAACTGCTTGTTAACTTTTTATCATTTTTTAGTTAACGTTAACAAGCATCTAGGAATCTACAAGGCCTTCTTCTTTTTAATGTACTATTGTGCTTGTTGGTCAAATACATTTATCTTGGTGATGCGTAATGTGTTCTGTGAGTCTCCGGCATTCAGTGCTTAGTCTTCAAGTGTATTGGAATGCATTCACCAATATTCCTTGAAGACGTTCAATGTCCTTTGTATGTTATTTAGGTTGACCCGTCTTCATTACTTAATTGCTTTTCTTGGTGTTGAGCTGCCAAGAAGATCTGTTTTCATCTCTTAGAGGAAAACATTTGCGTCCACTAAGGAGGAAGGTTTTGTGATGCGTACAGCAAAAACTGAAAGTATTCACATGTTACATTTTGTTCCTTAATTTTCCTCCTGTATATCCATAATAATTTGTATGATGCATATTATAGAATATTCTCTCAATTCATTTGTTTTTCCGTCAAATGAATGACAGCGCGACGATTGAATGATGGGAATTGAAAACAAGAATTTGTGTGGTATACTACAACTAAAAAACAAACCAACTTCTGAACAATCACGCTCTAATTAAACTCGGGGTTAACAAGGTAAAATCGACCCCTTCTCTTGTTGAAGTCGGTTAAATTTATATTATTTTACTCGGGCTATAATAACGAATCGATGGACACCTTATTCATCAAAATCGGATGGATAGTTTAGGCGCTAAGGAGGAACATACGTAAATACATACATATCAAAACCATTCTAGTTGGCTTCGCCGTAGTCGGGTAAAAAACGTAAACGTAATAAAATGCGACAAGGGCACGAATATGATTATTTTCCCTTCATCTCCTCTAAACAATTATTATTTCATTTCCTTCTGCTAAACTACTTTTTTAAAACACAATGACGTGTAATTAGTAATCCAATCACAACAATCCTATACCAATTATATAGCTATCAAAATACAAGTTAACGTATAATTATTACCCCGACCTAACATATCTTAATGACCGCTCCACTGTTCCAGATTATTAAAGTTACGATGTACCATGTGCTATGTATGTACTATCGCATTCTCCCAGACATAAGTGCAGCCACAAATCATCTATGGATTGGATACATTTGTCATGTTGTTCTGATAGGATAGACCTTATATTATATCCTGAATACATGTATTAATATTAGGTATGGTATTGCTGTAGGTATAGTGAAGTGTCTTTAAAAGTATTACGAATTTGATATTTGTATAACTATACAGGGTATAACAAGACCCTTCACGAAGCCGTCAACCAAGTATTTTGTACATCAAACTAAGTAACTTGAAGCAAAAATTACTGTTGGGAAACAACTTTTTTTTTGGGGTGAAAAATTATGTTTTACAGTAGGACTCAATGTAATCAACATTGTGCTGATGGCTGGATTGAAGAGTATGAGCGTCGTGGAGGTGTTTAAAGGAAGTATTTAAGAAAAAGCTTTAAATTAAACAAAAATTTGGAACTTTGACCCCTAATATCTCCGTAACGCGAAGGTTTCCAGGTATGGTCTAGAACAAAAAAATGATCGCAATGACGGGGAGAATGTGGCTTTCGGCTTCGTTAAAGGTCTTGTTACACCCTTTATGTAAATTATAATGTATGTAACTAACGACCCACCCCGGCTTCGCACGGGTAGCAATAGTTTATAGCCGATGACTTCTGAAGGATGGATGGGAGGTGGTCATGTGAGAAAGCTTCAGCAGATGTCTGGCTTTATTTTGTTTCATGCATTATAAGAATGCGCTAAGGGTTGACACGCTCCTACTTTATTATTGTAGAGTTGAGTAGGTAATCTGTATGTTTGAACGCACTTATCTCAGGAACTAACAGTTATGGGAAATAGCGATGCAGAAAAAGAGTCTAGAAAAGTCATGTATTAAGATATTTCTTGATACACACTAATGACTTCTTCAGAACAAGGTGCAACAAATAAGAACCCAACTATTAAGTGTTGATATAACACGTGCCAGAACATTTAATTGGTTGTGTGAAAAATAATTATACATATTTAAATCATTGTAACATATTTATTTGTTGCCAGCAGACCATCACCACTTAATTTTTTTTTATCCACAAATGTCGGCTTCCAAATCACCCCTCACCACTTCTTCCATCCTGGAGGTAATTTTGTTTAAAGTCTGGAAATAAAGAACGGTGGATTATTTTCTACCTTCAGTGGCATGATAACTAGGTTCCAAATTTTTTTGTGGTACCAGGGCCCAATGTGCTTGGGGAACTAAGTTTCCGAGTCAGAAGATCCTCCAAGCCAACAAGGCCCCGAACGCCTAATTCGGCGGTGCTCTTGGTTGTGCCCAAAGAGCCCCCCCTCTCTATTCACACTACGAACTATAAAAAAAATAAAGTATCTGAAGCAGGATGCAAAACTGGTCGACCTCATTTCACATCTTAGCTTACTCACAATACGATATCTTGCGCACAGATTCTCGCGTATAGTTGACACGCAGAGAATGCCTCTGGCATTAAGTCCACCTCTGTGCATTTGTGCTCGTAAAGGTAGGTATAAAATACATTAATTGATTCATACCTTCGACATTGCTCAAAAGGGATGCAAGCTCCTGTGTTGTTTCTTGCGTATCCCTGTATGCAGTAACATGCGTTGGTACAGGTAATATTCGGGATTAGGCAGGGCAGTCCAAGAGTAACACACAGCGTTTGGCAACCACTTCCACAATCATATTCCTCATTTGGGCGTGTACAGTTTAGAGGTCCTGGAAATGTGATGAATGAATTTTGAAGAATTTTGTTTTAACTCGCTAAGCTCTTGCCTACGGCCTACACGCTCATGCAACAGGCATCATGGGGCACGACCTGTGAAGACTACAACTGAATGAATGAAAGGCGCGGTTTATACAGAAGAGATGTGGCGAGAACGCGGAGAATCAAAGAAACCTAAAATGAACCTAGTACTCGTAGTTATGTCGCATAGCGTCATTTTTGTAGGAAAGAGATTTCCGCCCTCGCTTCCAGGCGACGCGGCGACGCTCGACACGACCTTACCGCCACCATGACTCGGCCAACAAAAACGACGCTATGTGACATAACTAATAAGTAAATTTTAAGTTTCTTTGATTAACCGCGTCCTCGCCACCTCTCTCCTGTATAAACCGCGCCTAAGTTGTTTAGAGCGTGCCACGACCCACCGCGACGTGACTTGCGGAGCGACGCGCGACGGGTTGGCGAGTACGACCATAGTACGATACGTACACAGGTGAGGTGACTGCTTTCAAGAGACACGTGTTTGTGGCGCTTGTGCGAGTATCGCTTGAGCGTGTATCGTCAAAACGTTTATACCGCTTATGTGACCCGGAAACAGTGACGAGTTAAATTGTAACGGCTGTATTACTCGAAGGGTTATGCTGAGTTGCACCTAATAGTATACCCATATTTCGCCAGTTATGTTATGTGTAACTTTAAGGGGGCGAGTCTATTGCCATCAATCGGGCACAAATCCAGAGTCCGTAGCTGCTACTGAGAAATTCCTGACGGAAAAACCCAATAATACTTTGCCCGATCTGATAATCGAACCTATGACCTCACGCTCAGCAGTCGAGCTTGCAACCGCTAGACCAACGAGATGTCCATACAATAATACAACTACATAATTAGTCGAGTGCAATTAGACATTAAGGTGGAACGAAGCTTATAGTGCTCGGCTTTTCATGGGATTTTTTTATTGAGTTAAAAAAAAAATTCGCCACTAGCCACTTTTTTTTTCAATTTCCTTTGGAATATTTTTTTTCGTTTATGAATAACTTAAAATTCAACGAATTCATATTGTGGCGTAAATTTTCAAAAAATACTTGTAATATGCATTACATCGACAACAATGAACAAATAAAATAGACCAAATTGGCGTTAAGTGGTTGAACGCAGGTCACACTATAACGTCACAATATCAATTAGTCGAATTTGAAGTCAATCATAAACAAAAACAATATTATAAAGGAAATTTAAAAAAAAAGTCGCGAGCGACGAATTCTTTTTTAACTTTCTTCTCCACTCCTCTAGGAACTCAATAAAAAAACCTATGAAAATCCGACCACTATAAACTTTGTTCCACCTTTTTAATATTTTTTTTTTCTAAATGCACTCTGCTAAGTATAATAATATACAAAAGCTATTATTAGCACTTACTTTGCCCTTCGACACTCAACACGACAGTACAGGCCAACACGAGTAAAATCAAAGTCTTCATGATTCAAGTCGCAAGATATCTTATTATAGGCTTGATCGATTTTCTCTAATTATACTACCATCGTGTCTTTTATATAATACCATCCTACTTATCGGACGGTGTTATGATACAACGAACCAAGCGACAAAAATAACCATATATATGATGAGTTGATTTTCATTAAAATGTCGCTTGAATCCTTGCTTCTTAACGCCTTTCAATTCTCTTGAATCAATATAAATGCGTATTGTTAATATATTTAAAAACCGGACAAATTCGCCCGGTACGAACCCACGCGTACGAGTATCAGCATGATTCGTCACCCCCGATGACCCCATCACCCTCCCCCAGGAGAGCAGCAGGGAAACCAGTACTCTTCGTAAAACACACAGACACAGACCACCAGTGTTCCGACCTCGACGTCAAAGTCTGTCACGACGCCCCCGTTCAATCCCCCCCCGACCCTTGCCAGAGCCAGCCCGCGATGCTGAGCCGGTAGTTTTAAATCAGCCCCTAATTAATCTCGAACAGATCCAGCCTGTCCCTTTGCTGTCCTCCCCAGCAATACCCTAAGCCAAGGCTCCGATATCCCACAGAGGGTGCGCTTAGCGAGTGGTCGCTTAGTTTTTAAGTATATTTTAAGCCCCTGGCTGGAGGCCTTAGATTCGTTTAAGGCCTTTCAAAGTTCAGCAGTAGCCAGCCTCAGAGGCTGAACTGCGAAACGCCATCCCCAAAAACAAAAAAAAAACAAAATCATTTTTAAAACGGTTGTAGTAACCCTCAAAATTCCACCTTTAGTTTTCTCAATATATGTATGTCGTAATAGTATGTATGTCTTCTGCAGAATTTAACTCTCCGTCTGATTGACTTGTTTGGATCGATACGCAGCTAATGAGCCACTGAAGTAACTATTTGCCAGTTTCTGCTCTGTTAACGTTAGCCATTAAACTAATGGATTCGTCTGTGAATGATATACCATCAATATGAGCCTTTTAAAGTGGGACCTAACTAATTAAATCATTAGATTCATACCGACTTGCAGAATGCTCACGTTTCAGTTTTATTGAAATAGAGGTTTCAATAGTATTGTCTTATTCACTCGTTAGGAGCTCGTGGCTAAATAGTAACAGCCGCTCGGGTCAATCTTCAGGTTAAGCCACGCTTGCCTAAGTTGGTCCATGGATGGGTGACCACTCATTACACTCGGTATGTAATGGTTGGTTACCGGGATTCGTCCGTGCCTCTAAAAGCACGTTAAGCCGTTGATCCCGGCTGTCAATTTTAGATTTTTGACAGTAGTTACGTCGGTAGTCAGTAGCCCGAAAGTATGCCAACCAGTCTTACCAAGGTGTATTGTATAATCCAGTACTAACTGGGTATTCAGCTGCATCCGGTTAGATTGGAAGCGGAAAAGGCTAGCCAGATGATGATGTCTCACTCACTCGTACCGACAATCTATCATTCCATGTAGCGCTCACTCTTCACAGTGTAATAAACAACTTTTCGTGCAGCCAGAGTAATGAGAATCGAACAGATTTAAATCTTTGATCTGTGCCTACTTAATTTATTTGCCAAATAGAAATCAGAAATAGATTTCAGTTGAAAAATGTCACAAAGTAAATAAAGTACATTGAGGACTTAATGACCACTAAAACGTGGGCAGGAAAGCCATTAAAAATATTTTTTATGGCTCTTGAACAAAATTGCTCATGTTTGAAGTACTTTAACGTCCATCATTGCTATCGTTAAGCTGGCCGTGTGGTTTATAGCCGGGCTACTTCCGTATAGGGTTCACCTCTATGGTCAAAAGTTACGCACTAAAAGAGTTAGTTTCTTCAAGTATTTAATTAACACAGTCGTTACAGGTGGTCAGCGGCCCGAATGTCTGACAACCAGTCAGGCGTATCGTATCGACCAGTACTAACTGGGCTGTGGAGGTCAGATAGGCAGTCATCATCTTTTTTTTAGGGCGTTTAGGTGCAACACGTTTTTTTCTTTCATTCTTCCCTGTCAATCGTCACGCATTTTTTCCATTTTTGTCTTAAGATACTGGTATTTAGCTGCATCCGTTTAGACTGAAAGCCGACCATACATACACAAACTCAACTCAAAGCATTTATTTTAATTAGGCCATAACAGTCACTTATGAATGTCAGAAAAACAAAGAAGGCGAAGCTACAGTCATAGACACAAGGCATAATAACTTGTGAAAGTTCTGTAGTTGTCCATTTCAAAGCGTAGATCTCTATGGAGAAGAATGGGCAAGAAACTCCATGGACACTGTTTTCAATCCAAATATTGTTACAAGATCTTAGTTACATCATGTTAAGATTATACATATAATTATGTGAGAACGATATAGAAAGACGTGCACATTAAGAGCAACAGATTATATCAACAATTTAAAAAACAAAGTAATTAAAATAAACCGTGGCAGTTAAGAGATGAACAGTCCCAACTGACGGCGCCCGTTCACGAACATGACACATGGATCAGCCCCATTCAGCTCAACCGTATTGAAGGGAACTAAATGATCCGACACACCCGCCACCATCAGCGACACATTTGAGTGAGCGTGACACAGTTGGGAAAAAGACCAGGCTGATGATGAATTTTGGTGCCACCTGGTGATATTCAAAATGGGCATGAATGTTCGTTAAAGTAAGTTTAAAGTGAAATCTAAGATCTAAGCTTTTTGGTCTGTAGCTTCACTCGCGCTCCTAAATTAAAACTGCAGAGTAAGTTGAACCGGGCAGCTAAGAAGGTACTTTTTGCTTCATGAATTACGAAGAAACCCGCTAATATCCTTAGCCATACATGTATTTTATATAAAGAAACAGTACATTAAGCCGTAATAATGTGCTATAAGTGTTTTCTGCGGCGTGTGACTACTTAGCGGTCACTTAGTCCGATAATCCGGCTTAGTTTCGTAAAGACATCGTGCTCAAAGTATTAGTTAGATAACATTACTTGTATCTACGTGGTAAGTATATCTTGATAAATAATATTTATGTCCTAGTCGTTTCTTAGAAACATTTCGAGTTAGCTTCGTTACTTAAGAGTTCTAGAATATCATAACAACACACCTGTATAAGCTCGAAGGGTTAGGCAAAGGTGTGGTACTCCAGCGTTTTGCCATTAATATAGTCGTGGAGCAAGGCTTTTCAATTTACTGTTGTACATAGCCTATTTCAGCAGTACACGTGAAATAAATCATTTTAATTCATGATAAAATTTATGTTGTATAAAGTTACAAAAATAAACGAATAATATGAACTTTCCTATAAATAATACAGACATAATAGGGCAGCCATTTTTACATTTAACAAGATCCTACTTACAATACGTCATGATTTTGACAGCTGCTGTCAAAGTTGGATCGGATAAATCATATCGAAAAAATATACACAGTGAATAAATATGTTGAGGGCAGGGTAATGATGATCGATTGTTGGGTAACTTTGAACGTGATTTGTTGGAAAATAATTGGCGAAATAAGACGAAGTTAATGAGACGGATCGTTAGAAAGGAAACGTTTGCAGTTTTACGCTAAAAATTGGATCGTAACATCTTTTGTTGGGTAGCTTTTTATTTGGTTTTACTTTGCTGTGTACTAAATCATTCATTTTACATTCTTATTTTTTGATAAACGTAGATTCTTTGGTAAGACAAGGGTAATTGTTTAGGGTTGCGGGACTGTTCGAAAGAGATACCGCGGCCCTGGAACACAAAGGGCAAAGGAAGGAACATGGATGGGTTTTAGTCAGTACAAGTCTGACACTCCCTCCTGCTCAGCCCAGAGCGGGAGGGGTCATTTGATGATTTCCCATCGATAAAAAAAAAAAAAAAAAAAAAAAAAAAAAAAAAAGGGTAATTGTTTCACTATTTATATTGGTTTCTGTTAACTTCATTACGGGCCTTATCATTATCAAAACATATCAGCCGAAAGACATCCATTTCCTTCTCTGTATTAATCTAGTAGAAAGTGCCTTATCTGTAGTATTATTTTGGAAAGACAAACGCTCACACAATATCTCAAAGGAAACTTAAGTAGGAACATGCAAGTGAGTGACTAAGTTTAAAACGCAGTCTTGTTTGAAATAGACTTCCTCTGTACAAAGGGGAAACATTATAAATGTAAAATGAATTCTTTAAAATATTGGTTCAGTTCAACTTCGAGCAAAGTTACGCAAGTTCAGCTTAAGATGAGGTTGTATTCGTTACGGCATCTCTTAGACTAGAAAACTCTTTGCATTGCGTTACTAAAAAGAATACTGAAAAACATTGCATAACATCGTGCTTATATTCGCTAAAGGTATAGGAAGAGATATAGTTTATAGTATAGGAATCATTGATGTTAGCCATCCACAATTCGCTCAAGTTCTTTTTTATCATGTCACAAAGTGCGCCATTCCCAACTAGTGTTGCAACAAGCAATAAAATGTACCAATAATCGATTTAAAATCTTTCAAAGATTTATTATTAATATTTAAAAAAACCTGACATTATGTAGGTGTTTAGTTCCATGTAGATTATAAGAAACCTATGACCACTGACATTGCAAACACAGACTCTGGGCAACATAATGAATTCCTAATAACGCTTGTCCGAACTGGGGATCGAACATCTCTTTGTGAGTCTGTATACATCATGTGGGCCCATAATCGTTTGGCAGTTATGATATTAAGACTTCTTAGATTTTTCGTTTCAAGAACACGAACAAGAACACGTTTCATCACGATTTTTTCCAGGATCTTTTTGACAGCAGCAGTCAGCGCTAAAGCTCTTCTTTCTTCTTTTTCGTGTTGTTTCGTGTTTTTGTTTTTCGTGGTTAGTGCCTAAGCTAGCGTCAGAGTCTGTTGTTATGCCACCCATGGGCCTCTGGCTTGGCTTAACATGCCGTCGAGAAATATCTCTCAGGCATGCCATGTTTGGTTTCCTCACGATGTTTTCCTTCACCGAAGCGTGATATTTACACAATACGTACATGAATCCGAAAAATCAGAAGTGCGTGCTTTGGGTTCGAACTCCTGACTCGGCAGTCCAACGGTCACACCACTAGGCTATCACCGATTTTCTAAATAACAATTATAATCGAATTCGCGAAGATTTTGGGACGTAGGTAAGTACTTAACGTAGTTTTCAAAACACTAATCATCGGTATTTCAAACACGTATCTCGATGCTCGCTGATGCATCTAAAAGGAATAAAAATATGCACCCACCGATTTGCTCCATATAAACGAAATGTGAATTTTATATTTTGCGATTCCTGATCTTCTCCATAATTTTAATACGGAATATTCACCACACAAATCCGTTGGTGGATCCTAAGTGAAGCTGGGTTTAGTAAACATTATTTGCAATTGGATTTCACGCTGCTGTTTTATTTATATGCAAGTGAGATTCATTGCTTCAGTTTATTATGTATAGATATGAAATGTCATATTATAACAGCGGGGCGGACGAGAATAAGTAGTGTTATGCGTATATTTTAGTAGTGGATAAAGTTTTCCAAGAACTGATTTTCCACGTGAATAATTAAATATTTTCTCTTATGTTTACACTTATAATGTGTTTTATTTAATATCAAAAATGTTTTATCTCTATAACATTTCACTTGCAAAAGAATGAAAACTATTTTAATTCGTAGCACTTTCGTAGCAAAAGAGTAGCGCTACCGTAGGCCCGCATAGCACCTTATACAGGGTGGAATTTTTCAACGCCACCTGGTGGGAAGGTACTCTAAATAGTGGAGATAGAAAATTTTACTCAAAGGCTACATTCCCTTATTTTTAAAAAGAAATGAATCTGCATTCAAAAATTTTCGAAATTCGCTTGCCACACTCGGGAATCGAACCGGCTAAATTCCAAAAAGTTACATCCTGTACTTTTACGACATCAATCGATAGGGTCAAATCTCATTGGATCAAATCTTTCTGACAAACATGTCAAATTAAATGAAAGGAAAACCATTAAATCTAAACTTATTAATCAATGGGTTATAAAAAAGCACTGTTACTCAAAGGTCCACCCCATTACTTGTGTTAGTACCTAATTCCGTGTCGACGGCGCGTTCGTGTTCCACGCGCGCCTCAAAGAGAGTCAGCAAACAGGAAGGGGTTCGTAAGGACCGATGCCTGCCAGGGTTGCGGGACTGTTCGAAAGAGATACAGCGGCTCTGGAACACAAAGGGCAAAGGAAGGAACATGGATTGGTTTTAGTCAGTAAAAGTCTGACACTCCCCTCCTACTCAGCCCAGAGCGGGAGGGGTTATTTGATGAAAAAAAAAATGTATTAATGTATCAAGTTTGTTACAGAAATCTGATCCCTATGATTGTTGCCATAAAAGTACATGATGTTATTTTTTTGGAATTTAGCCGGTTCCATTCCCGAGTGTGGCAAGCGAATTTCGAAAATCTTTTAAGGTGGAAGCGCAAGGGTAGCCCGCGAAATTTAAATATACTCAAGTTTATTGCAATTTGATATGAAAAAAATCATCAATACAGCTCTCCAAGTTCATATAATCACATTCAATAGCTATTTCATGAAAAAGTCACTTTTTGAGATTATATGAACTTGGAGAGTTGTATTAATGATTTGAATGATTATAATTCTGTAACTCCATACGTGTTACTGGCGCGATTCATATTTTCATCAACATACAACTTGACACTGACTTGCAAATTGCAATAAACGTAAGAAAATTTCAATTTCGCGGGCTACCCTTGCGCATCCACCTTAATGCAGATTTTTTTCTTTTTCAAAATAAAGGAATGTTTCCTTTGAGTAAAATTTTCTATCTCCAGTATTCGGGGTACTTTCCCTCCAAGTGGCATTGAAAAATTCCACCATGTATGAGAAATCAATAAAACAATTTATAGTTGCGTTTTTTATATAAATTCAAGAGAGAAATAGATAAAAGCAAGCAAAAACAAGCCTAACAATGAAGTATCCACGTTACACAAGCTATGAAACACTGTCCAAGCGTCACGTTATCCGATTTCCGAACACCCGAAGTGAAATATAAAACAAAATGCAATATCCCGCACAATCTAGCTCTTAATCTAAGTAAAACGCTATCCTTTAAAGAATAGAACGTTCTAGAGTACAATAATCTTGGATGCATCCTTTTGAAACAGTAGTCAAGAGAATCGCGAACTATTTTCTGGTATTACTGAGGAAATGCAATTACTGCTGTTGTATAACAAGAGGTGGCTGTATATTTTAAGTATTGCTTCGCTTTAAGAATGTCGCATTCTGTGCGACGGTATAAGGAGGGTTTTATTGGCACTTAGTAAGTGCAAAGTGTTGTAGTACATTGCATTTACGATTATGACTTATGTTCTACGAGTGTTGGAACTAAAATGTTAAAAAATTATAAAATACTTGTTTTTGACTGCGGCTTTGCACGTGTCGAAGTCCGAAATAGTCCCAAGGGAGTGTGAACTTTTGTACCAAATTTTAGTAGTTTTCAATATTTTGTTTTTTTTTCGTTTATGTTGTAATTTTAGTCATATAACCTTGGGAGTCTTTCTCTTATATGACCATTCGGTGTATCGATTTGATTGGGCATGTCTAATCTGACCTAAATGCGCAGTCAACCAACAAAGTTTGACTTGAACCCCATCGTGTAAAAAAATGAGCTAATAATTACGCATGTTGAAAACTTCATTAATAGGTAATTATCAAAACATGAACGTGAGCAATATGCTTATAAAACAATAGTTGTTAACATTTAAATACTTACATAAGAAAACTTAGCAAGTTCCATTAGATCAATTGAATTAGATCAGCCGAATCATTAATTTCAACTGAGGTGCGATCTTTTAATGGCTATGCTACACTCGTAAAATAGCATTTTCAGCGTTCGTTTAAAAATAGAATTGCATTGGAAGACACAACAATTGGTATGAATTAACAAAGGAAATGTGAGGACGCAATTGTATCACATCTGTCGTTGACATAGAAGATATCAATAACAGACTTATGGAGGTCTGATAGGCAAGCGGTCCATAAAAATACTGGCAATCAGCAGCGTTTAGACAAGAAGCCGACCGAAGCTAGGCAGATGATGGGATGGGATACAAAATAAACTCTTGTATCGCATCTGTGTCCTCAGATTCCCTGACAGGCAACAAACGAGACTGAAAGAAAACAAGCTCTTTCTTTGTCCAAAACTCTTCAGACAATTACATGAGTAACTTCATTTTGAGTTCTTGTATTCTTTAATGACACCCTCAACTTCCGTATATCATTTTTGTACAGGCACGAATCTGTATTAACATTAATACACCGTGCCTAATGCTTTCCAGAAGTTGTAGATTACTAATGCACACGAGTTCCATGCTTTTTAATTGAGTAAAAGTCTGGCTAGTATATCGGATTTCGGGCAATATTGTGCTAAAAATGTTACTGAGTGTGCTGTACAAATAATAATACAATTTATTGACCGTCAGATAATTAAATAACTTCTTACCGTGGCTTATCTGTCCGCTTATTTTTTTTTAATCAGTCTATTTTGTCCCACTGCTGGACAAAGGTATTCTACCCCATCTCGGCCTACTAGTGTTTCTAATTTCCTTTCTATGTAGATAGAAAGAAAGAAAGACAAAATGTTTATTTGTCGCAGGGACATGATGTGCGTATAAGAAATAAATTAATAATAATCATTCAATACATAACAAATATTATAAATACAAAGGAAATATACAAAAAAAAAATAAAAAAAGAACAATAAATACAGAATAACAGCTTGCACGTCCTGACTGCGACAAGCAGGTTACCACTCAGCATGATGCTGTGCTATGGGGGGCCCACAGCACAGCGCTGGTTTTTAATAGACACCCGTGAAAAAACGTACGGAAGCCAAGACAGCATATAATATTGAATTACATGAAATAGATAAAACAAACAGTCTTGAATTTAAATAGCATTTCCTAACTTTATATTAAAAGTTTTTACTACGCCTACAATCTAAAATAACCTCCAAACAACATTATCACAAAGTTATCGACGTGATTCCCTGCACTTCGCTGGGGGCTGACATTAATGCATTAATAATTAGTAACAGGAGCCCTTCTTTGTCCCGCTCCATTAGAAAGACGTCATTCAGCCATTACGGTGAGATGAATGACCCGCCATTCAAAGTGTAATGCACTGTTCATTTTTAGAGTCCCGGGCCCTGAGTGCTGGTCATATCTGTCGGTATTGTATTTTTAGTCCACTCGAGGTTTATGAACAAGGCGGGATACTAACTAGATAGAAAATATTTTATTTTGGATTATTAGTATTCTGTGTGATTTTCGTAAGAAATTGCTAGTCTTTTCTTCCCAATTTCTCACTAATAGGTTGGTTGTTGTAAATTGTTTTAAATGATTGAGCAAAGTTATGGCATCGCAACAGCGTTACTTTGAAGAAATGAAGAAATCCATGACAAGCGTACTCTATTGTTATGCAGAAATATTTAATTAGAAAATAATTGAATATGTATTTGGAACTAAACATATATATTATATACTAATTTATTATAAAGACGTAAAATTTGTTTGTAAGCTTGTATGTAGGGGGCAATCTTCGGACTACTGATACGATTCCGAAAATTCTTTTAATGATGGGAAGTTAAATTATTCCAGAGTGTCATAGGACATGCTTAAAATGTTTCCGTGGGATGATTGACGGCCATACGGCAATCCGTGAGCTAAAACTAGTTTGTATATGTTTTTTTTTTATATCGAATCTTATAAATTTCACAAACAGTAATCACCGTTATTTCGTTTCAACAAAACAAATGTTTAGTAAATTGCCTTTTTTTTTCGGATGGGAAATCATCTAATAACTCCTCCCGCTCTGGGCGGAGCTGGAGGGAGTGTCAGACTTTTACTGACTAAAAACCCATCCATGTTCCTTCATCGCCCTTTGTGTTCCGGGGCCACGGTATCTCTTTCGAACAGTCCCGCAGCCCCGGCTTACTAAATTGCCTTGAATGGATATAAATACCACCATAGGATCCCCTAACAACATGCAAAGGCGAATCCCGCCTAAGTGTCAAAACTAGTCAGAAGTAACCACAAACGTTTGCTTTCACAAAACCGCATCGAAACGCTCCTCTAGCTAGCACAGTGGCTTTACTTCTGCCTCACTAAACCCTAACCAAGGCTCGTTGACACGTTTCCAGTTAGTTTAGGAGAGTGTGGTTCTATTTAGCTGATTCATAGATAGATGAGTACTTATATGTATAATAATAAAGGGTGAGAGATAGAGAAACAAGAGCCTTATCGAAGCCGAAATAGACTTTTTCTCCCCGTCATTGCGATTATGTTTTTGTTCTAGACCATTCCTGGGAACCCTCTAGATACGGATATATTGGGAGTCAAAGTTCCAACTTTTTCACAAATATTTTTTTAAACATGTTTTTTTTACTTTAAACACCTCCACGACCCCGTACTATTCAATCCATCCATCAATGTTTTGAGTGCGTTACAATGTGCCTTACCGTAAAACGTGATACTTCACCCCAAAAAAGAAAGTCGTTTCCTAGCAATAATTTTTGCGAAAAGTTACTAGTTTGATGTACATAATGCTTGGTTGATGGCTTCGTGAAAGGTCCTGTTACACCCTGTATAATGTATTCTTAAAACAGATATTAACAACAAGCAGCAAAAAAAGATGATTTTACTCATAGCTAAACTTCGCTACTCATTTTTAAGTTTATGTTCCATGTAACAGGAAGCGAGCCTTTTGTAATCAACAAAACAGACTCCGGGCTGTTACTGAGGAATTCCTAATGGAAAACCCTAATAACACTTGCCTGTCTTGTGAATTGAACCCAGAACAGCATACTAGCGACTGCTAGACCAATGCGACAGTTACTAGCTTCACAACCACTGGTAGTTTACTTGACGTGCCAACGAGGCTTCACTGGTCTTCAGTTCACATTGTTTTTGTTGATGTCGGATGTGTAAGTACGACAAGCTGGCGTGTTGACAGAAAACTGACGTCAACTTAGCACGCGTAACTCTTGCTTCGCACACCTATGTAATGTGTTAAGCAGTTACACTGAACAGCATGTGGGTCACTTCCCTTATTAAATTGACTGGTGTTTGAGTGATTAATTGCAGCGAATCTGTTTGAGGCTTCATGTCTATATTTTAGTTGCTGCTCTTACTATTATTTTCTTCTTTGTCAACAGCACACTACCCTGTTTTCAATCTAACTTCCAAGGTATTAAAATGTCTCGTTCAATTTATCTTATCTGACTTCGCAGCATTTTCTATTTCTAGATGAAAGTTTATTCCACTTATTGCCATTTATCCTCGGCGAGCTAAATGAGCCTAAAGCTTTCCTGTCACAGACAATTTATGTGTACGCTATCAGGAGCGAGTACGCCCGCGTTTTCGCTTCGCATTTCAAGGACAATGCAAGATTCATTCGCTATCTATATTTGTACAGGGCTGTGTGTTTTGTGTGTCTGTATTCTTTTCATATTATCTCAAACTCGAGAATTTAATATCTCCGAGTAAACTCAATTTCAAGCGCTCGTAATACATTTTATCAAGCTATTAAGAAAAATATAATGAAAGCGCATGACTGGCACTCCATTTGTGAATAATGTACAAAGTATAAGTGGATACAATGAAAATGAAATACAAAGTTAAATGGAAAAAAAGATATTTTAGATTTTAGCGAGGTCTTAAGCCGATTTCCTTCATTGTCTTATTTTTAATAAAGCTTTAAAAATTATTAAAAATACAACAAAGGAAACAAAACCCGCTCTCATCGTTCAAGATTTGTAAATATGCAAAGTGTTCGGGCGAAACTAATTTGTTTTCCTCGGGATGAAATTAAAAAGTATGACAAGAGATACAAATTGCTTCGCCCTCAATTTGTTCGTGTCCCGACTTCAGCATTTTGTTTGTTTTTATAAAAGCTCATTTATTAGTGAAACCGCAGTGCTATGCTTTATGAATTTCCCTTTTGTGATTTCGGGTGAAACAAACAGGCAATAAACATAATTCCGCTATTGAAAACGAAGTGGGAAATTAGATTTTGTTAGTAGATATCTAAGTCGTGTCGTGTTGTTCATGTTTATCTGATTAATGTATAATTGAGTACTGGGGAAGTTTAACCCCTTGTTTGTGTTAGTTTGTTTTCGTGTATGTTAGTTAAAGTTCCCCGTTCTTGGCCTTCGACCTGGCCTAGTAACATTAGGCTGACATTCAGCGCAGGGGTTGCCATAAACAATTTAAAATGAAACCGCTTTGTGCTCGAGACTACGTAGTTCGGTTACAATGAAATGCATCTATTGGTAGCTCGAGGGTATTCCGTATGGGTAAAACATAGATGTTATCTATTTGTATCGTTGTACGAATCTCTTGTAACTTTAGGAAGTTAGCTGGGAAAGCAAGAAAGATATACACGATGTTAACGTTTCTGATCATGCAAATAAAGATTGACTAGTTATTTAATTATTGTCAGTTTAATATATCACTGTCTTACCCAGCAAAACCCTCTTTTGTCTGCAAAAACTCAAAATATTTATATCGATAAACTAATAAATGTTTTTATCAACAAAAACTGTAACAGCAAAACAATTGATAAACGGCCTGTGGCGAGGCGTTAACAGAGATGTCTGCACTTTTTTTTCACAAAAAGTACAAAGTAAATATAAGCTGGAGGCACTGTTAGATATTTATTCGTCCCCTAACACCCTGTTCTACCATAAATCTGTGCCGTCGTGAATATAGTTTGCATTATTATGCAAAGTCAAGTGAGACCGTGGTGTGTGAATAAGAAAACGCTGTGACAGATGCTTTTAAGAACAAACCTTGCGTTTTTATTTGTTATTGATTGGATATCAACAGAGATATCATTTTGGGAATTTATCGCAAAAACATCCCTTTAAGCGCAGGCAATACCGCCCGCTAGCGAGCGAGCCGGCGAGCCTCTTTTCATACTTCGTTTCGGCTCTTTCGGTAGCTCGCGGTGTGAGCGACGATTATTTGGTAGAAAACATTTGGCGTACTATGAAGATGGCAGAATTTCATTTGGAATAATTTTATTAGGCATATTGTCATTTCTATAAATAAGCATTTTTAACCTAAAATAAAAATATTGTCTTTGAAAGTCAACATGTTGTGCTACAATAGTTAGTGAAAGAAAGGAATTGCTGCAAAACCGACTCCACGTAGTCTTATTTACCCTACCCCTAGAGTGTAATTTATGCCCGTGTAGGCGCGGGGGGGTGAGGCGGCCCGCGAGCTGAGGAGCAGGTGGTTTTAACGCTCGCCACTGTGGCTGAGGCTAGCAAGCCGAAGCTGCGGTGAAGAGCGTCAAACTATCTGCGACGATAAGCTTGTGTGGGACCGCCGGAGCCCCGCAGCGCCGGAGCCGTGACAGAAACTATGCCTGCTGCATGTTGCATGCTCGCTTGCATGTTGCATGCTTGCTTGCATGATGCATGCTTGCTTGCATGATGCATGCTTGCTTGCATGCATGGTATATGCTTGTTTGCATGCATGGTGTATGCTTGTTTGCTGCAGGGTGTATGCTTGTTTGTATGCTTCGTATAAGTAAGAAATAAAAAAATATTTCAACTATGAATTTTCTGTAATGTAATAGATGAGTCTTTCAATTATTATGGATATGAAATGTATGCCAAAAGATGATTCTAACTATAAACTTTCTGAGATATTATAGTTCTGCCTTTTAATGACTATCGCTATGAAATGTATGCCAAAAGACGATTCTGACTGTGAACTTTCTGCGATGTGATGGTTCTACTTTTTAATTCTTATGGATATGAAATTTATGCCTAAGATGATTCTGACTTACAAAATTATGAGTTTTGAATGTATGCTAAATGAGTGTCTGCCAAACGATTTTCTGCGAAATGAAGTTTATGCTATCCGTTGTTATGCAAAATAATATTAACACATAAAAAGTTCTGCTATAAAGGGTAGACCCAACAAATAAGGCCTTACAGATTATAATCATTAAAATCATCATTACAACCCTCTAAGTTCATTAAATTCCATTGAATGACTTTTTCATAAAATAGTCATTCAAATGAATTGCTACACTGACGGTTCCACCTTAAATAGTGGATTTTATTGAACACAAGTGACAATCTGGATCTTAAATCTGATGGCAAAGTATCAACAACCCTTTTTCGGGAATAACACAATGATAATTCCTCCCTCATTGTCAAATTCATGGATGAAACATCATAAGGTTGTGCTCACAACATTGTTTCGCAGAACATATCGAACACAATATTCAATGGCCGCGCAGATTCCTGGAATACTTAATCAAACCTAGATTAAACGTCTAGTACACACGGCTACATAATTATCAAGCTATACATTTCCAGTACAAGCTGACCACGCATTGTACAGAAATCCTATACAATGCGAGATCACCATAAACTGGAAATGTATGGCTTGATGTGTAGCCGTGTGTACATTAAACGTTCTTGGTACTGAACAAAGTTAGTCTGTGGACGAATATTTCAACTAGGTACGCCATCATTAGTTACCGGGCGCGAAATTTTGTAGACTTCTAAAAAGTAGGTGATAGTGGTTTTAATATAGTTCTGAATATATGTGTAAATGGTATTTCAATTTCAATGTTTAGTGCGACTTCATGTGGCCCGAAAGTTTGACAACCACTCTAACCGAGGGTTATGGTATTACCCAGTACTAACTGGGTTGTGGTGGTCAGATAGGCAGTCGCTCCATGTAAAATACTGGTATTCAGCTGCATCCGGTTACAATCGAAGCCAACCCCAATACAGTTGGGAAAAGCTTATGCAGATGATGAGTATTGCTTATTGTCATTGTTGTTTCTTTACATAGCATAAAACAAAATCACTCCCGCTGTCTGTACGCTTAGATCTTTTAATCTACCCAACGGATTGTAATGCAGTTTTCAGCAATACATAGAGTGATTCAATTTGTATATGTTGTTGCGCTTGCGTCTCGTTCTGTACTGTGCCATTTTGTGTGTGTTACTACTTTTTACGACCCTATTTACCGCCTGGACTTCGATATCTTCCTCATCTGACGACCTTTGCTTACCATACCGATCTCTTGATAATGGTAACGACAAATCCTAGCCTAAAAAGAGTAAAAAGTAACATTAATGTTCTTGGTCTTCGTAGCGTTTAAATCGTAAAAATGACTATTAGACATTATTGTCTAAACATAAAGATACTCTTTCTACTTTATCTCATAAGTATACATTAACTTTCATTATCAGGTTTTTAAATGTATGGGAAGTGGGCATTGCTCTTTATATTCAAATGACGTAAAAAAGCTACAGTGGGTTGAAAAACATTGTTAGCTATGACTAAAACCCGCAGTTAACAAAATTTTATGATAGGTGTTGATATCAAAACTGATATTTCGGGATTAAGAAACTGCGGACCTACAGAAATAAAAACAGATAACCTGCAGGACCGATGTTTTCATTTCAAAACATACTAGTGACCCGCCCCGGCTTCACTTTGCACGGGTGCAATGAAGATACTAATGTGGGGCAGTGTGATGTGATTACATATAAGGGTGATTATCAAAATTTCTGTACATTTTGTTGTATGAAAACCTCTACGTAAATATCATGCAAGAAACATGCAATGAAGTGATCATACTAGTATTATTATCATTGAGCAATAATTTTCCAGATGGGTTTTAACATTTCAGATTACTTCTTCAGTGCCATAATATTTTCATACAGCAACCTCGTGTCTTTAAGCACAAGTGCGTTACAAAAAATAACATAAAGAAGAAACTATTCACATATTTACATGTTCTAGTTGCACAATATCTTTATGACTTTAATTATGATGTAAATTATATAAAATATAAATAAATAACCTAATGCGAAATAATAATAACATTGTTTCATTAAATGTCTTCCATTTTGTTCATCTTTGTTATTATTTTTTGTAACACCAATATATATAGATGTTTGGGGTTTTCAACAGGCAACACTCTCCATTTAAAACCGTCCAATCAGATGACAACAGAAAGTCTGTCTAACATTTTGACAGCGGGTGCCACCATCAAGATAAGTGTATTTTCCTGTGCAATGTTTTTTCAACAATAAATCTTTCCTTTTGGTTATTCATATAGAAAAACAACGGAAGGTTATCTCTTATTATTTTTGCGTAAAAAGAAAGAATTTTGACCATCTACTAAAAAGAAGCTGGTTTATAAATCCATATTTCTTTCTTACCTCTATCTATGTTTGAGTTTGTACTAATTCAACTCATTTGTTGATTACATTTTTCTAACGTTTTGTTACGTTTTTTTGTTGCGTAACAAAAATGAAGTAAACCGATTTCATACAGAATTATTATGTTTATTTAATTTGACGGATAATGCTTCATTTATTCATTTTATTTACACATTGTTTTTGAAATAGGTATTTCAAAAATAAAGAAAGTAATAAGATATTTGCCTATGGCATTAAATCCGCCTCTGTACTATGTGCTTGAAGTGTTAAATAAATAAATAAATATTCAAAAGTGTAAAAGATCAGTATATAGTGTTTAGTATAATACAATTTAGTACGAAAATTCATAGTAAGTAAATAAAGTATAAAAGACCGATTTTATGAAGTTAAAGAATATTTACAATTTTGTTATGTTACACGATAATTTCTAAAGTTTAAAACTTATTATAGTAAGCCACTGTTGATTATTGTTCCATACTTAATGAGTGCGTATGTGTTATAGATACTGTATTTTTTTTGTTTTATTACTAGCCATTAAAAAATTAAAAAATTGTTTTAAAATAATTCCCTTAATCATTATTTTTTATGTTCTACGACAAAATGTTTATTTTGATTGAGCTAGACGTGCCAATTACTATTATTATTACTTATAATTAGAAATCCACAATTTTGAGACTGATTTTATGACTGTAATTCAACAGACTGATTATATTAGTAATAAATGATTAAAGTGCGATTTCTTTGTTTTAATTATCTTCTGTGAAATAGCCCTAATATTTCCTTTTTGTTATTTTTTTTGTGACATTGTTCATTTTCGTAACGGTATTCATTTTTGTTTCATTTTTGTAACTATACAAAAATTTTGAAAATCACCCATAAACCTTCCTCTTAAATCACTCTATGTATTGCTGAAGACTGCATTACAATCCGTTGGGTAGATTAAAAGATCTAAGCGTACAGACAGCGGGAGTGATTTTGTTTTATGCTATGTAAAGAAACAACAATGACAATAAGCAATACTCATCATCTGCATAAGCTTTTCCCAACTGTATTGGGGTTGGCTTCGATTGTAACCGGATGCAGCTGAATACCAGTATTTTACATGGAGCGACTGCCTATCTGACCACCACAACCCAGTTAGTACTGGGTAATACGATAACCCTCGGTTAGAGCGGTTGTCGTATTAAAAATAAATTAAAAATAATGAAGGACTGCGCCGATGCCAATTGCAGAACTGTCAAATGTCTAAAAAAATCCGTTTCACTCGTACGAACACAAATGTAAGTATTTGTGTTCGCATGATTAATTTATTTAATTATTTTGTTATTTTTTATTAATCATTATTATACACAGACGAATAAAAAAGTACTTACTGATTAAATGAAATGTAAAATAATGTATAAAACTCAGAAAGAGAGTTGAATAAAGTCAAGTAGCAGTATGTAAAATGGAACGTCGTAAAAAATGGGTAGTTGAGAATTTGAGATGCGTTCAGGGTAATTGAGATGCGTTCAAAACATGGTAAAAGTTTACCCTTGACGTAGATTGAGCATTAGGAAAAATTAAAAAATATTTTTTTCCTGCGTTTCTTTTAACATTCTTCTTATTCTTATTCTTTATTGCACACAACATTACAAATATAAATACAAATTGCAATAATATAGCTTATGTACAAAGGCGAGCTTAACCCAGAAATGGGTTTTCTTACAGCAAACCTAATTTTGATGTTGAGATTTGCACAAGAGGATACACGGGAATGTGCACAATGTAAACATTACAAATTAATTAAACTTATAAACTAAACTACATACATACAGTATAACATACGTAATACATACAGTGTATATACATATATATAAAATCCTATATTTATAAACATACATACATACATATCGATCATGTTGACAGGAAATGTTCCTTTATTCTCTTCCTGAACACCTCCAACGAAGGGCTATCCCGCAAGGAGTGTGGAAGTGAATTCCAAAGGCGCACAGCACGAACAGTGAAAGATCCATCATACCGACTTGAGGAGTGGGGAGGGAAACGAAGGAGAAGAGATGATGATGAGCGACAAGGTTTACCTCTAGGAACGAGAAATTCAAAGCGTTCCCGAAGATACGAAGGAGCTTTAGAATTGTAAAGAATGGAAAAAAGAAAAGAGAGAATGTGACAATCTCGACGCTGCCGAATAGGTAGCCACTGCAGCTGCTTCCGAAATTCCGACACATGGTCGTACTTACGAAGCCCAAAAATGAAGCGGATACACAAATTCTGCAGACGTTCGAGCTTATTAAGAAGTTCCTCAGTCGCATCAAGAAAACAGACATCAGCATAGTCTAGAAGAGGTAGAAGGAGAGACTGAGCAAGAGTAATTTTAGTTTGAAATGGCAAGAACTTCTGAAGACGCTTAAGAGACTGATACGAACAAAACAACCTCCTGCTTACTTCAGCAATGTGACCATGCCAAGATAGGTTGCAGTCCAAGAATACACCTAAGTCCTTAACCTTCTTGGAGTAGGCTATAGCGATACCATCGTACACAACAGGAGGGAGGGACTGATGATTTAATAAATTGATGAAGTATCTGCCACCAATAACGAGAGCTTGTGATTTTGTTGGGTTAACTAATAGTCCAAAACTTTTAGCCCATTGTCTGATGTTTTGAAGATCATTATTGATGGCATCGATAGCTCCAGGAAGCTCTTCAAGTTTAAAATGGCGATAAAGCTGCAGGTCGTCTGCATAGAGATGATAATGTGACGTTAGTACCTTTGTGACCGCGTTAATGAAAACTGAGAAAAGAAGAGGAGAAAGCACGCCACCCTGAGGAACACCCGCAGAAAGATCGCACCAATGAGAGCAAGCATCATTCAAGTGTACTGACTGCGAGCGACCCCGAAGATATGAATCAAACCAAGCAGTCACAGAAGGAGATATGTTTAGAGAGGAAAGGATACCTAAGAGTATGTCAAAGTCAACTGAATTAAACGCACTGCTAAAGTCCAATAAGACCAACACCGTAAGGAGTCGGTTTTCCATGGCCAATCGGATGTCGTCAGTAATTTTAAGAAGGGCAGAAACAGTGCTATGGCCAGGACGAAATCCAGACTGAAATGGACTAAGCAGGCTATTAGAAGAAAGGTAATGCGACAGTTGACTATTAACAACACTCTCAAGGACTTTGGACAGGATTGGAAGTATTGAAATTGGGCGAAACTGGGATACTGAAGAGGGATTTGAAACTTTGGGAAGAGGCAAAACGTAGGCCTTCTTCCAAGCAGAAGGAAAGGAGCCAGTAAACAGAGAATAATTTACAATGTGTGAAATAACAGGAATAAGGTCATCAAGGATAGGAAGGAACATTTGAAGTTGAAGACCATCATCACCCACTGCCTTTGTAGAAATAGATGTAATGGCCCGCTTAATATCCCCTTCTGTAACTGGGTGAAAAGAGAAAGAAGTACATGTTGGCAGAGGAAGATTAGAGAGATTGTTCAGAGTGAAAGATTTAACGTTGTCATCCAGAGTCACATGTGATTTGGAAAAGTGAACATTAATTGTGTTTAGGTCAAAATTAGGCGTGCTGTCATTCGCAATCTTGCCGATACCAAGGGATTTAAGGAATTGCCAAACCTGTGCTGTGTTGGATTGTTTAATTGTGTCGTGTATGTGACGAACATTAAGAATAAGAATAAGAATAAATTTATTAAACCATTGTTACAAAAACATAATTGCTTAACCTAACTTAGCGCTAAGAATCAAAGTAACAAGTAAAATTTTAACATATATAGAAAATGGAGGTCCCCAAACTAGGCTGCGCCTGTATCTTGGGGGCCGGAGTTGCGTTTACTTAAAATTAAAACACATAATTTGTTGAAGTGATTGATAACAAGGTAAGTAGGTATTAGAAAAAAAAAATAAAAAAACAAAATGGTATTACAATAATAAAAAGTAAAAATAATTCCAATGTTTTAATATCGTGTGAATGTGTGTGTGTGTGTGTGTGTGTATGTGTGTGCAGATGTGTGGGTTATTTGCAGTTATTTTATGTTTTACAGTTTAATTAACTTAAAATTTCTTCCGTTTCTTCCTATGACAGTTTGGCAAACCATTTTACTAAAGTTTTTTTGCATGAAAAGTTACTCATATCTTTGATATCGCAGCTTTTGCTGATTGTATTATAAATATGGACGTGCGAGTAAAACGGGCATCGTCTGGCTAAGAGGCTATTTGCTTCGGGAAGGGGAATGTTGAGGACGCGTTTAGAGACAAGTTTTTCATAATCTGGTCTATTCTTCAGGGTTTTGTGAACAAGCAATGTTGCCTTTAGGATAAATAATTGCCGCACTGTTAATACAGCAAAATCCTTATAAATTAAATCTGTTGGGTAGCGAAAAGGTTTTCTTAAGGCTACTTTTATAACGGCTCTTTGAGCTCTTTCTGTTTCTATCATAGTGCTTTTCCCAGCTGCACCCCAAACAGAAATCCCATATTGAAGTACAGACTGACACAGACCAAGGTAAATTGTGCGTAGAATTTCAATGGGTGTACAGTCACGTAGTTTTTTCATCACGTAAATCAGCTTCCTAACGCGACCAGAGAGCATGTGTATATGTGATTTGAATGAGAGGTTGTGATAAGCGTAATTAATATACAATTAAATTAGCTGAATTTTAAGATTTATTTCATTTCTATACATAGTTAGGTGAAAAATGTTCATTCTTCTTTCTCTGCCAGTCCCGGAAATATAGTTACGTGTCCATCAAGGCCTATGCAGCAATTTTAATCAAAATGTTGAAAAAAAAACATCTATACCTTGAACGTAATAACATTTCATAAAAAACAAATAGTTTCATTAGTCCTTGACAAAAGTAATTAACCTATTCAAATGTTACACCTAGATTAAACGAATACACGAGGTTATAATTCAACGTTTTGTTACAATGTACGCAATATAATGTTAAGGCAAGCTAGGAGTTATTAACGAAAACACGCGATGGGACGATTAGCCACTTATTAAATGCATGCTTAAGCTTATTCGATCGATCGACGATCAATGGGACGTGATTAATGTACTACAGTCACGTCATATATAAATTTTAATAAAAAACATTGTATTAAATTAGTAGTGTAGTTATTTTAGGTGTATTAGACGGTAATTTGTCATGGGTAAATATAATGCCGTGAACTAGGGACCTATTCGCTTGTATTTCCAATAATTTTCTGTGTATAAGATCTTCAGATAAAGCCTCAAAAGCCATTGACGCGAATAAACCACGTTTTCACTAAAATTATGCGGCACTTATATGAATGCCTAAATAAAAACGCCATGTGGAATTTTCAAAATAGAATATTTTGAGCTCTATTTAAAATCGGTTTGATCGCTTTCAGAAATCGAAGCGAAAACATTAAATTAGTTTATTATTAAGCTTCTGAAATCTGAATACCTCTGATTGCAAACATAATTATGATCGGAATTAATGATTAATTAGACCAGTCGAAATAATTTAAAAACACTCACTGTCACTTTAAAAAAAAAAAAAAAGTTGTTGAATTTTATTACTAGTACCTGGGCGACCGCGCTCTTCTCGGGTGCAAATAGAAAAAACGAATTTTCACAGATACGATAGCTAGATTGATTTTCCCCCCGCAAACCCCTATTTTAGAACTTTCATCGAAATCGTTAGAGCCGTTTTCGAGAAAATGATTGCAATTACAAATATACAAATATTGCTCACTACCTTATGCCGCGGCTTTGCCCGCGCGAAGTTCGGTAACTGTCACACGAGATCACACTACCGAGATAAAATCCTATATGTTAATGCAGGTTACAAACTATTTTGTGCCAAATTTCATCTAAATCCGTTCAGTAGTTTTTGCGTGAAATAGTTACAAACATCCATCCATCCATCCATCCCCACAAACTTTCGCATTTACAATATTAAGAAGTTACGATAATATAATATTAATGGATAACGCGCAAGTGATCACTAGGTTAGGTTTAGCGTTTAAAAACAATCGTTTTTAAACGCTAAACGTAACCTCAAAAACTTTGCCTGTGCAGATTCCAGAATTAGTTGTTGCTACCGTTTGCGCATTTGTCAACTAAACAGCACACATCCCGGTTTATTTATGTCTCGTAAAAGCCTGATTGATTACGTTGAAGCGCAGATTTGTACGCAAAATGGATAATAATACATCACCCAAATGCAATTCCGAAAGAGAATTCCTATCACGTGTATGGGAAACGAACCGAAAAGGAGAATATTTCTTACGGTGAAGGTATTAAAATGAACATAGCGTACTGTTTGTCTTTTACCTAATACTTTATATACAGGGTGACTGGATCTGGACCCGCCATAGCAAATTCGCATATAGAGGAGGTCAATTACTAATTATTAGACCTTACTTCCCCTAACTAAAGTTTTATAGTTTGGGAGATATGTCAATTTTTATACTTTATTGAGATTTTTCCAAAATTTGACCTTCAAGCATTCATAACTTTTTTTTTGATTATTTTAGTAGTTTTTTAATTATTTGTTGGTAGTCATAAACATTGGTGATTAAAATATCTCGGAACTTCCCTCAAACTAGGGTTAGAAAATAAGATAGTACGCTTTTTAAAATAAATATACTAATAAAATATCTTCACGATCAAATTCAACCTGAAATAAAATAAATAACTGCGATGTTTTAATAATTAATTTTAACCTAAGTTAGTTCTCTAGTTTGTAACCTTTCCAACGGCACTAAATCTGTGTTTAAAAAGTATCAACTTAAATAAAACAATTCAGTAAAGGTTTGTTGAAGCTAATTGTGCAAAGTATTTTTTACAAATTTATAACTAGATATGTAGAAATTAAGTGCTTAGTGTACTTAAATTATTTATTATTTAAAAAAATACTTTGAGTGACCTAAAGGTGTACTTCGGTGACTGCCACTGGAACGTGGAACTCCTCGACGAGTAGGACTAGGTGAGCCGAGTTTGGGCTCGTTTTCTTAGTAATGATGAGACTTTACCTCCGGATTTGATGGATTAAGCGCACTATCTTATTTTTTAACCCTAGTTTGAGGGGAGTTCCGAGATATTTTAATCACCAATGTTTAAGACTACCAACAAATAATAAAATAACTACTAAAATAATTGAAATAAAAGTTATGAATGCTGGAAGGTCAAATTTTGGATAAATCTCAATAAAGTATAAAAATTGACATA
Organism: Eugnorisma glareosa; assembly: GCA_947578425.1. Classification (NCBI taxonomy): domain Eukaryota; kingdom Metazoa; phylum Arthropoda; class Insecta; order Lepidoptera; family Noctuidae; genus Eugnorisma; species Eugnorisma glareosa. Next base: position 14,165,120 of record OX387961.1, on the reverse strand, counting down.
TTATCTCCCAAACTATAAAACTTTAGTTGGGGGAAGTAAGGTCTAATAATTAGTAAATGACCTCCTCTATGTGCGAATTTGCTATGGCGGGTCCAGACCCAGTCACCCTGTATATTTATATACATGTTTTTTTTTTAGTTTAACCAAATTCAAGGTTAAGTTTCTTTACATTTCTGCTATACAAAGTAGTTTAAAGAAAATTATATTATAATTTTCTTTTTCAAAATTCCATCTAATACGTTTGATATTAATCTGTTTCTAAAATAAACTATTTTAACAAAAAATTCAAGAGAAGATTGACGTTTATTGATGGAATAAAAAAAGATTATTCCAAGAGCTTTCAATTTAATATTTTAGTTTAAATAAACTGTAAATTCTATACTTAAATGTTTTAACATGTCTGAAGATACCACCCGCTACCAGTACTTGCGTGGGAAGGGAGAAAGCGAAATTCAAATAAAGATTATTTACATTACAGTGAGAATGAGATTCTGCCATTTCCTTTGATACACCGTAACAAGAAAAAATTCAAACGTGAAATTTTGACGCTGTGTTCGTTTGAATCGGTATAAAAAAATGTGTTTAGAGGGTCTCTAAAACGTAAGAAAAAAAAAACTTTTTTGCCTCGTAGAATAGGAAGAGTAAGAACAATAAAAGTAAATTGAAGTTGGATAGAATTTTCGCTTCGCGAGTTTTAGTGGCCGATTTGGCGTAACGAGTTTTTACCGCCTTTACAACTTCGCAAGTTTTCACAGCTAAGTTCACTAGACTTTTTGTACCGACTTGGACGATTGCAAGCCTGTCAAAGTTAGTTGTGTACATGCGACTGTATGAAACTTACTATTTCTCCTATTTTCTTAGTGTTTACTTCGATAAAATCTTCGACGATTTCTCAGAAGCTCTTAATGATTGAGTCATTAGACATCTATTGCTGGTTGTTAAGATAACAATTGCTTTGGGACTTTATTGTAATAGTACCTAGAGGGAAACAAAGAGAAGAAATATTGCTGGAACTTTGTTTGACTTGTATCTGTTCGAACAAAACTCTCTGACATTTAGACGTTGACATTCTTTGTGTGTTCAATTTAATCTAAATGGTTTTTCAAAACACTAAGTGCTTATTTTCGGAGAGGCGGCACGTCGGGCGGCGCGTTGCGCGGCGCGTCGTGCGGCGCGTTGAGCGTTTTTTTCCGTTTACGGAGAGGTGGCGCGTGCAGCGGCCCGCGTTAATGCACGCTCAAACACAAACATATGGCAATGTACTATGTTGTTTACGGAGACGCGGTGCGTGGTGCGGTGCGTGAGGAGCAGCGGTGGCCGCCGCGTTGGCCGCCGCGTCGCCCGCCGCGGTGCCCGCCACGGTGCACGCGGCGGTACAAGGCTTATAGTCCGGGAGGTAGCATAGTTAGGTATAAAATATACTATCTATGAAAAAAGTTTCAGCCGGCGTACTATGACTTAATATTTTTTTTTTTACAACTTCCGTAACCTCCCACACCCAAACCCACCGCTACTTGAGCAGCTGACGGTCAGTTCTATTATTAGTCATATAAGATCAACTACCTATGTCAATTTCAGCCGGCTTACTATGACTTTTTCATTTGCAACGGTACCTCCCAGACTATAAGCGCGTGTGCCGCCGCGGGCACCACCGCGTTCCCCGCCGCGGGTGACGCAGCAGGCGCCGCCGCGGCCACCGCCGCGTTCGCCGCAGCGGGCGCCGCATGCAGTACAAGCAAACGCGTGTAAAATCGCTTCTCCGTAAACGCTCTCATACATTTCCATATGTTTGAACTTAAAGCGGGTCCCACCGCTCAACGCGCCGCGTAACGCGCCGTGCAACGCGCCGCTTGTCCGTAAATGAGCCCTAAGTTGTATTGTTTCATATTACATTACATAATGTTAGGGAGGCATTTTCTTTTAATTCTGACAAGCCGATTTAGGTTGATCGGAACACTAATATTCAAGTAGATATGGGGAAGGGCCATAAGTCTGGGTTGTGGAGGTCAGATAGGCAGTCACTCTATGTAAAATTCTGATTTCAAATTTAGAATGACCATTAACACATGTGTTTAATAGAATATTAGTGCAATATTTAGAAAAAATAAAGCCTTACGCATTTGTTTTTATCAGAATATAATTGAACGCTTATCAAATAAACTAAACTAATTACGAGATAAATACAACACCTCCTAATTTCCAAATTAATTAGCAGACCAACTAATACCATTGCTTAAAACGAAATACAATCAGTGAGCCGTAGGTACATAGGCGTAGTCAAAATCATCATTTAGGTACATCTAACTGGTAATGGTTGCACATAATGTAAATTAGCATCACCGATATGTTTGTTCGCCAATCATAGGTACGCCTATTTCTCGATCCACGACCTCAGGCGTCACTACTTGCAGCAAGCGACACATGTATGTGTCATTTGTTTCCTTCACCTTAACGGTGCGTTGCAAGTCGCAGTTACTCATGGCATGATCTACCGTTCTTTCATAGGTATTTTACTTCGAACTTTGCATGCATCACTGTCAAACACAATCATTTATTATCTTGTTGTGTCGAATGATTGTGATCTTTTTAGTCGTCACGTCGTACGTCTACGCTAAACGAGCTGAGTACGAGTAAAACACAAGTGGAGCTCAAATTCCCTTGCCGGGAGTGCTCGTCCAACGCTCCACGCTAAGTTCGTCTACGCTAAGTGAATTTGTCCTCCGCTTGTGCTTGGTTCGTCTAATGTAGACGCAGCTTAAGCAATTTCTTGCATTTCTTTACTCCGCACTTCACCCGAGACGCTTGAACGTGAAGGTCGTGTCCAAGCGTTTAGTTCGGGTAATTCCATCTCGGCTACTGTTGCACCGAGCGCCACCACAAACTCCGGTAATTGGAAGCACTGCGCGCGGATATTGCTTTTTGATGTTATGAAACAACATACATATTTTCTGTTGCTTATTTTCGGCGTTTTAAATGATCGTAGGAGCTGTATAATTGTGATTTTTAATATTGTTGAGTGATAGCTCAAAGGTGCTTTTTGAAAACTTTCTTCTTTTTTTAAACTAATGTCTCAGACCTTTAGTACTTTGTTGGTAAAAGACCAATTCTTAGTAGATAGCTTCTTATAAAGCATTTATTTAAAGAAGAATGTCTTTGTGAAAAAAATTCTTTCAATTTAAATATCATTGATGTAAGAGGTTAACAGACTGTTCAACACAGGGAATGGCTACTGTTTTTTTTTTTTATAAAATGCTAGCGACCCGCCCCGGCTTAGGCTGGGTGCAAGTTACTAACAGCAGTGCCACCTATCAGCTATCATATTTTTCAAGCTGGAACCATTGAAATAGGATGGGTAGTTTCGGAGATTACATTGTGGCACACGTGATTCTTGTACAGGGTGTAACAGGACCCTTCACGAAGCCGTCAATCAAGCATATGTAAACACGGACTAGGAACCATTTAATTGTCTACAACCATTATTCCATAATTGTGTCTACAATGTTAAGCGACAAAACGAAGTAAACAATTCATGTCACCAAAACCAGGCTGGATACATAATAATATCAAAAATCTATGTCCAAAACAGGTAATCTAAAAAATCTCATAAATATGGAAAGAACAATCTTTCCAAACGAGGTAAACAAATCTAAAAGGCTGTAAGAAATAAGTATTTAATTGAGAATACGGTATCATAGACTATCTATTTACTCTTACGCGTCAGACTGACATAATTTATTAATTGTCATCACAACGATCACATCTTAAGGTAGTCTCACTGGATGGGAGCATTACCATGTTACAGTTTCAGAATCGACGCGAGCAAGCGTTACATCAGTGAACTTGTATTGATGACATTATTTCCAACAGTACAGTTGTGTGTGCGGAAAACCGATCATTACAACTGACAATGTCGAAACAACTGAATCAGTTCGAGCGAATGCTCCTTGATCAGTCAATGTAACGCAATGTTCAAAAGTTAATTTCTTTCATTGTTCATTGCTTCCGGTGAGTGACCACCTGTAAAGGGCTAAGCATTATTCGTTAGATAAGATGTATTTCAAGTTCAGCAAAAAACAAATGACACGTCACTGGCGTCATGTATGAAATGAAAAGGACAGAAATAAAGTTCTTGTTCTTCTATCAAACGAAGTTCGAGACATGTGAATCGTTGTAAGTCGTATGACTTTGTCAGTCTGTGTACCTAGTTTTGGCCATAGGGTATTTGTATTATTATGTACCCGGCCTGATGTAGGAGGTTTTGGTAAAATGAATTGTTTACTTCGTTTTTTAGCTTTATATTGTAGACATTATTATGGAAAAGTGGTTGTAGACACTGAAATGGTTCCTAGACCGTGTTTACATCTTTTTGGGGCTACTGTACATCAAACTAAGTAATTCTACGCAAAAATTTTGCTGGGAAACGACTTTTATTTGGGGTGTAAAAACACGTTTTACGATAGAACTCAATGTAACGCACTCAAAACATTGTGTTGATGGATGGATTGATTAGTACGGGGGTCGTGGAGGTGTTTAAAGTAAAAATCTTACATTAAAAAAATGTATTTAAAAAAAAGCTTGTGAGAAAGTTGGAACTTTGACTCCCAATATCTCCGTAACTAGAAGGTTCCCAGGTATGGCATAGTACAAAAAAATGATCGCAATGACGGGGAGAATAAATGCCTTTCGGCTTCGTTATGGGTCTTGTTACACCCTTTATATTAAGAAGAAGAAGATAAATAAAGGTGCATCTTTAAAAATGTCTAATCTAAAACATTTGGTAAATACTACGCTCTACCAATAAACATAAAATCATGCTAATTTCAAGTAGGTACGTACAGTACAATAAACGTCCGTTATAGCATCCTCACAAGAATACTTTTTAGGTACTGTGCAATGTTCCTACATATACGAAACCTGTGCTATATTCGATGGTATGGGGTAAACTGTCCCCGTCCTATTTAAGGATACAGCACACCGGAAAGGGATCGGCACCGTATCAACTCAAGCCGTTCAGTATTCTTTGTATGAAACTGCCTACTGCAACGCACACGAATCGGAATCGTAACGTAATCGCCTCGCCTCGGGACAAGCTCACGAACCGCGGTGCGGTGCGTGGTCAACTCGCTTACGGCTCGTCGTCCCCGCGCTTACGTCTCTTCGTCCACCCTTATACGCACACTACTGTTGACACACGTGCTGTCATTGTCAGTGACAGTGACAGTCGTGCGCGGCATCGACAAGCCGTAAGCGCGGCGTCCCCTAGCCGTAAGCATGGCGTCGATTAGCCGTAGCCGAGTTGACGTATCGGAGCTGCTGATCCACTTGCTTCGTTAGGTTGACGTCTGTTTGATGGCGAGGCGAAAGGCGATACGGTGCCGATCCCTTTCCGATATGTGTGTTGTGTCCTTTATGCTTGTGAGCTTTAAAGCCTAGGCCACACAGCTGGGACACTTGGTCCGCAATTTGTAACATGTTGTCAATGCTAGATTAAGTTTCATGTGACGTCATCTAGATGTGAACACGTACGGTGAATTACTTTGATTAAGCATCTAAACAGACAGATTTCGCTGTGTGAATGATATGAAAGAAAAACCAGCCAAGTGGGAGTCGGACTAGCGCACTGTTACATCCCTTATTACAAGGTAGTAAAGTCGACATCCGCACTCCATACTCCACGCCTCATTTTTCATTGTAAAAGTAAACGCTGAATTGCAATTATCGCACAAGTAGAATTTTAATACCAGGTTAGTTAGTTAGATTCTGGACGCCGTCGCGTAAACCTAATAAGGAAACTTATCTAGAGAGATATAGATAGTCATAATCTTATTCGTTGGTGTGTATCTGTGCATTTTTGATAAAACTAAAACTAAAATTAACTGTGTTATTGTGAATTGTGAATAAATAAGTGGTAGTGTGAAATTGTCTTTTTTTTTAAAAAGACTGACGGGGTCGGCCTTATAACAAATTGGTGTCAGAAGTGGGATACCAGAGACGAAGTCTTGCGACCTTGAGTCAGACAGACACTGGTATTCCGAATCCCGAGCCTCCCGTACATTGACCGACAGTAAGACTTGGCCTAAAGCTAAGCCTGCGTCACCACTTGGACGACGGTCAGCCTCCGCTCTTCAGCGTGAGCCCGCTCCAGCCACAGCACATTGGACGACGGTCAGCCTCCGCTCTTCAGCGTGAGCCCGCTCCAGCCACAGCACATCGGACGACGGTCAGCCTCCGCTCTTCAGCGTGAGCCCGCTCCAGACATCATCACCAGCACCATCATCAGCTCCAGGGTCTAACTCACCACATCCAATTGGCCAAGAAATTCCACAGCGAACCGTGTGAAAATTCCGGCTCCCACGCGTCATCGCAACACAATGCAAGCGTCGAGCTTCATGTTTCTGTGAGTGTTTCTTGTGTCTTTAATTTCAAAGTGAATCGCGCCTCAGAATCTTATTTCCAACCTATTGCTATATTTTATAACTATAATTGTATCTACACTGTTTCACGTATTCTACTGTTCGTAAATTATAAAAGTTGTCCAGCATATCATAATAACCATGTCCGTTAAAGCGGAAAACGAGAAAAGCTCCGACAAAATTACCTTGTCCGTCTTAACAAAATTCGTAAAATCATATAATGGGGAAAGGGAAACACTACCTGCATTTCTAACAAATTGTGAAAATGCAATGTCTCTAGCCACAACAGAGCAACAAAATGTGCTCTGTAAGTACATCATTTCTCAGATGGAAGGGAAAGCACAAGTAGCATGCAGCCTAAAATCATTTGGGAATTGGTCAGAACTTAAAACTTTCCTCAAGTCCACCTTCGGAGAAAAAAAACACGCAACACATCTCTTATCAGACTTACAGCACTGCAAACAACTGCCAAATGAAGACGTGACGCAATATTCTCTACGAATCGAGTCAATACTGACCCGAATTCAGTCGGACACTCATCACAGCTGCAAAGACGAAAAGGAATTACCTGGCCGTATAGCAGCCATGGAAGACCTGGCCCTCAATACATTCATGCTAGGCGTAGGCTCTTCTATATCCAACATTGTTCGGTGCAAAAATCCTTCGACTCTCAACGAAGCAATTCAATACGCTATAGATGAAGAAAAATTATATAATTTAGCCAAACCTAAATCAGTCAAACAATGTTCAACATGTAATAAAGTAGGCCATAGTTCATCGGAATGTTTTAGAAACAAAAAGCCTAATTTCAATTCCCAAAAACCATATCATAAGGTCTTCATTTCCCAATGGGACTCTAGTAAAAATAACAATTCTAATACTAATTCTAATATCAATGCTAATCCTAATGCTAACTCCAATGCCAATTCTAACGCGCAAACTTGTAGATATTGCAAGAATTTCGGCCACACTATAGAGCAATGTCGTAAAAGGCAGTTCAATATGCAACGCCGCGAAAACACGGTCTCTGCACAGCGCCATTATAACTCACCTGATGGCTCTACGAATGCATTTACGCATACATGCGAATATGAGGCCAATGATCATAATAACTTCACTGAATCTCACGATAATTTAAACTAAACCGGATTTTGATGCCGTGTCCGTCAAAATCTATAAAAAATTATAATGGCACGACTCTTACTAACCCTACTAATTCTACATCTCAGCCGAAGATGCTGAGTCCTACCAAATCTACATCTCAGTCGAAGATGCTGAGTCCTGCTATTTCTACTAATCCTACTAATTCTACATCTCAGCCGAAGATGCCGAGTCCTACCAAATCTACATCTCAGTCGAAGATGCTGAGTCCTGCTATTTCTACTAATCCTACTAATTCTACATCTCAGCCGAAGATGCCGAGTCCTACCAAATCTACATCTCAGTCGAAGATGCTGAGTCCTGCTATTTCTACTAATTCTACATCTCAGTCGAAGATGCTGAGTCCTGCTATCTCTACTAATCTTACTAAACCTACACCTCAGTCAAGCCAACTGAGTCCTGCCATTCCTAATGATAAAATAAAATGTAACTTATGTCATAAAGCTTTACCAAGTTCTCGTACTAATTCTAAACATAACTTACTTACATCTAACTTAAATATAAATCCTATATCTAAACCTACTCATACTAATTCTAAACATAATTTACTTACATCTAACTTAAATATAAATTCTATATCTAAACCTATATATGAAATTAATGACTTTTGCAAAAAGGTAGCCTTACCTCATACTTACTTATCTACTAATCATGCCTTAGAACAGTTATGTTTCCTTATCGATACAGGATCGACCATCAGTATTATCAAAAGATCCTGTTTACAAGAAATTCCAAATCTATCCACCGAAACTGTAAAACTAAAAGGCATTAATAGTTCGGAAAACCCTGTTGAAACTCTAGGTACTTTTCAAATGGAGTTTAAGTTATCAGAAAATACTTACAAATATAAATTTCATGTCACGAAAGATGACATCAATATTAATAATTATGACGGAATTATCGGTAGCGATTTTTGCGATTACTTTAAATCTAATATTAATTACTCTTCCAAGTCAATGTCTATATTGAATCATTCCATTCCTATTACTTATACTCAACCATCTTATAATATTCCAGCCCGTTCCGAAGTCGTTATTGAATGCTCTGTATCTAATTACTTACCTGAGCTTTATCATAACAACGAAGCTCTCGTACTAGACCACACCCTGAGTGAAGGTGTCTATGTTGCAAATTGCATAGTCTCAATCAAATCAAATAAGAAAACAAACATTACTATCTTAAATACTACAGAAACTGACATTGAAGTAAAAGATTTTCACGTAAACGTGACACCCTTTGAAAATAATTGTTCAGATTCTATATCTTGTTATAATATTAATTCTATGTCCTGTAATAAATCTGATCGCATTGATAAAGTTCTAAGTCTTATTCGTTGCTCCCATCTAAATGATGAAGAGAAAAAATCTCTCTTAGAATGTTGTTCCCAATACACCGATATCTTCCATATCGAAGGTGAGCCCTTAACCTTCACGAATGCTATAGAACATACTATTAATACAGGTGATGCACCGCCCATCAATGTCAAATCATATCGTTTCCCTGAATGCCACAAGGAGGAAGTCGACTCCCAAATTCGTAAAATGCTAGATCAGGATATTATTCGACCTTCCATTTCGCCTTGGAGCGCTCCAGTTTGGGTAGTACCGAAAAAGATGGACGCTTCCGGCAAACAAAAATGGAGAATAGTCATTGACTATCGCCGTCTCAATGACGTCACAGTTTCTGAAACTTATCCGCTGCCTCTAATCACTGACATCTTGGACCAATTAGGTCATTCTAAATATTTTAGCACGCTGGACCTCACCAGTGGCTTTCATCAATTAAAAACCAACCCCAAAGACGCACCTAAAACAGGTTTCACAGTTAGCACAAATTCAAGCATGTCTGGACACTATGAGTTTACCAGGATGCCTTTTGGGCTGAAAAATGCCCCTGCCACATTTCAGCGTCTTATGAATACTGTGTTATCAGGCTTACAAGGCCTTCATTGCTATATCTACTTAGACGATTGTATTGTGTACAGTCAAAATTTACAAGATCACATGCATAAACTACAACTAGTATTTAATAAATTTCGTGAATATAATCTGAAACTCCAACCGGACAAGTGCGAGTTTCTTAGACATGAAGTGACTTACCTTGGCCATATTATCACCGATAAAGGTGTGTCTCCAAATCCTGAAAAAGTTAAGGCTGTATCGCAGTTTCCAATTCCTAAAAATCCCAAAGATATTAAGTCATTTCTAGGCCTAATAGGCTATTATCGCCGATTCATTGAAAACTTTTCTAAGTTAACTAAACCACTTACCTCTTTACTGAAGAAAGATGCTGTCTTCCACTGGAGTACTGAACAGCAACATGCATTCGATTTTCTGAAAGAAAAATTAATTACTGCCCCTCTTCTACAATACCCTGATTTTTCACAGCCTTTCAACGTTACTACCGACGCTAGTAATTACGCCGTTGGCGCAATATTATCTCAGGGTCCCGTCGGCAAAGATAAGCCGATTGCATACGCATCGCGTACCCTGAATAAACCTGAAGGCAACTACTCGACTACAGAAAAGGAGCTTTTAGCTATCCTTTTTGCCGTTAAAACTTTCCGACCATACTTATATGGAAACAAATTTAAAATAATTACAGATCACAGACCTCTTGTGTGGTTATTTAATGTTAAAGATCCCGGCAGTAGACTCATTCGCTGGCGCCTCAAACTTGAGGAATATGACTACGAAATTATTTACAAACAAGGTCGCCTCAATTCTAACGCAGATGCGCTATCTCGTTGCCCTATTAATTCTATTGATGTTAATAATTTAAATAACTTAACCTATGAACAATATTTTAAAAATCAATTTACCAACCAGCTTCCTACTTCAAATACCATTATAGAAGAATGTACTCAAGGCCTACACTTATCCAAGCTAAATACAATAGCTTGCCCTGTCTCTTTAGACTTTGATTATTCTATGCCTTACTGCGAAGAAATACTATCGCAGCTCGATAATTCTGCTGACTTACTAAATTCCGAACGCGAACCTCTTACGATACATCAGGTCAATGATAAAAATAAATCTTACTATTTCCTATTTACAAAAGTTCATCATTATGAACAAACTAACTTTAGAGATGTCTATACCTTATTAATCAAACTCAGAAATCTACTAATCGATTGTCCAAACATAACGGATCTCGCGTTACCAGACTTTAGTGACCCATTTTCTAAGCTAGCTTATACTAAAGTTTATAATATGATATCGTATATTTTTCACGATACCAACATTAAAATTCATATATATAAAAATCAATTAATTTATCCTACTCCTATAGAAGTTCCTAAAATATTAAAAGAAAATCACGATTCTGTTATCGCTGGCCACCCAGGATCACAACGAATGTATTCGCGTATCAAAGCTGCCTACTATTGGAAAGGCATGCGCTCTGACATTGAACAGTATGTCAAAAAACAATAGCTTTGCCAGATCAATAAACCCTTAAGGAAATCAAATAAAGCTCCTATGGAGATAACTTCTACATCTACTAGGCCATTTGAACGGTTAGCCCTTGATGTCGTAGGCCCCTTACCAGAAGCGGGTTTCCAAAATTTTAAATTCATCTTAACACTACAAGATGATCTAACCAAATTTACCAGCGCTTATCCGATGATTACAGCTAGCTACTAGCGAAGAAATAGCTCGAAACCTCGTACATTTTATGTCTCTTTTCGGTTTTCCTAAAACCATTTTAACGGATCTAGGCACTTGTTTTACATCAGAACTATTTAAACAATTAACAGATATATTGAAGGTCAAAGCCCTTTTCACTACTCCATACCACCCGCAAACTAACGGAGCTCTTGAACGCTCACATGCTACTCTAAAAGAATACCTTAAATCTTTTGTTAATGAGAACCAAAACGACTGGCATTGTTATCTATTCACTGCAATATTAGCGTATAACACTACCCCTCACAGTACAACTAATTTCACTCCCCATGAGTTATTATACGGTTATAAACCATGTATTCCCAATTCCTTATACGAAACCTCCGGTAATACCACATACAATGAATATATTAGAGCTTTACAATATAGAATGCGATTTAGTCGCGAAAAAGCTGTCCAAAATATCTTAAATAGCAAGGAGAAATCTAAACAATATTATGATGCAAACTCCCGTGAAATCACATACAAATCGGGAGATTTGGTGTACCTAAAACACCATCACAGACTTCGCAAAGCGTTGTCGCCCATATGGAAAGGCCCATATAAAATTATAAAAGTACATAACAAACATAATGTGACCCTTCAAGTAGGTCGCAAAAATATAAAGTACCACACCAATGAAATAAAACCTTCAACATCTTAACATATACTATATTTCTTTTCAGAACGCTATGCTGCCATGGCATTTTAAGCCACAGCCTCACCGAATCGAGCATCATTCCCATCTACCATAGCCCCGGAATTTATTTTGAACCTATTAATAATATTAATTTTTATAGTGACCATTGGAAAGTTATCACTCACGTCGATTTAATCTCATTAGAACCTTATCTTAACAAAATCGAAACTCTATTACATGAAACTCTGAACCTCTGTAACAAAATTCAATCACAGGATTCACAAGATTTTAACATGTGCAAGGATGTGTCTAATCCCATCGAAGTTTTAATTCAATCTAATTACATTAAATTACAATCGTTATCACATATCATCTCTAATAAATCAACAAGTAAAGTAAAACGCTCTTTAGAATTTGGAGGTGAAATCTTAAAGTTCTTTTTTGGCACATTAGACGCAGACGACGCTAGAAAATACGATGCTGCAATTGAGTCATGTAAAAAGAGTGACACAGAAATATATCACCTAATGAGAGATAACATTCACATAATTAAGTCTACCATAAATAATTTTAACACTACTATTTACAAACTTAATCAAAACGAAAATAAATTGAATACCCAAATTAATCAGATGAACGAAATATTTTCTCAAATCGTAAAAACTGACAACTTACTGCTATATACCTCAAGGTTAAACAATCTTCTCAATATAATCGAAGGTTCTCTACTTACTATTTCCAATTTACTGGATACTACGGTAAATTCTATTTTATTTTCTAAGGTTAACATATTACATCCTAGTGTTATAAGCCCCTCTAATCTTTATTTAGAATTATCTAAACATAGTAGCCAAGTAAGCAAAAGGTTAGACTTCCCAGTTCCTTTAAGTATACAGAATATTCACTCTATAATAGATGTTTCAGAATTTAGCTCTTATTACTATAACAATAAGATCATTTTTATTTTACAAATCCCTTTAATAACACCTGATAAGTTCATGACCTATAAAAACATACCTCTACCTACTCCGCATGATGACTCACATAGTACATTTGCATTGATTCAACCTACTAACTCTTATATAGCTTTAAGTGACGACAGGATGCATTATGCTATGCTGGACACACTCGATAAATGTAAGATAATAAATAATAACTTTTCTATCTGTGAATTAACTACTATATATTCATGTATAAGTAATCCAAACTGTGAATCTAAAATATTAACTGAAGTAACACTGTCGTTACCTACAGAATGTAATGCCAAACTTTTGTATGGTCAAATTGATATTTGGCAAAAGTTAAATAACAATAAATGGATTTATGTTCAATCAAATACAAATAAATTAACAATTAAATGTGAAGATAACATTAGCGACTATTCAATTATAGGTACAGGAATTGTAAAATTAACAGCAAATTGTATTGGTTATTCTAAAACTATTCAGTTAATGACAACTAGTTCTTATTCTTTTATCACTAAGTCTCCTTTAGATATTAAGTTTGATATAACAGCTGATGATTGTTGTAAGAAGGACATATTTAATAAAAGCCTGTCACATTTGTCGCCAATCTCTTTAAGTAAAATTAACTTAGATTCTCTCAAATATGCATCTCATCAAATGGATAATTTAGAACAAGAATTAAATAATTTAGAGAAGGAATCTCATTTTATTAAATATGGTCCCTATTACTCTACTTTTACTTATATTCTAATTGTGTGTTTATTTTTATATGTAACTTATAAGATCTTTAGATATTTTAAGAACAAAAATGCTACTAATTCTGGATGCTGCGTGCAAATATTTAATCAATGTTATAACCAGAAAACTTCTAAGCGCAAATCCAAAATCTCTAATTCTATCGAGATGACTGAAATGTCTTCAGCATCTGATGAAGACAATAAATCAATACAATCTTTACCAATTCGAAACACTAATTATAAATCTACTTCTAATGCCCATAAGGCCAAATTCCCATCAAACAGGAATCTAAACTTTTAAAATACTATGAATTATGGTGTTATGTTTTCTATTATAAACTACTGTGTCTTGCTGTATTTAATTATAACGTTTTAATTAAGCTACATGTACCACTTGTATATCTACTTATATCTAGTGTCAATAATTGTAAAATGACTTTCTAAATCTCACTGCATCTCCAAACTTTTCTATTCTACTTCGCTCATCTTATAAGATGAAGCTTCGTCAAAAAGGGGGAGCTGTTACATCCCTTATTACAAGGTAGTAAAGTCGACATCCGCACTCCATACTCCACGCCTCATTTTTCATTGTAAAAGTAAACGCTGAATTGCAATTATCGCACAAGTAGAATTTTAATACCAGGTTAGTTAGTTAGATTCTGGACGCCGTCGCGTAAACCTAATAAGGAAACTTATCTAGAGAGATATAGATAGTCATAATCTTATTCGTTGGTGTGTATCTGTGCATTTTTGATAAAACTAAAACTAAAATTAACTGTGTTATTGTGAATTGTGAATAAATAAGTGGTAGTGTGAAATTGTCTTTTTTTTTAAAAAGACTGACGGGGTCGGCCTTATAACAGCACGAAGGGTTCCGTAACATTATCTAAAAAAAAATACACGTTTGTTGTATTAATATTTATTTTATTCTGTTTTTAGTATTTGATGTTAAAGCGGCAACAGAAATACATCATCTTTGAAAATTTAAACTGTCTAGCTGTCATGGCGCATGAGGTACATCCTGGTTGCAAACAGCCAGACAGACGGACAGTGGAGTCTTAGTAAGAGGGTCTCGTTTGTACCCCTTGGGTATGGAAGCCTAAAAAGAGCAAATTATTGCGTGACGGTTGACAGGGGTGAATGGCAGAAAAAACCGTGTTACACCGACCCCAAGTAACATAGACAAGGGCAAGAAGATGATGATGAAGGATTTAGGTAGACAGGTTTTTACTGAATATTTTGGATATTTGAAAACTGCCTTAGGTCTAGTGGTCGCAATAGCGACTGCTGAGCATGGGGTTTCGAGTTCGATTGCCGGATCGGGCAAATTGTTATTGGATTTTTCCATCAGAAATTTTCCAGTAGCAGCCACGGAGCCTGGAGTTGTCCCCAGTTGATGGCAATAGGCTCGTCCCCTATTACATGGGGCTTAAAAAACATAACTGGCGATATTTAGGTGTACTGTTAGGTACACCTCTGTCTAACCCTTTCGGAATTACAGGCGTGATGTTATGTTATGTTATGTGAACAAAGCACTTTTTATAATTGTTACATGATAGCAGTATTTGTAATTGTAGAGTATTTAGTACATTCACGGAACCTCTACTCACTCGTTTATTCTAAAATAATGTATGTATACATATAAACAACGAGCCCAAACCAAATATACAAT
Source organism: Eugnorisma glareosa (assembly GCA_947578425.1). Lineage (NCBI taxonomy): Eukaryota > Metazoa > Arthropoda > Insecta > Lepidoptera > Noctuidae > Eugnorisma > Eugnorisma glareosa. Next base: position 14,149,867 of record OX387961.1, on the reverse strand, counting down.
AATTATTCGGTTTATCCGTCTAATTAATACCTAATAACCTAGCCTAAATTAATGTTACAAAATTGAACCACGTGGTACTACTATATCTAAGCAATTATATGTTTGCGTATCTAAATATCCTAGTAGGTTTCTATATATAAACAGCTTTAATAGAGCTAATATTATCTTTATTACAAACTACATGGAAGTTACCGAAGTTACCGAAATTGCTATTGCTATGCAGACTGTTTATGATACATAAATTACATGCGAATTTTTCTAACAGACATTTTTCAATACAGTACGAAAAAAAATCTTCAGTATGGAAGCTTAAAATCTTCTTATGACTATCAAGAATATATATAAAACAAGTAATATTGAATTAAATTATCAAAAAACCTGACTATAAATTGTATTATGTAAGTACGTTTAAATTTATTTGTAATTTCCTTTTATTTTAATTTCCTTCATTTTGATACCCTTCTCGATAGGTTTGGTTGAAAAAATATATTTTAACGACTTACAATTTAGCGCCAAAAATCCGCCATTTTGTTTTATTTTTTAAACATCTGACACTTAGGTTTTTGAGACGAATCTAATGATACCGTAACCGTCGAAATCCATCCAGCCATTTGGAACATACGAGGTAATAAAGAAATTTACAAGATACACGCGAAAAACATAACCCTTCCTTAACAGTCGGGTAAAAAACACGACTCATTTACGTAGATTCTATCACAATAAAAATTAAGACAAGAGACAAACAATGTGGAATCCGTATTATGACGTCGCAAAGTAAAAGTTTTATTAGTTACTAATCCTATTAGTCGGCCGCCAATCGGATGATTCCGTGTCTGGCCGAACTATTATAAAACATCCTATTAGCATGGGCGAATAATCCCGTCTAATGAAATTGTAGTATTAAGAGCCGAGGTGCGGTCAATCGGCAAAGTTGATACATATTTTATCATTTTGTGTTTATAATATTGGATTTACATGAAATATTTTAGTTCTGTTTTATGTTGGGGATCGTGGAAGCAATAGCCAAGGTTCAAGGTTACGCTACGCTTGCTGAGGTTGATCTGTCGATGGGTGGCTGGCCATTACATGCTGAGACCTCTCCGGACCTCGACAAATACGTTTAGCCGTTGTTCCTACATTTCTTTGACAGCTTACTGAATCCAGAAAGTGTGACAATCAAAGAGGTATCTTTCTACTCTGTTACTGGATTGTGGAGGTCAGATAAGCAGTCGCTCCTGGTATTCAACTGCATCCAGTTAGACGGCCATCACAAGAAAAAAACTTTGCAGATGATGGTTGTAGATTTATTATAAAAACCAGCCAAGTGCGATTCGGACTCCCGCACGAAGGGTTCCGTACTATTATCTAAAAAAACACGTTTTTTGTATGGGAGCCCCTCTCAAATATTTATTTTATTTTGTTTTTAGTTTACGTTGTCATCATCTGTGAATATTTCAACTGTTTAGCTATCACGGTTCATGAGATACAGCCTGGTGACAAATAGCTAGCCAGACAGAAAGACGGACAGTGCAGTCTTAGTAATAGTTCCGTTTTTACCCCTCGGGTACGGAACCCTTAACAGGTATTTCCGGAACTCGTTTCTACGATAGATTTTTAGGACGTAAAATTATTTATCAAAGGAGGAGTGAAACTTTTGGTGAAAATCAAGACTGCATTATGAGTTGTTTAAAAATGCCCCATATTTGACCAGAAATTTCACTTCCTTGTAGGTATAGTTTTGTACTGTTTCGTTATAATGTTATTGTCATGATGGCAAATCAAACATTATTTGAAGTACAAATAGTATTTACTTACAGTTTTCTTCTGAGAATTCATCTTAAACGAAATTATAATATATTATTATTATAATCTTTAATGTAGATTACCACTAAGGTCTTGAAAAAAAACTTAATACTTTTTCCCATTAAATAGTGACAGCAAATTATGTTATTTTTACGTAAGTTATTCGGGTATTGAGATAGCTACTCAGTATGGAACGAGGCCAGGCTGAAGCGATTGTGTTTCACTCGATAACAAGCTGACCCCGCCTGACCTCACTCTAAATGTAATTTGAGTCGATGCGCTAAATTCAATTCCAAGCATTTATTTGCATATTTCTTTTGTACAATGGAGACAGTTCTCGCTGAATAAAACCTTAATTATTTTTATATATTTTCCTTTGGTAATGTAACTTGATCGTGACGGTCCCGGGCAAGAATTGACGGCCTTAGGGCCTTTTCATACTGTCAGGGCAGGTCCGGGTAGACGGAGTCGGGTACCCGGGTACCCAACGAATGTAAGGGTTACAAATCGGATACGTAAACACGTGAAAGGTGCCAAGATAACGTCCATTTATATCAGTTGTAGTGAGCACAAACCGATACTTTAATTTCTCACGATATTATGAGTTTTTTCAACTTAAAATTACCTACAGATTTACTTTCTATCACTGACATCAGTGAAGAAAAACATCGGGAGAAAATCGTGTCCTAGAATTGTTTTAAACCTTGAAATCGCCAGTCCACCACGAGCAAACGGGATGCATGAGAAGCTGTTGCCATGCTGTAGGACAATTAATGCTCTATGATTAATGCAACTAACGCTACAACACTCGTCCGCGCGGTCGGTCGGTGAAGCGGATAGCGTCATATGACTTGTATGAAATCCCTTGATGAGACACCGTCCGACCCGCGGATGAGCGGCGCTTACCGTCTCAATTTCGGTTTCTATCTATGGAAAATCTAAATTCCAAATAAAAGACATTTCGAAAAGTCCTCTTTCAAATTTTTAGACATATGTAACCTGCGTATGCGTATGAAGTTTCATTAAAATCGGTCCAGTCATTTCGAAAAAAAAATACTTGTGTGAAATGCCGTACGTCGTTAAAGCTCTTAAACCATTTTCACTTCACACACATTGCATGTTTCGTTGTCACTACCCTAAAGACATAAGAAAGTGTCCATTAAAAACTGTCAGCAGATGGTTAACATATAATTTTAAACACAAACCAGGACAAGAAGCTCCACAACTTTTATCAAAACACTACATGCAAGAAAATTTACACGTTTTCGTTTGTCAATGCACCACTCAAAGCGATAACCCTGTTTGAGGTACCAGTCTTACTGCTAGCGATTAGCGAGATGCGAGTAGAGGTAGCGATTTAAAACGAGTTCCATGTATGATAATTGACATTGAGTTTGAGTCCTCGAAGGTGTAAACAGTTAGCGATTAACTATTCATAATATCTCTGCAGGGTGTGAGGTTAAGCCTGTGTAGCAAGCTTTGTTCCACCTTTTATCCTGCCTTCGGAAGCCCAAAAATGCAGCCAAAGTGACCTCTGCCTGAAATACTGTCGTACTACCGACAAACAGAAGAAGAAGCCTGATGCAGGAACTACAGTATACGTTTCTTGGGCGAAAAATGTCGATAGCATCGCTTCCAGATGCCAACCGCTTAATGCTAAGCGGTTTTCACACGACACTGTTCGTCCGCGTCGTCCGGCGGTGAACCAAATCCCATGTGGCGTTAGCTTGCATGAAATCCGTTGTTGCCAAACAAACGTACACCAGCCAACACCACCGCGCGGGCGAACTGCGTTCACCGCCTCTTCGCGTGATTTTGGGCACACCGCCCCAAAATCTTCGCCACCTCCGCCCGGCCGCATGGAGAAGCGGTGTCGTACGAGAATCGCCTTACTATGAAAAACATAAGCACTTAGAAAGCTGGCTATTTGTTAGAAAAACCTCGTATAAAATTGTCACAGATAATTTTATAACAAAGGCAGTGTATGTCTTTGTTTCCGAGTTATTCGCCATTACTTGTAACTAATAGCTTGAAGGACCGAGCAGGCGACATCGTTCGTTCCTTATTAAGATTCATTGCTAGTAGTTACTGCGAACTTTCCGTGTTAACCTGGCGTAGGGTTAATGATATTAATTAATTATACCCCTTATCTCGACTGCAGTGTTCTGTGCACTCTTATTCAATATTTAACTGTGTATTAAGGTAATAACTGGCTTTAGTGTCAACGACTTTAGTAAACTGAGAGAGTTTTAAGCACTTTTCGCTTGTTTGGTTTATTTTATGAGGATTTTGGTGTTAAAAGGTAATGGAATAAGGTTATAAGGTTATGGTATGAAGCTGTGTACGTGACGCAACTAGCATATTATGTACTTTTGGTCGAGTGATAAATACTTTTTTTAAATAAAATTTTCTATTCATTTTTTTGTCATCACGTCGATGTGCTTTTTAGATGGAATAATTCCGGTTTAGGCCATTTCTCATAAGTTGTATTTACCCTAAAAACTTTCGCAGGCAATTTTGTAAATTACACGGAATTTTCTTATTTAAATTATTTGGTTGTTTTTTCACTTAGTTTAAATTCTAAAATATGGTCTATTCAGATAAAATGTAGACACTGTAGTAGATAATATACTTTATCTACTTTTTGTGCTTAGCCTTTTTATTTGTCACTTTAGCTGAAGAAAAACCCTAATAAAACATCGTCGCTCAAATAAAACAACATAATTATTTTGTATTGGTGACTCTTCTGTTTATAATATAAAAACCAATTTTTGTCCCTGCTCACTTACATCGTTAAGGTGTCGAAATGCCAAAAGAAACTGGTACCTACTAAAAATGTTGTGTGTGGCTGTAAAGATCGTCTACATTTTCTAGACTATTAATTGTTCTGAATTTCACGGTCATATTACGGTTTGGTTGATGCTAAAAGGTCCAAATACTTAACTAGTCTAACCTGTCCCTCACCTGGTCAGACCTTTGGTCTCTTAACTTCTAACAACTGCCCTAGATATCTGCATGAAACCCATTGGTAGTAAACGCATAGGCTTAGAGATGGCGTCGATGTGTGATGTATCACCTAAAAAAAAAACATAAAACAAAAGTAATTTCCTACTTTTGTTTTATGTTTTTTTTTTTAGTTTTTCAGAACAAGAATAATCACATAATAAAAGTAGACCCTTCGCCACTGATAGGTACAGTCAAGAAAATTAATTGTTTATCAAATTAACTCACATCGCAAATTTACCGTGTCATGCAGTTTATTTGCCTGACTTTACGTTGTCCATTGGAAAAATATAAAACACAAAAAAAAATATCATCTGGTATCAACGCCAGCAGCTTGTCTCGTATTTCACCCGGTCAGTGCTGCAGAACAACGATAAAAGGCTTAAAACCATGTCTAGTTATGCAGACATCTTTAAGCCGATATGTTTTACGATTTTCTATTTCATGTTCACCCAAAAATAAGATTCCGAAATGTTGTGTCCAGCCAATCAAAGAATAAGAAATATCGTCTCTTTGGTTTATACAGGACGAATAAACAGTTTTAGAATTTCAGATATTATTCGATAATAGGTATTCGAAAAAAGGTACCTTTCTGTAATTTCAGACCCGAATAAAAATTCCCACGCAGATTATTTTCATATCATTTTTCATTAAATAATATTGAAAACGAGTAAAACAAAATTAATTTATTCCTTTTGTAATAAGAAAAAATGTAAACACTAGAAGAAATCAAACTCTTACGCATGGCGGCCAATCAAGCTATGCAATACCAAATTAAGCTGGACTGTCATCATACGGGAAGCGCATACAAAGCGAAGTCAGGTTATACTGGTTATGAAGAGCTTGATGTGCCACCGTGTGTACCTTTATTTGGGTCGAGTAGGCATTGAAATTTGTATGTTGCAGCAATTATTTTGTGCAATTACGATGTTTGTCCTATGGAGAAAGTAGTTCATTTTAATGGTCTGTAGCCAACTCCTAAATTATAACCCTTTCTGTTGCACGCAGTATTATACCGCTGGTAGGTCCAATCTGAAATTTATTTTATTTACCAAAGGGCTGACAGACTGTCCCTGCATTTTGCAAAATCATAAACCTTTAATCCAAACACGCCATATTTAAACTCGATGTGGATGGCACCTAATTGTTTTGCAGTAATTATAAATGCGTTAAACTCATTAAGGACCATAAGCACCATATCATCCCAAAATGTTTAATAATTAAAATTAAAACGAAAATCTGTATTTTCAATCACAGCAGTGGTTAATTTTTATGAATATTGTGAAGGCATTAACATGGATAATTTAGTATGCATCTAAGCGTATGTTGTACGCTGGTTGGACGCTGCACTGACGTGTACGCCGAGTAATATGTCAGCGTTGCGTTTATTTGGCGTATACATAATACGCAACAAGCGTGAAAGGCAGCGTAGCATTCACACGTCGTTCGTGTGATACGCAGTAAGCGTGCAAGCCGTCTATGCTACGAGCAAAATTTGCTGCATCCAGAATTATTACTAACTGTAGAGGAAGCTATACAAAGTCTCTCGGCATAGTACAGTAAATATCGATTATTCACAGGCTTTCGCCAGTTTATAATTACCAGCCAGGTCCAAACGTTCAACTATTTGCAAAGACAGCTCAGAGGAGTTGTATTTATGAATCTCACAAACTTGCTAACGTATGGGTGCAAGTAGATCATAGTGCAACGCTTTGGCGTGTGTGTATACCATGCGTGTATCTGTAAATCCAAAACATTTTATTGCATACTAGCTGTTGCCCGCGGCTTCGCTCACGGTTTGCTCGAAAATTACCCCACGGGCACATTGTAAATACAGCCTATGGCACTTGGGAATAATGTAGCTTCCTATTAGTGAAAGAATTTTCAAAATCGGTTCAGTAGATCCAGAGATTACCCCCTACAACCTCAGAAATCCCCAACTTTACCTCTTTATAATATTAGTTTCATATAAGCTTAGATGGGCAATCAAAAAAGTTGCAACACGGTTCAGATTGGTCGCTATGGAGAAGAATGCGCAACAAACTCCATGGTTACTACTCTTTAAAAATATATTGCCTGATAAGCAAGATTAAAACTAAACTGTAAACCGCTATTTTGTACACCCTATTTAAATGTCAAATATGGGCCAAGCCTCTGCGATCGTACCATAATTCCTAAGTTTTCAGAATAAACATTGTATTCAATATTAATTCATTAACAACAATTTCCAAATAGTTACAACAAACGACTTTTGAAATGTAAAATAAATACTGAAAATAATCTTTCATTAAATAATTCTGAGAATATTAATTTAATATTCTCAGAATTATTTCTGAGATCTACTACAACTTTTCTTTACGTTAGTTTATTTATGAAAATCGAATTGGAATCGTTGCCATTGCAAACCAAAAAAATAGTTGGTTTAAAACCCCTGAAAGACTTGTGAAAGTCTTTCTGATGCTAGATGTCATGTTCTTATGTCCATTGTGTGTTCATTCGATGACTGTCTTTTGTTTTGATTCACTCTAATCCTGCTGCCATTAATGACGTTTCCTTTCAGTGTCATATTACTCAATTGGAAGTGGAGTTCGTTAGCAATCTGAACGTGTATTCAATATCAGGTTTGGGCTAGCAAAATACACCTGAACCAACATACACCTGAACCAACATATCTGTGCAAGCAGGAAAACACAAAACTAAAATAAATGTAAGAAGTTTGTAACTATTATTGTTAACAAAATAATTATGGTACCAGATGTTTGACACACCGGTATATTTTTTTTCTTGAAAAACAACGCCACCACGACAACTGCACACTTAAGGCCGTTTTCAATAACTAACTAACAGTTTACGGAACGTTGCTATCTAAGATATACAGTTAAAGAAACATCAACTGTCAACCCTCCGAGAGGCAGATAAGTGCCTGGATAGGATATTCCTGTCAATTCATTGCTAACTTTGTTTATAGAAACACCGATAGCTACTAGAGTAAGGCAAATTAACTAATCGTTTTATGTAAGTTATAGAAAACGGCCGTTAAAGTGGTCATACTACACGTAGGTATAAGTCACAGTAGTAGACTAAACTTTTATTGTAATTTTCTTTTTCGTTCTATAAATGAAACTACTACTCATCTTGTAGTAAAATTTTCGCCAGGAAACGCTTTCGAGGATATCACTAAAACCATTCCAGAACATTATCACACAGTTCTAAATCCAGTGACAGACCGATTAGACACACTGTTGATTATAATGAGTGAAAATTGTAAATCAGACCCTTTAAACGAACCCTTTGACCAATCAGCTTTCCTGACGGATTAGCAATCAATTAGTAGATGTATGCAATCGAATTGATTCGCTATTTGTATTCTATCCTTCTCTCTTGCGCAGACCCATGCGGTATGACTAAATCCAATCCGGTTTCGTCGACAATAGGCTTTATTTATAGCATTTCAGGCGATTGGATTTTCAGATAATTATACCATAATGTTCACGCGAAATACGATTGTTTATAGCGGTTTTAGAGAGATAAGCGAGAGATTAAGCTGTTTATCTGGTTTAGTATGATTAGAATGCCCAATCGTTGGAGATTCAATTCCGCTGTTTAAGGTTCTGCCATAAAAAGGTGGAGATAGGATCTTTGAATGAGGTTTTAAGGAAATGAAACGCTGCATTTTTTGCGTTAACGCTGCGACTAATTGTCATTATTTAAAAATGTTGAGGAGGAGCGCCTTTTAGGTCTTTCTTTACCTAATTTATGTAACATAACTTAAAATACCATCTGTAATTCCCGAAGGAGTGGGCATAGGTTTATCTAATAGTAGGTACACCCAAATTTCGTCAATTATGTTTAAGTCCCATGTAATAGAGGACGAGCTTTGCTCGACCCGGGAATCGAACCCAGGACCTCATGCTCAGCACGCAGTGATTGCGACCACTAGACCAACGAGGCAGTTCTTCCTTCATTTATGTAATATACTTGAGAAATTAAAGCATTTTACCAACCTAGACTAGCCTTAGCCTTACTTGAATGCTTAGAAAAAGTTACCAACTTTAAGGGCGATAAAAATTGATCACTGTCACTTATGTAAGGCACTAAATGCAATCACTTATTTTAGATACATAAAAGTTACACTAAATTACATTTAACTACATGTAGGTAATGTAATAAGACCTACCTCAACTACAACGTCGCCCAAAAGAATGAAGCATCACATTTAAAAAAAAAAACTGCCAACTAGCTAACAAAGAAAAATTTCAGCGAATATACTCGATAGGAAAGTGGCGAGTGTATTATGTTAGTACGACCAAGCTTGCATGTACAGTCGATCGTAAAAGTGAGACCGGACATATCCTGTTATAAAGAACGCTTTCAATTGCAAATGGGTCGTGGGGCCAGAGAGACGCCGAATTTATGACCCTGGATGGCAAACGAGCACGTTATTTGGAGTCCGATGGAGGAAAAAATAGGGATAAAGGAATTGAGCCATTCATTTTTCATAGTTTTATTTATGTAAGTCCATTCGAAGCGGAGTTACGATTCTATAAAATGTTAAGGACCATTTTGTTGTCGCCGGTCGAAACTTGCGGTTGGGGTTGTACAATTTTAATTTGCGTAGTCCATTGGTTGGTTTTTAAATTATTTATGTGTTTCATGGTGAATATTTTGGTTAATAGTATATTTACCCGACAGCGGCTAAGCGCAAAAGGAGGGTTTTATGTGTTTGACTTGTATTTATGTCCATTGCTACTATTACTTTTACGTTATTACTAATTTTTTTTCACATTTTCTTCTCTAGCAGGCGGGGCCATATTCATTTTCAAAATTTTATATTCGATTTAGTTATTTAGGTAGCTATTTAGTTTTGTTTAAGTACTTTTTTTTTAAATTTTTATTGCTTTCATAAAAAACAATTGTGTTTCTAGCAGGTTTTTCTCTATAGGAAACGACCAATAAGAAACGTGCATTTTGTTCTTCTACGAGTATAGTGCTTGCTGGTTTTAAAGCCACCTTCGACTATTTGCAATAGAGCATATTATACAACTTCAGTAGATTAGTCGGTACAGGCAGTTCCAAAGTATTGGGATTTTATTCATCAACTGTTTGTGGTTACAATATTGTATATTGTAACCGCAAACTACTAAACAGCTAAAGTATTGTGTATTATATATTGTATATTGTTTGTGGCTGATGTGCTAATGCAGCTGTAGATGGTTCTACTTCACAACAAAATGTTTTTCCTGAATACGCAGTATTCTGTTTATCAAAATTACATACAGTTTTTTAAATTGACCAATTTGCAATCAGACCTGACATTCATAAGCGTAAGCATTTCAAAATATGCCAAAAGCCCTGAATTTTGATTCGTTAGAATTAACTCTTCTTAGTTATAGTGCGTAATTAAATAAATAATGAAATCAAGAACAGTACGTAGAGAATATACAATGCACTCGCAAGATATTTCAGATAATCGCGGAAACTCGGACAAAAGAACGAAAAATTTAAAGCAATCATTACAAAAGACAACAGATTTTATATCATCGAAAGTAGAGTATAAACAAGCAACAAAATCGTACCAGTAATGTTACTGTGAAGTATAAAATATTCAACTGTCGATCCGAACACTAATTGGATGGCTAACGAGATATGTTCTGAAGTGGGTACTCTGTGGTTTTTCATCTCTTTCTCTCATAGCAGTTTTGTTTCAATATTGGATGCTCTCAAATTGTGTGGTTTAGAATTGATATCATTGGAAACATTGAGTATTTTGTAGGGTTGGGTAGGGATTTGTTTTAGAGTTTTAGTTCCGTTAAGTTTTTTTTTTGCCTTTTTTGCAAGCCCAGTTTATAATGTTCCCTAAAACCGCCTGTATGCGCTTACCCTCTTATTAATAAACACGGAATAAAATTACACCAGGAATAACAAAGGAATAACCACACATTTTCAAAGGTTTAAACTTGGAATAACTTTAGTCTGTGTTTATTAATAGGAGGGTTAGTGTGGATTGATGGACGACACGTCGTGTCATTGAAGTTTTGGTTCTAGTACACGCTGGTTTCCTCACGTTGTTAACGTTTTGGGAATGTGTATTGTGTTATTGTGATTATATTCACATAATAAGTCTTTAGCCGTTCAATGTTGCGGAAATTATATCAATAACACACTTCTACAATTTCCAACTACAAAGCCCGCTATTCATGCAAATCTCTTCATGCAGAAAACCCTAAACAGTGTCCTCTGTTGCTATTATTAGGCAACCTAAATATAATAATCTATTCTAACTCTATCAACGTCCAAACTTGACCATGTACCTTTTAATGACCGCCACAACGAGCGGTCAAAACATTTAACTAATATTTTTGAACTAAAACAATCACCTAGTTATAATAAAGCAATGTTTTAAACAAAGTTAATCATTAAGCTCACACGAACAACCCGAGCCGAAAGACTAACTAGATTTCCAAATTAAACTTTGATCTGATCAAAAACTGGTAAAATTTTCAGCCTGTGATGGCTAAAATGTTTAAAATAGCGTTAGAATTTAGCTAGCCACGTCATTAATCTGACGTATCTCTAATGGTCAGGGACAAAAATACGCCTTCGTAATTAATGAACACACTCCTTGAAAAAAGATACGTTCGAGTATCTTCCTTCAATTATGTTATAGTTTATTAACTAGAAGTTTATGGAAAATGTTTTTGTTGCATACTAGGGAGGTATCAGAACTTTAGAATTTAAAGTTATTGACTTCTTCATTTTCTTCTCGAATCGATGACTCAGTTTTTGTCAGACTAATACGTGGAAGCTACCTGAACAGTTCTGTCGTTTGCCTCATTCAAGTCATGGATGGTGCAATTAGTTGGGCACCACGGGCAGCAGAGAAGGTGCAGCATATCCTAACTCAAACTCAATTTTCCTCTTATTTGGTATTTATTTATATTTATTCTATAGTTTTACATTTACTCATTAAAATAAACTAAAGTAAATAACCTAGAAACAAACTTAAAAAATGGCGTCAAAAAACTCCTCCTCAACGCTGTCAACTGGTAATGTACCCAAGAGACTGGCGGCGTTGCCACGTTGTATGGCAACGCTAAGCCTTTGGCCAAGGTAAAAGCCAGCCCTTGGGTCACGGGAAATGTCAACTAAACGTTTTGAAATATCCTTGAAAAAGCTGTGAGCGCTCGGACCCCACGGTCCTAGAGTTTCAACCCCAAACGGCTCGAAAATATAGTTACCAATGAGGTTACTATATTTACGCCGCTTAGTTCTCTGCAGCCGCAACGGCAGCCCCAGCACAGCACGATGAGCTAGGAAGATGGGATGGCGCAAGAGTATCGACATATGTTGCGTCCCACACTAAAGGCCTTATTTGGTTAGAAAGGAAATTCCTGAAACCTAGATATCTGAGTTTACTCGTCTGAGCGTAAGACTAATGACAACTGCAGATCCTGTGATGACTTAATTAATGCGTATTTGATACTGCGGTACCTACTACTTAGAAAACAATACCCGGCTTCGCACGGGTGCAATGTTATACATATAAAACTTCCTCTTAAATCACTCTATCTATTAAAAATAACCGCATCAAAATCCGTTGCGTAATTTTAAAGATAGGGACAGACAGACGGCGGAATCCGATTTTGTTTTATACTGCGTACTGTGTAGACTCTGTCAGTCCAGTGTACACACGTAGCCATTGCCAGGAGTTTCAATCCCTGAGTACTGCACATAGGCCGTAGTTGAGTGTCAATTTTTATTTTAATATCCAACGCGGCTTCACTCGATATTTTTGTTCTGACACAATTTTTTATAACGAAATTGTGAATTGTGTTAGTATTGGTATTGGAACCGATATTGTGAAATACTATGTGGACCTGAGTTTTTTTAAGTAATTTTTTTTAGTTCTGTTGGTGTACCGTCATCAGTAGACAGTGAAAATATAATGTTCATATTTTTTTCTACGGCTTATTTCTGGACCACTGTGTAGATCGACGTTATTTTTCTAAAGAAGTGTCGTTTGAACACAAAAAAACCCTACCGTGTACATTTCGGGAACTTCAAAGTCCTAACAGACTCACAGCTGGGATGAAAGTAATTAGTATTTTTCTCTCACTTGCATTGAGGGAATTTGCATTGCATCTTCTAAATGTTTAAACATTCACCAAAAACAACATTGAATTTCCTACTTAATAATTTAAATATTCTTAATTATTAAACTATATATATATTCTTAAAATATTCTTTATTAGGCCAATTATGTAATTATACAGTATATCCAAACTATTTAATAAGTCAAAGTCAGTTGCCTCTCAAAGTATCTAAGAAATTTTCTCAATTTCCTATATGTATGAAGTTACATATTATGTTAATGTATATGGTTTTATTTACGGCGAATCCTTTTATCCCTGAGTGGTAGTAAAACACTTGAGGCCACATTTATTTCTCACATCCGTGAAGCCATAGAGGATAATGTTTGGCCGAGAAACATTGATGTATGTATACTGTACACTTCTACAGTCAAGAGAAAAAACCTATCTCATAATAGTACGGTTTCTTGAATATTAATATTGTTCTTGTGTAACAATATAAAATTACAATTAATACAGTGGGAGAAAATTACTAATACTACTAGTATTACTAATAATACCTACACGGTTAAAATGTTTGGAACTCAGTTTTTTTTTACCGATGAAATATTTCTATGGGGGTCAGAATGATGTACTGAAAATGTGCTATCCGTCCGTATACTTGTATTTATTTTGGTACCAACTGATCTGGACAAAAAAAGTAAACAACTTAGGTTCTTTTAAGCCCCATTAGCGCTCCTCAATCTTTCTTTCTCAATCGATCTAGTTTCATGCGTTTAATGGCTAGATTCGAATAAGTTACTTTGTGTCTAGATTTGTGCCCAGTTGATCGCTCGAGGCTCGTCTACTTAAACGTAACTGGCGAATCTGGGTGAGTACTATAAGGTAAACCTCAGCCTAACCCTTCGGAGATTACGAGTGTGATGTTTAGTGTGGTGCACAACTGCAATAAAGAAACGGAAACTTCTCTAAGACAAGGTACGTGCTGAGTAACATTTATACAGCGTGTAACAGAAAGGGTATAGTCATATGGAAGTGTGCTACGGACCATCAAACTGAACAACTTTCTCTATGGGACCACTATCGTAATCGTAAAAAAATAATCAGCTGTCCCATACATTTGGGTCGAGTAGGTATTGAAATTTTCTATGGGGCAGCTGATTATTTTTTTTTGTCATTACGATGGTGGTCCCATAGAGAAAGTTGTTCAGTTTGATGGTCCGTACCACAGTCTTCCATATAATGACTATACCCTCTCTCTTACAGGCTGTAGATCTCGACCTTAGCTTTACCATGCCATAAGAAAGAAAAACCAATGGATCTCATCTTTGTGGGTGTACGTTATTAATAAATGTTACTGCTCTGCCTTTTGACATAGACTATTAGTCATATTCTTAGACAGCTAGAAGAATACAGCAGATGGATTACATTTCATATCATATAAGATAAACAGCTACTAGATAACTAAAACACACTAGTTGCAATGTTTTTTTTCACATAGGCTTGTTCAGAACATAAACATCATCAACATCTGCCTAGCTAGCCTTTTCCAAACTATGTTGCGGTTGGCATCCAGTCTAATCTGATGCAACTGAATATTAGTATCTAACACGGAGCGACTGCCTATCTTACCTCCACAAGCCAGTTAATACTGGGTAATACGAAACTCCTTGGTAAGATTGGTTGTCAGACTATCAGGCCACTGACTACCTGTAACGACTGCCAAAGAGCTACAATTCACAGCCGGGACCTTCCGAAGCACGGAGGTAACTCGGTATGGAATGGGTGGTCAACCTTCCACAGACCAACCTAGGCAAGCGCGGCTTAACCTGAAGTTCGACCCGAGCGGTTAATTAGCCACGAGCTCTTCCTCGGGAGATAAACAAGTATGAAGTAATATAATTGATGTAACGAACATGATTCAAGAAATTCATTGTTTCACAAAAATAAACCAAAAAGTGTTGTTTCCAAAAAATATATTATTTTATTACCTTTTCCATTTATTACGCCTTCATCATTAAATAATATCTAATAGGATTGCGCGTTATTATTGTAGACAAAGGGTTCAGAATACGGCTTAACTATTCACGATAAGTACACTCAATAAACCAAATACTTATTAGTCCTTATTTCTTCTCAGGTATCCCTGAGGAGTAAGAATACAATAAAGTGCTAATTGTCTTGATATTTATGTAGGCTTTCAGCGTACTCGGCACTAAAAGCCTGAAGTGTAATCCGTAATCGTATCGCCAGTAATCGTAAATAAGGTCTCATAGGTTAACTGCTAGACTAGACTGACTATTAATGTCAAATTAACGGTCTATTTCTAGTTTTTAGTGCAGAAAGTGTTTAGCGTAAAAGCCTTAAGTTAAACTAGCGACCCGCCCTTGCTTCGCACGGGTGCAATGTCGTACATATAAACTTTCCTCTTGAATCACTCTATAAAGTCGCGGGCAACAGCTAGTTATTTACTATAATTATATCACCAATTCATCGGCCTATAAATGGAAATCAGTGTAAAAACCAATTTTGCCCATCATATTAATATTTGAAATCCTGTTTTAAAAATGTATCATCGCATAATTATAACGAGCTTGCATAAATAAAGCGGCACTCGTATGCCAACTAATTGTTTATTAATGTGGCACAATTTTGTCAGATCATTAATCACGGGTGGCACCTGGTTACAATGAAGCGTCTGACACATCGCATGTTACTAGATTAATCGTCCGGTCATCTGGTGACCGGAGATACGGCCGGGTGTAAGTAGGCGATGATAGGCCGTTTTTGTTCTGAGAAAGTGATGTAATTATCAGTTATTAAGGGACAAGACATTGCTCACAACAATCATCGAATTACTATATAGAAAACTGAACGTCCGGTATATAGGGCGACTGGTAATTTGTGACCGATACTTAATCACGTGATTGTACTTACCATAACAAACAAGTTCCCCAAAGAAACATTCACTTTTTATCACAATAACACAAAAGCCGTAGGAAATTCGCTCGCGCGTGCCTGTGACCTACCAGCTGTTAGCCGCGTGACGCCGTTCTATCTCATTACTAGCGCATCGTGCAACAGTGGGTAGGCAGAGCACCCGCGTGGCTCGCAAGCCCGCTCTGTAAGCGGCGCGTCACAGGCTGGCCGCCAATTGCCGTCGAATGAGTATAAACAAAATGTTTTGTTTGGAAAAGTTGTTTGTTAACACGAGATACGACTGATACTTATATCAGTCACTAATTTACTTTAAACGTAGTTACATTTCCATCCATCTACCGCCCCTTACTGTTATACGCACACACCTTTGCCAGTAAGAGAGCGCATCGTATCGTTGGACCCATTCTCGGCCTCCAGCGATGGAACTTGGACACGCGTGCAGTCGCGAACTTCACTTGTTTTCGTACCATCGATCGCTCCGGTCGCGTCGAGTCTCAGTGATTTGATATGAAGCATGCTTTAAAAACTTCTTTCATGCACCTAATAGAACAACCATATTTCACCAGTTATGTTTTGAGATCCATGTAATAAGGGGCGAGCCTAATGCCATCGACTTGGCACAAATCCAGATTCCGTGGTTGCTACTGATAAATTATTGATGGAAAAAACCTATAACACTTTTTCCAACCCGGGAATTGAACCCAGGACCTCGTGCTCAGCGGTCGCGCTTGCGAAGAATCTGCCGCCGGCGCCGTATGGCTATACGCACGTGGCCTAAAACGTCCCTTTTCAACATATTTCCTTAGCATCACAACTAAGTAGTCATCAAATCTATATGCTTAAAAGGGGAAGCCACCAACTGTATAATGTATGTATAACGTGTAATAATGAAATAAACCATTTTTGTACTTTGTATTTTTGTATCAATAGCACCCATTACTCAATTTCACCCAAATTGTGGCTTTACATTATAAAAGTTTTTAAACAAATACAAAAGTTTCCTCGTACAATGTTGACCTTTACATTAAAATTGATACAAAACAAAGTTTTGACTTTGACCTCAAGATCTTAATACATAACCTTTTACCAACAGTAGGTAGGTACTATCTTATACCATAAAACATTTAGCTTTCTCTAAACAGTTTTTAATTGACTTACAAATTGTAAGTGATTTCAGTACAGATCCTAAACTTCATGACATCAAACTTGTTGTATGTGTGATGAGCATGGACATTTGTTTCCGAGTCATGGATGTTTATAGGTATAATAAGTATGTATTTACAAACAAAAAAGTATCTATGTAGTAGTATCAACTATCTGGTGTTCACGACACAAGCCTCGTTGCTTAGTGTGGCACCTAGATGGCGCTGTGTGTAATGTCCAGCGATATTTATTTATTTATTTATTTGTTATCCCTAAGGGTGAGGCAGAGGTCGTACCTTAACATAGTTATGTTTAAGTCCCTTAAAATAGAGGACGAGCCTATTTTCATCAACCATGCAAACATCTAGACTCTAAACCAAGAAATTTTTGATGAAAAATCCAATAATATCCAATTGAACCCGGGGCCTCGTGCTCAGCAGACTCTCAACTTTTGAATAATTGGAATTTGTGGTTTAGTTTTACCCGTCGATGAATAAACCGTGCAGTTAAATAAAAAAATACTGATAGTATTAACTATGTTAGAAAAAGGAACTCCAAAGAATTTCGATCTAAATGAGGGCAAAACGCTTTTCACTGAAAAAAAAAAAAATGTCTCCATTTAAAGGTTAACTTGGCTAGCTTTTTTGCATACCGTTTTAAAACTTAATGAGCTGGACAAACTTAAAGTTTAAAAAGGACGTATTTTCTCTAGAATGTGCGAGAGAGAGCTCTATTTAGGTGAAGAAAAAATCAATTAAAGTGCAAAACAAAAGAAAAATCACTCTTATAGATGATAATTAGATGATTTATAGTTCCCTGTTTGCCTTTTTCAGGATAGCAATGCCGTACCGACTAAATTCGATTTAGAGTATAGAGTTCATCGTCCCCAGATTACCCTGATTCGTCTTCCAGACGTGAAAGATGAAATATAATTACGCTTAATTAAATTTTATTAAAACAAAGGCGCAAACCACATTTCTCTTCGAAATTATTGTTTGACTTATTTCATCACATTGTAAGGTAGTCTCTTTTGTTCTAAAACACGCTTTCTGCGGAATATTATTAAAATTTTAATTAATGCCTACTATAAATTGCAGGCAATTGTTGTTGTGTAATGACGAAAATATAACTCATTGCTAACAGTTTCAAAACGTTGTTCTTTTTTATGAATTTCATTTTAGTTTGCATGAATATGTTGTGATATAACTCTTGTTGGTGTTCACACACGGGAGCGGTCGTGAATTAACGGATTAATAACACTGGAATAATTATTTTGTGGTGCTTTTGAAATAACTCTAATGTTGCATTTTGTTTGTGTTGTTTTGAATGGAGATTAAATGCCAGCTACATGTTATGCGTTTTAGAAACTTTACTTAACTATGCATTGTCGGCCATGGTTTAAATATGTAATTTGCCATTAGTCCGAGTCAGTGGATAGGGGCAGCTGGCTGAGAGTGGGTGTTGTTGTGGTGGCGTGTGGTCGGCCAAAGTTTGTGTTATTCGCACTACCCGGCCACTAGAAAAACACGCCACTTTAAACTTTCCCCAGGTTATTGTGCCGAGTTACCAACTTCTGAATATGCAGCGGAGCAGCGCAATACCAACCATTTTTAGAGATCCTCAGCTTTTAATTAAGTTTATTTAATAATTTATTGCTGGTTTATGTAAATTTTTGAGTTGTGCTCGTTTTAATAGAGTCCTGCAATGAAATTCCATTTCTTGTCTGGCTAGGTAACATTAAGATAAAAATGTTTATTAAATTAATGAAATATTTTTAGTATACAAGCTTATTTATATCTTCTTTTACACTAAATATAATAAATTGTACAATTCCTGGGATCATACGAGTTAATGAAATAACAAATAAGTTTACTCCTTACTCGGCAATTTATTGAAATATCTCAAAAACCTTGACATTTTCCTGTAAGCTATGAAAACGTTTGAAGAAATTCTTTGAACTCCGCTTCGTAATACCATGTTACATTTTGAAGGTCATGTCTGTTGCCATCAATAATATCGTTTTCCTTGGAGAGGTCATGACGTAAGGGATCTTAAGATCAAAATAAATGCCAACGACATCATGTGGGTAGATATAATATATTAGAAGCATTTACGAGTGTACCACCTAAACCAAAGAAAGGCAAATGACGATAGATTATAAACATCATCCGATGGTTATTGTTGACCAGAACCTACTGCTAAAACCAGGACATTTTATCTCATTTGGAGAGGTAAAACCAATTACTGCTGGGGTTGACGTTACTGCGAATCGATAAGTGGAGCCTCAAGCTAGGTGACGCCACGTTTTTGCAGGGTGGTTGGTTTTAGATAGATGGGGTACAATTTACCCATCTCGGACACTATGTGTGGAGCCCCGACAGAGGATATGCCAACACCGTTTCTCCTGCCCGTCGTGCACAACTAATTGCACCCTCTAGTGCACCCTCTAGTGACCTGGACAGCTCTGTTGTTTCCTCATTCAAGTCCTAATGAGGAAACAACAGAGCTGTCCAGGTCACTACTATACGTACTGGCCAAACAAAATCTGAGTCAACGATTCGAGAAGAAACAGACTGTAGGACGGGAATGATTGAGGATCAAATAAAAAGAGTTGTATTGTTGCTAGTCGCAGAGGGCTTGACTACAATTAAGACCAAAGATAACTTCATAAAAAAACACCACATTACCAGGTGTCTTAAAAAATAAATACTATCAAATTATACAGCAAAACAAGTCACTCAAAATTAATATGGTAATGCACAACCACACTTCACAAACCAAGCTTCATATGCACAAACACACAGTAGCAAGACCAACTACCCTCGGTAGTACAAATATTTATTAACTGCACCACGATACAGGAATCACTTCGGAATTCGTTCATCTACATTGTTAGATTACTTTGATAGATCTAGTTCAGCAAAACGATGGGTTTGAAGCTTGTGCGAATGTAGTTGTGTATCGGTATTGGAATGCCTGTGATGAATATAGGAGTTCTAGAGTGTTTTCTGCATTGGATTGCAATCGTTTTATTTAGGAGCAGCATGTTTGTCATATAAACAAATGAATTGAACTACCAGTTAACTGCTCTAGTTGTAAATATGACTCACTAGCTTTTGCTCGCGTTATGAACGTAAATTAAACCACGGGAACGTTTGTAAATGTAGCCTATGACACTTGAGGATAATGTAGCTTTCAGTGAGTGAAATAATTTTCGGACTCGGATCAATAGTTCCGAAGATTAACCTCAACATACAAACTTACAAACAAATACCTATTATAATATTAAGTGCCTATAGCATTGTGACTGAAAGAGTGACGAATATGAATGGTGCTTGATGGATTGGGAGAGGAAGACTAAGGAAACGATGGATGGATGAGGAACAATAAGAAAGAAAAAGAAGTAAACAATAGCGTGACGGTTGACAGAGAATGAATGAATGGAATGAATGGTGAATGGAAGAAAAAAATGTGCTGCACCGACCTCAAGTAACATGAGACACGGGTAGGAAGATGATGATGATGATGATTATTGTATTGTCGTCCCTGTCTCTCATAATCATTATCACATATTTGTGTCTCTTTCTAAAAGTCGATGTGGCCGTATTGTAAAATGAGTTCTGTTTCAAGTTGCAAGATTAGTTTAAACTAACTGTTGCCCGCGGCTTCGCTCCCGTTTTGGTCGGAAATTATCCCAAGAGCACGTTGTAAATATAGCCTATGGCACTCGAGGATAATGTAGCTTCCTTTTAGTGAAAGAATTTTGAAAATCGCCTCTTTATTATATTAGTAAGACTGGGAACAAATGTTTATGTTCTAATTTGCCACTTATCATTTGGAATATCTTCCAATGAACCACTGATCGAACTTTTACAGTAACATAAATACTTACCTACTTACATGATAATTTTTAAGATCCTTAAAAACTTACCAGTTGACCACCCGACAGCTGTATCGTTGGGGACCAATATTGTTGTGGAGGCCGAAAAATTATATGCATTTTCATGCTTTCAAAGCTATGTAAGCATTAATTATTATGACGTCATAATCTATAATAATGCGTATTTCTCTGATAAGAGTGGATCACCCCACCTATTAACTACGTCATTATGAAATAAGGTTATCATTTCAATATATTAGAACTAGCATTTTTGTTTTAATCTGAAACGTGTACGAAGCAGAGAGAGTATGTAAGGATCGTAGCAGCTGGCGTTCTGTTGTTTATGCCTTCATCATCCTGCCTAGCCTTTTCCCAAATATTTCAGGCTATACCATTATTTTGCATGGAGCGACTACCTATCTGACCTCCACAACCCAGTTCGTACTCGGTAATACGGTACCCCTTGGTAAGACTGTTTGTCAGACACTCGGATCAGGACAGCCGGGACCAACAGTTTAACATCCTTTCCGAGGCAAGGAGGAAACTCGGATGTAATGATGGTCACCCATCCACAGACTGACCTCGGAAAACGCAGCTTAACCTTAAAGATCGACCCGTGCGGTTGTTATTATTTAGACACACCACACCCATGAGAAATCATGTATTTTTAAATGGTAAAAAAACTATTTCGAACATGTTTATAGAATGAAACTACAATATTACGGAGTTTTTTTTACTAAAATTGTACGGACTCGAATGCAAATCAGTGCAGTGCGCTTATGTATGTACAGTGTACACACATGCTCCCGATACAAAGAGTGAAAGCAAAAGAGGAGAAACACAAACTTTTCTATTGAATGGCTCACAATAAACAGTGGCAAATGGGATTTCAATAACAGCCTTATTTAAAAATATTTCTAGGAAAGAATGAATGAACGTTATTGAAGTTTTAAGTCCCGATTAATAATATTGCTGGTAAACTGAAGAACTGCTAACAATGTTGAGCTGATTCGATTTTTAATCGAGTTATCGGAATGAAAATGTATCGAGATATCGATTGGGACGTTTTCACAGCACAAAGGTATTTTTACAACAATAATGACTTATTGAGGATGAGAAATTATTGGGAAAAGCGTACAAATCTTTCTTCTTCTTTTTCGTGTGGTTAGTGTCTACCCTGGTGTCAGAATTTTTATGACACCCGTGGGCCTGTGACTTGGCTTTACATGCCGTCAAGAAATATCTCTCAGGTGTGCTGGTTTGATTTCCTCACGGTGTTATCATGCACCGAAGCAAATGATAATTATACAATACACACGTGAATTGGACAAATCAGAGGTGCGTGTATTGGGCTCGGACTCGAGTCCTATGACTTGGGTAGTCCGACGGTCACACCACCATAAAGTATGGATTGGTGATAGCCTTCACCAATCCACAGTTTGTAGTTCAAACATTGTGAAATACCTGTACCATTTTTTTAATTTTGTAAACATAATAAAGGTTCACAGCCAATGGTCTGGTTTATGTTTATATCAAATCCAAATATGAATTTTATGGTAATTAATTGATCATTACACTCTGAAATGTTTTCGTAAGTAATTTGAAACATTAACAATGCCTCATATTGGAAGCATTGGGTTTAGAGAGATCATGTCCCATAAGTAACTGTAGGGTTGCTAAAAATCCCAAAAGATGGTAGCCGTAAGGCTGGTCCGGGGATACCGCACGATCTCCAGCGAGGCGGCGAGCCTCCTTGCCGGATTGCCGCCATAGGATCTGGAGGCGATAGTCCTCGCGCGCCTGCATGAGTGGTGCGTGGGGGCACTACGCCGGGGGGTAACTCCGCTGCCGCGGCAAATCGTCGCCCAACGGACAGACCTCCGGCGCGATCTCATGGTGACATGGAGAGAGCGACTGTCGCAACCCCGTGCAGGGCACGCCACAATAGTGGCGATAAGTCCCCTCTTTGAGGAGTGGCTAGAGAGGCGCCACGGCGCCCTCACCTTCCGCCTGACGCAGGTCCTCACCGGACACAGTTGTTTCGGGAGGTTCCTGCACCGAATCGGGTGGGAGGAAACGCCCGGGTGCTACCATTGTGAGTATTGACCGGAGGACACGGTGGAGCACACGGTGGAGATCTGCCCCGCGTGGGCGGAGCACCGCCGTGTCCTTGTAGCGGCGACCTCTCGCGTCCGGCCTTGGTTCAATCCATGGTCCGGAGCGAGACGGAATGGGATGCCGTCACCTCCTTCTGCGAAGCAGTCATGCTAGCGAAGGAGGTGGCGGAACGTGAGAGGGAGAGAACCTCACGTCCCAGCCACCGCGGGAGACGCACCGGGCGTCGGGGGCCACGAAGTGGCGTGGAGGTCCCGGCCACCGTAGGCGCAGGCCTCTGGAAGGTGAGCTATGGGCTAGCTCGCTGTCCGCCCGTCTTATGACGACAGGCCGTGTCGACGGTGCGTTCGTGTTCCACGCGCGCCTCAAAGAGATGGCAGCAAACAGGAAGGGGTCCGAAAGGACCGACGCCTGCCAGGGTTGCGGAAATATACTTTCATGTGCTGAACTAGTGGTAATCTGTATTCGAGGAGGAGTTTGTAGCTAAGTATAACAGTAAATAAATAAAATAAATAAATAAATAATGTAAATATCTTGATTGAAATAAAAATTCGTTCAAGTATAACAGTCACTCGGGTCTATCTTTAGGTTAAGCCGCGCTTGCCTAGGTTTGGTCGTGGATGGGTGACCACCCATTACATACCAAGATTTCTCCGTGCCTCGGAAAGCACGTTAAGCCTGTAGTCCCGGCTGTCATTTGTAGATCTTTGACAGTCGTTACAGGTAGTCAGTGGCCCAAAAAGTCTGACAACCAGTCTTACCAAGGGGTATCGTACTACCCAGTACTAACTGGCTTGTGGAGGTCAGATAGGCAGTCGCTCCACGCACAATACTGGTATTCAGCTGCATCCGGTTAGACTCGAAGCCGGTCCCTACAAAGTTGGGAAAAGACAGGTGATGATCTTAACGTTTCAATTTGTTTGTATTATTATTAAGAATAGAATAAGAATAAATTTATTATACCATTCTTACAAAAAAAAAAAAAATTACTTAACCTAACTTAGCGCTATGAATCAACGTAACAAGTAAAATTTTAACATATTATAGAAAATGGAGGTCCCCAAACTAGGCTGCGCCTGTATCTTGGGGGCCTGTAGCTTGTGTTTACTTAAAATTAAAACACATAATTTGTTGAAGTGATTGATAACAAGGTAAGTAGGTAAATGAGGAATAAGTTTTTTTTTTCTAAAAAAGAAACAAAATTGTATTACAATAATAAAAAGTAAAAATAATTCTAATGTTGTAATATCGTGTGAATGTGTGTGTGTGTATGCGTGTGTGTATGTGCGTGCAGATGTGTGGGTTATTTGCATTTATTTGATGTTTTACAGTTTAATTAACTTAAAATTTCTTCCGTTTCTTCATACGGCAGTCTGGCAAACCATTTTTCTAAAGTTTTTTTGCATGAAAAGTTGCTCATATGTTTGATATCGCAGCTTTTGCTGATTGTATTATAAATATGGATGTGCGAGTAAAACGGGCATCGTCTGGCTAAGAGGCTATTTGCTTCGGGAAGGCGAATGTTAAGGACGCGTTTAGAGACAAGTTTTTCATAATCTGGTCTATTCTTCAGGGTTTTGTGAACAAGCAATGTTGCCTTTAGGATAAATAATTGCCGCACTCTTAATACAGCAAACTCCTTATAAATTAAATCTGTTGGGTAGCGAAACGGTTTTCTTAAGGCTACTTATTAATCCTTCAAGACCTGATGTACCCAACAATCATATAAATACTGTAAGCCTCGTCTCATAATTTGGAGACGGCCAAATAGTAGGGTAAGGCAGAGGTGTACCTAATAGTACATACACATGTCACCAGTTATATATTAAGTCCTATGTAATAGGGGGTGAGGCTCCTTTCTTGCCAAACCATCCTTTACACAGTCCATCCATCGTTTCTTTGGTCTTCCTCTACTTTTATACGGACCCATTCACATTCACACACAAAAATTTCCTCACGACATTTTCCTCATTCCTCCGCATCCATGCGCCCATAACTTTTCAGTCACCGACGGCACTTTGAGATTTTTGCCAAAACATCGGCTATATACCATCCCAGTTTCCTCTACGGCCATTTTGAAATCTCGATTGCATTTTCCCTTTTACAAAAATCTTGCCGAAACATGAGCCAATAAACCATCCCGTCCCCCACACAGCCCTACGCTTGTCACCTACATCCGATTGCATGGACGCTCGTATGTTACCGTAACGTTGCAATCTCTGGCGCGGAGCGAGTCGGGGGATGCCTGGCTAATTATCTGTCACGCCTGATTTCAGCGTGATGTGCTCGTCATTGTGGGTTTCAACTTTGCTAGGTAGGTAGGTAATTTTGTGAACCATCAAAGTTCAGGAAATAGTATTGCAGTTTATACCTGAAGGCCTTTGGCAATGTTCAAAATTGTAAATAGTAATTACAATACAACTTTTGACGAGATGAGAATGCAAAGTCATCATAACATCACGTCTGCAATCCAAAAAGGGTTAGGCAGGGGTGTAGCTAATAGTAAACCCACATTTCGCAGGTTTTGTTTAAGGTCCCATGTATTAGGGACGAGCCTATTGCCATCAACTGGACACAAACCAAGACTCCGTGGCTGCTACTGTGAAATTCCTGACTGTCGGAACTGCTTTGGGGATACAGGCGTGATTTTATGTTACGTTAGATTGTTAAGTGTATAACTTATGAGTAGATTTGTTTTATCTCCATCGTACAGAGTGTTAGCGACGGAGATGGCATGGAAATGGGTTTCTGTGGTTTGGTAGGTCCTGACGCGCCTGAGGTTTTGTATCTGTGACGTCACTGTACTGTTTCATGTTGCTTTGGTAATCACTATGTGTGATTTGAGGGATTTCTGACCCAACTGGTTCATCATTCTGTAAAGGACTTTATTATGATGGGCTTGCGTCTGATTTTGTAATTTCCGGAAACAACTGAATTGGTCAATATTAAGAATTTTTCTCTGATCGATATTGTCAAAGTTTATAAGACCGTATTGTATAATTTGTGTTAAAGTTCTTGTAACAAGAAAGAGGTGTTATTTATTCGCAGAAAAACTTAATTCTATTTTAAAACATTCTCTCACACTTCGTAAAACATATTATTGACAGATTTTTACGCAGCCTTTATAATGCACAATCCAAAACATAACTTAGAAATATTTTCAACACGAGTAATAATGCATTACATATAACCACAGTTTCCAAAACGCAATCAAGGTGTACATCGAAAATCTGACTCTCCTAACTGTGAGGTGCGTGTCAAGATAGAGGATGCACAGCATGTGTTGGTGGAATGTGTCCGATATACTATTAAGAGAAACGCAGTTATCAATGCGATGAAATTGTCAGTAATGGATGTTGGTATTTTTATTCATGGTATTTTAGCTATTTTAGCTCTGAAGCAGCAAAAATATTATATTCTTTTTTATTAGATACGTAATTAATAAAGAATAATAAAAAAAAACCCTTAAATAAAGATCATCAAAAAAAAAAGGTGTACATCACAAAGGGTACCGCTAAACTTGTAACGTGTAACTTGTACTATGCAAGTGGTTTTGATGTAAGTACGTTTAATTATTCTTAGTGTGCATTTAATACTGTTATCGTATCGGTTAGTTTTGTTACAAATTATTCACTTACTAGAACTTTGTGTTTGTGTTAAGCGGTTACAGGTACGACCAACAGAGTTTAATATGGTTTAAACTAGCGACCGTTCCCTGATTTACGCGATTTTAAAGACTTCATAAATAATTTCACCATAATCATCATCATGAAGTCCTGGGTTCGATTCCCAGGTCGTGAAAAGTGTAATTAGGTTTTTTCATCAGCAACTTCTCAGTAGCAGCCACGGAGTCTGGATTTGTGCCCAGTTGATGGCAATAGGCTCGCCCTCTATAAAATGGAACTTAAAAACAACTGGTGAAACGTGGGTGTACTTTTAGCAGCACCTCTGCGTAACTCATCGAGGACTACAGGCATGGTGTTATGTTATATAATCATCTGTCTACTTTTTTCAGATATTTTGAGTTCGGCTTTCCAGTCTAATCGGATGCAGCTGAATACCAGTATTTTACATGAAGGGACTATCAATCTGGCCTCCACAATACCCGTGCGGCTGTCATCTTTCAGCCCCGAGTCCTTACATAAAAGAAATCATATATTTTTTAATTTAAAAATTAATCTTCAGAGATCCACCTTTACATTTCCACCACTAGAATAGATAACCAACACAGTCAAATCCATTACCAATCGAATTTGTTCTATTCACCCGAACCAAATTAAGGTGAAAACTTGAAACCAAATGATTACCGTAGTGACCGTTAAAATTACATAGTAGGCTATGTGACTGCTTAAAGCCTTCTGACGGGTGATAAATTTATCAGTGGGTCGATGATCCAATCAGGGGGGATCAGTTGTTGACATGGGGCCGACGATGGGGCCTTACACCTTGAGTTATTGCATGGGGCCATGTTGGCCTCTGTGCTATTATGAAAACGGAAGCTTCATTTATCTCTGAGACCTTGTGGTCGCAACGGGTTTATAACGGTCCGTATACGTGTATTCTAAGTGATTAAGGTTTGTGCTAATATGAATTAATTGTTTTCAGAATCATCACCTGACTAGACTTTTCCCAAATATTCTTAATATATCCTACTAGCTGCCCGCGACCTTATTTCACGTGAAAATATTTTACAAATATTACTGGCCCATTTAAATAGGATTTTCTAAACTATTTCAAAGTTGCAAGTTTTCATAATCCTTTTTCTAAAATAAATTAACATAACATTAGTTATCTGCCAATAAAGTCCCATCAAAATCGGTTCAGCCGTCCGAGATTAGCCGGAACAAACAGAGAGACAGATAGACATTTATTTTTTATTCTTATATACTTTAATGTGTATTCAGTAAAAGTTGTTATTTTGAAATAACAAACAGACACTACAATTTTAATTATTTGTATGTATAGATTGAACGAGAAAAATACATTAAAATTGTTACAGTAATACAGCTTACGTTTATAGGCGAGCTTAACCCAGAATTGGGGTTTCTAATAACAGACCTCAATGCGATAGTGACATGACAACTATGATGAATTCGGTGTCCAGTCTGACCAGATGTGTAGCTGATTACCTATTTTAAATGGAGTGACTGCCTCCATAGGCAGTCATTGGGTTGTGGTGCCACCTGGCTCTTGCAAGTTACCCAGATTACTCGATACCAAATAATAAGACTGTCGGGCTTCTGATCACAAATGTAATCGACAAAATTACTTTTAGAAATTTTTCTTTCGCCCGCGACTTTGTCCACAAAAATTGTGATAGCTAGGCTAATTTTCATGATATAAATATAATTTATAGCCCCATTTATAGCATCCATGCATAATGTAACTTTCTGCAAGTGAAAAAGTTTTTAGAATTGGCTCATTAGTTCCGGAGATTACGCCCTAAATACAAATTTTATCTCTTTATAATATTAGTATAGACTAGCTGTTAATATAGCCTATGGCACTCGGGGATAATGTAGCTTCCTATTATTGAAAGAATTTTCAAAATCGGTTACATACAAACAGATCAGGTCCTACATACAAACTTACAACCAAATTTTACCTCTTTATAATATTAGTATAGTATAGATAAGACAGATATATACATCTGAACTTTCTCATTATGCGTTGTTACCACGAAAAATAAAAATCCTCAAGTTATATATATTTTGATGTCATTATGATTCATGGAAGCGATTTTCAATTACTACACAGTGTGGGTAGTTGAGGAAAATGTTCTAGGTTACGTCTGAAATACAATCATATTGATGGGTAAAGGTTATACCGCCCACTATAGTGTAATTCCGTGTACCGTAGCAATTTGAAACTTACATGAACAAAGGAACCATCAATATTATTTTTAGTTCAATTATATTGTTTTTGCCCGCGGATTCGGCTTCATAGGGAAGTTCGAAAATTATTAAAAAGAAGATGCTACCAGGATAAAAACCATCTAGTAATCTATATGTATGTCAAATGTTATCGGAATCCGTTCAGCCGTATATAACGGTACCATTAAACATCTCATCATCATCTCATTGAATTTCTTCGTTGGTCTAGTGGTCGCAAGCAGGGTCTAGGATTCGATTCCCGGGTCGGGCCATGTGTTATTGGGTTTTCATCAAGTATTTTCAGCAGCAGCCACAGAATCAGGATTTGTGCCCGGTTGATAGCAATAGGCTCGCCCCCTATTACATGGGACTATTATTAGGTACAGCCTAACCTTTTGGGAATTACAGGCGTGGTGTTATGTTTTAGAACTAAACATCAGAAGGATGGCCTATAGCTATTATAGCTAATACAGTTGTGACTCTGTTTAAAAAGTTTAGCTGCGCCAGACGCTGTCCGTTCGCACAACATGAATGATTATTCTTTACTCATCGAAACTTTACTGGATCTCGGCTAGCAAGTTAAACTGGTCACCCTACACGATCCCGAAAAACAATATTTTTTTCTGTCATTTAATCGATAAAAGCACAATATATACGTCGGAGATGTCAGGATTTATTTCGCTAGGCTTCTACATCATGTGGGCAGACGATGGGTTTCGTACTATGAAAAAACACTGAGACCGATACACTGTTTCTAGCGAAACGAACGAATTACTTGAGATTACAACTTAAAACAATAACACGGGGCACAATGAACCGGGTCCAGTTCCAAGAGGTCTAAAATCCGCCGCGATCAGAACTGTACTACTGTCGTCCTGGCTCCGAGTTGTCACCATCAGGGCTCTGTAGAAAACACGTTGCGGTGCTTTTTTAACCATTTTATGCCCATACTAATGACCGGATCCGACATATAAAATAATCGTGGTGACATAATATGCTGGGTTAAAATCAAACGATATTCAACATTAATTTATTTTCCTAAGACATAATCAACAATTTCTTGTTATTTCAGCTCAACATAATAACGCAATTTGCTCAAGTAAATGTTCACGCGTCATTGATTTCTTGTCGAGACTATATTTGGCTAAGATAATCTCCCTCCGTATAACCTTTTCATTAGTAAACCCTTCACATATTGTAAGGGTATCAGATGTATTATCAGCAGCGAATGAAGGTCTTATACCAATCAGATCGATATTTATTATACCCGCACAACCCATTTACCACTTATAACCAGTAATTACTGTGTGTCATTAATTTTCTAACAGATCCGCGATAATTGTTAGCTATTTGTTTTAAGGTGGATGCGCAAGGGTAGCCCGCGAAATTTAAATTTTCTTAAGTTTATTGCAATTTGCAGGTCAATGTCAGGTTGTATGTTGATGAAAATATGAATCGCGCCAGTAACACGTATGGAGTTACAGAATTATAATCATTCAAATCATCAATACAACCCTCCAAGTTCATATAATCCCATTGAGTGACTTTTTCATGAAATAGCTATTGAATGGATATTTTTTTTTTTAAATTATATTATGATGATTTGAATGATAATAATTCTGTAACTCCATACGTGATACTAGCGTGATTCATATTTTTATCAACTTAAAACCTGACACTGACCTGCAAATTGCAATAAACTTAAGAAAATTTAAATTTCGCGGGCTACCCTTGCGCATCCACCTTAAAGAAAGGCTGTTGAAAATGAGTCAATGTTAATTGTAAAGTGGAATCCTTTGAAAAAATATGTACTTAGTATACAGCGTGTACCAGGTTTCAAAATGTGATTCAGACGATCAAAATGAACAACTTTTTCCTTGGTACCACAATCTAAATCGCGAAAAAAAAACAGCTGTCCCCTACAAAACTTACCTACCCGACCGAAATGTATATGTACCGATAGGACAGCTGCAGATGCAGGTCTGAATCACATCCTGCTGGTACATGCTGTTTAAGAAGTACAACGTTAAGGTAGTTTTTTTTTTATTAAGTGGTAGGCCCATTTCTACCTCAATCCATCTTGACCTCAATCTAGTCCTGAGGACAGACTAGATGAGGTCAACGATGGAACGAGCTTACCCAAAAGAAGCCTATTAACTCATGACTTGACTTGAGATCATCATCCATTGCTTTCCAGCATCTGAAATCGAGATAAAGAGCAGACCTTTTAGCATAATCTGCCTTTAGACCTGTATCTCAGCCAGCTGTGGCCTGTATTTGTGTCTTATTTGTGAGAGGGACCAGTGTTGGCAAGTTTATCAATAAAAATAGAATAACAATACTAATTATACTGGTTCGAGGTGACTCAGGAGAAAAGTACCTTTATGGATATGAGAAGCCTATCTCAGCAGTGGGACATACAAAGCTATTGAAAAAAAAGTACTTTGATAAACAACAATGGCAGCTTTGCCTCAAAGACGAAATCAATCTATCACTACGAGTATAATAACAATATAATGACCAAGTCGACACAATAATAACCCCATAACACCCATTTCCCATGAATAATAGTTGAATTTACCCCATTTAAGTAGATATATCTCTTCATGGGCTATGCACAGTATTCCTCAGTGGGTTACTTTCCATTTACTCTGGGATACAGTAAATGTATTTTGGCGAATTTCCTCGGTGGCTAAACAAACTTTTGGACGTTCCAAACATTGTTGTTTCGCCCCTAAGGACCGCACTTTTTTGAAACAATAAAAGCTAAAACTTGTAAATAATGGGATTACTCTTCTCCTCTTATAATATTACTAATACGAATTTGAAACGTGCCAGCGACTTTGTATTGTACCTTAGGATATTCTCACACGACACCGTTTATCCACCATATCCGCGCGGTAAGGTGGAAGCGGTGCGCGGCGTAGCAAATGTATTGGCGGTGCCCCGCGCGGAGAGTCGGTGAGCGTCGCTCGTCCGCGCGATGAGTCGACGGACATCAACGAACTTCATACATGCCAATGGTTCACGGTTCACCGCGTAGACGAGCGGTGTCGTGTGAGAATCGCCTTATATATGATAAACTCACCTTTGAAAGAAGTTTGATACGTTTATTCCTTAAGGGAATCTAGGCTAATATTATTTCTATTTTAGGATACCTATTTATTTATGACATACAGTGTACCTAAGTTTTCTAACTCTACTGGCAACTTTTAGGTGCTTTTGTCAAAATGATCCCTCTTTCTCTGGATGGAGCGGAAGGGAGTGTCAGACTTACGTATCGCTTTCGAACAGTTCCGCAGCTTTGGCAGGCATCGGTCCTTTCGGACCCCTTCCCGTTTGCTGACATCTCTTAGAGGCGCGCGAGGAACACGAACGCGCTGTCGACATGTCATGTCGTCATAAGACGGACGGACGGCGAGCTAGCCCATTACTTACCGTTCACAGGCCCGCGCCTACGGTGGCCGGGAGCCACCACGCGGCCCCGACGCCCAGGGCGTCTACCGCGGCGGCTGGGACGTGAGGCAACTTTTAGGTGCATAACGCGGTGATATTCTGAAACACCGATTACACGATTAACTTTAACTTATACTAGACCTGTCTAGTGGTCGCAAGCACGACTGCTGAGCTTGAGATCCGTTCGATTCCGGGATCGGGCAAAGTGTTATTAGTATTTTCCATCAAGATTTCTCAATAGCAGCCACGGTGTCTGGATTTGTGCCCGGTTGGCAATAAGCTTGCCAGGGTATTACTGGCGAAATGTGGTATTAGGTTTACCTTTGACCTTAACCTTTTGGGAATACATGCGTGGTGTTACGTTGGCACAAGCAAAGAGAGACCTATTTATATCCAGCAGTGGGAGAAGTCGGGCTGTGGATGATGATGATCTTTAACTTATAAATTGGAGTCTAAGTACCTATTAGACTCCTATTTATACATATATTTTTACATATTTATATTTCTATTAGTATCCTATTTAACATTAAAAAAAAAACTGCAAACCTTAGTTCTATATTTAATCTATGTAACTTATGTTAGTTAAAAATGGCCTATCAGGTGAATTAAGGATTTTTATTCGGTACATCTTAATTAAAGCAACAAATATTTTATGGCAATTTTATCATATTTTTTAAATAAAACTCGGCGCATACAGAAAATAAAAATATTATGTCTCAAATGGTTACTTTTACAAATCAGAATGAAACAGTCCCAGTAAGTTATTAATATGCTTGTGTTGGGGTTGTCTGATACAGGTTTTTAATGTACTGTTTAAAATTAAACATGAGTTCACAATCAATTCCTCGAATAAGTTAAAATATTTCATGACAGACCATACCTCAAAGGAAAACCAAAATTTTACCACTGTTGTTTGCTTGCATTGTACCATTTATTTCGACCCCATTATTAATTTAGGTATTATCTTATTGAAACTGCAAAATTAGTAGTGATGCCACACAAATATGTACATAAGTACGTTGGGATCCTGCCGTTTTGCCGAAAAGATTTTGACAAAATTTCATTACTCAAACATTTTTTAGCAACCTTTTTTTATACCATTCCAATGTTTCGAATGATTTTAGTACGCATATTTTTATTAGGTCAAATTTTTACTTGGCAAAATATTACCAAGTATAATGTCATTATGGCATTTGGTCTTTAATCAAATTATTTATTGCAGCAAACAATCTTCAGACAATAAACGTTTGGTGAAATGATTTGTTTAGACAAAAAATATTAAGGCAAAAATAAGATTTTTTGGGAATTATATAATTAAAAATAATAAAAAAAAATTAAAAGAAAGAACTAAAAGATATTGTTTTTAGTAGGATACCCGGAACTCAACTATTTAGATTAGGTTAATTTCTTCTTTAAACAAAATGGGTAGGTTAGGTTAGGTTAAAACTGCGACCTCCTACGCACGAGCCGAGCGAGCGAAGCGAGCGGTGCCGCGGCAGCGGCCGACGAGTGCCAGAAACGATTTGCATTAATAGAAAAAAAAAAGAGATTGTGTTTGGTAGGATACCCGGAACTGGACTATTTAGATTAGGATAATTACTTATTTTAAAAAAATGGTTAGGTTAGGTTAAAACTGTGACTTCCTACGCACGGGCCGTTCACATTTTTGTCATTGAAGCATTTGACTGAATAGGAAAGGGTGAATTGAAAACTGACGATACTAAATATTTGGCTTATTCGATTTTGCGTAAAAACTGTTATTACAACTGAAATATTTGACTAAATAAAAAATGTTAAAAGTACTTGTTAAAAAACAAGTTATAGTTTAAACGTTCATTTCCCAAACATTAGGTTTGCGTTACAATTTTTTGTGAATAGATTTTTTGCTAAGTAATAATTTGGCAAATGAAATTATGCGAAAAATTTTTTGGGAAGTGAAAATTTGTCAAATTCCTTTCGATCAAACAAGGGAGACCCAAGTACATTATTAAACAATATCTAAAGAATTATATTGAAACCAGTTTTTTTGACTTCGGACTTCGACAGTTTATGTTTAATTAAAATTTACACTGCAAAAATATTATATTGGTTTGCCTACTTCATTGACACCTAGTGATAAAAAGGTTTTGTAGAATACTAGCGACCCGCCCCGGCTTCGCACGGGTGCAATGTTATACATATAAACCTTCTTCTTGAATCACTCTATCTATTAAAAAAACCGCATTAAAATCCGTCGCGAAGTTAGCGGCGTAGTGGCTGAGCGATTCACTGCTACGCTGCGTGTCGCGGATTTGATTCCTGGACGAAATATTTGTGTGACCTACAGGTAGTTGTCCCAGGTGTGCCTGTTTGTTATGTGAGTTTAAATGTTTGTAAATGCACCAACGAGACAGGAGAAATTCCTAGTGTGCGGAAACTTATACAGGCTGTCGTTTTGCATCCTGGTCAAATTCAAGGAGGTATCTATACTAACGATTCTCGACCCGAATCGATAATAAAAAGAGTAGTTTTTTTTTCATTTTTTACGGGACTTGGTATGCGTAAACCACCCCCTAGTTTCCATACTGTCCATAATTATACTGTGGAATAAACGTTTGCGTTTGTGTGTATGACGGCGCGTTTATAGGGCTAGGAACAGACGGGCTGCGTTTTCATACGGGTGATTGACACTTACCGATTTCCGTTAAAAATACAAAAGAATGAAAAAAACTACCCTTTTTACTATCGATTCGGGTCGAGAATCGTTAGTATAGAAATAATGAATTTGACCAGGATGCAAAACGACAGCCTGTATACTTTCATCTTAATTATTTACAGTTATAATACCTACCACACCGTACTTTAATAACACTAAAATATAGACCACGGTAGATATATCATTATGTATAATAAAAAGTAAACCAATACATAACACAATATTGTATTTTGAGGCACAATAGATGAACAATTACGCTAGGCAGGACTATCAATCCTCAACGCAAGCAATTAATTACAAGCTCTAATCACCGTAATAATAATTACACACCTTAATAATTTCCTCTCCAAATAATAATTCTGAATTATTGTGATCCACGTTGCCAACTGATTTGTTGTAGTTATAAATATCCATCTAGGTACGCCGAGCTGACCACACACAAAGCTATATTTTATGATTGATGGCACCATTAACTGTGTTGCTTGCTGTATTTAGGCACAAATGCTGGCAATAAATTTCAATTTTTTAGACTACGAATTTATTATGAGGGAACAAAAAATTTCGACTATTTAGATAGCCGCACGCAGTGTAAAACATCAGAGTGACGTCGAATAAAAGGAAGGGGGAAATAAAACGAAGTCAATTCTGAAATAAGTGGAACACATCTTTCAGTCCCGAGGGATCTATCGGCGTATCGACAGGGGACTTGGCGGCGGATCCCGTTCAGTCAAGTTTATTGGCAGAATTTCAATGCTTTGTCGTCTGCGATGTAATGGCAATTTATAACTGAACGATACGCGCGATTTGGTACGAATTTTCTAAAGGGAAAGGATGAGATCAACATTTCAATAGCTATCTAATCAACATTACCGGTATGTCTCGGGAAATTGATTGTTGAATGTGGAGATAATAATTTCACGGATGACTCGTCTTACATAGCGTCTATTTATAGAAGTTTTTTGCCAAATTACAAAGAAAAGATTGTCAGAGTTTCAGATCATTAGGCTGATACGGTTATGTTCAAAAAGACTCGTGTTTCAACGAAAAGGTATTCATAAAATTGAAATGTAAATACAGTTCTCTTTCAGTGAACAACCGTCCAAGCTCCCTTTGTTTGAAATGTTTCGTTATACCTGCATTAACACAATACTTGTTCACTAGAGTTTTCTTAGTTTATAAAAACAGAATACTAGCTCGTTTGAACCTGCAAATATAGGTGCTTTTACTGCCCAGTCGTGTAGTCGATTTCAGTGTTCATAAACGAAGCAATAACTTTATTATGTCAATGGCAAGATGGAAAATATTTCGGCGTATGGGTTCGATTTTTAACTGCCTCGAAGCCAAAGTGAGGTCAATTTATAAATGAGTGGGGGACATCAGTCACCCGGGACGTGGTCGCGGGGCACGAACGCTTGATATATTGCCTCAGTTTCACCTCCTTGACGTTTTTTGAAAACGCTATTCCCTGTAATGGATAGTCGCGGATTCAAAGTAATTTGATGGAAGCCTAAAAAGTTCACCAATGATTGGCATTTAATGGTTTTCAATTTAACTTTTCGGATGCGATGCGAAGTTTGATAACTCAATTTTAAATAAGTATCGACCGCCAGCAAGCATGAAGCGGCTTACAGGTTTTTGAGCTAGTTTTTTTTTGAATTAATAACACGGAAAACTTTCCCAAAATCAATTTATATAGTGTCTGTCTTTTTTACGAATTGAAACGCCCACAGATTTCATATAGTAAACGGAAAAATATACATGAAAATATAACCCCAACCCCCACACAGAAACATGGAAGTAAAAGGGCCGAAAAGGCCCCTATTACCGACATCGGCACTTTGGGAACAGCCATCGCACCTCTTAGTGTAGATTAAAAACATAAATAGCAGTGCCACAGGTTCAGCTAACTACGCCTTCTTATCGAGTAACCACGCAAGTTAAGACCACAGCCTGGTACCCACGGCACGCGATACAACGATTAAAATACTTTTTGTTCTTAAACACAGGCTTTGTAATTGTTTGCTTACGGTTTTAATGTGGAGACGGCTTTTGTTTTAGTTTGGTAGAATAGGGTAGAGACAGCATTGCTAATAATTTGGATACCCTTCAGTTTTTTAATTGTTTAAGGTAAACTCTGAAAATATCTACTGATCAGATTAAAAATATGCTTTCACTGATTGAAAGACACATGAACAATGAGTGGATTAAAAAAAAATAGATAGATATATTAAAAAAGCAAAGTTATTTTAGTCCATTAAACTCTTTTTGAGTAGTCGGATACAAGCAAATATTTTTCGCCTTTACACGGCCCATAATATTTAGATTCCAGATTACATCATACAGTATGTTGTTATGTAAGCACTTTAGATAATGCTGCTTACATTTTTGAAGAAATTACTTGAGGCTTAAAACATTTGTGTAAATAAGGGATGAGTTTTTTTTTTTATAAGTTGCTATTAGTTTAGTTTAATTAAGATTGTAAGATTGTGTATTAAGAAATCGCACAGCTATAGCAAACATTGAGGAGCGTTTTGAAGATCCAGTCATTCCGTATCATCTTCAACAAATAATACATTACCCAATACGGAACACAAAACAAATGAACTACGAAATTCACAAAACACGAAACTCCATACCTCCACCACAATAGCAAAGGCGTAAAGCTATGTTAAACATCCTTTTGTTTACTAAGCAACATCAAATGTATAAGCTTTTAGATATTCTGTTATACGATATCAGCTGTCACAACCCCTCCTTACGACTGACGAGGGATAATAACTAGACGAGTATTAGTAACACTTTTGTATTTATGTAACGTTGGATATATAATATGTGTTAGTTTTCTATGTAGCTAGAGAATGATAAGATCGACAGTTGAATGAACATTTTGAACGATAGGTTTAATTGGCATGGTAACGAATACGGGTCAATAAATAAAGGACTGAGCTAATCGACTAACTGCTACGCTGCTACGCCGTAGCAGTGCTACACCGTAGGCTTTGCGTAGCAGTTTTTATAGTGTGGTATTTCTTTTATTTTTATACAACTACACTATCTACTGAAAATGGACCTTTGTTTCTACAATCTATCTTAGAATCCCTTTTTAGATAGATTGTTGAACCAACGGACTGTATCGTACTATCCCTAGTACGATTTATCAATAGAGTTGCAGAGGGATTGGTGTAAAATGTTTTCTTTTCACAAGCTTTTATTTAACTTGTAATTTTTATATGTTTGTTTGTCTAGGTCAAATCTTGCATCTGAATTTTAACCATAAAGTTCGGTACGGGTACCTTTGGGGGCGCGACACACAAACCTCCGCTGACTTGGTACCAGCCCCTAAAGGGGCAAGCGTTTAAGTCATACGTCATCCTCATTAAATAAGTAAATATTTAATATTCCGATTATTAAATGCTATGAGTGTGCGCTAATTAAGAGAGTTGGATAAAAAGTTCATATGTCCTCGCCATTAAAACTTCTGTCTTTAGCGCGCAAGTTTCTTAATTTACCCTTAAAAAATCCAAGTGCGTAAATACGGTCATCGCCATTTTGACGGCAGTGCTGGCCGAGGCTAAAAATCATGAAAATAGTGGTTTTCGGACATCCAAGCTCCAGTATGTTGAGAATGATTAACTTGTCATTTAATTATGTGACGAATTAATCCAGGGTTCAATTTAAGTAAGCAGTGGTAATGACGAATTTTGATATCAAAAGTCGAAGTTTCGCGCCAATCTTGCGTGTTTACATTTTTATTTTTCACATTACATCACACAGACGCGTATTAATTCGATAACAAATATGACAAAATATCATTCCAATTATTCTAAACAACATGAAAATGCCCTGATCTTAGAGTAATTTACTAATGCGGGACCAATAACTATATATATATATACCACCATATTCATTACCACTCCTCAATTTATATTCGAAATTGACGACCACTTTTTTTTTTTTGTTATCTTGATGTGTGGAAGCGATTATTTCAATCGATTCTTTTTTTGTAAATTTCGATCAAATCGAGAAATTAAATTAAGGAATTTAAAAAATTGATAGATTGAAATTAAAATAATTTTGTTTTAAGCGTAAAATACAATAAATAAACACTAATTATTTTTTTAAGTTTATAATAGTCATTTGAATAGTTTTTCGTACATTGTTGTACTAAAACCGACACAACAAACAGCACAGACTAACTATGGCTAAATTCGCGCCGTTTTTATTCTATACTTATAAAAATTTAAATTATGAATGCATTCGCTGTTCAATTTTATATTGTATTTAAATTATCTACATAATTTGTTAGTAAGTATTGGCCAAATATTGAAACTGAATTTCTAACCAGTTCCCCTATACCGATTGAGCTGAAATTTTGCACACACTTTTGGTTCTGGTGACAATACATTCTTATGAGAAACATTACTTAGTCCTGCAGCCAGGATCGGTTCCTCACGAGAGAACTCCTCAACGGTTAATAGCGCGGACACAAAACTCTATCTACGCGTTTGATTTTGATAGATATAGATAATTTCTTTCATGACTTTATCCTGCAAGCAGGATCGTCTTCTCATGACGGAACTCCTTAACAGTTAATAGCACAGATAAGAAAAAAATTATATGCGTTCATATTTGATGAATAAATATGATTTCTATCATGACATCATCCTGCAGCCAGGATCTTCTCCTCACGAGGGAACTCCTCAACGGTTAATAGCCCAGACACGAAACTTTGTATAGATACTCGTTCAATTTGGATGAATAGACATAATTTCAATCGTATTTGATCCTTCAGCCAGGATTATCTTTTCAGGATGACACTACTCAACGCTGAATAGCATAATATAATGATGCGGTATACTGATACCGCTGCTACCGCTGTTAAAATTTTTAAAAAGAGACTTAAGTATTTTTTTGTTGAATTACTTAAAAATAAATATTTTTCTATTGTTTGGTCGGTTGGACGAAGTATTATATTATCTGTGGTTGGATATAGAATACCCAAGTCTTGGGCCCTTAGAAAAATTTGTATTTGGTTCCCAAGCAAGGCCTCCCCGTGGGTAAATGCAAAAAATGAAAAAAAATGTAAATGTAAATGCCAAATCTATATTCATCCATTTCTGATAAGAATTTTAAAAATTGGTTCAGCAGATCCAGAGTTTAACCCCTACAACCTCACAAACTTTACCTCTTTATAATATTAGTATAGAATAGAGGAGGAGGAGAGGAGATTTATTCTCCTTCTCTTGAAATCAGCCAAAAGCAACGAATAATTACTAAATAAGATTATTCTAAAAGATAGAATAAATGTTAATTTTAAAATGATATAATTATTTGAAATTATACCAAGGAGTTTTTATTCCGTTTCAACTTTTTTTTTCCAAACTTGATTTCATTGCGAGTAATCGAATAGGCTGACTGCAACTTTTTAATCGAATGTTGAATCTTGGGTTTACGGTCAACACTTGTAACGTTACAGTTTCCTAGAGCAGGGAAACTGTGAGGTCACAGTTAAGGTACTCACCTACCTATTCTGGAGGAGAGCACGGTTTAAAAGAAAAGATGGGAAACAAGAACAGAGTTTAATAAAAAATACACAAAGTTATTTTAAAAGATGGAATGAAATGGAGCTGGAGCTAGCTATATACCTATCCTCACTAGACCAGAGACGTTGGGAAATGGAAATTAATAAGAAAATATGATGAAGTGGAGAAAAGCGGCCCTCTCAGCTGTAGCAGTGGCCGAGGAACGTCAGGCTTCAGTCTTCGGAGGAAGGCGGCCCTCTCAGCTGCCGCAGTAATGACCGAAGAACTTGGAGAACCGCAGCCCTCTCGGCTGCAGTAGTGGCCGAAGAACGGCAGCCCTCTCGGCTGCAGAAGTGGTCGAGGAACGTGGAGTACGGCAGCCCTCTCGGCTGCAGTAGAGGCCGAGGAACATCAGACTTCGTCTTCCATCAGTATAAATGGACGGAGGGCGTTAGTACGTACATAACAGATGAAGAACCACGGTACGCGCTGTGCGATGATATTATTAATAATGCGACATGAATAAAATCTTAGAGGACTTCCTCTTAAAACTTATAAATTTGAAGACTTGTGATACTTTTGAGCTCTGAACGAAGACTCTCGCTTCACAGCCATCTCCAGATAATTGACATTTTACAATTTTTGAATGAAGAAATTTCTAGAACTTACAACGAAAATAAAAATATAACGAGGTCGACATGAATTATCTATACGACCTAAAACTAGGCTCCAGCAATGAATTAAAAATAAACCTAGGCCTGTCATTACCTGACATAAGAAAAGTAAACAAACATTCAAGAGTGTTAAAATCTAAAGAAAAACTTAAATAATATGAATTACAAGGTAAAAAGTATGCTAAGACTCCAGGTAATAAGCATGCAGCTACCTGAAGAGCAGGAATGTTACGAAAGTAACATTCCTGCTCTTGTACCGACATCGACATCAACACGTTTTTGGAGATATTAACAACAACTTATCGTATGAAACAGCTGCCGCGACATATTTTTCATTATAAAATCGAATGCTGAAAGTTCACGAAAATTCTTGAATATCTTGACAATGCGCATCACCCCGCCGATTCAGCTGATGTGTCATGTGTCAAAATTCTGTCGTGCATAGTGGTTAAAGTAATTTTTGGCCACCACAGGATGTCGTTCAATCTGTCTATCAGTCTGCCTGTCTGCAGTCAGTCTTATAGTCTGTCGGTCAGTCTGTCTGTCAAGTCAGTCTGTCGACCCGTCCGTCTATCAGTCTGTCTACCAGTCTGTCTGTCAGTCTGTCTATCAGTCTGTCTGTCAGTCTTTCGATCAGTCCGTCTATCAATCCGTTTGTCAACCGGTCTGTCAATCAGTCTTTCGACCCGTTCGTCTTTCGGTCTGTCGGTCAGTCTGTCTACCGGTCAGTCGGCCAGTCTGTCTACCGGTCTGTGGGCCGGTCTGTCTACCAGTCTGTCAGTCAGTCTGTCGACCCGTCCGTCTGTCAGTCTGTAGGTCAGTCTATCTACCGGTCTGTCGATCAGTCTGTCTACCGGTCTTTCGGTCAGTCTGCCTGTCAGTCTGTCGATCAGTCTGTCTATCAATCCGTTTGTCAATCTGTCTGTCAGTCAGTCTGTCGACCCGCCCGTCTATCAGTCTGTCGGTCAGTCTGTCTCTCGATCTGTCAGTCAGTCTGTCTACCAGTCTGTCAGTCAGTCTGTCTATCAGTCTGTCTGTCAGTCTGTCGATCAGTCCGTCTATCAATCCGTTTCTCAACCAGTCTGTCAGTCAGTCTTTCGACCCGTTCGTCTTTCAGTCTGTCGGTCAGTCTGTCTACCGGTCAGTCAGTCAGTCTACCAGTCTGTCTGTCAGTCGGTCGGTCAGTCTGTCTATCAGTCTGTCTGACAATCTGTCTGTCAGTCAGTCTGTCGACCCGTCCGTCTGTCAGTCTGTAGGTCAGTCTATCTACCGGTCTGTCAATAAGTCTGTCTACCGGTCGAAAGACCGGACAGACCGAAAGACCTGTCTGTCTACCAGTCCGTCTGTCAGTCTGTCGATCAGTCCGTCTGTCAATCTGTCTGCCAGTAAGTCTGTCGACCCGTCCGTCTGTCAGTCTGTCTGTCTCTCCATCTGTCAGACAGTCTGTCTTCCAGTCTGTCGGTCAGTCTGTCTACCAGTCTGTCTGTCAGTCTTTCGGTCAGTCTGTCTACCGGTCACCAGTCAGTCTGTCTGTCAGTCTGTCGATCAGTCTGTCTATCAATCCGTTTGTCAATCTGTCTGTCAGTCAGTCTGTCGACCCGCCCGTCTGTCAGTCTGTCGGTCAGTCTGTCTATCGGTCTGTCGGTCAGTCTGTCTACCGGTCTGTCTGTCTCTCCAT
The DNA here is from genome assembly GCA_947578425.1 of Eugnorisma glareosa. Lineage (NCBI taxonomy): Eukaryota > Metazoa > Arthropoda > Insecta > Lepidoptera > Noctuidae > Eugnorisma > Eugnorisma glareosa. Next base: position 14,106,995 of record OX387961.1, on the reverse strand, counting down.
CTGTCAGACAGTCTGTCTACCAGTCTGTCAGTCAGTCTGTCTACCAGTCTGTCTGTCAGTCTTTCGGTGAGTCTGTCTACCGGTCTGTCGGTCAGTCTGTCTACCGGTCTGTCTGTCAAGTCAGTCTGTCGACCCGTCCGTCTATCAGTCTGTCTACCAGTCTGTCTGTCAGTCTGTCTATCAGTCTGTCTGTCAGTCTTTCGATCAGTCCGTCTATCAATCCGTTTGTCAACCGGTCTGTCAGTCAGTATTTCGACCCGTTCGTCTTTCAGTCTGTCGGTCAGTCTGTCTACCGGTCAGTCGGCCAGTCTGTCTACCGGTCTGTGGGCCGGTCTGTCTACCAGTCTGTCAGTCAGTCTGTCGACCCGTCCGTCTGTCAGTCTGTAGGTCAGTCTATCTACCGGTCTTTCGATCAGTCTGTCTACCGGTCTTTCGGTCAGTCTGTCTGTCAGTCTGTCGATCAGTCTGTCTATCAATCCGTTTGTAAATCTGTCTGTCAGTCAGTCTTTCGACCCGTTCGTCTTTCAGTCTGTCGGTCAGTCTGTCTACCGGTCCGTCAGTCAGTCTACCAGTCTGTCTGTCAGTCGGTCGGTCAGTCTGTCTATCAGTCTGTCTGACAATCTGTCTGTCAGTCAGTCTGTCGACCCGTCCGTCTGTCAGTCTGTAGGTCAGTCTACCTACCGGTCTGTCGATCAGTCTGTCTACCGGTCGAAAGACCGGACAGACCGAAAGGTCCGTCTGTCAGTCTGTCGATCAGTCCGTTTGTCAATCTGTCTGTCAGTCAGTCTAACGACCCGCCCGTCTGTCAGTCTGTCGGTCAGTCTGTCTATCGATCTGTCGGTCAGTCTGTCTACCGGTCTGTCTGTCTCTCCATCTGTCAGACAGTCTGTCTACCAGTCTGTCAGTCAGTCTGTCTACCAGTCTGTCTGTCAGTCTTTCGGTCAGTCTGTCTGTCAGTCTGTCTATCAGTCTGTCTGTCAGTCTGTCGATCAGTCCGTCTATCAATCAGTTTTTCAACCGGTCTGTCAGTCAGTCTTTCGACCTGTTCGTCTGTCAGTCTGTCGGTCAGTCTGTCTACCGGTCAGTCGGCCAGTCTGTCTACCGGTCTGTCGGCCAGTCTGTCTACCAGTCTGTCTGTCAGTCTGTCGACCAGTCTGTGTATCAATCGGCCTGTCAATCTGTCAGTCTGTCTGTCAGTTAGTCGATCCGTCTGTCTATCAATCTGTCTGTCAATCTGTTTGTCAATCTGTTTGTCAGTCAGTCTGTCGCCCCGTCCGTCTGTCAGTCTGTCGGTCAGCCTGTCTACCGGTCTGTCAATCAGTCTGTCAGTCAGTCTGTCTTTCAATCAGTCTGCCAGTCAATCTGTCTGCCAGTCTGTATGTCAGTCTGTCGATCTGTCCCTCTGTCAGTCTGTCTATCAGTTTGTCTTTCAATCTGTCTATCAGTCTGCCTGTCTGCAGTCAGTCTGTCAATCTGTCTGTCAGGCTGTTGATCAGTCTATCTGTGGGCCTGTCTGTCAGTCTGTCTTTTAATCAGTCTGCCAGTCTGTCTATCTGTCTATCTCTGGATCTGTCGGTTAGTCTGTCTACCAGTCTGTCGGTCAGTCTGTCTACCAGTCTGTCTGTCAGTCGGTCCGTCAGTCTGTCAATCTGTCTGTCAATCTGTCTGTCAGTCAGTGTGTCGATCTGTCCGTCTGTCTATTTACTAGCTGTTGCCTGCGGTTTCGCTAGCGTTTTGGTCGAAAATTAAATGCAAGTATAAAAACCATGTAAAAATACAATCAATACACACTAAGAGTTTTTAGTAATATTTGTCAAGACTTGGATCGTGTTTTTTTATGAAATTTTGTATGAATAATGGTAAAAATAAGAACGCAGATAGAATGTTATTGTCTTTATTTTGCCCTTTCGAGTTTTTTTTAGCAAACGAGAAACTTGTCCATGTACATTATTTCAAGCGCATCTAAGTTACCTATTTTTGGAAGGGTGTAGTGGTATGTAATTTACACATATTAGGCAATAGACTGACGCCATTTTAACGACATCAACACGTTTTTGGAGAGATTAACCACAAACTTATCGTATGAAACCGCTGCCGCGACATATTTTTCATTATAAAATCGAATGCTGAAAGTTCACGAAAATTCTTGAATTTCTTGACAATGCGCATCACCCCGCCGATTCAACTGATGTGTCATGTGTTAAAATTCTGTCGTGCATAGTGGTTAAAACAGTTATACCCAAACGATTGAGCTGAAATTTTGCAAAGACGTTTAGTTTGGATGACAATGATAAGATAAGATGAAAACTCAAATTAATAATTATTTATGAATTAATTTAATTGTCTAAAATTATATGTGAGCCATTCCGCGAAAAATTGTACCGTTACTAAGGGGACAATATGGACAATTTTCTTTTTTTCTTTTTTAGCTGTGTTTATGAATCAATGCGGCATTTATCAAAGTTTAAGAAAAATAATATAGTTTAAAACTAAAAAGTATACAGTTTAAAAAAAAAACGGAATTTCAAACATGATCCATGACAAGCACCGTCCATTTAGTAACGATCACAAATATTATTTTATCAGCAATGTCAAATCAGCAATCAGCAATGTGTATCTTTTACAAATTTTTAACAATTATTAGTTAAAATATATAATACTATTTTTGAAATCAATTTCTTTTACCCTACTTGAAATATATTTCTAGCTTTAAATCACATATTAAAATATTTTCGTCACGTTTTAGGTCAGTGCGACTTATATTTTTAACTTTGTAGTTAATTTAGCACCTTGAAAATGAATTCAAACTATTTCAAATGAAAATTAGTATCATATTCTATTATATTTCATCCCAAAATATACCATTACTAGTAAAAAAAAACCACTTTACAGCCTATAACTTGGAATATAAAATTGTGACAGTGACTTCAAAGGAAATGTCATCGTGACTAAATTGAAACATAAGCGGTGTTCATAACAAGTTTAATAATCAAAAATGTTGTGTTCACATATTTTTGGTAATTACTTAAATTAATAGAAACTTTGGATCTACATAGGATATAAAAAAAAGATTTTGAAGTATTAAACAAGTAAAATTTACTTATACCTGCTTGTCTTCACATTTTTTTGGTATTGATCAAGTAGGAACGTCGTGGATGCATAGATTCTATAATTAATGACTCTCGGCTGCAGAAGTGGCCGAAGAACGGCAGCCCTCTCGGCTGCAGAAGTGGTCGAGGAACGTGGAGTACGGCAGCCCTCTCGGCTGCAGTAGAGGCCGAGGGACATCAGACTTCGTCTTCCATCAGTATAAATGGACGGAGGGCGTTAGTACGTCTATAACAGATGAAGAACCACGGTACGCGCTGTGCGATGATATTATTAATAATGCGACATGAATAAAATCTTAGAGGACTTCCTCTTAAAACTTATAAATTTGAAGACTTGTGATACTTTTGAGCTCTGAACGAAGACTCTCGCTTCACAGCCATCTCCAGATAATTGACATTTTACAATTTTTGAATGAAGAAATTTCTAGAACTTACAATAAAAATAAAATATAACGAGGTCGACATGAATTATCTATACGACCTAAAACTAGGCTCCAGCAATGAATTAAAAATAAACCTAGGCCTGTCATTACCTGACATAAGAAAAGTAAACAAACATTCAAGAGTGTTAAAATCTAAAGAAAAACTTAAATAATATGAATTACAAGGTAAAAAGTATGCTAAGACTCCAGGTAATAAGCATGCGGCTGCAGTTCTGAAGAGCAGGAATGTTACAAAAGACACAACAACATTCCTGCTCTTGTACTGACATCGACATCAACACGTTTTTGAAAATATTAACCACAACTTATCGTATGAAACAGCTGCCGCGACATATTTTTCATTATAAAATCGAATGCTGAAAGTTCACGAAAATTCTTGAATATCTTGACAATGCGCATCACCCCGCCGATACAGCTGATGTGTCATGTGTCAAAATTCTGTCGTGCATAGTGGTTAAAGTAATTTTTGGCCACCACAGGATGTCGTTCAATCTGTCTATCAGTCTGCCTGTCTGCAGTCAGTCTTATAGTCTGTCGGTCAGTCTGTCTGTCAAGTCAGTCTGTCGACCCGTCCGTCTATCAGTCTGTCGGTCAGTCTGTCTCTCGATCTGTCAGTCAGTCTGTCTACTAGTCTGTCTGTCAGTCTGTCTATCAGTCTGTCTGTCAGTCTTTCGATCAGTCCGTCTATCAATCCGTTTGTCAACCGGTCTGTCAGTCAGTCTTTCGACCTGTTCGTCTGTCAGTCTGTCGGTCAGTCTGTCTACCGGTCAGTCGGCCAGTCTGTCTACCGGTCTGTCGGCCAGTCTGTCTACCAGTCTGTCTGTCAGTCTGTCGACCAGTCTGTGTATCAATCGGCCTGTCAATCTGTCAGTCTGTGTGTCAGTTAGTCGATCCGTCTGTCTATCAATCTGTCTGTCAATCTGTTTGTCAATCTGTTTGTCAGTCAGTCTGTCGCCCCGTCCGTCTGTCAGTCTGTCGGTCAGCCTGTCTACCGGTCTGTCGGTCAGTCTGTCTACCAGTCTGTCTGTCAATCAGTCTGTCAGTCAGTCTGTCTTTCAATCAGTCTGCCAGTCAATCTGTCTGCCAGTCTGTATGTCAGTCTGTCGATCTGTCCCTCTGTCAGTCTGTCTATCAGTCTGTCTTTCAATCTGTCTATCAGTCTGCCTGTCTGCAGTCAGTCTGTCAATCTGTCTGTCAGGCTGTTGATCAGTCTATCTGTGGGCCTGTCTGTCAGTCTGTCTTTTAATCAGTCTGCCAGTCTGTCTATCTGTCTATCTCTGGATCTGTCGGTTAGTCTGTCTACCAGTCTGTTGGTCAGTCTGTCTGTCAGTCGGTCCGTCAGTCTGTCAATCTGTCTGTCAATCTGTCTGTCAATCTGTCTGTCAGTCAGTGTGTCGATCTGTCCGTCTGTCTATTTACTAGCTGTTGCCTGCGGTTTCGCTAGCGTTTTGGTCGAAAATTAAATGCAAGTATAAAAACCATGTAAAAATACAATCAATACTCACTAAGAGTTTTTAGTAATATTTGTCAAGACTTGGATCGTGTTTTTTTATGAAATTTTGTATGAATAATGGTAAAAATAAGAACGCAGATAGAATGTTATTGTCTTTATTTTGCCCTTTCGAGTTTTTTTAGCAAACGAGAAACTTGTCCATGTACATTATTTCAAGCGCATCTAAGTTACCTATTTTTGGAAGGGTGTAGTGGTATGTAATTTACACATATTTGGCAATAGACTGACGCCATTTTAACGACATCAACACGTTTTTGGAGAGATTAACCACAAACCTATCGTATGAAACCGCTGCCGCGACATATTTTTCATTATAAAATCGAATGCTGAAAGTTCACGAAAATTCTTGAATTTCTTGACAATGCGCATCACCCCGCCGATTCAACTGATGTGTCATGTGTTAAAATTCTGTCGTGCATAGTGGTTAAAACAGTTATACCCAAACGATTGAGCTGAAATTTTGCAAAGACGTTTAGTTTGGATGACAATGATAAGATAAGATGAAAACTCAAATTAATAATTATTTATGAATTAATTTAATTGTCTAAAATTATATGTGAGCCATTCCGCGAAAAATTGTACCGTTACTAAGGGGACAATATGGACAATTTTCTTTTTTTCTTTTTTAGCTGTGTTTATGAATCAATGCGGCATTTATCAAAGTTTAAGAAAAATAATATAGTTTAAAACTAAAAAGTATACAGTTTAAAAAAAAAACGGAATTTCAAACATGATCCATGACAAGCACCGTCCATTTAGTAACGATCACAAATATTATTTTATCAGCAATGTCAAATCAGCAATCAGCAATGTGTATCTTTTACAAATTTTTAACAATTATTAGTTAAAATATATAATACTATTTTTGAAATCAATTTCTTTTACCCTACTTGAAATATATTTCTAGCTTTAAATCACATATTAAAATATTTTCGTCACGTTTTAGGTCAGTGCGACTTATATTTTTAACTTTGTAGTTAATTTAGCACCTTGAAAATGAATTCAAACTATTTCAAATGAAAATTAGTATCATATTCTATTATATTTCATCCCAAAATATACCATTACTAGTAAAAAAAAACCACTTTACAGCCTATAACTTGGAATATAAAATTGTGACAGTGACTTCAAAGGAAATGTCATCGTGACTAAATTGAAACATAAGCGGTGTTCATAACAAGTTTAATAATCAAAAATGTTGTGTTCACATATTTTTGGTAATTACTTAAATTAATAGAAACTTTGGATCTACATAGGATATAAAAAAAAGATTTTGAAGTATTAAACAAGTAAAATTTACTTATACCTGCTTGTCTTCACATTTTTTTGGTATTGATCAAGTAGGAACGTCGTGGATGCATAGATTCTATAATTAATGACTCTCGGCTGCAGAAGTGGCCGAAGAACGGCAGCCCTCTCGGCTGCAGAAGTGGTCGAGGAACGTGGAGTACGGCAGCCCTCTCGGCTGCAGTAGAGGCCGAGGGACATCAGACTTCGTCTTCCATCAGTATAAATGGACGGAGGGCGTTAGTACGTCTATAACAGATGAAGAACCACGGTACGCGCTGTGCGATGATATTATTAATAATGCGACATGAATAAAATCTTAGAGGACTTCCTCTTAAAACTTATAAATTTGAAGACTTGTGATACTTTTGAGCTCTGAACGAAGACTCTCGCTTCACAGCCATCTCCAGATAATTGACATTTTACAATTTTTGAATGAAGAAATTTCTAGAACTTACAATAAAAATAAAATATAACGAGGTCGACATGAATTATCTATACGACCTAAAACTAGGCTCCAGCAATGAATTAAAAATAAACCTAGGCCTGTCATTACCTGACATAAGAAAAGTAAACAAACATTCAAGAGTGTTAAAATCTAAAGAAAAACTTAAATAATATGAATTACAAGGTAAAAAGTATGCTAAGACTCCAGGTAATAAGCATGCGGCTGCAGTTCTGAAGAGCAGGAATGTTACAAAAGTAACATTCCTGCTCTTGTACTGACATCGACATCAACACGTTTTTGAAAATATTAACCACAACTTATCGTATGAAACAGCTGCCGCGACATATTTTTCATTATAAAATCGAATGCTGAAAGTTCACGAAAATTCTTGAATATCTTGACAATGCGCATCACCCCGCCGATACAGCTGATGTGTCATGTGTCAAAATTCTGTCGTGCATAGTGGTTAAAGTAATTTTTGGCCACCACAGGATGTCGTTCAATCTGTCTATCAGTCTGCCTGTCTGCAGTCAGTCTTATAGTCTGTCGGTCAGTCTGTCTGTCAAGTCAGTCTGTCGACCCGTCCGTCTATCAGTCTGTCGGTCAGTCTGTCTCTCGATCTGTCAGTCAGTCTGTCTACTAGTCTGTCTGTCAGTCTGTCTATCAGTCTGTCTGTCAGTCTTTCGATCAGTCCGTCTATCAATCCGTTTGTCAACCGGTCTGTCAGTCAGTCTTTCGACCTGTTCGTCTGTCAGTCTGTCGGTCAGTCTGTCTACCGGTCAGTCGGCCAGTCTGTCTACCGGTCTGTCGGCCAGTCTGTCTACCAGTCTGTCTGTCAGTCTGTCGACCAGTCTGTGTATCAATCGGCCTGTCAATCTGTCAGTCTGTGTGTCAGTTAGTCGATCCGTCTGTCTATCAATCTGTCTGTCAATCTGTTTGTCAATCTGTTTGTCAGTCAGTCTGTCGCCCCGTCCGTCTGTCAGTCTGTCGGTCAGCCTGTCTACCGGTCTGTCGGTCAGTCTGTCTACCAGTCTGTCTGTCAATCAGTCTGTCAGTCAGTCTGTCTTTCAATCAGTCTGCCAGTCAATCTGTCTGCCAGTCTGTATGTCAGTCTGTCGATCTGTCCCTCTGTCAGTCTGTCTATCAGTCTGTCTTTCAATCTGTCTATCAGTCTGCCTGTCTGCAGTCAGTCTGTCAATCTGTCTGTCAGGCTGTTGATCAGTCTATCTGTGGGCCTGTCTGTCAGTCTGTCTTTTAATCAGTCTGCCAGTCTGTCTATCTGTCTATCTCTGGATCTGTCGGTTAGTCTGTCTACCAGTCTGTTGGTCAGTCTGTCTGTCAGTCGGTCCGTCAGTCTGTCAATCTGTCTGTCAATCTGTCTGTCAATCTGTCTGTCAGTCAGTGTGTCGATCTGTCCGTCTGTCTATTTACTAGCTGTTGCCTGCGGTTTCGCTAGCGTTTTGGTCGAAAATTAAATGCAAGTATAAAAACCATGTAAAAATACAATCAATACTCACTAAGAGTTTTTAGTAATATTTGTCAAGACTTGGATCGTGTTTTTTTATGAAATTTTGTATGAATAATGGTAAAAATAAGAACGCAGATAGAATGTTATTGTCTTTATTTTGCCCTTTCGAGTTTTTTTAGCAAACGAGAAACTTGTCCATGTACATTATTTCAAGCGCATCTAAGTTACCTATTTTTGGAAGGGTGTAGTGGTATGTAATTTACACATATTTGGCAATAGACTGACGCCATTTTAACGACATCAACACGTTTTTGGAGAGATTAACCACAAACCTATCGTATGAAACCGCTGCCGCGACATATTTTTCATTATAAAATCGAATGCTGAAAGTTCACGAAAATTCTTGAATTTCTTGACAATGCGCATCACCCCGCCGATTCAACTGATGTGTCATGTGTTAAAATTCTGTCGTGCATAGTGGTTAAAACAGTTATACCCAAACGATTGAGCTGAAATTTTGCAAAGACGTTTAGTTTGGATGACAATGATAAGATAAGATGAAAACTCAAATTAATAATTATTTATGAATTAATTTAATTGTCTAAAATTATATGTGAGCCATTCCGCGAAAAATTGTACCGTTACTAAGGGGACAATATGGACAATTTTCTTTTTTTCTTTTTTAGCTGTGTTTATGAATCAATGCGGCATTTATCAAAGTTTAAGAAAAATAATATAGTTTAAAACTAAAAAGTATACAGTTTAAAAAAAAAACGGAATTTCAAACATGATCCATGACAAGCACCGTCCATTTAGTAACGATCACAAATATTATTTTATCAGCAATGTCAAATCAGCAATCAGCAATGTGTATCTTTTACAAATTTTTAACAATTATTAGTTAAAATATATAATACTATTTTTGAAATCAATTTCTTTTACCCTACTTGAAATATATTTCTAGCTTTAAATCACATATTAAAATATTTTCGTCACGTTTTAGGTCAGTGCGACTTATATTTTTAACTTTGTAGTTAATTTAGCACCTTGAAAATGAATTCAAACTATTTCAAATGAAAATTAGTATCATATTCTATTATATTTCATCCCAAAATATACCATTACTAGTAAAAAAAAACCACTTTACAGCCTATAACTTGGAATATAAAATTGTGACAGTGACTTCAAAGGAAATGTCATCGTGACTAAATTGAAACATAAGCGGTGTTCATAACAAGTTTAATAATCAAAAATGTTGTGTTCACATATTTTTGGTAATTACTTAAATTAATAGAAACTTTGGATCTACATAGGATATAAAAAAAAGATTTTGAAGTATTAAACAAGTAAAATTTACTTATACCTGCTTGTCTTCACATTTTTTTGGTATTGATCAAGTAGGAACGTCGTGGATGCATAGATTCTATAATTAATGACTCTCGGCTGCAGAAGTGGCCGAAGAACGGCAGCCCTCTCGGCTGCAGAAGTGGTCGAGGAACGTGGAGTACGGCAGCCCTCTCGGCTGCAGTAGAGGCCGAGGGACATCAGACTTCGTCTTCCATCAGTATAAATGGACGGAGGGCGTTAGTACGTCTATAACAGATGAAGAACCACGGTACGCGCTGTGCGATGATATTATTAATAATGCGACATGAATAAAATCTTAGAGGACTTCCTCTTAAAACTTATAAATTTGAAGACTTGTGATACTTTTGAGCTCTGAACGAAGACTCTCGCTTCACAGCCATCTCCAGATAATTGACATTTTACAATTTTTGAATGAAGAAATTTCTAGAACTTACAATAAAAATAAAATATAACGAGGTCGACATGAATTATCTATACGACCTAAAACTAGGCTCCAGCAATGAATTAAAAATAAACCTAGGCCTGTCATTACCTGACATAAGAAAAGTAAACAAACATTCAAGAGTGTTAAAATCTAAAGAAAAACTTAAATAATATGAATTACAAGGTAAAAAGTATGCTAAGACTCCAGGTAATAAGCATGCGGCTGCAGTTCTGAAGAGCAGGAATGTTACAAAAGTAACATTCCTGCTCTTGTACTGACATCGACATCAACACGTTTTTGAAAATATTAACCACAACTTATCGTATGAAACAGCTGCCGCGACATATTTTTCATTATAAAATCGAATGCTGAAAGTTCACGAAAATTCTTGAATATCTTGACAATGCGCATCACCCCGCCGATACAGCTGATGTGTCATGTGTCAAAATTCTGTCGTGCATAGTGGTTAAAGTAATTTTTGGCCACCACAGGATGTCGTTCAATCTGTCTATCAGTCTGCCTGTCTGCAGTCAGTCTTATAGTCTGTCGGTCAGTCTGTCTGTCAAGTCAGTCTGTCGACCCGTCCGTCTATCAGTCTGTCGGTCAGTCTGTCTCTCGATCTGTCAGTCAGTCTGTCTACTAGTCTGTCTGTCAGTCTGTCTATCAGTCTGTCTGTCAGTCTTTCGATCAGTCCGTCTATCAATCCGTTTGTCAACCGGTCTGTCAGTCAGTCTTTCGACCTGTTCGTCTGTCAGTCTGTCGGTCAGTCTGTCTACCGGTCAGTCGGCCAGTCTGTCTACCGGTCTGTCGGCCAGTCTGTCTACCAGTCTGTCTGTCAGTCTGTCGACCAGTCTGTGTATCAATCGGCCTGTCAATCTGTCAGTCTGTGTGTCAGTTAGTCGATCCGTCTGTCTATCAATCTGTCTGTCAATCTGTTTGTCAATCTGTTTGTCAGTCAGTCTGTCGCCCCGTCCGTCTGTCAGTCTGTCGGTCAGCCTGTCTACCGGTCTGTCGGTCAGTCTGTCTACCAGTCTGTCTGTCAATCAGTCTGTCAGTCAGTCTGTCTTTCAATCAGTCTGCCAGTCAATCTGTCTGCCAGTCTGTATGTCAGTCTGTCGATCTGTCCCTCTGTCAGTCTGTCTATCAGTCTGTCTTTCAATCTGTCTATCAGTCTGCCTGTCTGCAGTCAGTCTGTCAATCTGTCTGTCAGGCTGTTGATCAGTCTATCTGTGGGCCTGTCTGTCAGTCTGTCTTTTAATCAGTCTGCCAGTCTGTCTATCTGTCTATCTCTGGATCTGTCGGTTAGTCTGTCTACCAGTCTGTTGGTCAGTCTGTCTGTCAGTCGGTCCGTCAGTCTGTCAATCTGTCTGTCAATCTGTCTGTCAATCTGTCTGTCAGTCAGTGTGTCGATCTGTCCGTCTGTCTATTTACTAGCTGTTGCCTGCGGTTTCGCTAGCGTTTTGGTCGAAAATTAAATGCAAGTATAAAAACCATGTAAAAATACAATCAATACTCACTAAGAGTTTTTAGTAATATTTGTCAAGACTTGGATCGTGTTTTTTTATGAAATTTTGTATGAATAATGGTAAAAATAAGAACGCAGATAGAATGTTATTGTCTTTATTTTGCCCTTTCGAGTTTTTTTAGCAAACGAGAAACTTGTCCATGTACATTATTTCAAGCGCATCTAAGTTACCTATTTTTGGAAGGGTGTAGTGGTATGTAATTTACACATATTTGGCAATAGACTGACGCCATTTTAACGACATCAACACGTTTTTGGAGAGATTAACCACAAACCTATCGTATGAAACCGCTGCCGCGACATATTTTTCATTATAAAATCGAATGCTGAAAGTTCACGAAAATTCTTGAATTTCTTGACAATGCGCATCACCCCGCCGATTCAACTGATGTGTCATGTGTTAAAATTCTGTCGTGCATAGTGGTTAAAACAGTTATACCCAAACGATTGAGCTGAAATTTTGCAAAGACGTTTAGTTTGGATGACAATGATAAGATAAGATGAAAACTCAAATTAATAATTATTTATGAATTAATTTAATTGTCTAAAATTATATGTGAGCCATTCCGCGAAAAATTGTACCGTTACTAAGGGGACAATATGGACAATTTTCTTTTTTTCTTTTTTAGCTGTGTTTATGAATCAATGCGGCATTTATCAAAGTTTAAGAAAAATAATATAGTTTAAAACTAAAAAGTATACAGTTTAAAAAAAAAACGGAATTTCAAACATGATCCATGACAAGCACCGTCCATTTAGTAACGATCACAAATATTATTTTATCAGCAATGTCAAATCAGCAATCAGCAATGTGTATCTTTTACAAATTTTTAACAATTATTAGTTAAAATATATAATACTATTTTTGAAATCAATTTCTTTTACCCTACTTGAAATATATTTCTAGCTTTAAATCACATATTAAAATATTTTCGTCACGTTTTAGGTCAGTGCGACTTATATTTTTAACTTTGTAGTTAATTTAGCACCTTGAAAATGAATTCAAACTATTTCAAATGAAAATTAGTATCATATTCTATTATATTTCATCCCAAAATATACCATTACTAGTAAAAAAAAACCACTTTACAGCCTATAACTTGGAATATAAAATTGTGACAGTGACTTCAAAGGAAATGTCATCGTGACTAAATTGAAACATAAGCGGTGTTCATAACAAGTTTAATAATCAAAAATGTTGTGTTCACATATTTTTGGTAATTACTTAAATTAATAGAAACTTTGGATCTACATAGGATATAAAAAAAAGATTTTGAAGTATTAAACAAGTAAAATTTACTTATACCTGCTTGTCTTCACATTTTTTTGGTATTGATCAAGTAGGAACGTCGTGGATGCATAGATTCTATAATTAATGACTCTCGGCTGCAGAAGTGGCCGAAGAACGGCAGCCCTCTCGGCTGCAGAAGTGGTCGAGGAACGTGGAGTACGGCAGCCCTCTCGGCTGCAGTAGAGGCCGAGGGACATCAGACTTCGTCTTCCATCAGTATAAATGGACGGAGGGCGTTAGTACGTCTATAACAGATGAAGAACCACGGTACGCGCTGTGCGATGATATTATTAATAATGCGACATGAATAAAATCTTAGAGGACTTCCTCTTAAAACTTATAAATTTGAAGACTTGTGATACTTTTGAGCTCTGAACGAAGACTCTCGCTTCACAGCCATCTCCAGATAATTGACATTTTACAATTTTTGAATGAAGAAATTTCTAGAACTTACAATAAAAATAAAATATAACGAGGTCGACATGAATTATCTATACGACCTAAAACTAGGCTCCAGCAATGAATTAAAAATAAACCTAGGCCTGTCATTACCTGACATAAGAAAAGTAAACAAACATTCAAGAGTGTTAAAATCTAAAGAAAAACTTAAATAATATGAATTACAAGGTAAAAAGTATGCTAAGACTCCAGGTAATAAGCATGCGGCTGCAGTTCTGAAGAGCAGGAATGTTACAAAAGTAACATTCCTGCTCTTGTACTGACATCGACATCAACACGTTTTTGAAAATATTAACCACAACTTATCGTATGAAACAGCTGCCGCGACATATTTTTCATTATAAAATCGAATGCTGAAAGTTCACGAAAATTCTTGAATATCTTGACAATGCGCATCACCCCGCCGATACAGCTGATGTGTCATGTGTCAAAATTCTGTCGTGCATAGTGGTTAAAGTAATTTTTGGCCACCACAGGATGTCGTTCAATCTGTCTATCAGTCTGCCTGTCTGCAGTCAGTCTTATAGTCTGTCGGTCAGTCTGTCTGTCAAGTCAGTCTGTCGACCCGTCCGTCTATCAGTCTGTCGGTCAGTCTGTCTCTCGATCTGTCAGTCAGTCTGTCTACTAGTCTGTCTGTCAGTCTGTCTATCAGTCTGTCTGTCAGTCTTTCGATCAGTCCGTCTATCAATCCGTTTGTCAACCGGTCTGTCAGTCAGTCTTTCGACCTGTTCGTCTGTCAGTCTGTCGGTCAGTCTGTCTACCGGTCAGTCGGCCAGTCTGTCTACCGGTCTGTCGGCCAGTCTGTCTACCAGTCTGTCTGTCAGTCTGTCGACCAGTCTGTGTATCAATCGGCCTGTCAATCTGTCAGTCTGTGTGTCAGTTAGTCGATCCGTCTGTCTATCAATCTGTCTGTCAATCTGTTTGTCAATCTGTTTGTCAGTCAGTCTGTCGCCCCGTCCGTCTGTCAGTCTGTCGGTCAGCCTGTCTACCGGTCTGTCGGTCAGTCTGTCTACCAGTCTGTCTGTCAATCAGTCTGTCAGTCAGTCTGTCTTTCAATCAGTCTGCCAGTCAATCTGTCTGCCAGTCTGTATGTCAGTCTGTCGATCTGTCCCTCTGTCAGTCTGTCTATCAGTCTGTCTTTCAATCTGTCTATCAGTCTGCCTGTCTGCAGTCAGTCTGTCAATCTGTCTGTCAGGCTGTTGATCAGTCTATCTGTGGGCCTGTCTGTCAGTCTGTCTTTTAATCAGTCTGCCAGTCTGTCTATCTGTCTATCTCTGGATCTGTCGGTTAGTCTGTCTACCAGTCTGTTGGTCAGTCTGTCTGTCAGTCGGTCCGTCAGTCTGTCAATCTGTCTGTCAATCTGTCTGTCAATCTGTCTGTCAGTCAGTGTGTCGATCTGTCCGTCTGTCTATTTACTAGCTGTTGCCTGCGGTTTCGCTAGCGTTTTGGTCGAAAATTAAATGCAAGTATAAAAACCATGTAAAAATACAATCAATACTCACTAAGAGTTTTTAGTAATATTTGTCAAGACTTGGATCGTGTTTTTTTATGAAATTTTGTATGAATAATGGTAAAAATAAGAACGCAGATAGAATGTTATTGTCTTTATTTTGCCCTTTCGAGTTTTTTTAGCAAACGAGAAACTTGTCCATGTACATTATTTCAAGCGCATCTAAGTTACCTATTTTTGGAAGGGTGTAGTGGTATGTAATTTACACATATTTGGCAATAGACTGACGCCATTTTAACGACATCAACACGTTTTTGGAGAGATTAACCACAAACCTATCGTATGAAACCGCTGCCGCGACATATTTTTCATTATAAAATCGAATGCTGAAAGTTCACGAAAATTCTTGAATTTCTTGACAATGCGCATCACCCCGCCGATTCAACTGATGTGTCATGTGTTAAAATTCTGTCGTGCATAGTGGTTAAAACAGTTATACCCAAACGATTGAGCTGAAATTTTGCAAAGACGTTTAGTTTGGATGACAATGATAAGATAAGATGAAAACTCAAATTAATAATTATTTATGAATTAATTTAATTGTCTAAAATTATATGTGAGCCATTCCGCGAAAAATTGTACCGTTACTAAGGGGACAATATGGACAATTTTCTTTTTTTCTTTTTTAGCTGTGTTTATGAATCAATGCGGCATTTATCAAAGTTTAAGAAAAATAATATAGTTTAAAACTAAAAAGTATACAGTTTAAAAAAAAAACGGAATTTCAAACATGATCCATGACAAGCACCGTCCATTTAGTAACGATCACAAATATTATTTTATCAGCAATGTCAAATCAGCAATCAGCAATGTGTATCTTTTACAAATTTTTAACAATTATTAGTTAAAATATATAATACTATTTTTGAAATCAATTTCTTTTACCCTACTTGAAATATATTTCTAGCTTTAAATCACATATTAAAATATTTTCGTCACGTTTTAGGTCAGTGCGACTTATATTTTTAACTTTGTAGTTAATTTAGCACCTTGAAAATGAATTCAAACTATTTCAAATGAAAATTAGTATCATATTCTATTATATTTCATCCCAAAATATACCATTACTAGTAAAAAAAAACCACTTTACAGCCTATAACTTGGAATATAAAATTGTGACAGTGACTTCAAAGGAAATGTCATCGTGACTAAATTGAAACATAAGCGGTGTTCATAACAAGTTTAATAATCAAAAATGTTGTGTTCACATATTTTTGGTAATTACTTAAATTAATAGAAACTTTGGATCTACATAGGATATAAAAAAAAGATTTTGAAGTATTAAACAAGTAAAATTTACTTATACCTGCTTGTCTTCACATTTTTTTGGTATTGATCAAGTAGGAACGTCGTGGATGCATAGATTCTATAATTAATGACTCTCGGCTGCAGAAGTGGCCGAAGAACGGCAGCCCTCTCGGCTGCAGAAGTGGTCGAGGAACGTGGAGTACGGCAGCCCTCTCGGCTGCAGTAGAGGCCGAGGGACATCAGACTTCGTCTTCCATCAGTATAAATGGACGGAGGGCGTTAGTACGTCTATAACAGATGAAGAACCACGGTACGCGCTGTGCGATGATATTATTAATAATGCGACATGAATAAAATCTTAGAGGACTTCCTCTTAAAACTTATAAATTTGAAGACTTGTGATACTTTTGAGCTCTGAACGAAGACTCTCGCTTCACAGCCATCTCCAGATAATTGACATTTTACAATTTTTGAATGAAGAAATTTCTAGAACTTACAATAAAAATAAAATATAACGAGGTCGACATGAATTATCTATACGACCTAAAACTAGGCTCCAGCAATGAATTAAAAATAAACCTAGGCCTGTCATTACCTGACATAAGAAAAGTAAACAAACATTCAAGAGTGTTAAAATCTAAAGAAAAACTTAAATAATATGAATTACAAGGTAAAAAGTATGCTAAGACTCCAGGTAATAAGCATGCGGCTGCAGTTCTGAAGAGCAGGAATGTTACAAAAGTAACATTCCTGCTCTTGTACTGACATCGACATCAACACGTTTTTGAAAATATTAACCACAACTTATCGTATGAAACAGCTGCCGCGACATATTTTTCATTATAAAATCGAATGCTGAAAGTTCACGAAAATTCTTGAATATCTTGACAATGCGCATCACCCCGCCGATACAGCTGATGTGTCATGTGTCAAAATTCTGTCGTGCATAGTGGTTAAAGTAATTTTTGGCCACCACAGGATGTCGTTCAATCTGTCTATCAGTCTGCCTGTCTGCAGTCAGTCTTATAGTCTGTCGGTCAGTCTGTCTGTCAAGTCAGTCTGTCGACCCGTCCGTCTATCAGTCTGTCGGTCAGTCTGTCTCTCGATCTGTCAGTCAGTCTGTCTACTAGTCTGTCTGTCAGTCTGTCTATCAGTCTGTCTGTCAGTCTTTCGATCAGTCCGTCTATCAATCCGTTTGTCAACCGGTCTGTCAGTCAGTCTTTCGACCCGTTCGTCTTTCAGTCTGTCGGTCAGTCTGTCTACCGGTCAGTCGGCCAGTCCGTCTACCGGTCTGTCGGCCAGACTGTCTACCAGTCTGTCAGTCAGTCTGTCGACCCGTCCGTCTGTCAGTCTGTAGGTCAGTCTATCTACCGGTCTGTCGATCAGTCTGTCTACCGGTCTTTCGGTCAGTCTGTCTGTCAGTCTGTCGATCAGTCTGTCTATCAATCCGTTTGTCAATCTGTCTGTCAGTCAGTCTGTCAACCCGTCCGTCTATCAGTCTGTCGGTCAGTCTGTCTCTCGATCTGTCCGGTCAGTCAGTCTGTCTACCAGTCTGTCGGTCAGTCTGTCTACCGGTCTGTCTGTCGGTCAGTCTGTCTTTCAATCAGTCTGCCAGTCAATCTGTCTGCGCGTCTGTATGTCAGTCTGTCGATCTGTCTGTCAGTCAGCCTGTCTACCAGTCTGTCTGTCAGTCTGTCGGTCAGTCTGTCTATCAATCTGTTTGTCAATCTGTCTGTCAGTCAGTCTGTCGACCCGTCCGTCTATCAGTCTGTCGGTCAGTCAGTCTCTCGATCCGTCAGACAGTCTGTCAACCGGTCTGTCAGTCAGTCTGTCGACCCGTTCGTCTGTCAGTCTGTCCGTCAGTCTGTCTACCGGTCAGTCGGCCAGTCTGTATACCGGTCTGTCGGCCAGTCTGTCTACCAGTCTGTCAGTCAGTCTGTCTATCAGTCTGTCTGTCAGTCTGTCGATCAGTCCGTCTATCAATCCGTTTATCAACCGGTCTGTCAGTCAGTCTTTCGACCCGTTCGTCTTTCAGTCTGTCGGTTAGTCTGTCTACCGGTCAGTCGGCCAGTCTGTCTACCAGTCTGTCGGCCAGTCTGTCTACCAGTCTGTCTGTCAGTCTTTCGGTCAGTCTGTCTACCAGTCACCAGTCAGTCTGTCTGTCAGTCTGTCGACCCGTCCGTCTGTCAGTCTGGCGGTCAGTCTGTCGGTCAGTCTGTCTATCAGTCTGTCTTTCAATCTGTCTGCACGTCTGTATGTCAGTCTGCCGATCTGTCCGTCTGTCAGTCTGTCTATCAGTCTGTCTTTCAATCTGTCTATCAGTCTGCCTGTCTGCAGTCAGTCTGTCAGTCTGTCTGTCAGGCTGTTGATCAGTCTGTCTGCCGGTCTGTCTGTCGGTCAGTCTGTCTTTCAATCAGTCTGCCAGTCAATCTGTCTGCGCGTCTGTATGTCAGTCTGTCGATCTGTCTGTCAGTCAGCCTGTCTACCAGTCTGTCTGTCAGTCTGTCGGTCAGTCTGTCTATCAATCTGTTTGTCAATCTGTCTGTCAGTCAGTCTGTCGACCCGTCCGTCTATCAGTCTGTCGGTCAGTCAGTCTCTCGATCCGTCAGACAGTCTGTCTACCGGTCTGTCTGTCGGTCAGTCTGTCTTTCAATCAGTCTGCCAGTCAATCTGTCTGCGCGTCTGTATGTCAGTCTGTCGATCTGTCTGTCAGTCAGCCTGTCTACCAGTCTGTCTGTCAGTCTGTCGGTCAGTCTGTCTATCAATCTGTTTGTCAATCTGTCTGTCAGTCAGTCTGTCGACCCGTCCGTCTATCAGTCTGTCGGTCAGTCAGTCTCTCGATCCGTCAGACAGTCTGTCTACCGGTCTGTCTGTCAGTCTGTCGACCCGTTCGTCTGTCAGTCTGTCCGTCAGTCTGTCTACCGGTCAGTCGGCCAGTCTGTATACCGGTCTGTCGGCCAGTCTGTCTACCAGTCTGTCTGTCAGTCTGTCGATCAGTCTGTGTATCAATCGGCCTGTCAATCTGTCAGTCAGTCTGTCGACCCGTCCGTCTGTCAGTCTGTCGGTCAGCCTGTCTACCGGTCTGTCGGTCAGTCTGTCTACCAGTCTGTCTGTCAATCAGTCTGTCAGTCAGTCTGTCGACCCGTCCGTCTGTCAGTCTGTAGGTCAGTCTATCTACCGGTCTGTCGATCAGTCTGTCTACCGGTCTTTCGGTCAGTCTGTCTGTCAGTCTGTCGATCAGTCTGTCAATCAATCCGTTTGTCAATCTGTCTGTCAGTCAGTCTGTCGACCTGTCCGTCTTTCAGTCTGTCGATCAGTCTGTCTGTCAGTCTGTCGATCAGTCCGTCTATCAATCCGTTTGTCAACCGGTCTGTCAGTCAGTCTTTCGACCCGTTCGTCTTTCAGTCTGTCGGTCAGTCTGTCTACCAGTCTGTCTGTCAGTCTGTCGATCAGTCTGTGTATCAATTGGCTTGTCAATCTGTCAGTCAGTCTGTCGACCCGTCCGTCTGTCAGTCTGTCGGTCAGCCTGTCTACCGGTCTGTCGGTCAGTCTGTCTACCAGTCTGTCTGTCAATCAGTCTGTCAGTCAGTCTGTCGACCCGTCCGTCTTTCAGTCTGTCGATCAGTCTGTCTCTCGATCTGTCAGTCAGTCTGTCTACCAGTCTGTCAGTCAGTCTGTCTATCAGTCTGTCTGTCAGTCTGTCGATCAGTCCGTCTATCAATACGTTTGTCAACCGGTCTGTCAGTCAGTCTTTCGACCCGTTCGTCTTTCAGTCTGTCGGTCAGTCTGTCTACCGGTCAGTCGGCCAGTCCGTCTACCGGTCTGTCGGCCAGACTGTCTACCAGTCTGTCAGTCAGTCTGTCGACCCGTCCGTCTGTCAGTCTGTAGGTCAGTCTATCTACCGGTCTGTCGATCAGTCTGTCTACCGGTCTTTCGGTCAGTCTGTCTGTCAGTCTGTCGATCAGTCTGTCTATCAATCCGTTTGTCAATCTGTCTGTCAGTCAGTCTGTCAACCCGTCCGTCTATCAGTCTGTCGGTCAGTCTGTCTCTCGATCTGTCCGGTCAGTCAGTCTGTCTACCAGTCTGTCGGTCA
Organism: Eugnorisma glareosa; assembly: GCA_947578425.1. Lineage (NCBI taxonomy): Eukaryota > Metazoa > Arthropoda > Insecta > Lepidoptera > Noctuidae > Eugnorisma > Eugnorisma glareosa. Next base: position 14,086,808 of record OX387961.1, on the reverse strand, counting down.
GTCTGTCTACCGGTCTGTCTGTCGGTCAGTCTGTCTTTCAATCAGTCTGCCAGTCAATCTGTCTGCGCGTCTGTATGTCAGTCTGTCGATCTGTCTGTCAGTCAGCCTGTCTACCAGTCTGTCTGTCAGTCTGTCGGTCAGTCTGTCTATCAATCTGTTTGTCAATCTGTCTGTCAGTCAGTCTGTCGACCCGTCCGTCTATCAGTCTGTCGGTCAGTCAGTCTCTCGATCCGTCAGACAGTCTGTCAACCGGTCTGTCAGTCAGTCTGTCGACCCGTTCGTCTGTCAGTCTGTCCGTCAGTCTGTCTACCGGTCAGTCGGCCAGTCTGTATACCGGTCTGTCGGCCAGTCTGTCTACCAGTCTGTCAGTCAGTCTGTCTATCAGTCTGTCTGTCAGTCTGTCGATCAGTCCGTCTATCAATCCGTTTATCAACCGGTCTGTCAGTCAGTCTTTCGACCCGTTCGTCTTTCAGTCTGTCGGTTAGTCTGTCTACCGGTCAGTCGGCCAGTCTGTCTACCAGTCTGTCGGCCAGTCTGTCTACCAGTCTGTCTGTCAGTCTTTCGGTCAGTCTGTCTACCAGTCACCAGTCAGTCTGTCTGTCAGTCTGTCGACCCGTCCGTCTGTCAGTCTGGCGGTCAGTCTGTCGGTCAGTCTGTCTATCAGTCTGTCTTTCAATCTGTCTGCACGTCTGTATGTCAGTCTGCCGATCTGTCCGTCTGTCAGTCTGTCTATCAGTCTGTCTTTCAATCTGTCTATCAGTCTGCCTGTCTGCAGTCAGTCTGTCAGTCTGTCTGTCAGGCTGTTGATCAGTCTGTCTGCCGGTCTGTCTGTCGGTCAGTCTGTCTTTCAATCAGTCTGCCAGTCAATCTGTCTGCGCGTCTGTATGTCAGTCTGTCGATCTGTCTGTCAGTCAGCCTGTCTACCAGTCTGTCTGTCAGTCTGTCGGTCAGTCTGTCTATCAATCTGTTTGTCAATCTGTCTGTCAGTCAGTCTGTCGACCCGTCCGTCTATCAGTCTGTCGGTCAGTCAGTCTCTCGATCCGTCAGACAGTCTGTCTACCGGTCTGTCTGTCGGTCAGTCTGTCTTTCAATCAGTCTGCCAGTCAATCTGTCTGCGCGTCTGTATGTCAGTCTGTCGATCTGTCTGTCAGTCAGCCTGTCTACCAGTCTGTCTGTCAGTCTGTCGGTCAGTCTGTCTATCAATCTGTTTGTCAATCTGTCTGTCAGTCAGTCTGTCGACCCGTCCGTCTATCAGTCTGTCGGTCAGTCAGTCTCTCGATCCGTCAGACAGTCTGTCTACCGGTCTGTCTGTCAGTCTGTCGACCCGTTCGTCTGTCAGTCTGTCCGTCAGTCTGTCTACCGGTCAGTCGGCCAGTCTGTATACCGGTCTGTCGGCCAGTCTGTCTACCAGTCTGTCTGTCAGTCTGTCGATCAGTCTGTGTATCAATCGGCCTGTCAATCTGTCAGTCAGTCTGTCGACCCGTCCGTCTGTCAGTCTGTCGGTCAGCCTGTCTACCGGTCTGTCGGTCAGTCTGTCTACCAGTCTGTCTGTCAATCAGTCTGTCAGTCAGTCTGTCGACCCGTCCGTCTGTCAGTCTGTAGGTCAGTCTATCTACCGGTCTGTCGATCAGTCTGTCTACCGGTCTTTCGGTCAGTCTGTCTGTCAGTCTGTCGATCAGTCTGTCAATCAATCCGTTTGTCAATCTGTCTGTCAGTCAGTCTGTCGACCTGTCCGTCTTTCAGTCTGTCGATCAGTCTGTCTGTCAGTCTGTCGATCAGTCCGTCTATCAATCCGTTTGTCAACCGGTCTGTCAGTCAGTCTTTCGACCCGTTCGTCTTTCAGTCTGTCGGTCAGTCTGTCTACCAGTCTGTCTGTCAGTCTGTCGATCAGTCTGTGTATCAATTGGCTTGTCAATCTGTCAGTCAGTCTGTCGACCCGTCCGTCTGTCAGTCTGTCGGTCAGCCTGTCTACCGGTCTGTCGGTCAGTCTGTCTACCAGTCTGTCTGTCAATCAGTCTGTCAGTCAGTCTGTCGACCCGTCCGTCTTTCAGTCTGTCGATCAGTCTGTCTCTCGATCTGTCAGTCAGTCTGTCTACCAGTCTGTCAGTCAGTCTGTCTATCAGTCTGTCTGTCAGTCTGTCGATCAGTCCGTCTATCAATACGTTTGTCAACCGGTCTGTCAGTCAGTCTTTCGACCCGTTCGTCTTTCAGTCTGTCGGTCAGTCTGTCTACCGGTCAGTCGGCCAGTCCGTCTACCGGTCTGTCGGCCAGACTGTCTACCAGTCTGTCAGTCAGTCTGTCGACCCGTCCGTCTGTCAGTCTGTAGGTCAGTCTATCTACCGGTCTGTCGATCAGTCTGTCTACCGGTCTTTCGGTCAGTCTGTCTGTCAGTCTGTCGATCAGTCTGTCTATCAATCCGTTTGTCAATCTGTCTGTCAGTCAGTCTGTCGACCCGTCCGTCTATCAGTCTGTCAGTCAGTCTGCCTCTCGATCTGTCAGTCAGTCTGTCTACCAGTCTGTCGGTCAGTCTGTCTATCAGTCTGTCTGTCAGTCTGTCGATCAGTCCGTCTATCAATCCGTTTGTCAACCGGTCTGTCAGTCAGTCTTTCGACCCGTTCGTCTTTCAGTCTGTCGGTTAGTCTGTCTACCGGTCTGTCGGCCAGTCTGTCTACCAGTCTGTCGGCCAGTCTGTCTACCAGTCTGTCTATCAGTCTGTCGGTCAGTCTGCCTCTCGATCTGTCAGTCAGTCTGTCTACCAGTCTGTCGGTCAGTCTGTCTACCAGTCTGTCGGTCAGTCTGTCTACCAGTCTGTCTGTCAGTCGGTCCGTCAGTCTGTCAATCTGTCTGTCAGTCAGTCTGTCGATCTGTCCGTCTGTCTATTTACTAGCTGTTGCCTGCGGTTTCGCTAGCGTTTTGGTCGAAAATTAAATGCAAGTATAAAAACCATGTAAAAATACAATCAATACACACTAAGAGTTTTTAGTAATATTTGTCAAGACTTGGATCGTGTTTTTTTATGAAATTTTGTATGAATAATGGTAAAAATAAGAACGCAGATAGAATGTTACTGTCTTTATTTTGCCCTTTCGAGTTTTTTTAGCAAACGAGAAACTTGTCCATGTACATTATTTCAAGCGCATCTAACTTAGATGCGCTTATTTTTGGAAGGGTGTAGTGGTATGTAATTTACACATATTTGGCAATAGACTGACGCCATTTTACCGACATCAACACGTTTTTGGAGAGATTAACCACAAACTTATCGTATGAAACAGCTGCCGCGACATATTTTTCATTATAAAATCGAATGCTGAAAGTTCACGAAAATTCTTGAATTTCTTGACAATGCGCATCACCCCGCCGATTCAGCTGATGTGTCATGTGTCAAAATTCTGTCGTGCATAGTGGTTAAAACAGTTATACCCAAACGATTGAGCTGAAATTTTGCAAAGACGTTTAGTTTGGATGACAATGATAAGATAAGATGAAAACTCAAATTAATTATTATTAATGAATTAATTTAATTGTTTTAAATTATATTAACCCCATGATATGGATATCGTAAAAGGGTTTGCTGAAAATAATACGAAAAAAAACTCGCACATATTTAAAAGATTGTATTTTTACAATAAGCTTGTTTAATGTTTGTTCATCTACTTCAGTCATCTAACTAAGTTTAACTTCATCAATAACGATGATAGGTGTATTATTTGACATCCAATCCCTTAGTAATTTCAAAAGAACAAAGGTTCAAAGAAAGCTGTGATCTCAACAGATTTCTCAAAAGATTGGACATTACAATAAAAGAAACGGTTCGAGAAAATAGTCAAATGCTTGTTTCGGATTCCTTCTTATAGCATTAGCCCATTGATTTAATGACTTGAACAGGACAGAGAGTAACTGGTTTCTGTGTTTTAAGAACAACTTTTTTGCATGCTTATGGTTTACCAGCTGTTGCCTGCGGCTTCGCTCGCGTTTTGGTGGGAAATCATCCCACGGACCCGTTGTAAATATAGCCCATGGCACTTAGGGATAATGCAGCTTCGTATTATTGAAAGATTTTTCAAAATCGTTTCAGTAGATCCTGTGATTACACCCTACAACCTCACAAACTCACAAACTTTACCTCTTTATAATATTAGTAAGGATGCACTACTGCAAATGCATTTTTTAAGAAAATATAATTAGTTTTTGAACGTATTCCATACTTTCACATAAAATAATGAAAAACAAACAACATCTAGAATCTCCCCATTCCAACCACTATCACAAGAATATTAATTCACTGGCTTAATTCAAAGTCAACTCCTTACACCAGTCGGTCGTTTCAAGTCGTTATGAGGTTTTCGCAAAAAAAAAATGTTCCCTATTATAATTCCACCTTTCAAAAATGCGGCCACGTTAACATGAAAGGTTTCCTTCGACACACGTTGTGTAAAAACTTTCCGTTTGGCAAACCTATTAAGTCGACGGGGCTATTTTGTGGGCCAAACTAAAATATTCATACATTATAATTCTATGGTTTATTTCGCTTGAGAGGCATGAAAGAGGGCATTGCTTGAGACGTGTTCGACATTGAGTGTGTACAAAGTTTCCGTTTGGCGAAACACATTTGTACAAGTTAGTGATTCGAGAAGGTCGTTCGTTGGAGGAAATTACTGAATAAATTCGATTGACTCCGGTACTTGACGCGACCTATTGGCGGCTGATCGACGGTTCGCGTGTTGAACGCCTTACAGCGATCTTTGGAAATAGTGAACAGTTTTTTTATTTAATAAGTGAAACTGGCACAATAGTGGCACACTGCAAATAACGTTTCCTAAATACTATAGTTAATACGCTGTAGTGTAATTTGCATGTTGTTATCAAACAAACCAAAATTGAGAAAATAAAATTAAACGTTTTTTTACTGTTTTTAAACCAGTTGGTTAATGTTATGCTTGATTTATTTTTAACGACGCTAACGGCCCTTCTAATCGTAGGTTGTTGTAAGATATAATGTGTATGTTGTTAAAATATGGAGGAGTTTATGGCGGTTTGTTACAAAAAGACGAAATAGCACCACTAAAGAGACTCAGATTTCTTGTTCTTTCAAAACCAAATTTATGAAATTATTAACAATACACGTGATTCTTAATAACTCATAATGTGCAGAAAAGTTTCCCACTCACACTTCAAAAAGAGGTTAACCGAAAAAAACTTTATTAAAAGTCGCTCCAAGACTTCGGCAGCACTTTGTATTTTATTCACTGTTTTTTTACCTCGAGTTGAATCTCAATTACCGGTTACTAAGAAAATGTGTCGTGGAAACTCAATTAGGCTTTCTATCGTCGGTTTCCTCCATTTAGGAATATCAAACAGCCTTAGGTACTAATTAAAAGAGTGAAAGTTGAAGATGAATTTGAATGAGAGCGCTTGTTTTTTGTTTTTTTCGTGTTTGTCTGAATGAGACGTTTATTTGCTGTTAAGTGGAAATAAAATGTTTTATTGCCTTATCGTAATTTTTAATGTTGGTTTTTAAGAGCATCTTGTAGTCAGCTTTTCATGTAATCAAATACAGTTTTAACGTTTTACGGTTGATAACTAAACTTACACTGTCACTCAGTAACACACTCACTCACTGTCATCTGTCTGGGAGCTCAGAATATTTGAAAATCACGGAAGATATCCCGTAAGTGACGCAGTAAGTTTTTTTTTCATGAGCATAAAGGGTGTAAAAATACCCTTAATGTAGCAGAAAGGCACTGGTTCTCCCAGTCATTGCCATCTGTTTTTTGTACAGAACCATATCTGGCAATCTTTTAGTAATGGAGATATCGGAGACCAAACTTCAAATTTCTCTCTGGTTTTTTTTTAAAATACTAGTTTTAAAGGAAATAATTTTACTTTAAATACCTTTATTTATTATGTTCCGTTTACTATTTTATGTTCTATGTTAAGGGTTTGGTTTCCGCACTTAGTCCATAAAGTGGACCATTGTACGTGAGCCATGGTGGCCGTTAGTCCAACAAGCCCATCATCCAGAAGCAGATCAAACTTCCCGGTCTTCTCAGGAAATCCGCAAGGGATCTCGGTGTTCCAAGAGTCTGCTTGCGGATCTGAGTGCACTCGAGGAGTACATGCGCTACCGTTTCCTCCGCCATCCATGCACGCTCTGCACAGGGGGCTATCAGTGATACCTAGGGCATGGAAGTGTTTGTTCAGTGAGCAATGTCCAGTGATGGTCCCCGCCACCAGTCGCAGGCTACCTCTGTCCAGGCGCAGAAGGCGCTTAGTCAGCTTCCAGGGACGGCATAGCTTCCTTGAATTGTCTGCGCCCTGGTGTCGAGGTTTAACCAATTGCTTAGCTGCTTGAAAGGAATGGGCACAATGAGTTCGGGTCCGAAGGCTTTTGTGCTGGATCCCCTTCTGGCGAGTTCATCAGCCGCATCGTTTCCGAGTGATCCGCTGTGTCCTTTGATCCATTGTAGTGTCACCGTGTTGTAGTTTAGTACCGCAGTAAGCTTCCATCAGAACAATGCTTCTAATGTGCTACATTGAGTTTTACTGTCAAACGTGATTTTAATCCCCAAAAAAAGTAGGTCATTCGTTTCCCAGCAATAATTTTTGCGTAGGGCTAGAGTTTGATGTACATAATGCTTAGTTGAAGGGACCGTTTACACCCTGTAATATTCACAAATGGTTTGTTTGAGCTGTGTTTCTGAAAAAGTAGATGCGTTTGCTGAAATGAAAGTTAAGCAGCTTTTCGTCCTAGAAAAACGTTAAATGGCGCACCATTTAACGTTTTTCTAGGACGAAAATGATGATATTTAAGTTTTTATAAACAACCTGGTATTTTCTAAACTACACAATAGTTTGAGAATGTATAGAATGACAATATCAAAACCGGCCAACGGCGAGCCGGAATCGCACACAAAGGGTTCCGAAAAAGTTCCCAAGAATTATAAAGATCTGGCCAAACTAATGCGAATCTTGCGTGGCATGCGGGATGTTTGCTCGCGCAATTGTTTGCAAATGGCATAACATAATATGTCAAGCCACAGTAAGACATAATAATTATGTCAAACCACAATATGACATAACATGTCAAGCCACAATATGACATAATATGTCAAGCCACAAATTGACATAATAATTATGTCAAGTCACTTGTTAGGAAGCGTTCAATCTTCACATCTATTAACATGTGCAGTCGCGTTTCTCGCCACAGTGTGGCCAGAGCTTTACGCTTTGAAAACGAGTATTGGTGTAATCTTTTTTTATATTGGCCTTTTATAAATATTTTCGATAAAGCATTATCAACAGACAAAGTAAATAAGATAACCACAATACACCTGTGTAATAAAACACTCCTAGTATAATAATTATAACGTATTCTCCCGATTACCATATAAAACGAATCATGGGTAAAACAATGGACATATCAAACTGAATTACATTTCCATGTAAATAAATAAGTTGTAAGCAATCTTTACTGGACTGTGAATTTATTTTAATTGCCTTTCATTACCGTGTCATAAGCAGATGCTGCAGATACTCGTTATTCCTCATTGAACTAGTTACTAAGAACTATTCTGCTGTCTAAAATAAATCGAGTTAAACAACGCCTCCTTTCATAATTGGTTATACATAGTATTTTAAACAAAACCGGCAATTTGAACAGAATAGATATACAATCAGGCTTGCTTTCCCCACAGGATTACGCAAAGGCTTATCTTGATTTAATTCTAAATGCTTATCTATTTTACAGAAATCACGACAAAATTAAAAGCACAAAGGCCTAAGAAATAAGAGTGTGGAAGCGGACTATGAAATAAATATTAACTAAGTGTTAATATTTTTTCATTACTTGAAGTCACTTAGGGCGAGTTCCGAGGTGGAGGTTGGAAATACAATTATCCTATAGAATCATCACCATCCAAAACAAGCACAATCAGTATCTTCAATAGAAATGAATAACCCCACGACACAGGGTATCCTAGTGTAGAGTCCAGGGAATGTGTAATAATCTAGCGCTTAGGGATCATTGCCTTCTGTTACTAGCTTTTTAATATTGTACCTTGATAAGCGAACTGAATAAAAATTTGTTATTATTTATTATTCATAAATTCTTAAAATTATGATAATTTTATATCATTCGAAATGAGTTTTTCACCGCGCGTTCGAGCTAGGGCCTCCGGTCTAATTGGCAGCAGCTTAATTCCAGTTATAACATGGCACCCCAGTCTCTGCTCTCCACAATCTAGTTACTGCATAACACGATACCACTTGATAACTACTTGGTTGTCTATGGTGAAAGATAAAAAGTGACAAGAATAAATATAAAATGTAGTTTATCACTTGGATTTCATTATAATCATCACCCACAGCCTGACTTCACCCACTGCTACAGGCCCATTGCTGATGCCATGCTCCACGTTCTTGAGCCAGCCTCATCAGGATATTCCCGCGTTGGCAACAATGTCGTCTGCCCATCTCGCCGCCGGACGACCAACACTTCTCTTTCCAGTCCTTGGACGCCACTCGGTCACAGCTTTACTCCATCTGCCCTCACTGCGCCTTGCACCTAGCTAGGTGAGGGTGGATTGCATTTTGATTTCGGGTCCAAAATAATACAACATAATATAACATAACGCCAGTAAATCCCGAAGGATTAGCCAGTGGTGTACCTAATAATACACCCAATACAATTCGCCACCTATGTTTTAGTCCCATGTAATAGGGGGGCGGGCCTATTGCCATCAACCGGGCACAAATGACCAGACTCTAAGGTGTGGCGGCTACGGAGAAATTCCTGGTGGAAAAACCCAATATCGATTTGCCCAACCCGGGAATCGAACCCAGGACCTCAAGCTCAGCAGTCATGATTGCGATCACCTAGACCAACAAGGCAGTTCTAAAATAATAATAGTATCAAATGTACCACACAAAACAGCAATCACAATATTACAATCAGGTACTATACCCGTAGGTAGGTACTCCACATACTTGATCGATTTCACTCGAAAGCGCTCCATTGACAACCGGCAGCTATTTTTACCAAAGCATTCCTTTCAGCTCTTAAATGGAACATTAAAAATCAACGCTCCCATTGAATGTTCAATTAACGAGGCCATTGCCCAAAGGCGGTTTATCAAACATTATTTTTATCTATTCGTTTATTTTGCTCGGCTAACCGGTTAGCCGGAAAGTACTAATAGCACGTGCCAAGCGATTATCAGCTGGGCTAATAATTAAAGGTAAGGTGGTGCAGGTACTGATGGTTCAGGGCCAGGTGGAGGGCAAGTGATCACGCGGCCGATCACCAACTTACTGGACTGACCCGATCAAGAAAGCTACTAAGTCTACCATGGTCCAGTGTACTCGCAATGTCTCCAACTGGCAGAAATGGAAGCACATCGCTGAAAGAGCAATCCTCGGGGAAGTCAACGACCTACCGGACATCTCTTCGCGTACCTCGTCTGCGCCACCACGACCACTCTGATAAGAGTGTCTTGACTAAGAAGAAGAGTTAAAGATAATAGTAATAGGTACAATACGGTTTTGCATTGGAGTTTCAAAGAGAGACGAAGGGCATGTAGGTGTGCTTATGTTGATGAGGGTCATCTGATTCACAGTGCAGGAACTTCGTCACCAGAATACACGTGTTAAGTATCATAAAAACAGCATTTTGCCTGTAACCCCTGAAGACCGAAGCAGAAGAGAGGAGTTTATAAGAAGAAAGTAAGAAAACATATTTATTTGGCACATGCCACAAGTGCACACAACAAAAAATAAAATAAAAAAGAGCTTAAATCTAAACAAGAAAAAACAAGAGATAATTGTTTCTCACGGCTGCGCCAAATAGGCCCAGTTCAGCAAACTGCCGAGCGGCTAGTGCCCGACGCTGGTTTTCAACTGGACCTGAGATGGTGATATATAACTGAATTGTATTTAGTTACTGAACTCTGTACTACTTTATACTATTAGCGGACCATTTATTTTGGTCATTCATCGCCATCATCATCATCTGATGATGACGGTGATATCACCGTGCCGTGCCGTCTTATCGCCGTGCTATTGACCTCGTCTTCTTCACACACATCCCAATTACGTTCGGGTTATTGCGTTGACAATTCCCATTTGCTGGACAACTGACCTTCCGCGAACGCTTCTATAGTGCTTAAACAAATGACAATCGTTTATGACCCTTTAAACAACAGCAACTTTCCCACAATTGACACAAGGTTTTTCGTACCTTATCGTCGGTAGTAACCCGAAACATCGTAAGTGTTACTCGGTTTTTCCACCAGGAATTTCTCAGTAGCAGTCACGGAATCTGGATTTGTGCCCCGTTGCTAGCAGGCTAGTAGGCTCGCCGCCTATTACATGGGACTTAAACATAGCTGGCGAAGGGTCAGCGTAGTATTGGGTACCCCTGCCTAACCCTACGGGGATTACAAGCGTGATATTATGTTATGTTGATCCGAAACATTTTTGACGTTTCTTTGGGGAATAGGCCCACTACGAATTGTGGCGTTTAGTAATGAAATGCATGTTGGTTTATTCCCTATAATCTCTAGATTACAGTGGTAATATTAGCAAAATTGTATGTAACCGGAATACTGTGAAATACGACAGTCAAAACATGACTCATAATAACCTAAAATCTCACAAGGCTGATTGTCTAATGAGTGGATAGGTCTCATTGGTATTTTAGGTTAAAATAGTACACTGTTTAATAATAAATAGTATTTAACAAAGTCACGTCTGTACTACGTGACAGATTTTGATGTGATTTACACGATTTGATAGACTGTTTCATGAAAATGGATTAGATGTATTCATTTCGAAATAGCGCAGCTTTTGCCAGCCATTGAATTTAGATCTAAAATAATAAGGTGATGTGGTTTAGGCTGGTTGTGTAAGGAAAAAAAAACACATAGGTACGTCACAAGAAGTAGGTATTTATTACTGTTCATCATCATCATTTTCAAAGTCATCTCTTAAAAGCAATATTTCATCTAAAAAAGATGCAGGTGGCTCAACCTCACCTTGATGCCGCGCCCGAGAGATTGTTTGATTTGATAAATTCCTAGAGAAAATAGTATTAGGTCCTGGAATGTCAATTGAGGAAAATTATCCAGCTCTGGAAGATTACCATCAATACTGGCAAATTGCACTCTCACTCTGTTTAAATTGTGCATTTCTATATAAGAGGCTAAATGGTTTGGAGTGTTTATTTTTGATCGAGCAATCGCTAATATCTGTTCAGCATAAAAATTATCTCTGATTAATATATGAAAAAAAAAAATATATATATATAAATTATCTCACTTGTTTTATGTGTAATATGATTAATATACGTTACCGTTTAATAGCGGGCCCAAAAAAAAATTGTCTCCTTTAAATTAGTCTAGGCCCTAAAGTATTATTTTCCAGCGCCAATATTTTTAGGTCTTAAAAAATTTATAAAATACTTAAGAATGTTCCATTAGGTAATACAAACATAACAGCTAATAATCTTCGAAAGCAAAATATGTAAAGAATGGCCATCAAAAAAGATGAGAGGGAGGCTTTTTAAAATGCAAAAACACTCTGTGAAAAGATGAGACGGTGATGAAGCGATACGTACATTCAGTTAGCCCGTCTGTAATTATGTTGAAGAGGGTACACCATTTTACTGGGAAATTAAACGAAAACACTCCGCCCTGCCGTTCGCTTCCTGAACATTTGCTACAGAAAAATAGGAATAAAATACATAAGCATTCTATATTCTTTGAGTGTTTTTTTCTTTAATAATAGCCGCGTGTACCAAATGTGAGCTTTGGTAGCGAAATTATGATAATACTGTGTTTTGTAATCGTATTAAAAAAGTTTTAACGCTTGCTTTTAGAGTTTATTTTACTGAATGTTACACGCAAACGCGTTCTAACACTGAATTAAAAAAAAACATATCTTGTTTTATTTTACTTTTTTCTCCTATAATGGTCTGAAAAGTATTAAAATACTAGCTTATGCCCGCGGCTTCACCCGCGTGGAGTTCAGTAATTATCTCATGTGATGTACTACTGAAATAAAAAGTATTAATTTTGTTAATCTAGGTTATAAACTATCTGTTTGCCAAATTTCATACAAATCCGTTTAGGAGTTGTTAAGTGAAAGAGTCTAAACATCCATCCATCCATACATCCATCCCCAAAAACTTTCGCATATATGGTAGTAGTAAGATAAAAAATTATAAAGGGTGTAACAAGACCCATAACGAAGCCGACAGGCACTTGTTCTCCCTGTCATTGAGATCATTGTTTTGTTCTAGACCATGCCTGGGAACCTTCTAGTTACTAGTTAGAGATATTGGGAGTCAAAGTTCCAACTTTTTCACAAGTTTTTTTTTTATAAATGTTTTGAGTGCGTTACATTGAGTGACTTTTCACCTCAAAAAAAAGTCGTTTCCCAGCAATAATTTTTGCGTAAAGTTACTTAGTTTGATGTACAAAATGCTTGGTCGACGGCTTCGTGAAGGGTCCTGTTACACCCTGTAATAATCCATTGACTCAAGGAAATTGTAAAGTACCAAAGTACATACCGATTGAATCGTTCCTCTCTAAACACGTAATCAAGATCTGTTCAATATTCAGTACCGAAGTTGCAACGCCGGATTTTCAAACAGGATTTTGCGTAGAAGCCCAACAAAGCTTTACTGACGCACTTTACTACATGGATTACGTACCATTCCCCGTTTCATACGAACAAATCGTACATTTTGTCGGATTTTATACATTTATCCCTCTTAGTAATGTTTTTGCAGCTCTCGTGGTCGCACGAGCTAACTTGCATGGAGCATTAATAAATTCCTTTGACAGTTGAGAATTTGAAAATTATGCTAACTACGCCCAGTGGTTTCTTCCTAATCCCATTTCAATGTTAAAATTATCTAGTGAGCTGCATGAAATTAACATGAACGCTATTATAGTACTGAGAATACTGTATTTATTGTGTTAGGTCACAGAGCTTGTTAAATTAGAGCATTTGGAGAATTTCAGAATGCTAACATTGTTATATATTTTTGTGCAAGAACTAAATTGTGTTAGCAATTCATCTAAATATACCTAACTTATAATGACTAAAGCATCGCCTACTCCATCTGTTATAAGAGTAAAATTATTTTATGTCTGATACGCCAAAATAGGCACTGAAACCAATTAAAAATTAATAACTTTAAACTTAATAACATTTCAGTCTTAAATTATTAAAATTAAAATCAGCAAGAAGCTTAATAAGCAGACACGTTAAGCCAAATTTAGGGTTTGGGTAAACAAGTCTCAATGTTTAATTAAAAATGAAAACAAAATTAAAAAGTCTACAGACATTTTTATAGTCTCGGCTTGGCAATATTTAGTATCAGTGAGGAATATTAAAAACTTTGTAGGCAATCTATTGATAATAAACTTCAACTGACATTTAAAATAACTTGATTTATTTAAGTTTTGCTAAATTCTTATAAATATTTTAACCATTAATTTTACTTAATAAGTAGGTTTTATCTACAAATTATGAATAGCATTACAATGTCATTTAGGGTCATATTACAATGAATTAGGTCTTATAATTTAATAAAGACCTAAGTTAAACGATTGTGAAAAGAAGACACAAAAACGAAATTAAGTCCGGCAGTCCGCTGATTAAACTGTGGAAGTGAGGCTTGGTGCACAAAGTAGGGCGAAAATGGAGTGATAATGTGCGGGAGGACGGTGTGACTCGATGAGGATATGTTCACAAACATTGTGACAGTCCTCTTTTCATAAATACGACGTGATTGGTCTGTACTAATAACGGCGTACTTCCGAATATTATCGTATTTTCCATGTTTTGTATCGGTTATATTTTGTGTTCGTAACATGATTGATACTTAAATACAAAACATAATATTGTTTCCTGAGAAAAAAATTAACATAATATTCTAAAAATTATGACCCGTTTTGGTAGCTTTAATCACAAAGAAATTTCAATGTTCCTGATAAGATAAGTTGCAATCAGATTTTATTTTTTGAGCTGGTATTTTCAATGAAATAGTACATTATGATATAAGTGCGGTAAGTTGAAAATTACAGCCGAGGCGATATTGCTAGCCCGAGCCGCAGGCGAGAGCTAGCAATATCGCTAATTGATTCAATATCGCTAATTGATTGTCATAATTAATGAAATTGAAGAATTAATTGTTTATTTATTTTATTTTATTTCCCAAAGTTAATTTTATTCATAAAATGTTGACCACTTTTCAGTACTGCCCGTTTTCACTTAAGCTAGGTGCATCTGAAACAAACGCCCAAATAATAGCTCACTTTTGAATTTTCAACTCTCCTAGTAGTACCTACCTACTAAAACTATAAGCAGTTGAGTACGCGCACGACGTATTTGTCGCATCTTCTTAATTACTTAATGTTATTTCTTTCATCTCTTACCCTGAAGTACTATAATTTATATTGTTATTTTTTTCTGTTTGTTCAACTTGCATGCCTCTTTGGTTTTGAATTAATACTTTTTATAATTTGGAAAATGTCATTGGTGATACATTTATTCAAAGTCTAGCTATTATACTTGGTTGTTATCCCAATAAAATAAAATAAAAACTCTCGGCACTGAGCCGAGTTTGTGTCATTACTTATAGAACAATAAATTTTGCTGAAGATTAAATATGTGAGCACTCCATATCTTCCTTTTCCGTGACATAAAGTTTGTATCAGCAAAAAGAGATAGAAGAGCGATTCGTATTTTTCTTGAAACAGCTGTACCTACGCAAAGTTTGTAATTATCGTTTTACTGTTGTTTAATTTGTTGTGATATAAACGTATCACTGGCTCTTAATTTGAAAAAAATATTATTGAGCTTAAGCGGCAGTTTCTCAGTAGAAAAAAATTAAATAGAGATTGGATTTGTGGCCGGTTGGTGGCAATAGGGTGGCCCCCTACTACATGGGGCTTAAATATAACTGGCGCAATGTGTGTACACCTCTGCCTCTGCCTCTGCCTTCAGGAATACTAGCGTGATGTTATGTTTCACATTTCGTCGGTTAGTGTTCAACGATACATTTTAATGGCGGTCATGCTGTTTCTACGGGATGCTCTTTTGGGGCATATATAAAAGGTTGCTATGTTTTATTAATTACCAAATTAATCACACCGATAAATACATCGAGGACTATATTAAGTACTGATTGCATAAGTAGGTAAGACACTAGAGAGAGAGACACTAGAGATGTTTCTTGACGGCATGTAAAGCCAAGTCAGAGGCCAATGGGCGGCCTAAGAACTCTCGACACTAGGTTATGCACTAACTACACGACAAGAAGAAAAAAATACGTACAATTGCCTCGGCCGCCCATTGGCCTCTGACTTGGCTTTACATGCCGTCAAGAAACATCTCTTAGGCATGTTGGTTTCCTCACGCTATTTTCCTTCACAAACAAGTGATAATTACACAATACGCACAAGGATCCGAAAAATCAGAGGTGCATGTCTTGGGTTCGAACTTGAAACCTATGACTTGGCAGTTAGACGGTCACATCACTAGGATATCACTGTTTTTTTTTAAATAATTTAGGTGCATATTGTAACAAGTATTGCAAAAATAAAAAGTATTGCAAAATAAAAAACTTGCAAAAATAAAAAGTATTGTAAAATAAAAAGTATCGCAAAATAAAAAGCATGCTTAAATTTAAAATTGTGGCATAAAGATGTAGTCTTAAGCAATCTGAGGATTATCATCATTATTTCTTTCCCTTCAAAGACTCTAAAGCTATCTTACAAACTTGTTTAGCAATCTTTTGTTTTACTCCTTTTTAGAGTTCCGTCTCGAAAGGGTTCCAAATTGATTCTATCTATTCTTGGCCTGTATATTCACATGGCTGTATGTTTTAATTAGAAAAAGGTAGTCAAATGTTTTCAAAGAATACCACATAATGACAATGGTTCTAATCTTATTAAACCATACAAAACAAATCATACCCAAAAAAATAAAAATAAATATGATTACAAAAACATAGAACATGTAGAAGAAGGAGCATAGAAGGGTTAGGCAAAGACGGTTGATGGCAATTTACTTGCCCACTAATACATGGGACTTAAACATAACAGGCAAACGTAGGTGTACTATTAGGTACATCTCTGCCTAGCCCTTCGGGGATTACAGGCGTGAGTTTATGTTATCGTTATGCCGAGGTAGCTTAAAGTAGGTACACCCACAGTTTGCCGGTTATATTTAAGTCACATGTGAGGATCTTACGGTTAGCTCGCCGTCCGTCCGTCTTAAGATAACAGGCCGTGTCGACGGCGCGTTCGTGTTCCACGCGCGCCTCAAAGAGATGTCAGCAAACGGGAAGGGGTTCGAAAGGACCGATGCCTGTCAGGGTTGCCGGACTGTTCGAAAGAGATACCGCGGCCCGGGAACACAAAGGGCAAAAGAAGGAACTGTTGAAGTTAAGGAAGGATTTTAGTCAGTACAAGTCTGACACTCCCTGCCGCGCCGCCCGGAGTGGGAGTGGTCATTTGATGATTTGCCATCCGTAAAAAAAAATAAAAATATAAAAGACATCTTACGGTACAGAACCCTTAGCTCGAGTTCATTTTCACTTAGCCGGTTCTTACGAGTATTATACCCCTTTTCAATTTCACATTTAATATAGTTTTAGAAAAAACCAAGAAAGATGTTTTAATTAAAGCTGAGTTTACATTTCAACAAACACTTTAAGGTAGACAGAACGCTTTAGTAGTCATGAATCAGGTGTTTATAATATAAGGTTGAGTGATGCGTTCCAAGTGACGAGAGATGAGCGATCACTCTTTTTGACATCATTGTATTACAATGACACGAAAACCTGTAACGAATCAACTGTTGTCTAACGGCCGTTTTCTATAACTTATTTACGTATAACGGTTAGTTAATATGCCTTACTTTAGTAGCTATTGGAGTTTCTGTAGACAAAGTTAGCAATGAATTGACAGGAATATCCTATCCACGTCACTTATCTGTCTCCCGGAGGGTTGACAGTAGGTGTTTCTTTAACTGTTTATCTGATACAGCAACGTTCCGTTAACTGTGAGTTATTGAAAACGGCCGTAACTTGTTTTAGTAGCTCGAATAAAAGGATGTTTTGTGTAAGTTTTAAATAAGATTCCAAATAAATGTTTATGCATTATACTGATCTGACTGGACTGACCACTTCTATCTTCTCAAATCGCGTTCTCGTGGCGCCCGGCGCCCGGCGTCCGTGCTCGTTTTTTCTATATGTTTTAAAAAGTCACGACGGCGCCGGCGCCGGGGCGCCGCGCTGCACTCCGTCTGCGCCCCGTCCGCGCCTCGCCCTCGTCTTACGTCTTTTTTGTGTATCCTGCGACTAAGTCGGGCACGCGAAGTGTTGCTCTTGCGTTTTCTAGGTATTTCTATATCTGTAATTTACATAGTCACTGTTTAATGAATTAAAAAAATCGCTTTAATAAAATAAAATAGATAAAAGTATCGCCTGGTAATATTTTATTCTACCAAAAAAAAAAACAATCGCTCTACCAAAGCGGAATCGTGTGCTTGCCAATATTTTTGTAGTTATGTTCTATTTGAAAAACTGCAGCTAGTTTAGGCAACAACAGAAATAAATTGATGTGTGAGCGTTAAAAAAGGAATATTGTTTTGTTAGAATATAGGTGATGGGCCGCAACAAATTGATGCGCACTGTTATATTATGGATACATTTGTAATAGCCTGTATAGCTGGCGTTTATTTTGAATATTAATTGGCCAAGTAGTATCGAAACATGACGTGTGTGGCGTATATAGAATAGAATAGAATAGAATAGAATACTCTTTATTATGTACACCATAAAAATTACAAATACAAATGTAAACATTATAAAAGGGGTGACACAATGGGCGGTCTTATCGCTAAAAGCGATCTTTTAAAGACAACCTTTGGATGGATTTAAGGGGGAAGGAGAGACAATACTGCAGGTAGCCTGTGGTGTACCATTTACATATATACAATAAATACATACATATATATACATAAAACATATTACACTTAAATACCTAAATACATTTTTATTATTATTATTTTTTATGATCAAGAAACAAGTAAATTATAATACCTAATAAAAATTAAGCCTAAGGAGAGAGATACAGCTTTTTTATCATGCTTTTAAAAATTGGCAGAGATTGAGCACGCCTTACAGCCACTGGCAAAGCATTCCATAAACAAACACAAACATATACCACGACACACGTTTTATAAACATATAAAACGATATGTCACCGAGAAAACTTTTTAAAGAAACTGTCTTGCTGTATGAGTGACAACAATGGCGAAACAGGTAATTCGTCATTGCCGAAGCCGAAGTTTTTCTAAAACTGGATGGATACTGTCACATAGGTACTGACAAATGCAGTACGAACTCATCTCAACACATCTTCACATTAATTTTCCATGAGTAAGCAAAGATAAATTAAATCAATGGAACTTTTGGGATTTTTATATTAAATTCCGCGAATCTTAAACCATTGGAGGTTAATGGAAATTAAATGGATGGACTTGAAACATGAATAAACACAATTCCATCTAGTTTTCCTAAGTTTAATTTGATTATTCTAAGTATTCGACCCACACATTGCAGTATACAAATGCAGTATACAGACAACCTAGGTAAGCGCTGAATCCTTCAAGCGGCTGTTATTTAGCCACAAGCTCCTCATGTGTAGCAACAATTACTTAACCATGCACCTTTATGTTTAAGTTATAAAGTTTTCATTCCCTCGCCTCTCTTAGTTTAAGTTACTGGAAAATAGGGGCCTAGCGTTATAAATTAAAAGAAGACCATTGGAAGGCCGCCCTCGACTTTATGAAGCGGGTACGTTCATTTAAAAACTTCATTATAACTTCACGGACGGTTTACCCCGGTACCATTGTACGTTTTCATGTTCCTTGTGTTTCGGGTTTTTAACTTAAACTATAGTTATTACACATCAGGTACAGGGTTTATGATGAACACCTTGAATAATATGTCATTATTCTAGACGAAACAAAAACGAATGCCTGATTTTCGGCGGCGGCGGCGATACCTCCTATATGGTCTTCTTCAATTTAAGAGACGAGGCTTACAGTATTTATATGAACGTTGGTACATCAGGTCTTGAAGGAAAATAAAATATCAAACAAATTGAAACTCAAGAACTATGTTGGGGTCGGCTTCGAATCTAACCGGAAGCAGCTGAATACCAGTATGCTATATGGAGCGACTGCCTATCTGACCACTACAACTCAGTTAGTATCTGAGTAATACTATACCGCTGGGTAATACTGGTTGTCAGACTTTCGGACCACTGACTACTTGGTCTGTCAAAGATCTACAAATGACAGCCGAGATCAACGGCTTAACGTGCTTGAATTGAAATGTGAAGATACTAAACAAATCTTGAAGTACTCAACAAAAAGTTTCACATACGGAGATCGCTTGAAAAGACACACGACGTCAAAATTACATCCTTATGATTGATCGCAACGCAGATTTAATATTGAACTCCGAGTCGGCGACAAACGGGGAAACAATTTCCTTTTGCAAAAGTTCTTAGTGAAGTCTCAAACAAAACGCTGAATACAAAATTTGTTATTATTCATATGAACATAAAGGGGAATTCGATATGCGCGAAACGTTTGTGGGGTCCCACTCATCTTTATTTGTTTTAGATTACTTTGGGTTCGTCTAAGTTAGGGAGGACTGTGAGCATACGCGGACTTATAAGGGATTCGCCAATAACAAACTTACGCGGCGATGCTGAAAAATATAATCACCAAGTTTTTCAATTCGAATTTGTAGCTTTGAACAAGTTTTTATCTGTTT
This sequence comes from Eugnorisma glareosa, assembly GCA_947578425.1. Lineage (NCBI taxonomy): Eukaryota > Metazoa > Arthropoda > Insecta > Lepidoptera > Noctuidae > Eugnorisma > Eugnorisma glareosa. The sequence goes on along the minus strand of OX387961.1, from coordinate 14,066,944 downwards.
TCAGGCATGAAGAAATTCTCTTAAGCAAACAAAATAACAATGTAAAAGTATGGAAGTCGCTTAATATTGTTCTTTTAGAGTTTATGTTGTTATAGTCAATACTAGCTGTTGCCCGCGACTTCGTTCGCGTGGAATTTTTGATGTGTTTGTGTGAGAGATAAAAAGTAGCCTATGCGCTATTCTAGACTAAAATCTATCTCTATGCCGTGTTTCATCCAGATCCGTTCAGCGGTTCTGGAGATTGAGTAACAAACATTCATCCAATCTTTCCCATTTACTATAGTAGTAAAATAGTCAATATTGTGTTTGTGTACTTTTTTTTAATTATTAGTTATTTATTTCAGAGAATCTCCACAAAAGTTACATTACTATAATGTCTCAAAACATAAAGACATTAAAAACATAAAATGTTAGTGTGTTAGTAACACAAAAATGTACCTAAAAATTTGTCAGTATTTTAGTACACCTTTAAGACCTAACTGATGCCTATATTTTATACAACACTACTTTGTGTTTCTTATAAAGTGTGTTTCTTTTGAGATAAGGTATTGTCATTTGAAACATTGATTGCCTACAAATATCACGTGAATTTTATTTGAAAAAGGAAAAGTATTATCATTTTTATTTGTGTATCCTAACCTTTATGATAACATAAAGGGTGTAACAATACCCTTAACGAAGCCGAAAGGCGCTTGGTCTCCCCATCATTGCGATCATTTTTTTGTTCTAGACCATACCTGGGAACCTTCTATGTAGTTACGGAGATATTGGGGGTCAAAGTTCCAACTTTTTCACACTTGTTTTTAATGTAAGATTTTTACTTTAAACACCTCCACGGCCCCCATACTATTCAATCCATCCATCAGTACAATGTTTTGACTGCGCTACATTGAGTCCTACCGTAAAACGTCATTTCCCAGCAATAATTTTTGCGTAAAGTTACTTAGTTTGATGTACACAATGCTTGGTTGACGGCTTCGTGAAGGGTCTTGTTACACCCTGTATAACTATTCAATGTGCTGATTCCAATCAACTTTTGTCATTACAAAAACCAGCACCCGTATGAAAACCCTTAACTCTAATAAATATATTACCTGGCTATTTGCGTGAAATTCACATAAAATTATAACAAAAATGTCGCCATTTTACTTGAATTTTTCATAGGCTGGGACGCGTTTCAGTAATTACGCCAAATACTTACTCTCTCTTTTCAGATAATAGCTCCTCTATTATCTGAAAAGTGGAAATATGTTATAAATGTCACATTTTATAAATATGAAGAAAAACCTGGTACAAAGCTAATGTTCATTGCACAACAACTACTAAACGAGAGATTCTATAGATGTTTAAGAAAACGATCATTTTTGGTGAAAATAAAATTATACTCATACAATAAGGGTAGCTAGTTGTGTATGAGATATGCAAAAGATATTAAATTAACTTATACATCCACTGTTTTTTTATTAGAAGAGTCCGATTACGTGTTGGGCCACTACAAAACTGAAAGTAAGTCTAGTCAACCTGTAAAATTTTTAGATTGATTGGTGTCTATCTTTTCAGATGACTGGATTTTGACGAAATTTGGCTCGCAGGTAGAACTTGACGTGGGTAGGATACTTTTATTTTAAATTTTCCGAGGTAATTTCAGTCATTTATGCGGGCGAAGCCGCAGTCTAAAGCTTGTATCTTTATTATTTTAATATTAAGAACCGTTTACACACTATTACCTTTACAGCCATTACAGAGACGTAAAATATATTTTAATGACAAAAATATTAATATTCCAGTTGAAGCCTACTAGTAATTAAATTATCTAGTCAACCAGAGGTTTAAGTTTGCATAAAATAATTAAAACTTTAAACTATCACTTTCATTTTAATCTCGTGGATGATGAAACTGAACATTTTAATAATTTGAGGTCTTGACGTATACTCGTTTATTAAAATGAGTTTTTAATGAAACCACATTAAAATAACGTTGTTTTTCTAGTAACAAAATAAAATGGAATATAAAACTAAACCAACCCGAAAGGTGTTGATACTGTTCTAAATTTTCTTAATTGAAACTTGTTGATTCTTTGTGAAATAAAAGAAATTACTTTTAGGTATAATTTTTGGATCATGTACCTACCTACGTTACAATAATTTCAAACATATTTGTTTAAAACCATTCAAATGCAGAAAATATAATTATTGGGTCACATTAAAATTTAAACCATTTTTTTTATGAAATAAGCAGTATCTTTGTGCACTTCTATGTTTATATACCTATTGTCCTTTTGAGTATATTATAAGTACATAAAAAAAAAATAACCTTTTCAAATTTGCCCCGTAAAAAACTCAACCAAAAACGTGTAACTTCTGACATTCTTTTGTTTAAAGGTCAGTTACCCAGATAAGCCCGAAATAAGAGCAAAATAAAAATAATACAGTAACAGTAAGTGCTTTTTATCGAGTAAAAGCTTGTAATAGACGGCGACACATCAAACTATACATATCCAGTATAAGTTGACCTCCCTTTGTATGAGCTTGCTGGACAGTGAGAGATCAGCGTATACTGGTTTTGCATAGCTGGATTGGTCGTCATGTGTATGTCCTATTTTTATTCTTATATGGATTTTTTTCAGGCATACTTAACTCGACAAGAATGTGTATAGGTAGATCTAAAGGGTGTCAAAGACACTTAACGAAGCCGAAAGGCACTTATTCTCCCCGTCATTGCGATATTTTTTTTGTTCTAGACCATACCTGGGAACTTTCTACTTCCGGAGATATTGGGGGTCAAAGTTACAACTTTTCCACATGATTTTATTGTAAGACTTTTTACTTTAAACACCTCCACGACCCCCGTGCTATTCAATCCATCCATCAACACAATGTTTTGAGTGCGTTACATTGAGTTCTACCGTAAAAAGTGATTTTTCACCTCAAAAAAAAAGTCGTTTCCCATCAATAATTTTTGCGTAAAGTTACTTAGTTTGATGTACAAAATGCTTGATTGACGGCTTCGTGAATGGTCCTGTTACACTCTGTATATCTACCTGCGCCAAATGGACCACTTGTACAAAGTTACCTTACTGTGCTTCTTCGACCAACGGTAAACAAATCCTTTTAAATATATATCAACATCCTCGACCTCCTCCGGAGGCCTCGTAAAATCCGAGTGCGGATTGTTGCGCTTAAACTACCCTCATACTAAAATATGTACGATTCTACGCACGATTCCCTATGGCAGATATTTTCGGGGAAACTTAACCATATCTGAGGCATAGCAGGGTCTTTGTTTTATTTGTTGCAGTTTTTGTCCGGTAGGACCTTTGATTATATAATGTCTAGATAGAGCATCAAATGTGCGCGAATGTATCAAAAAATATCAGCCAACTGTTGGCCTATAAGTTCGCACACAGAGATATACAGATATTTGGCAGATTTTTTCGGAGAAACTTAACCATATCTGAGGCATAGCAGGGTTTTTGGTTTATTTCTTGCAGTTTTTGTCCGGTAGGACCTTTGATTATATAATGTCTAGATAGAGCATCAAATGTGCGCGAATGTGTCAAAATATATCAGCCAACTGTTGGCCTAAAAGTTCGCACACAGAGACGTACAGATATTTGGCAGATATTTTCAGAGAAACTTAACCATATCTGAGGCATAGCAGGGTTTTTGGTTTATTTGTTACAGTTTTTGCAACCTCATCATAAAGCATTTATTTTATGTGCCTACAGGCGCCGTCCACATTAGCCCTGGCCCTAACAACTGGACGACATAGAGAGAGATCTCAGCAGCGGGAAGACCCAGGCTAACTGTATCAGTATAGGCGCATTATCGTAAACAAAAAGATTAAGCTACACACACAATACTTTGATAGTTATTATGCCTTGTGACTGGGACCACAACACATAATAACTATCAAAGTATTGTTGTTGGTCATTCTAAGGCATAGATCTCTATGGAGGAGAGAGGCAAAAAACTCCATGGCCACTATTTTAAAACAAAATATTGTGACAATAGCGTACTTTGTGAGAGGTATACTAATATTATAAAGAGGTAAAATTTGTAAGTTTGTATGTAGGGGGTAATCTCTGGACCTACTGAACCGATTTTGAAAATTCTTCTACTAATAGGAAGCTACATTATTCTTGAGTGCCATAGGCTATATTTACAACGTGCCCGTGAGATATTTCCCGACAAAAACGCGAGCGAAGCCGCGCGCAACTGCTAGTTCAGGTATAATTCGGGCAACCAGGCTGATAAAGTTGTATATGGTACGTGGTTATAACGCTGGGTCTAGCTCGAATAGTGCCAAGCCAACCCACAAGCGTAAAGCGTTAATGCCGAACGGAGTAAGCCGATCGGTACGAGCCAAATAAATCCGAGGATGTGTACTAACAGCTTTGTATAGCGGCTTTGTAGACAACCCAAGTCTCGTTGGTCTAGCGGTCGCAAGCGCAACTGCCTGTCCTGGATTCGATTCCCAGGTCGGGCAAACTGTAACTGGGTTTTTCCATCAGAAATATCTCAATTACAGCCACGGAGCCTGGATTTGTGCCCGGTTGATAGCAATAGGCTCGTCCCCTATTAACCCCCTGTTAGCTTAAACATAAAATGGTGAAATGTGGGTTTACTAATGGGTACACCGCTGCCAAACCCTTTAGGGATTACAGGCGTGAAGCTATGTTATGTTAGTTGACAACCCTACATGAATTCACAAGAATACTATGAAAATGAGTAGATTATCTCTAGTAATCTATCTAATTATTATAAAGACGTAAAATTTGTTTGTAAGTTCGTAAGTTTGTATGTAGGGATTAATCTTCGGAACTACTGATCAGATTCTGAAAATTCTTTCACCAACAGGAAGCTACTTTATCGTCAAGTGTCATAGACAGTACATTCTGCACATAACGAGAGCGAAGGCGCAAGCAAAAGATAGTTGTTAAATAAAGTAATATAGTTTTTAAATTGAATGGAGTAAATTAAAATAGTGGTACAAAAACCTACAACTAGTTTTTTCCCGCAATTTTATTCTAGTTTTCAATTATTTTGCTCCAATTTTTAAAATTAATAGTAATTATCTTACTATAAAAAGAAAAATTATAATTATCAGAGTACTAACAATGCATTCCTGCCAATGATATTGCTTTGATACGTAAGTTTTCATTAATACGTGTAAATACCTTCCTGTCGCTAATGTAAGTAAAATTATGTAAGCTATTGAATCTCCGAGTTTTTGTTTTATTCATGGTAAAACACGGGCAAAATCTTTTTGAAATTTGTGTACACAATATATTTAAAAAAATGTGGATGAACGGTTATGTTATGGTAAAAAGCGTGGTTTCATATTTCACCATCAAGCAAATGGTGAGCCTAAATGTCCGTCGGTCCTACTAGAATTGACGATCACTACCATACATTTGTAGTATTTGAATTTGCATTTAAAACTCATAGGGGCGTTTTTTAAAATTTTAGTAGTTGTTTTTTGGGACGAAGGTTTATGCACAACTAAAAAAAAAAGCAGTAGGTGCAATAACAGAAAAAGACTAGAAACTGTTTATAACTAAAACATATAAGAATAAATACATATATATATATATATATATATATGTACATATGACAAATTAAACAAAGTTAAGAGAGATAAACAAGAAAAACTACCAAAACTTAGTTCTGAGACGAATCTGCCAACTTCTTGCGTATAATTATGTTCTCGAGCTTTCACTTTGAAAGTGAACCGAATGGTCACCATCCTGATACTCTGAGGGAGCGCATTCCAAAGAAAGACCGCCTGGACAAAGAAATAAGATTTTATAAATCAGAGCGGTGAGAAGGACTCGTAGAAGACAGTTATTAGCGGAACGAAGATTCTTGCTGTACGCAGAGCATAAGTATGGATAGAAGTCAGATAAGAAGGAGAAGTGGGTTTTGTGAAGAAGAGAAAACGGGGTAAACATATTGCTTGATCGCGATCCAGGATTTTTTTATGTGCGACGAAACTCAGTGGGCAGAACGAAGAATAAATCGTTTCAGTAGGTACTCCTGCTTTTTTTGACTTCACACATATCTAATCAATTGTAAAACCCAGTCTTGAAAAATACCAGAATATCTCTCACTCATAAAGAAATAATAATGCATAACCCTTACCTACATAGTAGGAAAACTATATCGCAATCTAAGTTCAGAACTATACACACCCCTGGCTTTTTTTAATGACTGGTATAAAATAAATAATCATGAAGGAATGCCAGCAGAGCTCGTCGGAAATAGATCATGTTTTTTTTCTAATTGAAAAGAGGCGCAGTGCTTAGTCATGAGGTTGGACTTTTATCTCTAACAGCGCAAAGGGTAAAAACTTTGGTATGGTATGGCCACTTTAAGTGTGCTGCTCAAGGTGGCGTTGCTTGTAAAGAAAATTTACATCGATGTGTCAAATTTGGTACATTTATTTTAGTTCTGTGTTTTGCCGCCTGCACAGTTAAGTTGGTTGAAGTGTAAGAAGCGAAGCTGCCAAAAATAAAATGTTATAGGTAGAAGCCAAATCACACCACAATTGTTTAGTACACGTAATCAGTAAAACTCTCTTCATTGCTTTAGATCTGTTTCGACTTCGACGAGTTTCAGCATCGTCCTATTATCCGATAAAATAAAGATCTAAAGCATCAACAGTAAAAGAGAAAAAACCTACGATACAATCAAAACAAAGAAAACGAGCCAAACATGTCTGCGTGCGGCAGCGTGCGGCCGGTGTACAGAGACAATAGACGCACAGTGTAAACACCGTGCGTCTATGACTCTGTGTGCGAACTTATAAGCCAACAGTTGGCTGATATTTTTTGACACATTTGCGCACATTTGATGCTCTATCTAGACATTTTATAACCAAGGACTGGTACCTGTCTAGCCTTCCTTTCTTATGCTCATTATAATAGAATCTTGTACGCCTTCTGCTAGTAACATTAAGTCCATAATAAAAGGTACCTAACTTTGTATTGTTCCAGTTTTTCTAGGCAGCTTGGAAAAAGAGTCTGAACATAACGGCTAATGAGCCAAAGAACCTTATTTACCCGAGACAGCTACTTGTGTCATGTTGGGAAATATGATATCTATCTAAACAGTATTAGCCGGACAAATAGCCTGCTTTATTCAGGGATCGGACTTTTATTGGTAGTACGAAACCTATTATTTCAGATAAATTTCATTTTATTTTCTTGAACATAGTTCATAAATTACTTACCTACGTAATATTTCCGAGGGATGAAAAATAAAACAGTTGAGTATATTTGGAGGTTACTCAAGTTTTTTTTTATTAATAAAAGACTTTGTTGTTCGCAAATCACGTTGCTACAGTTAAGGAAAGGCGTAATTACCCAAACCCAGACATAATAAAACCTTTTAATGAGTGCCTAAAATCACACTCATGACGTGCTAACTACCAAATAATTTGTAGGTAATAATCAAAGCATTTATTTCAAGTAGGCCAGTTACAGGCACTTTTGAACTGTCGAAACAAAGATAATGATTAAATGTAGCTACAGTCCCAGTCACAAGGCATAAAAACTGTGAAAGTACTGTAGTTGCCCATTCCCTAGCGTAGATCTCTATGGAGAAGAACGGGCACGAAACTCCATGGACACTCTTTTAAATCAGCATATTGTTACAAAACCTTGGTTACATCATTCATATTGAGATGGTACATTATGTGAGAACGATGTAGCAAGATGTGCACGTTAAAAGTGTCCATAGTAAATACAAAAAAGACAATTAAAAAAAAAAAAAAAAATTAATTCAAATAAGCCGTGGTAACTAAGAGATGACCAGTCACAACTGACAGCGCCCGTTCACGAACATGACGCATGGATCAGCACCATTCAACTCAACCATTTTGAAGGGAACTAAATGATCCGACGCACGCGCCACCATCAGCGAGACATTGAAAACTAAAACCTAACCTTTTACGAAGCCTGGAATGTATAATTTTCGCAAAAATCGATTTGGCTGTAAACCAAACTTCAGTCATTTTAGTTCCAAATTACTGCTACGGAGTATAAAGACACTTGAAATCTGAAGCATTGATTAATAATCCACAATAATAATGTACAATGTTCCTTAGTATCGTTGCCCTGGCCGCCACAAACTCAACGTAAACTAACATTCGAGCAACGCACCCTACCGCCACGCACGTTAACGGATCAGCTTTGAATAATAATCGGGTTCGTCACAAGAAGCTATTGGACTCCAAGGAGATCAGAATTATGCGACAAATGCTCCAACTGCTAAAGCGTTTTACGACTGAAATGACGCGCTGAATCGGATTTGGATCACGTCCTCTTGCAAAGACAGTTTGACGTGTTGTCGTCGACTTGCATAAATTTGCAAGATTAAACAGGGCCTAGAGGCACCACTCACCCTAGATGCGGTCTGTACCTATTTACATAAATGTATTCCCTTTCTGGCAGCGGACATCTTTAACCACGAGTCCACGAATATTTACTGCGGCCTTGAGTGTCTGAGCTTGTGTAGGTAACTATTTCCCGATTTATCCGAGTGTCGTGTCTAGCCAATTAATGACGTGTCAGATAAATCATTCGTAGCGGTTAATTACGACGATCTGTTTTCCTATCATTTCTAATAGTACAAATAAGGGTAGCCATATCAACGTTGTCCGCCCACATAACAGTCCGTTTTATGCTTGGTAATATATCGAAAAAAATATCACATTTGGAGCATGAGATATTGGAATCATCTCAAGTTGGACAGGGCTCAAAATTGTCTCTCTTGTGACCCCGTTGAAATCGTTGAATTTTGGGTTTATTCGCAGGCACAAGTCAACTCATCCCTTTGGGGAATACATTCATGGTTGTTATCTATGTATTTGCTTCCGTAAGATTAGAAGATCTCCAAACAGTATCAAAGCGTACGTGCTGCCACTGAGTGACGTCATGCATAGCAATAGAGAAGGTATTGTGTTCCAAGATCAAGCGGGAGATAAATAGAATCAGATGGTAATGCACCCCGTGAATAGATACTATCGACACATACAATGACTATGGTATATATACAATGTGTAACAGAATAAACGCACAACCTCTTAACGGGTCATTGTACTCATCATTATGAACAACTTTCACTATGGGACTAACCCCGAAACCCGGAAAAAAAAAAAACAGCTGTTCAGTACATTTTGTCAAATTATGCGCACAGAAATGTATGGGGCAGTCGATTTTTTTTCGCGATTTCAGTGTTGGTCCCATAGTGAAAGTTGCTCATAATGATGAGTACAATGACCCCTTAAGAGGTTGTGCGTTAATTCTGTTACACATTGTATATACCATACTAGCTTTTGCCCGGGGCTTCGCTCGCGTTAGTTTAGAAGGCAACAAACAAACTTACTTTCGCATTTATATTACTAGTTAGGAAGTTAGGATTAGGATGTGCCTTTGAATATTTTTTTGATAGCCTAGGAAAAGTTCTTCTAAGCTACTTATATTATGACCTGGCAGTTTATTAGGCCCTTGGCCCTCCATAAATAAGAAAAACACCAAAAGGTTATAATTTGTATGATCTTATTATTCCCAAAGAATCTATCTGACTGAACTTGCGAAGCTTTATAATAAATCTGGTTAAGAGCGTCGAACCAAAGCAGCAGTCATTCTTTTGTAATCATTGTTTATTATAGGAATCCAAAAAGCAACAAAAGAAAGTGGTCGTGATGTGATTATCCTATAAACTGTTGCATGTTGTTCCATGAAATCCTGTAGTAATTTATAATATTAATTCCTAAATAATTACTTTAGGTCATTGGACAATGTAATCTTATAGTTTTTTCACTATCCCACGGGCACGTTGTAAATATAGCCATAGCACTCGGGGATAATGTAGCTTCCTATTAGTGAAAGAATTTTCAAAATCGGTTCAGTAGGTCCAGAGATTACCCCGTACATACAAACTTACAAACAAATTTTACCTCTTTATAATATTAGTATAGATGTGCAGTTTCACAGGATACATTTTAATAAAAAAATATTTAATGCGGACACTGTTTTTGTCTCTGTTTTATGTATTACAAGCTTTTCTTTGATTTGACAAGCAATTCGCTTGTACTCTGCTTGTAACCATATAATTCAATCATGATTCGAAAATCTCGTGGCGCCTTGTATTGTTTACATAAGAAAGTTTTTGTTGTTTTCCTCAGGTACAGTTATTTTTTTCGGGATGAAAGGTACCCTATGTCCGTTTCTGTACACCTGGCAACATATATGCAAAATTTCAGGATGATCGGTTCAGTGGTTTAGGCATGAAACGGTAACACTACTTTCGCATTTATAATTTTAAAAAGCTATGATTATATTTTTTTAGTAATTTTGTGTATTCTATTTTTTATCAAAAAAGTGCAAACATTCATTGAGTTCAGATTCTCAATATTTTTTGAGCGAAAAAAGATCTTTACTCATTTGTTTCATCAATTTAATAATACAAAAGCAAACTCTATTTTTAGAACACCGTAGCATTGTAAGGTAGAAACGATCGCATTCAATGAAATTTCCTCAAGCAATATCAGTGGATAATAAATCGCTTTTACTTCATTAAGCTCAACAAAAGAGATACATTTTTCGCACAAACGTATTAAAAGCACTCCGGGAAATATCGTAGACGTTTACAAATTTTAATATTTAATTTTCACAAGGTGAATTCTTTTCGTGAATATGAATTGACTCACGGAATTCTTATCGGACTGTTTCTGGGACCGACACGGCTTTTAATACGTGATCCGAATGCTTCTCAATTATAGGAGCTTAAGGAGAGAAGCCCGCTCGGGAACGAAGATGGCGCAAGTGTTGGACGGAACGCGTTTTGTTTTTGTTATGCTACGGATCATTACTTCAAATTGTCTTGTCGAAGATAAATAATAAAGTGTTTTCTTAATCTTTCTAGAAACTTAGAAGTGACCGCACTGGCTATAACAGTCAAATAGTTTGAACTTCCAATTACTCAATACGTTAAATTTAACGCTATTCGAATTGCAAATAACTTTCTGTTTACGACAAACGTTTGATGACATTGAAAGAGACAAAATGGTATTTAAATATGTGTGATATGTGTTACAAGTCACATCATTGTGTACCTAGTACTTATTAAAACATAACATAACAATTTAAAACTCAACATTCTATGACTTAAACCACAAAATGATATAAAGTATGAAAATGTATTCAGTTCGCTTGAGTAACAATCGGTGACAGATGCATTAGCTACGGGAATTCGGCAATTTATCGGTAACATTCGCACCTCACCCGTTAGCAAAATATCAAGTGTCAATTTTATAAAGAAATTGTTTGTTGTAGAATGTTTGATACCTTTTATTTGTATTAACATTTTGCCCACAAGTAAATTGTGGCCTGCATGGACCTGGTGGCCTACGATGACATCTTAAAGTAGGAGTAACTCCAATGTGCGAAGGAGATGGCGCTAGATGACCTGTATAGCTCTGTCTCTTTCTCACACTGGAATTACTGCTGCTTTAAGACGTTATAGTAACCCCCTTGAGCATGACATCTGGCTAGTCATGGAGATGGCCGGTGAAGTTAAGTTCCGACCGAATGGTGGTCAAGGGTGAGCCAAAGAAAAGCGCGCAAAGACATTTAAAAGCGCGTTGCGCTGACATTATCGTCACAGTCGCGGGAAATACTTGGGGACTTGAGGGACGCACAGAACTAAGAAGTATGGCATAATAAGGTTGCCTGTCCATTGAAGCGGAGCGAGGAAACGGAGAAATATTAATCAATAGGATTGCATACTAGAGCTGAGCGGAGATTTTATGCAATCCTATTGGCCGATATCACCGTTTCTCCGCTCCGCAGCATCGCTCCGCTTCAATGGACAGGCAGCCTAACGGGGAGGCCTATATCCAGCAGTACGTGATTCTGGGCTGATATACATAAATTAATTAATCTTTAGAGAGTCAAAATTGGTAATCTAATCACACTAGTTCGAAGCCTAGGAAATGTAAAAAAAAAACATGTGATATTTTTGGTAAGAATGCCATAATCTATTTACTTTGTACGTAAGTTTACAATCAAAGAAATAAACAACTCAGTTTACAATTAATACAAATTCGCGATATGAAAATAAAATTGCAATACAAACAATTTTATTTCCGAATTAAGATTTAGTACGCCAAGTGAAATGATAACTAGAACACAATTCTCAGTAGAATACAGAAAACATTCCATTCCTGACCAGAATACAGGATAGAATTCTCTAGCATTCAAGAAAGTACGCAGAAGATTTATTGCTGTATTCAGTTTTAAAATGTTACATGTATTTTCTTTAAAGTTCAAGTATAGTCTTGTCTTGTAACATAAGTTTTCTAGTGATTTACCGTTGTTTTATCGGAAGGCTCATTTTGAATTCTTCGAATCTGTTTAATAAAAGTTATTACGGAGAAGTTCCTCAGGGGAAGGTAAACTTTATGGAAATTATCTTTATGTACTATGTTTCTCAATACATAGGCCAGTTACCTATCACGAATTACTACTAGATATAAAGGCTCATCTATACATATACATTAAATTGAAGAGTCTGTTTCTAATTTCAAAATAACAGCTTTTTACTGAATGCATATGAAAGTATATACGGCTCTTATAACAAAAAAACATTTTTTATTTTTATTTTGTCTGTCTCTTTGTTCCGCCTAAATCTCCAAAACAGCTGAATCGATTTTGACGGGAGTTTTACTGGAAGATAGCCAATGTTACAAGGAGAAACTTAGGCTACTCATGTTTTACAGAAATAATTAGGGTTCCGTGCGAAAAAATCAAGGACCCTTGAAATTATTAACAAAATCCAATTCATACAGGAAAGTAATATTATTGTAATGTAATATTATTATAATATATTTTCACGCGGACAAAGGTCGCCGGCAACATCTACTTTTCTATTAATCTCAGACTTTCTTTTTCTCACAAGTGGTCCAATTCTATCAACACGTTCTTCTATTACAGGAAAGAAAATTGCCAAATTATTGCTGCATCAAATATTCCTTATTGCCACGGTATACTTGACAGACAGCAAATTATTCTCACTATTTTCTAAACGTCAAACCGTGTGTGAATCCACACTTATGCTGTAACTCGGCGCTTTCCAACCAAGTGACATAATTCAATGCGAAATTGACACATTGACAACGCATTGACAATGCTTTTTATGTCGGATAGAGCGGTAAGGCGGCATTCACACTATAACTAGGTGAATAGATCGGATTTCCTTATGTGTTTTTGTAATACTAGCACTTCGCCCACGACTTCGTCCGCTAAACTTGTGATATATCGGGCAATATGCATGATTAAATACAATTTCTAGTCTATAGCACCCACGAATAATGTATATTTCGATCACTGAAAACATTTTTAGAATTGGTTCACTAGTTCCGGAGACTACCCCCTACATACAAACAAATTTTACCTCTTTATAATATTAGTATAGATATAGATAAAAAAAACGTGTTAAATAATGTAAAAAAGATAGCTAGCTTGATTTGTAGGTACCTATTCGGAAATAATATAAACAACTCATAGAAAGAAAATAACTTCTCTTTAATTTTGATTGTTTTAGGTAATGCGAATTTCAGAAAATTGTTCACATTTCACATAGGTAAGTCAGTTTTTCACCCCATGAAAAATTACCAATAAGTTCAAAGTCAGCCTAAATATTAGATATCAAAATATTAAATAAAAAACAAAGCACATTATTACGTATATTCCTCGAAGCCCTATTCTTCCAGGAACAAAAACGTAAAGTTTAAAGGAAAATACGTATTATTCCACATTCGACATTATATTTTTCTCCGTAGTTTCATCGTTACAAAGCCAGTATAATCCTATTCTTATGAAACCATATGAGGTATAAAGGAAAATAATTTTATTGTTAGATCAGCTTTTCTAAAAATATACTTACCAATACAGTGACCTATAAACGATTATTTCTGGAAACCAAAGTTGTTGCTTCATGTCAAATGATACAACCATGTTATATCCGGAAGCAGTGGTGGGCGTATTTATACAAAACAATCCAAATATTTCCAACTAGCTATTGCTATATTATTATATATACCTACATATTTCCAACTTATTATTCTAAAATATTAGTTCCTATTTGAATCAGATTTTACAACTAGTGAACCGGCCCGGTTTCGCACGGGTAGTACGAGCATATTATGCCTACTTGTTTTTTGTCTGTTGTGGGGTCGCATCAACCTGATGCGTCGAACATGTGGATTAGATTTAAATGTAAAATATTTTTTGCGTTAACTCTTAAGATATTCATTTTAATTATATGGTATAAAAGAATAAAATAATGTGTTTGAAATGCTTAAGGTAACTAACGTAGTATTTAAGTTGATGAGGATTAATTCTGTATCCGTCTAAATAGCTTAAAATTACTGCATTATACGTGACCATTTTTAAAAGATAAAATGGGTATAGTAAGCTACCCTTAAAAGATAGATATATGCCGTCGTGATTTTTTGTAGACCTATAAAAGAGTAACATCCCACCATCCATTGTTTTTTTTTTTATCTCAAAGAGATTAGGCAGCGTTTTCGATGAAAGCTCCCAGGCGGCTTGATTTTTCCCACACTTCCAACAACATATTTCAACAAATTTACACAAAACCTTGGCAAATTATACACTTCCCATTAATCCTACCTTCTTCATTAATCACTCTATCTATTGGTGAAAACCGCATAAAAATCCGTTCAGTAGTTTCAGAGTTTATCGCAAGTAGACGGACAGACTGACACACTGACAGACAGACGCGGAGGAAAACTTTATTTTATAATCTGTAGCGATTTCAAGGGTTTTAATTTTTCTGCACGGAACCGTAATCCTTTTTCTAAAATAAAAGTAGCCTAATTTACTAAGTTCTTATGACAACAGCTCGCTGCCAGTACTCGTAAAAGTCCCGTCAAAATCGGTCCCGCCGTTTCGGAGATTAGCCGGATTAAACATTCAGATAGACATGCGTGACGTCTGTACTACACGAGGAGCTACACTGAGGAGCTCGTGGCAAAATAATAACAGCCGCTCGGGTTGATCTTTAGGTTAAGCCGCGCTTGCCTAGGTTGGTCTGTGGATGGGTGACCGCCCATGACATACCGAGTTTTCTCCGTGCCTCGGAAAGTACGTTAAGCCGTTGGTCCCGGCTGTCAATTGTAGATCTTTGACAGTCGTTACAGGTAGTCAGTTACCCAAAAAGTCTGACAACCAGTCTTACTAAGGGAATCGTATTACCCAGTAATAAGTGGGTTGTGGAGGTCAGATAGGCAGTCGCTCCATGTAAAATACTGGTATTCAGCTGCATCCGGTTAGACTGGAAGCCGACCACAACATAATTGGGAAATGGCTGATGATGATGTGTGATACTACACCTAGAGGTGTAGTATCACACATCCCTAACCCTTCTGATAATACATGCGTGATATTATGTTGTGATAATGGTCAGGAAAAAGAAAATTATTCATTTCAGAAATGTTGACTTTCAACAGGACAGGCCTACCGTTATAACTGGTTTAGTTTTTGTACACGTGTTACTAAAAAAAAGTATTTCCACAAACTGCCAACATACAGGATTGACGGAGATCACATTCCCCAAAGACCTTTTACATAAGTCCAGAATTACATTCCAAATATTACGGATTCTTGCCGAAATACTAGCTCAGATATTGCCCTGTTGCTTCTACATAAGTATTATGATTTGTATTATCTTTTCAGCAGATTTCGTGAAGAATTTTGATGAAAATGTTCTGGGAATTTGTCTAGACTAAATATGAATGATATTTTGCTAGGTACTTGAATTGTTTTCAAATGCCTAGGTACTAAATGGATTGTTTTCGGATGATATTACAGCTGTAAATAAACCTAAAAAGAAAATCTAAAACCAGATTATGTACGTAATTTTTTTGGGACTCTGCAAGAATTTGAAACGGTGTACTTTAATGTTTGTGCATTCCTTAAGCGACTATCAATGCCTAGTTTCAAACAAGAACAAAATTATCATTACAGTTCACATAGTAAATATTCCGTATCTAGTATTAATGATAATTTTTGTGACCATGACAGAACAAAATTTAAATCAACTTTATCATACGAGATGGGCAGAAAGAACTATTGTAGCAGTTTGCGTTTATTTACACATTTAAAAAAAATTACATCGTTTTGTTAAGTACCTAAAAAGTCTGACAACTAGTCTTACCAAGGGGTATCGTATTACCCAGTACTAGCGGGGTTGTGGAGGTCAGATAGGCAGTCGCTCCATGTAAAATACTGGTATTCAGCTGCATCTGGGTAGACATACTTGGGAAAAGGCTACGCAGATGATGATGATGCCTAACATAAAATACGCAAGCTTATTAGTTTTCTTTGAATCCAAACAGCTGTTTGGTGAAAAATAGCCTTAGATCGCGGGAATTTCTTAGAAAACGTATGTACTCAACCCATATGTGTACACAGCTTTAGACAAGAAAGGGAACACACGCCGCCGACGTTGGTCCGACAGTTACTGGAGAGGTTTTCAAATAATACTTATAAAACCTTTTAATAGTGCACTTTCTTACCGTGGCAGGTGCAACGGATTTATATCAAAAGATTTCGAAATGAATTAAATTTTGCCATGAAGGAAGAGAGCTTTCGAAAATATTTCTACCAATTTCTTTAGGACAATTTATTTATACGAAATCTCGAATATACAGGGTGTAACAGGACCCTTCACGAAACCGTCAACCAAGCATTATGTACATCAAACTAAGTAACTTTACGCAAAAATGATTACTTGGAAACTGACTTTTTTTTAGATGAAAAATCGCGTTTAACGGTAGGACTCAATGTAATTCACTCAAAACATTGTGGTGATGGATGGACTGAGTGTGTACGGGGGTCGTGTAGGTGGTTACAGTAAAAATCTTACGTTAAAAACATGTATTATTTTTAAACTTGTGAAATAGTTGGAACTTTGACCCCCAATATCTCCGGTTCCGAGGTATGGCCTAGTACAAAAAATATATCGCAATGATGGGTAGAACAAGTACCTTCGGCTTCGTTAAAGGTCTTGTTACACCACCACCTTTATAGTAACTTAATACAACATCACACCTGTTTTTCCTCTAAGGAATAGGTAACCTAATTACCTAAGAGCCCTTTTTTCGTACATAATAAATTATATCAGCTGTTATTTTATTTTCGAAATACGAGATCACAGTTTTTCTACGTAATTTGTCTCTTGGTCTATGCCCCTTTTTTATTTTTTTGGATGGGTAATCATCAACCCTCCCGCTCTGGGCTGAGCAGGAGGGAGTGTCAGACTTTTACTAACTAAAACCCACCCATGTTCCTTCTTTTGCCCTTTGTGTTCTAGGGCCGCGGTATCTCTTTCGAACAGTCCCGCAACCCTGGCTTGGTCTATGCCCCCAGGTTAGCTTTACTATTCGAAACTCGAACCAAAACTTTACATATTCATGTATTTCAATGCAACTTGCAAAGCTTAATTACTAATAAGTTTGTATGACTAACAAGTTAGGCACATGGACTTTCAAAGCGACCGCTAGTAGTTCCTACCTTTCGCCCTGCTTTAGGTTTCAATTACACGGAGCTTTGACATTATTCTAATGATCACCTACAATGGAGTTAGTTCATACAACAATAAAGCGTTTTACAATGTCCACAAGCGTTACATTAACTTACTAATAAACTCCCAGATTATTCAGCATAAGAGCTAACAGAGGAGAGCTGCTAAAATTTAATCAATCTCAGAAGTTAGCCGTTTGTACCCGACGGGCTCGTCCACCGCAAACACTGCTAGCTGTTGCAATGTTCCCCCGTGAGGAATATATTGCACATTTGTTGCATATTGTGTTGAGTGTTAGGTGGACCCCACATAATACGTCACGTCCTGCTCCTGTTACCGCCAACGCCTGCATATAGAATGGAAGCCTCTCTCTGTGTATTACGTAGACAGTTAGAAGCATTGGTTAACTGGAACTGGCCATTGTGTAATTTAACGATAGAAGGCTGTAACAGGAATATTGTTGAAGATATCAGATTCTGTTTCGGTTGGTTCCCAGAAACGTGTAAGATAAAAAATGTTCAAGATGTCTTTAGAGCGAGCTTTGTAAGATTTGTTCAATAAATCGTGATGAACTTTGCTATGATATTCCTTTGAGGAAAATTTTCTAAATGCAACAGAAAAGGAATCCAACATTACATTTTGTTTTAGCAGATTCTCAAATAATATTATTCGCATAATCTGGGTGCGTGCGTTATTTGCATTTCGGCTTGAAAAGGGTGTTATTTCGGTTAGAATTATTAAAAAAATGGGGCGTTTATTATGACAGGCGTACGTTTATCTCTGAATCTCTACGTGACCGTATGATCTTCAGATAGGAATAGGCTATTGTCGCTGTCTGCAGCTGTCGGACCTACTAAGTGAATATAATTGGGATATGGGATACAACCTCTTCTAACCGCAGTTTTCAATAACTTACTAACAGTTAATGGAACGTTGCTATCTCAGATCAACAGTTAAAGAAACATCAACTGTCAACCCTACAAGAGACAGGTAAGTGACGTGGATAGGCTATTCCTGTCAATTCATTGCTAACTTTGTTTATAGAAACACCGATAGCTACTAGAGTAAGGCATATTAACTAACCGTTATACGTAAGTAAGTTATAGAAAACGGCCGTAAGAGGTTTATTATTCCTATATGAGCCTGGATAATTTAGCATATCACCATTGTAGTGCTCTACAATGCCTTTATATTACATTGCAGGAACATTGTTTCATGGAACTGGTGGAACATAACAGGTGGTAATATCTAGTGTTGTGATTTTTTTCTGACATATTTGGCATACTTTTATGGTGTTTTATTGATATTTATGCCAATAGACACCTCTTTCTTTACCTTCTTATGTTAATGTATGGTAGGTATGTGTGTCTTAGTACCAAAGCCTAGGTTGTATCTCTTAGGCACATTCATCCGCTCTATATCCACAGCCGTGGCAGAAAGGCTAGTCGTCTCCGGCACGTGCCGCCAGCTGAATGTTTATTGCATTGAGATTGCGGCATAACTCGACCGGGTTATAATAAGTGTGAATGTGAGCGTCTTAAGAGGTTTAAGTGGGTATTGTTGGGTCAGGGTAATGGATTCGGTGTTGTGTTTATTTTGGTTTGGCTTGGCCCTGCATCATTGACATCGGCAAAGGAAATCGTCGCGAGGAAACTTGAATTTATAATAATGATTAGTGTGTGCCGTCGAGAAATAATATCTCTTAGGCATGTTTGGTTTAGTTTCCTCACGATGTTTTCCTTGACTGAAGCAAGTGATAATTATACAATACGCACATGAATCCTAAAAATCAGAGGTGCAGGTCTTGGGTTCGAACTCGAGACCTATGACTTGGCAGTCCGACTGTCACACCACTAGACTATCACTGCTGGTAGCCAAGTCAGAGACCCATGAGTGGCATAAAAAGTCTGACACCAGGTTAGGCACTAACCACAAGAAAAAAAAGATGACTATTAACACTAGAAACAAGATATTTACAATGTTTACTGTGGGTTTTAATAACGTTGGTGACCATGACAGTTTAAAACATAAAAGAAGAAGATTATGATTATGTTTATATGCATAATAAGTACGTATTTACAAACAAAAAAAAAAGTATATATGTAGTGGTATCAACTATCTGGGTGTCCACGACACAAGCCTCGAGCTTAGTGTGGCACATAAATGGCGCTATGTGTAATGTCCAGCGATATTTATTTATTTATGATTCGTTTGAAATAAATAATAATTATGTAAAACCATGAAGTAACTGTTATATTTATATTTACTTCATGGGAAGTAGGAATCTTTTAGATCAAAAAACTTTCTGCGAAAACAAAACCGACTTCTAAAAAAACACTAAAAAAGTCTAAAATAACTTTACTTTCGGAAGTCGATGGCAAAAAAGATACAAACAAAGACACCGACTTCCGAAAGTAAAGTTATTTTAGACTTTTTTAGTGTTTTTTTAGAAGTCGGTTTTGTTTTCGCTGAAAGTTTTTTTTATTTTACCCTTTTTAGTTGTAGTATACCACACAAATTCTTGTCATGAATTAGTTTTTACATTGTAACTAGAAGTTAGTTAAATTACTCGTCAAGACGAATCATACGAGCCCAAACTCGATGAGGTTTTGTTGTTTTGTAACGGTGTTCCTATGGCCACCGTCCAGCTCCATCATCAGACACTGGATACCATTTAGGACCAAAGTACTCGTCAAGACGAATCATACGAGCCCAAACTCGATGGGATTGTGTCATTTTATTACGGACAACCTGTGACCACCTTTCAGCTCCATCACCAGACCCTGGGTACCATCTAGAGACAAAGTACTCGACAAGATGAATTATACGAACCCAAACTCGATGGGGTTATGTCGTTTTATAACGGAGTTCCTTTGGCCACCTTCCAGCTCCCTCATCAGACCCTGGTTACCATGTAGGACTAAAGTACTTGTCAAGACAAATCAATCGAGTCCAAACTCGACGGCGTTGCGTCGTTTTATTACAGAGTTTGTGTGGCCACCTGCCAGCTCCATCATCAGATCAGCTCCATGTCATCATAATATTGCATTGTCTCGCGACATACACATGCGTGCAAAATTTCAGCTCAATCAGAAATCGGGAGGTGTGTCAAATTTATATCACGCGATATAAATATAATATAGTATCACGCGACGTCGCGTGATGTGACAATTAACGTGAGGAAAACAACCAAAATCCTAAACCGATTTTAATGAAATTTCTATGGGACCAATCAGGAAGCATATCCTTTCAGATGAAAAAAGAATTTTTCAAATCGGTTTACAAATGACGGAGTTCTGAGGTAACAAACATTAAAAAAACCACCGTATCGAGTACCTACTCCTTTTTGAAGAAAGTCGGTTAAAAAGCGAGAATCACCACGTTTGGCAGTGTTGATGGTGATCACATTGACATAGTGCTCTGGGGTAGTTCGTTTTGTGTTTAATTACATAGTAAGGATTTCTTCTATCACTGTCTAGGTTAAATCACATGCTGAGTATCTGTTGGATGTATTATTTTTATCGCCTGAAATGTCCCTATGTGTTATATAAACACATTTAAAAAAATTGATTATCTACCACAGATTAAAATAAACTTACAAGTAATTGCGTCCAGTTCAACACAATATTTTTATTTGTGTCTATTAATGCCTGTTGAAAAATTGTAGCAGCAATTTGCTTGATTTTCTCTTACAAGTTGCGGGACGGTATTTTTTTTCCACCCTCCTTTGCACAACAAAGGAAACGGGGTTTTTTGTAAGCGGCAGCGAACCGCGACACAGGGCTGGTTTTAATCCAGGATGTTGCTTTACGTGATGCCTGTGTCAATTAATTTAAAAATGTACTGTACGTGCATGACGTCAATGTTTAAATGTATGTTTGTTGAGTATATTAAGCTGAGTACGCACGTTGTAACGTCACAACGTGTGTGTCAGAACGAGTTGGGTCACCGATTCCATGCTATATCGAAATAAATGCGTGTGGACTATTTTGTTGGTTCACTAATGTTTCACCTAAACTCCTTTGACAATTTTTCAGTTTTCAACCAACGTTATAATTCACAAACAACTTATTCCGTAAATATTTTATTTTATAAACACTCCTTTTACAAACATTCCTTTGGCAAATGCTTCTCTTTACAAAATGTTTCGCGTCACATAATCACGTTAACCTAAATATCATTTAAAAATATATATATAAACCAGTCACAAAGTGAACATGAGGGTTACGTATTAAAATATCTAAAACTAAAATGTTAACATACCTGACGGCTGACTTTCCTAATGGGGACTCCTATTTCTGTTTACAGGATTTTAAGGTAACCCTCGAACTTAACCTGTCCGAGTTTGGGTGCCCCAAGTACATAATATGGCGATGTAGCGCGTCAAAGCCATCTCTACATATATGTAGATGGTTTTGCAGTCATCATACGTAAGAGAAGCGCTTCTCTGCTTGCTCGTGTTCGTGGCACTATCTTGAGCTTATTGGCAGATAGATGGGAGTCTCCAATGCTGCATTGGATGGAACTCCACGTAGAATAAAATATGTATGTCTACTTACACTAGTTATTAAGACCATTGTTACTAACAGTATGGGCGCAGCCCGAAATCCTACTTCTTAATAATATTATATATAGATGCAAAAGTTTGTGAGTATGGATGGATAGATGGATGTTTGTTTCTTTTCTTTATCTTTTACTATTGTGTGTGTGCATAATACTGACGTCAAATAAAATGTTTTTCTTTCTTTCTTTTCTTCAAAAACTACTGACCGGATTTGAATGAAATTTGGCACGCGGTTTATAAACACGTATTCGGTATATTATTCTGAGCCCCCCCTCCATAGGCATATTTCATAGGTTATTAAAATTAAAAGAAATATCAGCAGTTCCATACATTTTATCCGTGTAGGAATTTCACTTTTGTAGGCTGCTAACAGCTGTTTTCTTTAAATCATCATAATCAGCCTATAATGTTCCCACTGCTGGGACACACGGCCTCCTCTTTATGAGAACCAATGGGCTATAATTCACCACGCGGGCCCAGTGCGGGTTGGTGGATGTCACGTGTCTTAGAATTTATGGTTCTAGGACATGCCGGTTTCCGCACGATGTTTTCCTTCACCGTTTTTGAGAGCAGAGGTGATGAAATAAATTACACAAAGTAATGCGCCTGCCTGGGTTCGAACCCATGACTTACTGTTCCTAAGTCGGGGCCACCACCACTGGGCCACCGCTGTACACAACTTTTTTTTAGGGGTCCGTAGCCTAATGGCAAAAAACGGAACCCTTATAGATTCGCCAAGTCTGTCTGTCTATCTATCCGTGTATGTCACAGCCACTTTACTCCGAAACTATTAGGACTACACAGTTGAAACTTAGTAGGAAGATGTATTCTGTGAACCGCTATAAGGTTTTTATACAAAATTAAAAATATAAGATTAAGGGGGGTCTCCCCATACATGGAACTGAAACTAAAAAATATTTTTTTCATCAAACCTATACGTGCGGGGTTTTTATAGATAGGTCTTTAAAAATGACATTGAGGTTCCTTACCTTTTTTTTTTTTTCGGATGGGAATTCATCAAATAACCCCTCCCGCTCTGGGCTGAGCAGGAGGGAGTGTCAGACTTTTACTGACTAAAACCCATCCATGTTCTTTCCTTTGCCTTTTGTGTTCCAGGGCCGCGGTATTTCTTTCGAACAGTCCCGCAACCCTGGCAGGAACATTGAGGTTCCTAAAACTATTTTCTCTCAAAGTCAATCGTTTGAAAGATAAACACTTCCAAAGTGGTAAAATGTGTGCCCCCCCCCCCCTCTAATTCCTAAAGTAAGAAGAGAAAAATTCTGAAAAAAATGTAGGATTATAGAACGTAAAAAAAACTTTCAAAAAAAATTGGTTTGAATAAGATTTGATGTTTATTTTTTGAGATATGGGACTTTTTCATCAAACTGCAGCAACAAAATTGTTTTTCATTAACATAGTATGAAAAACAAATTTAGTTTTGTTGATGAATGTAAAACAATACAACATATGAACGAATGCCTTCAAAATATTTTTATTATATTATTTGGTGCTACAAAAAACCCCCGCCCCCCTGCCGCCCTCGCCGTGCCCTATGTGCGTGTGACTACGACTCGCACTTGGCCGGGTTTTCTTTTTAAATAACTGAGGAAAATTTCTATATAGGGTCTCAGAATGATGTACTGAATAACTGGGTAACTGTTTTCGCGTCAGTATCCCTTCCACCCGGTATACCTACGAGTCGGTCAGTGTGGGTAGGTACAAGACTTTGCTTCATCCATTCCCAGACATGATGTTCGTAATATGTTAGTATAATGAGGGTTACAGCTAACGAGTTTTGTTTTGAGGGCGATGTTTTGTTTTGAGGGCGATGTTTTGTTTACCTAGTATTGGAGCTATTAGCGTAATTATCTGTAATTTGTGAGATCCGTAGGGTTTTATAAATCTTAACTTTATAGGAATACGAAGCACAGGGTGTAAAGTTCTTCATCCCCATAGAAAATGGAGGATCCTCCGACCAGTAGGGTGTTGTGTCTAGTAGGCTACTGGCCGACAGTTGTCGTCAGGTTTCTCTATATAATATAGTCCTAAGACACGGGTAACTTTCCCCTGTATTCCGCTGTGTCATAGATATCGCTGCAGTATTTGTTGTACTATGTTGCTGTAGTACTTTTTGTATTGTCCACTACAACTTGAAATGATAAATTACAGAATAAAGCCTATTTTTGTCTTACTGCTGATCAAAGGGCTCTTCTCACATAGACACAAGTTTTGATCACCACGCGCACTTAAAGAATTGCAATACTACTGATAAAGTAAATCTTGAGTGTGAGCTATGTCCAGTTATGTCCGACATAATGTTTTCGACATCATAATAGAGACAACAAAAGTGAAGTGAAGTGAGTGAAGTGAATCATGTGGAATATTGAACGAGTCTTTTACATGATACAACATCACTCCTTGTAATCTTCAAGGGTTAGGCAGCTAGAGGTGTACCTATCTAACAAGTGCACCCATTTCACCAGTTATATGTTTAGTCCCATGTGGGCGAGCCTATTTAACTGCCATCAACCGTGCAAAAATCCAAACTCCGTGGCTGCTACTGAAAAATTAGTAATAAAAAACCCTTCACTTCAATGAGTCTTTTAATAAAATTTGTATTCAATAATGGCTGAATTCGTCACAGGGTAGGTAAAACTCTTGGGCATATCGTCCACGCACACTACTTAAAAGCAACGTATAATAAACTCAAATCACCAATAAGTAGTCTGAATGCCATAGCACTAGTATTTGAATGGGCACTTACAACATGCATCCAATCACGAACTAGTAAATAAATGCCTTAAGTATGATTTCCACTAAACGGCTCGCATTGCATCGGATCGGAGGGGATACGAACGGATGCGGCGGCAGCTGATCACGTCCGGCAGGATGTCGACGCATACGATCGGCTCCGTACCGTCACTTGCCTTCCGTTTCTGCTCCCAGTCAAATAGTTTCATTCCTACCGTGTCGGATACGACGAAAGGCGGACGCAGCGATTGCGCGTCGTAGCATTCTTTCGGCTACGATCGCGTGTCGCGGAATACGCCCGCGGTCAAGCTGCTGTGCAGCATGGTAATACAGAGTTTAAATACTCTGTACATGATTTAGACTGTAAAATCCGTTCCGATCCGATGTGATGCGAGTCGTATGCTGGAAATCATCCTTTACTTTTGAATAACATCATGGACGAAAGGCCAAAGGTTCACTAGTCATATTCAAGTCCGATTTATTTTATTATTTAGTACATTAGTAGAGAGAGGCATAGCGTTTCAACTACACCAGTGTTATTAAACGCTAATTAGGCGCATAATGACACTGGCATGTACGTACAGTAGTTAGTTTATCCGCTAACAGCTAGGCAGTTATGCAATATTGCGCCAGCTAGGAGCATCTAGTTATTGTGCTAGTATATTATGTCAGTTTGTTGGTTCAGAACCTCAAAATGTAGACGAAATAGTGTTTATGTGTGGTACCCTAACTAGTCCTAATCCTAACTGATATGATGACATGTTTTACTTTATATTAAATTTTAAGCGCCAAGTGTAATAATATACATGATTATTGTGATACTCAAATAGGGTGTCGAAACTATCTCTCCTACAAACAGATTGCTCAGCAATCTAGCTAGGAGAGCAGCGATTCACCCAGCCATTGATTGTACCTACAACAAGTAATTATTAAAATTTATGTATACTTTGTAAGTCCCTCATGTACTACAGAACTTTTATGTACCTTAAAAATATTATGCCCGAATGGCGCAGCGGTAGTGAGGCTGCCTTACGTTCTTAGGGTCCCGGGTTCGAATCCCGGTAGGAGCAAATGTTTGTGTGATGAGCATGGAAATTTGTTTCCGAGTCATGGATGTTTATATGTATACTAAGTATGTATTTACAAACAAAAAGTATCTATGTAGTATTATCAACTATCTGGTGTCCACGACACAAGCCTCGTTGCTTAGTGTGGCACGTAGATGGCGCTGTGTGTAATGTCCAGCGACATTTATTTTATTTATTTATTTATTATTAACTAATATTATAAATGCGAAAGTAAGATTGTTTATATGGTTATAAATAGAATAGGTATTCTCGCCTAAACTACTGATCCGATCATCGTGAAACTTTGTCAGGTTTACAGAAACGGACATATGGTACCTTTCATCCCCCTAAAAAGAATTGTTCCCGAGGAAAACAACAGTAACTTTCTTACGATAATAAATGGCGCCACGTGTCTTTCGAATCATTATTGAATTATATTATTATACAAACTTTAATGGTGTGCTAAGAGTTTAACTGTCAAATTCTAAATTAAAGCGGGCGACCCCGCGGGGAAAATCTAGTTGTCAATGAATTGCAAAGCATGACACCTGTAATCCCCAAAGGGGAGGTGTACCACAATCCGTCATATGTATTTTAAGTCAAGGACTATATGTTTGTATGTAAAAAATCATCATAGATCCACACAACGTGAGCAAATGACGAGTTTTGTACAACCCATATGTCCAGTGCTTGTCGCTTTCATGATATTGCATACATCACTACGCGTCATATTATGCACAACGCATGGACGCAGCGGACGTGGACCGTCCGGCGAACAATCATGTAATGTCCGTATCACGTCCGTGAATGTCCTGTCAGCGTGAATCGGGATGCTTCGGGACAAATACTTTTAGTGCTTGGTTATGTTGATGAGCGGGAGCGGGCGTCAATGTCTATTACCCGATTTTACTGATACTAAATTAAATATGAATGCACTGTGAGAATTTCAACAGTGTCCTTTCATTTAGAAATTAATTTAGGTCTCATTTATATAACATCACGCCTGTAATCCCCGAAGGGTTTAGGCACAGTAAGTACAGACGCCAGCACATCAAACTACCCGAAATTGTCAAATTTTCCCAATCAATCTTGACCCTAATGAAAAATGAAATGAAAATGAAATGAAATATTTATTTACCAGATATAAAATCCATACAACATTCACAAACAGACACAAAAATAAATAAAAACACGTTGACATTAAACACACTCGCGCTCCAAATGCGGCGAATTAGGTGATCGGTGTGTGGTAGGACTGCCACCTTATGTGTAGGGGACTATGATACCAGTCTCGTACCGCGGCCACCAAGGAATTGGTTGAGCGATGTATGGCGGTGCGTGCGGCGGCCGAGCGGCTCCTAAGCAGCGCCTGCCAGCAGGGCGCGCGGCCCGCGGCGAACATGGCGCTCGCGCTGCACCACCGAGGCAGTCGAAACATCGCACGCCACGCGTCGTTATACTGCACACGCATATCGCTCAGTGCCGCCTTGGTGTAGTTGGTCCACAACTCAACTGTGTAGACGCTTGTGCAGTAGCTGGTAAATAGCTGGGCCTTCACTACGTCACTGCAGCGGCTAAACCGCCTAGCCAGCATGTTGCCTCGCACCGATATCGCTCGTCGCTGTCTTTCTATATCGGCGTGGTCAGAGAGGTCGGCTGTTATTACGTGACCTAAGTATTTAACTTCGTGGACTTGCTCAAGCGCCGTGCCGTAAAGTTGAACTGGCGGCAAATCCAGCCAGCTGTTTGGGCTTTCAAACACCATGTACACTGACTTGTCTGGGTTGTACATCATGTTGTGCTCTGTGGCGTAATTTTCACATACAGCCAACAGTTTGCGCATCGCTGATATCGACGGAGCTAGAAGAACCATATCATCTGCATATGAAATATGATTGACTAGGGTCCCGTTAATCGAACAGCCTACACCTGTTTGGTTGAGTTTGTCCGATAGTCCATCCATGTAGACGTTGAAAAGTGCTGGGGACATGCTTCCACCTTGTCTCACTCCGCAGTTAAGGCCAGAGGGCATCGATAGCTCGTTCTTCCATCGGACATGATTTTCCTGCTGCTGGTACCAGTTTTTCAGTACCCGCACCACCTCGCTAGGAACTTCACGGTCTGACAGCTTTTGCCACAGCAGGTCATGGTCAACGCGGTTGAAAGCTTTGCTGAGGTCTAGGTAACAGGCGATTGCAGAGGTATTTCTACTCTTGTAATATCCCACAACCGGTTTGAGTACATAGATAGCAGTACTGGTAGATACAAAGCTTTTGAAACCGTATTGGCAGTCCAAAGATATTATGAAAGGTGCTGCTTGTTTGTGTCAAATCTTCTCCAACAGTCTAGCTATAATATTAACAAGTGCAATGGGTGCAATGGTGCTAATGCTTTAGCGATAACGTTGAAAATCTATTTGTCGGAGGCGGTCATTGGTACGGGCTTAAAATGAATCACAAGTACGCGGTGGTGACATCACGCGATCTACCCACACCACAGCTTGCTTGTTACAGAGTCAAGATGGTAAACTCTGAGCCAGGACGACAGTCAGTCAGTGTCTGATCGCGGCCAAGTTAAGACCTCTTGGAACTGTACCCGATTCATCGTGCCCCGTGTTATTTTATTAAGTTGTAATCTCAAGTAATTCGTTAGTGTTGCTAGAAACAGTATATCGCTCTGTGTCTTTTCATAGCACGAAACCCATCGTCTGCCCACATGATGTAGAAGCCTAGCGGAATAAATCCTGACTCACTGTCCCAGCCGCCGCGGGAGACGCACCGGGCGTCGGGGGCCACGTGGTGGCCCCCGGCCACCGTAGATGCGGGCCTGTGGACGGTGAGCTATGGGCTAGCTCGCCGTCCGTCCGTCTTATGACGACGGGCCGTGTCGACGGCGCGTTCGTGTTCCACGCGCGCCTCAAAGAGAGTCAGCAAACAGGAAGGGGTCCGTAAGGGCCGACGCCTGCCAGGGTTGCGGGACTGTTCGAAAGAGATACCGCGGCCCTGGAACACAAAGGGCAAAGGAAGGAACATGGATGGGTTTTAGTCAGTAGAAGTCTGACACTCCCTCCTGCTCAGCCCAGAGCGGGAGGGGTTATTTGATGATTTCCCATCGGTAAAAAACAAAAAAAAAAAAAAAAAGCTAATTACGTATTGCTGGTTACGTTTTAGTCCCATGTAATAGGGGGCGAGCCTATTGCTATCAACCGGGTACAAATCCAGACTCCGTAGCTGCTACTGAGAAATTCCTGATAGAAAGACTCAATATCAATTTGTCCGATCTGGGAATCACATCATGCTCAGCGGTCGCGATTGCGACTACTAGACCAATGAGGCAGTCTCATCTAGTGCTGGTGAAACCCCAAAATTGATTGGGTGTTCAAGCCAAATAGTTATTTTTCTTTCCGTCAATGCGGTCGTTTTTTGTTCTTAACCAAACCTGTGAACCTTCTACTAATAGTTTCCAATCAATAATTTTGGTGTTACTTAGTTTGATGTACAGGATGCTTGATTGACGGCTTTGTGAAGAGTCCACTGAGACCCTGATGTTTTAACTTTCATGTTAACCAGCATAATTTACCTCAACACGCTGTATCGATCATAATAAATTGTTTTTTTTTATTCCACCCATTCGGTTGAGGCGATGGTGTTAGACGAGTTTCTATAATTATTTATGGCGAAGAACCTTTATAAAATACGTCAGAATTTCTTTCAAATAAAATTTTAACAAATGCACGCCCCCGCTTCCGTTTATCAATGCGAACAAACGCTTAGTGAGCTAACGCGTCGGTCTCACAATGCAAACACGCGTTGATCTACGATTCCGTCACAGTTACATATTTAAACATTAAAAGCAATCACATTAGCGCACATCACGACATACGCTACGACGATTTTGTTTGAGGTTTTAATAATGTTACATTCATACATAAACTCTGACTTGTCTAAATTATAACAGCCGCTCGGGTCGATCTGCAGGTTAAGCCACGTTTGCCGAGGTTGGTCCGAAGATGGGTGACCACCCATTACATACCGAGTTTCCTCCGTGCCTTTGAAAGCACACAAAGTAGTCACTGGCCCGATAGTCTGACAACCAGTCTTACTAAAGGGGTATCGTATTACCCAGTACTAACTGGCTTGTGGAGGTCAGATAGGCAGTTATTATTATTATTAGTCATTTGTGTCCCTCTGCAGGGCAGAAGCCCCCCTCCCTTCTTTCACTTATCGGAGCAACTGCCTATCTATATAGGCAGTCGCTCCATGTAAAATACTGGTATTTAGCTGCATACGGTAAGACTGGAAGCCGGCCCCAACATAGTTGGTAAAAGCTAGGCAGACGATGACACGCGCACTCATTCAATCATCATTATCTCATCCCCTTTCCTAAAAGGGGATTGGGGGCAGACATCACAGAATACTACTATCTTAACATACTTCTTTGGCTTTGTCCATGTCATGTTCACACATCTGGGGCCTTAGTCTGCTATTGCAATAGTGTCAGAATGGTCTATCATTGATTTAATAAGGCCCCGCGCAGACGAATTACCCTTTGTACGCACGTCAAACGAGTTTCGAACGCGCTTCAATACGCCGTGGGCTAGGGGCCTTATTAAATCAATTATAGACCATTCTGACACTATTGCAATAGCAGACTAAGGCCCCTGGTCTTATGCTCACGCCGGTTGCGAGTATACTGACCTTTCTGAAGAACATTGTAAAATGTAAATGTTTGACAAATATTTTTTCTATAAACTATCTATGGGTATTTTACCGAATACTTACCTCTGTACATTGTACACTTACCCTGGTATCGTTAACGTAATTACTTGAATTTAAGTAATTACTTATGGCAACCATTTTTATGCTTCGACGAAGTAAAAGGAAGCAAAGCTAAGAATTCTAACTTTTGACAGTTCTAACTTTATCCAAATACTTCTACTTCTTCTCTAAATTCTAGTATTTGCTTGAAGGATGGACAGGATAAAACTCTCTCTTAAGTTATTACTTTTACTCAAGTTATCACTTTGACTTGTACCTTATACGAGTGTTAAAGTAACTGTTAGGAGCTTCCTTGGAATTAGTTTTGAACACTGTCTAATGTTCTGACCAGTCAAAGATATACATGAGTATATCTTTGACACATGCATGCAACAAAACTGGCAGTGTAATGATATGATGATAGTGTCTAGAGACACACAATTATCTCTTGCTTTGTCTTGCTTGTCTTGTTTTTTTATTCTATTTATTTGTGTTTAGCCTTAAGTTTATAATTTCATTTTTTTGTTGTGTGCACTTGTGGCTTGTGCCAAATAAATATGTTTTCTTTCTTTCTTTCTTTCTATAAATGTGTACCAAAAAAGAAAGTTCGATTGTACTTAACATCAAGGCTGACTAACTTACTTAATTATTAACAAATACCGTATTTTACAGGCTTATAGATTATAAATAAATGGTTTATAAATTCTAGTATTTGCTTGAAGGATGGACAGGATAAAACTCTCTCTTAAGTTATTACTTTTACTCAAGTTATCACTTTGACTTGTACCTTATACGAGTGTTAAAGTAACTGTTAGGAGCTTCCTTGGAATTAGTTTTGAACACTGTCTAATGTTCTGACCAGTCAAAGATATACATGAGTATATCTTTGACACATGCATGCAACAAAACTGGCAGTGTAATGATATGATGATAGTGTCTAGAGACACACAATTATCTCTTGCTTTGTCTTGCTTGTCTTGTTTTTTTATTCTATTTATTTGTGTTTAGCCTTAAGTTTATAATTTCATTTTTTTGTTGTGTGCACTTGTGGCTTGTGCCAAATAAATATGTTTTCTTTCTTTCTTTCTTTCTATAAATGTGTACCAAAAAAGAAAGTTCGATTGTACTTAACATCAAGGCTGACTAACTTACTTAATTATTAACAAATACCGTATTTTACAGGCTTATAGCTCTTACTTAAAATTGTAACCTGCGTTTACCTACCTTAATTAAGCAACAAATTACCTAATCATTTATTAATGAGCTGGGTTATTAAGGTTAAGTATAATTAAACGGTTATGAAATTAGAAGTCCTATAGTGGCTTCAGGATACGTAGTTTTAAACTGTTGGCTTAGCTTTCCAAGGATCGTGTTGCATAAGTGGGTGCATGGCACGAAAGAGGAAAGCAGGTGCAGAAGTCAAGTTATGTCAAGTTTTCGTTTTTTTGTTTTGTCGTCTGAAAATCACACAAGGTCATGAACTCATGATATAGTTTTCGATGAAGAAATATGCGTGCAAGGTGATCAATACACGTACTCCGCTGTAGATCAAAATCTCAGCCAGATTTTCAAGTGAAACTGTGATCGAAAAAGGGCTATTCTACATACATACAGAACACAACCTGCTACGATACTTAAATACCCCTCTTGCCTCGTCCACTTTCATACATCTGGTCATACACGCACGCCGGTTGCAAGTGACTACGCATCTGTTCTATCTGAAAAACCTAACTAATAAGGTCAGTGTATATCCTATTATGATACTATCCTTTGATCTGTGGTGGCGAGTGTGCACGTCATCGAAAAACTTTGGGGCCATTTTGGGTGGTTGCGCGCGATTTCAGCGCGTTTGATTTAAACAAAGATATCTCTGAAATTACGTTAGTTAGCTCGCTGCCAGTTATATAATTGGAATTGTTATTAAATTAGCTAACATGTTATTTATGGATTAGTGTTATTACTTTATAAAACCTATTCTATCATAGTAATAACGTTGACCTACAAACGACCTCAGTCGGGAAATGTGATAGGTATAGGTATCCATAAGAAATATCTCGGAATCTGGGTATGAGTCCGATTCATGGCTCACCACCTAAAACATGAGACTTGAATATAAATAACCTTGAAATTTGTGGGTATTGGTAGCTATTACTAGAGGTACCACTTCTGAATAGCCCTTTCTAGGAAAACACGCGTAATGGTTTGTATGTAAAAAGCTGGGTTGAGGTACATAAATTGTTTAGTAAATAAGGTGGTAGTACCGAAGTTGACGCGTTAAATATTTGCAATAATTCGATATATTGGCACAAAATATTCCAGTGGTAAACGTGTAGGCCTCTGTTTGTACAATTCGATGCCCTGGGGAAAACAAAGTTGGGACAGTGTACAGCCCAAAGCGTGCAATGGGTTCCATTAACATTTCATTTTTCGCTTAGCATGTAGTAGTTTTGTGGTGTTGTTACATGAGCATCCTACTTCACATTATCACATATCAAACGTGAGGATGGAAGGATGTTTGTTACTTACTCTTTCACGAAAAAACTACGGAAAGGATGTGGATGAAATATAGCACACAGGTAGTTTATAACCTGGATTAACATATAGGATGCCTTTTACCCCGGTAGTAAATTATACTTCGAAAACGAAGTACAAATTAAAACCGATTTTTCATAACTCTAATTAGTTTTAAAACGAACGATTGCTTTGCTACTGAATACCACAAATCCATAGCGCTTCTTTGGATGCTTGCTAACAAAAATACTCGTGAATCCAAAAATAAAATAATTCGAATATACCGTGGTACTTATGAGAGGACCAGCCCCTACTGACAGCGCCCGTTCACGAACATGACGCGTGGATCAGCACCATTCAACTCAACCATTTTGAAGGGATTTATATGATCAAACACACGTGCCACCATCAGCGAGGTATTTGAGTGAGCTTGAATATAGAACTAGTTCTATATGTATACATTATTAATTAAAAACGATTAATTATACTAACAACAAACTATGCATTGGGCATCAAAAACTCCTCCCCAATGCTGTCAGCTGGTAATGTGCCCTAGAGTCTGGCGGCGTTGCGACGTTATATGGCAACACTTAGCCTCTGGCCAAGGTAAAAGCCAGAACTATATTAGAGGATAGGACTGCTGTAACTAATCTGTTTAGTGAGACGTCTCTATTTGCACAGCGCCGTAACCCGTTGCAAGTCAATGATCTTGGGACGCAACGCTCATTACACTAACGTTTCGTAGTACGTACAAAACGGTTACGTGTGTTCTATAAAACGTGTAGACATGAACATCTACCAGAGGGCCGAGACACAATGTCGTTCCACCAAGCACAATGATGAAAAAGTAAAAAATGTACGTGAACACAGAATACATACACGGAGAAGAGCAGGAAGATGACGACATAGGTGTTACTGGAAAACGGACGTTACATAACATAACATTAAGCCTGTAATCCCTGAAGGATAAGGCAGAGGAGTCGGTACCTAACAGTACACCCACATTTCGCCAGTTATGCTTAATTCCCACGTAATAGCTTATTGCCATCCGGGCACAAATTCGGCCTCCATGACAGCTCTGAGAAACTTCTGACGAGAGCTATTGTCTTCAAATACGAAAATCCTAGAAAAAAAAAACATATTAAATAATTGATTAAATCGAAGTACGCGCCAATAATTGCTTAGAAAAAGTAATTAATTACTCCCCAGACAAAGATCTAATAAAGCCTAAAGTGAAACCACAAAAATCCCATATACTCGTAACTCGAACAATGTAGGGATCGTGCGAAGTGAAAATTCCTTTTTTATAAACTTTGGAATTCCGATGTTTTACCGATTTTGTCAATTGATATCGTATTTTTTTACTTTCTATAAATGTACACTTCCGTATAAATGTACATACCGCAAGCGTCGCGACGACAGCGCTGCGGTTCACAATAACCGCAAGCGACACTGCCGTTGCGGTTTTAATTGGAAACGCACGTCATATCTTCGATGGCAGCGTCACATTCTTTCTTCACGAGTTTCCCGAAAGTTATTATAAAAAATTGTCTTGACACTGAGTCTGTAGTCACCGCCATGCGCCAGACCGCAGCACCACGCGACTAAATCACCAAGTTTGGAGTAGTTTTCATAGAGTTACATAGAAACAAGTAGTGTTGTTGCGGTCAGTCAAAGCGGTTGCCGGTTTTGCAGGTACACACGCCGACACAAGCTATACATATCCAGTATAACATGGCCTTGCTTTGTATATATTTCCCGTTCAACGAAAGATCCGTATAAATTGGTTTTGTATGGCTTGATTGGTCGCGTTGCGTACTGTTTACGATCAGAAGTCGCTTCAAACATATTTCTTGTCAAACAAGAGATTTGTTTTTTTTTTTAAACGAGTACAAAAAACTATCACTTTATTTAAGTTCCGTTTACAAAGTAAGCTTTGACGGTTGATATTCGTGATCAACAGCTGTTAACTCCAAAGAACATGTAAGCCCAATTATTTCTTGCAAAAAATGCCATCATGGCGGCTAACGCCTTGGCATTCTAATTGAAATAGCGCGTGAAGATAAGGCTGAAATTCTCAGAACTAAGTTAAACTGGTTTTATTTAACCTCAAAACTATTGCAATTGTGTAGAATTCTACATAAGAACTTTCAAGATACAACGTGTTGCGGTTTTAAATGGTAGAGCCTAAGGCCGCGTTCAGAAAAAAACGTGTCTGCTGGCTCAATGTGAGCCCAATTCAAGTGGCATTTGCCACCAGTATTGACAGAGGTAGGAGCAAATGCGACTGAATCAAACGCAACCACCTAACCACCAGTGGCGGTAGATGAGTAATTCTAGCAACTGCCACCACTGGTGACAGACCGGTGGGGTAAATAAACCAGTCTGAACATGAAGTTAGACTAGCGTATTTCGGGCCATCATTATCTGCAAAGCCGTCTCCCAACTATTTTGAGGTTGGCTTTCAGTCTAAGCTAATGCAACTGAATACTTTTATTTTGCATGGAGCGACTACGTATCGGAACTGTAGAACTTACTAGGGGTAACATGATGCCCCTTGGAAATACTGTTTTTAGACGGGTGGGAGAGTTTCCAGCGTCTGACTACCCTTAACAACTGTCGGAGATCTACGAACAACAGCATTACGTGGATTCCGAAACATGAAGGGGTCTCGTTACTTTAGTGGTATGGTCACCTATCTCGGAAAGTTCAATTGCGGGACCTGAAGATCGGCCAGATGAAGAAATTATTATAACAAAATACTATCACAGACAATGCCTCATCTTAGAAACACTGAACCTCAGTCAGGTTTAGACCACATTAATTCGCGAAATTAATATCATACATTTCATAATGTATAATAACTTTAATGTGTAACGTAGGTGTTTAAGTCTAATGTATGCTTTACAAATGTTACGATTAAAGTGAGAATTAATCGCACCTATCCACTAAGAAATATTGTGTTAAATTAAAATAATCTGTGTTTGCAAAATGGCGGCATAAAAATAAATCCAAAAACATATATTCTGTTACGTATAGTACAAGGTTCAATAAATGACCATTAGTTGAGGTTGTTTTTGTATGCAGCACCAAAATGCACATTACTGATGAAAGCTCTCTAGTCCTGACAGTTAGGCCACCACACACCGGCGCGGTACAAATTGCCGCGCGATCCCGCCTGATGTACACATCCCTGTTACACGAGCTTGTGGACATGGACTCTTTATTAAGGTACGTGTAATTGCACTGTTTCGGATTGTTTTGGAATTTTATGTTTATTCATAGCACTCGTAACGTGTTTGTTCCAGTTGCGGTCTAGCAACTGGGACGCGGTGAGGCATTATTTAAACCTTCTCTACTGAAACAAATGGAATTTCGCAGATTATAATTCTAGTTTTAATTAAACAGATTCCATGTTTCATTCTTGGTGTTGATATATCTGTTAACTTATTAAGTTCATTATTTCATAATTAAGGTTCTGGCACTGCTCTGACAACTTACCTATATGTAGTCATCAACAAAGTCGAACACAGTACTGACATTATTTAAATGGGCTCATATTAGACTCGCTATTTGTCGCAACCACGTATATATGCAGGCACCCTTACGCGAACGCGACTGGCGAAACCGTGGGTTGACATAATAGGATAAAATGGTGTAGTGCAGAAGGCTCATTATGAGAAGGGAGACCATAATGAGAAGGAGGTATTATGGAGTAGTCTAAAAACTCTTCGTTTCAGTTGTGGAATGCATGCTTTTACCTATGTTGCAGTGAGTGGTGGTGTCTTTGCATGAGTGAGTCAGTGAGTTCAGTGACGCGGCAAATATAGGGAAGTGAGTCTTCTGTATTTTAGTATTCTCTGTTAACATTCGGGATTTCGCTCACGTATCACGGGAGCGTTCCAGACAAAGCCAGATATCAAGCCAGATATCTGTCTACACTATGAATTTATTTTAAAAGCTCACTAGACTCTGTCAGTTTCTTGTTTGCGCGACGATTTCGTAATAATTAGTGTAGAGGGAATTACTATGTACGTAAACAAAATCTTCGGTGTTGTGAGGAAACCTGAGTGATTTTGAATATCCGTAGGGATATGTTTATACTATTTGTAGCGACCAGTGTAAGCGTTTGTAAAAAAAAAGTGTTTTCAATAAGAGCAAGATAAATGAAAAATGATTACGAAAATGACCTGACGTTAGCTTCTAAAGCACAAGTGTAAATTAATCTTTAGAGAAATTTATCCATAACTATGGGACACAGCGATTCCCGAGGCATGATGAAGCGAACGAACTTGCTAGAAGGGGATCGAGCATAGCAGGTGGACCCCGAACCCATTGTGGCACTCTCTTTCGGGTACCTATACACACTGGTAAGGAAACGAACTAGTGAACAACCCCACAAGCTGTAGCTGACCCATGGCGAGTGCATTCAGGCCAAGGAAGCACTTCCTACTATCGACGGCCGTTTCACCAAACGGCGGCTGACCAAACTAGAGCTGCGCACAGTTACAGCCACCATCACTGGATACGGCTCTTTTAATAAACACCTCTTTGTCATAGGAGTCACAGACAGCCCCCTGTGCCGAGCCTGCATGGAGGAAGACAAGACAGCAGCCCACTAGCTGCCGCACTGCCGAGTGGTTGCAACATACAAGGCGAAGTACTTCGGTAACCCAGGTACTCTCCGCGAGGTTGTCAGCAACTTCAAGGCGCTGCTGGCCTTTCTCGGAGAGCTAGGGTGGATCGAATAAATTTCCCATCCGCACGCAAAATACGCGCTTAGACGTGGAGTTGCGGACACCAGCCCGTTATACAATATACATAAATCCATAACTATATGGAGAGTAAGACCTAGCGAGACACGTTCTTCTCCCAGATACAGGGGTCGCTGGTAAAGTCAACTTTTTGCTTTTCACAAAAAAAATATTTTCAAATCTAGGACTCAGGCAGGGGACCGCACACGGTGGAGCACACGGTGGAGATCTGCCCCGCGTGGGCGGAGCACCGCCGTGTCCTCGTAGCGGCGATCGGCGGCGGCGACCTCTCGCTTCCGGCCTTGGTTCAATCCATGGTCCGGAGCGAGACGGAATGGGACGCCGTCACCTCCTTCTGCGAAGCAGTCATGCTAGCGAAGGAGGTGGCGGAACGTGAGAGGGAGAGAACCTCACGTCCCAGCCGCCGCGGGAGACGCACCGGGCGTCGGGGGCCACGTGGTGGCCCCCGGCCACCGTAGGCGCGGGCCTGTGGACGGTGAGCTATGGGCTAGCTCGCCGTCCGTCCGTCTTATGACGACAGGCCGTGTCGACGGCGCGTTCGTGTTCCACGCGCGCCTCAAGGAGAGTCAGCAAACAGGGAGGGGTCCGTAAGGACCGACGCCTGCCAGGGTTGCGGGACTGTTCGAAAGAGATACCGCGGCCCTGGAACACAAAGGGCAAAAGAAGGAACATGGATGGGTTTTAGTCAGTAAAAGTCTGACACTCCCTCCTGCTCAGCCCAGAGCGGGAGGGGTTATTTGATGATTTCCCATCGGTAAAAAAAAAAAAAAAAAAAAAAAAAGGCAGGGGACCGCGCTAAGTCCTAGGTATATCAATGAAAAGGTTCTACAATGTAAAAGGTTATTTAGGATTCAAAGGACAGATAAAAGGCTTTCGAAGGTCTAAGCTAACACAAGTAGTTACATTGTAATTCATAAGTTTGTTCTAGCGTACCTACTAGTAAAAATAATTTAAAGCTACAATATTGTGTGAGAAAATAAAAAATTTGAACAGATGAGCGGGTGTTTAATTAAAACGTTATAAGTGTTCTAATTGCTAATTAGTAATTACATAATTAACTCGA
The DNA here is from genome assembly GCA_947578425.1 of Eugnorisma glareosa. Taxonomy (NCBI): domain Eukaryota; kingdom Metazoa; phylum Arthropoda; class Insecta; order Lepidoptera; family Noctuidae; genus Eugnorisma; species Eugnorisma glareosa. The sequence goes on along the minus strand of OX387961.1, from coordinate 14,027,841 downwards.
ATCCTTAATTATTCTGAGTGGTTACAAACGTTAACAACTCAAAGAAAGGTTATCTTGGAGAAAAATATTAAGATATTTGAAAAGCACTTTGAAGTTCTTTACGTAGATAAACAATTTAGGTAGAAAATAGTATTGAAGTATATTTTACGTTTCAGCAGCCGAAAGTTGGACAGCCATACTTACCAAGGGGTACAGTATTACCCAGTACTAACTGGTTTGTGGAGGTCAGGATAGGCATTCACTCCATGTAAAATACTGGTAATCAGCTGCATCTGGTTCGCCTGGCAGCCGACCCTAACGTGGTTGGGAAAAGACTAGGCAGATTATAATAATTTTATGTGTGGATGACCAATTTTCGCAAGACGAAAACAAATCTTAGGACCCCGGGAAGCAGTTTAATCTACCCAATCTTCATTGCCATGTGGTTACGTTACTGAAGCGGAAGCTTATTTGTCAGAAACTATTGATATTCGATAACGAGCCAGATGTCAGAATAATTGAGAATCAGTTTTGATTATGTTATTAAATAGGTATGTATTAGGAACCAATTCGTGTAAGTGAGTGAACAGCTCAAGTGAACTGTGCGCTTATACTTAAGTAATCATTAATCAATTTGGCTTATTCTAGTCGATAGGACAAACAAAAAAATATAATATAAAGGACATCATCATTTGCCTGCCCTTATGCCAATTTATTAGCGGTCGGCGCAGCATGTCTTCTTGTTCCATACTTCTCTAATACTCGTCATCTCAGCAGTCACCTCCTTTCTAACCATCTCATCTTCCACATCGTCCATCTATCGTTTCTTTGGTCTTCTTCTACTCTTATACCCATCCACATTCATACTTAAAACTTTTTCCACGACATTTCCTCATTTCTCCGCATCACATACCCATACCAAGCCAACCGATTACCACACAACTTTTCAGCCACCGGCGTCACTTTCAGGCTTCCGTTTAGGTGCTCCTTTCTTATTTTATACATTCGCGACAACATCACACATCCCCTTTAGCATTCTCATCTCAGCCACAGGCCTTTCATTTACCCCTTTTGTGGCCCTGCAATCTGATCCATACAAAACAGCAGGTCTAACCATTGTTTTATAAATCAAAAATAATATGAACGACAATGTTACAAAAAAAACTAACCCGATCTTTTCTATTCATAACCAGATCCTCAACTTCTCATGATACCGTAACCAAATTACCAGTACCAAAGACAATAAATCCGACAACCGAGAGAAGGTTTGAAAACAAACGATTTTGCAGCGAACGGGTTCGAGTTGGAGAACGCTGGAAACTTTCTATTTGCCTAATTAACTACATTCAAGGGTCCCTTTCTTGATTAGATCACGTATTGGAAGGATCAGAACGGATCTGAGTCAATACGAAACTTACTTTTTATTGTTGTTAGACTCCGAATAAACTGGCTGTCGGACAATTGAAAATGACTAGCGAATGTTTTTGTTGATAGTACTAAATAAATAATTAGCCAGTATGGTTTTCACGGCTGGGAATCTGGCTTCATTGTTAGAGGAATTGGGAGCAGGGGGCCTAAAATGGCCGCTTTTGCAGAATTATAAAAGGAATGTAATGTAATGTAAGAATATGTCAAGTAAAAATAATAATATGAATCACTTTAAAATTCATAAAATGTTCACAGACGCAGTTGATATTATGATTTGTCACTTTGTGACCGTTTTCCAAATATTAAAGTAATTCATATTGTTGTCCCATTATAATTCTGCTAAAGCGGCCAATTTAGGCCCCAGGCTATGAGCCCAGTGCGAATGGCCAGATTTTACATAATAATTTTCGAATGTTTTATTCTAGGATGTTCATGCTAGTTTCCTCATGATATTTTGTGTCTACGTTTTTAGAGGTGTGAGGTGTGAATTAAATGGCAGTCTGTCGGTCTATGTACAACTAGTAGGATGAGTGCATTTGTAGTTGGACACCACTGCTATTTTGTTGGTAGTACATACTATCTCGTACATTATTTTGTTCATATTTCCGAAGCAGGTATTGAGTAAAATTATAAAAATGTTTTTTTTTTTTTTTATGTTTCGTTTCTCTTTTTTATCGTAAAGCTGAAAAATTGCTTTGTTTATGTTTATTTTCATTCTAATTCTGTTACCTCATTGTTAACTTCGTATTTTAGTTCTAATTCTGTTTATTTTTCAATTTAACTTGATTTTTATGTTGAACCATTAACTTAATTATGCGTAGTGTATACTTGGTTATATATAAATAAATATAAATTCGAATAGGGTATCTCCGGCAAGCAAGTCTATCTATAATATAATAGACTTACTATTAATAGTCTGTCAATTATTTTGGTGTTTAGTCGATACTTGGACATTGTTAACCAAGGAAAGTAATTAAGCGTTGGGCCAGAACAATTAATACTCGATTAATGTAATATAACATTTAATATGGACTTTTTTATGAAAGCTGTACACTCTCGCCGAGATACTCCGAGACTGCGCCAGTGCGAGAGTGTACTGAGTAGCGCTCGTCTAGCATCGGTGTACTCCGCTTGCTCTTCTCCGTGTGTAGGTGTCTTGCGAGACGTCTCGGGAGAGACATTCTGAGAGCTCTCAGCCGAGAGTGTACAGCCACCTTTAGATAGTAAGATTTGGTTACGCCAATTTCAGGAATAGATTAAACTTCTTTTTTTTTTCATCTACGAAATTTAACAGTGCCATTGCTAAGTTATGTCAGAATTGTTATATTTGAATTTTGCAATAAGAATTGATATTTTCTTGTACTTTTTTCAATTGTAACAGCTAACAAATAAGAGCTTAAATATACAGCGTTTTCTGTCAACTTAAAATCGAGTAGGTGTAAAACTTTGATCATATATTTGTTAGACCAGCAAATGTGCTGTTGTGATTATATCTCTAGTATAATCTATGTTTATCTGCGGCTTTGAAGCCCTCACCACAGAGTACCCTCCACCCCGGAGCCCTATGAATAATAGAAGAAAGCAAAAGTGCGGTCCACGTGGTCCCCTTTGAAGTCGTTTGAGACGCTGTCCCATTAAACGACTCTATTTAAATACAAGATAAACCAACACTATGTTTTTTTCCTTGATACTACTCGTTTATTTTTACAGGAGTAAAAGTTGGCGGTTTTCTTAATTATCTTCTTGATTTAAACTAGAAATCGTTAAGTATAAAAGGTGTAAAAATAACCTTAACGAAACCGAAACCGAAAGGAATTTCTTCTTCCTGTCATTGCGATCATTTTTTGTGTTGGACCATAGCTGGAAACCTTCTAGTTACAGAGATATTGGAGATCAAACTTCCAAACCTCCAAGAACCATTTTCTATTCATAGCTCCCATCAGCAAAATGTTTTGATTGTGCTACATTGAGTTTTACCGTAAAACATGATTTTACACCCCAAAAAAAGTCGTTCCCCAGCAATAATTTTTGTGTAAGGTTATTTAGTTTGATGTTGACGGCTTCGTCAAGACTCCATTTACACCCTGTACAAACACGGACAATTAGCAGTTAGTTTGGGATCGGTCTTCAACAAACAAATAAACAACGTAATCCATTGAACCAAGCGCATTTGACAGAATATTATTTTAGCGAAACATATGGCTTCAGTGGAAAGCAGTCCTAATCCCCACAACCCGTTGAAATAAACATCTAAAAGAACAAAAAAAATCAATCACAAACTTTGTTGTACGCAAAAAGTTAAGCTCCATTCACACTTATGTACGAGTATATCTGTAGGCAGAATTTGGGTCAGATGTAAAACGAATTGCGGAGTCGCTCTACTTCAGTTAGACCCGCTGACACGCCGTGAATGCGCCCTAATGAACTGATGTTACACCATTCAAAGGGAACTTTTTCAACTAAACTTTAAATATACCTACAATTGTTTCGCTACCGCTTCAATTGAATAGGTGAGTCGTGAAATTCTGTAGAATTTGTTGTGGATTTTTTTTTTTGGTATGGTATATTTGATCGCTGTTGTATTGGCTGTTGTTGACATTTGATAAAATATAGGGGTATCTTTTCAGCGGGTTTTATGCTGAAAGAAATTAGAAGAAGAATATGATTTGGAAATCTTTTATTGTCTATACAAATCAATAAAACAGAAGTGCCTGTTTGTTAATAAAATATCTGCTTTTTACTGAATGCATAATTATGAAAGTATACATATACGATTCTTATAACAAAAAGCTTTTTTTTTTGTCTGTCGGTCTCTCTGACTGTCTGTCTTTCTATCTGTTTGTTACGGATAATCTCCAAAACGGCTGGCCCAATTTTGACGGGACTTTTACTGGCAGATAGCTGATGTTATAAGAAGTAACTTAGGCTAGAGTTAACAAAGTCCGAAACAAATAATATTTTTATAATAATCACACGAGGACAATGGTCGCGGGGACAGCTAGTTTCACCGAGAAATTGTATAATCGTAGGTTTTTACTATTTGTCAGTAGTCTATTTCTTTATTTACAGGTGAGTGCTGCTTTGGGAGATACACATTTTGTATCAGTGAAGTCATTCAGATTTTTATTCTTTCATAATATTTTTTACTGTGCAATCCAAAACTCACTCATTTTCACCTTTCTACTCACTTACAACTCTCGTGTGTAAGCTGCCTTATTTCACGAAAGATAATATATTTTCGCGTTCATATTGCACCACAAATCACTATACCACCACATCCATTGCTAAGCAGAAACATCGTCATGTTTCTGTCAATATTTTGAAGATACGAGAGATATAAGAATGTTTTTAATTTAGCCATTTGGGCTTTATAATAAACTAGCTGTTGCCTGCGGCTTCGCTCGCTGCCTATCAGATCTCCACAATCCAGTTAGTACTGGGTAATACGAGACCCCTTGGTAAGACCAGTTGTCAGAATTTCTGGCCACTGACTACCTGTAACGACTGTTACAGAGCTAGAAATGACAGCCGGTACCAACGGCTTAACGTGCTTACTGATCCACGGAGTAAACTGGGTATGTAATAATATATAATATAATATATTATTTAATTCAGATTACAAAGACCCATAACATATATACCTTAAAGACTATCATATATTTTATTAAAAATTTGTATAAAAAACCAGAAAATATAACTATTGTACACGAAGTGACGGCGTCGTGTTGCGCTGCGGGGTGTCGCGTAGCCTTCCGCGGAAACGTCGATACATGACACCCTTCGGCCAAAACTCTTCCTTGAGGATAATGGGTGGTTATCCATCCACGGAGCAGCCTAGGCAAACGCGGCTTAACCCAAAGATCGACATCAGTGTCTGTTATTATTTAGCTACGCCGTCGTCAAGTAAATAATAAATTACCAAAAAAAAAATACTTAAACGCGCAAAATCGCCGGTCATAATACAAAAATACATAAACCAAACAACAGTTTCAAGCGTCCAATCGACGTGCGCTATTGGTCCGATGCAAATGTATCGAGCCAAACATCGATCACCGCGATTGACAGTCGATTATCTCTCTCTATTTAATTTAGTTCGCAATGAAAAAGCAGGGAATGGCCTACTTGTAATTGACAAGTGCAATTTGTATATGGCTAACTGGGCGTTTAACGGTATTTTTGGTTGAATATTGCTGACTCGTCTGGTGTCTATCTTGATCTGGCTGGTTTTTATTGCACTGCTGCTTCGTTGATCTAGTGGTTGGAAGCACGACTGCTGAGTAAAAGGTCCTGGGTTTGATTCCCTGGTCGGGAAAAGTGTTGTCGGGTTTTTCCATCAGAAATTTCTCAGTAGTAGCCATGGAATCTGGATTAATACCCGTTTGATGGCAATAGGCTCGCCTCCTGTAACATGGGACTACAACATAACTGGTCAAATGTGGTTAGGTACACGTCTGCCTAACCCTTTGAGAATTAGAGGCGTGATGTTGTTATATTACATAATTAAGATATTAGATTGATGGTAGAAAAGTTCAAAGAATGAATTGGCTAATGGTGCAACTACCCAATTCCCATCATGATTCTTAATAAATAAAGAATGATGTATTGGTTTGCAGACAGTCATGACATGGTGTTTTCAAAAGTTGCAATTTGGCTAATGTCTATTTGCCATGTGGATTGGCAGTCAGATCTAGTAGTCTAACAGGGAACTGCTACTCATCCTTCACTAAGCTCCCTTTACTAAAGTAACGATACGTCATTCAAATGCTGTACTGCCACCGCATTGCAACCGCTAATCGCAACTGTGGTTACCAACCACGTTAGTCACCAGTTACTAGACGAAGGTAAATTTGTAACTATGCCTGGCGGAAAGCAGTCAGAATCTCACTTATCCAATGACTATTATACAGCCAAAGCCCTGGATTATATGGCCCTCATAAAAACAAGAACAGGAGACGAGATCAGGCAAAACAGAGAAGGGTCGTGTCAAGCAATTGTCTTCAATGTTCTTATCACAGATATCAAACGCATGTCACCTTTTCGAACTATAATTTTGTTTGAAAGTGTAAAGAAAGAAGAAAGAAAACATATTTATTTGGCACATGCCACAAGTACACACAACAAAAAATAAAACAAAAAACTCAAATCTAAACGGGAAAAATAAAAGATAATATTGTGTGTCTCACGGCTGGGCCAAATAGGCCCAGTTCAGAAAACTGCCGAGCAACTAGTCTGCGACGCTGGTTTTCAACTGGACCTGAGATGGTGATGTGACGGTCGTAAAACAATTCTGTGCTTTGTGTTTATAATTAAGTGTATGAGTATAGGTACTTAAGTACGGTACTTATATAGAATAAAACTACAAATTAATAAAAATCGAGAAGTGCATGACAAAACAAAAAACAGATAGGTACCTTAATAAATAGAATGGACGCATGGAAACATAAACCTAACAAACCATATAATACACACATGGAAACATAACCTGTTTCGCACGTTCCCAACTTCTAAACGCACAATATTTAATTAATTCGTGCACTTCCTCGCTCAATACGCTGCAAGCAGCCGAGCGCGATGGACTAATTATAAAATTTGTCAGATGTAAATGGAAAAATTTACAGGTGCGATGGCAATTGTGTAAACACAATACAATATAATTGAATCAGAATATACATTTTCGATGGAAGTGGAGCTGCTTACAATCATTTGTAGTTGTAAAAATATTAAGGTGCACTTAAAAATTAACTTTACAACCTTTGGAGCCTAATATATTTCTTTCTCAAATATACACTTATTTTGCATTCAACATTTAGTAAGTACGTCATCTGCATACTATTTTAAATGTAAGACCGACATTCAGTGAAAACACGGTTGAAAAGCCAGTGAACCAAACAGTAGCCCCCGCTTGAATCCACACTAATGATGCAAAACTTTCCTTGCAGAAGTTAATATACTGCGGTTGCATAATATTTACCGTTTGTTTTTATTATGAAGCCAGAACATTAATGAGATTAACGTGTCTCTGAAATTGTATGTGGTGTGTAAGAATTTGTCTCCATTATCTTCATTGGTAGCCTTATTCAACTCATTGCAAAGTCTGCCTCCCTTTTTTACGAGTCTCACCCAGGTCCTCCCGCGAACTTCATTATGCTGTCCAACCTGGGGCCTTAGTCTGCTATTGCAATAGTGTCAGAATGGTCTATAATTGATTTAATAAGGCCCCTAGCCCACGGCGTATTGAAGCGCGTTCGAAACTCGTTTGACGTGCGTACAAAGGGTAATTCGTCTGTGCGGGGCCTTATTAAATCAATTATAGACCATTCTGACACTATTGCAATAGCAGACTAAGGCCCCTGGATGGTTGAAAATATGGCTGTTGATTTACTAACTGCGAACTTTCTTCTGTCTTACGACAATACCCCAAAAGGTGAGAAACGAAGGATAGAGATCGTTGGCCAAGTGAAATGAACTTTGTGAATTTGCGTCCAAAGAAATTAACGTAATTCATTTAATTATTAAGCTGGAATTATCGGTGGTTTAACCGCGGTTTTTTCGCTGTTGGGTACGGCCATGGTTCAATATGTTTTATTTGAATTGAAAACGTGATACGTAACGTATATCATGAGATTACAGCCCGCTGACAGACAGACGGACGGGCGGACGGACTGACAGTTGAGGCTTAGTAATAAGATCCTGTTGGTTACCCTTGGAATACGAAACCCTAAGAAGAAGAAATCAGACAATATGTCTATTCGGCTGCAAATGTGAAATCGCGTTTTAGAATAAAAAAACGGCTATCTCTCATTGATATACCCGTAGAATGTACAGTCAATGCAATCTAAAAAATTACTTAACCATGACCTGAGGGGAAGATAGATCGGCGGCGACCTCTCGCGTCCGGCCTTGGTTCAATTCATGGTCCGAAGCGAGACGGAATGGGACGCCGTCACCTCCTTCTGCGAAGCAGTCATGCTAGCGAAGGAGGTGGCGGAACGTGAGAGGGAGAGAACCTCACGTCCTAGCCGCCGCGGGAGACGCACCGGGCGTCGGGGGCCACGTGGTGGCCCCCGGCCACCGTAGGCGCGGGCCTGTGTACAGTGAGCTATGGGCTAGCTCGCCGTCCGTGCGTCTTATGACGACAGGCCGTGTCGACACACACTGGTCCCAAATTAAAAAAAAGTGGACATTGATAGTAGACCGCTGATATTTTTTTTTATTGTTGATATAATGATAACAGATAAGGCAAAAAAATATTATTGTCCTACTTCAAATACTTTTCTCTATAAAAAATATTTCTTTTTTTTTTTGTATGGGAGTGATTACATTTTACTCAATTTCTCAAAAACCTTAAGCGATGTCGAGATGGCATTCACATATGTTAGAAAACTAATAATTCTGAGTATTTGGCTCGAAGAAACTTATTGCTTATCTCTGCGTACTTTCGAGATAATAGTGACAGAAAATAACAATTTTTTTTAATGTTAATTGTTCGCTTTTTTTTAATCATAGCCTTACTCATATCGCAATAGGTCCGCTGGCCAGCAAAATGGAGCTTCGACGCGAGTTTGCCGGGATAACAAGATGGCCGCCTCTCATGACGTAACGTAATACGGTCACGAATCGCGCGCGTACACCTCACTCAGTGTACAACTAAATGTGGTTGCGATAAGACGTGTCCTTATTTTTTCTGTGCGCTTGAAGAAATGCTTGTTGTTTGTTTGTTTTGTTATTGTTGTATTTTGAATCTTTGGATTTTAAAATCAAATAATTTTTGTTTGTCTTTCTTTCGTCGAATTTGTTTTCGTAATTTTTTTTGTTAAAATCAAAGTCACTTTGTCTTTGATATCTTTGATTCTAATTTGTTTTCAATTTTCCTTAAAATTATAATATGTCCGCATTTGTCACCAACTTAGACTTATATGTTGTTCTTAAATCAGGAGGTGGTTTTAAAAATGTCGAATTTTTATTTAATGCCCTTATTGAACGTATTGGTGTTGAATTGTCTTCCGAAGATTTGAGTAATATTAAATTATTTTGTCGTAATTTTTCAAGTAATATCTCAAAAAGATGGTCTGCTTCCAATAGAGCTCAAAAGACCTTTCTTAACAAAAATTCAGACTGGTTACAATCCCAAATAATTTGGCCAAAATGTCAAAATATCGATTTAAGCAGCATTTTTAAAGTTGCCGAGGAAGTAATTCCAAATTTCGAAACGCAAGTGGATACTCATCAATTAAGTTATGGTACAAGTAAAAAACCATTTGTTGATATATCTGATAAACAGAAGAAAAGGCGTTCTCTAACACTTCTAGATCACACAGAGGAGGAATTAGTTTATGCTTTATGTGCCAAATTAAAAGAGTCTAAAAAAACAAAATTAGCAGCTATATTAAACGAACTCAGCCAAAACAAGGAAAAATGTGAGATGGTACATGATGTACTATTCGCTAAAAAGACTGACAAACCGTGTTTACCAGATGATAAAACGTTAGCGCTTTACACCTCAACAAATTTGTCAAATTGGCAATATCGAAATTTAAGAACTATTCTTGCTTCAGAGAAAATGTATGGTCTTCCATCCTATCAAAAGCTCCTGGAAGCTAAAAAAACTTGTTATCCTCCAGAGTCAGACATAACTGTAACTGAATCTGATGCTAAGATAAGACTTCAATCGCTTCTAGATTTGACAAATAATAGGATATTAAAAACAATTGAGCACAACTCTGCCGACAAAAAATCGCTAAAACTAATAAGCAAATGGGGTTTTGAAGGGTCATCTTCTCAAAGTAATTATAAACAAAAGTCACACTCCGACACTAAAATTGACGATTCTTCAGTTTTCATGATTAGTTTGGTTCCGCTTCGTTTGGAAGAAGAGAGTGGTACTATCTTGTGTCTCTTCAACAAACTATTGTCGTCCAATTGGCTTTATATTTGCAAAAGAAACAAATGAATTGATAAAGAAGGAAAGTGCATCCTTAGAGGAAGAAATTCGTAATCTTGTTCCCACAATTGTAGATAATTTTGATATTAAACATGATTTGTACATGACTATGATTGATGGGAAAATTTCTACTGTGATTTCCAATACTTCTTCTGCAGCTGTTTGTAATATTTGCAATACCCCACCTAGCAAAATGAATGACTTGGACTTTGTATCCAAAAGACTCATCAGAGAAGATATGTATAAATATGGTCTGTCTTCGCTTCATATGTGGATAAGATGTATGGAATGTATTTTACACATTTCGTACAACTTAGACTTCAAAAAGTGGGCTGCACGAAAAGAAGATAAATTGTTAAAAGAAATTAAAAAGAATTTGACAGAAGAAGAATTCCGGGAAAGAACTGGTTTGTTAATTGACATAGTAAAACAGGGATTTGGTACAACCAATGACGGTAACACGGCAAGAAGGTTTTTTGAAAATTATGAAGTATCTGCTGAAATAACGGGTATCCACCCTGATTTAATCAAGAGATTTGCAGTCATTTTACAAACAATTTCATCTGGTCAACTTATTAATACCAACTTGTTTAGGGAATATTGTAAAGAAACAGCAATGCCATATGTAAACTTATATCCATGGTATTACATGCCTTCAAGTGTCCATAAATTGTTGATACACGGTGCTGATATTTGTGAAAATTTCTCCTTTATTCCGATAGGCATGCTTTCCGAAGAAGCTTCCGAAGCGAGGAATAAAGATTTCCGGAATGTTAGAATGGCACATACAAGAAAAATCGGTAGAGTTCAGACTAATTTAGACATTATCCACAGCTTTCTAATTAGCTCAGATCCTTACATCAGCCATATCAAACCAAAGTTTGCTCGTTTACATAAACAGTTGTTTCCAGAGGCTAGTGCTTTGATCTTGAACAATGAATTGCTTTCGTTGGAAAACGAGGAAATAGAGATTTCTCAAGAGAATATAGACCCAAATATTAATCTTTCACCATAATATTTTTTCAGAATCGTTTGTGAACATATTCAACTTTATGTTTGCAGCTTTATTTGTCTTCATTTTGATTGTTTTTTAGAACTGATGAAAGTACTCCTTCAGAAAGGTCATAGCTTTTCAGTCATTAGTGAGCCCCCATAACCTCTTTTACAGAGAAGTCTCTTTTTACTTATTTGACATTACGCATACATTATAATTATGTGCTAAAGTAAGGCTATGATTAAAAAAAGCAAAAAATTAACATAAAAAAAAAATGTTATTTTCTGTCACTATTATCTCGAAAGTACGCAGAGATAAGCAATAAGTTTCTTCGAGCCAAATACTCAGAATTATTAGTTTTCTAACATATGTGATTGCCATCTCGACATCGCTTAAAGTTTTTGAGAAATTGAGTAAAATGTAATCGCTCCCATACAAAAAAAAAAGAAATATTTTTTTTACAGAAAAGTATTTGAAGTAGGACAATAATATTTTTTTGCCTTATCTGTTATGCCCGCTGATATTTTTTTTTATTGTTGATACAATTATCAACAATAAAAAAAAATATCAGCGGTCTACTATCAATGTCCACTTTTTTTTAATTTGGGACCAGTGTGCGACAGCGCGCTCGTGTTCCACGCGCGCCTCAAAGAGACTCAGCAAACAGGAAGGGGTCCGAAAGGACCGATGCCTGCCAGGGTTGCGGGACTGTTCGAAAGAGATACCGCGGCCCTGGAACACAAACGGCAATAGAAGGAACATGGATGGGTTTTAGTCAGTAAAAGTCTGACACTCCCTCCTGCTCAGCCCAGAGCGGGAGGGAATATTTCCAATCCAAAAAAAAAGTAGGAAGATAGATCTAGTAATTGCTGGGAATGACTATACACAAATTTCATGTGACAGCCTTTCTAAAGCTTCCTCATATTTATGTCCGGCTACTCTAAAATATTCAACAGAATCATTCAACCTCGCTTTATTTAACTAAATAATGTATTCCCAATAATGCTCACTGACCAAATTGAGCACTATAGGTTAGATGAACCCGCTGACGTTATATATTCGATATCGGATTACGTGTGCCGTTTGTAAGTCTAATCGCCACTACAGCCGCATTTGACCACAGCGTTGGAGGGTTGGCCCAAATGTAATGTAGATCTAATGCAATTGTGATGCAATGGAGGTAGTGCAGCTGTTGTGGGGTTAGAGATATGAAAGGCAGATCTGCCTTAATATCGGCGGCGGTGACCTCTCGCGTCCGACCCTGGTTCAATCCATGGTCCGGAGCGAGAGGGAATGGGACGCCGTCACCTCCTTCTGCGAAGCAGTCATGCTAGCGAAGGAGGTGGCGGGACGTGAGAGGGAGAGAGCCTCACGTCTCAGCCGCCGCGGGAGACGCACCGGGCGTCGGGGGCCACGTGGTGGCCCCCGGCCACCGTAGGCGCGGGCCTTTGGACGGTGAGCTATGGGCTAGCTCGCCGTCCGTGCGTCTTATGACGACAGGCCGTGTCGACGGCGCGTTCGTGTTCCACGCGCGCCTCAAAGACAGTCGGCAAACAGGAAGGGGTCCGTAAGGACCGATGCCTGCCAGGGTTGAGGGACTGTTCGAAACAGATACCGCGGCCCTGGAACACAAAGGGCAAAGGAAGGAACATGGATGGGTTTTAGTCAGTAAAAGTCTGACACTCCCTCCTGCTCCGCCCAGAGCGGGAGGGGTTATTTGATGATTTCCCATCGGTAAAAAAAAAAGATCTATCTTAATAAACTTTGTGCAGAGTTAAAGGCTAGCGCATTAGGGAGGATTGCGTTGCAACTCAAGACGCCCTAATTAAAATTTTCCATATTAAACCGACGTTTAAAAATGGAGAAACATTAAATGTATTCAGCTGGTATCTTTTTAGGGTTCCGTTGCAAAACGGCCAAAAACGGAACCAATATTCGTCATGTCTGTCTGTCCGTCCGTGTGTCATAGACACTTTATTCCGAAACTATTAGGACTACACAGTTGAAACTTGGTAGATGTATTATGTGAACTGCTTTACGATTTTTATACAAAAAAAAAGATGTCTAATGATAGGTCTTTAAAAATTACATTGAGGTTCCTAAAACCATTTTTTCTCAAAGTCAATCGTTTGAAAGGTAGAAACTTCCAAAGTGGTAAAATGTGTCTCACCCCCTCTAATTCTAAAGTAAGAGGAGGAAAATTCTGAAAAACATGCAAGATTATAGAACATTAAAAAAACTTTCAACGAAAATTGGTTTGAATAAGATTTGATGTTTAGTTTTTGAGATATGAGATTTGAGATATGATATGACGGTGTGCCAGTGATGCCGACGCGTGGACCGAATTTATGTCGCTCTTAATGCTGACGCTGTGATGCTGTTGTTGGCACGTGTAACTATGGTATGTTCATGGTTGAACAGGACTTTTTCATCAAATTGCAGCAGTAACTTTGTTTTTTATTAACATACTATGAAAAACAAATTTAGCTTTGCTGTTGACTGTAATACAATACAACATATGAATGATCCTTCAAATTATTTTTATTATACAAGGTGTAACAAGACCCTTCACGAAGCCGTCAACCGAGCATTCTGTACATCAAACTAAGTAACTTTACGCAAAAATTATTGCTGGGAAACCACTTTTTTTTTGGGGTAAATATCACGTTTTACGGTAGGACTCAATGTAACGCACTCAAAACGTTGTGCTGATGGATGCATTGAATAGTACCGGGGTTGTGGAGGTATTCAAAGTAAAAATCTTACATTAAAAACATGTACCTATTTCAAACAAAACTTATGAAAAAGTTGGAACTTTGACCCCCAATAACTCCGTAACTAGAAGGTTCCCAGGTATGGTCTAGAACAAAAAAGTGATCGCAATGACGGGGAAAACAAGTGGTTTTCGGCTTCGTTAACCCATATATGCCCAGATTTTTTTATAACACCGATTTTTATAATTTTTACATATGTTGTTTATTGATAACCACAAACAAGAGCTGCGATAGTAATTTGTAACTTTCAGTTCTGAAACTTGGTTTTTTTCAGTGGGTCGAAAATGACCCTTTCGGCAGATAAGGTCGTACACTAGTATGGAGAAAGAATAATCAAAATAAAACAGTATTATATTCTTTTCAGTCTTTATTATTTTAGACAAGTAAGATAGGAACTATTAGGTAAGTAATTAAATTCGGTAAGTAAGGAACATATGACAAAACAACAGTTATGAATGAAATGCTGCAAAGCATTTGTCATGCAAATAAAATTGACGTCACATTTGCAGCACATTTTGACCATTTTATTTTTACACAGGGTACATCTTCTGATCTGGCTTGTGATAATAATATGTTCAGCAGAATGTTTTCTAACGGAAATAGGTACAGTAGTCTTTGCCTTCTTCTGTGCTCTAGGCTGAGTTCTGGCACTCCCATATTTCTGGAGCAAAGACCTTGCAATAGATCGGCGAAATTCCAGCGTTGTTGACGGCGACGTCAACTAGCCACGTCAACAGGGGAATATACCATTTTTTGCCTCTAATGGCAATCCTGTAAACTCCGATATTAGAATCTAGTCTATCTACACCTCCCATAAATCGGTTGTACTGATGTACAGCGTTTGGCTGATCAATGTCAATTTTCTGTTTGGCAACAACTGAATATCGGCGTGCCTTTTGAACGGGGAGTACTCCAAATTCATTTGACTACAGTAGAAATACGCTGTTGTCATTCCATCGTACGGCGCAAATATTATCATTTGTATCCCAACTATAATCATAAAATCCTCTGGGTTGTTTCTTGCAAGACATTACAAATCTCGCTTTACCCATTTACATGGCCTGACGTTGCTCCGAATTCCACGTCTTGAAGAAAGGTCCACAGAAGCATTTCAGGTCCTGGTAGAACGACCATTGAAGGAAGACTGTTCATCAGGATTAGCAATGATCGTCGGTTCTTCAACTTCTGGACTTGACGGTTAGACAAGACGAGAACTTCGTAACCAGTGTGTACTGGATCCGGATGCCGCAGAACTGGGTTCGAAAATTTAGGAACTACTTGCAGGACAGATTATAACGTTATCGATGGTGGTGTCATCATGATTGTCTTCTTCGCCTTGTAGTACTACCATCTCAACTGGAGCAAGTAACTGACGTCGGTTCAAGCGATTTATATTGTTACAGTCCTCCTCATCTGAGTCACCGTCCGATATGGTACCCTCACAAGGCGGATCGATGTATACATCGAAGCCCTGGACACCTTCCTCTTACCTAAGTGACTCTAGGGTTCAAGTTCAAGTTCAAGTTGTTTATTTCATAACAAAAATACATTTGTGTCGAAATATTTGCACGGTAGGTACACAAAAAGAAGCAACATAAACAATTATTATCACAAGTAACCTCGTTCCTCACCCATCTGAAGTTAGAACGTCTATCCAAATTAAAACTAACATAGTCATATTGATACAAAATAAAAGTCCCTAGAAAAAATACTACACAAATACATTAAATGTCGAAATACTAAGAATAAAAAGCAAAATTTATAACAAGTCCAAGATATTTATATTCAATTTTTAAGATTTTTTCAATTTTTATATGTTGACATTCTGAATATTCTTTAATTCTGCTGGTAATTTGTTAAACAGATTGACAGATTGCACGCGTGACGAGTGTTTGACAACATTAAGCTTTGCCTGCAGATTAGTAGGAAGATCTTTTCTGCGAGTATCTAGTCTATTTTTTCTTTCATCGTCTGTTTCAAACTCGTTTAAGTTTTTGTTTAAATGAGTAAGGAGAACTAAAACATAAAGACATGGTACCGTTAAAATTCTAAGCTTAATAAAATACTCCTTACATGATTCTGTCTGGTTTAAACGAAGCATGGTTCTTAATGCTCGCTTTTGTATAGTAAAGGCTGCCTTAATATTATATTTATAGCTGTTTCCCCAAAATTTAATGCTATATCTAAGTTTAGATTCAACTAGAGCAAAATAGACGGTACGAAGTTGGGCAATAGATAACATATCCCTCAGAGATCGGATAGCATAACACGCACTACTTATTGTATTCGTAATTGAATTTAGTTCTGGCTTCCAATTTAGTAAAGAGTCAATTTGTACCCCTAAAAATGTTAAACTTTCTACTACATCAATTTTGCTGCCTAAGGATTCCACGTCTATTATAGCTTTGTTCCTAACTGTAGATCTAAATATCATACATTTTGTCTTATTTACGTTTAATTTAAGATTATTCATAGAAAACCACCTTTCACAAGCAGCTATTAATACATTTAATTAACATTTTAAGTTCTGCATATTGTCAGCAGCTATAACAGCACTCGTATCGTCAGCAAATATTATCAAGTCAGCATCTGGTAAAATGTCTCTAATGTATTCAATTAGGTCGTTAAGAAATATTATAAAGAAAATGGGGCCCAACAGGGCTTTAACTTTATCGTTTGTAGAGAACACGTGCAAAATAAAAAATATGATTTAAAGCATAGTATGTGCCCACGGGGTCGTTCCCGACCCACGAAAATGTTTCGATTGATTGCAATTACAAAAATATATTTTATAATCAATATTTACATCTATATCTCTAAAACCCATATTTAGTTTACTATAAAAACAATTTTGATTGTAAAACAACATAATTTATTCAAAATACTTACATTTTTATGTGCTATGGTTGCAAATTTTCTCGTGAAATGAACTTGTGCGATCTTGCACTGGCACTTGTCATTTGAAATTATTGTAAAGTATGTATTATGTTGAGCTGTGCTTCAAAATAGTTCTTTTGACTATCAAAAGATAGCGCTTTAATAAGAATTTATTCATAAGTTCGCGTTCAGGGTGCATTGGAAGTAATCAACTACTTTCGGGTCATTAGCGACCCCCTGGGCAAATATGGGTTAAGGGTCTTGTTACACCCTTTGTTGTTTGGTGCTACGGAACCCTGTGTCCGTGTGAGTACGACTCGCTCTTAGCCGGGCAGCAACGCGTCGCACCTTACTTACTGCCGGATCGCTCGTCAGGCGTATTTTTGCGGCCGATGTTATGCGCTGCGGTACGGCCTTCCTGCAGTGTGCGTTGGTTCCAACGAAATACAGCGTGTAACCACAAAGATATGGTCAAAGACCTCGGATTCCCATGTCAAACATTATAACACCTGAAATCAACAATGCAGCAGTCCCAAAGCCATTGATTTACCAAACACTGTTGGCTCAATCCGAGACGGTATGAAAGTAATTAGCCTAGCAGCGCAGTGCCAATAAATTAGTCAAAGAGAATAAAACGGTATTGACGATTCAGCAGCTGACTTCAGCTCGATGTTCAATTATTGGCGCTGGCAAGGATGCGGACTGATTTAGTGCACAGGACCCGTACCATCACTTCTTATGGCATTGTTACTTTAGCGTTGAACCATTTCTATCAGCATTGAATCGCAATTTTTCCATGTTCTCTCTTTTGCTGTCGCTCAGAATCATCATTTGTTAGAAGCGTGCTGCCGAGCTCATCGTCGATGTTGCCGGTTGCGATAGCATTTACGCTCTGTTTCTCGTTCTATCAAATGGCTGTTCTGAGCAACTGAATTCATGTAATTTTAACTATACATGATATTCAGCTCCATTTCGTCCCCACACTGGTAAGCCACCTGGTTTTCGAATAGCGCTGAATTAACGCAGTATGTGATTTTCTTTGATTCACTTATATGAGATGGAAGGGGCACCGACGCAAAAACGGTTACCAGGTATTCAGTACATCGTTCTGAGCCGCTACATAGAAATTTTTCATCGGTATGAAATGTTGACCATTCAGATAGATGTTTCTTGGCGCTAATTAGGTACATACGTAACTTCGCCTTCTTCTTAATTACAAAAACAAAACTTGCTTCTCCACTTTCGTGGACCTCGAAAATTATTCTCCGGTATAAAAATAACTTTTTGATATATAGCCCGGCCAAAATAGACATAAATTCCGAAGAACCTGAAAAAATTTACATGATCGTTATATCCAATACTAGCGACCCGCCCCGGCTTCGCACGGGTCAATGTTATACATATAAACCTTCCTCTTGAATCACTCTATCTATTAAAAAAAACCGCATCAAAATCCGTTGCGTAGTTTCAAAGATTTAAGCATACAAAGGGACATAGGGACAGAGAAAGCGACTTTGTTTTATACTATGTAGTGATACCACTATAATGCAATTGTGAAAAGCCCCATCGATCCCTAGTAAAAAAAAAAAAAAAAGTAAAGTAAAAATAAGTAAACAAATATGCGAGGTATTCGCAAAAATGTGTTTTTTGTATTTTTTGCGAAACGGTTTAGTTTTACGAGAAAAATAGCTTAGACAAAAATTTTAGATCATTAAATTATCTTCTGGTCTTCTTCCACGGGCAACAAACGACGATTTCTGAGAAAAAACAATTCTAAAATTGACTAAAGTTGTATTCTCCATAATAACTAAAAATTCTTTCGAGAAAAACAGCAAATCGTCTACCTATGTAGAAGTTAAAAGAAGGCCATTTCTAAGATTAATCATTTCCCAGAAATGCTGAATCTTGAAAAAGTGTAAGGAAAATTCTAGTAGATAATTAAATGATCTACAATTTTTGTAGGAACTATTTTTGTCATAAAACTAAACCGTAAATCAAAAACCCATTTTTGTGAACTTTGATCACGTATTTTTTTTGCATATTGAATCGATGATCTTTTCACAAGTTCACTATAATAGTATCCCTAACGTTCATGTACATTTTTAGCTTCTTGGGAATTTATGCAAGGGTACCCCTAGTTTTATGTCTATTTTGACCAGACTACTAACTCAGGTCATAGACTATCCGTATGCCAATAACCGAAATTCAAAGCTGTTTAGAAGTTACAAACAACCACAGGATTTTCGCACTCATCCTTTTGACGGAAACCCAATATTCATCGGTAGCACTATAAGTAACTGGATTGATATATTTCATTGCGTTAACTAGCTTATTTGTGGTAAAGGTTAATACAATACAATATCCTGTGGTTTACTTGAATAGAGAATATTATTTAATGTATTGTAATATTAATGATATTATTGTGAATTTTCTAGTATCACATTTATCGGTTGTTGTAGATTATTCAAAGTACTTTTGTAATTGGTATGAGCCACGCTTAGACATAATTCATACTTAAACTAAATGAATATGAGAACTACAACCAAACATCATGTATTTTGTATCGTATTTTTTAGTTTTCAACTCTTTAATCCAATAATGAAAATTAAAAACTCTTTAACGGCCAGTAAGTCTATAACAAAGTTCAAACGACTGTTTAAGCATTATCTACACAGAAAAAAACTAGAAATTTTATTCAGAGTGCATCACAACAAAGTTTGGAATCTTAAATTATTCGAGACAATTACTTTTTAGTGTTCCGTACCCCAAAGGGTAACCAACAGAATTCTATTGCAAAGCCTCCACTGTCCGTCCGTCCTTCCGTCTGTCTGTCAGCGGGCTGTATCTCACGAACTGTTACAGGTAGACAGTTGAAATTTTAACAGAATGTGTATTTCTACAGCCGTTACTTTGATTATATAATGTCTAGATAGAGCATCAAATGTACGAAAACGTGTCAAAATATATCAGCCAACTGTTGGCTTAGAAGTTTGGACACAGAGACATAGACGCACAGCGTTTACACGGTGCGTCTATTGCCTCTGTACACCGGCCGCACGCTGCCGCACGCACACATGTTTGAAATTGTTGGATCGTTTTGATTGTAGGGCGATGCTCCATCTAGACATTATATAATAAAGTAGCCGCTATAACAACAAAAAATAAAATCAAAATTAAAAGGAGAGCCCGCTTCTTCTTCATGCACGAGACCAACTCCCAATTGGCTGGTCTTTTTATTACATTACAAAATTTATTTCAAACTTTGAAATGGAAGTAATTTATAAGCCACATAGCCACTTCGAACAGGTTTATAACATAACACATCACATGTCCGTTCGTCGTTAACGGGTTAAGTTTGGTTTCCATATTTCGCCAATTATGTTTTAGATCTGCAGGGTGTGTAACAAGACCCTTCACGAAGCTGTCAACCAAGCATTCTGTACATCAAATTATGTAACATTATGCAAAAAAATATTGCTGGGAATCGACTTTTTTTTTGGGGTGAAAAATCATGTTTATCAAAATATTGTGCTGATGGATGGATTGAACAGTATGGGGGTCGTGAAAAAGTTTACAGTAAAAATCCTACGTTAAAAACAAGTATTGAAAAAAAAAAAACTTGTGGAAAAGTTGGAACTTTGACTCCCAATATCTCCGTAACTAGAAGGTTCCCAGGTGTGGTCTAGAACAAAAAAATCATCGCAATGACAGGGAAAACAAGTACCTTCTAGCTTCGTTAAGGGTCTTGTTACACCCTTTATGCACACTTGTCCTGTACTGGACATAGACCTCTCCGAAGCTGTGCTACACAACGCAGTCCTCAGCATGTAGACCCAGCCACTTTTTTAAGGTCATCGGTCCACCTGGGGTACGTTTCATACTACACCGGCATTTGCTTATACAGCGTTTATTGAAAAGTGCGATCATATTTAAGAGCAAACAACCCGACTGGATAACTTTCTCCATGAGACCAACACCATAAACGTGAAAAAATACTATAAATTACGATGTTCTGGAGTGGCAACCGCGAATCAGAAGACGTTGCATTGGAAGACATCCCACTAGTTGGACCGATGACCTAATGAAGGTTGCGGAATCCGTTTTATGCGAGACGCACGGGACCGGTCAAGTGTGGCGACACTTGGGGGAGGCCTATTTCCAGCAGTGGACGTCTTTCGGCTGAAATGATGATGATGCTGATGACGATGTTGTTACCATGGAGAAAGTTGTTCATTTCCATGGAACCTTAATTATGACCATACTTGAAACAGTCTTTATAGTAGCCAAACAAAAATCTTCAATAACCTAACATAGCATCATGCCTGTAATTCCGTAAGGGCTGGGCAGAGATGTACCTAATAGTACACAATTTCGTCAGTTATTTTAAAAGTCCATTGTTCGAGAAAAAGGGAGCGAACCTATTGCCATTAAACGGGCACAAATCCAGACTACTGAAAAATTCCTCATGGAAAAACCTAATAACACTTTGCCCGACCTGGGAATCAAACCCAAGACCTTTTACTCAGCAGTCGCGCTTGCGGCAACTACTACTATTTTAATTCAAAGCCATTAAACCCAATATAACAATGATTTCAAACTCTAATTGAAGTCCATACAAAGGTCTCGTGTGTCCTTATCGATAAACGATAATATCTACCATATCGCTCCGATTAATCTGGTCACTAATAGCGTTTCAATTTGACTACAGCAAAGGACCCTCTAATTGTTAATTAGCAAGTTGCTTAATGAGAGATCAGACAATACACGGTGTTGATAGCAATACGAACGCGTTGTTAGGATTTGTTAATCTTGGAAACGAAGTTTTTGATAATTATGCTTTCATTTGGCTACCAGATTTTAGTGAGCCTGATTTGTTTTTTTTTTTGGATTGGAAATCATCAAATAACTCCTCCCGCTCTGGGCTGAGCAGGAGGGAGTGTCAGACTTTTACTGACTAAAACCCATCCATGTTCCTTTTTTTTGCCCTTTGTGTTCCAGGGCCGCGGTATCTCTTTCGAACAGTCCCGCAACCCGGCAGGATTTTAGTGCCTAGTTTAGCCTAGTAGAGCCTAGTTTTTATCAGTGACAACACGCTCTCGATCGTTTAAGTAAACTTTAATTTATCTATACAAGGTGTAAGCGGACCCTTCGCGCAGCTGTCAACCAAGCATTATTTACGATGGGCTGCATCAGTAGGGTACCCCATTTGAATGAAAGCTTTAATACGACTGGAGCACCCAATTGATGCAGCCCACTTTAAGTAACTGTACGCAAACAATATTGCTGGGAAACGACTTTTTTCTTTTGTCTTTTTTTTTCTTTTTTTTTAATAAAAAAATATTACTTTCCTATTTGAATTGGATTGTGTTAATATTCTAGCGATTTGGGGGTTTAAATTCTTTGCACGGAATTTTAATCCTTTATCTATTATAAAAGATTTAGTTACTCCTTATAATATCAGCTATCTGCCAGTAAAACTCCCTTCAAAATCGGTCCAGCCGTTTCGGAGATTAGCCGGAACAAACAGACAGACAAAAATGTTTACAGACCGGTCCAGAAAGAAGTGGCGAGACGATCTGTACGCGTACCGCGAGGGCTGGTTCGAGGAGGCACGGGAAAAGAGCTCTTGGAAAGAATTGGCGGAACCCTTTGCCCAGCAGTGGGACAGTACAGGCTAAAAAAAACAAATCCGTTTTTACTTTTATTTATGCATTCAGTAAAAAGCTCTTATTTTGAAATTACAGACAGACACTGCAATTTTATTTATTTGTGCTAAAACGCTTAGTTGACACTTCCCTTGACCAAAGGGCTGGCTTTTACATTGCCATACAACGTGGCAACACCGCCAGTATCTTGGGTACATTACCATTTGACAGCGTTGAGAAGAAGATTTTTGACGCCATTTTTTAAGTTTATTGATAAGTTAGTTACTTTTATTTTAATTTATAAATTTTAATGTATTTACATGAATAAATAAAATTAATTTATTTTGTAATGCAATAAATAAATATATTTGTGCAGATACAGATGAATAAGGAACACTAGCATGTCACCAGCACCATGATAATGCCACCTAAGAAACTCTATATTACTTGAAGAAAAACTGAAAAACAGCAAAAGAAAAAAACGCATATCGGCCCACGTTCAATCTCGCCCTAAATAAGGCAATAAGTGCGTAGTTTTTGTCAGCATACATAGAACGTTTGATTAAAGTAATAAATCGAGTGCGACACTACAAGACTGTTATCTGGCTTCCCGGCACGGAATTAAGCGGTGATAGTACCCCGCTCCGTCGTAAATTGTCCCTCAAACTTACTCCTTTATTTAACATCGCAGTATAAGAGAAACCAACTAATTATGCTATTGTGGCTCTCTCCAGACAATTACCTTCAACTTTATTGTATTGAATAGTGTTAAGATTTTAGTGAATGGATTTTGTAGCTGAATTTTAAGACGGATTTACGTAAAACAAAAGAATATTTTGCCTGTCTGTCAGTCTCAGAAACAGCTGGACCAGTTTTGACGAGACTTTTAATGACACATAACTGATGTTATAAGGAGTAACTTAGGCTACGTTTACTTTAGGAAAATGATTAGGGTTCCGTGCAAAAAAATAAAACCAAACAAAATCCGGTTCAAATAGGGAAGTAACGCGGACGAAGGCCGCGAGCTACAGTTAGTTTACTAATAAAATCCTGCCAGAATGACCTTTCATTGACACAGTAACTGTTGGTTTTGACGGTTTTGGTAATCTCCTAATTGAAAGGCGTCATTATAGTTTTCAATGATGTAGCAGTGTCACATAAATCATTGGTCCAGCATTTGCATGATTGTTCAATAATCTTCTGTTTTCAGTTCCTTTCACAACCAATACATGGATTTAGGAGCCTACGAAGTTTTAGCTCAATGGATATTGGCATTGGCTGGCTATGGCTGTCATAATGACCAATCTTAGCTAATTAGTGATTTTAGGACATTTTACAAAAAACTTTTTTTTTTTCAATAAATAAAACCAACTTCAAAAATACAACAAAAAAAGTGAAAAGTAACTTTGACATCAGAAGTCGGTGGCTTTCGTTTAATTGTTTTGCCACTGACTTCTGAAGCTAAAGTTATTTTCCACTTTCCACCTCCCCCTTTTGGAAGTCGCTTAAAAACACTAACAATGCATTTAGTAAAGAACGTGAAGACTTTCATGTCGGAATGAGTACTTAAATTACTTTGTAATGACAAAAGAAATCTTAAAAAATCACACCTAAAGAGTTGCGCTTGAAGTGAAAAGTAGTCGTTAAATTGTACTTGCGTATACTGATTTTACGAGCAATTTCAATTTTATGAGCCTGTGTTACGCGACAGAATGTTTCTTTTGTTCCTTTAAATAATTGAATTGCTGAAGGAATTTAAGTATTAAATAGTGATAGGGTACATACCTACGAGTGTTAGGATGGGAGCTTTGTGTTTTGGGTTAAATTAATTCGGAAATACCTAATTATTTACGTTTGGCTGATTAAATTATTAGGCATTATATCTGCTTCTGGCATATTCCTGGCTTTTCCAGCATAGTTATTGTATTTAATAAAGATGAGGATTAATTTCAAACTAGCTTTTATTGGTTGGTCACCACCGTGGATGTTGGAATGGGGGGAAGGGGAAACCCCAACCCACACCCCACCCACGGGAATGTGAAAATATATTCTATATCCTAAAGCAGAGTTTCGTATTCCAAATTTTATCTAGAAAAGGTAACAGACAGACCAACTGATTGACATATGTATCATATTGTTGTTGTTCCTATTTATTAAAAATAAAAATAAAATAAAAATAGGTATCAAATTACTTTCACACATAACATAACACCACGCCTGTAATTCCCGAAGGGTTAGGCAGAGATGTACCTAATATTATAGTACACCCACATTTCGCCAGTAATGTTTTAAGTCCCATGTAATGGACGAGTCTGTTGCCATCAACCGGGCATATGTACTGACTCCGTGGCTGCTACTGAAAAAATCATGATAGAAAAACCCAAAAACACTATGCCCGACCCGGGAATCGAACCCAGCATCTCATGCTCAGCAGTCACGCTTGCGACCACTCGACCAACGGGTACTTTCACATTTTTATTACTAGAAGTATCAATCGACAGTTCACAATATATTTGGAACTAACCTTTAGTTCCAAATATATTGTGAACTGTTGTTATTTATTTTATACCGACCCCATTAGCTTCTACACATTCAGTTACAAACATTATAAATATACCTTCCTAATAAAAAAACCAGGTGCGAGTTGGACTCACGCACAGAGGGTTCCGCATAAACTTGTAGGTATTTTGATATTAAACTACCTACATATTTACGGTTTTCAGATTTTTCGTTAAATGTGCTGTAAAACATTACTTCTTGCCAAATTTCATGATTCTAGGTCAACGCGAAGTATCCTATAGGTTTTGATTCCCTTGTGAAGTCGAAAAATATGCGTCAAAAACGGTCATATCTTTTGATCGCGTTAATTTACAAGTTTTATTTTTTTACTGCTCCAAGGGGTAGCAGGCTTGACTATTTAATATTAATTTCAGTTTTATGCCTCCATACGTTCTTGAGAAAAAGGGTCTTGAGTGATAGACAACAAAGTGATCCTATAAGGGTTCCATTTTTGCCGACTGATGTGCGGAACCCTAAACAACATTCAAAGCCAAACTCTAACACACTTCTGCCTCATCAAGATCAACTCCGACCTCTAGTTTATTCGCAATAGGTATCAAATGACGCGCATGATCCGTATTTATTGTCCTTTTAGTATCGGATCGCAATTCTCGGATCACATCACGAATAACGCTTATCCGTGGATCCGAACTGGTTAACATATGATGTGGATAGTTCGGAAGTTGTTCTGGATTTGAGTGGATGGTGTAAAGAATGCAGTGGAGGGTTAAAAACTTTATCTTTTTATTAGTGATTGGCAAACAAGCAAGCAAAAGAGCAGCGATGACTCAGTGGTGGCGGCCCCGACTAACGAGCACTAAGCCGTGGGTTCGAACCAAGGTAGGCGCATTCACCATCATCATCATTTCAGCCGAAAGACGTGCACTGCTGGATATAGGACCTTCCCAAGTATCAAACAAACCAAGTATAAAACGGTAAAGAAAATCATCGCGAGGAAATCAGCATCCTAGAATGAAAAGTTCGAAGACATGCGACATCTACCAATCCGCACTGGGCCTGCCTGATGGATTATAGTCCATTCCCTCTCATAGAGACGAGGCCGTGTGTCGCAGCAGTGGAACCGATATAGGCAGATTATGCATTTTGCAAACAAGCAAGTGGCCCACCTATTGGGTAGAAGTTATTGGTGCCTGTAGACATCTACGGTACCATCCTTAAGAGGGCCCTTCCCGGCCGGTCTATCGTCAAGGCGAGCATGGTCGAAAAGCTTTTTGTTTCATCCAGAGCCACAGCGGCGATTTTCTTTCAATTCCCCCGTCTTACCCCGCCCCGACCCCGCACATATCGTCTCCCGCGCACCTCATACCGCCTAACGACATGAATGACATTGAATGAAAAATAGTGTTCGAAAATTTCATAAACTTGTTCCAGGAAATATGTGTTCATATTTCCTGTGTGTGTTGAAATAAATATTTGTCATCAAAAAATCTCCATTATATGTGCAAGGTTTCTATCGAGATGTTTTCTTTACTTTTACAGTTTATGAGTACATTATGAACGGCCAAAGTTCAGTTAAATTTTGTGCAAAACAGCAATTTTTGGAGACTTATACTGAATTTGTTTCTTCAATTTTTTTATTTTTTGCGACCATAGAAACCTAGATATAGTACACAAAATACCTATTATTTCAAAAAAAATCAGAGATAGATGTGTTACAACTGCATAATCAAGTACGCGCGTTTGTATGAAAAGTATGATGGGTTGGCCGCTCTTAAGATAGCTAAAATGTGTCATACACCTATTAACTTACAGTTACCTGGGTTCGATTCCCTGGTCGGGCCAAGTGTTATTAGATTTTTCTATCCGAAATTTCTCAGTACCAGCCACGGATTCTGGATTTGTGCCCGGTCGATGGCAATAGGCTCGCCCCGTATTACATGGGACTTAAACGTAACTGGTAAGATATGGGTGTGCTATTAGGTACACCTCTGCCTAACACTTCTGGGATTACAGGCGTGCTGTAATATTATGTTAACTAGTAAACATTGCTCACTACATAACTGGATACATTTAAAAAAAGCAGACAAAAGAAAACTTGCTAACAAGTCGCGTAGGCGTTGAGACTACGCGATCGTAGCACGAGTTGCTACGCCGTAGCTCATGGAGTTGCGTAAAAAACGAGCGTGGGCGCAACCTTTTGAACTACACGAGATTAACCTAAAAGAGCATTATGTTTTTTTGTTATCACGTTTCCATTCGAGTTTGAAAAACTTTCGTCACCTTTTGTTTTCGTGAATTGTCATGTAACCCGAGCGTACAGTTAGTTTTTTAACTTTGTGTTTGTTGATTTTTTCCTACTGTAAATTTTGAACATTTTTATTGCTTCGCTTCCAGAGGTCGCAAAAGCGAGGACGTGGCTTCTAATTTCAAAGTACCAGCCCGGAGTCTGAATTGTGCCCAGTTGATGGCAATAGGAGCCTATTGACCTCTATTACATGAGACTTTAACGCTACCTGTGAAATGTGAGCCTACTAATAGGTAGGCACATTTCTGCCTAGCCCTTCGGGGAACTTAGGTATGATGTTATGATTTAAGTCATTTTTCATACCCAGATTACCAGGCAAAAAAAAATCTTTGTTGTGAGATCTAGATTTTGGTTTTTCAACTTACCTAGTTAATTTAAATACTTCGGTACAAGCCCTGTATGTTCACGATACGCAACACATCACCGCTTCACTAGTCACAGTCAATTGGCGCTGTAATCGGCTTTCAATTGGCCCATTAATCGGTTAATCGGCCTAACGTATAATCTGGACATCTCTTGTTGTCCACGTGTCACAGGTACCTAATGCCGTGTTTATCATAACTGATATGAGGTGAAGCTGGTATTAACGCTAATTATAATTTAATGTCAGCCGAGAGGTCCATTAGTTACAAGTTAGCTAGCGACGGAATTAGGATAAGTCTCCTTTGGACTGTAAGAAAGTTCTAGAATGCTAATTGCGTAGGTACGGTACATTTTATCCTGTGGACAAAACAGCGTTGTAAAGGTTAGTGACCCGTCGTTGTGGTGACCGGACGATTGAAGGAGGCTGACTTCCAGGCCTGTGGATGGCCTGGAAGTCAGCCTGCAATAGACATCTTTTAGCTGAACAGATAAATATGATATTGTACTGTAAAAATCAAGATTAGTTAGTAGTTCAAAAACACGGAAATATTTAGAGACCATCAGTTAAGAAAAAGTTTGACCAGTATCTATTACAAATAAATAAAATTGAAGTGTTTGTTTTAAATATAAAAATAACAGCTTTTTACTAAATGCATATGAAAGTATATAGGGCACTAATAACAAAAACACATTTTATTTTTCAATTTTTGTCTGTCTGTCTCTCCGTCTGTTTATTCCGGCTAATCTCTGAAACAGCTGGATCGATTTTGACGGGACTTTGACTTGCAGATAGCTGATTTTATAAGGTCTAACATAGGCATACTTGTTATTTTAGAAAAATAATTAGGGTTCCGTGAAAAAAAAAAAACTTAACGTCAATAAAAAATTAAAATTGTTAACAAAATCTGATTCAAAGCGAAATTAATACTTTCACTTTAAAATATTTTAGTTTCAAAAGTCGTGATATGTTTGGGTGCCGCCCCCGGTCAGTTTAACTAAAAAGGTTTTTCAGTTTTAGGTATAGTGTCGGGATGTTTAACCCAAAACACAAATGATACGGTTAATTAGCCTACATAGCTTGTGGATTTTGAGGATCGTCATCTGCCTTTAACCAACTTTGTTGGGGTCCGCTTCCAGTCTTACCGGATGAAGCTGAATACCAGTACTATAAATGGAGCGACTGCCTATCTGACCTCCTCAACCCAGTTAGTACCGGGTGAGACAATACCCCTTTGAAAGACTGGTTGTCAGACTTTCGAGCCACTGACTACCTGTAACGATTGCCAAAGATCTACAATTGACAGCCCGGACCATCGGCTTAATATGCTTTCCAAGACACGGGGGAAGTTACCCATCTACAAACTGACCTAGAGTAACCTTGAAGATCAAAATATGCGGCTTTTTTTTTTTTTTTTTTCTGATGGGAAATCATCAAATAACTCGTCCCGCTCTGGGCTGAGCAGGAGGGAGTGTCAGACTTTTACTGACTAAAACCCATCCACGTTCCTTCTTTTGCCCTTTGTGTTCCAGGGCCGCGGTATCTCTTTCGAACAGTCCCGCAACCCTGGCAGGCATCGGTCCTTCAGACCCCTTCCTGTTTGCTGACATCTCTTTGCGGCGCACGTGGAACACAAACGCACCGTCGACACGGCCTGACGTCATAAGACAGATGGACGGCGAGCTAGCCCATAGCTCACCGTCCACAGGCCCGCGCCTACGGTGGCCGGGGGCCACCAGGTGGCCCCCGACGCCCGGTGCGTCTCCCGCGGCGGCTGGGACGTGAGGTTCTCTCCCTCTCACGTTCCGCCACCTCCTTAGCTAGTATGACTGCTTCGCAGGAGGAGGCGACGGCGTCCCATTCCGTCTCGCTCCGGACCATGGATTGAACCAAGGCCGGACGCGAGAGGTCGCCGCCGCCAATCGCCGCTACGAGGACACGGCGGTGCTCCGCCCACGCGGGGCAGATCTCCACCGTGTGCTCCACCGTGTCGTCCGGTCGATCAACCACGAGCTCCTCCTGTGGATTTCGAGCACTACTCCTTAATATACATTTTGTACTTTACTTTGTCGACTACTTGTACTTTACTTACTCGACTTTGTCAATGTTTCGACGACCCGAATGGCGCAGCGGTTGGGAGGCTGCCTTACGTTCTTAGGGTCCCGGGTTCGAATCCCGGTAGGAGCAAATGTTTGTGTGATGAGCATGGACATTTGTTTCCGAGTCATGGATGTTTATATGTATAATAAGTATGTATTTACAAACAAAAAAGTATCTATGTAGTAGTATCAACTATCTGGTGTCCACGACACAAGCCTCGTTGCTTAGTGTGGCACCTAGATGGCGCTGTGTGTAATGTCCTGCGATATTTGTATTTGTTATAACCTCTATTACCAAACTATTAAGGTACAAATTCAAAAGCAACAACAACTAATTGCAATGACAGCCCGCTGTGACAACGCAGGTTTCTATGAAAAGCCGGCCAAGTGCGACTCGGACTCGCATAAAGGGAGTACTATGGTAGTAAGGGAGCCCCCTTTAATTTTTAAGTTTATGTTTATTATTTTTTGTTACAGCAGCAACAGAAATACACATTCTGTGAAAAATTAAACTGTCTACCTATTACGGATCATGAGACACAGCCCGCTGACAAACAGACAGACGGAAGGACGGACAGGGGAGGTTTAGTAATAGGTTACCGTTGGTTACCCTCCGGGTACGGAGATCTAAAAAGCTTCTATAGTTGGCGACATTGCCGCATTTTGCCATTTACACCCTTTAAAACCACTTCACAATTTATCAACGCCATATATTGAAAGATTTCCCCATCGTCTCGGCCAGCCCGTGTGTATCCTAAACAAAGGTGTCAAGAGCGTTATCTAGCCGTCCCCAGAATTAACGGCGGAAGAGGCCTCCGCGCTCGGCAGCAATAAATTACGCCTCAAGTTGATCCCACTCAGCAGATAAATCAAATGTAAAGGACGGAATGGGAATTCGATGATGCCCCTGTTTATTTCGATTTAGCAAAGACCCTTGGCCCAATCCCGATTTGTGGATTTCCAACGTGAGTAGCGTTATCCAAGTTGTTCTTTATTGGGGTGCGTGTGACGACACGTGGGGTTTTGATATCGTATAAAAAGTAAGGGCGATAGAAATGATCGATTTACGAAAATGTAAGTTGGTGAAATGGTTCTATTGAGAGGATTATTTTATTGAAGTATCATATTTGTAGATAAATAAGTGTTATAAATTCCTATTACAGAGAAATTCCTTTTAACACAACGTAACATCCGCAATATGACGACACAATACATTTTTTCCGCAAAACCTATTTCCTGTAGTTAGTAAGTTGGTAACATTATTTACAATACAGGCACGCCAACGTCCCTGCCGCTGGGAATTAAGCAATAACAGAACTACGGAATAAACACCGAAAGATAAGTACATACAATACACTGGGCCACATATTCTGGGGACGCGGTACTACTAAAAGTTTTCACATAAATCAGTGGGCTAACTTTATTCAAACGACTCTCCTGCGACATTCGTTCGGAATCCACGTCAAGTGAAACTTTGTCGAGTAGCTTCTTTGTAAAAGTGGCGGGAGTTACCGGGGTCCTCTTGAAGAGTTGGTTTGTTTCATGAACACGTATGTAACTACTGTTGGACGAAGGGACGTTTAACAACAAACTGTTGCGTGTATTCAAGGTACAGTTAAACCGGTAGGGACAGATTGCGGAGTAACTGCGGACAACGAACACTGACTGATACCTCGGAACTTTATGTAACAGTTTGATGTGACCGAACCTTCACTGATCATTGCTGTAACTGCTGATGAACGATTCTGACGATGGAGTTTGCAGGGAAAAGTAAATCTTCTTAGCGAGTCGATGACAATCTAAATTGTGTCGGCCCAGAACTGAGCTGCTCGTTTGGCGCTTTCGGTAGCGTCTATAACAAACAACAGGACACGCAGAACACGATATTAAGTGCCCCATCGTTTGTGGAACACAGCACCACATTAACACTGCAGGGCAGTGTCATTAATGAATCTCCACCAGGTTTTCCTTGCTGCGACCAACCTAGTCTAGTGTAAGTCTATTTAAAGACTTCCAGTTCAGCCATGGCAAATCATGTCCAGGTGGAAGATTTTCAAGAGGTGGAATGAATGAGTTAGGTAATGAGGCTTTACCTCGCCACAGCTTCAGTCTTTCCGTAGACCGCTGGCCAGTAGCTGGTAGTGACACACTTTACAAAAGTAAATAAGACCTAATGAGTGCTTCTATTACTGTGATAATTTGCTATGGTATCAAGCCAATTCAATTACTGATTAATATTTCAATTGAATTCATATTAATATCCCCAGAAGGTTTAGATCTACAATTAATGAGCTTCAACGAATTAAAATGTAACTGCAATAAATCTTGCTCTCGTATAGATTTCATTTGATTCGCTTTTAAAGTACTTCGAAAATTATTAAGAAAATATTTCTCGCGAATATACTCGTATTAAAATAAAAACCAACTAGTAAATCCTCTACATTTTTGCGATCGTCCATAATTTCCAAGCAGACGTTACTTAAAGTTCCTATAAGTTTTCCATCGGGCCCGCACTTAACTACTTCATTAAAATTCATTTAGTAGTCGTCGGGTTTCCCTGTGAAGCTGAGAAGCGATAACAGCCCTCTAATCTGGGTGGTGGGAACCCGGTGGGAACAGGCACATGTTCAATTAAATTTTATCTGCACGACTACGGATCCATATTGCGGTGCAACTGGAACTCATAATCGTAGTGCGTTGCTCTTTTGTTTGAGTGCCTGCAAGTTAGCGGGATTCGGATGTGCAATTTCATGATTTTTATCGTCGGTTTTGCCTGAAATGCTAGTGTGGCTGTAGACATAGATTTTCCCTCTTTGCTACATAGTACAGAGCGGTGCCAACCTAGATTTTTTTAGTTGCATTTTGCAATATCTGTTAATGTAGATCAATTTATTACATGCAATGTTAATCGAAATGAACTGATTGATATATGTAAAGTTTAATGAAATGTTGAATGTATTGTTAAATGTGATGTTTAATTAAATGTTTTGTAACGAACGTAATGTTAAGGCAAATAAAGGCTAAATAAATATATCAATTCGTCCCAAAAAGTTAAGGACAGTCTTTTAAAACCGTTTCCTTTACCTTACCTTTCAAAAACACAACATGTGTACATACTTACTGGTAAGCAGTTAAAATATACTTTATTATTCTATATATTATTGGAATATTATTTTTAGGACGATTGAATATAAAAATAATTCAAACCTTGCAATAAATGAACTCTAGGAACTACCTATTGATTTTATTATCTTTTCCATGTCTCACAAAATTACCGATTTCAGCGTTTTCTTTGAATTTAAGCTTCACGACGTTTTAAATGGGTTTTGTTCCATCAGATTAAAAAGAAACTCAAGAAGGAAGGTAGAAACCCAGCAAAAAAACGATTTCCGACAAACTTTTAGTAATATTTTTGTGAGTTTGATTTGATTGAGTCAAATAGGCATACAGTTTATTGTGTCCGAAAGGTGTGGTCATATTTTTGGATATGGATCAGACAAACAAATGGAAGAGCTCGTGGCTAAATATAACATCCACTTGGATTAATCTTAGATTGTTCTGTGGATGGGTAACCCATTGTATACCGAGTTTCCACTGTGCCTCGGATAGCGCGTTAAGCCGTTGGACCCGGCTGTCATTTGTAGACCATTAACAGTCGTTACAGGCAGGCAGTGGCCTGTAAGTCCGACAACCAGTCTTACCAAAGGATATCATATTACCCAGTACTAACTGGGTCGTGGAGGTCAGATAGGCAGTCGCTCCATGTAAAATACTGGTATTCAGCTGTATTCGGTTAGACTGGTAGCCGACCCAAACATAGTGGTTAAATGGCTAGGCCGATGATGATCAGACCATCAAAATGGAACAACTTTCTATGGGACATATCGTAATCGTAAAAAAATAATCATCCCATAAAAAAATACTTAAATACGTATTAAGCCTACTAATACTGTATGGTGTCGGACGTAAAGAAAAGCACCATCCCATATCTTCCCGTGGGTGTCGTAAGAGGCGACTAAGGGACATACTAGAGAATGGGCAGCAGCGTTCTCTGTGCTTTTTTAACAACCGCACTGCGATCGCCAACCCGCCAAGCGTGGCGATTATGGCAAAAACCCCCCTTTGGGGGAGGCCTATGTCCAGCAGTGGACGTCTTTCGTCTTCATCTTGGCTGTTTGTGTATGTGAGTTTAAATGTTTGTAAACGCATAACCCAGGAGTAATTCCTAGAGTGGGGCAAAGATAAAAAAATTAAAAATGTTTGGGCCTATGGAGTGACTTGCTTTCGTTTTGTCTTCTCATCTTATTGTTTAATCAGTCGTAAGACGTAGTAAGCCCCATCTCCTCCTTTACGCAGTGAAGGTGGGTCCTAGTCATTTACCTAATTGTCTCGTCCTCTATAATTTCATTGGATCAATAATGTCGTCGGGAGTGCCAGTTTTTATTTACCAAAGCGTAATCTGATTTTCCGAATAAGTTGGTAAGCCGAAGCTAGGGGCGTCCGTCGGGGTCACAAACAGGATTTTAATAAAAGTTAATTTATTCAATAAAAGCCTCAGAGGATTTGTGCCAGTTTTCTGTATGAAATTGGAATTTGCTTTCGTTTAGATCCCGTCAATTGTTGCCGAATAGTTTGTAATACACACTTGGGACCGCATCTGGATAAAATCTTTCAAAGAATCCCAGACATGATAATCTTTTTTGTAAGGCTTTAAAAATGTATCTTAGGTACTGTAAACATACATGCTTAGCATATGTGCTACAGCACAGATAGTGTAAAAAGTAGTTAGATATTATCGGGTAACACAAGGGACTAATAACAATTTGGAACAGAATAGACCAACGATTTGAATAAGAATAAGAAACTTTTATTTGTTAACATAGGTAATGGGGACTATCGCGTATGAATTCGCCTCTAGAGGCGCTAGTGTAGCGCGGGGGCACCGAAATGTCAGATGTCATAGCTTTGCGTGGTTCTTTAACACGTATTTTTACAAATATTCACGATTGTGGTCTAGATTGAGCCATTCCTAATTAATTAAGACTTGAAGATTTTAAGTAGCAACTTAGAATCTTAATTTTCAGTACTTGGAGATAAAATGATTTTTAAATGTTTCATGCTTGCTAATTTTATGAAGAATATTGTATATAATTATATGAAACTGAAGTTTACACTATGTTTTTATACGTAATAAAATAAACTTTTCATGAAGTTATTGGTACTTTATAGTATAAAATAGAATTTTTGACAGGGCCTTAATCGACAGTGGTGCCATCTGGTGAGCTCAAACACGATAGCCCTCATTCCACGGTGCGTGTGATGTTACAATATAGTTTAGATTATCTATGTTTTGCCGTGAAGCGTACAAATATATGCAATAATTTAAAAACAATTTATCAGAAGTGTTCCATGCAATCATTATCTTATGAATTTATTATAATTATAAGAACTGGAATTTTAGATTACTATAACTTATTCATTACAGTTTAAAGTAACAATAAATGTAAACATAAAATGATAATTAATTAAAATATTAAAATTTGGAAACCTATAATAAATTTATTAATTAATTAGCAAGAGTTAATATAATTCAAGATTAGATGTCATGTAATAAAGCAAAAACAATTAAATAGGGGTCAATATAAAATATCATTAAATAATAGATGTCAAGTACTAGTTTAACACAACAGATGTCAGTAAAAAAAATGTCAATCAAATTTCGTCATAAAATTATACAAATATTATCAAAATACACAATTGGATGTCAAAGCAATTAAACAGACATGTCAATCATTAAAAATTATAGTAATATTTTTTCCTTCAGAAACTCATTTTCATTATAATAGGATCTACTGACCAGAAAGTTCTTTAAATGTCTTTTAAATAGGTGGGTATTTAATATTTCAATTGACTCTGGTATATGGTTTTAAAAAGTTGGTGCCATACAAAAAACTCTATTAAGCATCAGAGCTGTTTTGGACTGTCTCGAGCACAACATATTGACGTGTCGTCAATATGTTGTGCTCGAGACCTCCAGTTATTTCTGTCAGATAGCCTGGGAAATAAATTCGGGTTGGTCTTAACGAATACTGCAACTTCGTATATGTACATACAGGGTAGTGTCAATATTTTATATTTAATAAAAAAAAGGTTTACATGTATCTGTACATTTTAACCCAAACATTGCCCTGATGAACTTTTTTTGGGCTTTAAATATAACTTCCCTATTGGATGAGTTTCCCCAAAAAATAACTCCATATCTTATTATTGAACTAGCCATGCCATGGCATGCTGTAACAATTACGTCCGATCCTATGACTGGCGCAAGTTTATATAAAGCATATGCAGATTTGCTAAGTCTCTTCGCCAGGTTTCTTCGGTACATTTTGAGTTACTTTCTGATTACAAATAGGTAAGTGTGTGTGCTCAAAAACATAAGGTTATACACTTGACATAAATATTATGAGATGCCAATTAAGTAAGCTGTTCAACGCTTCTGAAATAATAATATCATTTCTTTTCTTTTTTTTAAAAAAAAACGTTGCCCCCCACTAGGAATTTCTCCTGTATCGTGGGTGCGTTTACAAACATTGAAACTCACATACACAAACAGCCAGACCCGGAACAACTACCTGTAGATCATACAAATAATTGTTCCGTCCGGGGATCGAACCCGCGACACGCAGCGCTGCAGCCAATTGCTCAGCCACTGCGCCAACCGTGCCGTCCAGTCAGTCCAGTCCAATTATTTTCAAAGTTAATCCTTCAAAGAACTGCGCACATAATTATCATGGAAATGCCCGTGAACGGCAAAAATCCGGTTGATTAAAAAGTATTGTAACTGTCTAGCAGTTTGTGCAAATTTATACTTTTGTTCGAAATAACCGGGAAGATTAGAAGCTAATTTGGTACACAATTAATGACTCACAAATTCATTTTCTAAAACAAAAACAATTAAGAAATCATTACAAATGTTGTGAAGGTAATCAGTACCCTAAAAACGACACGACATGGCTTCATATTGTATTCATATTTATTTTGTTTAACCTGCACACATACTTTTATAGTTTTTTTAGTGTTTATTTCATTTTCTTATTTATGTTTTCCAAATATTAATGCTATCTTGACTTCCATATGTTTTTTCTCAGGTGACCACTGAAAACCAGCGCTGGGCTGTGGGCCCCTATAGCACAGCATCATGCTGAGTGGTAACCTGCCTATCAGTCACGACGTGCAAGCTGTCAACTTTTTCTGTTCCGTCCTTTTGTATTTATAAATATTTGTTACGCGTTTATTGTTTTTTTTTATTATTATTATTTTGTATGCACGACATGTCTCTGCGATAAATAAATATTTTTTATTTCTTTCTAACCCAACCAATTCATAAACGCATAAAGAAATAAATCCGAAAATTTGATCCAACAATCTCGAAAAATATGTCAAGCAGTCACGTGCGACAGCTGGCACGATAGTAATTTTAACACAGAAAAGGTTTTTAAAACACATGGAATTTTAAATAAGTCACCGAAAGTTTCTCCGGCAGTTCACAGATAACAAAGAGTAAGTACGCAGCCGCGAGGTCTTGCTGCAATGCCTACTGATTTATTTGAAAAGTTACCTCTTAAAAGTATTCCTAAGAAGTAAAAGAAGAAGCCATATTCGGCCAGTCGCAAAACGCTCGACGTTCAAATGTTTGGAAATGGAAACTCCGCGAGAAAGTTATTTTTAAATTGTACCTTTCGCGGCGAGGATTCCACATTTATGACATTCTCTCCCGGAGTTTTTCTATAAATATTTTTGTTGAATACTTTGATGAAAGGTATTTTAAAAGAAAGGGTTTTTTTACAACACTAAGAGCAATTAGCAATCGGCCGCATAAAAGCAAGAAATTCTCACTTTAATTTAAATAACAAGCTATTACTTTTACAAGCACTATAATAATATCTGAGGCAACTATACCGGAGTACACCGACAAATTCCAACGAGCTGCCGTAAATTATATTTCACTCTGGCTTCACGTAACAAGGAAAAATGTCTCAAAGATAGGAGTAGGGAGTAATTTAACTGTGTACTTAACCTGTGAGTGCTCACTCAGTACGCTTAGAGGTGGGGGCGACTTCGAGCATGTATTGTTTCCCCATGTTTTGTTAAGTATCATAGTCATAATGCCCCACTCTACTCCCCTGTGATAGACCTGGTAGGTCGATGAAATTGCTCTAAACACATTCACGATTTGCTATTGCAGTCGGATGGTATTCGGAACACTGAAAAGGGATTATCTGCGATGTCGATATACGGGTATCGAGCGTCGTTCCAATTGTACTAACATCGCTGAGATACGTTATATTTTGTGCTGAAATGCGATATTGTTTTGTTGATATTGAAGCTAACAATCTCGAGGATATTTTTGAAGATAAATCCGTGGGAAGTATGTTTTATTTTGTAAAAAGCTCACAAAATTCATATTAATTTTTGTGTTAGGTAAAGTAGACGGGGTTATCATACATTGAGATAGAAACATTTTGTAACAACCCATAATATAATACGTAAGTATACAGCTGTCTGAGGAAGTTCGTTCCTCATTTCTAAGTTGCGAACTAAATACTAAGTATTTATCTTACCAAGAGGACAAAGTGGACGTTATCGCACTTTCCCGTGGCTGAAATGTTCCTTTTGAACAACCTTGAACTTTTCGCCCTAAGCTTTCCAACCAGTCGGTAGGTAGCATATTTCTTGGTAAGTTAGAGGTGTGCCACTATTCATAGTAAGCTTATTTCACATATTGAATATATTATCGCTGTGGCAGAACTCGATTCCAATAAATCTTTTACAGAGAATAACTTAGGTCTTGCTGCGGCTTTTTTGGTCTGGCATTGTCGAGATCTAATTTAGAACCGTAAGGGTTATATAAGGTTATACGCAGTGATCTATATTTTACGTGCGGCTCTGTATTAATGTCTTTTATTTGACATTGAGAGGGAATCTTGGAAAGTCATGATTATTTATTTTAAGAAACGTGTAACATGAATAAATACGGTGAGGAGTAACAGTTGTTTTTTTTATTTGTCTCCAAGGCAGAGTAAGGAAAACAGAATGCAGTAAAAACGAAAAGAAAATAATTATGAAATACTAGCTTATGCCCGCGGCTTCGTCCGCGTGGAGTACAATAATTGTCCCACGGGGTCATACTATCGAGTTAAAAAGTATCCTATGTGTTAATCTAGGTTATAAACTATCTTCATGCTAAATTTCATTCCAAATCCATTCAGTAGTTTTTGCGTGAAAGAGTAACGAAAATCCACCCATCTGTCCATCCGTCCATCCATCCACCCATCCTCACAAAATGTCGCATTTACAATATTAAGTAGGAAGTAGGCTTTTGGGGAAAGTGCTGTTATTTTCTTCTATCGACAAAACAAATTGTAGTGTCACCTCCCTAGCGGAAATGCAGTGCGACGGCGCTACTTACGACAATCACGCTGTCTACTCCCAACGACTACAATATCTTCGGATTAATCTCGCGCTCATACAACTACTGGGATTCGCGGTAACACGCCACATTCCCAACAATGCTAGGAAATTGTGGCTTTAGCAATGTAGCGAAGCGATTCATGAGAATTTAATTTAGTAAATGTTTGCGATAAAAAATTAAAAGACTACTATTTCTCAAATATCTAGTAGAAAACATAATATTACATCACGCCTGTAATCCCGGAAGGGCTAGGCAGAGGTGTACCTAATAGTACACCCATATTTCACCAGTTATGTTTAAGTCCCACGTAATAGGGGGCGAGCCTATTGCCATCAACCGGGCACAAATCCAGACTCCGTCTGCTGAGAAATTCCGGATGGAAAAACCCAGTATCAGTTTGCGCCACCTGAGAATAGAACCCAGGACGTCATGCTCAGTGGTCGCGTTTGTGACCAATAGACCAAGGTGGCAGTATAAAGGTGTAAGTTTTTAATGTTAGATTTTTACTTTAAATAGCTCCATGACCCCCGTACTATTTAATCCATCCAACAGCACAATGTTTTGAGTGTGCTACATTGAGTCCTACCGTAAAACGTGATTTTTCACCCCATAAAAAAAGTCGTTTCCCAGCAATAATTTTTGCGTAGTTACTTAGTTTGATGTACATAATGCTTGGTTGACGGCTTCGTGAAGGGTCTTGTTACACTCTGTATACATAAAATGACATACATACTATAATTATTGTTAATTTATTTTTTGTAGGTATGCACAACCCGAAATGTTTTTCATCCGAGCTACCATTTTGGAAATATAGAGCGATTAACATAAAATAAAAACAAAAACGAAGGCCCATAATTCGGAAAAGGTGCGTTGGTGGGCCATGCGTCTCAGAACCTAAATGGTTTCTACGGTCTAGGTCAACTCGATACTGCGATAAAATTGATATACCTCCAGTTTTTTTTTTTTTTTTTTTTAATCAATATATATATATTTTTTTGTTTTCTTTGCTGCTCATAGTGACCCAAGGCGTATGTTCCAACTCCTACAAAACCCGCCCTTAAGACGACCCACTGACCCTTACCGTAGAAACAACATCTGATTTAAATCGACAGCCAAGTAGATACAACCAGGCAGTGTTACGGCAAGCATGCAAGTGAACTCACGACCGTTTGAAATATCGGATTGCTTGAATTATTATCGGACGGACATGGATGGGTCCGGATCAAAACCCCAACACACTCCTCGTATTAGGTTATGTACATGTCTGATTTTTTAAAACAAAACGTATTTTGGTACTTTGGTTTGGTTTTCGAACGAACTTTCCTTTTGGACTAATTCTTTGTGAAATGCCCAGCGTCAACAGTTCCATAGAATAGAACTAGGATACATAGAAACGCAAATGTATTTAATTTGACAATTTCTACGGTAGTACCTAAAATTAAATGGCGGGCTTGTATGACCATATATATGAACGTGGAAAAGGCTATAGGAATGCTATGTAAGAATCGTAACAGGTTGTTTCAGGAGGTACCTGCACCGGATCGGAAGGTAGGAAACGCCCGGGTGTTACCATTGTGAGGATCGACCGGAGGACACGGTGGAGCACACGGTGGAGGTCTGCCCCGCGTAGGTGGAGCACCGCCGTGTCCTCGTAGCGGCGATTGGCAGCGACCTCTCGCATCCGGCCTTGGTTCAATACATGGTCCGGAGCGAGACGGAATGGGATGCCGACGCCTCCTTCTACGAAGCAGTCTTGCTAGCGAAGCAGTCGGCGGAACGTGAGAGGGAGAGAACCTCACGTCCCAGCTGCCGCGAGAGACGCACCGGGCGCGAGGGCCACGTGGTGGCCCCCAGCCACCGTAGGCACGGGCCTGTGGACGGTGAGCTATGGGCTAGCTCGCCGTCCGTCCGTCTTATGACGACAGGCCGTGTCGACGGCGCGTTTGTGTTCCACGCGCGCCTCAAAGAGATGTCAGCTAAAGGAAGGGGTCCGCAAGGGCCGATGCCTGCCGGGGCTGCGGGACTGTTCGAAAGAGATACCGTGGCCCCGGAACACAAAGGGCGATAAAAGAACATGGATGGGTTTTAGTCAGTAAAAGTCTGACACTCCTTTACTTTCACTATTTGATGATTACCCATACGAAAAAAAAAAGGGTCATAACAGGTGCCGTTCGGTTGAAAGGCGTCAGTTTATGTATCTATGTAAAATTAAAATTATGCAACAAATCTATAGCCTTTTTTTACATATACATATAATTTTCTTCGGCTTCTCTTTTCGTAAAGCTTTTGCAAATCGTATTTATTATTATAAAACCTTTTAACTTCGTCGAGCGCCTACTTTGCGTAACCTTTTTTACTTCCTTACTTACCATATAATTGTATATTCATGACATGAGACGTATGCTGAGATACATTTAGTGATGCTGCACTGATGATGCCACATGTACGAGTATTAGAAGCATTGTCATGAAATTGCTAATCGATAATCTAATAGACTACCTAAACAATAGTGCGTAGAACTTTTTAAAATTTACTTTAGTTTCGCGCGGTTTTCGATGTTCCTATGACATAATGTTTGTATTTTTACACCATAGTTTGCAACCGTATTTAAATCGATTGTTTTGAACTTTGTGACAAAGTAAGATAGTACATACTTTATTTGACCTTTAGATGAAACTACATGACAAAATTATTCGAAACATGCAGTAGGCCGCACTTCTGAAATAACAATTTTACTTTGAGCTGCCTTAACGTTGGGGATTTAATAGAATAAGATGTCAGCTTAAAATAGTTTTTTCTTGTCATGCTCTAAAAGTACGTCATTATAGTCCTACTAAGTAAAGAGGCCACTTTAGTCTCTAGGGAGTAAAAAGTAATTAGTTTTTTTAATTTCCTTCATGTGACATAGACAAACTCAAACAGTCGGTAAAAATACTATTGAGAGTGGACCATCTTCAATACGAAAATGTTGAGTTTTAGTTCCATGGTTCTTCCGCAAGGAAGGTGGCGCCATGGTTTTTAAATTGTTAATCTGTGACTGGTTTAGAAGAAAAAACTGACCGAGAAAATTTCAGATTTTTTTTGAGTGTAAATTTGTTTGGTTTTAAATCAAATTAAGAATGTCCAGTGACAGTGCAGAGTTTGACGTCGAGCAAAGAGCAAAAGACATAATAGATAATCTTTTTGCGCCAAAATCGGGGAAG
Source organism: Eugnorisma glareosa (assembly GCA_947578425.1). Taxonomy (NCBI): domain Eukaryota; kingdom Metazoa; phylum Arthropoda; class Insecta; order Lepidoptera; family Noctuidae; genus Eugnorisma; species Eugnorisma glareosa. The sequence continues at coordinate 13,985,243 of OX387961.1, read as the reverse complement.
ATTTACCTAAAAAAGTTTTATGGACTGGAGGAATAAGAATATTTATTAAATGTTTTTGTACTAAATTGACTATTTTTCTCGCACTCAAAGTGAAAAGTACAGTTTGCACCTCGAGACTAAACGCCAACTTAATATACCCTCGGTTTCATTGACTCCCTCGCACGCTCAGGAGTCAAACCACCACTGGTATATTATGGCTTCGTTTAGTCCCTCGTTATAAAATATACTATAAAACACCACTGACAAACAGTCAAATGTACGACGAAGTATGAAATACTTACTTAAATTGTTCGATTTCTACTATTTCCTGGAAAAAACGAAAATTTCCAGAAACTCTTCTTAAATGAAAAATAAAAAATCTGAATTGTTTTAAGGCAGTACCTTTTTTAATTTTTACGTTTTCAACCTGGAGTAACGAGTAGGTTGTATGTAAGAATCGTAGCAAGTAACGATCTTTAACTTCTGCCTATCCTCATCAGAAAAAGGTTTGTAAAAGCCCAAAACATCTTTAAAAAAAAAAGAAATCCTTGGGGAAAGTTGTCCCATTTGATAGTCTTAATTACCACATACGAGATATTGCGCTTTTAGAGTTATACTTTGTACCTATACGTATTTTCACTGGATTTACCATTATTCGATTTAATTTAGGTGACAATCGGTCAAGCTAAACTGAGCGCCGTACATTTCACAGAATCTTGCTTTGTAATTACAGATTACATGTGGTTACTACACATGTACCTGGCTATGTACTGTGTGAGTGGCATAGTAATATCAATCCGTAGATGTCCGTTAATATCTGATCCTTGCTTTAATTATAGGAACCTACCTAATAGTGTGTTTTTAGGCCGCATTTCCTATCAAAATAACATAACAACACGCTTGTAATTCCCGAAGGGTTTGGCAGAGGTGTACCTAATAGTACACCCACATTTCCCCAGTTATGTTTAAATCCCATATAAAAAGGGGAGAGCCTATTACCATCAACCAGGCTTCAAATTAGCTAACGAAAGTTCAGTAAAGGTAACTGAGTGTCAGGAAAATTAAGTTAAACGCAATGGGTCAATCTGCTAAACAATTTATTTATGTATAGTTTCTCCGAGTGATCAATGTTCTAACTTATCAGTGTCATTAACGGCCGTTTGCTGTAACTTACTTACGTATAACGGTTAGTTAATATGCCTTACTCTAGTAGCTATCGGTGTTTCTAAAAACAAAGTTAACAATGAATTGACAGGAATATCCTTTCCACGTCTCTCGGAAGGTTGACAGTTGATGATACTTTAACTGTTTATCTGAGATAGCAACGTTCCGTTTACTGTTAGTAAGTCATTGAAAACGGCCGTATAAGTATTAAGAGGTAACGTTACGATTCGTTTAAGTCAAAATTCATCTCCTTTGAATGACTGGCACACCTCTGGCCTCTGGCAATCAACTAATCCCAGATTAAAACTGATAAAAAATCTAGTTATACAATAGGCTGAACCATAAGGGTGTTCTAGACTAGTTACGCCCTCGGTTTTACCCGCATTTAAGTCGAATTTAATGAAGAGTAGCTGCGCCCGCAGATTTCCAGTAACTCCACACATCAATGCTGTAATCCTCCAACCATGTACTTACTGAAACGATTTTATTGAAAAATCGCGTAAACCATAAAGTAATATGCAATCAAAAGATAAATTGAGTTGAAATACGTTGCTTGTAATGTATTTTAATTTTTCATCATCAGAAAACGGCAGTGGAAAATGGAAAGGAATTAAGCAGATGGTAATTATTCTGTTGAAAAGCAGTATAAGAGTTTAATTTTTATAAATATAAAGTATGTAACAAGACCCTTAACGAAGCCGAAAGGCGCTTGTTCTCCCCGTCATTGCAATATATTTTTTTGTTCTCCATACCTGGGAACCTTCCAGTTACGGAGATATTGGGAGTCAAAGTTCCAACGTTTTTTAAATACATGTTTTTAATGTAATATTTTTACTTAAAACCCCTCCACGGCCCCTGTACTATTCAATCCACCCATCAGCACAATGTTTTAAGTGTGTTACGACTTACGTTGAGTCCTACCATAAAACGTGATTATTCACCCCAAAAGAAAAAAAACTGTATAATATCGTTACGAATAGGGTACCTTATCTATACTAATATTATAAAGAGGTATGTTTGTAAGTTGGTATCTAAGGTGATATCTTTGGAACTACTGATTGGATTACGAAAATTCTTTCAACTATATTACTACTATTTAACTTCCCATTAGGGAAGTTAAATTATTTCCGAGTCAAAGGCTATATTTAAAAGGTTTCCGTGTGGTAATTTATGATCATAAAACTAGCGAAGCTATGGGCAAAAGCTAGTTTGGAATGAAGTCAGATGAGAAATAAAAATGAGGTTCTCCATTTCAAGGCCTCCTCCTCCTGAATTCACGTATAGGCCTGCACCGACTTAGATACAAGTGTAAAAAATGATCTGTGATAAAGAAACAACCAAATTAAAAATGTTTTGTTATAAATGCAGACTTTTGCATGCAAAATGGTAGAATGCACCTGACAATAAAGATTTTTTTACAAGTTACCTGTTTATAGTGGGAGATCGTGTGACCGCAAGACCTTCGTCATTTTATAAAGTATGAACAATTGGATATTATAAAGAGTCGGTCGTCGTGGCTTTGGAAAATATCAGGTAACAAAAGTCTGCTAAATAGCTGCTAAATTACGCCATACTGTAAAGCGGTTTTTTAGGGTTCCGTAGCCGAATGGCAAAAAATGGAACCCGTATAGATTCGCCATGTCTGTCTGTCTGTGTGAATGACTTAGAGGTTTCTAAAACAGATAGACACTTCCAAAGTGGTAAAATGAGTGTTCTGTCTCTAATTTCTAAAGTAAGAGGAGAAAAATTCTGAAAAAATGTAGGATTATAGAACGTAAATAAAACTTTCAACCAAAGTTAGTTTGAATAAGATTTGATAATTAGTTTTTGAGTTAGGGGACTTTTCATCAAACTGCAGCAATAACTTTGTTTTTCATTAACATACTGTGAAAAACAAATTTAGTTTTGCTGTTGAATGTAAAACAATACAACATAATGTAAATGAGCCTTCAAAATATTTTTATTATATAGTTTGGTGCTACGGAACCCTGTGTGCGTGACGTGCTTGTGAGTACGACTCGCACAGTGTCACAGTGGCACAGTGGCACAGGCCAGTTTTTTTTATATTACTTAAGGGCTATGATGATTCCCTTCCCCCACTGCCAGACACTTTGTGTGGTGAAAACCCCAGCCAGACGCCATTAAAGTATGTTAAAAATTGTGAGTGAACATACGTCATTTTATTAAATCAGATTTTTATAAATGTTACGTAATATCGTATCTTGGTCCATTGCGTAAAATGCAAAAAATATATATTATTTTTTCAAATTCTATTCTGTCTAGCGCTAGGTACCTCTCATTACCAACAAAACATTACCGCAGTTCAAAACACCTAACCCGACATTTCGAACATGACTAAGCCTGTCTTCATTTCACCGCTTTAACGAGTCAGTCGAAATGTGCGAGGCATTACCACTGTCATTTTGTAGTCGGTATCACAACAATCAAAGAGCGCCGGCCAATTACAACGCGTATTACACGCCGGGAATCCATTGCAGTGTTTACTTGCTGCCGTGGATACTGTAATTTATGTGTCGCGGGGAGGACACTGATTCGATGCACGCGACTAATTTTGCTGGCTCACCGTACTTTTGAAAATAGTTTTTTGCTTTTTTTTTGTGGGTGTTAGGAAAAATATTTGTGTTAAAGTAATCGCAACCGGTGTGGATGGCGCGCTATAGGTCCTGCCTATCATAGGAACCTAAAATAAAATTGTTTTCAAGAGTACTTAGTTTAAATCGTTATCAGTACAAGCTTGGTTGCAGAGTGCAGCAAAATATGGGCACGCAAAAAGTGCGATAATTACATACACATTAAATAGTCTGTAGTAATGCCTTTTCTAGAAATGAACTGCAATAAACTATGTAACTGCACTTTCAGTTGGATCAATACTGACCTATAAAAATAATACGACAGAATGCTCACTAACAATTTTTATTTCGAGTACCTACGTCGGCGTCGTATCGAGGATGCTGTTCCATTTCATTGCTTTATCTATGTACACTCACGGTACAAATACATTAGGCATTTGACACACCAAATGCATTTAGCATTTTCCACAAATTATTTTATTACCTTTCAGGCTGTACTGTTATTTTTCGTTCTAGTTGTAGTTGAACAAAATAATAATGCTCTGAGCTAGTTATTAATAACCTGCTACTTCCTATTTGTACCTGTTTAAGTGAGTACAAGAAGGTATTTAATCATCTTCCTGGCCTTGTACTATGTTACTTGGGGTCGGCGCATCACGTCTTTTCTTACATTCTCCCCTGTCAACCTTCACGCTATAATTTACACATTTTTCTTTCGTATCATTCATCACACAATCCATCCATCGTTTCCTCGGTGTCCCTGCCCATGCATTAAAATTTACTTTCATCACTCTTTTAGTCACATGCGATTTTGAAGAATTTATTGGCCTATCTATATTGCACAATAATCTTACTACAAAAATAATTAACTACATAGTTATTGTAGGTTTAATGTTGGTTTTAATTTTTTTATACATAAACGAAATATCTAAGTGATAATTTAAAAATTCATAATTTTCTTCGTATTACAAGACATTTCAAGGTCTTTCACCTTGCAAAGTTTTCCTTACAAAAGAGGGAAGCAAATGACTGAATCGTGTACACAGTGCTTATAGCCCTAAAGGGATTTTCAGGTAACATTCGCACGTAGGTACGAAGACATTCTTATTGTGAGGAAAGTGACAATTTAATTTAATTCAAAGTGCATAAAAGCAATTCCGTGCTTCTGTGTGCATGAGAAATTCAGGACACTATTATTAGTGTGGCTTCGGATGAATAAAGCATAGATATATGATTCTGATAATATTTTATTGCTGTAGACATCTGGCTAAATGGGTTTCGATTTTAGCCGCAGTAGGTGGTGACCTAAACTGATCTGAATTCACAGATCATCATGATTTGCCTAACCTTGTTCCAACTACGAGTATGTTGGAGTTGGTTTCCAGTCTAATCGCATGCAGCTAAATCCAGTATTTTACATGAAGCGACTGCCTATCTGACCTCCACGACCCAGTTGGCACTGGGTAATAAGATACCTCTTGATAAGACTGGTTGTCAGACTTTCGGGCCCACTGTATTGACTGTCAAAGACAAATGACAGCCAGGACCAACGGCTTAACGTGCTCTCCGAGGCATGGAGGAAACTTGGTATGTAATGGGTGAAACATCTGGATTCACAGATATATAAAAGAAAAAATCTGACATTTTCGTTGTCATGTAAGTTTTAATAGCTGGCTAAGGCTCGCCATGTATTAGAGTGGTGTAAGTAAAATAAAAGAGAACTGTAACATTACTTGCTTCTGAGCGTGTCTGACACTAAAATGTGAGCGAAACAAAGTTATTCGATCATAATAGCGTTATCTCTTTTTCACCAAAAACGTTTCAAACGCGGTTCAGCCACAAATTGCGATCTTTCATTCACTTTTAGCGATCCAAGTGCCGCTGAGCAAATTGGATGTCATGGTACGATTTGAAGCGATACAGTTTAGGAACCTAAACTGAAATGTCTTGCTTTTGAATAGTTTTTAATTAGATCATGGTAGGCCTCCTGTTCAGTTCAACGATTCGTGCAAGCAAAAAAAATAAATTTTAGCATTTTTATATCATAGTATAAAACAAAGTCGCTTCCCGCTGTCTGTCCCTATGTATGCAAAGATCTTTAAAACTACGCAACGTATTTTGATACGGATTTTTATAATAGATAGAGTGATTCAAGAGGAAAGTCTAAATGAAAAAAAGTAAAGTAAAGTTTTAAGTTTATAACATTGCGCCCGTGCGAAGCCGGGGCGGGTCAAAAAAAACACAATAATTTGTGTGTGCAGTTACAAATATAAGGATAGGCGAGCACATTAACATGATTCTGTGAAATTCATAACATACCAACACGCCTGTTTCCCCCGAGAGTTAGGCAGGAGTGTATCATAATATCCACGTCTTTTTTTTTTAGCCTACTATTTCAAGTCCCATGTAATGGCGAGCTTATTGACACAAAACATATTATTGTAATATTGTGTTTCTTCCATAAGTTATATAATATAGATTTTTTTTTTTTTTTTTACCGATGGGAAATCATCAAATAACCCCTCCCGCTCTGGGCTGAGCAGGAGGGAGTGTCAGACTTGTACTGACTAAAACCCATCCATGTTCCTTCCTTTGCCCTTTGTGTTCCAGGGCCGCGGTATCTCTTTCGAACAGTCCCGCAACCCTGGCAGGCGTCGGCCCTTTCGGACCCCTTAGGACCCATTTCAAAGACGTCCTTTGCCAGGACTACGCTGCATTAAAAACAAAACTAAATGATAATGTTCATTTCATATAAAATGGAGGAATTAAATGAATACTTTGTGGAATCAAATGAATCTGGACATCTAGTTAAATTCTAAAATGTTCCAATTTCAAACGAAAATGGCTTTGAAACAAATCTTTTTTTTTGTGACTTTGTTCTGCAATGAGGTAGTTGTGAATACGATTTTTAGTATTGAACATAAATAAATATAGATAAATAATAATAGAATCAATGAAAAAACTGATAATATCCGCGCGGTATTTACTAATTTATAAGATACTCGTAAATGCATAATAATGTAAAAATATGTATACATTTTAATACTGCTAACAATTCGACTCACTCTCTGCTAATCTTATTATTTTTTTGTGTCCTTCGTAATTGGCGTAATGTCTAGTAAAATAATTGTATGTTTATGAACTCTCAGCTGTAAAGCTATCTTTTACAAAATAAATAAAAGTAACTCTGTCTTTGACGTGATATACCGTGACCTAGATTACCACATAGTATAATTTTACCAGCTACGTTTCCACGGGATAACCACCGATATCCACGCGGGTGAAGTTTCAAAGCTACTCCCTGAAGTGGTTCAAAATGTAGTTAGCAGTTATTCTCCGCCATCGCCACCGCCGAACAAGTGGGTGTAGAACATTCAAAAAGGCTTGGCAAGGCAATTTGTTTTTTAATTTTTAATATTAAAATCGTCTTAAAGACTGTCTTGAGCACTTCCTGTGGCAATTACTGCAGACGTCGCTTGTGCTGGACAGCACTTCTTCTTATTATATCTTATATCGCAGCCGTATGTAGTCAAACTGTTTGCGGCTGACTATCGACTGACCGTCTCTGGTCTCCAAACCGCATATCAGCTGCCAATAGCAAATTATCCTTATCACCATCTGACAGAATCACTTGGCAATGCTGCAGACTACGCACTGTATACGTAGTCTGAACGCTCAATTCACAATGGTATTGGGCGCTTACTCAAGGCAAACAGTCGTCCACAAACTGTTTGCTATCTACGGCCGCGAACTAACTTTGTATTGAGACGCGCTTGTTCAATATACGCTTGTAGGATAGTAATGAAGACTTCCTATGATTATCACAACTGTATGGAGATCGGTTTTCAGTGTCATCGGATGCAGCAAATTCCTATATTTCAGTACCAATATCAATTTTTCGCGACCGTAAACCCGAAATTGCAATATTCATCGAAATCGTATAAAGGGTGTAACAAGACCCTTAACGAAGCCGATAGCACTTGTTCTCCTCGTCATTGCGATCAAATTTTTGTTCCAGACTATACCTGGGAACCTGCTAGTTACGGAGATATTGGGGGTCAAAGTTCCGACTTTTTCACAAGTTTTTTAAAAAATACTTTTTTTTAATGTAATATTTTTCCTCCACGACCACTGTACTATTCAATCCACCTATCAACACAATGTTTTGAGTGCGTGACATTGAGTCCTACCGTAAAAAGTGAATTATCACCCCAAAATAAAAAGTCGTTTCCCAGCAATAATTTTTGCGTAAAGTTACTTAGCTTGATGTACAGAATGCTTGGTTGACGGCTTCGTTAAGGGTCTTGTTACACCCTGTATACAGAGCTAGTTTCCAAAAACCAGGCAAATTCTCAGATATGATGCAGTACATTATTCTGAGCCACTCCGCATATAAATTTTTCATCGGCTAAATAAACAACTGTTCCATACATTTTCTGGTCTTTGGAAACGAATCCTATATATGTATATATGTACTACTCACTATATATGTATGTATACATATTATTATATATACAAATACTGCTCGTTTAAAAGTATAGGATGAAGCGACTGTCTATCTGACCTCCAAAGACTAGTTACCAGACTTCCGGGCCTCTGACTGTGACTACCGACCGAAGCACGGACGTCTCGATGGACCACCAAAGTCTGACCCACCTCGACAAGAGCAATACAATGCGAACGCCTTCTCTCTGTTGACTGCACTCGCGGGCAGATTGCGGGTTGGCGAACCTAATAAGAATTCCAATTTTTGCCTATACAGGCTGTCGTTTTGCATCCTGGCCAAATGCAAGGAGATATCAATACTAATGATTCTCGACCCGAATCGATTATAAAAAGGTAGATTTTTCATCATAAATCGGTAAGTGGAAATCACCTGTATTAAACCGCAGCCCGTCTGTTCCAAGCCCAATAAACGCGCCGTCACACACACAAACGCAAACGTTTATTCCACAGTATAGAAACTACGGGGTGGTTTAGGCTTACCGTATTCCGTAAAAAAAAACGATCTAATTCTTTAATTAACCTATCCGTTCTGGTCGAGAATCACTAGTATATATACCTCCTTGAATGTGACCAGGATGCAAAGCGACAGCCTGTAGACGCCGATTTCTTTAAAATTTGATGTATTTGTCAAAGTACGAGTAGTTAACTGATCCATACAACAGATAAAGAAAATTAATTTCCTCCACTTTATTACCTCAAGCAGAAAGTAGGGTGTAAAAGTGCATGTTTCTTTTTTTACACCTACAGTCACTACGTCAGTTTATTGCAGGAAACCTTAGAAGTACATATTAATTAGTTCATTACTACCACATTGCGTGTGTGTTCGAACACGCTTACCGATAAAATCATAGGTTCATTAATTGCCTTTATTGCTCGTTAACCAGTTGCACTGTTAAGAAACGAAGTGGAGACTTACCACCTTCTCTAAAATGTGGAGAAACTGGTAGTAAGCATTCTGCTTATAAGTTGCAACTACTAATAGATGCAACTTATAAACAACATTTCTTCTGAAGCAAAAAATAAATAAAATACGTTTTATTGTCAAAGTATCACGCTCATGCATCTAATAACTTAGCACTTGGTAGAAACACACCCAAGGGTCTCATTTTATTCATAGATGGAACAAAAATTAATAAAAAGCTAACTACGCCGTTGACTCTGTTTCACCCCCAAAATCGTGTGGTCTCTTGGATACAGTATACATAAATGTACACTTTATTCCCAATGGGAAAGGCATAAACTACATTGAATGGAAATTTTATGGAAATTTAAATGGTTCCAAAACCAAATAATCGAAAAAAACAAATGAAAGTGATTTGTTTCGAATCGCTGTTCGGTAATATTTTTTTTTAAATATTGTCTTCTCATATATCAGTGCTTATGTATGTGATCTCAGGAAATACAGCTTCTAATACAACCACATGGGAAATAAACATGAATTTGTACTAGAATATCCTCCCAGATGTGCGGGGTAGTTAAATTATGATTAACTGGATGTGATCTGCATTGTCTGCATTAGAATCGATGATCCGTGACCATCTCTCTCGGGACAGGTGTGTTTATCATCATCTCATAGCTTGAGACTGGTCCAGCTAACGGGTGTATACAAAAGGTACTAAGTATTGGTTTGCCTGCCTTGCCTTTTCCCAACTATGTTAGGATCGGCTTACATTCTAACCGGATGCAACTGAAAACCAGTATTTTACATGGAGCGACTGCCTAGACAGGGTCAATTTTTATTCAGTGCGCAAACTTTGACAAATAAAACTTAAATGAGTTTTATTAAATACCTATTTTTTATTTTGATAAGTCTTAGTACAAAAAAATAAAGTAATCGTTAACGAAAAATGTTTACTTTGAAATTGATTTTATGGCCACCAACTCGCGGGCGGCTGCGGTCCAGGCTCGTTCATGCACAGGCATCATTTACGTGGGTTACAATGTACTGATCGTCCATTTTATCTGGTTCCAACTAGACTTTTTTAAGATTTGGCCGTGATCCGAAGTTATTTGAAGAGTAATTCCAATTTTTCCTTCATACTTTCGTGGGCTTAGGACCATCAAAATGCAGAAAATAAAGCATACGGTCCGTGATCAAGCAGCCTTTGAGTGGCTGCTAAAATGGTCCTTTCATTAGGGGCTGCGGGGTTAAGGATACCTTGGGCTCGCTTCGGGGTATGCTCTGTTGCATACATTCTGCGAGCTGCTGGTAAACTTTCACCACTTAATAGATACATTCGCACGCACCATTTCATAAAACTCGCGGTTACTTAAGTCCGACATCGCGACCTGTAGGTACGAGTACGACATACGTGTGGCGCAGGAGTTGCGCGGGAAAGGTTATACGCGACGTCACGACAGCGCATGCGATGAGCGACTGTCGGGCCGCGGGCGTCGGCCCCGCCCCTGCCGCTCGGGAAAGGATTTCAACCCCGCTGCACAACATCGCCGCGTGCGCCGCATGGTGCGCGCCCATTGATTTTATTACGAATAGATAGTGTCTATAATTTGCTGATTTAAAGTCGGATAAAAAAAAATAAAAAATATTCCAGTATATATATCCGATACCCATTGGTAAGACTTTCGGGCGACATTAAAACAACAAAAAAAACATTTCCTCGTGATTCATCACGATGTTTCCCAACAAATTTAATTTGACTGCATCCATGACGAATCGAAAAATAGCAACAGAAGCGATGCTTTACAAAGCCATAATTTTTCCACAACTCAATGTGAGAATAAGAGTATATTCATATATTATGGGTATTTCTAACATTAAACTATATGACGTGTATAACAATTCCAATTCTTCATACACAATTGGGTTTTGCCTCGTGATTTGGAGTTCCATAATCTTGATTAGGTGCACTCCTACGAACATCGAGTCTACGTAAGAAGATTTTCGTTTCCATATTTCTGAGAAACTTATTGAAAATTGTTTGTATGGGTGTATTAATACCAAAAGTATTTTTTCAATACACTTCCTCGAAAACTACCTCTTATCGCACTACGATTAGGTTCAACATGCAATGAATTTCACACTCGTGGATTTTTTTCGTTTATCGCAACTAGTGCGGAAATAAAAATATCCTCCACAGATAAATGTACTTATACTAAGTCCAAATTGGTTCAATTCCTATCGGCGATGATTTTATTTTTATAGGCGGTGAGAGATATACGGAGTAAATATTTTTTTAAATATTCAAATTGTGTTTATAAATAGCATATCATAAATAAACATGATTACACTTTCACAGCCGATCACGTGCAGAGTACGTCCCAGGTTGATTGTATTGTGACGCTGATCACGTTCTCAGTACGTGACTGACTTTCTTAGTGTTTGTTTTAAAACGACGTCCGTAGTCCGTGTTTGGCGTGCAGTACCAGACTAGTGGGAAGGCACTTTCTCGAAAGGATACCGAGCACCGAAAAAAAAGAGAAGGTGGCAAGAGTCTGTAAAGTTTGTGCAGACATTTCTAAGAAAAACACTGGCAAACGAGGACGCAAAGAAACCATATTTTACTGCCCAGACTGCAACGTGCCTTTATGCCATCCTTGCTTCAAAATGTTTCATACACGCAAAAATTACACGACTTGAACACGCAAAAGTCCATGTTCGACTTTTTTTTTTTTTCATAAAACCTCTTTTTTATTCTACATTTTTAAATAAAAAAAACCAATTTACGTCTGTTTTTTATTTTTATCCTAGAAATAAACAAGTCAATAGTATAAATAAAAAAATAATTATAGATTTATCATTGATAGTTCTCATTTTATAAATGTTGCAATATCGGCGAAAATCGCCGGCGAACCATGGAATCCGCGTTTTAAAATCTTCGGCTGTCACAGTATTAAAAAAAAAAAAAACTTGCATGACCAAATTAACATTAAGCGGCTTCATATATTTGCTTCTTCTTCAACCTGGCGAAAGCAAAGCGCGTAAATAAAAGCAAATTAAATCATAGTTTCCTAATAATGCATGACAAAAAAATACTTTTCATTCTATTATTTCATTTCTTCGAAATGGGAACGGCGTCGATTGATACACATTTTGATTGATTTGTTACTGCAGTTCTCATCTCCATAACAACGGTGTGAATGCCACCTCGACTGCAATAACAAAGTTAAAGAAGATATTCATGACGCATGCGTGTATAACCGGATGTATGAACGTGGACCTTGGAAAAAACCGTGAGTTGATCTATGTATACAGGTTGTAACAAGACCCTTAACGAAGCCGTCAACCAAGCATTATGCACATCAAACTTAGTTACTTTACGCAAAAAATATTTCTGGGAAACGATTTTTTTTTTGGGGATGATAAATCACGTTTTACGTTAGGACTCAATGTAACGGACTCAAAAAATTGTACTGATGCAATGATTGAATAGTTCGGGGGTCGTGGAGGTGTTTAAAATAAAAATCTTACACTAAAAATTGTATTTGTATTTCGAAGAAAACTTGTGAAAAAGTTGGAACTTTGACCGCCAATGTCTTTGTAACTTCTAGAAGGGTCTAGAACAAGAAAATTATAGCAATGACGTGGAGAATAAGTGCCTTTCGGCTTCGTTAAGGGTCTTGTTACACCCTTAATAATAGTCTTCACAAGCAATACATACATAAACATGGACATAATACATCTTGGACAGTCAATCACACAAGACGTCTAGGGCCTTGCCGACTTACATTGTTACCAACACTTGAGATATTCTGATATGATCTGTAAGTTCAGAAAAATATACAAAAATTTCACAGAGAAAGAAGACCTTAATACCTAAATAATATGTATATTTTAACTGTGACGTTGGTACAGTCGTTGCAAGCGTGACTTCTGAGCATGAGCTCCTGGGTTCGATTTCCAGGTCGGGCAAAGTGTTATTGGGTTTTCCATCAGGAAATTCTCAGTAGCAACTCAAAGTTCGAAGTTGTGCCTGGTGATCTCAATAGCCTCGCGTACTACATTTGACTTAAAGAGAACTGACGAAATGTGGGTGCGTACACTTCTGTCTAGCCTGTCGAGTATTAAAGGCGTTATGATATATACATTTTACAACAGTAATACCGAGCCTCAGATCGTTTCGCAGAACAAAAGTTACCATTTGACCGAAAACATACGATTAGTTGGATCGATCTAGCGTTCCATTTGTGGTCATTGTTCTAACCGAGTTGAATTTGCAATTATTAGTACTTGAAACTAATGCTCCTAACTTAACCTGAAGGCGATACTGGTTTGTAAGGATTTTCTATAAGCGCAATCAATTTGAAAGGAACGTCAAAAACAAAAGGCTTCGTCTATGAAAGCTAGCTGACTACCCAACATTAATTTTAGTGAATTAATGTCGTTAGATTTAAATTTGGAACTTAAATATACCATCTTGTTGTAAAACCTTTTCTACGACTTTTATTTCATTGTATTGTTTCTATCGATCTGATTCTTTAAATACTAAATGAAGTTCATTTCAAGGTGGTCACGAGGAAAAATATACAAGTGAAAATCGACATCATCCTTCTTCAAAAGGACTGACATAAGCTTCCGGTTGACTGCAGATTTTCTATCGGCCGATAGTTTAGTCAGGCCCTTAATCATTATGAACATATTTGAAAGTGCACACATTACAATTCTTTGGTATCGGCCGATAAATCAGTTTGATGGGCTACACGATTGTCTTCAAACTAAACTATCGGCCAACTGCTAGGTCAGTTTGGCGCTCTTATATTATGCGTGCTTTTGCCGATTTAATCGGCCGTCTCGGACGATAGTTCTAACTGGAAAATTATTCTAACTAGCAAAATCTTCGCGCTCAGTCGACCGACTGTTGGTCTGGTTTGCGCAGTCGTTTTAAATATTCCTATAAATCAATTTAAAAAAAAACGTTAAAAAAAATAGTTGCACACCAGCATCGGGTACAGGGTCCGAGCTACCAGTGGTCAGGGCTCTTGAGGAACCTCCTAACAATATCAGTACTGCTGCTTTCTGAATCAAGCTGCCAAGCGAGAGCCTCCTCAGATGTTGGTTGAGGCTACTGGCTATTAAGCCATTGATCGACACGACTATCGGCACAATGACTACTGAACTCACGTCCGACATGTCGACAACCTCGCGAGCCAGATCTAGATACTTGAACTGTTTATCTTTCTCTGCTTTCACGAACTTCTCGTCATGCGGGATATTTTCATCATTATTATTTATTTACTCACAAAAACATTCTAAGCTTGCAGTTTTTTATCAAAACGCTTAAAAGCTAACAATAATTATATTACAATGTCAAATAGCATGTTATAATCACAATATTTCATTCAGGTAGCAAAATTAAAATTATATGTCAAATGGTATCAACATGGTGGATAGAATGTCACTTTGTCTACGCCCTCACTTCAACAATATTTGTGTCGAAAAAGTTTTAATCTGAATAAACTTTTTCCATTCAACTTTCCCTTTAGTACAGATTTTCTTTTAAAAGTGCTTAACAACCCGTAATTAATTTTCAGAGCTTAACTTGGATTATCGAAGATGCTTACTTAACTTTTTCTTAATAATTGTTTGTGTTGCTTTAAACATGAAGCAACAACATTTTCTGTGTTTTTTTTTTCGTAAAAAAACATTTCAAACAGCATTTTCTTAAAATAACCAGTCGGTAGATCAAAAAAAAAAATTGCTGAAATCGTAGATCAAAACCCATTCTCAGGTTCCTATGTAGAAGAACCCTACATGAACAGTCTTTCAAATCGAAATATTGTCACAAAAATTTTGTGACACATATCATTCATTTTGAAATTCTAGATAAATATTTGTTTGGCAGAGGTGTACCTAATACATAGTTATGTTTAAGTCCTATGTAATAGGGGGCGAGCTTATTACCATGAACCAGTGACAAAACCAGACTCCGTGGCTGCTACTGGGAAATTCCTGATGAATAAACCCCGACCTAGAAATCGAACCCAGGACCTCATGCTCAACACTCACGCTTGCGACACGAAACCAACAAAGCAGCAAACTATGCAACTGCTGTTTAATCTTGTACAAATCCTAACCAAAACTGTTCAAAAGTTTTTTAACACTAACATTTCCCCAAATACTCAAATAATTACTGCGTAGTATCGCAGTGCCACGCTCCACAAGTGGAAAAGCCTATATCTCCTTTCAGTAGGCTGAATGCGCTTTTGTTTTACAAAACCGATAGATCCTTCTGTTACAAGTCAGTGGCGGCCGCGAGATGTGGATTGCGGGTTGTGGTACCGTCCTGTGGGAAATTTAACCGGTGCTGTGCCGCGTCGCCCGTCAACCCGATACGAAAGTGCTCGTTTATTGTGCTTAAAAATAAACTACGTCAAAATAGTGGCTTTATGTTACCGTGTATTGATTTTCTGAGGTATGGGTTGGTTTTATGTTTGGTGGTGGCTGGCGAGTGTGTCAATGTAAAAGGTGTCTAATCCATTAGACGCGTTTTACGATGAAACACTTGACGTTAAAAAGTTTCCTCTTCAAATCATTATTTTTCTTTAACGAACAGCAACCATATTATTATTATCTAATTATGCCTATCGAAATAATAATCTGAGGATCTTATTTTTCTGCAGGCACTTGTTTCTTCTAGGGTCCGCATCAATGTCTTTAGTGCAATGAATCTCCCGCATTAGCGTATTTATTTATGGCCAGTAATTATTATTGTAGTTAGCAAACAGAAGTGAAGATGTTTAAAAAAAAAACAACGAGGTACACAAAATAATGAATACAACCGTTTATTGTAACTTGGCACAAAATGTCAATCGCTGAAACTAACCCAAACCCCCACAAATCGTAACGAATTCAATGAATACGAAATTGTTTAGAAAAATAGCGAGTAAAAATAGCGACACAAAACAGGAAATTATAAATCTAAACCTCCTAGATGCCAGCGTCATACCTATATTACATAAAGATTTAAACGTAATTTTAATACCATTTCTGCAGCCCAAGCATCAATCTTTGTCGCGTGATTATAGTCAAGAATGATGCTGGCATCCAGGACGTTAAAAGCCTTTTGAGCGATATTCCCAACCAGTCTCTCGCGACCAGCAACAATTCCAAGTGGTCATAACTTTCCAAAGAACAACTAATACGTCCTATGTACAACCTTTTTTCTTCCTAACAGTATTGTCTCAACAAGTCTGGATTTGGAAGTTGGAGAGTGGATGTGTGCCCGGTTGATGGCAATTGGCTCGCCCGCTATTTCAAGAGACTCAAACGTAACTGGCACTCATCTAAATAACCCCCCGGATTACAGCTGTGATGGTGTTATATCAAGAAGTACTTAACATCATTACTTAATTGTTTATCTCCATTCTCCCCAAATTACAACCCAGGCTTTTTAACATAATCTGTGAAACAATGAAGCCTAAAAATATGTCTAGAATGAACACGTCTCATCCGTTTGTTAGTTGAATTTAACTGAAACGCAAACGCCCACGTTTACGTCTAGATTAAGATGTTAACGCCTGCTAACTCCGAAAAGCTTACCGTTGACAGTCACCATTACTTATTAGACTCATTAAGTACTTAGATTATTTAAATAAGATACGGTGTGTACGTGATTAGCGCCTCTTTTATGTGTTAAGGAACCGTGGGTGGTAATTGTTTAATCGCATGTGTTTCAATCACACGACTCATATTCTTAATTCCTTCTTCCAAAAGCGATAAGGAAGGAGGAGGGGAATTTTTAAGGACTGATATGGGAAGCACACGTCATCAATACTTAGACACAGCTTAGGCGTGTTTCCACACGTACACCAGACCGCGCGGACGAGCGGTATACTGTGAGAATCGAATTATGCAGCGACTTATGAACGCTTATAATACTCGGTTACTGCTACTCTTTAAAGTTCGAGGAAGAAAATTAACGTGACGATGTCATATTCATAAGACAATAACTTATACACACAAGGCACACTACCTCATTTTAAAAATATTGTATTGGACGAGAAAGGTTTTAAACCTCTTCAACTGTTTATTCTTCTTGAAAGAAGATTGAGATTAGTTATGTAACGGTAATGTGATAACAAAATACAGTGATCTAATATAGCTAAAAATATAACTTTGAAATTATAAAGATAGACAATGATGCCCATGCGCCAGATTTAAAGCTCAATATCGTTGAAATCTCCCGGGAATATCAGTCAAGTATTGATGCACTTATTTTTATCCTTGTTACAAAGCCATTTATAGTGCATCAATATATTTAAAGCGCTCGAATTCTATGAAAACTTATCCATTGAACCTGGATAAACTGTAACCTATTATAATTCAGGTCATGTTCTACTTGTGTATCAAAATCTATTCAGCCATTCGAGAGTGCTCGAATAACCAACATACTTTTCACAGTAGAATTCTACGCGTGTAGTTTTAATTTCATTTGACCCTATAACCCTCAAAGCACCTTAACAATAACAACAAAAGGTATAAATGCCCAAAAACACTAGTGATAGCATCAAATCGTAAATCAAACATAATACTGGGTCTCACCTATCATATAATTAATACATTTTCATATAACAAATTGTTTTCACTTCCTCTGAGAGGACTAAAACGTACACATAAATTTTAGCCTTAATCATTTGACTATGTGAAAATCCCTTATAGTTAGCACGGAGGCTTTAATTCTGTGATATTATGAGGGTAAATAATTTACGAGAATTTGACCGCAACGTGGTGGAGGACGCAATAAATAATAACGCCTCGTACATGACCTTAGGCGATGCGACTTGTGTCACTTGTTTCTTTCTCGTAGCATATCTGCTCTAAATAATGTTTCATAAAACTGCTTCACATCCATAACCTCGAAAATCCAGGTCCAGTTGAAAATCAGCGTCTGACACTGGTTGTACGACATTTTGCTGAACTGGGCTTATTTAACACAGGAAATATTATTTATAAACAACAGTAAAAATTAAAAACAATTTTCTAAATATTCTTTCTAATAATTCTAAATATTGTTCTGGACGTCATTTTTTTTTCGTATTCTTCTCTACAAACCCTTTTAATTGATTCCCATATCATGGGGGTGCATAAAAAATAACTAGTTCGCCATCTTTAGCAGTCGGCCATATTGGATTAAGAAACACGTCACTTAGCTAACCATGCATTGTCATCCAGACAATCCGTTACTTTTTGAGAACTTTCAATGCGCATTGACACATTTAAGAAAAAAAATTGTAAACACAGGTTATAGGAATATCTCCTGAATGATAAAAAAGACGTGTTGATTCATTAAGTTCACACCTGTTTATCATCTTCCTGTCCTTGTCTTCTTCCATTCTCCCCTGTCAGACGACACGGCATCATTTACTCCTTTCTCTTTCATGTAAAGACCAAAAAACTATATGCGACAAACAGAATTTTTCGTACTAGAAAAGTTGGAAATCGCGAAAAACTTTTGCCATTCATTTCGTAGCAATTGACACTCCAACTTACCTACTTTTTTATGGTTCGAAAAAGCACCAACATTAGACGTTGATTTTAATGTGTATGTAGTGTGTGTGCTATTTATGTATGTATGTTATTAATATGCGATATAATCATAATAAGGTAATCTTCATTCAACTCAACACAAGTTACCATATTCACGTAAGTTTATCTCCACATAATTTCCCCACATGTTAATGAAGTCTTGAAATGTTTTGAATTCAAACTAGCTGGAGAATTGTTTTGAATAAAACTGCTCTGTGAGTTCCAAATGAAAACAAAGGAAATATTTCCGTATACGTACATAATATTGAATTAATTTCGTTATGTAGTTATTATTTTTGTATAATGCAATGTCGTAGACTTTCGCAAATGTCATTTTAACATGGGTATTTCTAAGCGTACAAAATTAACTCAGTCATGTGTTGAGCCCATGGTATGGACATGTGATGCGGGGGAATGATGAAAAAGTAATGAGGAAAACCTTTTTTTTTTCGGATGGGAAATCATCAAATAACTCCTCCCGCTCTGGGCTGAGCAGGAGGGAGTGTCAGACATTTACTGACTAAAACCCATCCATGTTCCTTCCTTTGCCCTTTGTGTTCCAGGGCCGCGGTATTACTTTCGAACAGTCCCGCAACCCTGGCAGGCATCGGTCCTTTCGGACCCCTTTCTGTTTGCTGACATCTCTTTGAGGCGCGCGTGAAACACGAACGCGCCGTCGACACGGCCTGTCGTCATAAGACGGACGGACGGCGAGCCAGCCCATAGCTCACCGTCCACAGGCCCGCGCCTACGGTGGGTCTCCCGCGGCGGCTGGGACGTGAAATTCTCCCTCTCACGTTTCGCCACCTCCTTCGCGAGGTGAGGAAAACCTTGAGTATGAATGTGGCTGGCTGTAGAGAAAGACCAAAGAAACGATGGATGGGTTGTGTGAAGGATGATATGGCTAGAAGGGAGGTGACTGCTGAGATGACGAGTAATAGAGAATTATGGAAGAAGAAGACATGTTCCGCCGACCCCAGATGAATTGCGATACGGACAAGAGAATGATAATGATGCGTTGGGCCCATATTTTTCTGTGATTGGGCTTCTCTTTTTTTTCATGCCCAAGGCGGAGGAGGCTTGGCCCCAAATAAGTGTGAATATCAACTTATCTGAGGTCAATCTTCCTTTCGCGTCGGAGCCATTCTGCGCCTTCAGGTCTCTGTCGATATGTGGTCCACCGAGAGGCTAATGTTGGTCTGCCCTTTGTGATGTAAAACAATGTTTTTCCTTGCTTTGTTTGGCTTTCTTGATGTTGGCTACATGGCTCGGACAATCAAATTTAGGTCAAATCTGTTTGTCTTCTTGTAATCAACTTGAGATGCAAATAAAATATTAATGTTGTAATCGATTTGTGCTTAATATTAAAACAACACAGGCTTTCAAAAGGCACGCTTAACAAACAGTCTACATGTCTAATATTGAAAGTGCCTATACGAACTAGTAAAATTATATACGCTCAAAGAGCTTACAGTGAACGTTCAAAGGCCAATATGGCGTCATGAAGCGTTTATAACTTGTCTAGTTACTATAACTTAAGTTCAGTCGGTATAAAACGTAGACCATAATAAGAACATTGTGATGATTTACGATACAAATGGTGAAGTTTCGTCAATTTATTGATAAAAATATTATGTATAACATATAAATTAAAATAACCTAAGGAAACTAACAGAAAAATAAACTAAAAAATGGCGTCAAAAACTCCTCTTCAGCGCTGTCAACTGGTAATGTCCTCAAGAGACTGGCGGCGTTTCCACGTTGTATGGCAACGAAAAGCCTCTGGCCAAGGTAAAAGCCAGCCCTTGGGTCACGGGAAGTGTCAATTTCCTTAAAAAGCTGTGAGCACTCGGACCCCACGGTCCTAGAGTTTCAACCTTAAACAGCTCGAAACTATAGTTAGCAATAAGCACGATGAGCTAGGAATGGCGCAAGAGTATCGACAAACAAAGACATGCCGTACGGTCTTTTGCCACCGTCGCGTGCCACCATTTGGTTCTAAAAACAGTGAAGTTTTACATTTATGTATTTTTAATAATTCTCTAAATAATGTAAATATTTCCGTTGCGTAGTTTTAAAGAAAAATGCAGTCCCACAGACAGACACGAACTTACGCATGGTTTATTGAAATTAGCATCTTATCCATTAATATTTCCTTGCCATTTTTATGGCGAAATGTTTCATTGCTAGCTACTAGATATTATTTTTACCATCTTTTATACCAAAATTACTGCAAATTAATAATTTTGACTTTCACTTAACTTTCGGCTCTGGGTGATAAACATTTCTTTGCACAGAGCTTATTTTTATGGGCAATGGCAGTCTTTACGAGAAGTCAAAATCATCTGAAAGAGTCGAATACCTAATTAGATCGAGTGGGATCACTCGGATCAGATCAAACCTTCCAAAATATCCTCTGACAACAAGCCACATCGGAAAAAAAAGAAAAGCCGACCCCAAAATACGTGTGAAAAGGTTGCCATGGCAATATTATAAAAGGACCGAACTCCCCTTAATTTAATTTCGGTCCCAGTAGACGTGTTAATAGGTTAATACACGTTACCCAATCAGACGGAACCAATTATCAGCAAAACCTTTGGAGGTGTAGTCAACCATTCACTCGAATAGTTGACTAATCACTGATAAATGAACCGTCAAGACTCCCCACTAAAGAGAATTAGAAAGAAATAATAGACTTTGTGAGCGACATTATTAATCAGGAAGTAATAGGTCGTGAGTAACTACATTATTAATGGGATATCCCGCTTTCTAACATAAAGCTTTTTCTGTCGTGACAAAATCTTATCATGTATCCACTTACTCACTTATTAATTAAGTGTGTGGCATGAATAAAATATGAATTGGCGTCGTTAATGAAATTTGTGCATGCGCTGAATAATTTGGTTCAATAAAGTCTTGCACAAATCTTTGTGTAGTTCGAACACGTTGTTGTTAAATCACTTTGGGGAACTGTTTTGTTAATTGTTATTAACTTGTAGTCATTTGAGAAGGGTTCATTACGGAGTGGAGTATGGAAGACAATAGATATACTATTAATAATAAGGGATGGTTGGTGATTACTGTTCTCCTGAACTTTTGGGTTTGGTTGAAAACCAAAAAGTTTTTGAACCAAACCTTCAGTGCTAAAAGAAAGAGACAGCACAATTATTGAACCGATCTAAGAGTTGGTATGTACAAAGTTCATACGCAGTACTTTTGATTTTTTACTTTAATGCACATTTCTTACAAGCTTTTAAAAGCACCCTACATCAGTCAATAAATCGTTGAAAATACTCTCTTTAACATATTATTGTTTAAAATATATTTGTCGACATCAGATTCCGTATCACCCATTTTTTATTAATTTATTATTTTTTCATGTTTAAATGAAAATTGGAAAGAATTAAATAAAATTAACTTTATGCTACTACCGAGACCAATCAACGCAATTGCGAGCTATGTTGATATATCTCATGTTTGTCAGGTTCGAATTATCGTAATAATTTATTTAAAAAAAAACTGAAATAATATCATACATTGATGACTGAAAGAATTTCTTTCTAAATACTTAATTTTATTTACATTATTTACAAACTAAAAATCTATAATAGTAATAAAAATATGTACAAGTATCAAAAGACTTACAGGGCGGCAAAAAATTCGTCCACGTCGCTGTCAACAGAAAAAGTGCCCAGACGGCTGGCAGCATTGCCACGTTGGATGGCAACGCTGATTCTTTGGCCTAAAAAAGGCCCACCCGCGCCCTCTGGTCACGTCTTTCCAAATTGTGTTATTTTGTCAGAACTGACTTCGTTTAACCTAACTCACAATGTGTGCTGGTACAAAATGGTCTTTCAAATTTTTAGTTTTTTCTTTTTTCATTGCAATAAACACCAGTCACAGTACCTTACTTGTTGAAGAGAATAGAAAAGGATACATTGACATTGCTTATATTTTTCCTAGAAACATCTAAAATTCATTCACATCACAAAATGCGAAATGTAACCACCGCCACCGCCACCCGTCTCAAATTATCATTACACATAATTATAATTATCACATGTCAACATTCAGATACACGTCTTCTCATTGTTAAGCAAAGTCAAGCCAATATGGCTTGCGGAAACTCATTTAAGAATTCTGGAGGGGTTCAAAGACACATTTAACGATCTCCCAAGTCGTAAGAACCTCACATTGCAAACAAGTAACAATATAAAACAAGCTTAAAGTAACTGAAATATTTTCTTTTAACATCATACTATTTCTATCGTTGACATAAGGTCGTAAATGCAACGGCACAAATAATGGGATTCCGAGCACAATCGTAAAATAACTAGAAATAGAGCAGTTCTGAAATATACGGGAATAAAGGAGTTTAAAGTTTTCAATGAAACGCGATAATGGGTAGATAGGATAAAATGCGACTGTCTATATGGCTGTGCGAAGCTCTGTTCAATTTATACGAAAAACCCAGGTAGACACTGTATTTTTAAAGAATAAAAAGTGTATTTTTTTTTATCACAGCTACAGATCCAATTAAAATAAAATGCAGAACACTAACTCAGATATACAATTAACTATTTTATTTATCACCACACCTGTAATCTTAGACAGGTTAGGCAGAGGTGAACCAACATACTTACGTTTCACCAGACATGGTAAAGTCCCTCGTGATGAGCCTATTGCCCATCCACCACTCACGAAATCTGATCAAAATCTTAATTAGGGGCTACTACTGAGAAATTCTTGATGAAAAACTCAACATAACTAGCCTGACCTGGGAATCAAACGCAATACCATATGCTTATCAGCGGCGCTTCCAACTACCAGACCAAAATCAATTGGATATACTTAAGCATTATTAAGGTATTCTATCCCCCCCACCTCTTAGAAACTCGCTGGTCCGGTGTTTGACCCGCGGTTACCCACTCGGTATGATAAATGATCCGAACTGACATAAAACAATATGAAAGTGATAAATGTTCGCGATAATTATTCGACCAACTAACATGTAAGCGCACAGGGTGACCCTTGTCCTTCAAAATATACTGAACTTTGTTGATAGATCTCATGATAATACAATACTAATTTTTGACAACAGATTTATAGGTCGGAGTACCTATAAATGTGTTGTCAAAAATCAGTATTACCATTTACTGACATAAATGGTAATGTTTATGTATTTATGGTGCACAATATACTACCTTAAACACATTACAAATTATAAGGTCGGGAGTAACATTCACAACACCCGCATTTATAGATATAAATAATGAAATATGAAATAGAGAACAACTGATTTATTTATTTAATTTGCCTCTTTAACAATGAGTACACTATGAATTACATAAATATAGGAAAACGCTGCAAACTTATCAGTTAAAGCAGAGCACTACATGCACAATAAAATTATTTAAGATCTAAAGCTAATTATCTGCTTTAGGTCAGAAATTATCCCTTGGAAATGTTTTACCGGGGCCTAGGCAATGAGGCAATCGCTTTCAAGGCGATTCTTACGTTGAGTCTTAACAGGTTTAACAATCCTTGTGCCGAATTTCATCCCAATCAGTTCAGCCGTTTTGGAGTTGAAAGGTAACAGACAGACAGCAAACAGCATACAGACAAGTAACGTTACTTTGCTATCTATAATATTAGTATGGATTCTAACAACAATATCAAACAACACGAGTTAAAATGCAATACGAATTAACCATCAACATTATGAAGTCGTTTGATGCTTCAGTTCGCCAGCAACCGCAACTAGCGACGTCAATATTTATTAAAGATCGCAACCAATATTTCGGAGTTTGACGGCAAATCTAATTCGCGTCTGAAGACGGCACTGACGTCTGGTAATGGTGTTCTCGCTCGTTAGCTCTCCCTTGCCACGAACTCTATAAGTAATCCGATTTCATTGGTAGTTCCGACAAATTTGCGGTCCGTTGAATCTATGCCGCACGCCCGGCAACGGGCTACCATGCTCCTAACCGACGATGGATTATCACCCGTCCCTCTCTCACGTAGAAGGTATGAAAAGGATGTAGCGTAGTGATTAAAGAGGTCGTTTTCTGTTACGATATGTGTAAGTTCTTGGAGTCCGTCCAGCACAAACATGCTTTTGTTAATCTGCTTATGTTGCCGGACCGCGGCGTTCGCGAACGGATCAAAACCGTTTGATGCCCAAAACAGATTTGGGACTAAGTGTGATTTCCGTAAATTGAATGAAGAGTGGAGGCAGGTGGTTTATTCATGAGGGGTCCGTTCGTGACGGTGTGCTGCGTTACAGAAATCGCTAATTTAATTCCGAATCAGTTTTAAATTTGCATTTTTAACAACGTGAATTTTTGTTTGAAATCAATGGATTATTTAATGTGTCAATTGTTTTGTAGGGTTTTTACTGTATTTACTAAAATTAAGCTAAACTTACTTTTACTCATAAATCCATCACAATTTTGACCAGATCAGCAATCTCAATTTTGCCGCAATTGATTGAAAGCTTACATTTTTTTCAAAACAGAAAATGTTTAATTTTATAAAAGTTTGTGTTGAGCTCCATTCCAGTTATTTGCAGCTGCAGTCAGCATGTTTCAATATATTGGTCCACAGAAAATAAATAAAACCGTTAGTTGGCATAACACAATGAAACTGCGTTGTGGACTGTAGGCTATAGAGAACCACGCTTCGATAAAGGTTTTCAATCTATTTCGTTAAGGGAATAAATTGGTGTATTTAATGGATACAATAATTCAGAATACAGATACTGAGAGTGTGAATTCAAAATAATTTTAACGTGTCATCTGTGTAACTGCGTTATTCTATTAAATTGCACAACTGATTTTGATTTGCCATTATTTTCAGAATTCTTTCCAGAAGCTGTTTTTAGGGTTCCATACCCAAGGTGTAAAAATGGACCTGCCAGGGTTGTGGGACTGTTCGAAAGAGATACCGCGGCCCTGGAACACAAAGGGCAAAGGAAGGAACATGGATGGGTTTTAGTCAGTAAAAGTCTGACTCTCCCTCCTGCTCAGCCTAGAGCGGGAGGGGTTATTTGACGATTTCCCATCCAAAAAAAAAAACGGGTAAAAATGGAACCGTATACTAAAGCTCCACTTTCCGTTTGTCTATCCTTCATCAGGCTGTATCTCATGAATCGAGATAGCCGAACAGTTGAAATTTTCACAGATTTCTGTTGCCGCTATAACAGCAAATACTAAAAACAAAATAAAATAAACATTTAAGGAGGGCTCCCACCGGGGCTGCGGGACTGTTCGAAAGAAATACCGTGGCCCCGGAACACAAAGGGCGATGAAGGAACATGGATGGGTTTTAGTCAGTAAAAGTCTGACACTCCCTCCTGCTCAGCCCAGAGCGGGAGGAGTCATTTGATGATAACTAATCCGAAAAAAAAAAAAAAGTTCGGCTCCCATACACCAAACATGTTTGTTTTTAGATAATGGTACGGAACCCTTCGTGCGCGAGTCTGACTCGCACTTGTCCGGTTTTAAAAAAAAAACGTCCGTTTGCGAAAAGATGGATGACACACTGCGAAGGAACACCAGAAAAACAGCAGTACGACTAAAAGAAAAGGTGCACAATTCCATAATATCCTCGTCACAATCTTCTTGAGCATTGGACACCACGAGAAACGACGAAACACACCAATTTTCACTAGTTTTCAAATTTTCTTGTGTTTTAATTTTCACAATGGACTCGTGCGCGCGTCTTGTTAACCATCGAAGTTCGGCAAGGCGCGCTGGCGATACTCATTGCCTCTCGCTCGTACGAATGCTATGGGCATGTGCGCGAGGGGGATGCTGATCCGAAATGCAAACGAACCAATCAGGAAACAATAATCTAATTCAATGAATTTATACCTGCTAATCCATATGAGCCAGCGCAACCAAACAGTAAAAGTTCTCGAAGTTTTATCAAGTCTAAATAACCGTGCGCAGCAAGGATGGGTCACTAGTATTACAAAATAAATACTTTGAATAAAATTAAAATTACGTAAAAGTCATGAAGTCATTTTTTATGTTCATTTCGATTAAAAATAGTGGTTTAACCTAGATTAACTTTCACATCTACATCCCTACCTGTATTTATTCCCCGCATCTTACCAACATAGATACTAAGTTCTAGGTAGGTTAATATATCTAAGTACTCAATCAGGCACGTGGAAATTGAAGGATTATGTCAATGGTGCGTGAAACTCGGAGATTAACCTATTCGCACGAGTGACTGAATTATAATGGAGCCTTGTGTACTGGAAGCTAGTTATTTTGTCTGATTATGTACAACTGTATATAGTTACCCTCTGTTTTTGACTAATACCCTTGATACGATATGAAATTCATACAGTAGAATCAGAATGCTTTATTTATAACATCTAGGTCAAATTGCAATAGTGATGTTAAGGATAGGTAGATCCTCTATGTTTTGCCCAGAGGCGTACATATATATTTAATTATATATGTAAAGATGTAGGATTGTGCATAATTTAAACGGTCTTGCCCATTTTGTAAAAAGTACCTGGGCGACCGAGCTCTGCTTGGATGAAAATGAGACAACGAATTTTCCCAGATATGAGACCTAGCTAGATCGATTTTTCGCCCCCGTAAATCCCATATTGCAACTTTCATCAAAATTGGTAGACTGTGTTCGAGAATTTGATTCCAAATACTGCTCATTTAATAGTAAAGGCTGGGATTCAAAGAAAAAATCGGACAAGAGCGAGTTCAACTCGCGCGGAGAGGGTTCCGTACGTTAATTATCTAAATTCCGTAAGTTGTTTTAAATCTGAACCTTTGTTACTATAAATATAATATAAATATAAATATCGCTGGACAATACACACAGCGCCATCTAGGTGCCACACTAAGCAACGAGGCTTGTGTCGTGGACACCAGGTAGTTGATACTACTACATAGATATTTTTTGTTTGTAAATACATACTTATTATTCATATAAACATCCATGACTCGGAAACAAATGTCCATGCTCATCACACAAACATTTGCTCCTACCGGGATTCGAGCCCGGGACCTTAAGGACGTAAGGCAGCCTCACTACCACTGCGCCATTCGGGTCGTCACTATAGATTTCTTAATCTGAAATCTATAGGCAAAAAACTATTTTTTTTCGAAATTTTAGGCCCTGTAGGAGGATTTAAGAAAATAGGCGAAAATTGACTATTGGTACAATGGTAAATTTTCACCTATTTTCTGAAATAACGTCAAAACTGTTTATCTTAAAATTACAAAAAATATATATTTAAAATGCTCTCAATAAGCCCTTTTATTTAATATGTAACATGATTTTGTTTTGGTTTTTGGTTTTAGTTTTGGATTTGGGGGTATGGAGAACAGTGTGTAAAGTTCTTCATCGCCCTTAGAAAAGGGAGGATCCTCCGATCAGACGGGTGTAATGTCTGGTGAGCTACTGCCCGACCGTTGTTGTCGGGTTCTGCTTTATACTCTTAAGTCGTGGATAACTTGCGCGATGTAGGATTTCAATGTATTTCGATGTTTAGTCCTTCGTCTGTGACATATATGGTGCGGTAGTAAATTTTGTTCTATGTTTCTGCAGTATTCTTATAGTGCCGCTACATCATATAGTTTGCAAAACTTGTTTTAAATTTTCTAATTAACCTCCCAAAAGTGGCCCCTATGTTTTAAATGAATTAATTTATGTTATACGTCCGTCTTTGGGTCACCAACTTACATTTGTGTACCAAATTTCAACTTAATCAGTCCAGTTTCGGAGTAAATTGGCCGTGCCAGACGGACAGTCAGACAGATAGACACGCGAGTGATCTCCTTGGCGATCCGTTTTTTCTTTTTTAGGTACGGAACCCAAAAATAATGAGAATCAAAGTTTTTAAGCTAACAAATTCCTGTCCTTACACCTTTTTGCAAATCATTTCATTTGCAGCCACATAGCACAGATAACACACTGAGGTGATAAAAGACTGCACATTATATTCTTCATTATAAGCGTCGTAAACACAAGGGTTATAAGTCAGCGGACACATCGGCATCGCTGGGAAAACTTTATCAGGAAATAAACGATCCGACTCTAACGACGTCATAGTTTTTCATTAAGAAATGATGGCAGTCCCATGCATTACCACGTTTTTATTTGTAGTTAACAAGGTCTAAGTACTGATAATAATTTTATGATACCTAACCACGGTTCAGCTCGAAAATGATCCGGGAGTTTCGATAAAATACTTGTACGAGTATTTACGAGTCTACTCAGCCGTAAAATATCTTACATTAGAGTTTTAATCATGAAACTTCATAACCATCATTTGCTTATACTTTTTTTTAAATACAGGGTGTAAACGGATCCGGTACAAAGCCTTCAACCAATCATTCTGTTTATAAAACTAAGTAACACTACGCAAAAATTATTGCTTGGAAGCAACATTTTCTTTTGGGGTGAAGAATTACGTTTTGCTGTAGGACTCAATGTAACGCACTCAAAACATTGTACTGATTATAAATGAAATAGTACGGGGGTCGTGGAGGTATTTAAAGTAAAGATATAACATTAAACACTTGTATTTAAAAATATTCTTGTGGAAAAGTTGGAACTTTGACCCCCAATATCTCCGTAACTAGAAGGTTTCCAGGCGTGGTCTAGAACAAAAAAACAATATCGCAAAGACGGGGAAAACAAACGCCTTTTCTTCGCTAAGGGTACTTTTACACCCACTATTCGGGTCGATTTCCAGTCTTGTCAGCTGAATATCAGGATATATGGAGCACTTGCCTACCTGACTACTAGAGCCCAGTTATTAGGTGGTAGGGAATTAAATACACCTCTTGTGCATGATTTACTTATTCATTTTATTTTTATTTTTTTAGTATTTTAAATAGAGACAACTTCTTTGCAACAGGTAAAAATAATACCTAACGATTATTTTTATTAGATCTTTTCAATAAGAATTTATAGAAATAAAAGCGGCAAAGCTACTAGGACATAAATAAAAGTACCCCTTTCTGAAGCTTTCTGTGTATTATAAGAGTTGTAGGATATAAACTTGCCGCTGTACACGAGTTGTTATCTTGAAAAGTAACCAGTTCTTAGAAAATCACCGTATCAATAGCACGGTGTGATGGAGTTCTTTAGCAGCTAAGTTGGTTTATAAAGAGTTATTTATAGTTCATAATATTTTCTTTTTTATGTATATTTGCACGTTTTGCCGCTGGTTCCGGCTGTCATTCAGTTAATTTCGTAATTTATTATTTTCTTCAAAACAAAAATAAATCATGCGTTCCTATAAAGTTTCAACTTAATATGCC
Source organism: Eugnorisma glareosa (assembly GCA_947578425.1). Classification (NCBI taxonomy): domain Eukaryota; kingdom Metazoa; phylum Arthropoda; class Insecta; order Lepidoptera; family Noctuidae; genus Eugnorisma; species Eugnorisma glareosa. The sequence goes on along the minus strand of OX387961.1, from coordinate 13,955,214 downwards.
TGAAGGTCTTTAACAAGAATCCATCTTATCATACTAACAAGTACAAAGAAACTAAATAAAAGCTTTTCAAAACACTCTAATAATAAAAAGTTTTTTTTTTTTTAATATTTTATTACATTTAAGTTCATTTTGAAAGACTTCAATTATGTGGGTATAAACCTTCTACTGAATTTATTTTTATTTTTAGAACTCTGAAATGATAAAAAACAGGGTTTTCAATGCAATACCAATTGGAGGAGACGTCAAACGATGAACTTTTAGAAAACATATAAATAAACAATTGAACGGGCTATTTTAAGGTGCGTTGCGAACATTCAATAAATCAAACTTTAAACAGAACGAATCTAACCAATTTATGAAAGGTTCTCTCATTTTATACCAGGGCAAATGAACCTATTTAATGCCAATTAACAGTATATCAACTAATTTTAATTTAGCACTCCCAGATTGGACCATCGACGTCCATCATTATGAATTCGTGAGCGGCACCCCTCAAATTAGGACTGCGAGACACTCTGTTGCGTTCACGTGACCAAATGTTTTTAGCTCAGTCGGACACGCAATAGAAAAGTTTAGCCTACACTTTACACATAAAAGTAATAGAGATATATATTTTCTGTTTTATTATCACAACCATAATTAATTGTCTGCTAGATTTGCTGGTGAATCTATTAGTTGATGGGTTTCACAAATAAACGATGAAGAATGACTCAGCAGTTTGATTTATTTTTAGAAACAACAAAGCGTAGCAAACTGCTACGTGTGCCTACGCGGCTACGGCGTAGCGTTACAAAGCTGCTACGAGTTGCTACGAAATTCAACTATTGACATCGGAACGAAAATAAAACCTTTTATTTTCGTATTTATTTACCACGCTACATTTTAACCTTATACGTCATTCAGGGGCCCGAACGTTACTGAAAACTAAATCTCCAAATTATTTCAGTATTAGGCAAGCTTACCTTCTTCACGGGGCCTTATGAGGGTAAAGCTGACGTAGCTAAAGGAGCATTTTGCTCTTTCCGGTGTTGGGTTCGTTGGGATGACTGAAAGGGACTGTCCCGTCGTTTAAGGGGCATCTGGTGACATTAGTTGTGCCGTAATCGGGCCGTCGCGTGACCCCCGACGCTTCAATTAACAAAATGGATAATCGTGGCGCGACAAGGCGACAAACTTATATTCTGTGATTTATTAACGCCCACCGCCATGAATGCTGCCTAAATTAGATTTGCATGATTGACGAGCTAAACAGCGCAGTGACGATGCGGCCATTTTGTTTGCTTCAGGTGATGCGTTTCTATAACTAATAATAATCAACTCAGATTGCGACATTTTCACTTCAAGAGCATTCAACATGTAAAAACTAAAAATTTGTACCAAAAGTCTTTGGTAGAAATTTTGTGGTTTGTGGTACACATTTTTGTTACTGCCTTCCGAAAGTCATAAATAGCAACCACGCCATTTTAAACATCGCTTTCCAAGATACCACCAACTCCCTCCGACTTCAAAGTAAACTAATAACAAACGCGTAACTGCACACGTCATAGTTCGCAACATCTTAAACAAGTACGACACAAAGTCCAAACTCAGTCAAATACAACATTAATACTCCTCTTTACTTGCTTACTTGGAAACGCTTTCGAACAACCACTATAATCCAATTACACTGCCTCAAGGCTTTCGTTCCACGTCCTGTAAAGTCATCGCAAACGAACACAACTCACAAAGGACTGCGAAAATAAACAAACAAGCGAAAATGTTACCGCTTTAGCTGTCGAAAGCAGCCGCTTGCACAATGCACGACAAGGGACGATGAAAAGTACCGTAGTCGCATTGCAAATTAGCGCATTCGACCACTCAGCTCGAAAGCCGGCTGTCCGTTCGCTTGCCACACCATTTGCTCTCCAACAATTTCGCTGCACGCACACCAGCTTAACTAAAATTCGTTCATTAATCAGCTTCGCATTGTAAAAGCACACTGATCGGTTATAAAGCCCCGTATTTTGAATTCTGCGTTCTGTTCGCTCAGTACGGTCTTAGCCGCAAAACTGGTGCGTCGATGACCGATCCCGAAATTAGGAGTGTTATAGCAACAAATCGTGTTTGCTCTCACAACATTCAACCTGCGCTGCACAAATTTAATTAACTATGACAGCTTTTCATTAGGTTTAGTATACGGTAATGGAAAATTAACGCTAAATTAAGTGACACTCTTAATAGGACAAACAAATGTTTAGTCTGAGATACTTGGCCGCCCTGGGGCTAAAATTTCAACAGAACAGAACTGTTGTACCTCTAAACAGTGTAATGTAACGATGGGGCTCTCAACGCTCGCCTTTAACTTAATGCGTTTGGCGTCTGCCACTGACAAGTTCAAAGTTGAATTTAATTTATCTTGGCAAGTAGCACTTCACTAAATACAACAAGAAGAATGAGCGCATAATTAAGTTTTAGTTACGATGTTGGACCATTATGAAGGTTATTGAAGCTATGGGTCTTGTGTAAGATTTTAAAAGGCATAGATTACTGGTCTCTATAGATCTAAGTCCGTATGAAACGCTCTAGAACTTTAATTTGAGCTTTATTCTGTGTGATAGTATAAAAGTAATACCAGTGACCGTTCTATGCGAGTATGAATAAAATTCATGCTTAAAATATTTATATTTGATAAAGAATTCAAAAGAAAAAATCTCATACACTTTCGCCGGCAGCCATTTGCAAATCTTAGAAGATCCTTCAAAATTGCATTGAAGATGCAAACGGTAAGTACGTTGTAAAACATAAGTCTGCGCGGGACAACAGCGAGATGCAATAGACGATCGCATTTTCTTCGCATCGCACAGATATGGCCGGATTTATCCAGCCTGGCAACATTTTCATTCACTCCCTCTAGTCTGTACACCGTCGCATTCTTCACAAATACCGTTTCTTTGATATCCATCGAGGTTGCCCACAAAAATAAGAAACGACAAATAAAATACAATCACAGTAAGTGCACTTTTAAAGCTGTGCGGTCGCTTATGTCTGAAGATCTCTTCTAAATGCTTCTTACATTTTTCTGTTGAAATACCTCTACCCTTTCTCTCCAGATTGCGAGCGTCATATAGCAAATGTGAGTGTATCATTCATTCATACTTCTTCATCCATACGGTAGCAGTGAAGCGCCGTTTCTGGATGACTCAGACAATTCATAAAATTCTTTATTTGGGATTACTGTGGTTCAAATCTATTTGTCATGAAAATATTTTATGGTTATACATGTGGATGCAGTGTGAGTAAATAATGGTACCTCATAAAGTGACGAATTGCTCGCCTTTTCATCTAAAACACGTATAGCAATAAATATGAATTGCGAACGTTAAGAAAAAATATCATAATACCGTCGGCTTATATAAATTACGGCTTAGGACTAGACGTAGACGCAGAATCCATTCCAGAAATAAGGTTGTCACAGCAAATCCGAGAAAAAAATCAGATTTCATAGAAAAAATGGTGCCTATAACTTGTCGATTCTATCTGCTAGCGGATTCGGAATAGATCTGATATTCGAATATATCGCTAATGCGAGCTTTCCATCTCACGGTTGGACGAACGATGCATATTTGATTTGTTTCCAATTTACACTGTGTGCGTATAACGTTGGAGCGTGCCACAAAAAATATTGGTCGGATCATGTTCTACGTTCGTTTTAAAACGTACGGTTATCGTAGCGACGTCTATAGAGAACGCATTAATTACAAATGTGATTGAAAGCTCAACAATAAATTATTGCAGTTTCATTTGTATAAATCGTAATAATTTTTTCACTGCATTTCCATTCCTGACGGCCATATATATTCCGTTCTGACAACTTTGTTTGGTATCAATTCCTGAAATACATTTGTATTGGAAGGTATGCACATACGTTTGTATTTTTCATTTGTATACTACAAACAAGTTTTATTAATGGAAAGTGAATGCCGTTCGTTAAAAAAAATCATTGGTATGTGACTGAGGTGCAACTATGCGGTTTGTTTTAGCAATGAATATTGAAACACTGTTACTGTTCATTTGAATATGATTTCATGTGTCTAACTAATTCAAGATTTCTTCAAAGGGCACTGAAAAATGGAGCCCATATGCATATTTAACCACAAGCAAACATTCATGATGAAACTTAATATCTGCATAGGTGGTGCCAACGGTTGAAACAGTTTCGCTCCGCCGTATATATACACGTATAATGTATACATGTACACGGGAAATGGGAGAGATGCCGACGAAATAGCCTCACGATCCGTTTTGGTCGTGAATGCAAATTAATCTCTCTAGCCGCTCGCCAATCGCCTGTACTGTCTTCTGACTCTGAATACCAAACACAACTACTAATACCACTACTAATTCGTAGTGTGGCGCTCTAAGAATATTGATATTGGACAGTATTGAATGCCAATGTTAGGAAGCTTCATTTTGAATTAATAAAAGCTAATTTAATAAAGATAAATTGAAAGGAAGTCGTTTGTCTTGCTATAGACATGTAATAAGGAGGGAGTAAACGTATGCAGCTAAAAGAGTGAAAGAAATGAATATTGATGGATCGAGAGGAAGAAGAAGACCAAAAAAAAAATGGACGGATTGTGTAAGGAATGATTTTGAAAGAGAAAGGAGTAAGTAAATGATGCCGTGACGTCTGACATGGGTGAATAAAAGAAGAAAACGTGTTGCGCCGACCCCAGGTAGAATGGGACAAGGACAGGAAGAAGATGAAAAGCTTCTTCGAAAATACATACCTTCACAAGGTCTAAATAATTAGCTAGTGTAACTCCGCAACCGTAATGATACAGTGATATTAACACATGATAAAACAAAAAAGACTGAATTTAGTTTTAACGAGTTATAGTTTTGCTAGATAATTTAATTTGATCCCGTATAACGAAAGTAGATTTATTATGACAGACTTTAAAAAGCTAAAAGTCACCGCAATTGTTTTGAAGTATAGTGATTGCTCAACTGTTGACCCCAGATCAATCTACAGCTAAGCACTCAGTCGTTGCGTCAAACATTATCCTCCTTTTGAGTTCCGCCGCAATCGATTAAATAGTGTCGTCAAAATATTCGACTGCAGTAACAATATATTTGATCATAAATGGGGCACACGGATAAAAAATCCCTGCCCTAGCAGTGAATAAAGAAAAGGACTTCCAAAGTAAATTTGAAGATAATAAAACCAACATAAACTTAGGAAACGCAAGTCTTGACAAACGAAGCAAATTCTTACGGAGCTTATTTGGTTCGTACAGAAAACACTACTTAGTTGGTTCATAGTGTTCGCACACAACTTTGTAAACTCATAATAGATTTCAACGTGGATGTAAAACTATTATAATTAGGTTTTCTTATGCAAACAAAGGGTTATGCGAAGTTTAACAAACTTGTTCTTGAAATAAGTCTGTAGGGAATGCGTTGTATACTCGTACATATCTTAATGTGTTTTGCCTGTTTTCATACTAAGAGTGCATGTTGCTTTCTTCGCTTTTTTTGTATTCCTAGACAATAAATATGCTGTGTGTTTTTTTGGCTTCAAAAACAAGTAGCTACCTATTTCTTCTGCTGCATTATCATCAGAGATAGGAATAAATACAGTTTATTTGTTTCAACAAAAAGGAAGTAAATAGATAATACCTACCCCCCTTAATTTAACAGCTTTATTTCGGAACTTAAAAATTATTCCTAGATTTTATTCATTTGTCATTTAAAGAAGACTAACTAAGCTAACAAAACAGATTAAAAATACTACGTGAGACAGCCAGTGACTTCACTTATAAAAACTGAATGTATAAAAAATAAGTGTGAACATCGAAGCTTAAACTAAAATACATATCTTAATACTCACAATTTAGACAGTAGTACTTAAATCTATTGGGCTTATATTTTTATTTAACCACATCCTCAGATAATTACACATGATAAATCTTAATTGAAAAAGCTAAGGCACAGGCACCTTCTGGCCGAGGACACACTTAATAAGTAGGGATCCAAATCATGCAGTTTACATAATTATGTATTTGAAGTGCTTGCACGCACAATAAATGAGTTTTGCCTCTAATTAGTAGAAGTAAACAGAACACGCAGCCGCGGATACCATCGCTTCGACATACCGTATACCGTATACCATACATTTTGCTTTCCTCCTTGGAGTTTACGCAAAGAACCTCTACTTATTTTTTTTTATCTCTGATTATCATATAGGTACGGCAGCGGTAGCCCAGTTGTGGTGGCGCCGACTTACGAGCAGTAAGTCGTGGGTTCGAACACAGACAGGCGCGTTACTTTGTGTAATTTATTTTATCACCACTGATCTCAAAACGGCGAAGGAAAACATCGTGAGGAAGCCGGCATGTCCTAGACCCAAAAATTCGAAGACATATGACATCTACCAACCCGCACTGGGCCCGCGTGGTGGATTATAGCTCATTCCCTCTCGCCGTGTGTCTCAACAGTGGGAACATTATAGGCTGATTATGCTATGCTATCATATACGAGTAATAACTAGAAGTATTAAGGCCCGCTTCTACTTAATTCGTTTAACGCAAAATTACATTAAAATGTCACTATGTCCCTGGCAACTGCAAACGATTCGCAGGAACAGAATGATGTTTTAAATACGTTGAGCTCTAAACGCAAATAGTAATTAGTGGCATATGCAACCTGACCTTAGTGTTCATTTGAGTTGTTAGAGTCGAGTTCGGTAATTGTTCCATAGAAACGTAGTACTGGAATAAAAATTATCCTATGTGTTAATCCATAATATAAAATAACTGTGTGATCGTGTTTTCGATCTGTTTACTAGTTTTTGCGTGAAAGAGTTAGAAACATCCATTATCACATACTTTCGCATTTGTAATAGGAATAAGATTTACTAGGCAGATCTGATTTAATTCTTATACCATACCAGTATTATATACAGGGTGTAACAAGACCCTTAACGAAGCCGTCAACCAAGCATTATGTACATATATCAAACTCAGTAACTTTACGCAAAAAATATTGCTGAGAAACGACTATTTTTTTGAAGTGAAATATCCAGTTTTACGGTAGGACTCAATGTAACGCACTCAGAACATTGTGCTGGTGGATGGACTGAATAGTACGGGGGTCGTGGAGGTGTTTAAAGTAACAATCTTACATTAAAACATGTATTTAAAAAAAAAAACTTGTGAAAACGTTGGAATTTTGGCCCCCAAATCTCCGTAACTAGAAGGTTCCCAGGTATGGTCTAGAACAAAAAAATGATCGCAATGACGGGGAGAACCAGTGCCTTTCGGCTTCGTTATGGGTCTTGTTACACCCTTTATTATAACAACCATCAACTTTCAGCCTCTAAAAAAACCTCGAGCAAAATGCGTCTAAAAATATGCTTAACTTACAAAAATATTCACTAGATTTTATCTCACACAGAAAACCAGCAGTTTTCCCTCAAAATCTTCCACGAACGTAGTCTGATATCTGTAATTGCAGCAGAACTATTTTACTGGGCACTTATTCTCGCATATCTAAGCGACAGATCGAGACGTTTCGCCGAGCGAATGTGTTTGCTGTGTCAAGATCTGTGTCGCTTACATTACATAGTACATGCAGTCACTTACGCTTTGAACGTTCGTTTATGCCGGGTAACGATGTACTTAGAGTTAAATTATATGCAGATGGGTAACTTGCAGGCAGGTAAATTATGCGGAGGAAATCTTTGATGGAATAGAACCATTTATTTCCATTCAATTTTGGTCGATGTATTTTTTTTGTGAGTGTTCGAACACCCACACAAAATTTCCATTAGTATGAAGAGAGATTTTTAGGGATTGCATGTTGATATCGATAGATCCGTATATGCATTCTTTGCCTATTACTTAGGGGAATCAACTCGTGATGTTGTGTTTGTTATTTTTGTAATCCAAACTAATCGTTTACACAGTAAAAATCTATAGTTTTTGCCTGAAAATAGATGCAGGCTGCAGGATGCAAGCTTATGATTAGTTTTTGTAGAATTTGCGTCCATATTGAAAATATTTTACACCAAAATCTATAAAAGTTTATTTTTAGAAAAAATTATAACGCCTTGCATGAACCATCAACTTTATGTTACACATATTGTTATGTAGGTATAACTTTGTTCAGACGGGTACATACCTAAAATTTTAATTTGAAATTCAAGGAGGTTCTTGCTGAATCTTTTCTGTAATTTTCATTAGTAAATATGGTCGAGCGCGAGACCTCTTTATATGAATAAAATTTACATCTGTTTTTTCTCTCTGACTTTGGCTTTGTTATTACTAAATAAAACTAACACAATTACAAGATAAATAAATGTAGAAAAACATCTGTTAATCTTCAGTCTGTTGCTACGCGTTTTAAAACACTTTTGTAGAATTATTACCTACGTTGTTTTTTTTTTTTTTTAATAAATTAAGTAATCCGTAGGTAGTATACAAAAAATAGAGTTCAAAATAAAAGATTCTCGTAATTGGACTGTAATAAAATTGTTCAAAACTAACGATATACATTATTACAATTAAAAACGACTAAAAAATCTAAACTAAAAAAAAAACTACATAATATAAAAGGGCATCAAAAAACGAATGTGGTCAAACGTTTTTCCTCAACGTGGTTGAAAAGCTAATTCGCTTAATTTTCCTCATACTCACGCACCGACCAGTTCCATATTTCCGGTACCCAACATAACACCATAACCAAACACGATAAAACGATACACTAGCTCCAAAGACATAATCAAACACAATATTGCTAGCGTTGCAATTCAGCGCGCTGTCAGTGGTGTTGCCAAACAATTTACGTGTATGAATGGGGAAGGTTATCCGAGAGATTTGTTGGCAAAACGGGGCGTCTCAGCCCTCGATGTTTCGCCTTTTCAGCTAAAGTGACGAAACATGTCTCGCGGCATACCAGCCACTGTTTACATTACCCTCACGTTCGCTCCCCACGACCGACGACGCAGATATTCCAAAATAATGTGTGATTCCACGAATAAATTTATTGAGATGAGAGGCAGCAATACCAATAGTTGCATGCACAACGAAGGCACAGAGTGTACCAGTTTATTCATGGAACGTTCTTTGTGACACGTTTGTAAAGTAAACAGAAACGCCTAGTGGTTTTTGTTTTTACTTTTTAATGTAACGACAACATTGACATTACAGAATGCTGAAATTCTTTTAGCATCTCCTAGCTAAAGCAGCTTGTGTACAATTACTTTCAGTTTTAATTAAAGGCTCGCTTGTAAAAGCACGTGAGAGCTAATCATTACCCAATGCGAGCAATTCTTGTTTGTATTATTAGCTCGATCGGCGCTTGTTTAAAAGCGCGCTAAGGAAGCGACGCTGGCACAACGCTAAGCAGGATTACCTCACCTCACAACAATTTTCCGTTAAGACTACGCAGCGCTTCAACCTGAATTTCCGTTAAACATATTTTAATGAAAGGTAATTTATTCAATAAAATCTCTTTGTCGGAATGCCATCGTAACGAACAGAAAATGGAATATTGATGCCGATTAAAATTGATTTTAATTTTGCCTCTTTTAATAGGTACACATTTTGGCTTATTCCTTTAAACGTAAATGAATGTCGTCAATGTTTTTAACAGGATCAAAACACTAACAGGTTTTGCTGAGACGTTATATTTAAAAAGAAGTTATTGGTGAACTTAGTCAGCAATTTGAATATGCAATTCCGTGAGCTGAATGGTTTTTATTTGCATTTCAATCTGGCTTTTAGAGCGTGTTCACAACACGTTCACGTCCAATGCGCACACTCTTTATTTTACGACAGTTTAAAATATTTACATAACGTACGTACACGAATAGGTTTTTCTTGGCAAAAAGAAAAAAAACTCTAATGTAAGTACGCAGAGTAGTCGATGAATTCATCCTGAAGCTACTACGTTATTCTCTTTCCACAATATAAATTATTTTGTTGTATACAAGACAAATCTGTGGCGTCGCATTCAGCCGCCTCGGTGGATAGATTAACAAAAGTTACTCTGTCACTTATACGGAATCCTAGGAAAGTTTCAGACAAGTTACTGAGTTGGCAAAAAGGCATGTGAGGCAAGTCTTACGCACAAGTTTACTGGCAAGTGTCGCACAATCTTGAGATAGACAGGGGTTCTAGCGTTACTGAGGACATTTATTATGGCACACTGTGGACCGACTTTGTTTGTACTTCAGTGAATACAGGCGTAATGGAAATTAAGAAGGTACATTTTATATATTAATTTAAGAAAGTTACGCCGTGTTTGGGTCACTTGTTATAGTCGACCTAAGGGAGAACGCTATAATGGGTGTAAAAACACTATTCACGAAGCCCAAAGATACTGGTTCTCGCCAACATTGCAATCATTCTTTCGATCTAGATCATACCTGTGAACCTTCCAACTTTTTCACAAGACTTTCTTTGAAACACTACTTTTTATTGTTAAGACTTTAATTTAAATACCTCCACGACCCCCGTACTATTCAATGCATCCATCAGCACAAGGTTGTTTTGATTGCGTTACATTGAGCCTTATCGTAAACCGTGATCACAGCATAAACAAAATTTCGTTTCCCAGCAATAATTTTTGCGTATAGTTACTTAGTTTCATGTACAGAATGCTTGGTTACGAGTTCGTGAAGGTTTCGTTTAGACCTTGTACTAAACATAGTTACATAGTACTAGATAGCTTTCTCCCGCATCTGTGTTATTTCAACAATCACACGTCACCTGTTTGATCAATTCTATCTAAATCCTAAATCCGTTTGTCGCACCTAAACCCTCATTCCAGCAACTAAGTTTGAGTAATCAGAAATACCTAAGCTACTCGTAAATCTCTTATAGTCAAATTCAACATACTTAAACAAAATCGTCTCAAATTAAGAACGTAGTACATAGTAGATACATCGCCGCCACCTAGGTAATCCTAAGATAATAACATCACGTATTATTAAGGACATACTGTATCCGTGGAACTGTAAAACAAATTGCATGGATTACCTACTCGAGCCGGCTTCGTAATAAAAACTTTAATGTCATAAAGCTCTCTGATAAAAAAGTTCAAGTAAACGAGCAAATGACTCTGCTACGTATCTGAGCCGTTGTTTCTCTTAAAACTGGAGTGAGCCGGTTTATGTACAAGAAAATGCGTTTCGTGTAATAAGCCAAGTTTATTTTTTCTAGTTATAGTTTTAGTCAGGTTTGTTGCCGCTCACTCCTATCTTTACAGGCCGTTAAGTCAGTTCAGAAGAGCTTGAAGCTTCATTTGTATGTATTCCGAAAAATGTTTTCCCTCAGCTCGTGTATTTTAGATAAAGACGTGTATGTAGCATGTGAAGGAAAAGGCCTACGTCAAGGCAAACTTCTTTTGATCGAAAACATTGAATCAGGAATCTATCAAAACTTTTCGCAAGGGTTTTTATAAAGCAGTCAGGGAATCACGTTTATCTAAAGCTTGCGAGTTCCCAGTGACGAATTGTCAGATTATGTGCGAAGACTGAAATCGATTCTGTCTAATAGAAAAGCAAAGTTTGGGTGCGTAAGCTTAGATTAGTGACGGCTTTGTACCGTGGACCAAGTTAATGTCACTAAAGACTTGGAGTTGAGAATGTTAGCTCGGTTAAGATGATCAAGTACAAAGTGGAAAGTTGCAGTTCGCGGGTTTGGCTTGTTATGTGATGTTATTCGCTGGTTCGAACCCAGGCAGGCGCATTACTTTGTGTAATTTATTTTATCATCACTGCTCTCAAAAACGGTGAAGGAAAACATCGTGAGGAAACCGGCATGACCTAGAACCAAAAATTCGAAGACATGGCTTATTATGATTTAAGATGAAGTTTTTTAGATTTCATTTTTATACGAACCGATTTTTTGTATTTTTTTTAAACCTAGTCTCGGAGTTTGACTTCCTAGTTAGGCAGTGTTATTAGGTTTTTCCATCAGGGATACAGTAACGGTTTGGAGACTGGGCTTGTCTCCATTTGATAGCAAACTGCTCACCACCTTACATGGGTCGTGATATCATCATCTGCCTAGCCTTTTCCCAACTTAGTTGGGGTCTTCCAATCTAACCGGATCTAGCTGAATACCAGTATTTTACATGGAGCGTGCCTATCTGCTCTCCACAACCCAATACTACTGGGTATTATGGTACCCCTTGGTACGACTGGAACATAGGTCGTGAAATGTGAGTGTAAATACAATAGGGACACTTCAGCCTATCCTTTATGACAAAAAGGCGCAATGTTATGTTTTCAGAATTCTGACTTAACTAACCGTTTACAAACCAGTATTTGTTAAAATTTTCAGTGCTGTGGAATAGTTGCCTATCAAAGTCTACCGTTATGAGCTCTTGCTAGAATTTAGACAACATTTTCCGTTAAAATTCACAGATTCCTGTAGAACATAAAAACATTTTTTTTTTTGTTTATCACACTTTCATCTTCATGCGGGGACGGATTTTCACAAAAAATTGTTTTCCAAACGCTCAAAGAGCTGAATATGTGTTTTCAAAACAACGCAAGTTAATATTATTTCGAAGAAACCCAAAATAACTAAAAACCCTAAAAAAATTACTGGAAAGTAATTTTTTTACTAGGTACAGTTTTTTTCCGTTACTAGTTACAAAAATATCTCGTAATTAAACACTACCAAATTAATTTACACTTGCCAGCTTCGTCGTCTATTTCTCTAAAAACAAAACAAAACGCTGAAAAACAAAGAATATCCAACATTGCAACAAACAAAAGAAAGAAAATTAACACTCCATGACGTCTTCATTCCTTCCTGCCAAAAGTTTCCGTTGCATTTTTATGTCGGCTGTCAACCACTTCGACTAACTACACTACATTCACAGTTAATTTCCTTCTTAAGTCTGAATCTTTGTCAATATCACAGTAACCTTTACCAACTTTAGAATAAGATTGGTATTCGGTTGCTGCCACGGACAACCCTGTCAAAATCACAGTGGTCTTTATGCTCGACTAATAAAGCATGTGTGCAAAAGGTGTGGTTAAATTAAGAATGTGATGTAGATCAATATCAGCTCTCCCATAGATTAGGGCCGAAAAACTATTGAAAGGAGGTGTTTTTTTTTCGGCCAAAACATGTACCGAGGTACAAATTACTATTTAAACTCTTCCCAATATATTGTGTTATTAGCAGTATTTTAAATCCTTCAATATTCGATAGGTTAAGAAATAAAAGAATATGAAAAAACACTAACTCGAATCGTAACTGCGTTCAAAGAAACGTTCATAACAGCGCTGGCGGCTGTCAAACTATTCCATCTGTCAAAATATTAAACTCTTTCGAGATCGATCGTCTGACAAGGGCTAGAATAATCTGAATGACAATATTGACAACGACAACAACAAAAGGAATAAAATAGTAAATGATCGACCCTGGAGCTCTGTCTTTTGGCCAGTAGCTAACCAAACGCAAAAAATAATCTGAAATGTGAAATAAATGTATTTTTTAAATTCTTGATCCCATAATGTTTCACAAAAAAGTGTGCCGGGGAAAAATAACCTATCTTTAATACAAAACTAAATTCTAAATAGCATATTTTTAGGTTTTCATACGTGTACAAAATGAAGTAACGAAACGCATCATCGGAGAAATGAATCACGAGATTGCCAGATTAAAATTCTTGGGTTGCAAGTTTTAGCATCTTTGATCGACAATTTCAGGTGGTACAAATGCATGAATAAATCCAATATTTTTTTTTTCAGAATCTGCGATTTTTTTCCTATAACTTCGTACCTTTATTGTTAAGGTACATTGTTTGGCCACAATTGTATGGGGGAAAAAACACCTTTGTGTGAACACCAGCTGGATATTTTTTCGCAATTACGATGATAGTCTCTTCGAGAAAGTAGTTCAGTTTGGCGGTGGATGGTAGCCATGTCACAAATTAAATAATAATTTTTTTTTTAATGGAAAAATTCGGAACCTGATGCATGGTAGGGATGGATATAGATTTTATATAAAAAAAATGCTCTAGTTTTATTTTCAAGGGAGAAAACAAGGGAATACGTTTGTAATTTTGTATGGAGTTTCCGTGTAGTCTCACGGAACCGAATAAAGCGATTTGCAATATTTATTCTGCGAACCGCCAGACTGAAGTTGATCATTATAATCTGGATCACTTCAAAGTTCGCATTAATTAGTTTCTTCCAGGCAAGCGTGCTTCCTACCTAGGCCTCATCATCGCTTCACATCAGGCGAGTTGCGGCCAAACCCAAACCTATTTAGTGTCAAAAAACACGCAGTATACGGTTATTGTCGGTTTGCTGCCACCAGAGGTAAATTATCTGTGAAAAGACTGTACAGGGCTACAGGAACAAGGATTACGTCAAAAATAGCACCTCCTGAAATACTCGTGGTCTGTCTATCTGTTGTCAAATTTAACTCATTCGAAGCGCGTGTCCGTTCGGAAGAATCTCGACTTGGAGTTCGCTCTGTGTTACTATTTTGCGTTTTATTATCCTTGTTGAGCATTGGTTTATCTTTTTAAAGTGTTGTTTGAGGAAATTGGAAACATGAAACTGCTGTGGTTTTGCTTTAGTGTGTTTTTGGTGCTGGTTATTTTTCTCTGCATGTATTTATTACACACGTAATTGGCAATGAGGGTATACTTTACACGTTTGCTAACATCAAAATTGATTTAGTGACCTTATTAAAATGTACCTAAAAAGATAAAAAGTAAAGGTAAATTAGTAACACATTTCGGATGATATTGAAAGAACTACCTCCTTGATTTAGTAGTCGCAAGCGTTACTGCTGAAGATAAGATTCCTGAGATAGACAATGTTATCGGGTTAATCAGTCTAGAATGATGCGTTAGCAGCCCAGTGTCTGAATTTGTGTCTGGGTTTATGGCAAAGACTTGAGACTACGTGCGACTTAAACATAACTGGTGCAATAGAATAGAATAGAATAAATTCATTATAACATTGTTACAAAAAAAAAAAAAACTTAACCTAGCTTAGCGCTATGAATCAACGTAACATGTAAAATTTTAACATATATAGAAAATGGAGGTCCCCAAACTAGGCTGCGCCTGTATCTTGGGGGCCGGAGTTGGGTTTACTTAAAATTAAAATACCTAATTTGTTGAAGTGATTGATAACAAGGTAAGTAGGTAAATGAGGAATAAGTTTTTTTTCTACAAAAAACAAAATGGTATTACAATAATAAAAAGTTAAAATAATTCTAATGTTTTAATATCGTGTGAATGTGTGTTTGTGTATGCGTGTGTGTATGTGTGTGCAGGTGTGTGGGTTATTTGCAGTTATTTTATGTTTTACAGTTTAATTAACTTAAAATTTCTTCCGTTTCTTCATATGGCAGTTTGGCAAACCATTTTACTAAAGTTTTTTTGCATGAAAAGTTGCTCATATCTTTGATATCGCAGCTTTTGCTGATTGTATTATAAATATATGCGAGTGTTTCAAGTATACAAGATGAAAGTGACACCGTCGCACAAAAGGTTACCACGTATTCAGAGCATCATTCTGAACCCCGCCCCCCCCACAATTTTTTTTCATCGGTAATTTTAAAAAACTGGCCATGTGCTAGTGGTACTTTTTTTTTTCTTTCGGTTGGTATCTCATCAAATAACTCCTCCCGCTCTGGGCGGAGCAAGAGGGAGTGTCAGACTTTTACTGACTAAAACCCATCCATGTTCCTTCATCGCCCTTTGTGTTCCGGGGCCACGGTATCTCTTTCGAACACTCCCGCAGCCCCGGCAGGCATCGGACCTTGCGGAGCCCTTCCTTTTGCTGACATGTCTTTGAGGCGCGCGTGGAACACGAAGGCGCCGTCGACCCGGCTTGTCGTCGTAAGACGGACGGACGGCGAGCTAACCCGTAGCTCACCGTCCACAAGCCCGGTGCTAGTCGTACTCACACGCACATAATATGGTTCCGTAGCACCAAACAATATAATAAAAATATTTTGATGGCTCATTCTTATGTTGTATTGTTTTACATTCAACAAATAAGCTAAATTTGTTTTTCATAGTATGATAATGAAAAACAAAGTTTTTGCTGCCATATCTCAAAAAATTAACATCAAATCTTATTCAAACCCATTTTGGTTGAAATTTTTTTTTACGTTCTACACACCTATGTTTTTTTTCAGAATTAAAAAAAGGGGCGAACACACTTTTACCACTTTGGAAGTGTCTATCTTTCAAACGATTAACTAGTTTCGGAATAAAGTGGCTGTGACATACACGGACAGACAGACAGACAGACTTGGCGAATCTATAAGGGTTCCGTTTTTGCCATTCGGCTACGGCACCCTAAAAACAGCTCTCATACATTTTGATCGTGTAGGTATTGCACTTTTGTAGAAAACAGCTGATTTTTTAAACCATTTGTGCGTTGGTGTCACCCCTTCCACCTTGTACACACGGCTACACATCAAGCTATACATTTCCAGTATAAGCTAACCTCCCTAATCCTAATTGTAAGTAAATCCTATACAATGCGAGATCAGCATAAAGTGGAAATTTATAGCTTGATGTGTAGCCGTGTGTACATCACTGCCTAACCCATCGGGAAAACAGTAAGATTGAAGTACTAAAAGAGAATTTACCTACCTCCCATCTCTCAGTATCCTTTTGCACGGAAACCCCTATTAACCATTGCCCCATTTAGATATTACTAGATACCAATTCAACTAAATCAAAGCCTTTATTAGTCCAGGTACAAAGAGGATAGCTCTGGGATATCAGTGAATATAGTGATCCTACAAGAGATCGGAAGCTGCTATCGGGTGTTTTGAATTCATTTCCGGCCATTTACGGAAACGGAGATAGAATGGAGTAACGCCGGAAGCTACTCAATGCAGAGGTATTGTGACCACTTGGAAATCGATTACCGTAATGATAACTTTGGGATAGATTTGAATAGTTTGGGATAGATCGAGACTCGGACTGGGAATTCTTGTTTACTACATAAACAAGAAATCCAAGAATCCTATTGTCCAAGATCCAAAGAACTACATAGTAACTGAGCCAAAGATAAGGAATTGTATCTGTTATCCTTGAAATAAATACGGACTTGTTATCAAATTTAGTTTCAGAATGAATAACTTTGACAACTAGATATTTGTAATTTAAGGTATTTACTATCTCGCTGTGCGTTATCTATACTAATATTATTAAGAGGTAAAGTTTGTGAGGTTTAAGGGGATAATCTCTGGATTACTGAACCGATTTTGAAAATTCTTTCACTAATAGGAAGCTACATTATCCCTAAGTGTTATAGGCTATATTTACAACGTGCCCGTGGGATAATTTCCGACCAAAACACGAGCGAAGCCGCGGGCAACAGCTAGTCATATCTAAGACATAATCACGATTAAGATCGGCCTGATTATAATCATGCCGAATAAGGCTGAACCGAACATAACACCTAAACCACACGTAATTTAATAAAATACTAACCAAAGAACATTTTCGCAACCTACGAAGCCTAGATTTCAATTATTGAATGGTTCTTGAGTTTTAATTACACTAAAAGGCACACACGCAGCTGAATAAAGTTTTATAATGTGAAGATTTTAGACAAAGAAATTTTGTACGAGCTGTAAATGAATAAATAAACAACGGCAATTAAACAATTATGAGCAATTATTCACTTGACCTAAAGAAAATATTTTACTGGCCCTTATTATTATACGTACTAAGGTTGCTGTAAACTATAATAGGATAAAAAGTGTCCTTGTATAAACCGTCTTGACCTTAACGTCAACATTGACTGGGACATCGATTAAAATTGTATGTTTTTTCGTGAGCTGCCAGCGGCGACGACGGTCACAAAAAAAGTAGTAAGTAAAAAACCCGACCAAGTACGAGTCGGACTCGCGCATGAAGGGTTCTGTACCATCATAGTAAGGGCCCTTTAATTTTTAATTTATTTTGATATACAGCGTGTAACAGAAAGGGTATAATAATATGGAATACTGTGGTACGGACCATCAAACTGAACAACTTTCTCTATGGGACCACCATCGAAATCGTAAAAAAATAATCAGCTGTCCTATACAAAATTTCAATACCTACTCGACCCAAATGTATGGGACAGCTGATTATTTTTTTACGATTTCGATGGTGGTCCCATAGAGAAAGTTGTTCAGTTTGATGGTCCGTACCACAGTATTCCGTATTATTATACCCTTTCTGTTACACGCTGTATAGCGGCAACAGAAATACACATTCTGTGAAAATTTCAACTGTCTATCTGTTACGGATCATGAGAATGAGATACAGCCCGCTGACAGACAGACGGACAGCGGAGGCTTAGTACTAGGACCCCGTTGGTTACCCTTCGGATACGGAACCCTAAAGAGCAGCAATACCTACATCGTAGTATATGACAAGACAAGTTTGGGCTGATAATAAACTGCTTCTGACAACTTTTATGTACCTCTGAAATAATAAGGCGTTATTTTTAATCGACATAGGTTTTAGTTTTTTTTTTAATGATGATGAATATTCTGTCATCGCTCAACATGTTGGTTTGGTTGGTTATTCATTGATTATTATTATTATTCACACAATCATTGATGATTCCTTTACTAAAATCCATTATAAATATCTCCAAAAACACTGTTACAGTAGACAAACTACACGGGCAACACTTTGTACTTAGTTTATTTACGGCAGTATTTGCGATTATATCGAGATTTCTGATACAACATACAGTACAATAACGTCTGGTATACATTCCAAATTGCTGATTATTCCGTCTCAATTACCAACATGATAGTCAAATTCTCCGGATCACATCGTTATAAAGCACCAGTATTGATTCCCTTTCGAATACACCAAATATTTTTAAAATCTCACAAAAACCGATGTCACATTATTTTAATGGCGTGTATCATTAAAAAAACGTAATTATAACGGTTTCGCACTCCACCTTGTGTTCTGAAGGTAAATTAATTATTTTATTTCTGCTATAATCCCTTGTTTATGCTTTCAGTTAAGAGTTTTTGAGGCACAAAGTTGGACGATAAATTTCTGCAATAAACAGCTGGTGATATTATTCATGATGTTTGTTGAGTTTGTTTTAAGTGCTCCACCTTTTATAATTAGTTTATTAAGAATTCTCTTATTGTTTGCCTGAAAGGTTGAGATATGGCGTGCACTTTTAAAGTAGGCGCATTCTATTAAGTTTTTCCTTTATAAACGTTTTTATTGCCCGACATAGGGGTTGAGAACACGCAATTTGGGACATTGCTTGGGCCGATTGTGTCTCTTAATGGTATTGGTCGACGACTTAATAGCGTATTCTTGTTGTTTTTACTGTGTTTTGTAGAAAAACAAACACAGAATACGAGGTTTTTCGCGCGGGTGTACTGTATAAGCACATTCAATTACACAAAATATTCTTTTTAGTTTCACCACTGACGATTACAGGAAATCAAATGTTTGTTCTGCAGAGAGTTACAAAGAAAGTAATTTACGATAGTTACATTTGATACCTTTGTTTGTTAGCCTTCATTTACAGAAGGAAATGGGGTGGTGGCGTGTTTTTTAGCCATGCTGCATTGGCATGTATGCGTAGCTTTATAAACCTTGACCACACAAACGGAGCAAAAAAAAAATTCAAACGTCGAAGCCACAACATTCGTAGAAACAGTTGTACCAACCGTGCGGTATGTAGATGTCCTTTTTTGACGAGAATAAAACGCAGCATGTTCTCTCATGGGACCTTCGTTACTAGATGGTTTTACGAGGCGACTACATTCTGGTACAGAGAAGATTTCCCGAAGGTAACGCATATTTTATACGGTTTGTAATTTAAGTAGCTGCTCTTTTATTATGACGTCTATGTGGAGAACGTGATATCTCACCTCGATATCGCGTTTGCTTACTTCCCTACTTTTTTACTTTGATCTTGTAAACATTGCTGTGTTTTGGGTAGTAGTGCGCATGCGTGTGATGTTTTTTTATTGTGATTATTAATGCTCATATTTTTTTATTTTCATTTGTAATTTATTTTTTCAATGATTGTTTAATGAGCAAGAAAATTGTTTTGATTAAAATTCAATAGCTGATCGTAAGAGTAGTTACACAAGTAATATCTGAAATTAGGATCAATGACAGTGACATAACAATGATGACTTCCATCTAACTCTGTGCTTGGTAACCAAGCACGAAGTTAGAAGAAATTCAACTTCTTTGCAGTTCACCTTTTCTAATTTATTCGCTCCCAAAATAACTGAAGTCGTACAAAAACCATCGCATAAGGCTAATTACACACGTTAGAATTTTCTAAAAAAGTTTGTACCTATCTCCGCTGTCAATCCTTTAAAGAAACCCTTCTAACTCCGTCTTGATCAAATACCAATATCGGAAAGTTTTTTATTGTTTATAAATAACGCTGGAAGCGATAAATGCGTTTATTTTTTCGCCAAACACGCACCCTTGTCGTGTCTGTGACATAGAATAATGGACCAGGCGTTCGCCAAATGGAAATCCGGATTATGATAAATCATAAACTTTTGAAATTTGGCTCTTGTACCTCTGATTTATTTGCTAAGTGTACACAACACGATGTGTTTGTTTTTGTGCGTCTGTTCGTGAACACTAAAAATATGTTCAAGTTTTAGCGCTGCGACTGACGTTCCAGGTAGTAGATAATTGTATGTATGTTTAAATATGCATAATAAAGTTGTTACATGCAGTATTGGCTTTAAAACAATTAAAAAATTTCATTTCATTTCATTAGTAGTTACGTGTTTGAGCCGTTTGGGGTTGAAACACTAGGGCCATGGGGTCCGAGTGCCCACCTAGTGTTTCGGGAAATCGCCAAGCGTTTGGTCGACTCTTCACGTGACCAGAAGGTGTGCCTATTTTTTGGCCAAAGAATCAGCATTGCCATACAACGTGGCAATGCTGCCAGCCTTCTGGGCACTTTTCCTGTTGACAGCGATGTGGACGAATTTATTGACGCCCTGTCACCCTTTTGATACTTGTACATATTTTTATTACTGTTATAGATTATAGATTTGTAGTTTTTAAATAATGTAATTAATAACTTAATTGAAATAAAAATTAAAAAAATATATGATGGCGTTACTGCTCTCGGCAATATTTGTGCTTCAGGGTAGCAAGGAAAATAATGTATTGAAGATTTTAATTAGATAGAGAAAGAGGAAAAATGCACTCTTATTTACATTTTATTTGTTTTTTTTTTTTTTTAATTATAATTGAATTGAAAAAGATGAAAAATGCACTCGTATTAAAATTTGATTGAAGTATATTTTTATTTTACTTCATAGAAAACATCAGCTTCCTCTAACTGGAAAACAGAACAAGAAAAGAGTTATACAAACAAAGTGATAAATCAAGCACCAAAACTGCGCCATAAAAAGTGTTTTCAGTTTTGTAACAACGCATTTCAAAGTAAAACAAAAAAATAAGGATCAGCATAATTACAAAGATTGCTCAACTACGCTAAACAATTCACCAATTCCCACTATTTTATCAGGGAACTAAAAACAAGAATCTCATTTGAAACACATTGCTGTTTTTCAGAAATAAGAACCAAACATTCACCAAAAGACATTCAGAAAATTAAATCTAAACCCCCAAACAGCCACCTAATACTAAATAGCACTAGCGACGTCAGTTACCGAGATATAATCAAATAGAGTATCGGTCTGTAATGGTCGTAATTTGGCTTGGCCGAAGACCGGCCTCCCTAACAAACCGAAGATCGATTTCTCTTCGAGGGGATCCAAACGCAGATAATTGGAATTTGGATCGAGTTCACGTACAAGGAATCAAACACTTAAGCACACACGATATGCATGCCTAATTGAGAACAGTAGATGCCTACTAGATTGTTTTACCGGCTCAAATTGTTGATTGATTAATACAAGGTGTGAACGAACCCTTCACGAAGCAGTCAACTAAGCATTCTGTACATCAAACTAAGTAACTATACGCAAAAATTATTGCTGGGAAACAGCTTTTTTGGGGTGAAAAATCACGTTTTACGGTAGGACTCATGTAACGTACTCAAAACATTGTGCTGATGGATGGATTGAATAGTATGGGGCCCGAAGAGGTGTTTAAAATAAAGCCCTTACATTCAAAACTCGTATTTAAAAAAAACTTGTAAAAAAGTTTGAAATTTGACCCCCAATATCTCCGTAACTAGAAGGTTCACAAGTACGGTCCAAATCAAAAAACATATCGCAATGACGAAGAGAACAACTATCTTTTGGCTTCGTTAAGGGTCTTGTTATACCCTTTATTATAAGAAATATTCTTTTGCAATGCATCGGGCGCCAATTCAGACCAGCTGCTACTGAGAAATTCAGCTGACAATAGCAAGCCGGTGGTATCCCACACTTGCTTGTAGGTGTTATAGAACTAGACTGTTGTCGACTGGTAGGAAGACAAACACAATTTTAAATGTTAAAGATAGGACAACCAATTTAGTAGGCTGGCTAGTCTTTTCCCTGCAATTCTTGTATTGTTTTGTTGTGTGGTGAAGGTTTATAGAATAGAAAAGAATAAATTTTATTTGTGTAAAAACAAAGTACATTATGGTCTTATAAATAGGGTTGTGAACTTACATGTTTCGCCATAGAATGGCATACAAATATTAGGGCATGTTAGACATAGAATTTTAAAACCAAACATCAGTTTGTTTAAATATTAATATAATAATATATCTAGGTAATACGAATAAGAATAGGAATATGTTGTGAGGAAAGTTTATGAGTATGAATGTGAATGTATAAGAGTAGAGGAAGACCAAAGAAACGATGGATGGACTTTGTGAAGGATGATATGGCAAAAAAGGACGTGTCTGATGAGATGAGGAGTAATAGAGAAGAACGGAAGAAGAAGACATGCTGCGACGACCCCAAATTAATTGGGATAGATTTTTGTAGGCATTGGTCTTTAGCATAGGCATTGTATTGTAGTATATCTTGTCTTATTCCCAATCAACTTAGCTTAATTATTCGGTTAATTGATGGCTATACATAATAATCTAAATGCTCTACTGCTAATGACTCTTCTTAGTATCATAATACAATGCGCGCTAAGTTAATTAGGTACCTACACCATACACTAATCACAATGCGTTTCCCTTAATGAAATCGAAACAGATAGGTATTGTAATTCTAACTGTCTGTAGGTACTCGTAGTTAGTTTAATATCAAGTAAGTTATAGATATCAAGTCAGGTATTTCGTTACAAATCTGGCTGTTTTTGTTATGACTTCTTTTTCTGTGGGTGTCTTTTACATGGCTATCAAAATAATTGTGTGGGCGTAACAATATTTACTTAACAACATTTTTTTAATATCAAAATTGATATTTATATGAGTAACTGTTGCCCGCGGCTTCGCTCGCGTTTTGTTCAAAAATTATCGCACGGACACGTTGTAGATATAGTCTATGGCACTCGGGGATAATGTAGCTTCCTATTAGTGAAAGAAATTTCAAAATCGGTTCAGTAGATCGAGAGATTACCCCCAACAACCTCACAAACTTTACCTCTTTATAATACTCGTATTAGTATAGATTAGTATAGATTTCCTGAATTACTAGATATTGGAGACTAGAAAAGACAAGGATTATCATTTCAAAACCCCTAAGTAAGACCGGTTGTCAAAGTTTCAGACATAAATGTACGAATTTTGCTGCAAAACTGTTGTTTTTTTATTGTTACAACGTATTTATTTATTACATGATTAGCTAAGAATTATAAAGTAGTAAAAACAAACAAAATATGAATATTGAATCAGATTCAGGCGTGCCTAACAAAACGTTAACAACAATAAATTTATTTTATCACCTATAATAAACAAAGTTCTGTTTATTTATCAAGAATCCACATTTCCCTATTAACATTTTATTAGTTGGCGTGTCTGTCTTCTATCTGCGCTAATAAGAAGTGTTGCTAACGAAAATAAATGTCTCAGGAGGTGTTTCATTTTATATTATGGCAACACGCAATGTTCGATTTATTGTGGTTCCCCGACGTCCGACAGATAGAGATCAAAGCTGACATATTTGCTACATTATTGGTCGTGGCATGACCTTTATAAGTTTATATGTGACACGTTGATCGGGAGTGTTAAAGATATAGAAATAAACTGTTGTATATTGAACCTTATCTTCTGCGCTAGATTAACGTAAATGAGCACAGTTTTTTCGAATCGAAAATTCACAAAATGATTTTTGAAACAGCTTTATTTTTTTATAAAAACACGCATGGCAAATCGAAATAAGAACAGAAATTACCAATTAGCGAACGTTCAGATGGTACCTACATTATTTTCTTTTTAAAATTTCATTCCGTTTTTCGAATTCGCCGAAGTTTTAACAACAGAATTTTATCTTTCTTTTAATTGTGGTCCGTTAAACAC
The DNA here is from genome assembly GCA_947578425.1 of Eugnorisma glareosa. Classification (NCBI taxonomy): domain Eukaryota; kingdom Metazoa; phylum Arthropoda; class Insecta; order Lepidoptera; family Noctuidae; genus Eugnorisma; species Eugnorisma glareosa. The sequence goes on along the minus strand of OX387961.1, from coordinate 13,930,778 downwards.
GCGTTCTTCTTATTGTTCAAATAATATAGAACGTTGTCGGAAAAATGTATATTGTTAAATTTCGTTAACATGACAAAAGTAAAATCTGAAAATGGGGTGCTTCAGGGCTCCTATCTGAAACTTTTCAAATATAGTTTTGGACTCTCATGAAGTCATCACACTCCACCTACTCATCTGAAAAGTTTTTCTGTTGCAAGTGCTTGCCGAATAACCCTACAAGCTTCTTTCCTTGACATCTCGAAAATTAAATTAAGGCTTCATAATAATTATGAAAATATTTTACAGAGTTATTTGAGTCTTTGTCCGGCAACGGCAACACCATGAGTAGTTGAACAGTGGTTAATAACACATCCATTACTCATGATTACAAATTCCTTACACGGATTTCAAATGTGACAAAATACCTACGCACGAAAAAAAACCAGCGACAACTCGTAAATGAAGTGTATTACGAGTCCCAAGTGTGTACATAAAACGCGACGGCAATCCTTAATTAAAAAGCCGAATTCACGTTCGTATAAAGGAAAAACATATAAGTTTAGAGAGTCCCCCAGAAGCAAACAGTCGTAAATCTGAGGTGCCGCTCCGGTAATGGGTTTTCTTATGTCAACAAATCGTATGTTTATTACAAAAGATAGCAAACATATAAGGTAAGGTACAGTTGGAAAAATTCAGAGATACATTGTTGTAATTTGATCAGTAATTGCTGTACAATAAACTTTTTTTCTACAAATATCTAAAGTTCCTTTTTGTATGTCTGTTGTGAGTTGCGGAACACACGTTGCGTTGTTCTTCTGAACTACTACGCAATGGATTTTGATGCAGGTTCACCACTTCTATAGAATTTATTCCGGAAGGTTTATGTCTACTCATGTACGTTACATTATTAGTGAGTGTACCTGGTTACCTGGTCACTAATAATGTAACGTACAATGTTTATACAACACCGTGTTATATATGATACAACACGGTGTTTGAAACTTCAAAATCCATTACTATCGTATTGTCCTTTAGTGTTATTTTAATACCCAAATTACCCTTATTTTTACAACACCACCACACTAATACCTACAACCAAAGTTCGGTATTTTGGTTTTTAAATACTTATCGCCTATGTAATCAAGGATTTGGTTACCATGTCGTGGCATCATTTGAAGTAAATTTAAAATGATTGGTGGATGTAAATAATGATGGTCGTTCTAGTTAGATATTAACAATTTTTTTTCAATAACAAACACGTCCGTTGCCAAGTGGTTTTCATACAAGGTTATAGAATTTCGGTAATTTTAATTAATTTAGAGTGTATCATGATTTACTGATTGTTTGGTATTATTTCTAGTACCTATCTAGCAGGCAATTCTGGGCTTCGTGGCTGCCTGCAAGTTAAACAGAATATTTCGTGGGTTTTTCGGAAATACTTCCATGTAATTTTAACTGCGGCCATAAAATATATTCATAGACTTGCATTACATTAATTAAGTTCACACCCGCGTCATAATTTATGTCATGATTAATTTATAAAACCCGAAAAAACATTAACAATGTTTTGTTTTTGTGCTTTATTTTTGATTAATTTAGCTATACACCATTAAGTATGTAGGTATAGGTATATTGGTTAATTAATGTCTCTTGCATGCGGAGGAATGAGAAAAATGTCGTGTGGAAAGTTTTGAGTATGCATGTCTATGGCTATAAGAGTAAGGGAAGACACAAGAAACAATCGATGGACTGTGTGAAGGATAATATGACAAGAAAGGAGGTGTCTGATGAAATGATGAGTAAATAAATTAGCATAAGGTCAGGAAAATGATGATGATGTCTCCGACTGCCTAGACAAAGTCACACTGTACTAACGGATGTAAAAGGCAAACATATATTGGATTTGACATACATGCTACCCAATTCTTAGGTATGTCAAACCTGTTGATACTCGCGTTTGAAACTTGTTTAGTTTCTACGCTTTTTTTGTTGTTTTGACATCAATTTTAATAGTTTCATACATACCTAGTGGGAGTGTTTGTCAAAAGTGGTAAATCTTAATGTTTGTATACACAAATCTTGTTCGACTATTTCTTTAACGATTTACCAAGCAAACTGTGAAATATTAACACTCAGCGGAGTGACTTTTGACTATTTCATGAAATAGTAATTTCGTGGAATTGCATGAACTTAGAAAGTTGTATTGAGGATTTAAATGACATGAGTAGCTCAGTAAATCCATATTTGTTATGGTTGCGAATCATATTTTAATCAATATACAGACTGACCGGCCATTTACAAAAAAAGGTAAGAAAAATTGAATTTCGCGGTCTACCCAGGCCACTTTAACTATAAGGAAACTAGGTATTTGACTGATAAACAAACCGTCGTCGGACTGACTGCGGTGCCTCAGAATCTGATTGAGAATGAACCCTCTGTTACGGTAAAATATTATTTTGGGCAAAACTTGGAAGTACCGATAGAAACCTACTTCGATTTCGATTTGAATTGTATTCGTGTGATCGCGTTGTTCCAGTGTTGGGAGTAGGTTAACAATATCAAAAGTTGCTGCATTTACTATTACTAAATTTTTAGTTTATTTCCAACGACCCGTCTCGACTTCGCACGGTTGCAATTTACTAATGAAGAAAATGAGCAAGAAAACGTAATAATATAATTTTCTTTCATACAAACCTAGTTTTTTTAAGTGGTATTTTTCTGTAATAAAAAGTCTCATTCGATTTTGAACTTAACCATCAGCATTCTATGGATTAAAATCATTTGGAGAATTTGACAGTTTGTGGTAAATTGATGTGCTGACGACTGTACCATGCAAACATTTCAGTAAAAGTAGTTTATGGAAGGACTTTGTATGCTTTTGGTTCTGTACTTTATTAAAGCTTGCTTTAAACACATTTCGAATAGGTACCGGGTTTATGATGATGGGTTTTACAAACACCACAATTTTCTTTATTAAAACTTCCGTAAAGCACAAAAATAGTACTAAAAAACTCGTGTGTCTCTTTATACCGCTTACGTCCATATGTTGTTTTAATGAGGTATTTTTTTTTTAAAACATATTTATTTTTTAAACATGAGGTGAGGTGGTGTGGTGAGGGTGAAAAAAACTGTAGACTAGAATCTCAAGCGTTCGTTTAACTTTTTATTATTTAAATTCAAATGAGTACCTAGATACCTTTGATTATACTAGATAGAGCATCTATGGTGCGCAAACGTGTCGAAAAATATCAGCCAACTGTTGGCTTACAAGTTCGCACACGGAGACATAGACGCACAGTGTTAAACACCGGCTGCCCGCTGCCGCACGCACACATGTTTGAAATTTTTGGCTTGTTTTCTTGTTTGTTTCAAAATCAAAGCATTTATTTCCAGTAGGCCAGTTACAGGCACTTTAGAACTATCGAAACAAAGATAACACTGGAATGTAGCTACAGTCCCAGTCACAAGTCATACAAACTGTGAAAGTACTGTAGTTGCCCATTCCCTAGCGTAGATCTCTAAGGAGAAGAACGGGCAAGAAACTTAATAGACACTCTTTTAAATCAGAATATTTTTACAAAACCTTGGTTACATAATTCATGTTAAGATAACTATGCGCTATGTGAAAACGATGTAGCAAGGTGTGCGCTTTAAAAGTGTCCATAGTAAAAACAAAAAAGACAATTCAAAAAATAAAAATAATTAGTTCAAATAAGCCGTGGCAACTAAGAGATGACCAGTCACAACTGACAGCGCCCGTTCACGAACATGACGCATGGATCAGCGCCATTTAACTCAACCATTTTGAAAGGAACTAAATGATCCAACACACGCGCAACCATCAGCGAGACATTTGAGTTAGCATGACATACTCTCAACCGCCAGGGCACATTCAAGTCAAGAAAGGACGCAGGTTTTCGGTGAATAATAGCATACAATATGGGCTATGCGATTATATAAAACCAAAGAGATTGAATCTATACAATGCAACGACAGTTGTACAATCACGCAAAATATGTTTTAGACATGGAGTTGCGGACACCAGCCCGCTATACAATACAATACATAGTTGTACAATCTTCAGCAGCTCCAACAATACTATTTAAAGTTATCAATTTATGCGTCCGTCCTTGTGGAGCAGGAGCAAAAAAATTGAGCAAATTGAGCCAAGCATTTTTATCAGCGATATTTGTGTATTTTGTTTGAACGGCGACGCTCCATTTAGACATTATATAATCAAAGCTAGATACTTACCTACCTCCGATTTTCATTTCAACCAATTTTCTTCCTGTCTGTTTCCGATTAGTAGGAAAAGGAAGTACAAGGAAAATATACTTTTTCCTTATAAATTCCTGTATTTGAAGCCGTGACGGGTTGCTAAGGGTAAGGGTTAAGGTCACGCTTCCGAGTTCTTATCAGAGAGTGTTTTACTCAAACTTCTATATTACATGTAGGTACGTAAGTACAGTAGGGAGACAAAATATACAGGCACTTAGTAATATTCAAAAGAAAGTTTCCCGAAGAGTGGGTAAAAGCACGAATATGTGTATTTATACTGTGATTTAGTTGTTCGTTCACAAAAGTAGAAAAAACTGATGCTCATGGGATAAGGATATCATCGATGTGGAATTTCTCTAAATTAATACAAATTTTTGCCTTCGACTGTACTATATTCTTGTATCGTGTATATTGCTGTATTAACACGAGTTTCATAAGGTTGGAGAGAAACTCGTGACTTGACGTAATAATGTGAGACATGTGACGTCACTCAATATCTTGCTGAGCGGTACGAACGAAACTACAACAAAACTATCAAAGTATGAGAAGTGCAACATCGTAGTATGTTCGATAAGATAATTGTTCTTTGAACGACGTGATTAATTTGCCCATGTAGGTAGATAACTAACTTTTAGGTCTAACGTTACATTGATTTGTATTTGAGAGAATACTGCGTCAGGGGCTACGGGACTGTTCTGCAATTTAAAAAGTGGGACTGACCTGGTGTGGAAGATCAGGGGTTGTGGAGAAGCTTAAGGGGAGGCCTGTATTCAGGCTCAGGTAGAATGCAAAAGGCCGAGTTGGACGATTATTTGGTATTTATTATTATAGGATGTTATTATTGTGGTATTTTCTTCTTCTTCAATCGGTCCCTCATACTCAGGCATTACTCAAGATCGTGGTCACTGGACCCCTTTGAACGGACAATCTGTCTCCATCAACTCCGGTCCAAAGTTGCCATCAGCACCTTCTGCAAATTGCTTGAGGCACATAGCTTCGTTTACTTGATCGGACCATCGATCGTGTTGGCGACCGGCATCGTTCTCTCTTGCTTCGGTATTGCCAACAAACGACAAGCTTTTCAAGGCTGCTAACTCACCATGTGGTATATTTTAATTATACAATAAAGAGCCAAACAATCTTCCTCGTATTTTTTTAATTGGTTGAACACAATTACTTGCATCCAAACGTTACACAGATTACACTAACAAAGAAAACCTCTATCTAATACGAGTGTAATCCTAAATTTATATCACTACCTATTGTAATCCAATCTAATAATAGCCCACTCCTCCCCGTTTTCAATTATTGAAATGGTACTAATCCGTTTAAGAGATTAACACTGAAACAAATAGGAAAATATTATACAAACGGATTATAGTTGTGTATAAATTAAATTTGAAAACATGGTTTTGCTATTATCTCACTAGTGCACAAAGCTAGGAAAATCCGCGGATTTATTTTATGAATATAATGCAGGTTAGCTTTTGGACGTGGTTTCGTTTGCACGGGTTTTGCAATTATTTATTTGTAAAAGAAACCGGTACTTTTATAACGGTACTAGCGACCTGCCTGCATCGCACAGCGCCACCTATTGGGTCCAAAACTATCTTTCAAGTCAAAAACCAACCATACACAATCACAAAACTTTTATTGAAATATGTGGGGTGGTTTCAGTGATTATCGTATTAACCAATACTTATTAGGTTGTGGAGGTCAGATAGGCAGTCGCTCAGCTGCATCCAGTTAGACTGGAAGCCGACCCCAACATATTTGGGGAAAGGCTGGGCAGGTGATGGATGGTTATTCGGTGATTATCAAGTACGAACATTGTGACACGTTATTTCTACATGATATGGATAGAAAGTAAGGGAATTTAAATAAAAGGGGTTAGAAAGTACGGGTATTTAAATAAAATCTTACTTTGACCTGCAGATTATTGTGTAAGGAATAATCGCTATAAAAATCACCCTGGATATAATGTATGAGACTGAATTGTATTTTTTTGCAAGTAGTCAGCATTATTAGGTTGCTATGGCCTTTTATTTTTATTTTTTTTCGGGTAGGAAATCATCAAATGACCCCTCCCGCTCTGAGCGGAGCGGAAGGGAGTGTCAGAATTGTACTGACTAAAACCCACCCATGTTCCTTTTTTTGCCTTTTGTGTTACTGGGCCGCGATCTCTCTTTCGAACAGTCCCGCAGCCCAGGTTGCTATAACCGAGACCAGAAAAAGCTTTTGACGTCAACTACCGTTTATAAAATCTATACCAAAACATTTTTGAACCAAACAAAATTGGGATAGGTATTTTAAGATATAATCACGGCATATTCATAGACTAATTAGTTATTCGTTTGTTTAAATATAGCTACATGAACATGTTTGCACAAAGTTAGAGTTAAGTTACCTACCAACATAATTAGAAGTAGTACTTACTATGTACTTACCCAAGGTATGTTTAACCAAACAAGTAGTTAGGCACATAAGATTGCGCAAGTTACTAAATCGTGACTTCATTTTCGTAAGTTAATAAAAGGGTAGTAAAAGATGACCGTAAAACTGTAACGGCGTGGTTTATTTTGGGAATGACTAATTACTGCACGCTTTACAACACTTGTGCGGCAAGTAGGCGCCCCGTTAGTATTTAGTACAAATTAAACCTTATAAAACATAGTTTCTAAGCGACCGAGCTCAGCTCGGTTGAAAATTGAAAAAACGAATTTTCCCAGATATGAGATATAGCTAGATCGATTTTACGTCGATTTCATCAAAATCGTTAGAGTTTTCAAGACAGCTTAGACATATTATATTGCTCATTTAATAGCATAGGATTTTAAAAGATTAGACCTGAAACCCAAACATAGTTACAACATATTCTAAAACAAACGACGGAAATATGTGCAAACATTATTTGCCGCTTGCCTGAGACGAACAAAATGGCCCTTGCAAACCAGGAGTGGCTCTCCAACAGTTCTCCAACGCACTAGTTCCTAGACAGTTGGGAGTCTTGTTGAAACGCTTTATATACCAGACTAATATACGGCGACACCTTGCCAGGACCGGGAACTGTAGGATTAATTTAAATTTTATATTACTCGTATGAACAGATATTTTGCTGTGAAAGAGCGTTTTTCTGAACTTAGGCATTTATTGCATTCCACTCCGTATATTTAGGTGGTAACTTGAATGGGCATTAAATTATTAGGACAATATTCTAAACACTGCCTGAATACTTAGGTACATAATCAAAAAAGTACTGTTCCCTCAAATTTTTGGAATTGCACCAACCACTGTTTGTTTTTGTATCAGCTAAAGACATAATAATTATGACTATCATGATGCCTATAGCCATTGCCTATAGCATTAAGTCAGTACATTAGTAAGTAGGTATGTACACACGGCTACACATCGAGCTATACATATCCAGTTTATGCTGATCTTGCATTGTATAGGATTTCCGTACAATGCGAGGTCAGCTTATACTGGAAATGTATAGCTTGATGTGTAGCCGGTACATTGTTTTTTTAATCTTAATTTATTTGGTCTTACATACCGGTCCATGCCAGCCCCATCTTGACACTTATACATGATATCAATAATTCTTAACAATTAAACTACATTATTTAAAAGAAGTGTAAATAAACTTTTAAACCTTGATAGCTTCGGCACTATATGAGAGAAATATCAATTAAATAAATAATCAAATGTATATACTGGGACTCGGACCCAGTGTGGGTTGTTCTCACATATTATTAAGTATAATCTCAACATGAATGATTTAACCAAGATTTTGAAACAATATTTTGATTAAAAAGAGCATTACATTCCAAAGCGTAGATTTCTATGGAGAAGAATGCTTCTCCATAGAAATCTACGCTTTAGAATGTGCAACCACAGTACTTTCTCATGTTATTATGCCTTGTGACTGTTACTGTAGCTTCTCTTGTTTTGTTTTTTTTTTACTTTCAAAAGTCCTGTAATGGTCTAATTGAAAATGTTTTGAGTTTGAGTTTAATATCCATTGGTTGTCCCGGCAAAAACCAGAACGCTGGACAGAAGAGGATGACTGTTGCACGGTCAAAGCCGATGAAAATCTTCTAAAAAACTACTCTGACAAGTAAAACAACTACTAAAAACAAGATAATTATGGTATTCCTGGGAAAAGACTGGAACAAATAGTAGAAGTAGTCTTTTATTTACGTTAACCACGAGTACGAGCCAATAATACTCATACAGCAAAAATACATTTCTGCGCACGTAATGAATTACGCTAAACGTACTTTATCTATACTAATATTATAAAGAGGTAAAATTTTGTTAGTTTGTATGTAGGGGGTAATCTCTGGATCTACTGAACTGATTTTGAAAATTCTTTCACTAATAGAAAGCTACATTATCCCCGAGTGTCAAAGGCTCGTGAGCGAAGCCGCGGGCAACAGCTAGTTAATTATATTTTAACATGAATTAAGTCATCACTAAAACTTAGCCAAGAGCAGGTTGATCAATAATAACATTGTGTCAAGTGCGGCTCAGTTAACTAAACAATCGTAACTTAATTAAACTATTGAACCTAACAGTGGTTTGGTGTGAACTAACTTCCTACAACAACTACCGAGGTATCAGTCAACGACGAGAATACCCCGACACTACGTGTATTCTAAATCGAAATTAAAATCAAAGCATTTATTTCAAGAAGGCCAGTTACAGGCACTTTTGAACTGAAACAAAGACAACAATTAAATGTAGCTACAGTCCTAGTCACAAGGCATAAAAAGTGTGAAAGTACTGTATAGTTGCCCACTCCAAAGCGTAGATCTCTATGGAAAAGAACGGGCAAGAAACTCCATGGACACTCTTTTTAAATCAGAATATTGTTCCAATACCTTGGTTACATCATTCATGTTGAGATGGTACATTATCTGAGAACGATGTTGCAAGATGTGAACGTTAAAAGTGTCCATAATAAAGACAAAAAACCGGCCAAATGCAAGTCGTACGCACACAGAGTTCCGTAGCACCAAACAATATAATAAAAATATCTTGGAAGGCTCATTCATATGTTGTAAAACTATTTTTTTGTTCATAGTATGTTAATGAAAAACAAAGTTACTGCTGCAGTTTGAGGAAAAAAACCCATAACTCAAAAACGAAACATCAAATCTTATTCCAACCAATTTTGTTTGATAGTTTTATTTACGTTCTACAATACTACATTTTTCAGAATTTTCCTCCTCTTACTTTAGAAATTAGAGGGGGCCCGGACACATTTTACCACTTTGGAAGTGTCTACCTTTCAAACGATTGACTTTGAGAGAAAATGGTTTTAGAAACCTCAATCATGTCATTTTTAAATACCTATCTATAGACACCGCGCATGTATAGGTTTGACGAAAAAAATATTTTTTAGTTTCAGTTCCATGTTTGGGGAGCCCCCCCTGTTCCATGTTTGGGGAGCCCCCCCTAAATCTTTTTTTTTTTTTAGTTTTTGTATAAAATCGTAAAGCGGTTCACAGAATACATCCAACTACTAAGTTTCAACTGTGTTGTCCTCATAGTTTCGGAATAAATTTGGCTGTGACATACACGGACAGAAAGACAGACATACATGACGAATCTATAAAGGTTCCGTTTTTTAATGTTCGGCTATAACCCTAAAAAAGGCAATTCAAAAATAAAATAATTCATTCAAATAAGCCGTGGTATCATATTATCCATGCCTATCTAAGCATTGTTGAACGCACATAATTTCGCTAATCTGCGCGTAATTTATTAACTTTTTTCATCTCATATATTCAGCTTATCATTGGGTAAATTAAACAAAATAACAAATAACTGATTTACACACACTTTTATGCAATGTCCAGTTCAACAGATTTACGGTTTACGAGATACAAGGCTATTAATTTTTATACCTTATATCAACGATGTCATCCTTTGTGTCCTAAATTAACATTTTAAATGTTGATACGAATGATGAAACGGAGAAATTATAAAACAAACCGTTTTTATTGTTTCGTATAGGCCTATAGGGGTTCAATCGTTATCTAGAATGTTCGGTTGTCTGACAAATGATTAAAATTATGAGTCGTTTTATCTTATCATTAAAACCTTCGGAATTTTGTAAAGGTTTATAGGTTCGTAGAGATAAACAAATAATGTCGTTTCGAGTAGGTACCTGTTTCAATAATTTATTCCTGTGATCTTCTATATCTTGAATAGCATTTTTGACCAATTTCAATAACATTTTTGGGTTCAGTGGTTGGGTTTTTTACTCTAGTGGTAGGCTTCATGAAACTAAGTAGATACTGTAGGGATTTTCATGGTCTTACCTACTTTAATGATAGGCGTACCCGATAGTAATATAGGATAATAATTCCTAGATACAAATTCTACTTTTTTGTATCTAATCCTCTAATCTTACCTAGAATAGGTTTATTAATTTAAAATAGGGAAAATTCCTATTTCGTATCTACAAAATTATTAATATTAATTAAAACAACAGTGATAGCCTAGTGGTGTGACCATAGGACTGCCAAGTCATAGGTTTCAAGTTCGAACCCTAGATACCTCTGATTTTTTGGATTAATGTACGTATTGTATAATTACCACTTGATTCGGAGAAGGAAAACTTCATGAGGAAGCCAACTTGCCTGAGGGATATTTCTCGACGGCATGATAAGCCAAGTTAGAGGCCCATTGGCGGCATAAAAGTGACTGGTGTTTAGCATTAGCCACACGATAAAGAAGAATACGAAATAATGTTTATCTCTAACATCATACAGTATTATAAATGACCTTCTAGCTTAAACCTCTATGACGGTACCTATGCAGATTGTAGATAGTAGGTATTTACATAATACTTAGGTATATATTATGTATGTACCTATATTATATATAACACGCAACATTATCAAAGTCCCATTACGGTATGATCTACCTTATTAATGTTAGCTAATTCGCCCTTCGACTAATTAGGGCAGCAGATGCATATGAGATGCGTAAATTAGCTTTGTGCAACATTTCGGTGAGTAGATCACATACAGGCTCTGAACTAGAGACAATTTTGATAAACAAAAGATATTTACATGCTAATTTCTGAATTGAGTACTTACACAGCCGCGCTTAAGGAAACAACTTAAGTAGAGATTGACTAGTTCGCAGTTCAAATTACAAAATGGCAGTAAAGCAGTGAATTTCTCTATGAAGTCTTATTCGTATAATTCTGACTAAAGGTCTTACCAATGGGAACCAAGTAATCACGTCATGTAAAAAAGTGGCATTCAGCTTCGTAATAGACTGGAAGCCGACTCCAGCTTAATGGGGGAAACGGCTAGGCGATGATGATGACTTTTCATTGTCCTGAGATCCGACAAACGGCCTTGGTATCTATACCAATCCCAATATCGGCAAATTATCCAATTAAAATTTTCAGCTATTTAATGTTGCCATAACTACTACACATTTACACGAAAACAATTACAGAAAATTTAAAGTTGCTACTAAATCCAAATAAACTTGGGTAAACTTTAAAGTTTTCGTTTCTCGCTGCGTTTTCTTCAGTGAAGTAACAATTTTGTAATGGACAAAACGACTTTAATAAATAAAGTAACACTGCTAAAGATGGTACAACTGTAACTTTTAAATTGGTTCAGAATAAAAACTTGCAAGTTGTAACAAGTTTTACATATTTTGACTGAACTTATATTCCTGCAAGAGGACTGCATAGAATGAAAAGGAAGTGGCATTTCATAATAATAAACTTTTATAATGTTTTCCGTCGTTTACTTGCCTGTTTGATCTCGATCAATAAGTACAGTAGATCTCGTAAACTGTATCAAGTTTTGACATACACTTACTAGTAAATTGGACTTTGGATTGCCTCGGGGGTCTAGTGTCGCAATCTCGTCGCGGTTTTAAGGTCGTCCTAGGTTCGTTTCCCAAGCCGGACAAAGTGTTATTGGTTTTTTTTTATCACGAATTTCTCAGTATCTACCACGGAGTCTAGATTTTTGGTCGGTGTATAGCAATAGGTTCGTCACCTATTGCATGGGGCTTAACTATAACTAGCAAAATGTGGGTGTACTTATTGGTACACCTCAGCTGAACCCTTCAAGAATTACAATTAACTTTATTAGGGATGTTAATAAACAACTGAATAGCGATAAATTTGTTTCGCTTTACTAAGGATGTTACAAACAACTGAATAGCGATGAATTTGTATCTATGTAATAAATTATATTAATGCACATCCAACGAATATAACCCAACGGATTTCGATCCAGGTTCCATCGTTTAGAAAATGTGTTGCGGAAAGTAGTTAATATGGTTTCAATATTAAAATCTCGGTTGTTCGGTATCTTATTACTAGTACTAACTGGGTTGAGGTCAGATAGGCAGTCGCTCCATGTAAAATGCTGGTATTCAGGTGCACCCGCTTAGACTGAGTTCCGACTTGGGCAAAAGCTAGGCAGATCATAGAAATCTCGGTTTTTAGTTCGTCGTAAAAATTGTGCGAAGCAAGGTGAGTCACTAGTGTAACATAAAACGACAAAATGTAAAGTCAACACTTGTCAAAATTATCTCGTGACCTTTAAACAAAACATACACCCTGTCAACAACGCCATATTTCACGGAGACGGACCTTCGATCCTTGGGGACCATGTTAACAAGTTACAAGGAACTGAGAACCGAGTACAAAACAACACTAAATTATTTAGTTCACAAACTGTCTCTCATATTCTATTTGTGGCTTTTGATGGAGTACTGATTGTGTTTACATAAGATTATTTATTTACTACTGAACTTGAGGTGCTTGTAACTCTGTAACTAGGTACTCAAGGGTTCGCACATTGATGTTTTATAGGTGCTGTTAATTTAGTGAAGTAATAGGAAGCTCGAAACACTACACTGCGCTCCAAAATGCAAATCGTTGACGTGGCTCAAATGGCTGCCCAACTTAAATGGGACTCAAACTCAAACTCTTTATTGCATTCATGTATACATTTAGTTGTTACAGTCATGTAAGTAAATTCCAACATGAACCCCGGTTAGGGCACGTCACGGACTGGGCAGGACATACAGACATGCATGCAGTTCGTTATGTGACAGATCACATACCGAACAAACTGTGGGCCCGTAAAGCTCAGGATTGGTGCCCTGAAACAGTGACAGGGAGTCGCGGCATACCAGGAAGGAGATTGCGGGACGAACTGGATGTCTCCCTTGAGAATTACACAGAATCGTGACCGTTGGAAGGAACGGAGGGAGGCCTTTGCCCAGCAGTGGGGCAATATGGGCTAGCTATAATATAATCATAGGAAGCGTCTCATAAGTCATTACTATGTTCGTTTGGTAGGCTTTGTAAAGATAAACTAAAGACGACTTGTGATGTGATCTTAATCAATAGATAGGGCAGGCATCCATAGTAGGCGGCGGCGACCTCTCGCGTCCGGCCCTGGTACAATCCATGGTCCGGAGCGAGACGGAATGGGACGCCGTCACCTCCTTCTGCGAAGCAGTCATGCTAGTGAAGGAGGTGGCGGGACGTGAGAGGGAGAGAGCCTCACGTCTCAGCCGCCGCGGGAGACGCACCGGCTACCGTAGGCGCGAGCCTGTGGACGGTGAGCTATGGGCTAGCTCGCCGTCCGTCCGTCTTATAACGACAGGCCGTGTCGATGGCGCGTGCTCCACGCGCGCCTCAAAGAGAGTCAGCAAACAGGAAGGGGTCCGTAAGGACCGATGCCTGCCAGGGTTGTGGGACTGTTAGAAAGAGATACCGCGGCCCTGGAACACAAAGGGCAAAGGAAGGAACATGGATGGGTTTTAGTCAGTAAAAGTCTGACACTCCCTCCTGCTCAGCCCAGAGCGGAGGGGTTATTTGATGATTACCCATCCGTAAAAAAAAAAAAGTTATCCATGGTACCTATTAATTAACGGCCGTTTTCTATAACTTACTAACGTATAACGATTACTTATTATGCCTTACTCTAGTAGCTATCGATGTTTCTTTAAACAAAGTTAGCAATGAATTGACAGGAATATCCTATCCACGTCACTTATCTGTCTCTCGGAGGGTTGACAGTTGATGTTTCTTTAACTGTTTATCTGAGATAGCAACGTTCCGTTAACTGAGGTAAGTTATTGAAAACGGCCGTAAGAGAGCATTACGCGCCTCTTGGCATCTGGTTGATATCCCAAGTAGTCGTATCCAGTGCTTCACATCCACATTTTGAGGTGCACCGACTTTTGTAACTCTCTGCTATCGTCCGTACCATATATAAGCCATCAACCTTCAAATTACCAGGAGTCCTTCGAGAAATTCCTCATGTTTTGAAGTGTCAAATGTCTGACATCTGCTTCTGACATCCTTCGTTTTCCTACTATTATTACCATTACTACGTAGAGAGGTATAAACTTCAGGAGTTCCATTGAGTTCTTTTCTTCGTAGACTTTACCCATCGTTTTCTATCAGCCGAGATAGAGAATAAGAGCTGGATCATCAAAAAAAGAATCTTTGTAGAGAAATCTATTCACAATGACCAATACTCAAATTATGGAACACTAAGCCAGTTATAACTGCAAAAAGTGTACCGAGAGATTTTTTTCAATGCTCTGCTATTTATTTCTCGCCAAATCCATACAAATTCAAATATTTAAAAAAAAACTCGTTCCTCTACCGCCTACAAACCGCCCCCGTTCCGCCTTCTATTCAATGCAAGCAGCACTCGATATGGATAAACGATAAAAAAAGTACGATTTCATGACAATACATCTTAATTAATAATCGATGTAAAGCCCACTCGAATAAGTGTATTGTATAATAAGTGTACTTTAGTTTAGTTGTATTCCTATTTTATTTTATATTGTCACTTGTTTTTTTGAATGCTGGTTGACCAGTATTTGGCGACTGTATAAGGCCAAGACTGTGGAACCTTTACTTAGGATATGTTGTATGTACACAGAAGCTGTTGGTAGACCTTTATTAATAAATAAATAAATGCCAACTGCGAGTGTAGAATATTATGCTGTAAACTGTTTGTAAAAGTTACATCTGCGAGTGTTTCAGATGTGTTTTATTATTGCAATGGGACAAAGGATCTTCCTACTATTAAACATACGTATGTAACCTTATGTTTATTATACATGCCTAAAACCACCGATAAAGATATACCTAGATAACGCAAGTATCAGGATCCGTATGAAAACGATGAGTCATATTTTGACTACCTACCAGTAGCGAAGGGTCAACTTTTGTAAGAGGTAAGCCGGAGTACATATCTTTAATGTGATTTTGTTATTTGTCAATAAAATACTGACTGAGCCATTTTTCAAAGGGAAGCCGATAGGAATCGAGTTGTATGGAAACTTCGCCACTGCTACCTACTACGACGTCATGAGCACTATTTAGCTACTATAAAAGAAGTTACTATGCAGTTCTTGAGTTTAAACTTTGTTGTTTTAAACAAATTCGCTTGCTGTGACAGTAGCCACGTTCGGACACGCGAAGTAGGTGCTCTTGCGTTGTCTAGGTATATCTAGATCTGTCCGTAAAACCTACGCCTTTTCCCCATGAAAGTAGGCAAAAACGGCAGAATGCCATGTCCAACGATCCTTTGTTTCGTCCACGTTCACACATCTGGACATACATGCAGATATCTACTGTTATCAGCAGAAAAAATAATGATGTTTAGTATTGTTAAAGATCATCGTTCCAGAAATGGATTCCGGTTAAACTTCCAATCATGCAACATTAAACTTACCACTGGACTACCTCGGTAGTCAAGTGACCGCGAGCGCGACTGCTTAGCATGAGATCCTGGGTTCGACTTCCAGGTCGGGCAAAGTGTGATTGGGTTTATCTAACACGAATTTCTCAATAGCAGTCACGGAGCCTGGATTTGTGCCTAACCATTCGTAGATCACAGAGGTGACCATGCAAGATTGAGAGACAAAAAAAAACCTTTATCAGAATCTGAACTGATTGTGTCTCAGACACAATACATCAGACAATATCTAATTTGCGTCGCAAATTCTCAAGTAGGTAGCTACAGTCTCGCAACAAAGTTTGACCTTATTATCGGGATCTCATCGCTTCTTGTGAACAAAATACACGTAGCGATAAATTACACCCTATTCTCCGTTGTACGTTATGTAAATTCGTCTTTGGCGACACCTGGCGTAGCAATAAATTATTTAGATATTGTCTGAGATTGTACAACCAGCTTCATTAATATACGGTAAGAAAAACTGTCCCGCCCAACACTTGTCGGACGTTCGCTTACAGTAATTTATTTGATACGAATAGTCCTATATAAATTACAAGATAGCGTTGTTACATAAAATGGACGACGGACTGTAAGTGGCGGTTGCTGCTCAATGGCTGGTCATTAACGTGGCGTTTGACACTCGCGTCTGTGTTAGTGTCAGCTCATTTTCTATGAAAATATTACGGTCTGAATATTTTATACCCTATATTATAATACGAAAATTACAGTAATGAGAAAACACAGCTAACATTATCGTCCATATTTTATTTCTTAACGTCTAACGTGATCGACCTTTTCAGAATCAGAACTCCTCAGCTACTCAAAAACATTGCGTCGAGAGGCATGATCACTTCATACACCGTTAAGGCTCCCCACATAGGCGCGTTATTATCGGTCGATAATACCGGGTATTCCGGGATTCCTTGCACACAACTGCGTTCTCGTCCGCAAATTTCTATTTCGTATTCGTGTTTTTGGCAGGTTTTTTACCTAATGTCGTTTTTGGCGTCTTCGTCGATCCTCTTCCACAGCTACTGTTAGTAATGAAAAATCTTCGTATGATGGTATCTCTATTATAGATTTTTAGAACACTCGTAACTGCCAGTAAAACCAAATTTTGTCCTTGATGTACTACTAGTACTAACCTGCATCTCGCAGCTGTGTGTGGGATCGCATGCGCCCCAATCCAAAATGTTCTAAGAACTCATATCAGAATATCGCAGGACGGAGAAACGCAAGCTTTCTACTTCTATTGCGTCGTTATTATCGCAGCAACTTCGTAGCCGTCCTAATACATAATGTACTAAAAACAGATATCGCATTATCGCACCCGGTATTATCGACCGATAATAACGCGCCTATGTGGGGGAGCCTTTAGATTCGCCGCGTTCTTATTCTTTTAATACAGTTTTACCTAGCACTAACCTCCTTTAAAGCATGTTAACCTAGTTTCCTCGACCACAGTGCCCTAACTAAAACAAAAACAAGCGAACAAAATCAAACACACATTTAAAAGTTCAGGGCAAAACAAAAGCGAAGCCCGTACAATTTGTATCGAAATGTAAAGTTTAAAATAATTGCTTGTGGGGAAAAAGTTTAGTAGTTCTTTCTATCAAGTACACGGTGGCTGGGGAGCGGATCTGAAGCAAATAAAAATCACTGGCTAAGGAGAGTAAATTTTCCGCTTCAGGTTTCCGTTTTTCCGTCTTAGACACGATATTGTAGGACCCACAGTGAAAGTAATTACATTATGAAGTACGGTGGCTATACAAAGAGTAACGTAGGTATTTTATTTGCTTACATTGGTGGGTTTGTGTCGGTATAATGTTATTAGTTTCGTTATAGAATGATTTGATGGAATTTATCGAAGAGTTCTGTAATTTATTTAATGTCTTTGTAGCGGTTATTTGTTACACAGTGGACATAAAGATCGGTCTAAGAAAAACAATATTGAAGGAACCAAAAAATAGATAGACCTATATTTTTCCATTTTAACAAACTTTAAGCTACTTCTACTTAGATGTTTATGTTTTCCTTGTTTTCATTTCTTTGTAACAGTATTTTTTTTTAAAATCTAAATCAACTAAAATACATTATTTTCCATTCCATATCGAGCATCTCACGTTAAACTTTTGTTGATACTGTACTTTGTTTGTTTAGCAGCACATGTTATGCATCGTCACGGAGAATCAAACAAGGATTTAGTTACAAGTCACCCTTCAAGGAGAGTGGGCTCAAAGGCACCTTTTGTTTATTTATTTTGACAACACTTTCATATTATCTTAGTAAGTATACTTTAAATTCTATTGGATTTATAATAATTTGTAACTCCCTCCCGTGTAATAATTTGA
Organism: Eugnorisma glareosa; assembly: GCA_947578425.1. Lineage (NCBI taxonomy): Eukaryota > Metazoa > Arthropoda > Insecta > Lepidoptera > Noctuidae > Eugnorisma > Eugnorisma glareosa. The sequence goes on along the minus strand of OX387961.1, from coordinate 13,912,405 downwards.
AGTAAGATTTTAATTAAATAGTTGGTAATCTAATACCAAACTGGATTCAAGATAATTAAATATTCTTCTAGAGATAGCACATTCATTTAGTACGGAATCGTTATAAAAAAACTGTTACAAGTGTGAAGCTGAACAGGGAAAAAGTATTACAAGGTTTTCCCATCAGGAATTTGAGGGTTGATGACAATAAGCTAGCTCGTTAAATAGCTATAACATGGGACTTAAATATGGCGAAATGTGGATGTGTTATTGCACACTTCTGCGTAACCCTCGCCTTGCTTAGTCCGCCTATGTACCACTATTGTACATGAAGTTTAAATAAATAAATAAATAAACCCTTTGGAATGGCTGTTATTCCAACATTTTTTTCCTTAGAGAAACTGTGAATATTGCTTTTCAGAATTTTCTGAAAAGGTAATACGAATTGTTGTTTCAATCCAAAATGCTAAAGGCTTTATAATTGTTTCAAGTCAACTATAACATTGCGTCCATTATACCTCAAATTCTCGATTAACCCAGTGTAAAGTTTTATTCAATTAATTAAAGTGTGCAATTGTATTTGAAAACTAATTAATGTTGTGAGCGAAGGCTAATATTTTCATTCTCAAACTTTCCGGTCGAGTCTATTTATTTTCACGATGAACCTATTGTTGTTTCAGGAACTCCCACTTGTGACTTCAACTATATAATTTTAAATATTTATCTATAATACAAAACTCACGCTTTCTCACATGGAGCTAGGCAGAAACTAAATGTGAGTTCATGTATGTAAGTATTTAAAAATATGTAATTGGAGTTATAAGTTTTAAGTATGCTTCGATTACAAAATGTACTTCTAAGTAAGAAGTTATTTACTTAGTCGGCTTAAAAACCAGTGAATAGTTTTATTTTAGTTAGTTATTTTAGTTTTATTTAATAGTTTGAAGATTCTAAGGAAGAAAAGAGGAACGGAAATAATGTTTTTCCACTACCTCTTTATGAGTAGCACGTTCTAAGTAAAATTAATTAGTTTTCTAACAGGTAATCCACTCGGAATGTGTTCCAAGAAGTTTCTATTCACTGCGCAGAATTTTATAAAACAGCAAAATAACCAGTCTTCCAATATAATTTACATTCTAAGTCGAAATGCAAGGCTCTTGATCCAAATACCGTACATTATTCTGTTAGAAAAGAATAGGAAGCGAATAAAACACCCAATGCTTGGAGCTTTGGGTCTTATCGCCAATATCTGAAACAGATAAGTTGAAAATAAAATGCAGTGAAATAGACAAAGTCTCTAGACGTTCACAAAGAGACATGTGTAACCCAGCCCGATGGATAAAAGCGCTATTAAGATAGTACGAACGTAACAGTCGTCTTGGTCGGGTTTATTGCAACTTTGTTTGCTTGGAAGGCAATAGAGGGAGGCCCGCCCCTGTAATTCAACAGACTACCCGCTTCCGATTGTTATTACCTAGCAACTACAACCGCTACCGGTGCCTCGGGGGTATAAGAATGATTGATGTACCTTTTTGTTTATAGTACGAAATGCTGTTCCGTATGCGTTGCTATCGGCTGAAGTGCGGAAGATTCCTATGGTTTTTTTACGTGACGAAATGGAGAAATGATTTGACGTTTGATGTGTGACATAGATACATTGAAAATAGGGTTGTTTGTTGTAAAGTTACTATTAAGAGAAATGTATTTATGTCGTTAACAATAATTTCTCAGAAAACAATTCGAGAGATGAAATATTGTTCGTCACAAGTAAAGGAAATTGTCTCAGTCTATTTCTTTCTTAATTTTATCGACTCGACACAATCTAACGAAGTCGTAGACAGTAGACACAGCTAAAATTCACATCCTCTCATTATCGTCGCTTTGCGGAGAACAAAGTAAATGTTACGCCAGACTCAAGTTAAAATACGTTTACAGTTGCAAAAATTTGTAAGAATGTTCGTGGGACACCCCTGGCAATGTTGTCGTCCGGATTTACGACCCCTGTCCCGGGTTTTTCTGCTGGGAACCCAAGCTTGTCAAATTAGACAACATTAGTTACGGTACGGGTGCATTGTAGAACACACATACCTAGAATACGCGGCTAATTCGCACTTTTATCCCCCTCTTCTGAGTTAGTCCTTCACTATTTACCGCAGGAATTCCTGGCCTTGGTTTAAAGCATTTTAAATGATAATTTAACTTTACTATACTTCGGTTTTGAAACGCATAACTATTGAGAAATAATTATTTGAAATTCGTGCCATGCAATAAAATCTGGAAGATATTAGTCGGGCGTTGCTCCACTTTCGACGAAATATTCCTAACCGGGATCTCACTCACATTTAAGACTGAGTATCCAATTGTACAAAATTATCCTCTTAAAGCATAAAGTAGGATAACAGCAAACCACGTTTTTAGGGTTCCGCAGCCGAATGGCAAAAAACGGAACCCTTATAGATTCGCCATGTCTGTTGGTCTGTCTGTCTGTCCGTGTATGTCACAACCACTTTATTCCGAAACTGTTAGGACTACAAAGTTGAAACTTAGTAGGTAGGTGTATTCTGTAAACCGCTTTACGATTTTTATAAGTACAAAAATAAAAAATATATATTAAAGGGACTCCCTCCCTTATATGGAACTGAAACCAAAAAATTTTTTTTTCATTTAACCTTTACGTGCGGGGTGTCTATAGATAGGTCTTTAAAATAACATTGAGCATTAACCATTTTTTTCTCAAAGTCAGTCGTTTGAAAGATAGACACTTCCAAAGTGGTAAAATGTGTTCCCCCTCTTATTAAGTAAGTAAGAGGAGGAAAATTCTGAAAAAATGTAGGATTGTAGAACGTAAATAAAACTTTCAACCAAAATTGGTTTGAATAAGATTTGATGTTTAGTTTTTGAGATATGGGACTTTTCATCAAATTGCAGCAGTAACTTTGTTTTTCATTGGCTATGAAAAACAAATTTAGTTTTGCTGTTGAATGTAAAACACTACAACATATGAATGAGCCTTCAACATATTTTTATAATATTTTTTGGTGGTACGGAACCCTGTGTGCGTGTGAGTACGACTCGCACTTGGCCGGTTTTTGATCTTTCAAATAAGAAGAGAATTTAGTTTTCTGGAAACTTCGACCGAAACGGGCGGGCATATTTCAAAGCAGCAATAAAATACATCTTCACGTTCATTGGACTAATAAAAAGGAAGATTTGTTTCAATGTAACCTTGCATTTTGTGCTAGAAAATATTTAGCTATACTTGAGTGAATAAGCTAGGATATTTACATAATTTTGATTTTATTAGGACGGAGTAAAACAATGAAGTGCTCTCTTCTCGTACAAAATGTATGCGTGTTTATAAGACGAGTTTAATTTGATAACCATGAAGTTGGCTGGCTGGTTGGCATGAATTTTAATTTATTTCGTAGTTTATTCTTGTGTGCTTTACCTGTCTGGATTTATGATGGAGTCGTCTACATACCTAGGTACTATGTATCAAATAAGATACAAAAATATATATAAAAATGTTGAACTTTAGAGAAGCCGATGGTAAAAAAAAAAATTATAGAGATGCGATGTTTCTGAAATTGTTCTGTATTTTTGTTTTTTTTTTTTTGTTAATGGTACAAAAACTTAATTTTACTTATTTTATTGCAGGTAAATCGTTATTTGTATTTTATACTTCTTTATAGTTAAAATTGCACACACAATCCTTACTCAAACCAGGAAAAATTTAAAGAAAATTTCACTTGCTTCTGAATCTCCTAGCTATTGCCACCGACATTTTTTCCTTCATTTATTCATAAGCAAAAGCGGACTGGAACTACTCGAAAAATACGTGACTGCCTATGGCTAAATAATGTATGAGGTTAGGAACCGTCTAGGTATGACGTTGAACCTGTACCGCACAAATGTGGTAGTACCTTGTAAATGTGGTTTACATACGCGTGTACTGGCATGGGCACATAGTCTGGCTTGTTTATTCTTTGATTTACGGTACAAACCAATTTTATGTTGGTTTTGGTAGGTTTTTATATAATGGTTCAGTCTCAACCCACCCTTATATTACATGGTACTTAAACATGCTTATATTGTCGGAATGTGGGTGTACTAGATATACTCGTACATACGTACTAAAGTTTAATCCTTCGAGGATTGCAAGCTTTTTTTTTATCAGACTCACCGCCAAAAGGTTTATTTTTGAAGCTGATAGTTCTGTAGAAGAATTTTACTGTAACAATCTTATATTTTGAAGGTTTATTTATTAAAATTCCTGCACATATCGAGGGTTTAGTGCCAAAACAAAATAAGTATGAAATCGTTACTTTCGAGATATTCGATATTTAAATTTTAAGGACAAAAATACCTGTTATTCAAATTTTAATACATATAGCAGTTATAATGAGTATTAGTGGTGAAAGTATGTATGATTTTTTTCAAGACTAATTATAATTTATTCGAGTTGAGACCGCATGCTTCAAGTAATTTTGTTTCTACTGCGAATTCTGGTTATTGGATTAGATTACTGGAAAGACCGTCAAAAATGACTAATAATAAACCTTTTTTCGATTTTTTGCCTTTTTGTGTAGTATTTAGCACTATACCCTCGATACCCGTTCAAAAGTAGCCGAAAAGTCAAGGAGTCGAGTACTGGCCTTTGCTATGGTCTATTCCGAGGCTTCTCTCCCAAAAAGATACAAAAAAGCGAAGTAGGTACAGTTCACCTCCCATGCAGGTTTAAAATACTTAACAAGCAAAGTTACCGTAGTCTAATTTACATGTTAACCAACTAATGCGAAAATGTGTTCCGACCGAGTAATTGAGTAAAAAAAAGAAAATGAACTTATGTAATGGTACTCATGGGCCACACACAGGCGATAGCATCGTTTGAAAGAGGTTTATAGGGTTTAAGCCGTGTTTTAACCTAGATAGATATGTAATTTTAGAACAGTGTTACTGGGAAATAACTTTCCATTGTGCTAATTTGTTGTTTTCTCCTATTGATTGGTCTAACCAATAACGTTCATGTTTTTGATGTGAAACTGTTGCTGTCATGCCGTGATGCCCCCTTTACGCAACCGCTCTCTACTCCCTTGTGTGTGAGCTGGCGTATACACCTTGTTGTGTCTTCTTTATTTTACTCCATATTTGGTTACAGGATTTTATTAATTATTAATTCTAATATTAACATAGATGTTTCATATCTGACGGGCGTCCCGTGACGGCCAACTTTTTTTCTGTCTCCTTGGCTTGAACAATCTGGTGTGTGAAACACAATTATGTGTTAAACAGACCGCGCCTTGACGTCCCAAAATAATAATCTTACATGATATAGTATTGAGACCCGTAGTTAAACGTACATGGGGATTCCAACAAAAACTGTGAATTTTTAAAAAGTATCCTTTAACGCTTATGAATAATGTAACTTTTCAACAGTGACACAATTTTTAAAATCGAATGTGTTTCAAGAGATTACCTGTATCAAATATTGATACAACGTTGCGTCTTCAGCCAAGCGTACATTACAGCTGCGGCAGGCACGCATGATCGCGACTGCAAAAATACGCCTGACGAGTGATCTACCACCCGTCTGTTATGCTCTATCGTTCATTCAAAATGTCCAAAAGTGATGTAGGTGGATATTGTTTGCAATGCTTTTCGCTATAGCAGAGCCCGCTGTAATCTACTCTAGTCTTCCCATGAAAAAATATAAAGTAAAAAAAATGTATTAGCATGGAATAAAATTTAAAATCGATTAAATAAAACAAAAATCACTTCGCCAAATACAACCTACATATTCAAGCGTCCGGGAGTCTACCCTTTCATGTCAAACTAGTATATCCCGGTTTTAATTCAGCCGGTTATCTTATCACCGGTTCCGTCACGTCGCGTGTCGTATCGACGCCGGATACGATACCGTGCCCGTTTAGTTTTCTGTTATTGAGATAAATTCAAGGGCCGGACAGTTCAGCGATTCGGGAAAGGAAAGTGTACTTTATAGGGTCAATAGGTTTGTCGGGAGCTCTTGGAATTCGTGAAAAATACAAGCGTATTTAAGTGTAATTCGGCGTTTATACCCGTACCTATACAAGTTGTGATACTTGTTTTCGACAAGACCTGTAAACGATTTGTCAAAAATATGTCGTATGTGAAATATGTACCATACACGTCTTGGCGAAACGAAGTTTCAAGTGGACGGATTTTTATTGAGTTCCTAGAGGTGTTATAAGATGAAAAAAAACGCTCGTTTTTTTAAAATGTCTTTTTGAATTATTTTTTTTCGTTTATGAATGACTTGAAATTCACCGAATTTATATTGTGGCGTAATAGTATGACTGTGTATGATGTATGCATTCATAGAACGATAAATAGGTCTGTTTATTTGTTTGTCGGATCCGTTCATTGGTACGGATATAAAATTAATCGCAAGTACGCCTGTGGTGACATCACGCGACCTACTTACAAGTCTACCCACACCACAGCACGCTTCTACAGAACCGTGATTTTTACAGCTCGTGGCGAGGACGACATTCAAGATCTGATCGCAGCGGAGTTGAGACGTCTCGCAACTGTACCCGATTCATTGTGCCCAGTGTTATTGTGTTAAATTGTAATTTCAAGTACTCGTAATTTGTCTAATAGAAACTGTGTATCGCAACTAATGTGTTTTCATTGCACGAAATCCATCTTCTGCCCACATGATGTCCAAATCTATAATGGAATAAATCCTGACAATCAGACATGTTCACTGTTGTCGATAAAATCCATGTTTTAGGTTCTTTTGAAAATGCTATTTTCTTAAATGATTTCTAAAATACTGACTTATCTGACTAAGATTTCTTATGTCATTTGTTACTGACCTTCTTTTATGAACAATAAATTACTTCTTGTATAACTTTGACCATCACCATCATCATATTTAAGGCATCTCAAAATGTTTGCTGTCGAATTTCAGTTCGTTATCTAAGGTTGCCAAACGTTAAAATCGACTTCTAAAACAGTCTAACAGATAAACGGTGTAGCGTTATTAATTTGAACTCGTTATTTTCACAATAGTAGTCAATTAACGTGTCACGGGGCTTTGAGAGCCGTTTTACAAATTAATTAGGTACGCCACACTGGTATTTCTAACTAATAGTAGTAGTGTTTGATTGAAATTAATTAACATTTATGAGTGTGAAGGTATTTCGTTTGCTAAAAAGAAAATTCTTATTTTTTTTTGTTTCGGCTTTTTTTCTGCTTTTTACAAGATTTTATTTAACTTGCACTGTTCGTATGTATGTATCTAAGTTGTCCGCTTCAAAATTTTCATAGCATTTTTCGACCACTTTTTGATATCTGATTGAGCTGTAATTTTGTACACACCTTTGGTTCTGGTGACAATATATGTTTATGACAGACATGACTTGATCCTGCAGCCAGGATCGCCTTCTCACGAGAGAATTCCTCAAAGGTTAATAGCACGGACACAAAACTTTGTATAAGAGTTCAACGTTTATAGGTAAACCTAATTTTCTTCTTTTTAATAACTGCTTTTTTTTCAAGTATTTTTTTATTTAAACAAGCAAGCGTTCTATCTGATAGCCGTCGTAACCAGCGGACGATCAAGACGCTTCCAACGATACCTCATTTGTCAAATGATAAGCAGTTCAAAAGTTATGGTGGAATTGATGAACATACATACCGGTAAAAACCGTAACCCTCTTTTTTGCTTCGCCGTATTCGGGTAAAAAAAAATTTTTTTGAATGTGAGGGCTTTATGATTAGGTATTTATTTCAGTTTGTAAGAAGAGCTAAATGCAGAAAAATTAATTACTACGTACATTTTTATTAAGAGAAAACATAATGTTGCTAACTTCCTAAATAGCCGACAATCAAGAAACACGTTTGTCTAACTAAAACGTAATAACGTTTCAGATGACTTTTATTATGTTAACGAAGTTACCTTAATGAGCGGACGGAACAAGGTAACGCTTTTAAAGAGCAGCACTTATTTCCAGTTCTTCTTAATCTTGACTGATGGTGTCTCTGCTAAGCACGAGGTAATCTACGTAAACGTATCGTCGACGGAGAAAATTAGCGAAAATCCTCAGGAAGTGTATGAAATATTAAGCCTATTAATTACGGCAGATCACAAAAGCTCCGCAGAGTAAGCACTGTCTTGAGGACTCGTCTCCCAGATATCTTAATGATCATGTGATCCGTATTCGCAAGAGATTTGCGGAGTCGACGGAATTAACTAGGCGTCTTAAGCCCACGCTACGTGCGCCACCAAACTTTGTCTTATTGATTTTACTAAGTAAGTCAATAAACTCATTGTGTCCTTCATTACGGAAGCCTTAGTTTTTAAACGTTAGTAGTTTTTGTTATAGCTATCAATGTGACTATAAAACTTGTCGCGATTTTCATTTTTTTTTAAATATCATTGATATAATCTAAAACAAAGTATTCAAATCGTTTCATGAAACGTTAACGGAATTGTTTGTATCGCTGATTTTATTACTTTTTTAAGTTTGGGTCAACAGGAAGAGCTGTCACACATTCACTTACTACAGAGTTAAGGTCTGTAAAGTATTTTTTTAGACCCTAATTACCTTAAGTACAAGCATCGAGAAGAATCTTTTAGTTCAAGACAAGCATCATTAATTATAGAAAGGTTTTTTTACAATACTTCTGAGTTTACAGGAGGCACATTAAGGGTAATAATTCATAAGCGCTGCGTCATCCGACATCTAAAGATAGCAGAGTAACAAATCGCTCAGTTATCTAGACTCCAAATTGGATTACTTTTTTCTACTATTTTATTAATAACTGAACACGCCGAACGAGCTCCTTGGCTCGTGGTTATAATACTCTCACATGTCAAAGGAGACACGAAATGAGTCGTGGTATGTAAACTGAGACCTCCGTGCCTCGAAAAGCACGTGGTCTGGGCTGTCCTTTGAAAGTCTGTGACAGTCGCTAGTTTTTCCCAGGCTGGTTTCATCAGTAACTGTTTTTGGAGGTCAGATATGAGTCGCTCTATGTGAAATGGGTAAAAGTATGAACCTGACGTCTCATTCTCTTACGTGATGGTAAGTCGCCCTCAACATCGTTTGTAAAAGACTAGGCAGACGATGGTGACAATGAACTGAAAAACAAGAAGGGTAAAAGAATGCGACGTTAGTATTGATTTTAAAATACGGAACCCTAAAAACAACAGGACAACAAAATAAAACTTTACATATCCCGGTAATGCAACGGTTCTGTAGAGGACAAAAGTTTATCGTGTATACGGTTGGATGAGGAACAAACAAAAGACTGCAGCAATCTCGTCACGTGATTACTGGCTAATGACTTCACATGACACTATGCATTTGTATGGGAGACGGCGCTTGCTCTGTTGACGTTTTTAATGAGAAGAGGGAGGTACGCTTTGTACCTACCTCGGTACATAGAATAAGAATTTGTAGAAGCGAAATTCCGAAATAATCAGCCTATCAAATTCCCACTACTGGGACACATGACTCTTTTCTGAGAAAGAGAGTAAGCCCGAACCCATTACGAGGGTCCAGTACGCACTGGTGGTGCGGGTGGGTAACTCATACCCTTAATCTATAATAAATAACTGCAGTTTTGGGTCGTAAGAACGTCAGAACGTTACGTTTATGCACACTATGTAGGTACAACCATGACTGAACAGAAACAGTTAGGCCCCATTCACAAACTCGGGTGATCGCGTCAAGTGGCACCGTCACTGGCTTCCTTCGCGGAAGTACTGTCACAAGTTACGTCGCGGTGAGTCGTGGCATGCCCAAAGAGTCTGAACTAAACTCTTACGTTCATTTGTTTTTTCTGCAGGCGTTGTCGTAAGACGCTTCTCGCGCTTCTTCGCTTATCTCGTCTCCAAGAAGTTATGGTTGTGTCGCTGCTTGACCTCCCTTCGTGAACCATTCACAAAAGTGTGAGAAGTGGTAGGTGTTTATAGTACCTGTTCTATACCTTGTGTGGGAACTCTAGGAATAAGTAATTGTTTTCTTCTTCTTCACTGGCACGACTGCATTTATACAAGGCGTAAACAGACCCATCTTGAAGCCGTCAAACAAGCATTCTGTACAAACTAAGTAACTCTACGCAAAAATAATTGCTGGGACACGAATTTTCTTTAGACTCAATGCTACGCACTCAAAACATTGTGCTGATGGATACATTGAATAGTACAGAGGTCGCGAGGTACTTAAAGTAAAGTTACATTAATAAACTCTAGATCAAAAAAATGATCACAATTACGGGGAGAATCTTTTGGCTTCATTAATGGTACTTTTACACCCATTATTTTGTAGCCCAGAAGTTCGCCACTGCCACAGAAATTCAGTAGGTACCTATTTGGTTGGATTCACAGGAACCTCATGAGTTCTACTTCTGCAGAGTTTACATACTCTATGTCCGGTGGTGGTGCGGTTGTACGATGTGGAGCGAACACGACGAAGATTTTGTTTTGATAATAAAGTCGGTGATAGCGGGGATTTCCTCTCGTGTTCATTGAAAAAGATAAGAGTCTCTTTAAAACCCTTATTGTGATTGGTGGTTCCCCCTGGCTAAGAAAATTTTGGAAGTTGGTCTTACTTTCTTCAAGCTTTCGAAGTTGGACATTAATGAGCTCAATGCAGGTTGTTTGTTTAATAAGTTTTTTGTTTCCATTACATCCTCTCTATTACATTAGAAGGTTTTTTTACCTAACCTGCTTTATCCCACTAATGGGCAAAGGCCTACTTCCACTTTTTCTATTACTCGCGAACCCGCACGACCTCCTATCAGTTCTGAGGAACCCCGCCATCTCCTTCGTGAAAATACATGTTCTATAGTTTGATATCGATTCATTCTCTTCCATTCGTCATTGTATTATAGAACAAAAGGCATAAACACTGAGTGCCTTAAATTAAATGGAAACTTCTGCGTTACACTGTTTGTAACTTCAAACGTAATACAAAATTAAAACTCGTAAACTTTGTATTTAATGTTCTATGAGAACTTGCTTAAGACGCATTTTTCTTTAGAAAACGCTCCAGTAAAGGGTTTTTACTTTATGCTTAACTAGTTGTTGCCTGTGACCTATCCGCGTGAAAATATTATAAAAGATTACTTTCATGTTTGAATTGGATGTTAACAATTTTAAGGGTTTTATTTTTTTGCACGGAACCCTAATTCTTTTTCAAAAATAAAAGCCTAAGTTGCTCCTTATAACGTCCCGTCAAAATCGGTCAAGCCGTTTCAGAGATTATCCGGAACAATAAATAGACATACAGACAAAAATAAAAGTTTTTTTTGTTATACTTACCGTATACACTTTCTCTTCAATTTTATTTATTTGAATAAATTCATATATTCGAATCGATAGCCACTCTAAAAGAGGAAATATTTTAGAGTGGCAAACATTTATTCAACATTTGTTTGAAGACAAGAACATTAAAAATACAATTTTAATAACTGGTGTACCTTACTTTTCGTCTTCAGCAAAAAGGATTTGACATTTACATTCCTGAAAATATAAGCGCGTATTTACATTGCCGCTCCGCACTGCAGACACAGCTTAAGTCTGTTAAAAACAACCCAGAAATACATACAAATGAGGCTTTCAATTACACACGATCCACCAGCGAAATGAAAAGGTACGTTCTATTAAATTAAGTGGTCGGTAATGAAGAGGCACGGCGGTATTTTTATGTTTGTAATCTAGAAAAGGAGGTGTCAGAAGGTGGGCTGAGGTATGAGTCGGCAGGGCTTCGCGTGACGCCGGCTGCGTGACCGCTGCCCATTGATCACTAGTCTTAAGAAATACGACACGAAGGACATTTTTTTCACACGAAACATCCACCTTGAAATTAGTTAACGGTTTACGCGGGTTTAGGCACTTTTGATTTGCGTCTATCATGCTCGCTAATACTCAAAAAGATTCTTTACATTTTGCGTCATCTGTTACGACTAATTCCTTGTCGAAAATTCTAAAGAAAGTGCCCAAATAAACTTGGAAGTGAACAAGTCACAACTTTACTCGATTTGTTTTCGTAGTAGGCCTCGAGTTACATCGTAAATTAAAGCCTTCATATTTTACGAGTACCTATCAGACTCATCAAATACAGGTCTTAGAATATTGAAAAGTAATAAATGCGATTACTAAGCACCTTGCTGGGTATCGAGGATTTTAAAATGATGTATCTCATTTCTTATTCAGTCGTAGATTCAATGCTCCCATTTTTACGAAAATACTAAAATGGCGGTCGTAATGGAATTCATTGGTTGGATTTAGATGCTTATAAATTATTCTAACGGCTCGCGTGCCGATTTTCAGTTAAATTGGAGCCATTGGATGCGTTTTCGGCGAACTCTTGTATCTAAATGATATCTCATTTAATATTCTAATTTAAAGGCTGCAACAATATACTTAATTCAGGTTAAAAACAGATGTTTTAAAATTAACTTAATTGAATTCCAGTTGCGTTCCATTTATAAATGGTAATAAAATCTTTTTAAAGAAATAACTATTTAAATATGCAATTTAGTTTCGTCGCACTGGTATATATAGGTATAAATATTTTCTTTAGTTTATACTTACTTAAATAAATTAGTATTGAAAAACATACAAAAAAATCTCAGACCCACACATACGAACTACCCGTGGTACATTCTACATTCAAAAATATTTCTTACAGGGTTATCAGTGAATACACCTAATGCAATATAATCAAATTAGTTAGCCAAAGCGATGGCCCTGCTATCATATTGTGGGGTTCTGCAAAGTTCTAATTTCTGGAAGTAATATTCTAGGAGTTCTTGTTAAAGGTTCTTGCGTGGAAGTTCTCCTACAAGAGACAGTTATTTCCACAGCCAAGCAGCAGTACAGTTATAGGTGTCAACGTAATAAAAAACAATTGTGACCTTCCTAGGGCTTCGAAAAATATTATGCATTTACTCTTTCTCAAAATTCTGTAAATTTGAGACCTTGTAAGGTTAGGAACGCTTTGGAAAACCCAGTGACTATTTGACTGCCTTGATTGCCTTATAGCCGCAAGCAATACAGCTATGCTGATCATGGAATACCAGGTCAGGCCAAGTGTCATTGAGTTTGTTCTGGCTTAAAGATAACTTACGCAGTACTATGGAACACCTCTGCCTTAAGGCCGAAACACACCGGATCCGTACACGTAGACGTACACGTGCACGTTGTAATATATGGAACTTTATAGAGACATGGCACACCGCTTGCGTGACGTACACGTACGCGTAGACTAAATGCGTAACGCTACGCATTGCAGCTCCCATGAGGCAAACTTGCTGCGTACCTACGCAGAGCGGAACGGCAACGTCGCATTGATGCGTGCAGTAATGACGTTGTAGTCAATCGCATTCCGTATTGGACGTCACACCGAACAAGTTTGAACACGCACGTATCTTTGCTGCGCGTGACTACGCGCGTGACTTACGCATTCAGTTGTATTTGTTTTCAAATTTTACCGATAGTAAGTGATGTTTTGTTTCGGTTTTAATGATGAGTAACGAAATTAAAGAAAAAATAATTGTACAACACATGCATGATGTTATTATTATTTTTAACTGCTGCGGCTGGCGTTTGGCCGCAAATCGCAAGCTTGCCTAGAAGAAACCGATTCACTCGAACTTTGAAGAGATCTAGATTATAATGGTCGGGAAACAGAGAAACCGGCAGTGAATTCAATTGGCACAACAAATGTGAAATCATAGCGCTTTGTTCGGGTTCGTGGAACTTTAACCATATAACGGTGACGCTTCGCCGTATCTCTGCTCGTCCGATAATAGACTAGGGATGTGGGAATAATAAAGTGTATAATTCCAAAGCACTCCGAAATGTAACCGATAAAAAACCGTTGATGATGTTATAAGTAATCAATTCAGAAGTCAATATTTGTCAACCATGGCCATTCATATCCGACAGAGAATCAGAGTTGTCGACATAGCTCACAGAATAAGTAAGCTGAAGTGGCAATGGGCCGGTTCTACGTCACGTCTACACGTGTTCTTGAGTGGAGACCGCGAATCGGTAAACGTAAGATGGGACGCCCTCAGGCTCGGTGGAGCGACGATCTTCGCAGGGTGGCTGGTAGCAACTGGATGAGAGCTGCTGAGAATCGAGTTGAGTGGCGTGCGATTGGGGAGGCCTATGTCCAGCAGTGGACTGCCGTAGGCTGATGATGATGGCCATTTACGGTTGCGGTGTTATCTACCTTGAGATTACGTTCATGCATGTTCGTCTGGAATGCTTCATCCAGTAAAGATTCCATTTTCAGCAACACTGATGCTGATGTTTGAACTACAAAATCCCCTCTGAAAATACGACGGACGTTCAGAACTATCAATAAAATTTTCATCCGAGCAACAATTGAAACTATTACAAACACTCATGGGTAATAAATCGCGCTCTATTTGATTTATCTATTCTTCCTCTTTGAAAACGGAAAACTGACGGATTATTTTAGAAATAGATCAAGGTATATAATGTGAAGAACCGTATAGGAGCAAAAACATGTCCGTATGAATGACGTTTTTGCACTTTGCTCCAAGTTGAGTTGATTTAGATTATACCGTGAAGGTTAGTGATGATAATATTTTTATGAATAAAAAAACTCATAACCAGCGCAGGTGCAGTATTCTTAAAAATATATTAATTAATAAAATATATAAAAATTAAAACTAAATGAAAATTATTTATAAAAATTAGATTATTAAATTTAATAAATTAGATAATTAAATTAGATTATTTTATTATATTATATAAAATATATATACACTAATTTTAAATACGCAATATGGTGTTTAAAAACTATCTAATTTTCTTTGCTCGATAGCTTTGAAGCTTTTTCAATACACTTTCTTGAAAAGTAATGTTTTTACAGGGTGTAACAAGACCCTTAACAAAGCTGTCAACCAAGCATTCTGTACATCAAACTAAGTAACTTTATGCAAAAATTATTGCTGGGATACGACTTTTTTTTGGGGGAAAAATCACCTTTTACGTTAGGTTTCAATGTAACGCACTCAAAACATTGTGGGAATGGATGGATTGAATAGTACGGGGGTCGTGGAGGTGTTTGCTGTGAAAATCTTACGTTAAAAAAAAGTATTTAAAAAAACTGTGAAAAAGGTGAAACTTTGACCCCCAATATCTCCGTAACTAGAAGGTTCCGAACGAATGCTCTGGAACAAAAAAAATATCGCAATGATGGGACGAACAAGTACCTTTCAGCTTCGTCATGGGTCTTGTTACACCCATTATATAATGCTATTCAAAATCGGTTCACAAGTGGCAAATATATCGCTGAAATACAAACAAACAAGCAAAAAAAAACATTCGGATGAATTGATAACCCTTTTGGAAGTCGCTTAAAAGAGAAAAACAGAAGTATGATGTTTTTTTTTTTGGAGATTCAGCCTCTGAGGCTGGCTACTGCTTAACCGGTCTGACCCTGTGGATGCCTAGAATTTGAGGCCTCCAGCCAGGGGCAAAATAAACTTATAAGCTAAGCGACCACTCGCTAAGGGCACCCCCTGTGGGGACGAGCCTCGGCTTAGGGCGTCGCTGGGGAGGGCAGCAAGAGGACAGGCTGGATCTGATTTAGGGGCTGTTTTATTGCTACTGGCTCAGCATCGCAGGCTGGCTCATGCAAGGGTCGGGGGGGGGGGGGGTTTGTATTTTCTAAGTGTGCTGGTTTCCCTACTGCTTTCCTGGAGGAGGGTGGTGGGGTCATCGGGAGTGAGAAGAACGTGCCGTGGACGGCGAACCCTACTGATACGCGATGGTTCGTATCGGGCGGCCGATGCGATAAGGGGTTTTTTGTGCTTGACAGCTGAGTCAAAGAAACGTTTTGAAAGGCGTTTCATAAATTGCTGGGTGGTAGGCAATTTGAGGTCTAAATTAAGGCTTTCGTTGCGGACATAAAAGGGAGCTCCGGTGATCTTACGGAGGAATCGGTTCTGCAAGGTCTGCACCCTATGGAGGTGGCGGGGATGGGGATGGGCGAATACGACACAGGCATATGTTATAATCGGTCGGATGACTGCGGTGTAGAGACGCAACTTGCACTTAAGTGACAATTTGCTCTTATGCGTTAACACGTAGTGGAGTCTACCCATAGCAAAGGCCGCTCGGTTATGAGCTGCTCTTATATGCGACGCAAAGGTCAGGTGTTCATTGAGTATGACTCCGAGGTATTCGGCTTGCTTCTCCCAAGGGATTGGCTTGCCGAAAATTGTGATTGGAATGGGGGGGGTTTGATGATGTCGCATCTTGTGGAAGAGTACTAAGCTTGACTCTTGTCGGGGTTAACCTCTATTCTCCATTTGCGGAACCAAGCGCCAAGCGCATTGGCTGCTCTTTGGAGATTGAGGGCGATGGCGTCTGGTCTAAGGCCAGTATATGTATAAATGGCCGTGTCGTCGGCAAAAAGAGCTAAGTGAGTCTTAACTCGTTTAGGGATGTCGCTGGTGAATAGCGTGAAGATAAGAGGGGAGACAACGGATCCCTGGGGGACTCCTGCCCTGATGGGGTGAGGAGAGGAGAGAGCATTTCCTCTGCGATAGCGAAATGTGCGGTCCGACAAATAGTCTCGCAAGAAGAGCTTGAGACGGTCAGGCACACCGAGTTGGTACAGCTTATATATTAAGCCGTTGTGACAGACTTTGTCAAACGCTTTCGCAATATCGAAGAATAAGACACCCGTCATCGAGCCTGGAAACCTGCGCTGAGGTGCTCGACGATGCGGTGAACCTGTTGGAGAAGTCTGTTGAACATATAATAACATTTTTATAATTACACCGTTTAAAGTTTGCACAAAGATAGTTCCACCTAAATATTTTAACAGGAAATTAATTAAACACTTTTAGAACACACAGTGTTAAATAAAGCTTGGATCATTATACGTGAAAGCTGTCCGAAGCTTAGTTATGCTGAGTTAACAAAGGCCCCGCTAAAATAATAGGACGGTTTTCAGATTATTTGTTAGTTACATAATGCATTAATATAACCTCAAGGGTGTAACAAGACCCATAACGAAGCCGAAAGGCACTTGTTCCTCCCGTCATCGTCGTTGAGGTATTTTTTTTGTTCTGGACCAAACCTGGGAACATTCTAGTTACGGCGATACTGGGGGTCAAAGCTCCAACTTTTCACAAGTTTTTTTTTTTAATAAATCAGTTTAACGTTATAACTTTACTTTAAATACCTCCACGTCCCTCTTACTATCAATGCATCCATCGGCATAATGTTTTGAGTGCGTTACATTGAGTCCTACCGCAAAAAGTGATTTTTCAACCCAAAAAAAAGTTGTTTCCCAGCAATATATTTTGCTTAAAGTTACTTAGTTTGATGTACATAATGCTTGGTTGATGGCTTCGTTAAAGGTCTTGTTACATTAAGAATTTCTTGGGATTTTGTCTTTTCTTTTCCCATGGGCAAACAGACCGGCTCATGACAACACTATTGACCGTCCATAGTGGCCTTACCACTGTTTTCCTTAATCGTAATAGAGTATCTATTTCAACGACAGCGGGCCAACGTAACATTCACACAGCCAGCAAACATTCTGCCGCAAACTAAGGCATACATTTATGCCAACGTGCAGCATGCACAAGCATAATAATATAAATACCCATTTTGTTGGGTTAATTTACAAAAGATCACGTTGCTCACTTTCGACCGGCTAACTATCTGTCTGCCCCAAACTATACCATACACCTATAGCATTGATATATTCAGTAGCATTACATGTATGTATAAAGCCCGCTATGTTGTCCCAATTGACATTTCTATTACGAATTTAATATCCCGCCATTATTAGCATAACATAAGTGAAGATGTAACAGAAAATGTCACATATTGTAATCTGGCCGGCCATCCGGGACGTACTCTCGATAATATTCACTTCTTTGTGGCCCCGCCAGCTGCGACGAATTACGTTCTTTGTGGATACCCTACTGGCAGCCATTGTGTTTCGAGCGCAGAGCAAATATCTTTTTAGAATGTGTGAAATTCGGTTTCTGTACTTATGTATAGGGGAATAAACGAATGTTTACTCCGTGTTCGGAGCGAATCAGTGTTCAATCGTTGAGGATTTTTCGTGTTTTAATTTTGTTGAATGTTACGATGGATTTCGTGCTGGAAATAAAATATTCTCTACCGAACTATTGTTGAGACAAACGTTGGTAAATGATGAGTGTTTTTTCATGGTTATTAGAATGAATGCTGCTGCTACATACTCCATGTTAGAATCGTAGCAAGTGGTGCTATGCATTTTCTGCCTAATCTCAGGGGAAAAAGACGTCTGTTTATGTATGTATCTATATCTGATGCTGGATTTAATAGGGTTAGCAAAAAAAGATTCTGTAGGTTTTTGCAGAGTTCTAAATAGAAGGCTGGTTTGAAAAATATACACAAATGCCGTAATAATACGAGTATATCATAAAAATAAATTACACCTTAGAATACCGTGGCTGTCGTTACGTCTAGTCAATATTCTATTCCTAATGCGGCCACTTATCTTGCTGTCAGAATAAACCAAGCCACACGCAACAAAACATTATAATAATTTGTTAAGTATCACTTGTAAATATACATATACAGATACACTCATAAATTAGGCTTGTCATTAGCTTTTTTAACAACGCAATACTACCTAATAACGAATTCATACGGAAACAATACACGATTACACAGGAAGGGTGGTAATTTCATTGAATCATTAATGAGGTTTTATGAGGATTTTTTTAAGTCGAGTCACGGTAATTATTATTAGGTTTTTCGTTTTTTATGTTGGTATTTGTTGGTTAAAATATTTATTAGTTTATTTTATACGTATTATGTGTATTAGTATATAAGTACTTAGATAAATTATTTGTTTAGATATTTATTTTGTACCCTTTTTTTTTCGGATGGGAAATCATCAAATGACTCCTCCCGTTCTGGGCGGAGCAGGAGGGAGTGTCAGACTTTTACTGACTAAAACCCATCCATGTTCCTTCATCGCCCTTTGTGTTACCCTACCACAGCGTTTTCTTATTTAACCCAAAGGTTAACTGGTAGAGAATGCCTTTCTTGGCATTAAGTCCGCCTATGTACCACTATTGTATATGAAGTTTAAATAAATGTAATAAATAAATGAGGAAGTTTCTCCAACATAAAATGGCGCAAAACGAGATAGTATACTGTGAGGTTAACGACTCACTTAAACTTATCAGTGGGGTAGTATTGCGTGACAAAATACGAGTACGAAGTAATCAGATGTAGCTGGACGACGACGGACGCCACTCAGCGATCACCCGACACTTTGCACTAAACTACTGGCCTATCAGCCCTTACACCCTGCCGGTTCCCTCGTGTCAATTTGAATAAAGTACGAATAAAAAACTGTAGTGTAAGGACACCCTAATCGGCTCCCGATTTTATCAACACCCCGTATGTGGAGGCACTTTTTACGCATCAACAGACCAGAAATAAGATAGAGGAGCGAATAAAAATAAAAACGGGTCCGGATAGAAATATGTCCCAATAATATTTGGATGAGCACTGATCCCGACTAAATAGGTCACTTGGGTAGTAGCCCATGGAAATCTCGTATCTATAGTAGAAAATGGGGTCTTTTAAAATAGTTATATGTTAAGAGCCTCTGCCTGCCAGAAGGTCGCAAGCGCGACTGTTGAGCATGAGGTCCTGGGTTCGATTCCCAGGTCGGGCAAAGTGTTATTGGGTTTTTCCATTAGGAATTTCTTAGTAGCAGCCATAGAATTTGCATTTGCACACGGTTGATGGCAATAGGCTCGCCCCCTATTACATGCTACTTAAACATACTGGCGAAATGTGGGTGTACACCTCTGCCTAACAGTTTGAGGTTTGCAGGCGTGATGTTTATATTAATATCACTTAGTGAGATTTGCGCTAAGAATATCCGTCTTTTCAGATTCCACATTTCAAATCACCAGTCAGTGATAATGTTTTCAGTCTGAAAGAGCATTCACTGAATCTTTTTTCGGGAAATTTATTGATCACCGACTCAATTAGTTGAAAATAATATCCGGTTCAAGTTAATGGCCACCTGTGATTCGTATGACTGTATTATTCATTTATAATGAACTTAAAATAAGACACGCATTAACGCCATGCTATGACATGTGCCACGAAAAAATAAAACAAACATTTCCATGTTATGTAATTATTATTTGTTGCGTCTTAAATTGACGACTTAGAAAATAGCATTAAAATTGCTCCCAACTTTCATAGTCCAAGTAAAAGAAATGTGAAACAATATCGCTCAACAACTTTCTTATAATATGTTAGGCGGACTTTTTATTTTTCCTCCAAAAAGTTTTTATCTATTTTACGTACAAAATGGATTTCCGCTGTCACATCGTACTTTCTTTGATGAGCGAAAGTTCGTCTTCTCAGTAACCGTGACATTTTCATTAAAGTGTTGTCTTCTATTCCGTTGACAGGGAATCATAAGCCATTGTTGTTTAATTCCGTCCTGGCTGTGTTGGAGACGTTAAAACGATGACGGACGGGATTTGAAGCCCGAGTGTCAGCGACTTGTTTTAACTTTCTGAAGATGGAAGGACAATCATATTTACTATTACTGTTCTAAAATGTTTTGTATAGATGTACACGAGATCGCTAGATGATGGTTACAACTTGAATTATATTTCGTCATTTGTTATGAATTGTCATAGTCGATTTGATGTATTGCTGACGTAGTGAGCATCATAGTGACACGGTGTATGTACATCAGTTCTAATGCGCAACAAAAGAAATTCTCCTGTCTCATTTCCTTTGTTTTTAAGGCTACTTTAAGCATGTCTTTGTACGTAGCAATTTTATCAGCCTAAGTCGAGGTTAGCACCAGTAGGTTTCTAATACTTTCCAGCACGCAACGCCTAATTTATGCAGGCAGCTTTAGAAACAATTGTTCTAAAAACATGTTGTTTTCGTGGTCACTGTCTATCTTTATATCTTTTTTATGCCAAGTGCTGAGTTAAGCTGGCACTTTATTGTTACTACTGCACTGATTAAAGTTTTAGAAGCCTTCTTTTAATGGGAGTTCGTAGAATTCTCTTAGGCTAAGACGGTATACCATAGCGAATGTCATAGTCCTATATTTCAAAGTATTCTCATCAATTTTTCAAAAGTTTATTTTCCCGTACTTCCTCCATATCGTCATCCACGCAAACATTATATTATTTATTTGAATGGAAGTCCAATTTACGAAGAGAATATAATAAAGTGCTTGTAGACAAGTGTAGTAGGAAGCTGACAAAAGAGTTTGGAACCCCAGACGATTGTACGAGATGGTCAGGATAAAAGGATGCTTCGAGCTCGATAAAGAGGGATTTATTCTTTAAATTCATGGATTTTTGGCTATTTTCCTTTCTATCGCTCTTATTTGACGCCGATATTTTGCAAGGAGCAATCAATAGTTGAAATGAACTGAAAAGTACAATGGTAAAACATTTGATTTTTACTGGGTCTATGTGAGAATCGTTATTTGTGGTTTTGATTCCCTCATACGTTAAGTCATTAAATTTTAATGAATGATATTTTTTACTTTTGTCGAAAACTACACACTCCTAATATTAAGCTCACTTTGAAGAACCAACATAATAAAATGCAGAAAATACTTTGAAAAAGATTTTCTGAAGCAATTGAGAGACCAAGATCGCTAGCAAGGTAGGTGCTATGCAAAGAAATATATAGGTCATAGAATTGATAATATTATTAACAAAAATGAGCTCAGTCGGAATTTATAGATAGAGAAAGAAAATTAATAAGACTTAGTCTGAAGCCTGTTCGCGTCTAAAACCTTAATAATTAGGTACTTGGCAATCTTTAGATTAATTATATAGATAATTATCTTGTATAAAATAATGCCTAAAAAAGTATCTGCTTGTAAAAACATTTACCCAGATAATAAGTCAAGATACCTATTAGGTTTAGGCACATACTTGACGGTTGGAAAATTTAACATACGAATAAAGTGTAGGTTCGACGATACCACAGATTAAAACAATCAAATACGTGCATCCTGTACCCATATGATTTATCTTAAAGTTGGTACATTACAAGATGTCATACCTTTATTTATTTGTAATTAAATTCGTTTATTATAAATAATTGTAACAGTACTGTCAAATTATTGATTAATTATCTTATAAAACAAGCTCCTTTATCCATCGCTATATATTCCAATCGACGTCTTCTTGGTTCGTCGGCCGCATCCACATTAGTCTAGTCTAGGTAGGGCTGCTCCATCGCCGAAGCCAAATAACTTGGCTAATGGTTAAAATGTATGTCTTGTGCCGCGAATACACCATGCTAGTGGCTCGGATTATTGAGATGATGATTCTTGATCTTAACGAACCCATCAGTACGCTAAAGGATCTGTTCCAGCGGTCAGCGATTGCAGCACCAAGATGTTTTACGAAAGCAGACATTTGTGGAGCGAAGACTCCGTCAACAGATATAACAAGAGGGGTGAATGTAGCATGTCACAATTCACAAGTGTTTGAATATTTTCTTATTTTTTCGTCTTCCATTTTGTTGTACCAACTTCAAGATAAATCAAATTACTCAATTCTCGTTTCGATTTAGTAGTAAGAGTAGTAAATACGTGTGAAGACCTCGTGGTTAAATAAAAACAGCCGCTCGGATCAATCTTTAGGTTTAGCTGCGCTTGCCTCGGTTAGTCTGTGAATGGGTGACCAACCATTACATACCGAGTTTCCTCCGTGCATCGGAAAACACGTTATGCCGTTGATCCCGGCTGTCATCTGTAGATCTTTGACAATCGTTACAGGTAGTCAGTGATACGAAAGTCTGTCAACCAGTCTTACCAACGGGTATCGTATTGGGTTACTCCCAGAGTACCCAAACCCCCGAGGCCCCCGTCCCGGAGGACCCCGAATACGATAAATATGATTTTGTGTCATTTTTCTATTCTTTTCAAATATGCGGTCCACATAAAAAGAGCCTACATTAATTACCCAGTACTAACTGGGTTGTGGAACGTCAGATAGGCAGTCGCTCCATTTAAAATACTGGTATTCAGCTGCAACCAGTTAGACTGGAAGCCGACCCCAACATAGAGGGGAAAAGGTTAGGCAGATGATGTAGTACATACGTATAAAACTTTTATGTTTCAAAACTCCAATTTTTGCTTTTCTGTATCAAAGGAAAACTGTTTTAGATTGAGGCCATGAGAACCATAGTGGCCTAATTCAATGGACAAAGCCTTTTGAGTACTATAGAAAACAAGAACAGAAATGTTCAATTTTAGCTGGAAAAAATCATAGACTCAATATTGTAAAATAATTAGTTAGGCGACTATGGTTCTCATGGCCTGATTTGTAAGTATGTGTTGTAAATAGGCTTTATGCCAGTGTCGTCGATGGTCCTATTAGTTACTTTTTTTTTTTTCTTTTTAAAAATAAACGTTGCCCCACACTAGGAATTTCTCTTGTATAGTGGGTGCGTTTACAAACATTTAAACTCACATACACAAACAGCCAGACCCGGAACAACTATCTGTAGGCCATACAAATATTTGTTCCGTGCGGAGATCGAACCCGCGACACGCAGCGCAGCAGCCACTCGCTCACCCATTGCGCCAACCGTGTCGTCATAAGTTACTGAAACGGTCCAATAGGATTGAATAAAATAAACTCGTGTAACAAATTGTTCTTTATTTCAACAAAAATCATGCCAGTATAATACTAATTACAGTACACGTTAACAACGAAAGCATATGTGTTACTAGACCGATATGTACAACTGGTATCGTGATATTAGCAATTCAGGATATGTACTGTCAAATACTTCGCTCCAAATTATTTTATACAAACAGCGATATGAACATTTTGAACATCGTCCAATTAACTTATTTTTATAGTACAGCAGTGACTCCTTTTTGTTCAAGATTCTTAGAAAACTTGTTTACAAAAATTAAGATTCTTAAAAGCAGTTTACATTTCTAGATTTTAAATTTATTTTTTAATATTAATCCCTCATTGTTTTTACATAACGTCAACATTCCCAGTACGTAGATAAGTTCTCGATTATTTTTTTATAATATTCTTACAAAAAAGATGTCGACTAATATTATAACTTTATATACATCAGTAGATCTAAGAAGGCGATTCTAAACTTTTATTTACAATATAATTTTGAATTCTAAAGATAGGTTTTCAAATAAAAAATTAAATACAAATAGCCTTTGCTGCAAAAATATAAATTTTGTACCTAACGATAACACTTCACTTTTGAGAGAATTTCAACGAAATTATTTATACACTAGCAATAAAGACCGAGATATGTATCGAAGACTTAATTAAATATTTTACTATAAAACATTAAGTATTTACTAACTACCTGAATTGTACATTATCATGTAAACAATAATAATCATTTGAAAACCAATTATGAACCATGTTACAAAAATTTAAATGAAGAATTATATCTAAGAAGTATTGTTGTGGGTCTATTGCATGAAATAGCCCGTAGCCTTGCCTGAGTCTAAATCACGTTTTGTTAATAAAAGAGTTGAGATAATTTATCACGTTTCTGATTGCATTAGGGATCTGAAGAAGAGGGCGAGGGAAAGTGTTAACAGCATTACACTTAGCGCAGACGCCTCGCTGGAACTCCTCACTGAAACAAACAAGCTTTGTTATTCGAGTTAAATGATGAGACTCCCCCCGGGAGCCGGTAAAAAGTTGGACATCACAATTATGTACCGTTTACTTCGTGCGGGATTTTCAGCGGATAGTTTTCCGCAAGTTGAGAATGTTTCTTTTAAATACAGTGTAAGCAGCATGAGTTTATAGTTGACAGGTTGCACACAACGTAAATCAAAAACAGCATAATTACACAACAATGAAGAAGTTGCATATTATAATTTTACAAAAATACCATTATAATACCATTTTATAATATGTGTACACTTCACATTATATATTTCGTATTCAATTTTTTATCATGGAATCCTCTGATACAACTTTCATGTGTATCTATTCTAGGATTCACGCTAATACAGGGTGTAACATGTGTCACTAAGCCGTCAACCAAGCATAAGATACATCAAACTAAGTAATTTTACGCAAAAATTATTGTAGAAACGCCTTCTTTTTTGGAGTGAAACATCACGTTTTACGCTAGGGCTCAATGTAACGCACTCAAAAGATTGTGCTGATATATGTACTGAATATTACAGGGGTCGTGGAGGTGTTTCAAGTAAAAATCTTACATTAAAAACATGTATATAAACTTGTGAAAAAGTTGAAACTTTGACACCCAATATCTCCGTAACTAGAAGGTTCCCAGGTATGGACTATAACAAAAAAAATGATCGCAATGACGGGAAAAACAAGTGCCTTTCGGCTTCGTGAAGGGTCTTGTTACACCCTTTAGATACCGTATTTTTATACTATGTGTGTACATGTTTTTGAAACTGGGACGTATGTGTGTGTGTGCGTTTGTATATGATTAGGATTATTTGTTCTTGTATCGCACCAAAAAAACAAACCGATTGTTTATAAAGCGTTTCCTAACTTTGAATTTTTAGCAGTTCTTCAGTTTCCTCATAAGAAAGACTCCCAGGAGATATATGATGTGAAAGCGGATAAAAATTCATCCTAATATAAACAGTGATAAATGCTGGTACTTTTGACTTTCAAACTGTCTAGTTATTTCTGAATAATCCTTCAGATCGCGTGCAGACAGTTAAACTCCGCAAATGCCACTCAAATACCACTGCTAATCCTCGCGAAATTAATTTCAGGCTAATTTCAGAATAGCTATTATGAAATATTTCAATGTACTACAATACTTCTTTGTTTTATGAACTTCCAAATAACTACAAACAGAATCAATTTAATTAGAGTGCAGACTTTCTATCGGCCTATAGTTTAGTCGGGTTGGGCTGGTAGCGCGCCACTCGGCCAACTAAATGGTTGGGTTGGCGACGAACACTCGGCGCGCGCGAACATTTGGCTCTTTACAACTATTTGCTAGTAAGAACTACCGTCCGAGTCAGCCGATCAAATAATCGGCAAGTATGCGAGCAGGATTAGAGCGCCATACTGATCTAGCAGTTGGACGTTTAGTTTGAAGGCCATATTGTAGCCCATCAATTTAATTTATCGGCCGATACCAAAACATTGGTTTATGCGCACTAGCATACATGTTCATACTGATTAACAGCCCAACTAAAATAACGGCCGATAGAAAGTTTGTAGACTACGAGGACAAATCAAATCAAATCAAATCAAATCATTTATTAAGTGTGTTTTTTGGTGAGGTTACATGGTCTTATAAATACATACACACTTAGATAAATCTATTTTTGGAACAGAACAATTTAGGCTGTGATGGGCAGACTAATTCAAGATCGTCTGTGTGTCTAGCTAGGAAGATAATCAAAGTTATCTGAAATCTTGATTGGTAGAGTTATGTTTTTGTTTCTAGTATGTGAACTAAGTTTGGGAGCACGACACCGCTCGTCCTCGCGGTCGGACGGTGAAGCAGATCTCACGTCGTATTGGCTTGTACCGACCGCGGGTATTAGCGGCCCTCACTGCTGCACGCGCGGCGCACCGCCAACAAAATCTTCGCTGCCGCCGCCCGAGCGGGCAGACGAGCGGTGTCGTGTGAAAATTGTCATACGACGCATAAATATGGCTTATCGAGTTTTGAGGAAAAATTGGCTTTTTAAAACGTCGTTTTATTGCACAATAATAAGATTCATAATAGCTAATGAGCAGTCAATGTTCATCACAATTTTGGAATCATATGACAGTTCCATACTGCATTTTGTTTTTAAGCGTATGAATGTTGGGTTATTGTCGTGTGATAGCAACTTTTTAACCGACGTTCAATAAGTCGAGGTTAACAAATCGGCTGGTTTTTTTTTTCTCGCTCCGTATGAACAGTCAATCATAATTAGTCATAATACACATTTAAAACTAAATTCCAAATTTATTATAGGAGTAGGGACCGCCTAATTAACTTCAAAGTCTCGCGAATTCTTGTGATACACGACACATTTATTCATGGTTTCTTAGGTTAACTTCAAGTTAGATAACGATACGTAAATGCTCGAAAATTCATGTTCATTAAAGCACGTTAAAGCTCCTAAAATATTTAGTTTCAAATCAATGCGGTTTCTTCATCCAAAGCTTGATTTTACAAGGTTTGATTTTAATTGCAGAAATATTGGTTACGATCATTAATTAATTTGAAGCAAGACACACTAATTTGTTTTGAATGCTCTCTAACGATGGCGCTGCTGTGATTACATCCAGAAATTGCGTTGTAAGTGAATTAAAGAAGAACTCGTCATCACCTACCCTCCTTTTTCCCATCTATGTTGGGGTCGGCTTACAACGTAACCAGATGCAGCTGAATACCAGTATCTATAATAATATTATAACTAGCGACCCGCCCCGGCTTCGCACGTGCAATGTCATACATACAAACCTTCCTCTTGAATCATTCTATTTACTAAAAAAAAACCGCATCAAAATCCGTTGCCTAGTTTTAAAGATCTAAGCATAGATAGGGACAGACAGCGGGAAGCGACTTTGTTTTATACTATGTATTGAAGAGGTAAAGTTTGTAAGTTTGTGAGGTTGTAGGGGGTAATCTTCGGATCATTAATTGGAAGCTACATTATCCCCGAGTGCCTTAGGCTATATTTACAACGTGCCCGTGTGATAATTTTTGACCAAAACGCGAGCGAAGCCGCGGGCAACAGCTAGTTTTACATAAAGCAACTGCCCGTCTAACCAACAAATGACAGCCGAGACCAACAGCTTCACTCGGCTTGGGAAGACAGCTACAAATTTTGCCCCCCTTGCCTCAGTCAAGACCGTTCTAGCCCGCTCACTCTAGCAAGAAGATTTTGCTTTATGAGACACCAGCACAGAGGGCCTCGGTGTGTAAGTAATTTATGGTCATGCATCCACGGAGCTGTTCGTAACCTTGAAGATCTACCCGTGCGGCTAATATTATTTAGTGCATTTTTCTTTAACCCATCTTCACAGTCGGGTAAAAAAAGTTTGAGAATCGAACACCCCAATCACTTCGCTTCACGCCCAATCAATCAACCATATACTAATAGTGTATTAACAGAGCCCAGTAGCTTATTCAATCCGTCAATCGTACTCCTCAATCAAATCCAAAGTAGATAGAGTAATGGCAGTTTAATAGTTAATTCATCGGAACATTTGTGATTACAAATCGATTTGAAAGTATCGATAATTACGAAGATAGTACGCCATACCTACAATACAACACCTATTAGCCCCGAAGGGTCAGGCAGAGAGCTAACTATTACCCATATTTCGCCACTTATTTTCAAGTCCTATGTAAAGGGCGCGAGCCTATTGTCATATCCGGGCTGACTGAGTCCTAATGGGAAAAACCTAATAACACTTTGCCCGATCTGAAATATGCACCCAGGACCTCACCGCGACCACTAAAACAACTAGGCAGTCCAATACGAGTTAATTAATCGGAACATTTGTGATTACAAATCGATTTGATAGTATCGATAATGGTTTCGATACATGGAGTATAATAGGAGTTCGCTTGAATAGCCTTGTTCCCTTGATAATGTCGTAAGATATTGCGATCGACATCAGTTTATACATTGCTATGGAAGACGGGTCGGGATATTAAATTGATATAACTCGGGATTTAAAGGTTTCTGTAGCTCTATTGTGTTCTTTTTATTTTTTTTTGTAAAAGGCTTTCGCGTTTTTGTGTTTTATTATTCGATTGTTTGTTTCGTATTTGAGACAAATTGGTAAGCTTTCCGTAACCAAGATTACGTAACTTACAATAATTGTCCCATTGAAGGCCAAAGGATCGATAGTTTATTTTCACGACTTATGTTTTGGACATATCGGACAATTTATTGAAGTCTAGACAAGTGGGCAAGTAAGAAATATTGCTCGAATAAAACCACTCAACAGACTCAGAACTGATGTCTGAGGAGATCGAGGCTAAATAATAACAGCCACGTATGGGTCGAACATATGCCTAGGTCGGTCTGTGGATGACAGGTGAGGTGACCAACCACTACACACCAAGTTTTCTCCGTGCTTCGGAAAGCACGTAAAGCCGTTGGTTCCGGGTGTCAAACATATATCTTTGACAGTCCTTACAGGTAGTCACTGACCCGAAAGTCTAACGACCAGTTAAGGCTGGTTGTTAGACTAGTACGGGGTAATACGATACCCCTTGGTAAGCCAAGAGATATCGTATTACCCTCAAATTTCCTTCGCCGTTAAATTATGAAATTGTGTAATACAACTGACTAGGCTTAGTTTTGAACCTCTAATCTTATGCCAAAAAAGCCACAGGAAAGAAAACCTCAAAGATACAACACCATAGCAATAACAGAATTACTCCAACTCAATGTTTTCTCAAAATAGTCACCGATCGAAAATCGTTTACTTTCTCCCTACAGTTAATGGTCTCGATTGAAAATTCGTTCAATGAGAGTTTCTTTTGATTACCGAACGATTTTCGTCGACCAATCGTTCGCTCGGTAGTCGTGCGGGACTTTCAAACGGTACGAGAAAATTCGTGAGATAGTCTTGGTAGGTAGTGAAAAACTTTGGATTTAATACCTATAGTGGGTACACTCGTAAGTGTGGGTAAACGTCTATGACTGCCTACACCGCCGATATCTGCCTCGTTGGTCTAGTAGTCATAGGCACGACTGCTAAGCATTTGGTCCTGGGTTCGATTCCTATGTTGGGCAAAGCGATATTGAGTTTTTCTATTAGAAATTTCTCGATAGCAGCCACCCAGTCTAGAAATGTGCCCGGTTGATGACAATAGGCACGGCCTCTACTACTCGGGTCTTAAAACAATACTGGCAAAATTTGGGTGTGCTGTTTAGTACACCTTTACCTAACCCTACGGGGATTACAGGCTTGAAGATATGTAGCAGGTATACCGATATGATGGAACACACTAATCTGCGGGCAATTACTTATTTCTGTTGAGTGGTTTTCTTCGAGCAATTTTTTCAAGTAAGTAACATTGAAATCAGACTAATTAGAGCATCACTACAGCCTTAATTCTACGTTAATAGTACATTACTGCATCGGCCAGCAACAGAGGCATTGATGGCCGAACGTGTAAATGTGGGCCGAGGCACACATACGTAAGTCCATCAATGCCTATTTGTGGCCAAGGCTTGTATAGTACTTTTCTCAAATAATGTGAGGAAATTAAAACTCTCGCGTTGAAGAGTAGGTAATTAGTTTTTTTTTTTTTCAATAAACGGCTTTCTATTTGCAAGCCAATTCGAAATTTAAATAAAGCCTTTGATAAGTTATCTCCCTAACACGACAGATATGAGTTTACTATGTAGTTTATTTGGCCGCTAAACACGACAGATATGGATTTTCATAAAACGTTTGCCGACCGCTGGTCGCATGTATTTATCTCGAAGAAAGTTGTCAAAATAATGCTCAAATTTCCAAGCATGTTTGAGAAATAATAATTATTTATCAAAGCTCTTTAGTCAATATCTCTAACGAAGACTTACATGATGAAAATCTTAGAAATTATGATTGAGGAGCAATACCGTCTTTAGAATCTTACCTATAGAATCTATTGATAAGCTGTCCTCTGGAGTTCTAATAATGAATTATAACTCAATAACAACACTGTCTTTAGAAACGTATTCATAAGGCATTAAAAAACCGGCCGAGTGTTAGTCGAACTCGTATGCGAAGGGATCCGTATCATTATCTAAGAAAAAAAAAACACTTTTGTTGTATGGGAGCCCTTAAATATTTATTTTATTCTGTTTTTGTATTTGTTGTTATAACGGCAACAGAAATACATCATCTGTCTAGCTATCACGGTTCATGAGATACAGCCTGGTGACAGACAGACAAACAGACGGACAGTGTAGTCTTAGTAATAGGGCTGTTTTTATCCTTTGGTTACGAAACCCTAAAAACTGTACTCTGAGAAGGACCAATAATGAGAAAACTATATGTAGGTACATGAGTATTAAAATTTACACACGAGGTAGGCTAACTATAGAAAAAACATATGTGAGGTGCCAGGTGTACTTGGTCTTAAAATCAAATCATTTATTAAAATTTGGCTGATAATCAATAGTTTTTGAACGTCAAAATTTACAAGAGACAGTCTCCCCCTAAACGCCTGCCTTTCGCCATTTCCCACTTTTTCAGCTGGGAAGGAAGATGTGGCGGAACAAACTCCCCAGCAACCCATCTGTCTGTTAGATTGAAAGAACCAGAGTTTATACAGTATTGTATAATGTCTAGACGGAGCATCAAATGTGCGAAAACGTGTCAAAAATATCAGCCAACTGTTGGCTTATAAGTTCGCACACAGAGACATAGACACAGTGTTTACACTGGCCGCACGCTGCTGCGCGCACCATGTTTCAAATTGTTGGCTTGTTTTCTTTGTTTTGATTGTGGGGCGACGCTCCATCTAGACATTATACGGGCTGTCGCTTTGCATCCTGGTCAAATTCAAGGAATATCTATACTAAAGATTCTCCACCCGAATCGATATTAAAATAGGTAGGATTTTTTTTTTGTTTACGGAATTCGGTATTAGTAAACCACCCCCTAGTTTCCACACTATTCATACTGTAGAATAATCGTTACATTACTAGCTGTTGCCTGCGGCTTTGCTCGCGTTTTGGTCGGAAATTATCCCACGGACACGTTGTAAATAGCTTAAGGCACGCAGGGATAATTTAACTTCCTATTAGTGAAAGAATTTTCAAAATCGCTTCAGTAGATCCAGAGATTACCCCCTACAACCTCACAAACTCACAGTCTTTACAATTTTAGTATAGATTGTCACATGTCAGCACACACCAATAATACAACTTAAAAAATATACTCAATAATAAATAAAGCCTCCTTTCCAGGGTTGCGGGACTGTTCGAAAGAGATACCGTGGCCCCGGAACACAAAGGGCGATGAAGGAACATGGATGGGTTTTAGTCAGTAAAAGTCTGACACTCCCTCCGGCTCAGCCCAGAGCGGGAGGAGTCATTTGATGATTACCCATCCGAAAAAAAAAAATGGGCAAAGGAAGGAACATGGATGGGTTTTAGTCAGTAAAAGTCTGACACAGCCTCCTGCTCAGCCCAGAGCGGGGTTATTTGATGATTTCCCATCGGTAAAAAAAAAAAATGGCATAAAGAGCGTGCCCACTGACACGTGCAGTGTTGGGTTAAACATATAGCACTGACTTGATACCATAAATGACCTACTACATTGAGACCTTTTCCAATAAACAAGTGTAGAAATAAACGTCAACATTAACATAACCAACTTTTAAGATTCCCACATCTGGCACGCAGACGCCTATCAATGGAAGTTAGGCCATTATCCATCACACCACCCCAGTGATAGTGGATGACGCATGTCATTAGGTTCTAGGATATGCCGGTTTTCCCACAGTGTTTTCCTTCAACGTTGTGAGGGAACCAGTGATGAAATAAATTACACAAAGGAGTTCCTGACACCACCAGGCCACCACCGCACCTTAACCACCGTAATTCACACATCATCATATTTACAAACAAAAAGTATCTATGTAGTATTATCAACTATCTGGTGTCCACGACACAAGCCTCGATGCTTAGTGTGGCACCTAGATGGCGCTGTGTGTAATGTCCAGCGATATTTATTTATTTATTTATTATCTGTCTAGCTTTTTCCCAACTAAGTTGGGGTCGACTGCCAATCAAACCGAATGTAGATGAATACCAGTATTTTACATGAAGCGACTGCCTATCTGACCTCCACACCCCGTCACTGAATAATACAATACCTTTTGGTAAAAATAAACAACCATTATTTGTACAAACAGCAGAATTAAACTTAAAACATATCACTTACTATCATTAAAGCCTGAGATGGAAGGATCTCATTCCGCATTCACCGAAACATACGAACTTAGGAACAAGCAGTGCCTTGCTAATTAAACAGATACCTATGTTTGGTTCGCTTGCACCGTGTAATTAGTGGGAGGTGCCCCACAATCCATATTGTTGCACTGTGCCTGCATCCTTCATTTGCGATGCTAACAAATGGAAATTAAATGTTATGGGAATATTTAAGTATATTGTTACCATAATCATGGAATTGCGTTTTCTTTGTAAATTTTTCCGAGAATTGCTGATTAAGATGTAGTGCAATGAGTCTTTTTCTGGTTACCGACTCATTTTTTGCACATGTAGTCTGAAAAATGTGGGAGAGGGCATATTTTTCAGCCATAATTTTTTTTTAATCAGCCGTTCCATACATGTTCACCGTGTATTGCACTTTTGCAGGAAACAGCTGTTTTTTTTTATTACCAACTAGCTGTTGTCCGCAACCTTCTGTAATTTTTTTGCACGGAACCCTAAATCTTATTTAAAAAAAAGCTTTAGTTACTCCTTATAACATCCGCTATCTGCCAGTTAATGTCACGTCAAAATCAGTTCAGCCGTTTCGGAGATTAACCGGAACAAACAGACAGAGACAAAAATTGAAAAAAAAAGTGTTTTTGTTTTAAGTACCGTATATACTTTCATATGAATTCAGTAAAAAGCTGTTATTTTGGTATTACAAACTGTCACATCGCTTGTTTGTAGTAATATTTAATTTATTTGCATACAAGAAGAAGAAGAGAAAAGAAGAAGTGAAGACCCAATCCAGAATGCGACCCATTGTGAAGGTCCAATGTATGACTATTTGTAGTTTTGAGTAAAACTTGATAATTTTTACCAAGCAATAATTATCTGCAAAACAAATACACAACGCAATAAAACCGCACTAATGCATCCAAATAATATTTTTTTATTGCCATTACAATTTTTAATACTAAGTACAAATTAACCCTTCGTGTGCCGGGAACGTGGATCTACGCGAGACACAATAGCTTTTTAATTGTGTCTATATACGCAAGGTTAATGGTGTTTTATACATTAGCCCCAAACTACGCAACCTTGTATCTTGGGCCACTAGAACTTTAATACCAACAAACCTGATCGTCTACACGGGTCTTTAGAAGTATTTCCTTAAGGTAGGCGTGCACGAGTACCTTTTGACGTAAAACAAGACTTTTAACTCCCACGTGAAATCTTTCGCAATGAGAACTTTTAAATTGAGTATTCTTAACATTGATAATTTAATAACTCTGAAAAAACCCACTTAGAACACTTTCGTATAGCATCCATTTATGTTTTTTATCTTAAAGATATTTTTATTACATAGAAAAAGAGATACAAAGCAGGTACTTATGCCCTACCTACATATTCTCGTTTGAAGTCTTTAATTTTTATTCAAATAAAAAGGAATTCATTTTTTCGACCAAGTTAATCGCAATCACAATGAATTAAATTATGAATGGCAGCCCGGGAACAGTGAATGTCATAAGCAAATAAGTTTGATCACACATCGGAAGCAGGTATACGTAGAGCAAAAATAAATAGTCGATAAATTAATATTACTACTTACAAAAAATGCTGTCCTCTCCGATACCTTGAAAAACAAAGACTAGGGTCATTCTACGATAAGACACAATCGATACAAATAAACAAAACATGAATGCTTGGATACTTTATTCATCAAAAGTAACAATTTACTTAAGGCAAAAAATATACGAACTTGACGCACTTGCACCACAAGTTGTTAAATGCATTTAACGTTATTCGTATTTTAAAACATTACTCTGTCTATACCAATCGTTTGTATAAGACAGTGACAGAATGATGTGTTTAAACAATGTTTAGCGCTGAACGCAGTTAGTTATTTGTGGTGCAAGTCGGCCTTAGCTCCAAAATATTGAACATTTTTCGATGCGTCGTAGAATGGCCCTAATCGTACCTCTAATCAGCAGAAGACAGACGGCCTAGACAAAGTGACATTTTATCAGCAATAACAATGACGAAAACTTCAGAAATGTATAGATATAATACTTTTTAATATGCACAGTCATGAGCACCAATAACTATCCACTAAGAAACTTTTAAAAGGGATTTTCTTCTATGGTACTGATTGTAATTTCATATTGTTACTAACATAATATCTTGAAACCCTTATTCCTATGAAATTGATTTTATTTCAAAGTTGCAATCGTTAGTACACGAGAGAATCGCATTTGAATTTAGGTAAGTGTATACATGTTGATGCACGTGACTGTACACCGTAAAATTTACAGGCAGGTATGAGAAATGCAGACATTTAACATACGGTGACACAATAGGCAATCTCGAATGTTTATATCGAAAACCTTAATTTAAATCCCATTTAAAGTAGTCGTAGAAAAAAGGTACACGAGTTATACCCACTGGTTTTAATACAAATCTAAGCGAAAAACGCGACAATATTTCCCGCGATCTTCACCGCAATTTTTCGCACAGATTTGTTCCTAGCTTTTATTTTAACATTTGAATTTCAGATAGCCTTCTATAAATAGCTTAGGATCCTTCACTTAAAAATAACTTAACCCTTTGATGGGCCGCGACGTTTTATAGCATCCTTCACATGACTTCACTTGAATCAAATCGTGCATGATTTTTTTCTAAACTTAGACTCTGGTTCTGGGGTTTCGATCATTGAGTTGATTATCAAGTAGTGTTTTTTTTTATTTACCATGTGTAGCTAGTAGTACACCACCAGTAGTACATTTTTGGAGTTTTTCCATCAAATTTTATTTAACCGTGTATTATTATATTGCACATGCGTATAACGCAATTCTTCAACTTTTAAATAATTCATCTTACGTGTAGCGCATAAATTAGTTAAAGTGTCTTATAGCGCATGCGACACACTGAATACACTTATGAACAAGTGTTAGGTACCCGTCAGTTTTCATTAAATCCAACATGCGCTTAAGACGTGCACTGTAGTTCAACTACGTAGTTTTGTCTCATGCACTGTTACTGAGCTATGAGTAGGTATCTCTTGTTAGATAACCTTACAAAAACTCGAACGATGACCATGAAAACTTACAACCAATTCCGTTAACATTTTTAGTTATTACAGAAGAAGGGTCAGGGAATCCCTAGGAAGTGCCCTGCTCCACCTGCAGAATCCTTTCATACTTATTTCAGAATCAGGGCGGGATACTATGACGTCTTAAAGCATGAGTAATTCCAGTGTGGGAAAGAGATAGATCTCTACAGGTCGTCTAGCGCTATCTCTTCCTTATACTGGAATTATTCCTGCTTTAAGACGTCATGGTATGCCACCAGGTAATGGAGGAGACTGATTGTCAGAGTATCGAGGTAAAAAGTATCCTTTGTTGTAACCTACCTTTGTCATGGCACATAATTATGTGCAATATACATATTGACACACGTGAAGGAGTAAAGAGGTAAACAGATAGATAGATCGACGGCCAGGTAGACAAAGTTACTTTGTCATCAATAAATATTAGTATTAAAGCGTGAATTACCTAACAACATAGCCTCCTTGCTATCAGCAAGCTGGCTGTTCCCGACAACGGCCTCGCTGCCTTCCCTCCAGGCGGGCGCTACACGTGCTGTACACCGCACCTGCATCGTCCGGCCGACGGGCACGCGCAGCCCCAGTGCTGTGGACAGCAAGCCGTGGGCGTGCTGCGTCGGTGGGTATTCGACGAGGAGGAGAGGGTCTGTGACCTGGGGAGACAGATTATTGTTAGCAATTTCAGGATGTACATCAACTTCGAGTCAACCTATCGCGGTCCACTGCTGGACATGGGCCACTCCGAGGTCAATGAAGAAGAAGACGATAGCCTACACAAAGACATATACAGGTTGCTCCAAATAGTGACGTCATGAAAAACTGATTCCTCATGCCCAGGGGTATCCGAAAATACCCCATGTAAGTTCCGCGTAAAAAAAATGTTGCACCGACCCCATGTAACATAGGACAAAGGCATGAAGATGATGATGTTCCGCGATTCTTGATAGTTTCTTAAAAAAGATAATTGGGAACCGCTTTTAAAAATAAAACTATCTTAATTACACGGCTTTCTCACATTATTAACGTTAACTAGAGGCATTTTCTAATCTCATTAGCATCAAAAATAGAGAAAAATATCGTAAGTTACTTACAATAATCAAATGTTTAATATCAATACAAGTGTTACGTGTTAATCTTAACAATAAACTTATTTGATTTAAGAGGTCATTGTTTTTCTATAGCATCTTTTATAGTTTCTCTGTAGTTACCTTATATTTCTTTGAGTCTTTTAAGTGTCTACATCTCTTTAACAAATGGCAAGATAGTTAACAATAAAAATGCTTCTTTAGAATTAAAAACAGCAGAAGATAAAAATAAGCGCTAAAATAGTTTTGAGGGTCTGGCAGCTATAGAATGAAAACGTTCTAAATATACATAGTGTACCTAAATCTTTGTACATGAATTGAACCCAAGCCATGAATCGATGGTCAAGAACTTAACAAAATAGGTACACACCATACAATAAAAGATTATCAATTGTAGGAACATACCCCGGAAATTCAGAATACCCAAAAATTGCAGGAACAATGTCGTATATTATTAACCCAAAAATGTTTTACCAGCAAACATTTCACACCTACTCCGAAATCCCTGCTTCTACCTAAACCCATATGTATCGTAACCACATTTAGATTCATAGAACCAGTATGAACATAGACTCACAGATTTACTTGCAAAATCTGTGAGCCTATATTCCTGCAGCGGATATTTCAGATATTTCCGGTATCGCAACATGTGGGTCAGCAGAACCAAACCATATTACTTTATGAACTACCCTGACTACTAAAACGTGGTACAGATATATCGGTGGTAAAAATGAAACTGTATCACTCCGTATTTTTTTAATTTACGTTGAGGAAATTACTTCGTGTTCTAATACATGACCGTCCTGCGAACGCGCGATTATCATGAACATTTTTTAACTTGCCAAAACATTGGTGACTTAAAAAC
Organism: Eugnorisma glareosa; assembly: GCA_947578425.1. Taxonomy (NCBI): domain Eukaryota; kingdom Metazoa; phylum Arthropoda; class Insecta; order Lepidoptera; family Noctuidae; genus Eugnorisma; species Eugnorisma glareosa. Next base: position 13,874,416 of record OX387961.1, on the reverse strand, counting down.
ATGACGATCACGTTAATAAGAGATTAAGAGATCGATCGCTTCGGTTAGGTTATATAGGTTAGGGAGAAAGCACCTTTAATTAACGTGATGGGTTGTGGTGACACCGAACATAATGAACTCAAACTCAAAGCGTTTATTTCAATTATACCTTCGCAGGCACTTTTGAAAGTCAGAAAAACAAAGGCGAAGCTACAGTCACAGACACAAGGCATAATAACTTGTGAAAGTACTGTAGTTGCCCATTCCAAAGCGTAGATCTCTATGGAGAAGAATGGGCAAGAAACTCCATGGACACTCTTTCCAATCATAATATTTTTACAAGATCTTGGTTACATCATTCATGTTGACATTATACATATATGTGAGAACGAACAGACAATCGTTTATATTAAGAACATGACAATCGTTTATATTAAGACCCTCTTAGGTGTTGCTAACGTGTTACGGTACTAAACCACAACACGGTGACACTACAATGGATCAAAGGACACAGCGAAAAGAGAAAAAAAAAGCAACTTGGAAACGATGCGGCTGATGAACTTGCCAGAAGGGGATCCAGCACAAAAGCCTTCAGACCCGAACCCATTGTGCCCATTCCTTTCAAGCAGCTAAGGAGTTGGTTAAAGGATCACACTCAAACGCAAGCGGGAAAATGGTGGACCTCGACACCAGGGTGCAGGCAATCCAAGGAAGCTATACCATCCCTGGACTCGAAGCTACCCAAGCGCCTTCTGCGCCTGGACAGGCCTGCGACAGGTGGCAGGGACCATCACTGGACATTGCTCACTGAACAAACACTTCCACACCCTAAGTATCACTGATAGCCCCCTGTGCAGAACGTGCATGGAGGCGGAGGAAACGGTAGCGCATGTACTCCTCGAGTGCACCAGCGTCACCCAGATCCGCGAGGAGAATCTTGGAACACCGAGTTCTCTTGAGGATGTCCTGAGAAGACCGGGAAGTTTGATCTGCTTCTGGAGGGAGGTGGGCTGGTTGGAGTAACGGCCACCATGGCTCACGTACTATGGTCCACTTTAGGGACTAAGTGCGGAAGCTAAACACTGAACATAGAACATAGGTGTTGCTAAGCCAGTTTCGACCCGATTTACAAGTAAGGCAGCTTAGGTTATTTCCTCTATGACAAAAATATAAATAATAATCGGGGTCAATCATCTGATACCGGTTCATCCACTACTTCATTTCCTCATTTCTTTTTTTTTTTTTTTTTTTTTTTCTTTTTCTTCATTTTTTTTTTTTTTCTTTGAAATGAAGTGTACTCTATCCCTGTAGAAATAGAGTACACTTCGTTGCCTCTTTGAAAAAACATAACAATAGATAAAAATTCGGAGAATCAAACTTCTGGTCTCTATACCTAACTGAAAATATCCAGTTTTTCAAATTCAACTGATAATTCCAAAGATTAGCGCGTTCAAATAAACAAACTATTTAGATGACTTTAGATTTGTTGTTAGCACACACTCTGTGATCAAGTGTCTATCTATTACGGTTCAAAAGATACAGCCCTGTGACGGACGGGCAGCGGAGCCTTTTAGTAAAACGTCAAGTCAACGGGACCCCCGTTGACGCCCTTTGAATACAGAACCCTAAAAAAGAATTTGGTACACCTCAGTGCTAAAGAATGGCAAGCATACAAAGATACAAAGCGACTTACAATTTCTATTCAAACATCTCCTCTTCCACAAAGCACTGTCATAGACTTCCTGACAATTAATTCACTGGATCGACTATTAGGATAATTCGGAGACAACTGGTAATCTGAGCAGAATCTGTATTAATTAGTCTACACGTAGTTACGGATGGAGGAAGGAATACAAAAGAAGATATGTTCAATTGTGAATGTCAATTAGTCGGGATATGTGTCAGAGAAATTTACAAAGGAAAAGGTTTTGGTTCATTACAAGAGCCATATAAGTACCCATGTTTGTTGTACCCAGATTTTCGATTTGCTCACTTTTATTTCAAACCGTTTTTAATCATTCCACTTTTGCATTTAGTAGACCAAAGCGTTCTTCTGTGAGCTTGGTATGATTAACCATGCAAACCACAATATAGTGATGCGGCATCAAAATTTATCGATCAAATAAGCACTCAATTGTTCAACTAGAGTCCTTATAAATTATTCAGTTACAAGATGTTACGAAGTCAAAATCGAACGACACACCCTTTACACCGATCTATATTTACGTCAGTAATTAGCCAAGCTTTCAATTTGCCAACAGAACGTAGGGACGGCCACAAATACAGTTTCATACTAGTTCCACGAAGACATACTAGACAATACCCTTCGATTCGGAACATTTAACGCGCTAATTGATCATAAATTCCATGGTAACTAACCATTGTGAGCAGGGATCTTGTAAATGTATCTATTCTACCAAATATTAGTCGTTGGGAGATGAATAGTGAACGGTTTAATCTCCTTTAATGATATCCGCTTGTTTTCCGATACAGATATTCATTCAATATTTCTCTTAGTAGTTTTGATGTTAAGATCGAGTATTAACCCTGATGAGGTCTTGTCCGCACTATGGCCTATTTCTGTTGGAACTTAAATTTTGATTCGAGTTGTGTAATGCTTACATAAAAGGCCTACTAGTAAACAATAAGAATTCAACAAAAAATGTTTGAAGTAACAAGTGACTCATACAGACTAGGCTAAAAACAAAAATCCCGCCATCATTACTAAAAAGAAAAACCTGAAATACACACAAAAGGGCATAGAATTGTACAGAAACACTGAACCAGTATATCTTTGTATATTGCTACAAGTTTGACCCGAATAAAAAAGAATGTGACGAGTTCGGCTGTGTTGTTCGAAACAAAAACAAACTCGGGCCAAATCAGAAATAAAAGATAAATACGAGCCCGCACTTCAATAAGCCCAGCAAAGTTAAAATTTGAAAAAAAAACTTATTGGACGAAAGAGTCGAATTACAGAAACTCGTTGAAAAGGGTCAGATATCCTACGTACAATTATATTAATAAGGATCGCTGGCTGAAATTAAATCTCTTGGTACTCGTACATGTAATATTGTATTTCGGACCGATCAAAATTAAAACAAGTTAATTAACTTGCAGTTAATGGATGCACATTAATTACTTTGTGGTCATACTTTTATATTAAGTTTGCCATAAAATAACTCAAAAGCTAGGCCGTAATTGAGCAAATAAATTGATGTATTTATTTCATAACGTCGGCAAACTTTTATAGGCATTCACGGAGAGTTCGTTAAATTTTTTTATTATTTTATTAGGGATAGATCTAGAACAACAGGTATAATTTCGCAATAAAATTGTAACGATACACAAGCGTTTTGGGATGCCTACTAAATTATTATACTTATTCCCATTACGGCACTTGGTATATATACTGCGTGCTGATAAAATGATCTAATCATGATTTTATAACTTGAATATATACTTTTATCTAGACAAAGCGTCTGGCTGCTAGTATAAAATAAGAAAGAGTCAAAATTAAAAATGGAAAAGTAAATAATATAGCCAGCTATTTTATAGCCTTTAATTTTTTTGTGTTCGGGAAAACCTTCTGCTTCCTTTCGAGGAAACTTCACACAGTTTTTACAACATAACGAAACATTGTCATTTTTGTAGGTTTCATAAAGGATGTAGCAAGACCCTTAACGAAGCCGTCAACAAATCATAATGTACATCAAAATAAGTAACTTTACGCAAAAATTGTTGCAGGGAATGGATTTTATTTTTGGGTGAAAAATCACGTTTTACGGTAGGACTAAAAATGTAACGCACTCAAAACATTGTGCTTATAGATGGATTGAATAGTACAGTGTTCGTGGAGGTGTTTACAGTAAAAAACCTTAGGTTAAAAATATGTTTAAAAAAAAGGTGTGAAAAAGTTGGAACTTTGACCCTCAATATCTCCGTAACTAGAAGGTTCCCAGGTATGGTTTAGAACAAAAAATCATCGCAATGACTGGGAGAACAAGTGCCTTTCGACTTCGTAATGGGTCTTATTACGCCTGTGTATAAATAATTATATACATATAAAATCACACCTTTTTCCTACGGGGAAAAGAACTGTTGAGCAGAAAATGTGTATGTATGTAGTTTCTGCCTACCCTCATTTTAAAATAAACAGGGTGATTGGTTAATCGTGGGCAATACTCTAACCCTCCTATTAATAAACACAGACTAAAGTTATTCCAAGTTTAAACCTTTGAAAATGTATGGTTATTCCTTTGTTATTCCTGGTGTAATTTTATTCCGTGTTTATTAATAAGAGGGTAAGGGAGTGAAGTTATTATAAATATGAGCAACTTTTACTACGATTATGATTTTAAAAATTTGCTGTCGAGTGTTTTTTTTTTTTTCGATGTATGCGAACATTATTGTATGGAGCAGTTGACATTGCCTAACCTAAAAGTATGGTCCACGTTTAAAAAATAAATAAATGAATTGTTTCTTTGTTAAATATTAAAGCAAAAACACTGCGAATGCTAATGCAAGCTGTGCCTAGAAGATTGATTGATGCAAGTACTTGGTCCAGGACGAGAGGATTAGTTGCCGGCACGGTAGATAATGGAGGTATAATGCATTATGTCCGCTCACGACGTCCTCGAGTGGACTATCGAGTTGGAGGACGACGAATAATGATTGTCATTTTAGAATTATGTGACTATTGTGCAGGTGAATAACGGTATCGCATTTGCATAGCTATTTTACTACATTTTTGAAGGTAGATAAGTAGGGTATCCGTACTCCGAGGCGAAAGAAACAAACACGCTGCCTTAAATAATACTATATAAAAATATTCTCCTGCTATCGGATCAAAAATATATCAAACCCACAAAACTGCTACGTCCAATAGCCAGTACAGTAAATTAGGCCTGTTTTTATCTGGGTCATGTAAACAAAGAAAAATGTTACCTCTATCAAAACTGAAATCGAAAACATCGCCCGTCTCGTAAATGTCAATATTTTTTCGTTCAAAATGTTTAATAGTACCTTTTCTCCATCAATGTCCCAACTGAGTACTGCCGCGGGGTACGACCGGCCCGACGTACAGTTCAGAAATAAGGAGTCCCCTCTTCTGTTCTCTTGTTCGTTGCCTGTTATTCTTGGACCTTCTCTTGGTAAATCTGGGGAAAAAAACAATTGTTAAATACACTCATAGACACCTAACAAAAAGCTTGCTAACAAACTCTCTACTAACAAACATTTATCTTTTGGTAAGGATCCAAAAACGAGAAATAAACACTAGAAACGGGCTCAAAGAGTTGGAACATCGTGTAAAATAATCGAGCAACATGTAAAGTTAAATGACAAAAGACAATGGTTTTACATTTGTCGCATTTAGGGCCGGGAGCTATACTGAAACTGCGGTTGTAATACAAACTCCAAATTGAAATAATGGCCTCCTTCTGTTACGTATGCCTTTCGTCAAAGGGAATGAAATTGGAATTTTTGTGAAATTAAACTCGTAAATGAACGAAATAGATCATGACTTTACGAAGAAAACAGACAGAATTGTTCAAAATATACACTTGACTTGGCTGTGAGGAATATTATATTTTTGATGTTGATGTTATTGATAGACTAATGAATTTCATAGGAATTTAGAGATGCCACACAAACGTGTGGTACTGAACAATAGGTAGTGCTAAAACAATCGATACAAAAACACGTGGTGGTATATTGCACGTTTATGTACATAAATTTTAAAACGCTTGAAGAGCTGGTTATAAAAACCCACACGTGGCGATCGATCAGTGGTAACTAGCGTTGGTGGTGCCAGGTATTAAGCGGTAATTTCATGGATAGGTAACTATTATTTACAAAACGTGATCATTAGGGTTAAATTGTGATCATTTATTGTTCTGTCTGGACCATACCTTCTAGTTACGGAGGTTAAAGTTCCAACTTTTAACAAATTTTAAGTTTTTTTTTTAAATACTAGTTCTTAATGTTATAATTTTACTTGAAATACCACGACCCTCAGGCTTATTCACGGACAGGCGGCGCGTTGTGCGGCGCGGCCCGCTTTCAATTCAAACAATGGAAATGTATGAGAGCGTTTATGGAGAAGCGATTTTACGCGCGTTGCTTGAAATGCAGCGTTCTCGCAGATGACACCACCCCGTCGCACGCTGCGTTCAACACGCTCAAGCGGTGCAAGCGACGGCACACGCGCAAATACATTTATGCTAGATGAAACCGCCGCGTTGGACGTGGCGTTCAAAGCGGCGGTGTACGCGGCGTCACACGCCCACAAATAGAACTTGATAGTATGATTGTATCTTCGATTTGAATCGAACTAAAGATCGATTTTTTAAATAAATCGACAAGCCTTTTGTGCAAGATGCGCAGCACGTATTCCTTCCCTTCTCCTGCAACACCGCGTTCGCCGCAGCGTTGCCCGCCACACTCACACGCTACAAGATCCGCCGTTGCTACTGCCGCGACCACCGCGGCGGGCATTAAATACCTCCACGTCCCTCTTATTATTCAATGCATCCATCGACATTATGTTTTGAGTGTGTCACATTGAGTTCTACCCTAAAAAGTGACTTTTCACTCTAAAAAAAGTCCTTTTCTAGCAATATTTTTTGCATAAGGTTACTTAGTTTAATATACATAATGTTTGCTTGACGGCTCCGTGAAGGGCCTGTCTATATCCTGAATGATATGAATGGGGCATACCTTCTTTGAGTGGCAAATGTCGTCAAACGGTGCACAAGGAACTATACCTCTATGTTCCTATTACAATCATAACGTCCCGGGTAAAAACTCTAATATTATCCAGTTTTAATACAATAACAAACTGTGGGTTTCTTGTTTGATCCCGAGATCGACAAAATTGTAATTGGGTTTTCAATTAGGAAATTCACAGTTGCCCGGTTCGGACTTCCAATATCCAAGTCCAAATTTGAGCCTCTTAATGGCAGAAAGCTGGCCCTTATTATGTTAAAGATACTCTTTATATGGTTGCCTACCCCTTTTCAGGAATTGGGAAATACAGTTATTTTAACTAGATCACCGGTGGACTTGGTTAAAGGCTTAATAGCTTAGCAACTCGCTGACCAACAGACATGAATGAGTGTGTTTTCTTTCATGTTTCTTTCTTCCATGTGTTGCTGCAGAGTTTGTTGCGCAACGTCTACTCCCCAACTAGTATACTAGGAAGTGTGCGCTTGGGAGGACTGTTTCATGTAATTTTTGACATTCAAAAAGTGCTGATTTTCAGCCTACATACAGGGTGTAACAAGACCCTTCACGAAGCCGTCAACCAAGCATTATGTACATCAAACTAAGTAACTTTACGCAAAAAATATTGCTGGGAAACGACTTTTTTTTTTGGGTTGAAAAGTCACGTTTTACGGTAGGACTCAATGTAACGTACTCAAATCATCGTGCTGTTGGAGGGGTTGAATAGTACAGGGATCGTGGAAGAGTTTACAGCAAAATCTTACGTTAAAAACATGTATTTAAAAACATGAAAACGTTGGAAATTTGACCCCCAATATCTCCGTAACTAGAAGGTTCCCAAGAATGGTCTAGAACAAAAAAATGATTGCAGTGACGGAGAACAAGTGCCTTGCAGCTTCGCTAAGGGTCTTGTTGCACCCTTTATAACATAACATCACGCCTGTAATCCTCGAACGGTTAGGCAGAAGTGGATACAATAGTTCACCCATATTTCGCCCAGTTATGTTTCAAGTCCCATATAATAGGCGACCCTATTGCCATGAACTGAGCACAAATCCAGACTCCGTGGCTGAGACGGAGAAATTCTTAATTGAAAAACCCAATAACACTTTGCCCGACCTAGGAATCGAACCCAGGAACTCATGCTCAGCAGAGACCCACGAGGCAATAAATTTTCAGCCTAATTTAAATGTCTTTTGTTTATAAACGTCCGTAATACTTACATATGACTTCCATTCTTCCTTCGCCAGCTGCTGACGCGAAGCTCGGCGCTTCGGCTGACACCTCGCATCTGTATAGTCCACTAGATTTGAGCGTCACCTGATGCAAGATGACTCTTCTGTCATCTGACTTTTGTAACTGTTAACAAGAGTTTTCTGATAAGTATGTTTAGGTATTAAACCAACATGACAACTGACTTAAAGTATTGGATGTTAATAGTAAATAAGTAGTGGTGGATCGATTAGAACGGCGCACAATTATTGTTATTATGCTAACAATAATTGTGCGCCGGCCTCGCATGACGAGAACCTCGTGAAAGTCGAGAAAAATAAGCAAATCAAGTATCTTGACTTCGCTCGCGAAGCTGCCGACACGTGGGATGTGAATCCAGTGATCATTGTACTGATAGTCGTTTCAGCCAATGGCTTAAGTGGTAGTGTTATAAAGATTGAGAAACAACAGTGTAATCTTGTCTGTTTTGAGTTAGAACAATAAATTACTGTGAAACTTCCACGTCAATGACTTTCAATTATCTTCCCCACACAAGGCAACACAACACCAGGGACACATCTACCACATAACAGGAAATAGACTCAACAGGCAGCTGGATCAAGGGCTTGATTCAGAAAGCGGCAGCTGGACACGTCTCGTATTATTAGGAGTGTCCTCTTTCTGGAGCCCTGACTACCCGTAGCTTGGACTCTGTTCCCGATACCCGTGGGCTACAATTTTTTATATTTGTAAGGTTTATTTTTTAGATTGATTTTATATAGGAATGTTTAAAAATGTACAAGTAGGAAACGAAACATAAATTGTAACTATTGTTTGTAATTGCGCTGTATTGTATTTGTACTTGGTGAAGTTTATACAAAAAAAAAAACACAATTACGAAAGTGATTTCGTAAAAAAATACCGTAGGTTGAGAAAAACTTTGTATTTTAGTTTCCCTTTTCCCCAGATCGGTAAAGGGAAAGACGAAAATTTTCTTTAAAAAAACTGTGTAATAAGCTAATTTCAAGAAGTCATACAAAAGTTGTGCCATTTTACAAACGACCTCGTTCTCTCTTCAACTGTATCTACTTCGAGATTTTTTTCAAATTGCTCACTTGAAATGTTTCACCGCCTTTCACAATTTTGCTTTTATAAAACAATTTCCACATTAAAATGTTCAAAAATAGTGCCAAAGATCGCCGAGGTTTTGGAATGCCTGGAGCTAAGTGTTCGAACCGATAATTCCTGAGGCTTGATTCAGGTTAAAGTATTTTTAGAAGTTTAAATAATTAACTTTAGACCGTCACAAGACTCTAAAATTCTTTAGGTATTAGATTAAACCGGGTATCCATAATTACGTCATTTCAATTAAACTTGTACTGTCACTTACGAAATATCTTCCGTGATTAGCACCATGATCGCAGGATGACTCATGGCGCTTGCAAAAGCGTCGAAATATCGGGAGCTCAGAATAATCGATAGTCACGGTAAGTAAAGTCACGGGATAATTATATCGTAAGTGACGGTAAAAGTTTAGTTATAAACTGTGAAAGCTTAAAAATAGTATTTCAATTAAAACTACAATGTCTAAAAGTAAAACAACAGAAATGAGTGACCTCAAATTCCCGTTGTATCACGTCCATGATCAATAAGGAAAATGGAATCTAACTAAATCGCCCACTACAAGTAATTTTGTTGAGCACGTTTCCACTAGCTTAGACGATATAGTATTCCTCAATGGTCTCGTATGGATTGTGAGGCTTCGGCTCATTTCTATCCCGATCTTTTGTCAGTGTTCGACGGCGTCCCCTATTGTGCTGCCTGAATAGATAACCACCCTATATAACCTCTTTAAAGAATGAGATTCCAAGAAAACCTTTCAAATTACACCGATAATTTGCCTTATGTATCACATTTCGTAAATCTGAGCCATTTATACAACCATTTCCTTTAAAGTTGACATTGATCTGATTTTTGTCGACGACTACTTATTCATAAAATAATTTGAACTTCTCAGAAGGTTAATGGGGCTCATTGAGCAAAAGAAACCTCAATTCGAAATGGCTTTTCAAATACATGATGGTAAGACAAAATGACTTACCAATAGTAAAAGCTTTACAGAGGAATATCAAAGTAGACATGTTTTCGTCGACTTCTCGACATTACAAAGGAAATTCATAAGATGTGCTCCAGACATTGTGGTTAACTCCTTCAAATTAGCTGGCATCATTTACAGACGTTCAATTATATTCAGTAAATGAATACCTACCTAGGTACTCCAGAAATAAGACTGATCGCTTTTCATTGGAGTACGGTATCAGATTTGGATTATGTAATTAATTTCGACAATTCTAATAAATGTCTTGAAAGTGAGAACGACTTGATTACATTTCTGTTGTCAAACAGAATTTCTAAGTCACTATTATGTACGGAATGGGTCTCGCTCGGTTATATCATAGGCACATGAGACAGCTCAAGGAAGGAAGGAAGGCAAACTAGACAAGTAGATTTTCAACGTATAAACGTTTTGTATTTCTAAATGATTTTCAACTGGTTTGACAAAAGCCTTTCGGCAGCATTTATCACTTTTTCATTTATTTATGTTATTTTTTTAACATTTCTTAAAAAAACCCTATTCAAAAAAACATTTTTTTTTTTTTAATAGATGGCCCATTGGCATCAGGAACAAGGTTCAGGCTGCGAGCGGTCAGGGTTCCAAAGAGGACCTTGTCACTATGTGTACCGTATCCAGGAGTATTGCTTTCTGAATCAAGCCCTTGACCCAGCCGCGCAATGAGAGTCTCCTAAGGTGTTAGTCGAGGCACTTTGCTATTAGTCCATTAAGAGTCCACGTCCCATATGTCGACAACCTCGTGTGCTAAATCAAGATACTTAATTTTTTTATCATTCCCAGCTTTCACGAGATTCTCGTCATGAGGGACAGTAACATTATCACTTTTTCATTATTATTATCGCTAGACTTATTGTCACTTGGTTAAGATTTCCAGATTTTCCTCTGAAGTTGTCAATACATCGGCAAACATCTTGATGTTGCACAGTCGGCGTTAATAAATTACTTCAAAATACCAACGTGTAAAAATGTAAAGATATGACAAGAACTTAATTAAAAAGCCTTGAGTATTATATCTTATCTTGCTACTATTATAAATGCGATAGTTTATGAGGATGGATGGTCGGATGTTTGTAACTCTTTCACGCAAAATCCGGAGTTGGATGAAACTAATCTATCTGGCACAAAGATACTTTAAACCAGGATCAACACTTTGGATGTTTTTTATCCGGTAGTACCCGTGGGACCGATTACCGAACTCCATATTGAAGCCGCGGGTATGAACTATTTCATAATATGAAATACATAGCCTAAATTACACAAAGAAACCAATCTTTCTGCCACCGTCCCATGTTACGAGAGGTCGGCGCAACACGTTTGTTTCTTCCATTTTCCGTCACGCTATCATTTACTAATTTTTCATCTATATCATTCCTCAAACAATCCATCCATTATATCCTTGGTCTTCCTCTGCATCTCCATCCATCAACATTTATATTCATCACTCTTTTAGTCACATTGGATTCGTCCTTCCTCAACTACTTATATTTTATGATCCAGAAACCAAACTGTCCAACACAGTTTCATCATCTCACACATGTCCGCCTACAATAGGCTTAATGGTTACTTAAAACTTAAACACCAAACTTACATCAACTTTGATCCCTTCCAATTTGTAGGCGTGCTTCGGGGGATCATACTTGGGCATGTACCGGTAGAACTCTTCATTGTCTCTGTACCATTTGACGGAGTACAGATTGTCTTCACCCAGTTCGTAATCGCACTCAAACTGGGCAGGTTGTCCTCGCACTCTGTATGTGGGGACTGTTACACGGACGATCTTTAGCAGTAATGACTCTGGAACAAAGAATTAATAATTTTATAAAAATAGAATAACAAATGAGCATCATGTTTAAAAATAGGCAGTCCACGACCTAACCGATGCGAACGTTACGAATATGTTCGTTTTCGTGGTTGCTCCGGCAGGGGGCGTTTGCTCAGTTTTCCGAGTAAATGAGTGACATTATGAACGCTACGATCGTGTATTCGCGCAACTGATTGCTTTGGTTAGAATGCCGGCTTAGATACTTTAAAAAGAAATCGTTATTTTATATTCGTAGTACTAATGTAGCTGCCAAGACTTTACACGTTTCCTGTGAAGTTGCACAATTGTGAAGTATCAATTGAGTCGGCTTCTATTGATACCTAGATATTCAACAGTTCACGTAGGTGTACGTTATAAATAACCTTACTCAAGAACATAATAAGCTGATTTAGATGTTTTTAGCTAGTCTTCAATCTTCCTACCGTATTCCGTCTGAAAATATAAGGGACCTGCCTGCCATTGATAATGTGAAAACGTTACCCCTATCCATCTACGAAATGGGATTCCATTTGTGTGCGTAAAAAACAAAATTCGGGAAGTTTTTAGCGCAGAAACTACTATATGTATAACTAGCAAACCGCCCCTGATTCATACGGTTTTTACTTGAGAAGACACGCGACTTGTAATGTGTGAATATTTATAGATTTTTATTTAGGGTTCCGTACTTGAACTTGAAAAAGAAAAAATGGAACCCCTTATAGGATTACTCGCGTGTCAGTCTGTCTATCTGTCCGTCTGTCACGTGCAATTTACCCCGAAACTCTTGGCCCTGCTGTCTCTACATAGATAGCGATCGCAAAACAACCGAATAACGTTGGTCGCAAAGCAATAACGATGCGGATTTCAGGTGGACATGAGCCGGTCACGACCCACCCGGCATTGTCGGCTTCCACCTTAAATCCGCATCGTTCTGACTGCGACCGTATTCGGTTATTTTGCGATCGCTATCAATGTCGAGACTGCAGGGCCTGGACCGATTGAGTTGAAATTTGGTACAAATATGGAAATCGGTGACCCAAAGACGGACGTGGAACGTAAAACAATAAATTTTATACATGGTGGACGTGATTTTATAGACGTTGCGTTGGAAGGCCTCCCACTAGGTGGACCGATGACCTGGTGAAGGTTGCGGGGATCCGCTGGATGCGAGTTGCACGGGACCGGTCAGTGTGGCGACACTTGGGGGAGGCCTATGTCCAGCAGTGGACGTCTTTCGGCTGAAATGATGTTGATGAATGATGATACATGGTGGTAACTTTTGGGGGGTAAATTAGAAAATGAAAAAAATAAGTTTTGCATTTCAATTGAAAGGGCTCATTGTGAGTATTTCAAACGAATATATTTTATTTTTAAGATAAATAGTTTTGAATTTATTTAAGAAAATAGGCGAAAATTGGACATTCCCCTCCCCCCCTTAACTCCGAAACGACAGAGCCAAAATTTTTGAAAAATATACAATAATAGTTTTTTGCCTTTAGATTACAGGAAAATCTATAAGAAATCGCGAGTCGAACTGGCACTGGTCCGGTTTTTTATTCAATAAACAGACCACACAAACCAGCGTGGGTTAGCAGTGCTATATAGAACAGCAAACGTTTTTGTAATAAGTACATAAAATATTTCTACATCGGAATGTTACACACGTATTTCTTAACACTACAGGTACCTAGAAGTACGACCTATTTCTAAAGTGGGATAAAAAAGAGTTAATATTTTATTGCATGGCGAAGTACCACAGTTTTTTATGACGACTTCAAAGTTTTATTTCAAAAGACGTTTCAGAGAAATCTTGATTATTTTCAGATCTTGGAGTTTCTAGTTTGCCACTATTTTGGGTTTACTAACTTTTACTGTTTTCCAGTACCAATATAGGTGAGGTAGGTCACACAGCCGTGACCCAAAGAGATTATTTTTATCAATGTACTGGTCGAAGTCACAATATGCTTTAATGTTGACAGTACTTTCGTACAAAATTACAATAAATGATAATGACAAACCCGTCTATTATAGACAGTGTCTACATAATTGGAAATTCCATTAGCCTGGCTAGCATAATCAGCCTATAATGTTCCCACTGTTGGGACACACGGCCACCTCTCTATGAGAGGCTATAATCCAACACGCGGGCCTAGTGCGGATTGGTAGATGTCACGTCTTTCAAATTTTCGGTTCTAGGACATGGCGGTTTCCTCACGAAGTTTTCCTTCACCGTTTTTGAGAGCAGTGGTGATGAAATAAATTACACAAAGTATTGCGCCAGCCTAGGTGTGAACCCACGACTTAAGCGAAGGACAGGATAGGTACACATGTCGACGAGTTTACGCTTAAAGTAAAGTAAAATAAATAAATAACATTAAAAACCTGAACTAAAAGAAGACTTGAAACTTTGACCCCCAATATCTCCGTAACTAGGAGGCTCCCAAGTACGGTCCAAAAAAGACGGAGAACAAGTATCTTTCGGCTTTGTGAAGGGTATTTTTACACCCATTATAACGAATGACATTCTAAAGATTAAACATGCCTATAAGATACAGCCTACACAACTATTAACACGTAGCTACAACCATATCGTGCAGCCCGCCGGCTGTAAGGCAATACAGTGGCAAACTGCCAGTCCATCGCACAATGATGGTAGTCTGTTACGACAGTTACGCCCTCTATACGATGGTAGACAGTGATTGGTATACAGCCTGTATGTTGTTGACAGGTACGGAGAACAAAAGAGAGAGGTGTGCAGGTAGGGGATTACAGCAGCACCTATGTGATGACTACATATTTTGGGCAAGTCTTGTGAAACACTTTCAATCGCCATCCTTGCTTCGGTGAAGAAAAACATGGTGAGGAAACCAGCAAAACCGAGAGATATTTCTCGACTGCATGTTAAGCCAAATCAGAATAAGAAATTTTATTTGCTCAAACATGTGTATACATACAGAATTAAAATAATACATGCATGCAAGATCAGTATGGTGGCTCACGACATGTCTGCCATGTCTCATGGCGTGCAAGTGTATTCGCCTTCCGAAGGACGTCAAAGGGGTTTGAATTTAATGGCCGGCCTAACTTCCATTTTTTTTTTCAAAGTTGCTACCACGCATAAAACCTATATTAATCGATAGCTAGTATCAATACAAACAAGTTTTGTATGAGACAAAATGTTCTAAAGTGTCACGTTTCAGAAATATGAGCTATCAAAGTTAAAGTCCATTCACCGATGGCATCTTCATAACAACTTTGATTTGATGAGCCACGCATCCAATCTGTCATGGCTTATCACAGCAAATTGTGACAAAGAAATTGAAAATTGCTTCACTCGGGCATAGTAATATCTAATATTTTTCTTGCTTGTACAATATGTAACAGAATAAACCCAAAACCTCTTAGAGGAGTCATTGTACTTATTATTATGAACAAGTTTCACTATGGGAACAACCCCGAAATCGCGAAAAAAATCAGCTGTTCAGTACATTTTGTCGAACCATGCGCACAGAAATGTATGGGGCAGACGAATTTTTTTTTCGCGATTTCAGTGTTGATCCCATAGTGAAAGTTGTCCATAATGATGAGTGAATGACTCCTTAGGAGGTTTTGAATTTATTCTGTTACACGTTGTATACCGAATTGTTTTTGTGTGTACTTACCGATACTTGTTTCATCTTTCATTAAACATGTATAACGTAACTTCCAAAGGTGACATAGACAACATCAATAAAATATTGTAAGTGCCCATTAAATGTTGTGAAAACACTTATTAGATTAAATATTTGATGATAATACTTCAGTTTAAACCTCGACTTTCTAATTACTCAGACAAACCACTAGACTGTAAAAGAGACGAGGGAACATAATTCCTAGAATTTTGAGGTTAATAATAGTGACGAATAGGTTGTATTAACGTAATAAATGCTTTATAATATTAGTATAAATATAGATATATTGTTACTACTTACATATATTACTTAATGTTCTGGACTTCGATGAACTCGGGGCCGAAAATGGCCACTTTATCGGAATCATAATACGAATGACATTAAAAACTAAAAACTCTTAAAATGGACTTTGTGGTCATAACCATAAAGACCATTTTAAGAATTTTTAATTTTTAACGTGATTCATATTATTATTCTGATAAAGCTTCCATTTTAGGCCCCGAGTTCATCGAAGTCCAGAACATTAAGTAATATATGTAAGTAGTAACAATATATCTATATTTATACTAATATTATAAAGAGGTAACATTTTTAAGTTTGTATGTAGGGGGTAATCTCTGGATCTACTAGACCGATTTTGAAAATTCTTTCACTAATAGAAAGCTACATTATCCCCGAGTGCCATAGGCTATATTTACAACGTGCCAATGGGATAATTTCCGACCAAAACGCGAGCGAAGCCGCGGGCAACAGCTAGTAAATAATATTTGTGTATCATGCCCAAGAAAAAAGTGTATTTTGCTTGCGTTACGGGTTTCTGAATTGAAAATTTGAAGATGTAAAATTTACAAGTTCAACTTGAGGTAATTTCAGTCCACAAAGTAAACACTTAATGCAAAAGTAGAGTATAACAAGTTCTCAATTCACAAACCGGGTGTTAGTCCACTAAAATCCATTCCAATATCATCAACAAATCACGTGTTTGGCCAATCCAAATCGCTATGGAATGCTTCAATCAAATTAATATCAAATGGGCAGCCGTCACTTGTTTTCGTTTTGGTATACAGGTATTCATAAATCAATCGAATGGATTGGTCATCATAAATGCAGCGTGAGCGATTCAGTCATTACTAAACAGAATTTAACCATTATCGAGTACGATTTTCTAAACTCTGTTTGGTTATTGGTTTTGCTTAAAAAAAACACCGCCACAGTGCCAGTCGGACTCGCGCATGAAAGGTAGCAGGGGAGCCCCCTTCAATTTATTTTTAATATCTGTTGTAATATTAGCAACAGACACACATTCCATTTTTTTTTTTTTGTTTTTTTTTTCCTTTTCCGTTTCCATTTTATTACACATTCTGTGAAAAATTCAACTGTCTACCTATTACGGATCATGAGATACAGACCGCTGACAGACAGACGGATGGAAGGACGGACGGACAACGGAGGCTTAGTAATAGGATCCCGTTGGTTATCCTTCGAATACGGAACCCTACAAAACAACAATGTAGAATAGCGTTAAGATAATCTGTTTAAAACAGATGTGTAAAATGTGTATTGTGTCGATTAAAGAAAGTAATGCACTACTGCTACGACGTAGCAGTTACTACGCGACTACGTGACTACGCGATTTCGCTGCTACGCGACTTCACGATTTTACTGCTACGCGACTACGGTTCTACAGCAATCAAGTGATTCTTATAATACGATACAATTAAATGTGTTCTGAAAAGTTTTAAATAGAAGCATAGATTAGCCTTTGTATCGACTGCTCTCACTAAAAATATTTGTAACACACCATCATCGGTTAGGCACTACATTACTACAATTTTTTTTACTTTTCCTACCGACATTTTGAAAAAAAAGAACCGGGCAAGTTCGAGTTGGACTCGTACACCGAGTGTTCCGAATAAACTTGAAGGTATTTTGTTATTAAACTACATATTTACGGTTTTCAGATTTCTTCCTTAACATGTGCTTTGAGACATTGCTTCTTGCCAAATATCATGATTCTAGGTCAACGGGAAGTACCCGTTGTCCTAGGTCCTAGAACCCCTGTACTAGTGTAGGTTTTGATTCCCTTGTGAATCGCAAAATATGAGACATAAATGGTCATATCTTTTAATCGCGTTGACTTAAAAGTTTGATTTTTTTACTGTTCCAAGGATTAGCAGATTTGAAATTAGTTTCAACATGATACCTTTACGCGTTTATGATTAAAAAGGTCTTAACAGACGGACACACTGCTGTACAGTGTTCCGTTTTTGCCGACTTAGGTACGGGACCCTAAAAACGCAAAAATGAACGTATTTTCTACATTCATATCACCATCTTTTTTATGAACGCGAAATCGTATGCTTCCTGTATACGATTTCGCTCTGGAAAACAGGTCATGCATAAACGTTTATACCTCCAAATATAAAAATAAAAAAAAACATTCGGTAGCAGTAAACATATTTACATGCAAATAAAATCGTCCAATTGTATGTCATATTAAATCAAACAACAAATTCATATTGTCGTATGAACATAAATGGAATCGAGAAACCGCTGATATGTCGTAAATCCAATAGAAGACAGTTCGTGTAATACTTTCGATATTTCTTCACTATAAATATTATTGGGGACGTTTCTTGTATAGAATAAATATCGTAGCTCAAATGTTGGGACAAGTATGACCTTTTAAATAACAAGTAAGTACATTATTTTGTCTGGCCAATCCAAGTATTTGGAGGTTATTATCAGAGCAACAGATAACGTGGGTAAAAGTTTACTATAAAAACCTACCAATTATAAAGGAACTATAGGTATTGGGTAAGGATATCTATGCAATCACTAGCTTATGCCCGCGGCTTTACCCACGTCGAGTTCGCAAATTGTCCCATGTGATCATACTACTGGGATAAAAAATATCCTATGTCTTAATTCAGCTTATAAACGTATTCATCAAACTACGTTCAGTGGTTTTTGCGTAAAAGAGTAACAAATATACATCCATCCATCCTTATAAACTTTCGCATTTATACCACAGAAAGATATTAGTAAGATTACTTCAATGAACTATGCATTTGGTAATTCACACGAAACACATGAACTTTGGGATATTAGCAACCTGGAGTTTGGTAGAGCAACTCTAATCATCATCATCTGCCTAGCCTTTTCCCAACTATGTTGGGGCCGGCTTCCAGTCTAACCGGACGCAGCTGAATACCAGTATTTTACATGGAGCGACTGCCTATCTGACCTCCGCAACCGAGTTAGTACTGGGTAATACGATACCTCTTGATAAGACTGGTTGTCAGACTTTTTGGGCCACTGACTACCTGTAACGACTGTCAAAGATCTACAAATGACAGCCGGGACCGTGCCTTCCTAGGTACGCAGGAAACTCGGTATATGGTAGTCAGTTGGTCACCCATCCACAGACCAACCTAAGCAAGAACGGCTTAACCTAAAGATCAACCCGAGCAGCTGCTATTATTCAGCGATGAGCTACATCACGGTTAAAAAGATATAGCCCTGTTTCGAACAGTCAATCATAAAGACAGTCCCTTTGGGTACTAAATTCTAAGAACCATAGTACAATTTTCCATCTAGCACAAAACACCAGCAGTCCAGCACGCACAACCGTGGCAAAAACAAGTGCTAAAATAAATATAAATCGTTGACACCAACAGTTGGAGCCACGCACAACTCGCACCTCCCTATAACGTAGTTAGTGAAGTTTGCTATCAACTCCTAACTGTCCTTCCAACCCTTGATTTATAAATTAACTGTCGTCTACGCGTTAAATCGCTAACTATTTGATTTGTTATCTTCTGTCATAATGTTAGATTTATGTGGTATTTAATAGTTTTGTCGTTGACTTTGATAAAGGCTTGTGTTTCTTGAGTAGAATGTCTGTGTATTAGGTTGTCTATTTGTTGTTTTTGAAAGCACAACCTAAGTTTCCATACCTAACTTGATTTACACATGTACGTAATTTACATATCATGCTAGGTAAATTGTACGCACGTGTGATTTCGCAAGAAAAGCGGTTAACAATTTTGTAGCGAAAAAACGTTTGCATTCGTTTTCTTGAGATTATGGCTGTCGATATAGACCTATATGACTGTCTTCTGGCCGGGTCTAGAAATGGCTCCTATAAATAAAACAAAACTCTCTCACATACGTTCGTTCGTTCTCCTGCGTTTATCCCAATTTATTTGGGGTCGGCGCAGCATGTCTTCTTCTTCCACACTTATCAATTACTCGTCATCTCATCAGACACGTCCTTTCTTACCATATCATCCTTAACACAGTCCATCCATCGTTTCTTTGGTATTCCTCTGCTCTTATAGCCATCCACATTCATACCCAACCCCTTCCTCACGACATTTTCCTCATTCCTCCGCATCACATATTTCCCTACTATCTACTTGTAAAAACATTGTAATATAACGAAAATGTTAAACCGGTTTGATCCAGTAACTTTTGTCACCAGAACACTGAAATATGACTCATTCCTACATTAAAATTCTCTGTCAACACGTACCATTTCAGATTTCCCAACGTACCTTCAACATTTTAGACGGACGCTTCTCATTTAGGTATGCGCAAACTTTGAAACAGAATTATTAAAATACTTTTAAACGTAATCTACATAGTTTAATTAATTACATGTTTTTAAAATTTACTATCGAACAGGATTGCGAGGCAGAATAAAAAAGTAGTTAACAAGGCGAGGGAGATAGAAACCGCCCAACTTACGTAAGCAAGATGTATGGAAAGTCTAAAAGTTAGACGTTTGAAATATTAATTCCAGAACCAAATAACGATCCCGGGGCTTTAATAAAATATTATAATTTTCTAAGAAACGAAAGAGAGATAGTTTTGCAAATATATCCATCTCGCTTTATTTCCCCAGAGGTAAGCTAACTGGACTTTACCACAATCATTCGGGACTAACAGAAGCGAGACCTTGTTAAACCGAAACAAACTTGTACTGTTTAATCTTTGAAAGTCTCGCCTTCGAGTTGGTGATACCAAGACGTCACTAAGGTAACTTTATTGTTTAAAGCCAGTTAATTAGTGGGAGGTAGCGTTGTCGTGCTCATTCGTTAGTTTTCTTCACACTTTTAACAACGTTTAAGTACCTACAACTGCAGTGCAGCACGATTGTAACGTTAAAGATTTTATGGATACCACTGGCTTGGAAATGGAAATTATTTCTTACTTGAATTAACATTTGCACGTAGCACGAACAAAGTTACGGCTGAAATCAACAAAAAGTATCATAGTAACCTAATTTAGTGAGTTAATAAATTAGTGTGGTCCATCGATTTTGAACTCTTTCATGTTGGGAGAGGGAGAGTTTTCCCGCGCTACGTTTGGGGGACATCTTAACTTTCTATGGGTCGCGGGAGGGTCATAAGTTCCCGTGGTTTATGGCTGTACACTTTGGCTTCACAGCCGTGCAGTAGTGGGATTGCGCCTTCAGTCCCGGATGATACTCGGAATGATTTTTAATTCATTATGGTAATACCGTAGCCCTTTTATTGAGATATTCTCTCAGGGTTTATTCGTATCTTTGTAGACTATTTAATCCATTAACTCTCAAATTAAGCAGAATTTTAGCTGTGTATAAAGGACGCGGATAATTAACAAGGAAACGCCTCTCAAAGTTAACTTAATTTCGTTATTACAGCCAGATTAGTTACTCAAAAGCAATGAATTTTGCCTGAGTACAGTCAGTGACTATACTTAGATAGAATCACTACAAATAAATCCATTTTCTTGGTTCAAAAGTGCCCAAGCAAGCTTGAAAGAGTAATTTATTTACTTCTACCTGATTTTTTTGAGACAGAAAAATGCTTTATTTGATGTTTTCAATCTCGAGCGATTGCTTCGAACTGATTTCTGGAAGGATAAAATAATATTCAGGATTATTTCATCCTAACTTTGGACCCAGAACGTTGCTGATCCCCTACAATATCTAAATTGAGCCTACAGACAAGCTCTACCAAAATACTCGATGGTCAAGGTTGAAGGTATTTCTATAATTACTTTAGGGTGGCATAAATAATTATACTTGTAGGTAAAATAATGACATTACATAGAGTACGACAGAGGTTTACAAATAATATTATATGTAACTAGTTACCTGCCCTGGCTTCGCACGGGTGCAATGTTTTACATAATAAACCTTCCTCTTGAATCAATCTATCTATTAAAAAAACTGGATCAAAATTCGTTGCGTAGTTTTAAAGATCTAAGCATACATAGGGACAGACAGCGGGAAGCGACTTTGTTTTATATTAAGTAGTGATGTGCATGTTATAAAAAGAAAGCTATATCAAGACTAGCAACGTCGATTGGGTAAATGAGGGTGATTAATTGCAGATAATCCATGCCTAAGTAAATCTATCACTTCAGCTGAACGGATTGGCAAACTGCTAGGCCAAGGCCTGAATTAGACTAGGTTAGGTTACTTTCATCCGAGTAACTATGTTCACGTTGCTGTGGGATAAAATACAATCCATGCAGACGAAGCCGTGACCAAAAGCTAGTACATAAAAATGATTGTACCGGCCAAGAACTGACCGAATGGAAATCGTTGCAACAAAACGTCGTCTTTTTGAGTAATACACAAGGTCGAAGGCTAGTGATGTTTTGTTTCGGTTTTAATGATGAATAATGAAATTAAAGAAAAACTAATTGTTTGTACAACACAAAAAACAAAGAGTAAAAAATATGTCATATAAAACTTGAACCCATGGTTTTTTGCCACACCCAGGAATATTCTGTCACAATAACAGTAATATTGCTTCTTCTTCATCAGATGAACTACTTGATCCATTTACCCAATCTTCTTCAGACATCGTGCATAAGAATTGCTGAGTACGCAAAGGACCGGTGCGTTGCGTGCGTACCACGTATGCGTAAGCGTAAGCGTACACGTATGCTTAACCCAGTGTGTCAGAGGTTCACGCGCGTCACCACGCGCGTGTACACGTGTACGTCACGCCACGCATCTGGTCTGACCAGGCCTTTAGATTGACATCGAATTTGACCCGACTTGAAAATATTATTGTTTTCCTATAAAACTCGGCGAGAGGCGCGACTACGACTCGCACATGGCCGGTTTTTTATACATTTGAATATTGCGTAAGTGTTAAGGATTTTATCCTCGTGACTGTAGAATACAAAATCAAAAATTCATCATCATCATCTGCCTAGCCTTTTCCCAATTATGTCGGGGTCGGCTTCCAGTCTAACCGGGTGCAGCTGAATACCAGTATTTTACATAGTGCGACTGCCTATCTGACCTCCAAACCCAGTTAGTTTTGGGTAATACGATACCCCTTAATAAGACTGGCTGTCAGACTTTTTGGGCCACTGACTACCTGTAACGACTGTCAAAGATCTACAGATGACAGCCGGGACCAACGGCTTAACGTGCTTTCCGAGGCATGGAGGAAACTCGGTATGTAATGGGAGGTCACTCATCCACAGACCAACCTAGGCGAGCACGGCTTAACCTAAAGATCGACCCCTGCGGCTGTTATTGTTTTGCAACGAGCTCCACAAAATCAATGGACCAAAAAATAAGAAACTATTTCCTACATTGAAACCAGATCAAAGCCCGTATATTTTATTTCCAGGAAATATCTAGCTGTCTTCTATTTACTGTAAGCACACAAAGACGTCATCTAGTGAAGCCAGTTTAATCAACTTTAAATGCTTTGTAATTGTTAAAAGCCGCCTTGTAATATCCTGGAGGTGGTGCTATTTCAAGACGGGTGCCTGACCTGTCAAATAGTCTACGTCAATAGGGGATAATTAGCTTTACAGCCTATTTTTCTAAGAATAAACAATTTACTATCCAGTTCTTTATACACCTTAGTTAATATTAAATTAATTTGCTGTCTTTTGACGTTTTTCTTTTCCTTTTAGTGTTCAATTTCATTATTTTGTTTTCCTTGAAAGTTTCGTGTTTTTTTCACGTAATTTCTAAGAGTTGTCCGAGGTTAATGATCTGTAAAGACTAGGTTTTAATTTAGACTTTCTTACCAAAAGGCGGAACACAATTTCAGTCATTTGAAAAACTATACACGTTCATGTACTCGGTAATGAACACACTTCATCAATTCACCATTTTTACAATTGTCAAAGAATGACAGCAGTGATTTGAACTTAAATCTTCTTCTTCTTTATGTGGCTAGTCCCTAACCTGCAGCTGTCAGAGTTCTTATGCCACCCATAGGCCTCTGACTTGGCTTTACATGCCGTCGAGAAATATCTCTCAGGCATGCTGGTTTCCTCACGATGTTTTCGTTCACCGAAGCAAGTGATACAATACACATATGAATCCGAAAAACCCAGAGGTCTTACATAAATACGGACTGTATTTAAGTTGGAAGACAATTTGCCTAGCAACTAATTTTCCTGGCTATACATAAGCATCATATTCATATTGAGCTTTGATTTGAAGGTGTTTTGTGATGTAACCTGTAATAGCAATTATAGTTTTGTACCAAAGTTAAAATTTTCGTCATTTAATTATTGGAACGGAACCAATCGGAATCATAGAATTTCTATTATATACGGATCTCTAAGCCGTGGAAATTTAATATACTTAAGTATCTGTTATCATTTGAAAATCGAGTATAAGAAGATGCGGGCGTGGGTGGCGTTCAAACATTATATTATACGATGATTTTAAAAGAAAGATACGCTACTTTCATACTAAGCGGCGTTCAAATATCGTTGTGTTGTTACGACTGCGATAGATAATACGGAACGTGTGATACAGAAAGAGATAGCTATCGCGCTTGAAGTCCTTAAATTACGACAATTAGCTTCCTTTTTCTGCAACAATTTGCGCGCGCTAGTGCCATACTCTACTTCTTTTTCCTTATAATATCATTGATATTATCTAGTATGTATATTTATTCCAAGGAAAAAGTTATACAACGTAAGTACTGACCAACATTACCAACAGACTTTTCTTTTTAACAGTTGTTTGCCTGTAAACTTTGTTCAAGTCTAAAAAAACAAGTGACAAACTTTTTCAGTCCACTCGTGGAACATTTTTTAGTTAAACTTTTTTTTTTTGGAGTAAAATAATATTTTTCCGAGTAACAGTTCGAAATCAACTCTCCAAACAACTACAAACATAACTACGCAACAAAAACAAGTTTTTAAATTTCGAAGTGTTACAGTTATAAAAAAAACAACTGTTTATATCCCACAAAAAAAGCATAAAAGTCAACCAAGTAGGTTATATTAACTGTCTGCTCCCAGCCGGTGGAATATCGACCTGTCACAGCTTATTTACAGCTATTTTAACTTCGCTGTGTTGGAGTACAAATAGACCACTCCATCACTCCTCGAGGGAGACGTAAAAGTGACTAGCGGGTTGAATCAGGAGCGAGGAGAAAACTACCTGTGTATGTAATCACTAACTACCAATAAAGGTTTTTGCAATAACAGTAGGGATTTAATATTACCCATGCATTATAATTTAGAATTTTCTTGCATTGTCTAGAAAATGAATGGTGAAGGTCAGACCACATCACATCGGTCGCTTCAGGTTGTGAACAGCACATTGTTATTTAATCCAAAAAATCAAATGCAGAAAACGGTGATCAAGGATTAATTAAGTTAGAGTATAAGAGTAGCGAGATACAGGGTGTAATAAGACCCTTAACGAAGCCGTCAACGAAGCATTATAATGTGTACATCAAACTTCATCAAACTCATCTAAGTTACGCAAAAAATATTGCTAGGAAACTAATTTTTTTTTGGGTGAAAAATCAGGTTTACCGGAAGGACTCAATATAACGTACTCTAAACATTGTGCTGATTGAATAGTACGGGGGTCGTGGGGGTATTATAAGTAAAAATCTTACATTAAAAACTTGTATTAAAAAAGAAAACTACTGGAAAAGTTGGAACTTTGACCCCCATTATCTGCGTAACTAGAAGGTTTCCAGGTATGGTCTAAAACAAAAAATGATCGCAATGACGGAGAGAACAAGTGCCTTTCGGCTTCGTTAAGAGTCTTGTTACATCCTTTATACGGTTGAGTACATCATCTGCCTAGCCTTTTCCCAACTATTTTGGGGTCGGCTTCCAGTCTAACCAGATGCAGCTGAATATCAGTATTTTACATAGTGCGACTGCCTATCTCACCTCCACAATTCAGTTAGTACTGGGTAATACGATACCCCTTGGTAAGACTGCTTGACAGACTTTCGGGCCACTGACTACCTGACAACTGTCAAACATCTACAATGAGGGCTATCATTTTTGAGCTCACCAGATGGCGCCACTGTTGCTTATGGTGATGTCAATAATTCTTTTTTTACTTAAAAGTACCAATAATTTCATAACAAGTAAATTTTATTACATATAACAGCATAGTGTAAACACCAGATACATTTATTAACAATATTCTCCCTAAAATTAGCAAGGATGAAACATTTAAAAATCATTTTACCTCCAAGTACAAATAAAATCCTTAGTTGCTACTTAAAATCTTCATGTCATAATTAATCAGGAATAGCTTAATCTGTCTAGATTAAGCTATTCCTGATTAATTATGATTGGATTGAGATCCTGGATTGTGGTCTCACAATCCTGAATATTAGTATATACGTGATAAAAGGGCACGCAACGCGTGAACTTTTTATGTCATCTGACATTTCGGTGACCTCGCGCTACACTAGCGCCTCTAGCGGTGAATTCGCACGTGATAGCCCCCATTGACAGCCGGGATCAACTGCTTAACGTTTCCGAGGCACGGATGAAACTCGGTATGTAATGAGTGGTCAGCCATTCACAGACCAACCTAGGCAAGCGCGGCTTACCCTGAAGATCGACCTGAGAGGCTGTTTTTATTGAACCACGAGATCCTCTATAATTGAATACATCCATTAACAATATTAGAACCTATGCATCATAGCCCACTGACGAATTTGATGTAACATAGACTTGGACAGAAATGGATAAGGTGAATACAACACTTCTAGTATCGTACTCGTACTGGACGAATGGTGGAATAGGACTTACCTATATTCAAACTGGACATCCATAGACTATGCGGACCATAACACCCATGTGATGCATAATGAACTGATTAATTGAAAAATCAATTTGATTTAGGATGTATAAAATACCGAAGCAATAACCATTCTTCGATTTAAGGTATTCAAAAGAGCAATATCCAATGCATGGCATACATTTTTCAGAAAAGCATCAAAGTTTGTCCGTTGTTAATAATATTAACCCTACATAAAGCCTTTGTAGTCATCTTACTATCTTATCGTACTACTATCTTACTTCACTATTATAAATACAAAAGTTGAAAAAGTAGGTATGAGGTTGGATGCAACGATAGATGGATGTGTGTGTTGTTACTCTTACACGCGATACATCCTTAACGGATTTGGATGAAATTCGGCACACTGACAGTTTATAACCTAGAAAGTTTCCGTGTGCATTAAGCACACAGATACTTATCCCAGCCGAACGATCTTGAGTGACATTATCCGAAGTCCACACGGGCGAAGCCGCTGTCATAAATAAGCTTGTCCAAAATACTACCGAAATATTCTTCCCTTTGAAAACGCGGCTTAATTTGTGGCAAAGCCTTGCAGCCTCCATAGAATCTTAATAAACAACTTTCCAGTAAGTTACTATATACTCGTAGTTGCGAACGAGTTTCCGATAAATTGAATATCGATTATGGAAGACTTCTTAGTGATTTCCATAAAAAAAAAATTAAAAAGAGATACAGTTTGTATTTTTAAGGCTCAATTTGCTTTTAGCGACCCCGGGCCGGGGGCAGGCCTGAATAAATCTAACAGAGAGCTCCTCTAGATAAAAGATATACTGACGGTTTAATTGAGGGGTTTGTTTTTCAGTAGGCGTGAAAAGGCTACTTTAGTTTATAAAAGTTTCCTTCAAAACTCGAGATTCTTCATTAAACTCTTTACCCACAACAACTAGAAGAGAAAAGTTATTTATTCCCCTATTTAAAATGTCAATCCTAATTTTCCGTGAAAGTAAAAGTTTCAGGAGAATTTAAATGATTTATTATCGTAGCGAATAAATCCTATCTCTTGATAACCTATTTAAGGAAGAAGTATTTTTCTTATGATGTCGCTCTGAGATGAATGGCTTTTTATTATAAAGGCGTCCTCGGTCTTCATGAATAATATCTTTATGCAATTTTATTCCTAAATTGAAAACGGAGCTGCATTAAGATATCGTAGCTGTCACCGCCCGCCGCTTGTTGTCGCCCAGCGTGGGACTCGGTAAATTGTTCGTATTCCACACAAAATGTGGTTATAATTGCATAACACCGTCCGTACAATTCATTTACATTAAAAACATTTCTATTATTTAAGAACAATATAAATAAAAGCACACGGTCCATTCACATAATTGCTATTACCTTTTATAAGTAAACTGAGTACTGCCAATAAGACATACATCCTCATTAAGTTTTTAAACAAACAGTTCCATCACATATCACAGAGCTTTATCCCTCCATATATTGCCGTAAGCACTTTACTCACACACGGTTTTAATTAACATTTCAATCGGAGAGTTGAGTCGAGTTATAATGAAGCTCACGTAATATTTTTGTTAGCGAGCGCGGCGCGGACGACCGGCGTCATCGGCAGTTGACACACGACTGAAGAGAGTTCCCTCTCTCCGTTTGTTCGCTCGCAGTTACTCGCCCCTCGCCCATCTGGGGTCACCGCTTACAATTTTCGTGACCTTATGGGGCAAGTCGATAATCGCTTTTACTAATAAATATGACTACTAGATTTAGTAAGTTGATAGCATATTATTATAAGTATAAGTGAAGGTGACAGGTGCCAATTTTCTGTTAAAAAGACTGTCTAGTGTAGGCTTTAATTTTTTAAGTTTTGTCTAACTATTGCACGTTACCTACTTATTATTTGGATAATAGTAATATTTTTGTAAAATGAGTGGTTACCTATATTATTACTACCCATAGTAGTTACCAGACTATACCTAGTATTAAAATTTGGGTATAATGAAAAAGACTACAGCAAAGAAACGTTGAGGACAAACAAAGTCACATATTTAAGTTTATTATCAACTTTTTACGCATTAGCATTCTGACGTTAAAAATTGTATTAGAATAAAGAAACACAATTTCCTTTCTTTTGTATTTTTCACTGTGGTCATTTATCTGTTATTAACTGCGTCTTTTTTAGTCATTCCAGATAGTAATCTATCATTTCTCTTGCCTATTGCGTGTGTAAATTGAAATATTAATAAAGACTATTCAATTATCGTTCGCCAGCCTGTAATTTGTGTTGATTACATTTTCATTTAACAAATCGTTGTACCTTTTTATGTGTAGTTCATTCGGTTTGTTGACTTGTGTTTGAGTTATTTTTGTTTTTCGCCTTTTATGGCTTTGGTACATTAAGGTTATTTGTATTTGCCAGCAAAGCGTGTTGTGTTGACATTATCACAATCATTTCGGTGGAAAAGCGGATCGATAACTTTTTTTTCTGTTGAAGAATTAACTGTTTCTTAAGATTCTACTTGGAGGTATAAACATTATTAGGGTGTTTTATTTGATACTGGTAATTTTACCAGTAAAATAATATTTTATCAGTAGTAGATTTTGTCAAAATGTAGGTTTTATTTTCAGGTTTTCTATTCTAAAGACTATGCTGCTCTAACTTTTTCTACGGAACCTTAATAGACATTTTTACTGTTTGTTTTTTAGTAAAAGTTGAACCTAACCAAAATGAATATGTAGTTACTATCAAAACCTATGTTTGGTTTCTTTTGAACTTAAGTTATATCAGTTAATAGTAAGAGTTTGTCGACATGTGGAATGTGAACTCGACTACCATTGTGCCGATTGTCGTAACGGCCAATGGCCTGATGGCCAAGAGCCTCGAAGAAAATATATCGAGGCTCTCCTTAGGCGGTTGGATCAAGGGCCTGATTCAGAAGGCAGTACTCCTCGACATGGCCAGCATTGTGAGGAGGTACCTGTCTCTGGAGCCTTAACCACCGGTAGCTTGGACCCTGCTCCCGACACCGGCGGGCGGCGACGGGATTTTTTTTATTTTTAAATGTTTTTTTTAATATTATGAAATATTTTATTAAAACTGTTTCAGTTATCGTAAGATTGGCATAAAGAGAGAATGTTAATACGTACGTTTTATATTTCAGTCGTTCATTCAAAAACATAATCTTCAGAAAACCACTTCATTTCCGGGTAATGGCTTACTTTCCCATATTAAACATTGTCAAGCCTACATATTGTTATTAAAGTAAAATATCATTAGGCCCTCCGCAAACGAGACTTGTACGACATTTTTTCCTCCTCATCGGATAGGTCGTAACACTTTATCGTTATTGTACGGCCTTATTCGAGAATGGAGTAGCATCATAAAATAATAAACACCTTCAGTTTTCGCGTTATCCCTTACAAATTCCTTGGGGTTGCGTTCAATAGCCGATTATGAATTTGGTGTTCAATACGTGATCTGATTATTCGATCGTCTCTTGTT
Source organism: Eugnorisma glareosa (assembly GCA_947578425.1). Classification (NCBI taxonomy): domain Eukaryota; kingdom Metazoa; phylum Arthropoda; class Insecta; order Lepidoptera; family Noctuidae; genus Eugnorisma; species Eugnorisma glareosa. Next base: position 13,844,332 of record OX387961.1, on the reverse strand, counting down.
ATTAAACAGTCAGATGTATTGAGATGTTCTTGGGTTTGTTCGTGTATTACCTATATTTGTTAGACTACGAATATGTGTCGTGTTATTAATAGTTGACTATGTTGTTTGATGATAATGTGAGCACTGTGAATTACTGAAAGTTGTTCTCATAGTTCCTGCTAATATGATCTTGATCATTACCATATTTTGCTAAAGGACTTTTTATAACACCTACACGGTCAAAATGTATGGAAAAGATGATTTAAAAAAAAAATACCGTTGAAAAATTTCTATGTTGGGGGGTTCAGAATTATCTGCCTAGCCTTTTCCCAACTGTGTTGGGGTCGGCTTCCAGTCTAACCGGATGCAGCTGAATACCAGTATTTTACATGGAGCGACTGCCTATCTGACCTCCACAACCCAGTTAGTGCTGGGTAATACGATACCCCTTGGTAAGACTGGTTGTCAGACTTTTTGGCCACAGAATACCTGTAACGACTGTCAATGATCTACAAGTGACAGCCGGGACCAACGGCTTTACGTAAAAGGTGCTTTCCGAGGCACGGAGGAAACTCGGAATGTAATGGGTGGTCACCCATCCACAGACCAGCCTAGGCAAGCACGGCTTAACCTAAAGATCGACCGGAGCGGCTGTTATTATTTAGTCACGAGCTCCTCCTCGCTTTTGGGGGTTCAGAATGATGTACTAAATACGTAGTTACCGTAACTAAGTTGGCACTTATTTATAATAATTCTTGTACTAGTTACTTACTTAAATGTTAAGATACCGTCTGTCATATTTCAAAAGCAACATTAACCCACAAATTGCTCTCCGCGCCAGATTCACGGTCACGGCTCCTCGGCTCCTAATCAAACATTACAACGAACACTTTAATATACTGTCTGTGTATATTTAGGAGTTGATTTAGAGATAATTACCACTTCATTTGTTGATACACTTTGAAAATTTCCTACTCCAAATTGTTGCAATGCAGCGCGTCGTAATGGGCCAGGGGCACGTCGCTTCTTTGGGTATTACTGGGTGACAACCGGGCACAGGCGGCGTACTCCCAACGCTTTATCACTTAATTTGAATCGTGTCTTGAATTTAGAACACAGGCTGTCCTTAGAATTCGAAAATTGTTAATCTGTTCTGTCTGGATATTCCAATTCCAATCCGAATCGCAATAAACGAAGACCGGCTCTCAAATAAATTTAATAGTCAGCCCTCCTTTGCAGTCGTCAGGTTAAATAAATTCCCACTGAGATGTTATCTGATAAATTCTAAATAAAAGTACTCTGTTCAAATTTTATCTAACGAATTTGTCATCGTTCTAAAGAAATATTTTCTTTTATTAGAAATCTTATTAAAATTCACGTGGTAAATGAAAGTCAAATGTAAATGTGGTACCCGACCGAGCAGTTTTTATTATTCAATCATATAAATGAGCCCTAACAATAAATCATAAAACGAAAACGCGCATAAGAAACGAAGTTTACGATATCTGGCGAGGTAAGCATGCGAAGGATAATTCACAAATTGTTAGAAGACCAATTTTGTACGTTCGACTTTCGAGTGGAGAGCTCGGTTCCGAACACACGCATAATGTTCTATACTTTTTATATAGCACCTTATTACGTATGCGGTATTCCAAAACGTTCATGAAAATTCATGTACTTATTTAAACAGTGCAAAAGCGAGCTTATGTATCCATGTCCGTATCTCCTTTGAGAATAATATTCGTAGAGTAAACGCACCATATTTTTAGTGGGTACGTCGGTAAAATGACAACATTCACCTCCCTCTAAATCAAACATGCATAAATCCAGGCCGCTCCCTTTACGCTATTATGTCAACCGAAGCGATTTATGATCGCATCTAAGAGATTTTCACAAGGGAGAATATCGCCGAGTAAATAGTATTGAGCGTAACTCAACAATATCTCTCTCTGCCTATGCGCTATCACAAGCGAAATGCGATCGCGGAGTTTGCCCGCATTTTATTGTGATGTCTCATTTGATCATCTTTGTTATTCGGGCAATACATTATTCTGATTTGAAGAATGAATCTCACATTTATATTTTTAACATTTATTCTTATTGGATTCTGTGCTTGTAATAGTCATTATATCAATGGTAATAGAGTTTGCTTTTGTTAAGAAGCAGGCTAGTCTACAAAACAGTGGTAGCTGGATTGTGTATACAATTAGATTACCGCGTTGGCAAGGCAGTGTCTGACAAGTTAGGGGACGTGTCTGTAGCCTCGATGTAGTGAACAAGTACTTATCACGTACAAGATATTACGGGCTAGGTGTCTGACTTGTTCATTATGTATTTAGACACGAAGGTAAGGAATAAGGCGCTCCTCTATTAATTGCCTGTGGGTATAGAAATAGGTACGTTTCGGTGGATATTTCAATAAACATTTGGTAATTAGGATTACCGAGAACCTACTCTAATTAAACTTCAGTAACTTTGTTTAACAGAGTTGTATTAGGATTATGGAGTACATGTTTAGAATGGAATGTGTTTATGAAGAATCAATAATTTACGTTTTATCTTCGCTATCCTGTAATGAATTCCACCTGTCTATTTACAAGTATTCTTTTGTTTTGAACAAATCTGAAGCCGAGCCTAGCTCACCCGAATTTTCTTGCCAAAAAATGGTTATAAACAATACATATTAACATAGGCACAGCATTAATTACGTTGACAAACGAGTTGTATATAACACGAGGGCTAATAAAACAGGGTGTTTCGCCTGTGGACGCACCTGGGGCGTCGGTGATGGTAATGTAATTAATGTTCAACCTTTTTATCAACGTGTGCCAGCTAAATGAGATTTTTTGCCGTTGCGTATTGTGCTCGACTGATTTCGACACTTGAGTTTTGTTTTGACTATTAATAGATATATATATATTATTTTTGGGTTGTTTTTGATCAACATTGTTTCATGTATAGATACGCGTAGTCCTCGCAACCGTAGTGCTTGTGCCACATGTAGGAACGTGGTCGAAACAAAAGAAAAATAAAGATCGTTGGGGATTGCGTTCTGTAGTATATATCTACCCCGATGAGAAAAATGCGTGAGTTTCAAACGAAAAGAAAGAAAGAAAAGGTATTTATTAGACTCACACAGGACAATACAAAAAATGGTTGACACAACATTAAAACAAAATTATATAAAAAGCAAACATTTTACAAGAGAAAACAAGTGAAATAGGACCTGTGCGAGGCCAAAACCCAAACGCCAAACGTGTGCAATGGAACATTATTTAAATCTGCGTTGTTGGGATATCTATAAAGTCTAAGCATTACTGAACGACTGCCGAAAACATAAGTTTTCTTGCTACGCTTGATCTAAATAGTCTTTTTATATTGAAGACTTGACTGTTGAAGTCAATGTGTTCCAAGAAACTACGCTAGCCTTGACATTAACTGCTACCAATTTCACACTTTAGTATATGTGTCGTCCACCACTCGCGCCTATGGCCTTCGTCAATTACGACATTTTATTTTAAATGGACCAATTATTAAAATGGTGTAGTTGTAAGTATAATAAAGGTAATCTGTCAACATGCATTTATAGAGCGATTGGTGGCTTATGAAAAAAATTGAGCATTGCACTTTAACGGAACCTATTTTCAAAGTCCCAAAAAGACAGTTCGGACAAAAAACAAAAATACCCTTGACCACCATTTGAGAAGCATTTCAATAAAAAAATATTTGCTACCCAATTTATTTGGGGGCTATAGGTTTTAATCTAGTCACAATTTAAGTCGGTTCTCAAAATGGTTGGTAACCCGCTGTAACACCGCGATACATTTGAAACAACCGCGGTATAAATTGAAAAACTGGCTTTTCCACTATGTCCCATATTCCGCGCCTCGAGAGTAACAGTGTCAAAGCTAAACTGTACGATGACGTCATCAGAGCAAGACAATACTGAGTTGGACTACCTAAGTTCCTGAAATAATATCTTCTGAACCATTTCCACAATTATAAGAAAATACATGTTGAAACTGAGACAAAATGCAAGATAATGTGAAACTTCTTTGTAAAGGAAGTCCAGTGGTTCCTCGATTCGACCAATCTCAGATGAGATCGGTTTTTACCAGATGTGCCATACAAAATTTGACAAAAACAGACAATTGACAGATCACTTAACCGTTTAAAATATTTAAATAAATAAAATATTTAATAAATTACCGCTAGAGCTAAAAACATTACTGTACACAAGCTCATTCAAGGGAAGGCTCAAGGAATTTCTATTAGAAAAATGCCTTTATTCAATTGATGAAATGTAAATGATATTTGACAACGTATGAATTTAAATTTAATTAAAACTGTGGTTATGATTTTTATTGATTATTTTGTTTATTTTAAATGGATTTTGTGTGTTGTTTAATTTTTACTTAAAGGACTTTGAATGTAATTTTTAGTTATGATCTTTTAAATGAATTAGTATTGAACATTGTTGATTATTTATTATTTATTAAGACATGTTTTGTTAATGGATTGTAATATGATTTTTATTTTTGACGTTTAGATGAAGTTTTAGTATGAGTTGTTTAAATATTTTTATGTGTTATAAGTAAATGTTTTGAATTTTTGACAATGGATGAATTGAAATTGTAGTTAAGTTTCTCTTTTTCAAATTAATTTTCATTGAAGATTGTTTTAAGTTATTGTTGCTTTTAAATAATTAGTTAATGGATATTTTCCCTATTATGTTGCAATTGGTTTATTATTGTGATTTTAATTAATTTAATTTGTGATAGTGATGGTGTATTTTTCTATTTATTTTTATTAGCTTTTTTTTTGTAACACATTCAGACACAATGTAATTGTTATTGAATAAATGAAATGAATGAATGAATGTTTGCTCATGTGTAAGACAGTGGTTTAAGAAAATAACTTAAACAATGTTCCATAGTTTATTCTCTGTTTTTTAAACCTTTAAAAAAATACGACTTACATATTATTATCAGTAAGCGAAACACAATCCTCTCTAATAGCATTACGGATTTAAATTGCAACATCAAATCAGAGTCCTCACCCGATATTCTGGGGTCATTATTTTTAATTGACAACCCTCGGCAAAAGCTGAATCAAGCATTTTAGAAACATAGCTGTGTGATGCCGGGTAAAGTGACGTGCATTCGAAGAGACCTAAACAAAGCATTTGGATGGATGTGGGTTGGAGAAGAGAGATAGAAAGAGAGCTATGTTATGAAATCAGGTGAATAGATATATTGAATACTCCTTACACACACCGTACACCACAATAAGAAGAATACAAAAAAGTAGTAAAACGTCATTGTACAGGGGTATTGTTTTTGAGCTCACCAGATGGCGCCACTGTCGCGTAAGGTCATGACAATAATTCTATTTTATACTTTAAATTACCAATAACTTCATAAAAAATTATTTTATTATATTTAACAACATAGTGTAAACTTCAAATACATTTATTTACAATATTCTCCCTAAAATTAGCAAGCATGAAACATAAAACCATTTTATCTCAAAGTACTAAAAAATAAGATCCTAAGTTGCTATTTAAAATCTTTGAGTCTTAATTAAGCAAGAAAAGCTCTATCTAGACCACAATCGTGAATGTTAGTAAAAATACGTGATAAAAAAGCACGCAAAGCGTGAGCTTTCTATGATATCTGACATTTCGGTGACATCGCGCTACACTAGCGCCTCTACCGGCGAATTCACACGCGATATCCCCCATTCCAAGGAGAAGGAGAGACAACACTGCAGTAGTGTATTTAAATTGTTTATTGTTAAGTATTTTAACAATACATGTATTTTTTTTAGTATAAGATCCTTTCTTAATGTAAACTAGCTGACAATGTAAATTATCTATACTTCTATATCTATACTAATATTATAAAGAGGTAAAATTAATTCCCGAATTGAATCGGATTTTCTTAACAATTTCAAGAGTTTTAATTTTTTTGCACGGAACCCTAATTTTTCTAAAATCAAAATAGCCTATTACTCCGTATAAAATCAGCTATCTGCCAGTAAAGGTCCAGTCAACATCGGTTCAGCTGTTTCGGAGATGAGCTGGGCTAACAAACAGACACTGTCTGTCTGTTTGTTTGTACCGACAGAGAGACAAAAAGTAAATGTTTTTTTTTATTATAAGTACCGTATATACTTTCATATGCACTCAGTAAAAAGCTGTTATTGTGAAATTACAAATAGACACTTCAATGTAATTTATATGTATAGATGTGTTTTTAGGGTTCCGTAGCGGAATGGCCAAAAACGGAACCCTTATAGATTCGCCATGTCTGTCTGGCTGTTCGTGTATGTCATAGCCACTTTATTCCGAAACTATTAGGACTACACAGTTGAAACTTAGTAGGTAGATATATTCTATGAACCGCTTTACGACTTTTTACAAAATTTAAAAAAATAGTAGATTAGGGGGTCTCCCCATACAGGGAACTGAGACTAAAAAATATTTTATTCATGAAACCGGCTTTTCGTGTTCAAGAATTCAAACTCCCCTCACTGAAACAATGGTTATTAAGGATGATTTTGTATTCATGGTAATTGATCACACACACTAGCACACTTGCACACATATACATAAAAGACGGAGAAAATAACTTATGCACCCACTTTACAATATGCGTGCAAGCAGACACGCAGCCCACTATAATTCTACAGTCCACGACGACTGTAATAAAACTCAATTCAATATTGATTTTTGAATAAAAAATCGGCCAAGTGCGAGTCGTACATTTTATCTTCATAAATTAAAAAGTTAAAAATAAACTAAGTATTCCATTTAAAGGTGATCGCTACGATGCGTTCGGGCATGAACCCAATACTCCTGTTTAATTGTGCCTACAATTATCTTGTATTATAATATTATGCACTGCACATCGCACCTTAATCAACACCAATCCAAGCGCATCGAAGTATACAACCAACAATACCAACATGTAATTTACGGCTAAAATTATGGTTCCTCGAAATCACACCTCGAAACTCTAGCCTTTTGATGGTGTATAAAGATACATACCTATGCAAATCTGAGTGGAACACCAAGAGGATACATAAATGGAGTGCTATGACGAAGACAGACTTAAAAATAATTATATTGTGGAAAGAAAAATTCCAAGTAAAGTACTGAGGAAACAATTCTCGTGAAATGAGTATATTTACCAAGCAGCGATTAATTATCCTCACGGTTATGTATGATAAGCCACTACTATGGTTTTGATAGCTTTTACCCGCGGCTTTGCTTGAGTTAATTTAAAATTTGACAATCAATTCGGGTTGTACTGTGCTTGTAATAATATAATTCAATCATGATTCGAAAGACACGTGGCGCCATCTATTATCATAAGAACGTCACACCTGACAACGTGTATGCAAAATTTCTAGATGATCGGTTCAATGGCTTAGGCGTTAAAAGGTAACAAACAAACTTCGCATTTATTTAATTTGAAAAGAAGTATGATCAGATGCCTGTCCTAAATCGGACTACATCCTATTTTCAGTCATTCGCACCAGTCTAACACTGACGATTTATTTAGCTCGTCGGTATTTATTCAGATGCCTGAAAGTCCTACTAACAGTCTTGATAAGGCGTATTATTTTACCAGTAACTAGGTTTAGTGGATCAGACAAGTAGTGCCAGCACGTCAAGCACTGGTATTCGGTGGCACCCGGGTAGACTGGAAGTCAACCACAACAAAGTTACGATACGATTGCGATAAGGTTCTTTTTCTTTGCGTGGCGACGGACTAAAATAATACGACCAGTATATAGCCTTCACACTGCACAGCTCTTTCGTTGGCTTCATTTAAATCCTAGAATGTGCAGGTGGCTGTGCAAGAAAGGAGATGGAGCATATCCTACAAAGGGGCTGCGCACTGGCATTGTATTTGGAACAGGTCAATGATGACCCGTTGCCCGCGGTGTTGTAGTGCTTCGACTATGTTTGTTGAGGCGCGGACCGATGCTTTTTTCGCGATCATAAGGAAGCGGAGCGCTTCACAATTAAGTCGCCTACGAAACAGCTCGAACAGTCTCCTGAGAGTTTTGTCAGAGCGGTGGGACCTGTTCCTGATACAGAGGTGGATGCAGCTTCATGTTAGCGCCTATCCTCGTTTTATTTGATATGCGTGTGTTATTTGATATGAATGTTGTTATTGATTATTATTTTAATTTAATTGTATGGAACATTTAACTCTAATTTTTGTGTGTAATTTTATTTTTATTGATTCTTTTTTATGGACCATATCTGAAATAAATGTATTTTATTATTATTTCCTTTATTCACTTTCTTAACTGTGTGTGTCAATTTCAGGCTGGTGAAATTTTAAACCTTTTGATATTTTTTCATACTTTTCGTAGTTCATGTGCGCTGCTTGATAGTTCATTGTAGTGTTATTGTTGATTTCCTGGATTGTGGTTTCCATGTAGTGATTATTTTGAACAAAATATATTTTTCAATACACTTCCTCGAAAATTGGCTCTTGTTGCACTCCATTAGGTTCAGGAATGTAGTGTATTTCACACCCTTTGTTTTTTTTACTAGTGTTTTATTTCCACAGATAAATATAAACTAAGTCCAACAAGGTTGAATTTCTATAGACGGCTGTGGTGTTTTTTTTATTACAAGAAAGAGGAGCATAAAAGGCCCACATACAATATCATATAAATATTATTATTTAGAAAATGATTGAATTGAAACACGAATAAATGATTATTCAAAAATATTAGAATTTCTATTTTTAATAATTATTAGGCTGTTTTGCGGCTTCGTACCTTTACTTCTCCCTCAACCTGAAGGCAAAAAGGAAAAAAAAAAAAATTAAATCATAGTTTCCTGAAAATACTTTTAATTCTATTAAATCAAATCAAATCACTTTTTATTTGTTAACACAGGTACAGAAATACAGATCTTATAAGATCTAAGATCTAACATCTGAGATCTGAGATTTAAGATCTTAAGTATTTTATTTCTTTGGTGGAAGTGTTTTGTAAGATGATTATGACTGATAAACTGAAATGTTTCACCTAACCCAAATTATGAATGCTAAGGGTTAAAGAATTACGAAAAGAAATGAAAAGTGTGCATTGATTGCAACATGTAAGTATGTCATTATAAAGTGACATACATGCTGCAATCAATGCACATAACAACTTTACAATTGGACATCCATAATACAGTGACAAGCGTAAATCAATTTTCCGTTAAATAAACAACAGACCACGTAAATTATTCAGAGAAACATCGGTCATTCATAATGGAGTTGGAACTACAACAAATGATATGGTTATTGTTAGCAAATCTATAAATATTTGAAACTAATGACACCGTCCAACTGAGTTTAAAAAACACACGACAAAAATAGAATTTTATTAGGTCATACAAATATAGTGTAAAATTATATCTAAAGATTTTTATGTAGGATGTTCCAATAATGTTTTTGCCTTTTACTGAATAATAAATAAGGTTTATTTCTACAGAAACACATCAACTATTATATTCACAAACCAACTAGCTTTCGTTATTGGTCTACATTTTATATGTTGAAATTGGAACGACCAGAAGCTTTTTATAAAATTTTATTCAACATTTATTTTAAGATTTCTGAGAATGTTGTTGATGTTAATAATATTTTTCTTGGGAATGTAACATTTTAGCGTAGCATTTTACCACACAAAATGGTTAACAAAATTTAAATATGAGATACTTATAACATCAATAACTAAAAAGAAAGAAGATAAAAGATAATTTAGAGGCCTGGCACGAACGCACGACGTCAACGTCTGTTCTTGATTCTTTCATCGAATATAACCTATAATACTTTGTCTACCTGAAAAACATGAGTAATATGTTTCACTCTTATAGAATAAAGTCTAATAAAATGAAGTCTTAAAACTCAGTAAACATTTTATGTGAAAACAAGTATTGTCAATATTAAAACCGTTCGAATTTCTGTAACATTTACTCCACGCGATCCGTTCGTGCTAGACAGCAGGCCCGCAGATTTATACTCCGGGCCAAAATACAAGCTGTCGTCCCGGCACTCTATCCATATTCCCATAGTGACAGACAGAGCCCTATATATGACAGTATATACACGACAGTACCCTATATACGGCAGCTAGGGGTCATAACACGCGTTGAGAATTTATCATTTTTATTTATCCTTCGACGTGCCATGTTTTCCTTGTACGTTAACTGCGAGGGGATAAATTTAAAATTGTATATTTTTGGATTTGTAATGTAGAACTCGTGTGTTGACGTTTATTTTGGTGTTATTTCGTCATCTTCAAGTTAATCCTAGAAAGCTAGATATCGACCGACGCTCTTTAAAAGGTGATGCGAAAGATGAACAGAATAAGAATAATTTGTTTGCTTAAAATACAGATATTTGTTACTTGTACTAGGTGTTAGTTGTTAAGATTGGTGGTTTAGGCAAAAACCGTGTTCTGCCTTTTTATATGCAAATATAATGTTAAAGTACTGTATAATACGTATAAAAATTAAATATAACAAATATTTCCAGCAGTGATTTACGAACAGCCGAATCGATTGAGTCAAGTTAGTCCATTTGTGTTTTTGTTTTAAAGTAACCTTTTTTTCTTGGTCATGCAACAATAATATTTAACCACAGTCAAGATGTAAACCATGGTCTTTTTCTTCGCAACTATAACAAGTGATTTAGATATACTGTATTTAATTGGGCAGTTATATTGGTTCTAAATGGAATTCTACCTGCAAAGCACTCTTACCTAATGGTTTCTTGTACATTTAGGCTCATGAAATTTTTAACTCTGTTGTCGTATAAAACTTAGGAGGTGTTGAAACTTTAGGGGCCTAAAATGGAAGCTTTATCAGAATCATAATATGAATTAGGTTAAAAATTTTAAATTCTGAAAATGGTCTTTATGGTTATGAACACAAACTCCATTTTAAGAGTTTTTAATTTTTAACGTGATTCGTATTATGATTCTGATAAAGTAGCCATTTTAGCCCCCTGATCTTTTCGCGTAGGCAATAATACAAACATTTAAAATAAGAACCGCTATATTAAAAAATGTGGCACGTAGGGATACTCAAAAGGGCACATAAGCCTGAAAATATTCCACATTCACTTACATTACCCTTTCATTTTTCTGAATTAGGTATTTCCAAACTAAATGGTTGAAAGTGATTTCATATTCAACAGTGGGTATTGAGGCATATTTTAGCTGAACATGATTTATTCGACGATATTACGCACCCAGGCCTGGCTTGAATGGCATTACGTTGACGGCTTATGAGGTCCTTTATTTATATTTGATTTATGTAGTGAGCACAGATACCGCTCTACGCCGCTTCACGGTTACTGAACATTATTCGCTATTTAAATGGGGAAAAAATCGACATTAGTTTGACCTTAGGCTCCATAACTTACTTGCGCCATAGATAAAGTTACAAACGATGTATAAATCTCTCCAACTAAAGCTGGCCTTTTTATTTCTTTTCGAACAAATAACGTCCCGCTGCGTCGTCAGTATTTTACTAAAAACTATTTTTTTCGCGGCACTAAATAAGGGAAGTCGGAATATCAGAACAATTGATTTCCTTACCCCTTTCAACTAGATTTCAGGGGTGATTCCTGGCGCGCAGGTAATGGGTTCAGTGAGCAGAAAATATCCATACATAAAATTAATAAAACCAAACGCTAGAATTCACTTGAGCATTCACAAAAACAAATCGCGTTTGGTGTTAGGCAATGTCATGCAAATTTCTGGAAGGCCGTGGAATCCAGTGTACAAAACAGCCATTGTTATAAAAATAATTGGGGTCACGTTGTCGTTAGTCCTCTCGAACCATTATTCTGTTTTGTCCAAAATATAATCCTGAAATCTGACAATTTGCTACGTTTAAATACCCAATTGTTCGTCAATTTAATAAGAGTATTAAGTTTTTGAGAGTAAGACTTCTAAGAGCCCATTTACTGTTACTGTTGTAATATTATTAGAGGGTATTGTTTAATTTGCGATACTGAACGCTCCAACAGTTCGCATTGAATTACACGGTTCTTGTCTGTCATTGAAATTGGAGTACCTAAACGTGACCAAATTAGGCGCTGAAAAGGCCAAATACGTAACGTTTATAAGTGATAAATCCAGGAATAATTGAAAGTAACCCACGTATCCTTTCTCATTTTATTGGCAGACGGGAGTAAAATATATATCGGTCCATTTAAAAGTATTACTCCCTGTGTAATAAGAGGACATTATTTTATATTCTACTGTCTCACGGGCACATTTTTACATACGTATTAGCCCTGAGTGTTATATGTGTGGTTTGTTCTGAATTTTGTTCGCTTCATTATGATACACATTTGTTCTAATTACCTTTGGCCTCTCGAGAATTGAAACCGACCTCAACATCCTGAAATGCTTTTATTTTAATCAATACGAAATATCAAAATGAGTACATATTGTTCTCTTACAACAATTTATTGGTCCCGCGGGTTCGGGCTCAACGGAGCGACGCAAACCAGATTATTATTTACCACTTTCGACCGCATTTTATTACTAACCCACAAAAGGGTCAAATAATAAAAAGAAGTGTTCGCTTTGTGGGTAAAACAATAGACCGATATTTATGATCCTTACCTCCGTGAACTCTCGTTTTTCGAAGTCAACTCAGCCTTATGAAGTAATTTAGTATAACAGCCTATATTGCGAGCGCTGGCAAACGTTATATCATTGTCAAAGAAACGTCGAGTAGTACTGATGTGTGTATGTTTTAAGAATATGTTATTCGGAAGTTGTGGCGTGGGGCGTTGACCTTTGTGTGGCGCGTGAGGGTACGTGTGGCGGTGTGGCCAGTAGCCTAAGGGCTCGTGTCTCTTCACGACTTATTTGGGAAACAATGGTGTTTGAATGTCAAACTACCATTGTGATGTATTGACCCTTATGGCCTGCAGGGCTGAATGCTAGGCTTGCTTGGAATTCTGAATGAAACACTTAATTTTCCAAAATACTAGGTATTATTGAGTAGTCACAAGTTTTAGAGATCTATTCATAGGTCATAAGCTTCGTAAATAGAACTGAAAATGATTATTGCGAAACAAATATTTGAAACAGTTGGTTGGCAAAATTGTTCTGATAAGTCTTACTGTAACGATTTTACGAATAGACACCCAGAAAGTGATAGTTTCGTTCTATTTATAGCCCAGACCCGCAGTTTTATATATATATAAGAATATATGTATTATGTTCATATTATATTTATTTCATAAAACAGCTTATCGTGTTCTCAACTTTATTATAGGTACCCGTCTTTTCTTTTGATAAAATTCCTGAAAAGACAAATTAGGTAATTGAAAAGCTACAAATAACATTCGAAAAACCTTTTAAGTATGCGACTAGAGGACTTTACGACGAGAGGAGGCAAATCTTTTGTCGAAAAGGTAAAAATCCCGTTTGAAATAACCCGGAAAACGAGCTTTGTCATAAACGCCAGTCAGGCCGGATATTTGCTGATCCTTGCCTATCCTGTGTACTTTCGCTAACGGGTAGTCAACTACAGAAACAATTTTACTCGTTATTCACATCTATAGGTATACATATAGTATTAAACAACTCGTTTTTAGTGTCTGTGTGTGTGACACGTTGTTCTTTTACACTGCACAACGGATTTTCACGCAAATTGCATGATAATCTAGTGAGTTTACTCCGAAAGCTTTATGTGAATCATCATCTAGCCTAGACATTTCCCTACAAACTTGGGGCTTCCAGTCTTACTGAAAATAGCTAAATACAAATATAAACACTAGAACTTCGCCCACGACTTCGTCAGCAAAAATGTGTTAGCTCGGCTAATATGCATCATATAAATATAATTTATAGCCCCACGAATAATGTAGCTTTCTGCCAATGAAACAATTTTTAGAATTGGATCATCTGTTCCGGAGATAATCCCCTACATACAAACAAATTTTACCTCTTTATAATATTCGTATATTAGATATAGATGGAGCAACTGAGTGTGTGTGCTTCATTTATATTAAACTTAGATATTAGATATAGCAAAGTAAGTAGAATAACATCATGTAAACCATTTAAAACTGCAAGAAATATAAGACTTTTTATTTATTTATTAGATATAGCACAGAAATTTTAATATTATGACATGTCACCCACGCAAAACAGGGGTGGATCGCTAATACTACTACATCAATTTCTCTTTAAGTTGTTTTTTTCTGTTCCAGGAAAGCAATTGATATTGATTTTCAGTTACAATTGTTTAGTGAAAACTCTTGATAAGCATCAAAGGAAAATTATACGTCCTGCCAATGTTGCGGGATGGTTCGAAGAGATACCGCGGCCCTGGAACACAAAGGGCAAAGGAAGGAACATGGATGGGTTTTAGTGAGTAAAAGTCTGACACTCCCTCCCGCTCAGCCCAGAGTTATTTGGGTTATTTGAGGGTTATTTGATGATTTCCCATCAGAAAACAAAAAAAAAAAGCGAAAATGATACGTACAATGCTTAGTGCTGTCGGTATAGTGTCTAGAATACATAATAAAGAAAACATTTCTTTCACAAAGGTAGGATCTTCTAGTGCTCTTACAAGATCTGTCTTTGTTGCGCGGCCTAGTGGTAAATACATAGGCACTTACTTAAAAGTTTCAGCTGAATACGTTTACATTCTCTTAAGATGATGTGTGCCTTGGTAGCCTTTTCAAGTGAATAAAAACGTGCAACTTTCTTTATTTTTTGTGTGGTGAGTGCTGAACCTGGTGTCAGAATTTTTATGCTGCCCATGAGCCTCTGACTTGATTTTCATGCCAACGAGAAATATCTATCAGGCATGCTGTTTTGGTTTCCTCACGATGTTTTCCAAGCAAGTGATGATTATACAATAAGTGAATCCGAAAAATCAGAGCCCTATGACTTGGCAATCCGAGAGTCACACCACTAGCTATCACTGAACACGTTCATGAAATGCTAGTAGATCATAACTTGTGTGTCAAATTTAAAAAAGTTCTGTCTAGTATCATTTGGTGTTCAAGTATCCATAAACACAATTCAAGATTATGGCCTTTTTATGTGACTAGTTTCTTCCTTCAGCCGCATAAATTAAAACTTGGCCAATTTACAAAACCTTTAATAAATAAAAATCATCTGTAATGTTCGTACACGCTAATCTCCGAAACCATCCAACCGATTTCAATTAAATTTCTGAATGTGTATGATTGAGAGACATGGCTTGATGAGTTTTGAACCAAATAGGTGGCGCCGTGCGAAGCAAGGGCGCGACGCTAGTATCGATATAAATGATGTGCTTTTATGACGCTTATTTGATGTGTTTCATCAAAATCCGTAGTTTTTGAGAAAAAAAATAATGAACGAAAATCGTGTTTATTGGCGTTTTAAAAAAACTTAAAATTAAACAAAACTATTAATGCCAAGAGGCATGAAAGAGACACAAGCATCCAAATATACATCCCTTCTTCCTCAAAAAAATTCACGTTTATAACAAAAGTGAGTTTAGATTATCGTACTCTTAAAACAGTGACCTCAATGACCTCTATATATACGAATTTCCCCCCTTTACTTCAGCTCAGTGAACAGTACTGTAATTACAATGCTATATATCGTACATTCCAAGCAAACGGCCGTACCGTTTCGGTCTGAACTGCCGGATAGTACAAATAGGTCACATGGTCCTAGTTCTAGGCCATATGCAAGCACCATTTGGTAACCCAGTCACCCTCGGTTAAGTCTTAACCTGTGGGCTAGTAAAGTTTCATTTGATAGCGTTTTAGAATGTAGGATTATGTTGCTTGAAGTTTTCGAGATTTGCAATATTCCTTTAGTATGTGACTGAAGTATGGCCTAGCGAGAATGATTTTTCTGATTTTTGGTGCAAACAGGCGAAGTCTAGAGGCGTCGAACATATTCGGTTTTTACATAGGTTGCTTTTATTTTTAACAATGCATAACAAAGAAGTACTGAATTGAAATTTACTGAGAATATTTCTTATCGCATTTGTCATTATTTCTAACATTCAATTGACGGACTTAAAAAAACTTGAGATTGTATTACTGTGAAGATGTCCATGTCTAAAGCCACGTTTGACCGAAGTTTTTGTCGAGCTAGCACTAGGATGTATCCATATAGAAAAACACATAAATAAATATAAAATAAATAAATAAATATCGCTGGACATTACATACAGCGCCATCTAGGTGCCACACTAAGCAACGAGGCTTGTGTCGTGGACACCAGATAGTTGATTATATTACATAGATACTTTTTTATTTGTAAATATATACTTATTATACATATAAACATCCATGACTCGGAAACAAATGTCCATGCTCATCACACAAACATTATCACATGTATCTCTTTACGTGAACTTGTAATACGACCATTGCACTAATGATGCGATATTTCAGAACAAGAAGTAAAAAGTCGAACACCATTTCCTTCCACTGAGTACCAGTAGTTTTTCTCCCTCACAAAGAGTGAAGGGTGAACAAGTACTTCTTGACTGAAATTTAAAAGCTTTTATGCCGTTTTTATTCGTGAGTCTCTAATTACAGTGGCGAAGGCGTCGCATAACGCCACCTTAGTCATTACACATGCCGTGAGCTACGCTGTAAAGCTAGAAAACGCTTCATGCAAATTATTTTACGTGCTACTGTTAGAATCTACCTACTATGTTAATACACATCCCATTAATGTACGTCGCGACTCGCGCGACACCGATGTAATTAGCTTAAAAATCACAACATGTAGGATTGTAGGTACGTAAAAAATGTTCGGTTCTAAACTAATTAATTGACCGTCGCACATTATCACGTTAACGTTTAAATTTTCCGGGTATTTTTTAAAAGTTCCCGGAAAATACCGCGTCACGTCGTTCACAAGTCGTCAGGAATTTTAATACCCCTTAAAATGTAACAAGTTTATCTGCGAGGTTTAATTGCATAACGGCCGCTTTTTTTTCCAGACTCGTGGAACGCAGTTTTTTTTTGCAAAAACGTCACAAATGTTACGTTTATTTTTATTTATTTCAGTTTTTCATCACGTGTACAGCGAAATTTTCAGGTAAGTAGATCATATGTGAGGATTCATTATTGAAGTTTTCATTTTAAACTGGAAAATTATTTATTTATGTACACACAAAATATTTAATAGAACATTACATTAAG